>JALMGJ010000009.1:23399166-24645000 GCA_023362775.1 Charina bottae | reverse complement strand
ATGGCTTTGATTTCATCCTACATCATTCAGTAGTTAGATAGAATGTGTAAAACAGTGTACACTGGTCCCTGGAACATCTCTTCTTTTATTTTTGCTTGAGCGGGTGCTCTAGGGATGGTTCTTCCATTTCTGGAAATAAATCTTCCAGAACAGGAAGTTATGTGCAATGATTCCGATGTGGTCCAGCCCTCAAACAAAGTGACTTTGGGCCTGTGGTGATTTGGCAATGGAATCACCAATCAGAACAGGCTAATGCAGGGACAACGCCTCCCAGTGTATTTTCCAGAAGGAGAAGAGATCCAGCAGAGGAGGGGTTGTGGTGGTGGAGGTGGAGGTGGAAGACCAGGTCTCAGAGGGATTCAGAGTCCCAGCCTAAGAACACCCCCAACTATCAGGGAGGCAGGGTTAGGAACAACTTTAGTGTCAGAGCAGGCAAGTATTTATTTATTTATTTATTTATTATTTCTAACTTATATCACCGCCCATCTCCCCCCACAAGGGGACTCAAGGGTATTGCCTGTGAACCTGTTTATAAACCATTTAAATACACTTAATAAAAGTCAATGTGGACTCCATGGTGCTCTCTGAACCTTGTTGTTTTCTTGCAGACGTTTCATTGCCAGGCTAGGCAACATCTTCAGTGCGAAAAGGGAGTGGAACTTGCTCTCTGTTTATATACCCTGGCTTGTCCTGCCTGTGTTGGTGGGGGTGTTGTACTCTCCTTGGTAGTACCTCGATTGGGTTGTTGTTTGCTGCTTGGTTGATTGAGTTAATAGTTCCTTGATTAGGGTCTATTGTGTTATTTAATTGCTCCTCTGGTGCTAATCTTGGTCTTAATCTTTGCCTATCTGGTTGCTGATTGCTGGCAAGGAGGTGTTCTGGTCTTCTGGCTTTTCTATTGTCTCTTATGAATGGTATGTAAATGTTGTTTACCTCTATGTGTCTGTTGATGGCTGCTTTGTCTGAGTGCCAAGCTTCCAGGAATTCTCTAGCATTTTTGGATTTGGCTTGGTTTAAGATGCTCACAGTTTCCCAGTTGAAAGTATGGTTAAGTCTGTCCATGTGTTGTGAGATTAAAGAGTTTTCATCATGACTTCTGACTGCTAGTTGGTGTTCATGGATGTGTCAATGTGTTTCCTTGTTTAACCAAGTGATTGTGCTGTCCCTTGTCTTCTCCATGTTCCACCTAGTCATGTTGCCTGAGAAACAAAGAAATAAAGGGGAAAAAGAAAAGAAATTCTAATCCAGAAAAGGGTTTAGTGGGAGCAGTGAGACAAATAGAATCTGCAGAACTCTCCCAGAGTTAATGGGTTTTCACTTAATTTTAAAGAACAAAAAGATAGTAAGAAAAGGACACCCACAATCAGGAGCATATGCAGCTGGGCCAGTTGGTAATTTTCCTCCACCATCTCTGTTTTCCAGGGTGATTTTTCTGAGTTTACAATTTTGGTGGGAAAGATGAAAAGCATATCTAGGAATGTTTGGGATGTGATTTTGGCTAGATCAGTTATCAAGACAGATGATCCTACAGCAGCGCTGAACGTGATTTAGGTGCACAATAGCAGGTTCTTTGTTCAACAAGCATCCTTTGCGGGGTGCTTGTACTTAGCTTATGGTAAGTTGTATTTTATAGTACACTGATTAATTTGAGGACCCCCAATAGATGGATGGTCTTGGCTTAGAGCATATTCTTGGTCAGCAACAAGTTCTCTTACCAGGCCACTATGCGCAGTTATGAACGGTTACAGACCTTACCCTTATCCCCAACTGTAACCTGGAGGAAACTTTTGCCACTGATATCATTGCCTCTGTGTTACTTCTGCATGCCAGAGAGTTGCCACTCAGACCCAGCTGACATCCCCCAAGAGGCTAGAGTAGGTCCAGAAACCTCTGGTTACCTCTAGCTGGAATGACATATACTGGCTCTTAATACAATCTACCTCTCAAAATTGTTGTAGGAGTAAAATGGGGGGAAATTCAACTTTAATACATGCATACATAAATAATAAGAATGTTAATAACTGCTACAGAAATACAGACTATGTCAATTTAAAAAAAAAAAGTTTCTAATCTATAATGACAAAATAATATTTAATAAAATAATTATTCCTGAACTTCCTATAGCATCCCTGAAAGCTTATCCTTATGTAAAACCTCCTCAAACTGAGCTCAATTCTTGGCAACATGCCTGTGTTACCCTGTTGGCAACAGTATAGAAATGGTTTACTATTACTTTACTTCTATTTCGTCCTTCTCACTAGGGGGGTAGGATGGGATACAGCAGAGTTTCTCCCTCTCCTGTTCATCTTCACATCAACCATGTGAACATCAGCATCTGCAAGGTCAGGGGGTATAATGGTATGTGAGAAAGTCCTTGAGAGATGGGGCGAAGAGGTGCTGCCTAGGGAATGGTCAGATAACAGAGGGCATAGCGCACAGCTGCATAGCTCCCTAGCTTCTCAGGCTGTAAAGGAGACAGCGGGAGAATTGTACTTTCAGACTTGCAAGATTCTGTTAATGTAGCCTTACAATAAAGTAGAATTAGCTCATCTTCTCATGTTTCCTATCTGATCTACTGGGAAGGCTGACAGGGGGTCAAAAAAGGCAAGGTGGCAGAAGTTGTACCCCTTTGATGTTACACGAATGTACAAAAGGGGCATGGTTGCATTTCAATGCTGTTTCCATCTTCTTGTCTACCCCCTCCTGCAGGTGAAATAGGGAAGATGTTGATATAGTCACTGTATGAAGTTCATGACTGAGTAAAGAGGCAAACCTGAGGCTGGTCAAACTATTCCAGCCCCCTAACCATTACACAACACCAACTTGTCTGAAAAATCCTAATCTGAGATGATACATAGTGATTAAAGAAATTGTACTGTAATAGCAGCAATCCTTGTAGGAAAAATACTGTTCTTACTTAAATTTCCTCGAAATCGGTGTATATAAAGTAGATTACAGCTGTTCTAGAGTGGCTAAATTTATAGACTTAGAGATTGCGAAAGTGCAACCCAATGACTAATATCACTGAAGATGGTTTTCAGTACATTCTCCTTTCAGAAATAGACTGTTTGGAATGCTGCTGCTGCAGTTGTGTAAGACATAAGCAGTTCATGACCTTCTGATAACACTTTGGGAAGAGTTGCAATAAGCTGGGAGTCCTGTAAAAAGGAACAATAAGCCACAAAAGACGCTGAGTTTTTCCCAAGCTGAAGCCAATGGCTCAGGCTTTCTACTCAAGCGAACAGGTTCCAGAGAGACAGCTGTGGTAATCTGTTGCAGCAAAAACTGCATCATTCCAGAGAAACACAGATATTTTGTAGATCACAGGTATAATGTATTTTTACATTGATGATGATAGAGCAAACTGATCACATCAAGAATAAATCTTCCTTGTGCGGTACTAAAGGAAGCTGCCAAAAGACTTCTTAGTTATCCTGAAAAATTCAAAATATTTGTGGTTCGACGTTGCCAATTAATGTGCTTTGCCAATTAAAAAAATATGCTGGGATGAAGAAAATGTTTTTCACTTGTCTTGTATCAGCATTACTTTGGTGTGGTGCTTAAGTAGCTGAAAACACCAAATCATCAATCACTTATTTACATCTGTAAACAGCTTCTTCAAACATTTTAAAGCCCCGTGAAATGATTTCAAGGGGGGGGGGAGGAAATTAAAGGCTAATGACCCTTACTCTCTTGAGTTTCTTGTAAAATAGGAGGTACAAAATGAACCCCTGGCTATCTAATGATGTCATGACTGGGGACTTGAAATTGTGAAAAATATCAACATATCCACACATTGTTTCTGAAGTCAAAGAAATATCCATTTCAAGGCATTTACCCTCTCTGAAACAGCCAGAAGTTGGGCTATTGTTAAGTAACTCCAGTAATTTTCATTGCTGCTTGCTACAATGCACAGGGGAGGAAATGGACCAAACATGCAAAACAGGAATCTCCAGAACGAAATACACCCAAATAAGAAGGGTTGGAAGATAGACAAGCTGGTCATCTGGAAGTGCCTCAAAAGTGAGCTCTACCATTCTTTCTTTAAAATGTTGGCTTTGTTGGGCTCATCCTCATATCTCGTTTGCTGTAGCTTGAAGACACCTTACATTTCTGATGGGCTTCTCCTCTTGATGTCACCTCCATCTCATTCCTAGCTGACTATTGAGGCAGCTTGAAGTCATCTTTAGGTGTTCCAGTATGAAGAAGTGTTTTCTCTCTTTTTCTGACAGAAAACATCTTATGCAGACAATCTAAGGAAATTGGGCATGATGAGGTCAGGATCTGATCTGATCCACTCTGGTCTGACAGGTCTGCTAATGAATGCCCCCTCCCTGTCCAAGCACCAGACACTGCAAATTATGGTCCTTTCATCTTGGTTATGCGAGAAACTGAACATCTGGTTAAATTCCACCATTTTTGAGATATGATTATCTACCAGGAGATTGATAGACCTATCTCAAATTTAATAGACTTAAATGTTAAATCTCAAATGTAATAGCTTAAAATAGAAATCCCTTCAAGGTCTGCCTGTTGAGGAGAGTGGTGCAAAGCTGTGGGATGTAAACACTTCTCCATCACAAGCTTTTCTCTGAAAACACCTTTCAGTTGGAATTTGAGTATGACAGCAGTTAAATGATAGCTATGAACCCTCTCAGATGCAGAGAGCTTTGAATATGTAGACACAGGAATCACTTTTGCTGTGGGAGAGGACAGAAGAGAATCCAGCAATCACTGTCCTGAAACTGCCTACACAAAATTGTGGGAAAATGAGCTCACTGCCCAGCCTTAACCCTGAGGTATGGTGAAGATAGTCTGTGAGAGCAATGCTCTATGTGTATGAAGAACATGATGTGGGAAGCAGTTCACAGCTCTGTAATAAAAACAAAGTCACATCTAAGGCTCCCTTCTGTCAGAATTTACTGGATGTAGAGATTAATCAGTCAGGTTAGGACCATGGAAACATGATGGTGCCTCCACTCTGGTAGCTCTTAATCTTCCTAAATATTGCTGTTCTGCAGAAAGCTGGATATAGTAACTGTATATATTTGGTAGGGGTACTGGTGGTGGTAAATCTTCTCTATATACAAGCCTCCATGTTCAAGCTGCATGATGGACATTATGTGACCATATGGGCTGGGGGTTAGATGATTGATCAGAAACATTTTCATGTATCCACTGAAGTGGAGTTTTAATTTAATTTAATTTTATTTTATTTATTTATCGTATTTATACCCCGCCTATCCCCTCCCTAACGGAGGACTCTAGGTGGCTTACATACATCGTATTTCATATTTATACATTTCATATATAATACCACATTTAAACCGCGCGCTAAGGGAAGGGGTAAGGCAGGGGTCGGCAAACTTTTTTATGCCGGGAGCCATTTTGACATGCTCAAAGACATTTTGAAATGCTCGAGAGCCAGGGGGCAGGGTTTGCTGGCGGGGGCCAATTGCGTGGAAGGGGGTGGGGTTTGCGGGCGGGAGCCATTCGCGTGGAAGGGGGTGGGGTTTGCGGGCGGGAGCCAATCACGTGGAAGGGGGTGGGGGAGGTTTGGAAGAAGGAGAAGGGAAAGAGAGGCTCGACTGCTCCAGTCGCTTCTCTTCCGGAGAAGTTAGTGAAATGACCTGAGCCCGCGGTGTCTTGGGGAGTATGGAGGGAAGATGAAGGGGGGAAGAAGCCTTGGGAGTATAGAGGGAAGGCCTGGCGGCTGCCACTTGCCAGCGGGGCGGGGAAGCAGGGCGGGTTCCAGTTAGTGTGCCTGGGGTGGCTGATGCTTATTGGGAGTGTGGAAGCGTCTCGAGGCTTCTCACAACTGAAAAAAGCAAAGGCAGCCGCCCTGATAGGATTGCTGGGGGGCGCGACTGTGAAGGGCACCGAGGCTGGCATTCCGGCGAAGTTGGTGAGGCAGGGGCTGAATCGAATAGAGGGGAAGGTTCAGCAGAGCCCTGCAGCCAGTGGGGTGAAATAAAAACTGCTCTACACAACCACAACCGTCTCCCTTTTTAGTCGGGACGGGCTTCCCAGGAGACCTCGGGGCTCGGGGCTGGCGAAGGCGGAGCAGCCCCGCGGATGGGAGCTGGGCCAATCGCATGGAAGGGTCGGGGGGCTCACGGAGGGAGGGGGCGCAGCCAGCGGCTCCGCGAACCCGCCCCGGCTGCCCCACCGGGAGTGGCAGAAAAAGAGCTGCCACCCTCTGGCCGGCAGGACGGGTGCGGGAGAGCGGAAGGCTGCACCCTCTCCACCGGGCAGGACCTGCGCCTCCTTCCCCACTGGCGCCCGAGCGCAGACACCAGCCGGGACCCTGCGCGGAAGATGCCACGCGCTGCCAGCACCTGACGTCAAGGCGGCTGCGCTTCCACGCCCGGCGGGCGGGCAAGGCAGGGAGAGAAGGGGAGATGGAGGGGCTCCCTCTCCGGCCTCTGCGCCCCTTCAGGCCCGTCTCTCCGAGCACACTGAGCGAGGCCCGGCGCAGCAGGGAGGCGCTGCTGGCCCAGGACGCGGCGCTGTCGGAGGCGGCGCAGGAGCGGCTGCAGGGGCTGCTGCGGCTGGAGATGGCGCTGCTCTGCGGCATCCAGGCACTGGGCGAGGGCGCGGGCCCGGGACGGGAGCGGCAGGGCGGCGCAGGGGGCCTGGCCGGGGCGGTGGTGGCAGGGGGATGGAGCCGGCGGAGGTGGCCGGGCGGCGGGATGGGGCGGTTTAATACCTAGATATTAAAATACATAAGCATTGCACAATTGCTTACTGATCTTTTAACATATTTGTACATGTTTTAGAATAAAGTATTAGATTTAGAGGAGGAAGAGAGTGCTAAAATGCGCTTAGTAGAAAGCTTGGGAAATACAACATGTTTTTGTTTAATCAACATATTCTAGAACACTTTTTATTTTAGTGCTATTGCATAAATGTTTTAATATCGGGTTTTTTATAAAAAAAATACACAGTTGGACAGGCAGTTTAGCATAAATTAAAATATTATTTTTAAAAAATGAATTTGTTGACAGACTGTCAGACCTGATAAAAGGGGAAGCTGTGCCCTTCAGGAGAGAGAAGCCAACACCATCAGCTGCAGATTTTGAGGGCCATGAAGGGGTAGCAAATCTTTTGTTTTTTATCTGCTATTATATTTTTGCTGCCATGATTGGGGACAAGCGCTGAAGGGATTTTCTGGCTCATGCATCTTTCACAGCTTGGTTATTGCATACCAGGGGTCTCAAATCATGCCCTTAATAGTTATAATAATAAAGGCGGGATAGAAAATAAATAAGTAAGTAAGTAAGTATAATAGTTTTTTTTTCTAAATGTACAAGGCAATTCCCATAAAGTTTATAAACTGTTTCATTAAGTATTGGGCTAGCTCAAGCAGGGTCATCATCTTCTCCAGATTATAGAGAGACTAAAATTAAAGGTGGTGGGGGGGGGGGAGAGAGAGAAGAGAGCTTATTCACACTTCCCAGTTGCTTCGTAACCAAACGGGCAGGCAACCATTTTGGGATGGCAGAAATAGACAACTTGCCTGCTATTAATCTCCCACCCACCTTCAAAGCAAACTCAGGGTGTGTTTTTCTGCTGCACTTCCACATTATGCCACCTTGAGACCTCCTGTCCATTTTGATGTTTCTAGAGTAATAGGAATGGATGGATGAGGAGAGATGAAATGAAAATATTGGCAATTTCATCCCCTCCAACAATTTTGTACTTCAGCTCCCAACAAACCTCACCAGTAAGGACAGAGATATGGAAGTGGCACTTCAAGATAGCTGCAAGGGAGCAAATTGACCCTGAATGTATGGTCCAGTGATGTGTTACTTTAAAACAGCTAGCAGCTAAGCTTTCCCCTTCTTCTTTAGTACTCAGGAATAAGTGCAAGATCCCAATCCATTTGGGGATACTAATTTTCAAGGAGCAGGTTATTACAAGTTGGGGGGGGGGGATCTGTAACTGACCTTGCCAGCAACAGATCCTTTTTATATCTGGATTGGGAGCAAATGAAAGCAAAAAAAAAAAAAAGCCACCAGGTGCCTTTTCCCATGTTAAATTATTACCCGTGCTGTCTGTTGATTAAAAAAAGCATTGTTGTTTTGTTACATCTTTAAAATAATATATTGTTTGAGCTTTATTTCAAATAAGATGGAACTGAGTCTGCTCTGTTAGGTGGCTCAGCTAGCCAACAATACGGAGTTTAACCTCTTTGAACTGGGTTATGCTTCCTTGGAAGGTTTGTTCACATCCTGAAGAAATTATTACATTTGGCCCTCACCCAGATAGATGAATCAGTCGATTTCTAGTCCATATCTATTTCACATATTCTTATTCCTAAATCTTTTACTTCTCTGTCAATCAGCTTTTGTAAACAGATAAACAAGTCTATATGAAAATTCATGTTTTCTTTCAAAACAAAATATAGATTTAAATTTCTTTCCTTCTAGCCAAGAAACATATTCACACATTTGGATAGCATGAATCTGGTCAATTTATAATCTGCAATTGCAGGTTATCCCTTCACTTCCAGTTTCCTTGTTTTTTGGCTAATAACTGAATTTGAACATTTGTTACTTTTTCTGTACAACGATAGCCTTTAGATCTTGTTTAGTTTCCCAGTACTTACATTTTTAATGACATGAACATCATCTCTTCTTTCTGAAAAAGCCACCCAAAAGATCATATTGAAATATTTGGTTAGGTATTTCATATACTTTTTTTCACTCTAGTGGTATTCATGGCTTACCACTTAGCCCTTACCTTCTTAGCTGGGATAGCAGGCATCAACTGGTAGAACTTGAGAAAGGATTAGAAGAGGGGCAGGCTGCCCTTTTCTCGAAAGACTCTGTCTTGCATCTGAATGATACAGAGAAGCCACTGCTGGTTCTGAAATGTGCCTCAGAGTGGTAGAGTTACATCTCAGTTCCAACAGCAGGGTCAAAAGATGCAACGGCTCTCAAATTTGCATTAAAGCGCAGCATTAACCGCCCAACTGCATTAAATTACTTTTTAAAATATGGGAAGGAAATAGCGCTTGATTGCAAGTACCGTATGGAATGTACAAGATTAGAGGTGAAGACAGACAGAATGTCTGAGAGCGGTGAAAGTGGTCTGAAGCTGAATAGGTTCTCTGTTTTAACATACAAATGTGTGAAACAGAAAATCTCTCAGCCACTTCTATCATCTTTCAAAGGCTGGAAAGGACAGATGAATCAAATATATTTTCAGCCTATTTGCATACATTTACTAATAAGTCCATTCCATATTAATTTATTTCTCCTTTGTTTGAAGGAATACCTGTATTTGAAAATGCATTTCCAGGCCTAACGTTTCATCACTGAGACTTTGTGTATGACCCCCCCTCTTAAGAACCATTAGATCAAAGGATATTAGAGACAGAGTTTTTAAGCAGTGGCCCATATCTATTGAATTTCCTCTCTAGAAAATTGTCTATGGAATCTACTTTTTTAAAAAAATACATTTTAAACTTATATTTATACTGAGTATTTAATTTGCTGCTAGTTTTTACTAACAAATTGTTATTCTTGCTATTGGATTACTTATCTTTATATTGCTAACTTTGTTTCTCTGTGCTGTCTTGGTAACCTTTTTATATGTGTTTGTGTGTTCTAGATTATGGTTTGTAATAGTTTTAAAAGGGCAACTTCAGACAACTTATAAATTCAACAATTAATTCACCAAACAGCAATTTTGTTTTTAAAAAGTAGACGAGTCATGCATAAATAGGGACTTTAAAGCATTTTTAAGATACAATTTTCTTACCCAGTTTCTCTTAAAATATGCATGTCAACCAGAGCGGCCCTAATCTCAATGCCAGATGTGCCAATGTCAGAGCAAAGCCCGCAGTATGACAGCATAAGCAATGTTGCAGAACAAATTTTAGTTCCACTTTGGAAAGCAGGCCAAGGTCTCAGAGCTCTGAGAAAACTTCAGATTCTTAGTACCTTCTATCTTGGCTTCACCCAGCCCCTGTGATACTTCCCCTGAGGCCTGGGGTTGGAAAGAACTGTTTTCAAAAACTGAAGGATGTTTCAACATGAATTTTCCCCTCCAAGGGAATGGCCATAAGGGAAGAAAATGGACCTATTCTATGGTCCCAGAGATATTGCCTAAGCACTGAGGATTGCATCTAAATGGACTTTTCCCTCAAAATGAGCATTTGAAATGTATTTATGTGAGTTTGTTTTTTAAACTAAGAGCTGGATTGAAATAGTCAAGAAACATGAAAATAAATTAGGTACTTTACTCTGATTTGCTAGATCCAATAGTACAACTTTTCTGAAAGTGTTGCATGAGATATTATGTTGACTGCTTTTCTTTCTATTCTCCCCCTGCCCCGCCTTTTATGCTTTGAACATAACACTTTATTAACTGCAATATGACTTTGATTCTGGTGAAGAATCTGGTCATTGATCCAGTGAAGAAACCCCACTGATTGAATTGGGGACATGATTTTCCTTGAAATTACCTCTCCCTGTGCCCTCTTTAAAATCTGCTTTGAAGGGACAAGAGACTCTTCAGAATAGCATAGGAAGTAGAGCTAGGGCCTGCAATGGGAAAAGGAAATAGCAAAGATCAGATTTGCTCTTCTACTACTGAGAAATTTTGAGCAGAACATACTCAAGGACAATATCCTGTATAGAAACTCAATATGGATCTGATCTGGTGTGTGTGTGTGTGTGTGTGTGTGTGTGTGTGTGTTGATACTGATTTATTTTTTGGTCAGATATGTCTTACATTTAGAAACTAAACAGAAAGATTTGATAGTCGAAGATGATGATGATAGAAAGATTACAGAGAAAAAAATCACTTTCATACCAAAAAGATTCACCAAATAGTTAGAAGTTTTAAACATACTGTACTTGACACCACTAATTTTGCAAAAGACTAGCCTACTTGGAACAGCATATACTTTATGGTGATATCTCCATGACTCTTAGGTCCTCAATTAGGACCCAAATCATTTGAGTCAACCCCCAGTTGATTACACTGTGGTATTCATTTGGACAACTATAATAATAAATAACAATACTTTATTATGGTCAATAGCCAGAATATGACAATCCGTTTTAATAGGAAAGGGGAATCAATTAGACCTTTCAGGGAGAAAGAAAAAAAAAGGGGGGGGGGACATCTTGCTAGAGAGATATTAATTCCTGACTGTATCAGTGGAAAGTTTAACTCAATTTTCATATGGCTTTTAATTAAATAGCTTCCCTTACAGCTTCAATGTATGTAATCTATGTATCTCAGCAGCTGTGCCTGGGTCCATTGATTTCATTTGGACTCTGCACAGGTGGGAATGTTTAACTGTGTGGATTAGGTTGCAGATTCTCAGCTTTAACCTTTTTCTTTCTTAATAAATTAAGCTCTTACTGAGATCCCCACTGATTATGCAAGCTCCTGTTTTTAAGCAGTTATAAATATTGGCTACAAGAAAATGCATCCCCCCAACCTTGAGTCAAACTCCAACAGTTCCTGCTTAACTAAGCAGACATGGAGCATCTATATTCTGGGCTTGTATATTCACATAACTATCCTGCAAAGTTGTCTAAATATTTGATACACATATCAGCCCAATTCAGACAAAATCAATCATAGTTCCACTCTGTCATACAGAAGCTGGCATCTTCCTTAGACTTCTACTTCCCCCCTCCCCTTTGCATAGGAGGGAAGGTCCTAGGCCAGGGCGGTTTGTGATCCAGCTTGAAAGATTGTTAGATTTGTTTGTGTATTTCCCCAATGAATTGATGGTTTGATTATTTGCCATCGAGTCATTTTCAACTCCTAGAGACCTCATAGAACCATGACGATCTCTCCCTAACCTGTTCTTTCAAGTCTCCCAATGGTGCACTCATTGCCACTGTAACTGAGTCCACCCACCTTGCTGCTGGTCATCCTCTTCTTCTCTTTCCTTCCACCTTTCCCAGCATTAGAGCCTTCTCCAGAGAGCTGGGTCTTGCCTTAATGTGTCCAAAGTAAGATAATTTGAGCCTGATCATTTGTGCCTCGAGTGAGAACTCTGGGTTGATTTGTTTGATGATCTATTGGTTTGTTTTCTTGGTTGTCCATGGTATTCTCAGGAGTCTTCTCCAACACAAAGGTTCAAAGGTGTTGGTTCTTTTGCTTTTTTTATGATGATTTTGATTCATTGTATATTACCTTGAGCCATTTTGATAAGGCAAATGTATACATGGATATTATTATCATCATTATTATTATTATTAACAATATTTGAAATTTTCTACTCCTTGTTTGTTCTGAACTGTAAAATTTCATTTTATTTAAATCCAGGTGACTGCCATTTCTACAAACCACTGTTAGATACAAGCTAGGATATCAAAACAAGATGAGCTTGTGAACCAAGTTATAGATGAAATACCACTGCAGATTTATTTCTGATAAGTAAACTGTTAAAAATATTGTCAGCTTGTATGATGCAAAGCTATCCCATCGTTTTACTTTTAAATCTCATGCTATGTCTGATCACAGAAGTTAGAAGAGCTTTAATGGACTGAACTAAAGACGTGTCTGGTTCAAAAACTTAGCAGTGAATGAGATGCTCTAAAATGGCTCCAAACAGTCTGTAAATGCCATGGGTTTCTCCTGATGTTGATTCCTGGGTAACTAAGGCTATTAGGGGACGCAGGTTCAGATCAGCCGTTGACGCCCATTGAGTGAATTTAGGCCAATCACTCTCTGTCAGTCCAACTTACTCCCACATGTTTGTTGTGTGGGGAAAAATGAAGAAAGACCCCATGAAAGCTGTGTTTTGGTCCTGGAGGAAATCCAACAACTCTGTAAAAACAGACCATGCTCCCTTTTGCCCTACAGAATATGGAGCCTGCAGTTCTCTATCACAGTCCTACATATTCCATATGTGAAAGAAGCACCAAAGACATTATGGTACCAATTTTACAATAAGGGATGATAGCGGGGTGAAAAAAACAAACGAACCAAAAACCATCTCTTTTAGTCACTGTTGGGAATAAACTCAAGAGTGGCACTGAGAATGCATACGGTGATTGCTTTACTTATTGCACAGATCTACTGTATATTCTACCTCTTTTCTATCATGGAACTTAAAAAGGGAAAGTACCTGGCATTCCATGAGAGATTCCTCTTGTCCAGGTATTGACCGGGGCCAGAGGTTAGCTTCAATAAACTGGCTTCATCACATCACTTCATTCATGGCATAGATTGCAAGGCTAAATGCTTTATTGATGATGTTCCTACAATGAAAACAATGCAGAGGGTCCTATCATTTGAAAGCCATTATATTAATCCACAATGCTGCACTATTTCTGAAGTTCACATGTTTTGGGACAGATCATGATGCATGGAATAAGCTCATCATAAGCCATTGGGCTTGCAAAATAGGAAATGTATAATTATATGTCATGTGGAAATAACAGTTTTGTTTTGGGTTTTTGTTTAATGCTGTTAGCCACAAGCTGGTAATCTTCAATAAATCGTGTGGAATACAGGAAAAAGAAATAAGTCTTTCTACATCCTTGAACTGCTGGCATTTTGTGCAGATCAATATCCCGACCTCTCTCTTCTCACTGACTGTATAAATAACTTAACAGAAGGCTTTATAACATGGCTTTAACCTTTGAGATGGATGGCCATCTTAGGGTTCAGCTTATATGAAAGGACAGCGTTTCTAATTTATCTCTACAGAGCCAGTTAGGAGCTGCTTATTGGTTGGAAAATATAAAACTTGATTTTTAAAAAGATCATTTTGCCAGCAGGCTTCCAAGTTTAATTCCTGAACTGGTGGTGAATTGCACATACTAAGGGATGCTGTAAATTGGACCTTCATTTAAGGATTGCTGGAATCTTGCCAATATCCTGGGTGCAGGCCAGTGGGAAGAAGAGGGAGATTCAGCTACCCCTTCCCCCAGCTTCTCCTCACTCCGTGTGTGCCTTCTTGGATATGGAAAGGGGTTGTAGCTCAAAGGTAAATGCACATGCAGCTTGCATTCAAAAGCTTGGACTGATGTCTGTGTAGACCTGTGTTCTCAAACTCAGCAACTTTAAGATGTGTGGACTTCAACTCCCAGAATTCCCCAGCCAGCAAGCACATCTTAAAGTTGCCGAGGTTGAAAAACACTGGTGTAGACAGAATTGAGGCGGTGAACTGATGGACCCATCCTCCCAGTGACATTACTGCACCTCTGCTGCTGCTGTAACGTCCCCACCCATTGCACAGTGCTGATGGCAGACCCGCAGTCACATTTTGTAGATAGAAAAACACTCTGATTACTGGCTACCCTCAGAAAACCCACTTTTTATTTAGGTCATAACATTCAAATTGATATTTGGGAAAACATGTGGTTAAAAGACTTAAAATTTACATTGAATTACAATATGAAAGAAAATTTTTATAAAATGATGTATAGGTGGTACTTAACTCCTAACACATTATCTAAAATGAATAACAGATTATCTAATAGATGTTGGAAATGTAAAAAAGAAGTGGGTACTTTTTTTCACCTTTGGTGGTCATGTCATAAAACTAAAAAATATTGGAATACAATACATCGGACAATATGTGAAATATTGGAAGAAGATTTAAGTAAAGAACCTGAGATGTACTTATTGGGATTTATAAAACCAGAGATACATACGAAATATGGAAAATTATTATTCTATTTAATAATTGCGGCCAGAATTATATGGGCGAAACATTGGAAAGAGGAATGTTCACCTGCAATAGATTAATGGTTGTTAAAAACGATGGATTTAGCACAGATGGCTAAGTTAACGGATTTATTAAATGATAAGAATATGGAAGAATTTAATTTATGCTGGGATCCATTTTACAGATTTATAGAAAAAAACTCAAAAAATATAAATTGTAAATTATTGTATATAAGATTTGTGAATGTTAAAAAAATTAATTATATATACTAAATCTATATAGAAAAAGTTCTAGAGAATAGTGGTGAGAAAGTAGGAAGTCCATTTTGTTTGTCTTGTTAGGTGTTTTTTTTTTTTTTTTTGTAAAGGAAAGTAGAGAAGGTAAGAGTAGGTAGAGGAAGGAAAGAAGGACGTGGTTAGAGAGTTTAAGAAGGTGCCGAAAAGAAGAGGGAAGAAGAGGGAAGAAGGATAAGGAAGTTAGGGAAAGAGGGTAAAGATGTATTTTAATGAAACAAGAAATGTAATTATGCAATGGATTGTGTTATGTAATGTATTGTGTTCTGTTTTATGTTTGTAGAATTTTTTCCTTTTTTTTTCTGTGTTCTTTTTCTTGTATGTGTATTTTAACGGTGTAAAGAATAAAGATTATTTTTTTTTTAAAAAAAAAGAAAACCCACTTTTTATTCCCCCTGCTCCTACTTCAGGATTGGATGTAATGTATATTCCAGGACATTTCTTAGATGTCTGTAAACAATTTTTCCCCACTGAAGAGTGCCTGTCATGCCCCTATTTCCCAGCTCATGTTCCACTCATTCTTTCTCAGCCCAAAGAGAAGCCCTAAAATGATGTTTTGGTCACCTGAAAGGAAGCTGACAAAGCTCAATTTGTACTAACATCCTCCATAGGGCTTTCTGATAGTGTCATGGTCAAAGGAAGGGTTTGAGGCTTCTTTGCATCTGGTAATAGTCTCAAAACTCAATCTTTCTTTGCAACTAGTCCCTTAGCAATATGTCAAAAAGAACGCTTTTGCAAACCACCGACTATGTACACAGATACCTGTAGAATAGATCAATATTGGCAAAGGGTGGTTACGTGGGGGGAACATTAGAAATCATTTCACTTCTTTTTTATGACGGATGGGTTGCTTGTTACTTCACAAAGAATTGGAAGGTGATGGTGGGGATGAACCTTACAATAGGCAAGTTGGAAACAGTGGGTGATGATTGGTTTGCATTCTCTGCATTCAGCTATTGGTTAGCTTGAGCTGAAGCAATGGTTGTTTGAAAATGCTATCTTGCAAGCATATAGACAATGCCATGTTGTGGATATCTATCTATCTAGTCAATGGGATGGAGAAAATGTAGGCTACTGTATATCTGAAGTATGTTGGGAATTATTAGCAGATGGAAAGGATGGAGGTCTGGCAGAGTGCATTGCAACTTGCTATAAGGCAAGATCTTATGATCCCTGGAGGTCAATTGTTAGCAAATTCCAAGAAAAAGGAGCAATAGAAAAGAAGGGACACAGGTGAGCAAATATTTTATGGGTTGTAACAAAAACAGCTGAACCAAAAAGTAAGAAGGAAAGGTATGAATTACATGATCCATCAGAATAGGATCTATATTAATATGACTAACAGCAGTAAATGGAGTGGGCTTGCAGTGATCATTCCCTGTCCCAAAAACCATATAACAAAATGTGTCTTTGTGAAAGGTAACTCTAGATAAGAGTGTATATTTGAGAAAGCTGCATACAAACAAGTCTATAAGGGAGGTATTTGCCTTAAAATGTATATTAGAGAAAATGCTTCATATATTACAGCAGGGCTTTCCAAATGGTGTGTCACGACACAGAAGTGTGTCGCCTGGGGGCCCCAGGTGTGTCATGTGAAAACCCGGAAGCGCTGATGGCGCGCTGCCGCCGCACGCAAAGCATCAGCACTTCCGGCGACAAACCAGGATGATGACGCAGTGCACGGGGGTGGCAGCGGGCGGTGGCAGCGGTGGCGGTGGGCGGCAGCGTCGGCAGGTGGCGGCGGTGGCGGGGGAAACCCAGAAGTGCTGCCGGCACTTCCGGGTTTCCCGCCCATCACCGCAGTGGCAGCGCTTCTTGGTTTCCCACATGCCGCCACAGCGGCGGCGCTTCTGGGTTTCCTGCGCGCCGGCCATTGGTGTGTCATCAACGGCAAAAGTTTGGAAAGCCCTGTATTACAGAATGTAACCCATGACATTTTCTAGCTTTTTATTATTCATCTGAAGATGGATAGAATAAAATATTTTAGCACCTATCACAGAGATATGGACTACTTTAGACTGATCTACCCATCTCTGCAGTAGAGCTATGTAAGAAATAAGCAACAAAGGAATAAATATACTTCACAGCAGTTTCAGTTGTTTTTCATGTATGTATATATTCTCAGAAAGAAGTTCATACAAACTCCTTATTCAATCTGGAATCAAAATGAGATGTTCCTAGATTACCAGATCATCTCCATGTTGCTAAATGGGAAGAAACATGGGTGATGCTCTTAGATTTCTCACAAACTTGTGGTTTTCCTCTGCTAATAAGTGCCTCATCCTTTACATCTGATTCCTGGTGCTTTATTTTTCCAAGCATTCCTCATTCTACCCTTCCCTTATATTAGTTGAAATCTCTCTAAACCAACACCTGTAATCTGCTAAATTCACCATCCAATATTGCAGCTTGTAGTGTGAGAACAAAAGCAGACTCAGAGGAGAGATCAAAAGAAATCAAAAGCAGTTTCTTAAAGCGTTTTCAAGTTGTGTCACTGTTGGGGGTTTTTTTTAAAGTTCTTTCACAGTTTCTATGTCATGCCTATAGCTCAGCTAGGGGTGATTTTTGTTTTGTTTTGTTTTGCAACAAAAACCAAAAAAAGGACAGTTGGGGTTGTAACAGCATTATATTTTGGTAGAAAAGCTGCTATTAACAGATTGTGGCAGAAAGCGAGCAGCGAATTGGAGGTGGGAATGTGACATTCTTCCTTCTTGGTATTGCTTTGCAAAGTGGGGAGAAAAGAGGGAAGACATTAGAAAAGGAAAAGCAAGTATCCAGAGCTGCAATCATTTGTTATGATTGTTAGAGATGATGTAGCAGTTCCAGTAAGGTAGAACTTTGGGGTAGAGATCCAGGTCTCTTCCATCAGCATTAAAACTTCCAAATGCAGGAGCATTAGTTTTGAAGTCAGTAAAATGTCCTATGTGGCCATTTTAAAGGAGTAGTTGCAGGGGAAGAAATAAGATAAATCCAAGATTTCAGATTACTTCATTATTAGCATGATTTACATAACAGCACTCCCTCTGGAGCATTGGAAACAATGGTGGTGACCAAACAGTTCCAGAATGGGCTTAAGAAGCATTACTTTCTGGGAGATTCCAGATCAAGTCTGCAAATTAAAGAGCACTCATAGGTATGTGGAGGGGGAAAGTGATTTTGCAAAAATTAGCAAAAAATAAATCACTAACGCAAATTCCCATGATCATATTTCAGATGACTCAGTAAAGGGATAAGTGCCATATTAAGCTCCAGACAAAGAATACTTGGGTAGGGAATAAGAAGGCTCTGTGCTTTAACTCCTTCCCCAGCATCACTGTTTCTTCTAGCTCCATCTTCGGATCTTCATGTGTTGGGTGAAAGATCCAAAGGGGAGCATGTTGGTAAATACATTTGTATGTCCACGCCTCAGATCAGGCAGATGAGCCTAAGCCCTTTCAGCTGAATGTGAATAGGTTTCCTCCAATCTTCCATCCAGCCAATGAAGCTTTGAGGTGGAGTCAGCACAGATTTGCAGTCCTGTTCCTTTCCGTGAATTCTTTGAATCATTACTTTCTGCAGAGGGCTCCAGTATTTTGACTGATTCTTCCCAAGTACATGAACATTATTAAAAATATTACTTACCAATTGATGATCCCTTGGACCATAGGCTTTTTTTGTAGAGGAATAAGCCTTACATAAAACACCATGACACTGAATGAAAATACTTGGTTGAAAACATCTACATGCTTAATCCATAAGGTAACAGAGGGCTTTGTATGCATGAGTTTCCTTTCTCACTCCCTCTTCACTTCTTCCCCCCCCCTTGCCCATTACCTTTCTTGCTTCAATTGTAACAAAGTAATGAAAGAGGGACAACAGAGCTCAGTTGAAGAACATGAATAAGGTTGAAGATTCACTTCTGTAACTCCAATTAAAAAGGCAGTTTATGGGAGAGATCTCTGCTGAGACCTTGGAGGGCCACTGACACTTCCACACCAACTTTGTTTCCATCCCCAACACTCCAAAGCAGTTCAAAGCCAAATGTGATAATCTTTAATTCTACCGACCTGGAAACAATGAGAATATGCAGAAATAACCCCAAACCAATCTGTTCTCTCCAGCTGACTAGGAGCAGAATGAAAATGACAGCCCTCACTCAGCATCCCGTCTCCTGGGCTGCTGCAACATCCCTCCCCATAGTGTATAAACAGGAAGTATAATAAATTGCCAGCCCCACTACCCAACTTTTCATGCATGATGTGTGCATTTAAGTCAGAAAATGTGTGCATGTAAGTCAGACGAAGAGCAAGAATGACAAAACTGCCAAGCCACCTCTCCTCCTTAATAGCTCCTGCAGGATAACACTGGCATTTTTTTCACAAGAGTTGTCATCATGATCACATGCTGCTGCAGTGGCTGGAGAGGGGCTATTCTAAACCTGCTTTGGTTTAGGTTTCCTTGAGTTCAAGAGTCAGGTTATGGGATGAGGCAAGGATTCCTACCAATTGGAGAACAGAAATTCTACCATGGAATCCTTGGTGCTCTCTGAGCTTGGTTGTTTGCTTGCAGATGTTTCATTACCCAACCAGGTAACATCATCAGTGGGAGTGAGTGTGGGGTTTGCTCCCTGTTTATATACCGTTATATACAATTCTACCATTAAGAAAGAGATCGCTTTGCTCTATTTTCAAATCAACTGCAGCAGAGTCTAAATCCAGGTTCCCCAAGGGTCAATGGGATTATCCAAGGGGTCAATGTTATTGTAATTGTTGTTGTTGTTGTTGTTGTTGTTATTATTATTATTATTCATAGTACTATTAGTTAAAGTAGTATGTTTGGGGGTCAATGAACAATCTGAAACTGATCTGAAGGGGTCAATGAGCTGAAGAGTCAGCCAGTGTATGAGTACACAAGTCCAGAGCTGGTTTCCTGGTATGAAGTACTGCTAAAATTCTGATGTTCCCAAGGCTGAGAATGCTGTTTAAAATTTTCAAATGTGTTTATTCAGCTGTGTGGTTGGATCAAACTTACTCTGCAATCTTTTGTGCATACTTGTTGTGAGTTACAAACACAAGTCAGACTTTTGCAATTCACTCCAGAGACCTGGCAGACTGACAGTCTTTCATTCTAAACTCTGCAAAGGAGACCTGGATAGTTATATCCAACAGATTGCCTGACTCCCTTCTAAATCCTCTTGATTTTTAGGCCTCCTCTTTTTCAACATCGCCTTAGTTGAGATCCTAACCACATTCCTCCCAATTTCCTCCCTTCCTTAGTAGTATCGTTGTTGATACGCTTTGTTGTTTAATTGATTTCAACAGAATTATAAATCTGTGACCCAAGGACAGACCAATGAGTGTTTATAGTTTGTGTAGGAGTGCTACTCAGAAATAAATGCTACTGAAATCAGTAGAATTTATTTTTGAATGTGTATAATTCTTTTAAACTGTGGAATATTATAGCTTTGAATTTATTTATGATGATTATTTTCTTGGTATGGTCAAAAAGAAAAAAGAAAGAACATCAGGGATCATGCTAATTTTGATTGAATGCATATGCAATAATCATATTGATATTTGAACATATCAAAATGATAACTTAGTAGCAAACAGGACACAATAAAGCAATCTCTTTAAACAAAGTTCCTATTCATCTGTCATTTTAATTCTACCCTGCAGAAAGCATACACAAATCATTCAAGGAATCATTTTAGTCAGAAAATGACTGGTTCAGCTTGTCTTATATTTTATCTTCTACAACTGAAAAACACATAGAACCAGAAGTTTTTAAAACTGCACTGAAGTAATATGGATAATTACAAGTTAGAATGATCAATGACTTTAGCTTGAAAAATAGGCATACAAAAATAATTGGCCTTTAAAACTCATTAGTCAGTTTTGTTCCAATAATTGCATTTGCATATTTTGTAACTTCATGTCTTTTCGAGCAAGAGGAGAATACTATCACTTAATCAGTAAAGCTGAAGCCAAAAGGAGAAAGTTATTCTGAATTCTGAATTTAGCACATACAGAAAAAAAGTGAAAGCCAGAACTGGAAGGGCTTAGTACAGCATGGGAAGGAAAGTATGGAATTTACTGGAGCAACATACCTTCAAATTGTTTGGAATGGGTAGTCCCAACAGTCTAAACAAGGCATGGTTGTCAGCTAGAGGGAACATTCCTAGTTTTGTATTATAGCTAATGATTCAGAAAAGTTTGATAACAGCCCTCTTAAGTATAAAAACACGGGCAGTCTTAACAGTCTGTGTGTGCATGTATGTGAAAACTTTAGGGAACATGATCAAAGGTAGGAAGGGAATTTCTGGCATTCTTCTCAAAACAACATCATCTCTGATCTTAGGCCAACCAACATATCATTACAAGCTGGTTTCTCAAGCAAGGGATGATTGGTGTGGAGCTCACTTTATTACTTCAGATTCTTCTCAGGCAGAGTGGACAACTTTTCTCTCTGGGAGTCATATTTTATTTGTTTTATTATTTACTGTTGCTTTTGCAGGTGGGATTTTTATAGTGTAAGTAGATACCTTAATCTTTGTAGAAGCTTAACCCAACTCTCTGCATATTTGTTGGGGGGGGGGGAAGAGCAGAGAATTACCCACTTGAAAAGGCACAGTTTAGCTTCTGAATTTCACTGGTGTGATTCACAGGTGTCCTGTGGACTATAAAATGGGGATTATGTGCACACCATGGACTGCTGGTTTCCCACTGCTATTCTAAAGCAAGAAGCAGGTCTGTGAGTTCTGGAGAAAGTGCAACCTAGATTTGCTGCTTTGTATGGGAGGGGCTTGAATCCCGGTTTCCTCTTTCCTCTTTCCTTTTCTCTCCTTGGACGTCCACGAGGGAGGAAGGTCCTTACCTTCTCTCTCCTCGTGGCTCACGCAGCGTTTATCTAGATTTAGCAGAGTAGAAAGCATCCAGCAATAAACTTGCACAGAAAGACTTATTTTTATAGTTCAGAGAAATAAAGACTCTTCACACATTTAGTCAGTGTAAAAAAAAGGAAGATAAAGTTTGCTTACATTTTTATTCGTAGATCTTGTTACAAGCAGTTTCATTGTTGAAACGGTCCCATGTGTGCAACTGATAGAATGTTCTGCCTCTGGAGATGGAATATTTTGTACATACCTGAATTATTTACTTATTTACAAGTACTTACTTATTTGATTGACATGCTGACTTACTGTTTAGAAAAACCAGCTGAGGCAGATTACAATTTTAAAAATACAAAGTGAAATTTAAAAAATAAAAGCAGGAAGATGAAATTATAAGTAGGCGTGTATTTATTTATTGGGATTACTTATATCCTGCTTTCCAGAGTAGCCTTCAAGCAATATAAATAACTGCAAATGAAAATTCAATAAATATTATATAAAACAAATGAATCCTCACAATTACTGACAAAAATTGATTTTATCCTCCTGCTTCTGAATACCATCCAAAAGGTTGCAATGTTAAATCACTGAGGCCATCAGATGTTCCATAAATATTCTAACCCTAAACTCAGCATACAAGTGCTTTCAACTGAAGTCCTAAACACATTGAACTTTGTTTGAGAATCTGCTAAAGAGTGGTGAGAATAGTACAGTGACTTCTACATTGGGCAAAAACTCTTGCCCTTGTTACTAATAATAACACTTCTCACCATCATAAATAACTTTGACAAAGGATAATAGGAAAATGAAGAAATTTTAATCTTGGTGGTAAATATTAATCATATTAGCTCAAGTACCATAAAACACATTCCAGTTTGGTTTTAGGTCTAGTTGTTTGGTACATCTTGGAACTTTTTTCTTTATAGGTACCACATCACTGTTTTTGACCATGTCCCAATACTTGCAGTGGCTGAGTTTAAAGAAAATCCACCAACCTCTTCTATAGAGAATGAATAAACTTTAAAAAAATCTGTTTCAGATATAATCCCAATGAAGCAGGGAATATAATTTCTTTGTTTTAGCTTTGTTTTTATAGTTCTAATGTTTTTAATAATAGTATTGATAACTGTTTTAGGTATTTATGGTCTTAGCTTTGTTGTACGCCACCCAGAGTCACTCGTGAGATGGGTGGCTATATAAATTGGACAAGTAAATAAATAAATCCATCTGATATAAAATTCCAGAGCCTTTAAGGACAATAACAGAGTATATGCTTCAGTAACTTGAGTTCCTTTATTAGTAAAGCTGCTGATAATACAAGAAGCAGTTCAAAAGGAACTTATCTTTTTGCAACCACTAAGCTAAAAGCATCACATAAAAGGGTTACAGGTGTAGAATCTATAAGCCGACTACGGGGGGGGGGGGGGGGGGGGAGTCCTTGGAAGCTGCCCCCCCCCAAAAAAAGCAGATGTTATTTGAAAGAAAGAAATGAGTTGGATCCAAATTAGTCATATATAGAGTTGATCAAGTGAAAACAATGGAACTTAAATTTGTCATGACTAATACATATCCAGTGTATTAGTTCACTGGATCCATTCTGACTCAGTCTGGATAAAACTGTTTGAACTGGATCCAATAAATGATTGGTTCCAGATTATTCATATTTACACTAGCTACATCAAAGTTAATGGGGATTATTTTACATGTGACCAACTTATTCCCCTTGATTTCAATAGATCTGTCTAAATATGGCTATAGCTGGATCAATTCTTCTGTTAGCTGAATTAAGTTTCTATTGAAATAAATAGGAAATATCAATTTTGTCCCACTGATTTTATTTATTTATTTATTTATTTATTTATTTATCATACTTATATCACCGCCCATCTCCCCCCACAGAGGGGACTCTGGGCGGTTTACACAAAGTTGACAATTAAAACATATAAAAGCATATAAAATACTGTACATAAATGTATATCTATATAAATTAATTAAATATATAATTTATATATAAATTTATTTATAATATATATATATTTTCATGGGACCCAGGTTCAACTAACACAGTTTGGAACCCATTTACTTATTTGTGAAATTTATTTGACCACCTAAATCCAGCCAGATTCTGGAGGCTTACAGAGATTACATATTCGAAACAGGATACAAGTAAGAATAAAATTATAATAGTAAGTATAGAGTACAATTATATAAAGCTCAGAAATCATAGAATTGTAAAAATTGCTGGTGCTAATATAATTAATCTCCAGATAAGTATAATAATTTGTATTAGGAAACAGAAAAAATGCATTGTTAGCCAGTTTTCTCAAAAGAAAATGGTCATATAATGCAACAGCAAAAAGTATTTCTCAATTACAGCAGGCAGATGCCTGAACAATCTTCTGATTCGTTCATTCATTCATTCTTTCATTGACAGATAGACAGACTGACTGACTTCTAAAACACAAGCCAGATCTGTCTTATTTAGTTTTCCTTGATAAAGTTAACATCCAAAGCATTAGCACAAGTATATTCTGGAAAGGAAAAACATAATTGGGTGAGAAATTAAAAGTGCACTTTTATTGGTTTGCCTGCTAAGGTGATGAGTTCAAGAGCTGTACAAAGACGCAAACCAGAAATTATTGGGGTGCCAAGTGGTAGCCTTTAAGTTTGTAAATAGCTGCTCTATAAAATGTATCACCAAACTACATTCTACTATTTCTACTTCACCAAATTAGCAACTTCGGATCCTGAGCTAGTTATGCTTGCATAAAATGATATTCCCCTGGACAGGAAAGACGATAAAGGGGTTTCCTCTTCTAGTTAAGCCTTGTTTTTATAACCTATTTGTTTTGTTCAGTCCTGGCTGACTGCTTGCTCCTCAGTTCTGCCTCCTGGTTTGTCCCTTGACTCTTCAGTCTTTGCTCCTGCTGCCTGATTTGTGGCAGAACCACCATCTTTGGCTTCAATGAGTCTAGGGCTAGAGCTGTGACTGTGGCTCAGTGGCCGAGCAGGCGCATTCTGTTTAGAGGATTCTAGGTTCAATCTGTGGTATCTCATGGTAGAACTAGAAGAACCCTATCCGAAAGCCTGGACACCCACTGCCAGTCAGTGTTGACAAAATTTAGTTGGATTTAATTTTTGACTCCATATAAGATAGCTTCATTTATTCCTACATTCAGTCAAGGTTGCTGATTTCCTCCCATGGCCATTCTTGTCTAATCCCAGGCTACTCATCATCACTTCTAATAGAGGGATAAGGTGGCAAATGAAGCAAAATTTGAGCAGAGCGAAGAATTAACTTTAGGAGATCAGAGTATAAAAAGATTCAGATATCTGTGTGTCTGAGTTCCAGTCCTTTCATCCAAAGGATGGTGTTTATATTGGCAGTCCATCAACTGGAACCCAGGTCTGTGAAGAGAAAATTTTTAAAAATCACAATCTAGGATGTAAAGCTGGATGAAAAAGCTGACCTAATGTCCAGCAACTCTGCCCTCTGGGCTCCATGGAACAACCAAGAATCAGTGAGTGGATTAAGTTTATCTATCAGAATTCCATCTCCCCTTTCTCAGCTTCTGGGACCTGCAGTCTATCAGTGCTAAGTGTCTTTAACTGAAGTTGAGCTGCTGAGACCGAACAGGAATTATGCTGATTTATCAGCCATAATGCTGCTTAATGGTTTTCCTGCTACAGCTGATGAAGATGGTATCTGAAGTGTTCATGTTGTTTGTTGATTAAAGTGTGATTAGTAGTGATTGCTTGTGTTAATGGGAATAGGCACCTAGTGGAAAGTCCTTGCTGACTGTGGAATTGGAACTTGGCGGGGTCAGTCTCCTGCTGCTTCACCCCACAGCAGACGTCTTTATATAGTCAGATGGTGATTTGCACCATAAAAAGTGCTTGGAAAAAGAAAAAGGAAGCCTAGACTCTTCCCCAAACCATTCAGTTTCAAAGGACTACACTTTTGCTGGCTGCAGTTTGTTTTGGAAAAAGGTCTGACAAATTGTTGTTTAAAACATTCTGACCATGCAGCTCCAGTAGCACTTACAGAAAATGGATGTAGCCTCTTTCCAAAATAAATGGTTTCCTTGGGCATGTCATGGTGCTATTGTAATGCAGAAGATGACAATTTTGTTTTTCTCACCATGTACATCAGCAAAAATAGATAAAGACACACAAAATATATTTTTAAGAAACCCAGGCTCTTGACTTCAAATGCTTGGAATGTATGCTACATATTCCATTTTTAGCAGTGTTTAGACAGTGTCTCTTTCACAATGCTGTACAGATTTACTCAGAAGAGAAAGGTATTTTGTGCTAGCTGCAGCAATTTATTTGGTGAGCTGGGGACTAGGCCAGTCTTCTTTTAGTAAGTATTACATATTTGGCTGTATTTATGTATGTGGAGAATTACATAAGCTCTCAGGGTAGACTATTGAGTAAGAAATCAAGTCTTAAGTAAAGCAAGTAAAGCTAGACATAAAATTCATAGATCAAATAAATAAATCATTCTATGCTGGAATGCCGTGCAAACATGCAGAAAAGACAACAGGACGCATGCCAGCTGTTCCACTTAGGAATGCAAGGTGCCACAGTCAGGAAGGGCATCCAGTTTCCACTCACCTAAAGATCAGTTTTTGAGCAACATTTGGTGGCCATTGAGATGCTGCAAAAGATATGGTAGATTGCTTAAAATAGCCAGTGTCTCCAGTTGATTGCATTTTGAAATGTACAGTATCTATTATGGAATGATGACATTTTAAGCCTCAAGTATGCAAAATGACATTTTCACCTTTCCCAAAGAATGAATCTCTTTTCCAGTTAACTTTCTCTCCCAGAGTTTAATCCCATCAAGAGGATTACTTCAGTTACTTTTATACTCTAGGCTTCCAGAATCAGTTTTAAAAGTTTTCACAGCCACCCCTGAAGACTGTCAGGCGCTGTCAGATCCTTGCAATACTTTTGTCCTTTTCTATCAGACTGAAAAATATGGTCACTGTGTCTTCAAACACGCTGTTTTCTCTTTCTAAATAAAACCCTGCCATGTGTTACATTCCCAATAACTTAGGCTGTAACATTAGCAGATGTTCCTATAAGTGCTGAGCCTCTGCCCTGGTTACTATATTTGGGGGTGAAGATGCCAGCCGACAGACAATCAGATTTGCTACTGCAGGTGATCTGTCTGTCACCACCAAGAGCAACTTGATACTTCCAGGGAATAACATCCCCCAGATTTCACCACCATCGCCCTTTTCAGGAGAGAAAGAGACGTCCAGTGGATGTGACCAGGAAGGTAATGCTGAGCAACACTCCTGAAGCTGGGGAGAAGCCTTTTCTGCACTTTTCATTTGCATAGTTAGAGAGGCCAGGGTCAGAACCTAGAAAGCCACAAGAGAACCACAGGTAAGGGAGGAGGCACCTGATTGGCAGGTTAAGTTCCTGAAGGTGAGGGAGGGTTCCCCAGATCAGAGCAGTTAGAATCAGCAGGAAACAAAAGCATCAGCAGAACGACCAAGGTCCTCCATAATCTCCCAGAAGGCGTTGCATTTCTTGGGCTGCTAAGTCTTTCTTCTTCCTTTCCCACTTTAGTTATTATTAATCTGCAGTGGCTAACTGGAGTTCCTGTCCCCCACCCCCCACCCCTTGGATTTTTCTTTATTTTCCTTGACTACTCTCTACCAATTTTCTGAAAACTGCTACCAAGACAGCAATTCAGAAACATCCAAACATTAAGTCATAAGATGAAAAACAACTGAAATACTTTAAAACAGAGCTTTCCAAACTGTGTGTCGCGACACAAAAGTGTGTCGCCACACACAGTCTGGTGTGTCGCCACACAACCTGGAAGCACTGATCATCATCAGCGCTTCCGGGTTTTCCCGGGTTTTCCCGGGGCGACACACTAATTACAGCGTGAAAAACCCGGAAGCGGCAGCAGCGCTTCCAGGTTTTTGCGCGCTGCCGCACTTCCGGGTTTTCCCGCGGCAACACACCAACGCCGATTGTTGTGTCACCGCGGGAAAAACTTTGGAAAGCCCTGCTTGTATAAAAAAGATGTGCTTTGGAATGTGTTTCAAAAACAGAGTGGACACCAATTACAACTAGAATTCAGGAGTGACAGAGAAGAAAAACTTTCATACATTCCTTTAGAAATGGCTCCTTAACATTTGAGGATTGTATGAGTGACATCCTATACTGGTTAGCAGGCTACCTCCTGCATTTCCACCAATTGAAGTTTTAATGGCATGCTGGCGGGTCTCACTCCAAAAATGGAGTAAAACTAAATGAGAGTTAAGTTTCAGTATTTAAATACAATTAATATGCTTGCTTCCTGTATGTTTAACAATGTAACCTCTCTGTCATATTAAAATAATATAGTATATTTATATTTATAATAATATAAAACTAGTAACCTGCCTGACATTTATTTATTCACTAGACAACACGTGACCTGTTGGGTCATCCTTTCAGAGATACTTTCTTACCTAAACAGAGAAACAGAATGACCACAGGTGGGCAAAAAAACAGTGGGAGTGGGAACGACTTCCGACTTCCTGCCGTCTTCCCCATTGACTTTGATTGTGGGAAGCTGGCAGGGAGTATCAGAAATCACTCCTCCTCCTCCTCGGCTGACCCGCAGAACTGCCTGCCACTTTGCTAGGGGGAGGGGGAACAAAGGGAGTCATGGACTGCAAGGAAAACTGCACTCCTGCTCCCCATCCCAGTGTGTCCCCAAGGGCCCCCTCCCTCCAGGGAGAAAAAGGGCTCACCTGTCAACCACCGGCACCCCCCAGCCAGTCCTACCTCACCAGCAGGCATCCGAGTCACTCCCTCATCCTTCCCTCACCACCCACCACTATTAAGATATTTAAAATTTCAGCCTCAGTTCCAAAGCAGCCATTTGCCACTCGCCCGTTGGGCCTTGCTGCCAGTTGATTGGGTTCAGGGGCCAGAGAGGTGAGAAAGAGGGCAGGGATACATCCCTCCCATCTTTCCTTGCACCATGCAACCTACGGGTTTCTGGGAAGTGTAGTCAGAAGGCGTAGTGGCACTGAAGCGGCCACAACTTTGCCAAATTTCAATCCCATGGGAGTAATGGGACCCAGATTTTGGGCGCATTCTTTAAGTTGGCTCATTTGAGTTAGGTTGATTCAAAAATTGTTGCCCTATGATGCACCGTTTCGCCCAATTGAAGGTTACAAACAGACAAACACTGAGAGTTTTAGTAATATATAGATAACTTTTTGAGAGGCTCAAGGGACGTGAGCTGCATGTTGTCCTGGGCTATTGGTTTTTGCACCCATCCTCTAGATCAGTGTTTCTCAGCCTTGGCGACTTTAAGATGTGTGGACTTCAACTGTTCTGTTAGGACTTTGACCACCAGAACTTTTTTAATAAAATAGTTTTATTAATGAAAACTATTTACAAATTGTAGTCCAATAATACAGTTGGAGAATACTGGATCAATTGGTGCACTTGAATATAGGCAGCTATGCAGTAGCACAACTAAGTTCAGCAAGTGCCAAAAGTAGACTTGGCTTTCACTTGAGGTTGACAAGGCTAGACTGATTCTCTGGAAACACTTGACTGGAACAGCAGGTAAGCTGGACTGGTTCCCCTGGAACTCTGGACTGGACTGCAGGATAAGCTGGGCTGGATCATCTGGGACTCTGGACTGGAACTGCAAGATATACTGGGCTGGATCCTCTGGAACTCTGCACTGGAACTGCAGGATATGCTGGGCTGGATCCCCTGGGACTCTGGACTGGATCCTCTGGAACTCTGGACTGGATCTGTAGGATAATCTGGGCTGGATCCTCTGGGACTCTGGACTGGATCCTCTGGAACTCAGAACTGGAACTTCAGGATAAGCTGGACTGGATCCTCTGGAACTCTGGACTGGATCCTCTGGAACTCGGGACTGGAATCACAAGACAGGCTAAACTGGTTTTCCTCTGAAGCACTGGACTGGGATTGCAACTCAGACTGGACTGGTTCTTCTGGGACACTGGACTGGAACCTCAAGGCAGCTTGGACTGGAACCTCTGGGATATTGGATTGGAACTGCGATGCAGACTGGACTGGTTCTTCTGGGATACAGGACTGGAACTGCAATGCAGACTCGGCTGGTTCCTCTGGGACACTGGACTGGAGCCTCAAGGCAGCTTGGACTGGAACTGCTACAAATGGAATGGGAAATGCAAGGCAAACTAAATCACCCCCACTAGGTAACACTGCCTGTATGCCAGGCAGGACTGGGTACGGTGGGCTAGACAGCCCTCCAAGGACAGAATGGGGTGACCCGAAATCGACATGATGAACCGCACAAACTGAGCAATGTACTCAGCTGTATTGGCCAGGCAATGCCCCGGCAAGACTAGCGAACGCTGCAAAGCGTTCTTTGAGTTTCGTTTCCTTCGTCCTCAGTGTCAGAGTCACACTGAACTCTGACATCAACTCCCAGAATTCCCCAGCCAGCATGGCTGGCTGTGGAATTCTGGGAATTGAAGTCTACACATCTTAAAGTTTCCAACATTGAGAGACACTGCTCTAGATGCACCAGAGCATCCCTTCATAAGCATGTTGCAATAATCTCAACAGGGTGTAACCAAGATAACTTTGCCAGATCAGACTGACTCAGGAAAAGTCACTGCTGGCTTAAGAAATGCTATTGTTCCTATTCCTTCCTTGATACTGCAGCAAAATAAGGGACAGGAAAGAGACACGAAGCACTCAAGTGATAACTCTGATCCTTCCTGGGATGTACAACACCTTCCAGAGCAGGTTGAAGCCCAATCTCTGCAGCCAAACTCTAATTTCTCAAATCCTTTTGGTCACAGGATTTATTCATTTACTCTTTATTAAGAACAAAAGTCTTATTATTGCTTCCTTCAAGAAAGGAAATAAACCCCTCCTTGAGGTGGCGTCAATTGCTTCTCTTAACCGTAAGGCCTGCTCTGTTATTTCTGCATTGTAGAGAGACATCATCAAAAAGGGAATGAGGGAGAATAAGATTAATTAATCTCACACTGATTTTCTTAACAAAGGGCTGAAGAGTGTCCAAAGGATTCTTTGAGGATTGTTCCGCCTGATGTTTATGGCCAAGCAAAACTCCTGGAGGAAGCCCATCCCACTGCTGGAGATGAAGCCATCAGAGAGCTATCTGGTTTTAGGCCAGGGGTAGGCAACGTCAGGCCCGCGGGCCGTATAAGGCCCACGGGGCTCCCGCCTAAGGCCCGCAGGGCTCCCACCTGAAAACCCTGCCCTTTCCATGCGATTGGCTCCTGCCCGCAAACCCCGCCCCCCAGTGCTTGTGATTGGCTCCCACCCGCAAACTCCGGCCCCCGGTCCGCGGAAATCCCAGAAACAACACCCCCACCCCCCCAGTCCCCGGTTATAAATATCCAAATGGCCCTTGGCAGAAAAAAGGTTCCCCACCCCTGTTTTAGGCCGTTGAATGCTGCCCAGCAGGGAGGCTGTGCAGTGCTGGGACAGGCCCTTTGTCTTGTCTGGGGACAGAGGGAAGGGTGGAGCATTCAGCACAGGAGAGATTGCATTAGCTGGAGGAGGCTTGCAATGAAGACCCATACAGGCAACTGTGGCCAGAAAATCATCCCTACTAGTTTGCATCAAGAGATTCTCCAGACTACTACAAAGGGAGGATTCCTCTCAGAGCAGCTAATCTTTTCAGAAGAGGAATTTGGTCAGGATCCTTGCAAGAACGGAAAAGGCTAAATTTCGCCTCCACAGCTGCTATGGCTGTAAGAATTTGTCAGACCACTCCTAGCTAAAACATGTCATACTTTGGTCCTGCATGCAAACTTCCTTGATGGTTTCAAAATATGTAAAATGGATGATTGTTTATGTCATGTCAACTCTCCCTGAGAGTATCAGCCCATCCCAGCAGTAGGCATGCCTTTAAGGTCCCTTCCCTTAAACCTTCCCACCTTGCGGGTCCTTGGTAGCGTGCCTTTTCCATTGCAGGCCCTGCCCTATGGGACACCGCTCCCTCCCCTGGAGATCCAGCCAGCCCCCACCCTGTTAACCTTCCGGAAAGCCCTTAAGAGCTGGCTTTCCCCCCAAGCGCTGGGACAGGGTGAGGTCGGCATGGTGGGGGAGAGTGTTGTGGGCTGCATCAGGGAAGTGTGCTTGTGGCGCCAGGTTTTTCTGTTCTTAGTTTTATTGTTTTCTGTTTTTATTGTGTGTATATATTGTTTTATTCTTTCGTTGTCAGCTGCCCAGAGTTTGGTTTTAAGATCGGCAGCCAATCGTTTTAAATAAATAAATAAATAAATGAACTATTTTCCTGTGGGTAAATCATTGGACTCATATAATTAAAAGGGCTAAGAAAATACTGAAAGATGGATTCGCACATTATGCTAAATCTTAATGTGATTTGACTGGTTTTTGCCTAATTTGTGCGACCCCAGCCCTGTGGTCATAAACCATGTTTTATGACTTAGTTGTTGCATGAACTTGGCCAATTCTGGTTTATTTGTTAAACCATAGTTAAATAAACCAAAGCTTAGTGCAATGTGTGAAGCCAGCCTAAAATTATGGCTCACCAGTTAAAATCAGGTTGTGACTGAATTTTATCTATAGCGAAATTCAACGTAAATTTGGAGGATCCTTCCTGATCAGATGAAACATTTGGTGTGTGAACCAGAGAACTTAAAAGAACATACAAAGTTTTTAAAACATTTTTCAGAGGATGGTGGATTTTCATACTGCTCATTACAGTATTAGTAATTTCTTCACATTCTTTATCTTTCTGTTTTGTTCCTCATTATTGGGAATAACATAGGTTGGAAAGCACCAGTGTTTCCTGTGTTTCCTTTATTAAAACATCATCAAATTTTTGTCAAAACACTCATTCAAAAATATGTATTTCCATTCACTATCCCCCTATTGCTGCAATAGGCTGTTTTTTGCCCTTGAGAAAAATTAATTCTTCTCCCCCTTCCTGTTACAATGCATCAAATGTTCGCTGCTTTGTAAATGGATCCAAATAGATTTACAGAAAATAAATGTGCTGTTCCTGTCACTGGAACTTCAGACAGCCCACATAGGTGATGAACCATTATTACTTTGATGAGGTCACCAGTCTATTTGTTTCACTGGCCTTCTCCCATGTAGCAATTATGCTTCCAAAAAGAAAAGCAAAAAAAGCTGTACACAATCTTACATTATTTGCAAATGCACCTTATGTATGCTTCATTCCTCCCCCCCCCCCCCCGCTGCCCTTTTTAACCTTTTCAATATGCCTTTTTGGAAAAACACAGATTACTTATATCAAAGTATTTCAATACTAGTTATGGAAGAACTTTTTGTGCAGTTCCAATGAACCTTTAGCCTTTGTGAACCATGGTAGCAACATGTCTCTTTTTCCCTTATTCCATTTATCTATCTATCTATCTATCTATCTATCTATCTATCTATCTATCTATCTATCTATCTATCTATCTATCTATCATCTATCTATATCTATCTATCTATCTATCTATCTATCTATCTATCTATCTATCTATCTATCTATCTATCTATCTATCTATCTATGCATGCATTTATCTGGATGAGAATACTTCAGAAAGAACAAGAAAAGAGGAAGTAATGGAAGAAATTTGGAGCAGCATCTCCAAATATAGATGTGTGTGTAACATTATTCTCCCTTTCGGATAAACCTCTTCCCTTCTTTTGTTCTTCTGTTTCTGTAGCTTGAATCATGTCAACTGGATTTCTATTTTCTTAGTAGAAACGTTTCGCTCCTTATCCAAGGAGCTTCTTCAGTCTGAGCAAAGTTGGTAAGGGAATCCTAAATATGTTCCTAGGTAGCTGTGTGACCTTACACCTGGGGCTAGGTCATGGTTATATTGAGATGTAATTTTTAAGTCCTTTTATCATCTAAAGGAGGGTCATTAAAATCACCATGCTGCTGTTGAGCTTCTGAAATGGTCTTAATCTTCCTAGGCACAGAAGACAAAACGGGTAGGAAGATGGGGGAGAGTTTGTGCCTGAGGCCCCCACCTCTATTCAAGGAAGGATTTTCCAAGTTGGCATAAATGGATTCCTTGACCCCTCTCTCAAACCACCTATCTTCTCTGTCTAAAATGTGAACATTAATGTCCTCAAATGAGTGTCCTTTTTCTTTTAGATGAAGATAAACTGCTGACTCTGGTCCTGTGGTGTTATTTCTCCTGTGTTGGGCCATCCTCCTGTACATAGGTTGTTTGGTTTCTCCAATGTAGAGTTCAGAGCACTCCTCACTGCACTGGATTGCATAAACTACATTGCTTTTCTTGTGTTTTGGAGTTTGATCTTTGGGGTGTACAAGCCTCTGTCTCAGTGTGTTGGTGGGTTTGAAATATAGATATATATTTCAATATATATATATATATATATGAAATATATATATGAAATATAGACTGGCATTCCTAGACTGTGAAGTCCTCATTGGGACCGGTGGCAAGCTAGAAATAGGGATCTACAGGAAACCCACACACACAGATCAATATCTGATGTTTGACTCCCACCATCCACTGCAGCACAAACTAGGAGTCATCAGGACATTGTCACACAGAGCAGAAACCATCCCCACCTCCATGGATTCCAAAAAGAATGAAAATCAGCACCTGAGAACAGCCCTGAAGGCCTGTGGATATCCAAATTGGGCCTTCACCAAATCTAAATCTACCAGACCTAAAACAGCGACAGATAGGGCTGAGACTCAGAGTAAACGAAAGAACCTGGTCATTCCCTACATGGCTGGCGTGTCTGAAAAGATAAAACGGATATTTGGCAAACACCACATACCTGTATATTTCAAACCCACCAACACACTGAGACAGAGGCTTGTACACCCCAAAGATCAAACTCCAAAACACAAGAAAAGCAATGTAGTTTATGCAATCCAGTGCAGTGAGGAGTGCTCTGAACTCTACATTGGAGAAACCAAACAACCTATGTACAGGAGGATGGCCCAACACAGGAGAAATAACACCACAGGACCAGAGTCAGCAGTTTATCTTCATCTAAAAGAAAAAGGACACTCATTTGAGGACATTAATGTTCACATTTTAGACAGAGAAGATAGGTGGTTTGAGAGAGGGGTCAAGGAATCCATTTATGCCAACTTGGAAAATCCTTCCTTGAATAGAGGTGGGGGCCTCAGGCACAAACTCTCCCCCATCTTCCTCCCTGTTTTGTCTTCTGTGCCTAGGAAGATTAAGACCATTTCAGAAGCTCAACAGCAGCATGGTGATTTTAACGACCCTCCTTTAGATGATAAAAGGACTTAAAAATTACATCTCAATATAACCATGACCTAGCCCCAGGTGTAAGGTCACACAGCTACCTAGGAACATATTTAGGATTCCCTTACCAACTTTGCTCAGACTGAAGAAGCTCCTTGGATAAGGAGCGAAACGTTTCTACTAAGAAAATAGAAATCCAGTTGACATGATTCAAGCTACAGACAATTCCACCTGGATGACTGAGAACCTTCATAGACATATTCTTCTGTTTCTGTTCTTCTCAAACACACTTTATCCAGTAACTTTGTCTGAATAGCTGGGATGTGCATTTATTGCAAGGCTGCCTTCCCCAATTTTATGGTCTCCAGATATGTTGGACTCCAGCTTCCATAATCCCAGCTAATAATGAGTATGCTGGCTATTCACTGAGTGCATGTTAAAGGTTAGTAAAGACTGTTTTGGAAAATGACATAATATTACTTAGCTGGTTGATTTCATTTTACCACAGATCTACAGAGATTTTTCTGATAAAGTTAGCAAAGCTTTGGTCTACACTAGTGGTCTGTCTTCCTTAGCTCTGCTTCTGCTCTTACAATCATTTCACTCTGTGTTGTATTTCTTCTACCTGAGGCCCAAAGAGCCATTATTTGCACTTGCTCAGTCTTTATCTGTACAAACCTTCACATCTCTGACAGCAAGTGCCAGTGGTTACTGTGTTCCAAAGCCACTTGGACTTTTTTCAAAGGTCAATTATTCTTTTCCTTATAGTCACATAGGTTTGGTTATTTTAGATTAAGCACATAAATAGGAGCATGACGTGTTATTTAAGTATCACCCACTAGAAACACAGTAAGGAGGGGGAGTGTGTTTGAGGTTACTGGATAAAGTGTGCTTGAGAAGAACAGAAACAGAACAAAAGAAGGGAAGAAGTTTATCTGAAAGGGAGAATAATGTTACACACACATCTATATTTGGAGATGCTGCTCCAAATTTCTTCCATTGCTTACTCTTTTCTTGTCCTTTCTGAAGTAATCTCATCAAAATAAACACACACACCTATAGTCACACACCTTTGATTATAAATAAGACAGATTTAAGGAAGTCATTCTCTCTCCTGAAAAGCTGAAATTCTCTCTTTGATTCACTTAAGGCTTGCTCTGTTGCTCTCAATTACACCTAATAGAAAAAAATCCCTGTTAAGTAATACTCTGTACAAGAAAGTGTCTCCCCACTCTGAAAATATAGGTTAATCGTTTTTTTTTAATCTTTATTTTCGACACAGTTTTGTAGTGTTGAGACAGAGTCCACCTTATGTACAGATTTGTTGAGATAACTTTGGCATCAGCTGTACCCGGGGCTACCCTGAATTGTCAGTGACTTCTAATTGAAGATTTTATCTTTTCTTAATGCCTGATCCCATTCCTGGCCACTTCTATGAGATAACAGGGTGATGGGTATATCAGCAAAGCTATTTCCTAGCTTCCCCGCCTTACTGTGTTTCTAGTGGGTGATACTTAAATAACACGTCATGCTTCTATTTATGTGCTTAGTCTAATTTCAGTGAAAAATAATAGGATCAAACAAAGCTGGAAGTGGTTGAAAGCAGGATTTTGTTTCTAATGACCATGGCAATGTTTTAAGCCAAATGCTACCCAAGTGCCATTTCAAGATATATCAAACTGTATAGCCCAGTTCCTAAGCTTTCTTACGCAGTTGGATGAAATTTGTTTCAGAAACAACATTATGTTTTGAGAACCCCCCACCCTAACTCCAAATGTATTCATTTCTAGAATTTAGAAGCTTTTTTTTTCAGATGACACAAAGATAAACATGGGGATGCAGAGGGCAGGAGCACCTTCGTGTCAGGCTTTACACACACATCCTCCTAACATATACATCCATAATGTATGTATTGAGTTACTAAGGCAACTCAATAAATCAAAATATCTGATCCAGTGAAAGACACTGCTAGAATCATAGACACTACAACCAAGAAGCTATGGCTGAAGTCATGGACCATCATGATCTATGAGTTGCCATTTCCATCTAAGGCACTTCTTTGGGCCACTGGAGAATATGGATATACTGTATAACTAAACGTTTTCCCCTGCACAGTCGTGTCCAACTCTAGGGGCCGGTGCTCATCTCTGTTTCTTAGCCAAAGAGCCAGCACTGTCCAAAGACGCTTCCGCGGTCATGTGACCAGCATGACGCGTGCGGAACGCTGTTACCATCCCACCAAAGTGGTACCTATTTATCTACTTGCATTTGCATGCTTTCGAATTGCTAGGCTGGCAAGAGCTGGGGCGAGTGCGGGAGCTCACTCCGTCACGTGGCGCTCGGGTCTCGAACCGCCGACCTTCCAATCAACGAGCCTGGCATCTTAACCGCTGGGCCATCATATAGCAAGGCATTCTGCGCACTCAGGATTTTAAAGAACAGGACTCATACTTCAATGGTCTTTACCCTTCTTTAAACAGGCAAGAGAAAAAGAAAGAAAGCCAGCGTTTAGCACCTTTTATATTACTGTGCTGAGTTAAACAGAATGAATAGTGATGGTGGAAATCAGATTAGTAACACAAAGGAATAGTTTATTACCCTTACCTTGATAATGGAATCTACCCAACCCCCTTTAACTTGCTCTCCATAGGCTTTTCTTTATATGAATACAATCCCTACAAATTCCCTTGTCAACATGCAGTAATCAAGGTGTTTGTTGTACTGTTCCTACTTTTTTAATTTTAATTTAATTTTCTCAGAGTCCTCAGGAGTCAGGCAGCCTCTAAACTGTATACATAAATAAAATAAATAAAATATTGTTGGAAATTGGCCAGCATGCACAGCAATGCTACCTCTCCTTGTGTTAATGTAGCCATTCAAGATGTATGTATGTATGTATGTATGTATTTATTTATTTATTTATTTATTTATTATTTGGATTTATCCCCGCCCATCTCTACCGTGGTAGACTCTGGGCGGTTTACAATCACAATATAAAAGTTAAAAACTTATACATTTAAAACTACCATAAAAATAAAAAATAGAAATCCAATCCATGTTTACATAAAGATAAGTTCTCCCAACTATCTGAACAGATGTGTCTACAGTGTGAATATATCTTCAGTGTAATGTGTGCACATCTCTTGAGACAATAGCAATTGTAAGTTTCATGCAAATTGTCTGGTCGGCATGATAGGATTTACACCATTCAAGATGACACAAGAAAGAAAAAATAGGCTATGAAATCAGTTTACCATTGTCGAGTAACACCTCTGCCTTTCCTGTGATACACTGGTATAAATTTATATTTGTCAAGTTTAATGCTGCCCAAACATCATTGAAAACTTTCTGGGAAAAGCAGCTTTTAAAAAAGTTGCTTTTCTAAGAAACCAGTATGTAGTATACTAACAGACTGTGGGAACTAAAATGCCTTGAAGGTGAAAAAATGTTCCAAGCAAGTGTTTTCACAGATAAGCCTTTAATTAAAGCAGAGTGTCAGGGTATCCGAGAGAATGAAGCATGAGCTATGCATTTGGCACTCAGCTTTTACACATTACACAACATTGTCAGCTAGTTTAGATTCGAAGCATACTTTCTCTACACTGGTGTAATTACCTAATTTTATTTCTGAAATGTACTCTGTGCCATGTGGCCCAATACGACCTTCAAATAAAATAACTTAGGGCATTGCCAGATTTGTTTTCAGGTTTGAATGGGAAGAGAAATTAATCTTCCACTGATCAATCAACAGCATCACTAGGCACTTTCCATCACAGGTTCTGGCTTCTTCCTGTGGCAGTTTTGTGCAAATGGGAAACTGTGGGTTACTTCACTTCTTGTGAAGATTTGAAGCAATGTCATAGAGCATTTAAACTTCCTCCTCCTCCTCCTCCTCCTCCTCCTCCTCCTCCTCCTTATGTAGACTATTTCTATCTAAAGCTAAAAGGGAAGCAGCATTTCATTTTTCCTCCCTCTTGGTATCGTTCAACCATACTGGACAGAGGAGGAGCCAGACGAAGAGTGACTCTCCCATAAACAATATGGTGAGATGTAACTTACAGAATCCTATAACGGATCGGCCGTTGCCCGGGTCAACAAGGACCGCGTTAGGTGTTGGAGTTCCTGGACATCTGGTGACAAGTGGGCTACAGGACTTGGGACTGTTGGCTGAGCAACCAGGGCCAGAAGCTGTAGGACTAAGGGAAGAAAAGCTGCTTACTCATTGCAAATATACAAAAACTGAAAACAAAGAAATAATGATTTGCTATTACAAATCCAATCCAATGAGAAAAGGATATCTGAAAAGAATGCACCAATTCTGGAAAGAACAACATCCAGAATCAGAATAACAAAACAGAGGCTAGCAGATCAACGTCTATTTATAATACAAAATAAAGTATTAACAGAAGTAGAATTGGAAGAACTGGGATAGGACCTGAGATAGGCAAATGTTGATGTTTAATAATATTAAACAACATACCTTTAATATTATTAAACAACAACATCTATCCCAGGACCTTGGGAAGGACTTGATAGGTGGACAAAAATGCCAAATCCAGTCTAAACATCTGTCTGGCTGTGCGACCAACCATAATAATAAAAGATGCAGCTAGGCTTAAGCCAAATGTGGTTAGCTAGATCAACATTATTCTCCTTATACCGGTGGGATAAGATACAAATGAGTAAAAAGGCATAGTTAAGGATAAAATCAGATATGTTACCTTTGAACTGTGGACTTGTGACAGTCATCTTACTTTGTTTTTAAAAAACAAAGGAGGCCTCAGTCTGAACTGTGACCAAATTTAACTTTTCTTCCTTAGACCTTTCATGTTGAAAATCACATTCCTTCCCCAGCTGCAAACTGGGTTAATGATTTAAACTAAAGTTAAAAACATTTGCTAGCCCTAGAAGCCATTTTAGGCTAGAATCCAGGAGTCTGTGATTTCTAGTCCCGCCTTAAGCATGAAAGCTGGCTGGGTGACTTTGGGCCAGTCCCTCTCTCTCAGCCCAACTCACCTCACAGGGTTGTTGTTGTGGGGAAAGTAGGAGTAGTAAGGAGTATTAGGTATGTTTGCTGGCTTGAGTTATTTATAAAAATAATAAAGGCAGGATAAAAATCTAAAAAAAAACCTGCCCAGGGTATGCTTGGGGGTGGTGGTGGTCAGAAATGTCAGGATAACTGCGTAACTGAAGCCCTGCACCTTTTTTACAAATTGCAGGTTAAAAGGGCAGGGTTTCAGTCATCTGGCCTTCAGTCTTGAGTTTTCTGACAATCTCCCTCCCTCAGAGGCCCCTGTCCCTACCTAAAACCTCACAAGATTGCCAGATCTCAGACAATTCTGCACTCTTAATTCCAAAACACCAGAATCTCACTTTGGTAACCTCATGAGCCTTTGGAGTCTCTTTATTTTTTACTACAATTTATTTTAAATGAATTGGGGGTCATGGGAGCTATTTAGGGTACCAGCAGATGCCCAAATGCTCCCAGGTCCTCTATTGCCAGATCCTGATTTTTTCACTGTGGTTCCCTTGTTTTGGGTGGGAGGATTTAGCCACAACAGGCTAAAGGCACATAAAGCAAGAGTTAGCCCCACCATCTGCTTCTGTCTCCATTGCATTTGGACTCTCATGTTTATAACTGGCCATGCTTCTTGTTTACAGAATGCTATTATGGGCCATGCTGGTTGGGAATTCTGGGGATTAGAGTCCCAGACACTTGACTTGATGTCAGGGGGTGGAAGGCTCTATACAGGTGCACTCTATCTTGTTAATTCCACTTTGCTTCCATGAGACATATGGAATAGTGGACAGAATTGCTTACCGACTGCCTCGTTTAGCAACCATTTGAAGTTACGATGGTGTAAAATCAATCCTTGCATTTACAGCCGTCGCAGTGTCCTGTGGTCACATGATTACCATTTGTGTGCTTCCCAACTGGCTTGCAACAAACAGAGTTAATGGAGAATGTGGAAGTAAAATTGCAAGTCACGGTCACATGACTGTTGTGACTTGCTTAACGACCAAATGGGAAGTGACATTGTAAGTCCGTTGTGGTGTACGTGATTTTCCACTTAGCGACTGCAGCGCTTAGCGACAGAGTTGCTGGTCCCAATTGTGGTTGTTAGCAAGGACTACCTGTAAATCACTTTTCAAGTGATAGCAGCTGGGGGTAAAAAAAACAAAAACCAGGATAGAGACCTACTTTTTAAAAATGTTATAGTTCAATGGGCAGGCTTAGTTCACCACAGCAGCCATGTTATAGCAGTTACTGCTACAATCTCCACCTCCTTCTATACTCACTGAATCAGGGAACGGACGCATGGCAATTCTTTATGTTCTTGGCTCTGAATGCCATAAATATATCACCCTCCCTGTCAAGGGCACTTTTTCAGCCAAGAAAGCCCCTATTTGGAGAGAGAGCTAGTATGTGTATACGTGTGGGGTTCCTCTTCCACCCACTTTGTTCACAGATGTCAGAGAGCTTGCTTTGAAAATCTCCTTTTGGCAGCCTGTTTCTGTTTCCACAATTAGCTGAGGCAAGTGTAACGTTGTCAACAGCTGCCAGAACTGCATGGAGCAAGGCAGTGCTTTGTGACTGCCGCATCTCTTCCCAGTTGAGATACTCCTTTTCACAGCATTGTGACCACGTAAGCTACACTGCATGAGGCTCATCTGAGAATTTATTTATTTATTTATTTTTCAACTTCTATCACCGCACCATCTCCCCCAAAGGGGACTCTGTCACAGAGTAATCTGTGGCCCACTGCAAGTGAAGAGGCTGGAGGTTAACTGGTTAACTAACTGCATCTCGGTTTAGCGCAACTTTCCCTCCTCCTGGCCTGAGGTCAATGGTGTTGCTGGTTGCTCTGATCGCAAGGAAAATTGTACTGAATTTTCTGCATGATGTTGGAGCCTATGAAGACCTGGGCTAGCAGCTTAATCCAACGGTTGACCTGGCGCCAGTTGCTGCAGCGCTCAGCGAGGCAAGAGCAGAAGACTTCTTCCTCCATCTCCTTCTTCTGATATCACATGTTACATTGTGAGTTACCATGACAACGCACAGTTTATTCATTTATTGTTATTTATAGAAAAGGATGAGCTAGAGATGTTTATTTATTTATTTATTTGTTTGTTTTTCAAATTTTACCACCGCCCATCTCCCCCAAGAAGAGGGACTCTGGACGGTTTACAATAAAACTAATGTTAAAACAGTAAGCATAAATACCATCTAAAATATAAATACAAATTACCAAATAAAAGTATAAAATAAAAATAAATATAAAATCCAAGCGGCCATTAAACGATCTAATATAGTGAGGAGAACTCTAAGGCACCAGCCACCCCCAAGAATAACTATTCCCCTTCCCACCCCAAGTGAGGCGGCAGAGCCAAGTCTTCAGGTTCTTCCGGAAGGTCAGGAGCGATGGGGCCTGTCTCACCTCCGGAGGCAGAGTGTTCCAAAGAGCGGGAGCCACTGCAGAGAAGGCCCACTTCCTGGACCCCGCCAAGCGAAATTCTCTTACAGACAGGGTCCGTAACATGCCCTCTCTGCATGACCGGGTGGGACGGGTGGATGTTATGGGGATGAGACGGTCCTTCAGGTAACCTGGACCCATGCCATGTAGGGCTTTAAAGGTAATAACCAACACCTTGAATTGGACCCGGAAGCAAACTGGCACCCAGTGCAGCTCGCGTAGCAATGATGTCACATGTGCTGATCTAGGGGCACCAAGAATTGCCCGTGGAGCCGCACTCTGGACTAGCTGAAGCTTCTGGATACTCTTCAAGGGTAGCCCCATGTAGAGCGCATTGCAATAGTCTATATGGGAGATTACCAGGGCATGAGTGACTCTTCGGAGGGCTGGTTTAAGATGTTACAACTTAGCTGCACAACTTATCTTCTTAAAACAACACCACCAACGGTATCTTCAGCATGCTTTTTCACTAAAACAAGCAAACAGCCTCTAAGGCTCCCCTAAAAAAATTGAAGTGTGTGTGTTTATGTGTGTGTGTGTGTCTGTCTATATCCATCTATCTATCCATCAATCCATCCGAAGAGTTCTAAAAGTTTCTCAAATGTGGGGCTCATCATAAACAGTAACAGACCCCTCACCCACTAAAACAGTGTTTCTCAACCTTGGCAATTTTAAGTTGTGTGGACTTCAACTCCCAGTATGGCTGGCTGGGGAATTCTGGGAGTTGAAGTCCACACATCTTAAAATTGCCATCTTAAAACACTGCACTAAAGTGTTCCTGTTATAGTTATGACAGTTGCCACAACTGGAGGAAATGTGTGGGTGGCTTAGCCACCATTTTATATCTTTCCCAATCTTCTGGCTCTTGTATTGTTCTGGCATAATCTGTGTGGAAGAAAATGGCTGCTGCTATGAACAACAACAAAATATGCAAAATATTCTCGCTCACTCTTTTTCCTAAGGTGAGGAGAAAAAGGAAAACCTTTGCTTTTTTTCAGGAAAAAAAATCTGAGAAATGTTTGACTTAGCTCTATTCAAAGCAACTCTGAAATAGCACTTTCAAAAACCAGAAACCAAGAGGTAACGTATGAATTAAATAAAAGCCATTTCAACCTAGACTGTTAAAGGTCTTCCTAAACAAGTATGCTTCAGTATGTTTTCTAGGACCTGGGAGAGCCAGTCAGGCAGGCTATCCTACAGAGAGTATTTTAAAAGCAAAGAGAGCAGCAATGATGAAGACCAACCAACAAACTGAGATCTCACTGCACTTTCAAAGTATAAACCCCATCCATAGATTTTAGAATGCAAGAAGGAAAATATCTTAATTATTGATTTTTCCCTCCTGAACTCTCCAAATGCATTTGGAATCAGCTGGGGCATAGATAATTTGTGACTTTCAGAATGTTTTCTTCCTGCTCTTTGGTGTAAATCTCCTCCCCCTATTTGCGACCACAGACAGCATATTGTAATCAAAGAGGAATGGGCCTAAATCATATAAACATTGGCTAGCCCATTGTTTTTTATGGTTTGGATCAAAATACCCCAGGAATTCTATTAGATTCCATCACCATTTTGTCAGAAATAGTTGTAGGAAATAAGCACACTCTTATCTCTCTCCCACCACGTGTCTTGCACTTATTTTAAAACTCTTTACACCAGTTGCTTTGCTTGGAGTCCATATACAGTAGTATCCAATTTCTGTGTAAGGAAATCTCCCCTCAATTCCTAGAGTGCCATCTCTTTTCTCTGTTTGTAACTAGTGACAGGTGCTTCTTGTGGTCTTGGACTTGATACATCTTTGCAAATGGTTTTGAAGCTCCAGCTGTGGGACAGTGAGGGAGGGTATGATATACGCAATAAGCATAAGGACCAAACTAGCATTTTCTATGATGGAGGAGGAAGAGGTGGTCATCATCAAAACATTATGCAAAAGAGTGGGAGCTGTAAGTCAAGAGCAAGTTTTGATATTGCATAATGTTTTAATTAAATTAGGGAACTGAGTGGTTTGAAGTAAAGAATACAAATATGGGCAAAGGGTGATATTCAGCATCACAAAGAATCTTCCTGCTGTCTTCTGTGAGTTCTCTGCACTTGCATGATATCAGGATCTAGCTTGTTACAGAGGACCTGAGATTTAATTTGCTGCAGGGTCTAATCTAATACAAGAAAGGTGATGGGTTTGATTCCTACTTGCAGGAAATGCAATCAAACAGGCACGTATAGCAGAAAATGTGCTGCTTGATGCAGGGAGATCAACTGCGGTTCTCTTCTTCCACTTCCCTATTTTTGGCCACTATATTAATGGCAGCCGTGAGGGTAATCTTACTCGTCAACATTTCACCTGGAGAAGTCCTCTGAGTGGGACAGTGAGGGATAGGTGATTTCTGAGTGGTTGCTTCTAATGCCATATGATAGTGACACAAGGTGCTTCTTTGGATCCCAGTGTCTTATTTTTGTCCAGCAGCAGCCTTCAATTTAGCATTGAATCTGGACTACTGCAGAGTCACATATATTGCTTTTCTAATGGGTTATATTTGAAACAGAAGGAAAGCTACTAACAGTGGTCTTCAGAGTTTCTGCTTAGTACCCTTTTCTGAACTGCTCACTTGAGGGAATGATATTAAAGGCAAAACTGAAGTACTTTGGCCACATAATGAGAAGACAGGATACCCTGGAGAAGATGCTGATGCTAGGGAAAGTGGAAGGCAAAAGGAAGAGGGACCGACCAAGGGCAAGATGGATGGATGATATTCTGGAGGTGAGGGACTCGACCTTGGGGGAGCTGGGGATGGTGACGGCCGACAGGAAGCTCTGGCGTGGGCTGGTCCATGAAGTCACGAAGAGTCGGAAGCGACTGAACGAATAAACAACAAAACCCTTTTCTGAAGCAGGAATGAGGCAATGGGCTAGTGAACTCTCTCGGATGAGCACGTAATGGTAGCCAATCTTGTCTCAGCCAATTGGGAAAATGAAACCAATTGTGACAACAATGGGCAGGCCCTATAGCTGAAGAATCCAAAAAAAAAAAAACCACCCAAGGAAAGTTTTCTATAGGATCTCCAAACTCAGAAGAAGGTTTAAGTCTTGAACTGGTATGCTAAAGGATACCAATGACAGACAATAACTGATTCAGAGAGAAGGTCCAACAGAAGTGGAAGGAGAATACTGAAATTCTGTACAGTAGGGATGTCAACATCCAATACATCTTAGAAGATATACCCTTTTTACAAGAACCATTAGTACTAGAAGATGAAGTTAGATCAGCACTCCAGTTGTTACTGAATTGGAAGGCTAAAGGAACTGATGGAGTATCTACAGATATGGCATGAAATGGAAGAAGAATCAGTAAAGGTTCTTACCAAACTATGCCAACAAATCTGGAGAGTGACACAGTGGCCAACAGATTGGAAGAGATCAGTCTACATGCCAGTATTAAAGAATGGAGACTTAACAGATTGTGCAAACTACTACACAATATAATTAATTTCACATGCTAGCAAAATAATGCTTAGGAATCCAACGCAGCTTAGAGCTATACACGTAAAAAGAAATGTCAGATCTTCAAGCTAGCTTTAGAAAAGGCAGAGGAACAAGATCCATTATTGCTGCTGCTGCTGATGGCTATTTGAGAAAGCCAAAAAGAAGTCAATATGTGCTTCATTGACTATATAAAGGCCCATAATTGTGTTGACTATGTCAGGTTGTAGACTGCACTTAGGAAAATGGGGATCTCAGAACATCTCATTGTCCTCATGTGAAACTTCTACACAGTGTATTGGTCAGCACAGATTCAGAAGTGTCTGAGCTAGAAGATACTGCTCTTGATGCCCCAGACAAACAGCATGAATAGCTGGAAGTCACCAATCTGGAGGCCAGCCTCAGGGAGAGCCTAGAAATCAGGCACCTGAGGCTGATAGAGCCAGGGAACATTCAGGGCAGTAGGCAGCATCAGGTAATGAGGGATCACATGCAGGACCTCCCCCAGCCCAGGAGCACATTGCACACAATGCCAAGCAGCACAAAGGCATTCCGCATGGCTTCACACCCATCAAGAGCATCCCTGTCTTTGAGTGTCTGCACTGGCAGCAAACTCTATATAAGAACCATCACTGCCCACCAACCTTTCATTGGGAACAACCACTCTGTTTACCCAACACTCTGTCTGTTTGCTTCCTGAAAACCTTGCTTGTGGAAATTCTGCTCCTTTGTGACCCTGACTAGCTGATGACATTGCTACAACACCCTGCCCCTCAGACTGTGACTCAGACTACACCTCTGTTTACTCCTCTGGACTCTGACTATTGGCAAGCTCTTAAGGACTTGGGAACTGTTTGGGAGCTGTGAGCGCACATACTTCCATGCCCTGCTTGCTGCTACCTGTAATTGCCTCTCCTAAGTAAAACCCGTTTACCCCCTACAGCTCTGTGTGTCCGTGTGCTTGACCTGAGACAGGACACCCAGGACAGGAAACCACAGTCCAAATGGAACGTGGTGAAACAGACTGACTCCAGGTCAGCAAAGGATGAGATTGTATATTCTCATTTACTCAACCTATATGTTAACTATATATTGAGGTAAGCTGGATTGGAAGAAGATGAGCATGGTTTTAAAACTGTAGGAAAAAAAAACATCAATAACATGTGCTGTATTGATGATGCTACTCTGATAGCTGAAAATACAAATGATCTGCAAGTTCTTGTAATGAAAGTCAAGGAACACAGTGAAAAAATTGGGACACACTTAAATATAATAAAGACCAAACTAATGACAACAGCAGCCAGCCTTAAAATTGACACTGAAGATACCCAAGTGGTAGATAGCTTCTGCCTTTTAGGATTGATTATTAACAGTAAAGGAACTAGTAGTCAAGAAATACATCACAGATACTTGGTAGGATAGCAATGAAGGCTTTGGAAAAGATATTCAAATGCTATGATATGTCTATACCTACAAAGATCAGAACTGTAGAGGCAATGGGTTTCCCTGTGAAACTCTATGGAAGCAATGATAGAAAGAGTATTGATGCTTTTGAACTTTGGTGTTGGAGAAGGCCAGGGATAGCCAAGAAAATAAACAAATGGATCATTGAACAAATCAATTCAGAGTTCTCAGTTGAGGCACAAATGGCCAGGCTCAAACTATCATATTTTGGACACATTATGTGAAGACCCAGCACCCTTAAAAAGTCCATAATATTGGGAAAGTTGGAAGGAAAGAGTAGAAGACAAACTGCAGCAAGGTTGATGGACTGAATTACAGCCATGATGGGTATACAACTGGGGAGAGATCATCCTGGAAAAGGTCTATCTACAGTATGTGGTCACTAAGAGTTAACACATAATTGATAGCACTTAATCAATAAGTTAAGCAAGGAATATAAATTGTATCCCATAATAACCAAATCCTTAGGCTTCTGAATTTATTCAGAAGAGGAAATTGATCCCCCTCTTTCTTTCTTTCTTTCTTTGATTGATTGATTGATTGATTGATTGATTGATTGATTGATTTCTCACCGCCCAACTCCCAGAAGGGACTCTGGGCAGTTTACAATCATCAAAATTACGAATATTAAAGATTAAAACATTAAAATAACCATTTAAAATACCATAATATAAAAATTAAGAAGGCGATGTGTTCTTTCAGCCTTGGAAGGGCTATTCTAGGACTATCTTACTATACTATCCATCCCCAGGAATTTCTGCTCTTCCTTCCGCCCCAGGCCTGTTGGCAGAGCCAAGTTTCAAGTTGTTTCCTGAAGCCCAGGAGCAAGGTGGACTGTCTTAACTCTAGGGGAAGGATATTCCACAGGGCAGGCGCTACTGCAGAGAAGGCACGCTTCCGTGACCCCGTGAGATGGAATTCTTTAACCGATGGGGTCCGTAGCATGCCCTCCCTGCATGACCGGATGGGATGGGCCAATGTGATGGGGATGAGACGGTCCCTTAGGCAACCTGGTCCCATGCCATGAAGGGCTTTAAAGGTCATAACCAACACCTTGAATTGCACCTGAAAGCAAACTGGAACCCAGTGCAGCTCGCATAATAATGGTGTCACATGAGTCCGATATGGGACTTTCTAGGATGGTTCGTGTGGCCGCATTCTGGATCAGTTGGAGCTTCCGGATACTCTTCAAGGGTAGCCCCATGTAGAGCGCATTACAGTAGTCTATATGTGAGATAACCAGGGCATGAGTGACTGTTTGAAGGGCCTCTCGCTCCAGGAAAGGTTGCAACTGGCGCACAACACGAAGTTGTGCAAAGGCCCTCCTGGCCACGACTGCCACCTGCTCTTCGAGCAGGAGTCGTGAGTCCAGGAGGACCCCCAAGTTACGTACCGGGTCTGTCTGGGGCAGTGCCACCCCATCCAGGACTAGAGATGACAACTTCCCAGATACCAGGGAGCCATTAATCCACAGCCACTCCATCTTACTAGGGTTCAGTCGAAGCCTGTTTTTCCCCATCCAGGCCCCTACAGCCCCCAGGCACTTGGACAGGGTAGAAACTGCATCACTTACTTCCCCTGGGATGGAGATGTATAATTGAGTATCATCAGCGTACTGATGATATTTCACCCCATGGAGACGGATGATCTCACCCAGCGGTTTCATGTAGATGTTAAAAAGGAGCGGAGAGAGTACCGAGCCCTGCGGGACCCCACAAAAGAGGGCCTGCGGGCCGGATCTCTCGCTCCCAATCAACACCGACTGGGACCGGCCCTGGAGGAAGGAGGCGAACCAGCGTAATACAACGCCGCCCGCCCCCAACTCCCTGAGCCGCTCCAGAAGGATACCATGGTCGACGGTATCGAAAGCCGCTGAGAGTTCAAAAAGAGCGAGAATGGATGCACTACCTCCATCTCGTTCCCGCCAAAGATCATCCATAAGCACGACCAATGCAGTTTCAGTCCCATGACCAGGCCTGAATGCTATAGGATATATGTGCCTTATGCTATAGGATGAGTTCATTGGGTAGGGGGTACCCTTGCTCCAGAGTTTAACTTGAATTTAACCAAAACCTGAGCATGCTAATGACTCAGGAGGTCCTTCTGAACAGCATTCCCCTTGAGGTCCCTATGGCCCTGACCCTGCTGTCTTTAGGAGCCTTAAAAACCTGGCTGTTCCCACAGGCACTAGGCTGGGATGTTGCGTGAATCTATCATTGAAGTTGTATTGTTAATTGTTGTGCTTCCCTTCCCAGCCTATTTTTTAATCACCATTCCTAATTGACTATATTATTTGTTTTGATCCTTTAGAAGCCACCCATAGGTGTTGGAGAGTGGGTGGCCTTAGAAATTGAATAAATAGATGCTAAAAGATTGCCCACTGGAGTCTTCAAATGGAGATCTTACGGTGAAGTATCTAGCCAAATTTGGTTCAGAAAAAAAGGAAATATACATTCATTCATAAACATTGCTCATCCGAATGGGTAATTGGTAGCAGGGCTTTTAAAAAGTTCAAAATGGACTTATCCCATTAGGAGTTTTTTTTTTTATGAGATTTAGTTACTGCCTGAAACTGGAAGGTGGTTTAAAACTACTGCTGAAATAGATAATAATAATAATAATAATAATAATAATAATAATAATAATATTATTATTTTTATCCTGCCTTTTATACACACACACACACACACACACACACACAGGTCAACTCAACTCCTGCCTCATATATTCCCCACAACAACAACCCTGTGAGGTGGGTTGGGCTGAGAGAGTGTGACTGGCCCAAAGTTAGCCAGTGGCTTTTATGCCTAAGGGAGGCCTAGAACTCACAGTAAATTTAATCACTACACCAAACTGTAGTGTAGGCTATCCTAATTGCTGTTCTTGCATACTCGCATTATACTGCAAACATGTAAACCATGTTTCTGCATGAGATATAGCATGACCATCACAGCAGAACTCTGCAGCATAGGTTATTTGATATGGGAGTGACGACTGATGTCCTAATGTTGTCTTATATGATGCAAATAATCTTACCCCATAATAGTTTTTTGACACCTCACTATAGTGAAGCATATGGCATCTGTAATATTATAAAAGCTTAGATGTTTTCATTGTTTTGCTGAGGATAGGCTTAAGGACAAATTACCAGGAGATTCTGTTGGTTGGAGTATGATTCTAAGTGAGATCTGTGTTGGAGTCTGGAAGCTTAGAAAAAGCACTCCAAGCAGCTAACAACAATCTTGCAGAGTAGAAGCACCCAGAAAAGACTTGCACATGCAGCTTAATTAACGTTCAGAAGTAGAACAGTCTTCACACTTTAGTTAGTTGAAGAAAAATAAAGATAGCTTACATTTTTATTCAGTAGATCTTGGTTACAAGCAGTTTCATGGTAGAAAAGCTTAATCATCTCCGGTCTGCGTGCAAGCGAGATGTTTCAGATGAGACCCACATAGCCATGTTGTCCTCCTGAGTGGCACGTGTGGTTAGGAAGAAAGGAAGATAGAGAAATGGCTTCGAGAGACCCAAGAAGGAGCAGGAAACAGGAAGTCAGGTGGCCCAAGCACCTCCCACAAGCACAGTAGAGATACGCTTCAGTAGAAAAGTCCTCCCCTATGCTTGTGATACAATGCTGAGTTGACTTCCGATAATCCTAACACCCCTTCTTCAACTTAGCATGTCTCAGTGTCCACAAGGTTCAACTTCTCCCGCAGTTCTTGGTAACTGCTTCTGGGCAACAGCTTCATGATAATGTCCACTGTCATGTTCCTTGTGGGACAATAGTCCAGTCTGACTATCCCTCATTCTTGCAGTTCTCTCACTGCATGATGCTTGACATCAATGTGTTTAGTCTTCCCATTAATCTTTTCTGATTGTGAGAGTCTAATACAACTTTGGTTGGCTTCAAAGATCTTTTTTTTCCCCATAAGTTTTATTGAATTTTAAAATACATATTAAAAGTTAATACAAAGAAAGAAATAGAAATACAAAGTAAGAAAAAAGAAAAGAAAAAGTGAAGTCAAAAAGTAACAAAGAAAATACAGAAAATAGATGTCCTCCAATTTATCCTTGAACTTTAAATACAACAATTAACTTTAAATGTTAGTCCTTCATACAATACACAGGAACTTTTCTTTGTCATATACCCTATGATTTCTATAATCCAGTCTTCTGTTCTTCATATAGATTTCGCCTTTCTTGATATCTTCCAGCAATCCATCTCTGGTTTCTACTCCTTGGAATAGTAATCAAATGTTCATTGTTGCATCAATTAAATGTTTTCCATTTGCTCTTTCCATTTTTACATCTATATTTATATCTTCAATAAAATCCAATTAGTGTAACAAATAAAGGCATTATCTACTTCTAATAAAATACAATATATTCTGTTCATATTATGACTATATATTCCATTAATACATAACCTAACATATTACATAACATAATACATAATATAGCAAGAATACAAAACCTAACATAACATATAACCTAATACATATTATACCAATTCTTATAATAATCATACAACATATTCATACATAATATCATCCTGTAATAACCTTCATTCTAATTCCATCTCATCATCTCATTGTCTTCTCATAAATGTATCTCCAGAAAGAGTAATCTATAATATCAACTTATATTTATATTTATAAACTTGTATCTTAGACTTAGAATATCATATTTTTATGCATCTATACAATTTCTCATATCTGCTCTCACTCTGTGTACAATCCAAATCCGCGTTTTCATTAACCTTGTATCCCAGATCAACATCAATAAATCTCCTGTTTAGGTTATGCCAATATCACAATATGCAACTTGTTTGTTTCTATAACTCATGTGGGATGTCAAAATGCTTATTTTACCATATCTATCAATTTGCATGTTAAAATCTTCCTGTCTCAGCTGCCACAATGTGTTTATGCCCAAACGTTTAATAGACCACTTCCTGTAAAATATCATAATCTTCTTCTGTACCAATACATTCAAAATCCTCTTTCCCTGTTTCTCTACTGGTTCGAGAGATCTTCCCTCTGTTTCTAAATCTGTCCCCTGTATCTTCTGTTCCTTAGCCACCAAAACTATAAATATACGTTCTATGGATTTCTTAATTTGCGAAAAAGCTTTGCTGATTTCTTTCTTAAAATCCTGAAGTGCTGTAAGAAATGCCATTCCCACCTGCACCCCCCTTTCAGGCCGTAATCAGCTGCCGTAGTCAAAACAAAAATTTTCCCAGGGAGCAGGGAACAGCTGTTCTATTATTATCAATGATGTCTGTTTCTTTAAGTGAAAAAAGCTTTTAAAATAAAAGATGAAAAATTCCACAGAGCAGTATTTCAAACAGTTTGTAAAAGGAAAGATGAAAATAGATTCCAAGTGAAAGAAAGTCCGTTCTAAAAAAAAGTAAAAAAATAAGAAGGAAAAGAGGCACACATTCTCTATACTTTATTCTTTATTCTTCTTTATTCTTCCGGCTGCAAGCTGCTTAACCCAAACAAACAATTTCTCAAAAGTCAGTTAGTTTGTCGAGTGAAAAACAACAACAAAGTCTCTTAAGTCCCAATTTCTCTGATACAGAAGAAAGGCAAAAAAAAAATACAAACTTGTTCACTATATTGCCAAAATAAAATCTATCAAACTTCCACCAAAATTAATTATAGCAAAGAAAACACAAAATTAGCCAACATTTTAAGCGAAGTCCAAAGATAAATTTTAGATAATAAAAATGTTCTAATCTAAAAAAGAAAACTAATATAAAGTGATCTAAAAGCTGGCTGTTGCTCTTGTGTCTCCCAAAGAGACTTACGTTCCCTGCAGAGCTAGGATCCTCCTTCGGCCATTCCACTGCATTCACCCCCGTTCTTCTCCGCGGTGGAAACAACAAAGAAAAACAGGAGTGGGCAATTCCAATGGCTCTGTGAGCAATCTTCTGGTTCCCCCCTCTTCAAGGGGAAGCTTCAGTGGTCTACAAATTCTGTAGACCTCTGCAAACAAGGTAGAAAGTCAGCCAGGTCTCAGAGCTCTGAGAAACTCTGACTTGTCGAGCTGCCAGCCAGGCTTGGAGTGGCTTCAAAGATCTGAATAGGGATTGGTTCCTCTATTCTCATGTCTTCAAGCAGTAGCTTGAGCCGTACAACCTCATTGCATGTTTCTGCTGCTGACACATATTCTGCCTCAGTGGATGACTGTGCAACTGTGCCTTGCTTATGGCTTCCCCAGCTTACTGCTCCACCCCCATAGAAAAATACATACCCACTAGTGGATTTTCGGTCAGCAATGTTTTCTGCCCAATTTGCATCTGTAAACCCCACTAGTTTTGGTTTCTCAGTGGCTGGCAGCTTTAGTTTCAGGTGTGTAGTCCCTTTCAGGTACCTTCCCACCTGCTTAATACCAGTCCAGTCTCTCTGTGTGGGTGTGCTGGTTTTTAATACATAGAATGCCTACTGCAGCTGCTATGTCTGGCCTAGTGGTAGTGGCTAGATACAGTAGCTTACATATGGCTCTTCTATAGTCGTTGTTCTCTGGTAAGAGTTCACTAGGTTCCTGTTGCTTGTGGAAACCTGTTTCCATTGGTGTTGGCATAGGATTAGCATTTTGCACTCCTAGGCTCTCCAAGAGTTCTAGGATCTTCTGCTTCTGGCTTAGAAGAAAGCTTCCATCTTCTTCCTTCTCGATCTGTATTCCTAAGTAGTAGCTGGCATTGCCCAGATGCTTGACTTCTACTTCTCTGTTTAGATGGGATACAATTTCATCAAAGTCCCCTTTGTTATTATGGCAGATCATTAAATCATCCACATAACAAAGAATGTACACCTCTCTGCCATTTCTGTGTCTTGTGTATAGACAGGGATCAGCCTTTTCTTGAATAAAACCCTGGTCAAGAAGTATTTGGTTTAACTTCTTGTTCCATGCTCTGGCTGCTTGCTTCAGGCCATAAATCCCCTTCTGAAGTTTGCAAACAAGATGCTGTGTATTGGGATTGGTGAAGCATGGAGGTCGTAACATGTATAGTTCTTCCTCTATTTCCCCATGCAGAAATGCAGTTTTCACATCTAGGTGCTCAACATTTATGTTCCTGGAAGCTGCTAGGCTTAGGAGCATTCTAATTGTGGTGTGTTTCACAACAGGAGCAAAACATTCATCATAATCAAGTCCATATTTCTGTGAATAGCCTTTTATTTATTTACTTATTTATTTATCCAACTTCTATCACCGCCCATCTCCCCCCACAAGGGGGACTCTGGGCGGTTTACAACAAAGTTAGTAATTAAAAACTTATAAAATACAATATAACCACTCTAAAAAATAAATTAGATATAAATATATAAAATCCAAGAGGCTATGAGATGGTTAGATAGCATCACCGATGTAATGAACATGAATTTGAGTAAACTCTGAGAGACAGTGGAGGACAGGAAGGCCTGGCGTGCTATGGTCCATGAGGTCACGAAGAGTCGGACACGACTAAACGACTGAACAACAACAACAAAAAATGAGGTTTTATTTAAAAGAACTCTACAGCGCAAGCCAACCCCAAAGGGAGCTATTACCCTTCCCATTCCAAGCGACTTTTGCTACTAGTCTGGCTTTATATCTTTGTACTTCTCCATTCTCATCTTGCTTGGCTTTGAAAACCCATTTGCAACCTATGGCTTTCTTGACTTTTGGTAGTTTTGTCAAAGTCCAAGTTTTGTTCTTGTGTAGAGCTTCTAGCTCCTCCTGTGCTGCTTTCTTCCACTTGCTTGCTTCATCTGCTGGCATGTGTAGCACTTCATTCCATGATGCAGGTTCTTTTGGTAGCGACGACCTTGTGAGGTAGGTGAGTCTCTCGGCTGGAACTCCTCTGTTGGGTTGTAATGAGCGTCTTAGAGCAGGTTCAGGAGCGGCATTTGGTGGTTCACCCCCTTCTGCATCCGCGGCCTCATCATCTGACTCTGGTGGAGTTTCTGCCTGAGTCTCTATCTCCCTCTGGGTCGGTGTGGTGATTGTGTCTTCGGGTATTGGGCTGAACATCTCGAGCTAGTAACTGCTGCTGCTGGTTTCTGCGCAGTCATCGTCTGCATGCCTCTGGCAGCCTCTCTCCCTTTCATCAAAGTACACCACTCTGCATGTGTTTACTCTTCCTGTCTTTGGGTCCAGGATTCTGTATCCCTTGCTTCCTGGAGCATATCCAATCATGATGCCACCTTCAGCTCTGGGCTCTAGTTTGGATCTCTGTTCACTATATCACTATTGGTCCATATCAGAGAGGCCTTTGGTCTTATCCATCGCAGATCTAATGTTCTGATGTTCATTGATATTCAGAGTTCCTTTCTCACTGCTTGAGATATTTGCATAAGTTCCAGCAGCAGATAAAATTACATGTGTAAAAGGAGGCACATCAAGAAATGGAAATTTTGTCCACATGACTGTTGACAAACTACAGTAATAAATATCAGTTTTTAATATATAAAAAATAGAGTATTTGAACATCTGTACCTGATTATGATGCGATAGCATTTGAAAACTTGCAAGGTTTTAACCAACTTGCTGGTTCAAAAAACGGTTCAATTTCTGTATTCTCTACATCTCCAAAAATCTGCCAAATATAAACAAGCAGTCTATTTTCAGGCTGTCTAGAAGTTTTATAACTGTTATTTATCCTCTAGAGTTACATCTTAATACAGAATGCCAAGTCCATTTTCAAATTAGATGGCTTTTGCCACACCTGTTTCACGTTCTTGCGTTATGACTATATTAAACCGCTCTCCAAGGTCAGCAGAGGGATGGGTGCAGGGGTGTCACTATTAGAAACAGTTGTATGTTATTTTCAGCTGGCAAGATTTGTTTTGTTAACTTGACTCTGGCCAAAGGAAACATTCAACGGGCACTAAGACCTTCAAAGAACAAAGGTTTGAACACACTAGTTCAGAGGCATGACTAAAAGCTGCTGTGTGAAGGTTGGTGTTGTATACTGTAAGTATTCAAAATGTAATGGAGGTCATGCCATTTTAGCCAGGAATCTGAATTCTTTAAAGAAATGCTGAGAAGGTCTAATATGGTCTGGAAGAACTATCTTATAAATCAAATAGTGAGATTTATGGTAGGTTTATGCAAGGCACCTTGGGTTTACTTCAACAAGAAAATTGGTGCCACAGAAATAATGCAATTCTTGATGGACTTGCAAAGAGGTGATTTCTTTTTTAGAAGGGGGTGCACAGATTCTGGTGATCTGCTTTAATGGGGTGTTTCAGTCAAATCACCATCAAATTAAATTACTCCATCAAACCTTTGGGTAGCCCTAATCTGTAGTAGACTATTAAGAAAGAAGATTCTGAAAGAAGAATACCATGTTGAAAAAAAGGCTACATATAGATAGGCTTGCAGACACTGCTCAAAATAAAATATGACACTGACACCTTTAGAAATGAGTCAGTGGTACTTGAGTATGACAAATATATCCTCCTTAATCACAGAAACTGCATTCCAGAGAAATTATGCCATATCTAAGATCCCATTAATATCAGAGAACTCTCACTGTTATTTACAGATATGACAAAATTACCCTTTTTGAACTAAGGGGCATTTGGGTGGGTAACTGGTACTGGAGAAGCAATGGGAAAAGGAATTTCTTCAACTGATATTTTCCATTTTAAACGGCCAGTGTTAAATAACTCCTTGTCACCTATGGGGACCTAGACAAGATAAGTGTGTTTGCAACGCCTGAAAGAAAACAGTGGACTTCAGAACAATTTGGAGCAGGAAAGCAATAAATGAGGAAGGAATTTGACACATCTACACCCTGGCATTTCAAAGCTCAGTCACTTGCAGCAGACACCTAAGGCCTTTTATGTTCTATGAAACTAACAAAGATATTATATTGGGCTAAAATTAAGAAGGAGAATTTCCATAGGTCAAGGAAAAAAACAAAAATGGTTAGCCATTATACATTTTAAAAGACCAAAACACAAGCATAACAAAAGATAAAGAAATAAAAGAATGTCTGCATTTAAAAAACTAGGAAGTTTTTAAAAGTAAAAAAAGAAAAATTATCGAACAAAAATAAGAAAAAGATTTTTTAGGTTTTTTTTTTAGTTTTTGTTCTATAATTTTAGTTCAGATTATCCTACATCAACAAACTTTTTAGCAGCTGTTGGGTCATGAAATTATATCATTCTAGTGTCCAGTGATAAACAAACAAACAAATCTGGAAAAAGAAAAAAAATCCTTTTTTGTTTAGCAGTCAAAAGGGCTTTAGTGAACAGCTTTTCCTTCTGAATCTTCTGTGGAGGAAGATCTAGAAAACTCATTGTTTTTGTTTTCCATTAATATTCGGAAAGCAGTGGGCCCAGATAATATCCCAGGGCGGGTACTGAGGGACTGTGCTGAACAGCTGGCCAGTGTCTTTACAGACATATTTAATATTTCCTTGCACCAGACTGTAGTCCCGGTGAGCTTTAAGACTGCGACTATTATACCTGTGCCTAAAAAATCTACGATCACGTGTCTCAATGACTATCGCCCGATAGCTCTCACTCCCATTGTGATGAAATGTTTTGAGAGACTGATGAAAGATTATATTGTTTCCAGACTCCCTCCTTCGTTTGATCCACTTCAGTTTGCTTATCGGCGGAATCGCTCCGTAGAGGATGCTATCTCTTCTGTTCTTCATTTGAGTCTGGTACATCTTGAGGAGAAGAACAATTATGTGCGATTGCTGTTTATAGATTTCAGCTCAGCGTTCAATACGATTGTTCCCCAGCATTTGGTGGACAAAATGGGTTCTCTAGGTTTTAGTACTCCCTTGTGTAATTGGCTACTTGACTTCCTTACTGAGAGGTCTCAGTCGGTGCGAGTTGGATATAATACTTCTAGCTCTATCTCCCTAAGCATCGGCTCCCCACAGGGCTGTGTCTTGAGCCCATTGTTGTTCACCCTGATGACACATGACTGTTGCGCCAAGTATACCACCAATTCCATTGTGAAATATGCGGACGATACAACTGTAGTGGGTCTTATCAGGGGTGAGGATGAGTGGGCTTATAGGGAGGAGGTAAAGGGTTTGGTGGAGTGGTGCAATAAAAACAGCTTGGTTTTAAATGTGGAAAAAACTAAGGAGATTATTATAGACTTCAGGAAGAACCGGTGCAGTCACACTCCACTTTTTATCAATAACATAGCTGTGGAGTCAGTCAGTAGCATTAGATTCCTGGGGGTGCAGTTAACAAATAGTCTGACCTGGTCCCTTAATACCACATTTTTGGTAAAGCGAGCACAGCAACGTTTGCACTTTTTGCGTCGGATGAAGAAAGTACATCTCCCATCTTCCATTCTCCTTACTTTCTACAGAGGCACTATAGAGAGTGTACTTACAAGCTGTATTTCCATCTGGTTTGGAGGCTGTAGGGCCTCAGATAGAAAGTCTGTGCAGAGAGTGGTAAGGGCAGCAGAAAAGATAATTGGGATATCTCTGCCCCTCATCCAAGATTTAGCACATGCACGCTGTTTATCCAGAGTTCGAAAGATCATCAGTGATGCCTCCCATCCTCATCATGGTTTGTTTTCTTTGTTACCCTCTGGGAAGAGGTTCCGCTGTATCCGATGTAGAACAGCCAGATTGGGAAACAGCTTTGTCCCCCAGGCTATTGGATTCTTGAATGCCAAATAGGTTCTTTTAGGTGAAATATGTTGGATATGTAAAGAATATGCAGCCAGGAAATCAGAAGACGTCTACTTCTTGGGAGGAGAGCAATGGCAAATCTTGATAAAATAGTTAAGAGCAGAGACATCACACTGACAACAAAGGTCCGCATAGTTAAAACAATGGTATTCCCTGTAGTAACCTATGGCTGTGAGAGCTGGACCATAAGGAAGGCTGAGCGAAGGAAGATAGATGCTTTTGAACTGTGGTGTTGGAGGAAAATTCTGAGAGTGCCTTATACTGCAAGAAGATCAAACCAGTCCATACTCCAGGAAATAAAGCCAGACTGCTCACTTGAGGGAATGATATTAAAGGCAAAACTGAAGTACTTTGGCCACATAATGAGAAGACAGGATACCCTTGAGAAGAAGCTGATGCTAGGGAAAGTGGAAGGCAAAAGGAAGAGGGGCCGACCAAGGGCAAGATGGATGGATGATATTCTGGAGGTGATGGACTCAACCATGGGGGAGCTGGGGATGGTGACGGCCGACAGGAAGCTCTGGCGTGGGCTGGTCCATGAAGTCACGAAGAGTCGGAAGCGACTGAACGAATAAACAACAAATGGATTTTTATTAGTATTTTAAAGTTTGACTGAAATTGTGAGTTAAAGAATGTATATTTTATAAGAATGTATATTTTATAAGAATGGGTATTTTATAGTAATTATGGTTTTTTATTATTATCATTAGTATTTTATTGCTTGAGTGAAATTATGAGCCAACTGCAACGAAATTTCATTCTATTGTGCACTTGTATAGTGTATAGTGGGATGAAAATAAAGTTATTATTCTATTCTATTCTATTCTATTCTATTCTATTCTATTCTATTCTATTCTATTCTATTCTAGGTACTAAATTTATTTTCATTTGTCCTAACATTTTTTTTTCAAAATTCAGATGTTCGGCTATACTGGCATTTACTTCTTTGCATTTACAAGTAATACATCGCATACTGTGTAATTTTTAAAACTACCACCCATCTAATTAATACCATCTGGATTCCAGACTTGAAATGACCAGGAAAGACCTATACATGTAATTTTTTTTCAATCCACAAGTTACGCATGGACACCAAAGTGAGGGTAGCTGGGGCAGAAACAGTGACCCTGCCTTGCAATCCCATTTGGTGCCTGATTGTGGCACATACAGTATGTGTAGGGATCTGAGACATTTTAACTACTTCAACATGGATCTATTTTCTGAATAACAAAAAATATCTTCCCAAGAATAGTAGTGAATTTCATTTCTGAAAACCCAACACAATTCAATGATAGTTTGTATTTAAGATTTAGAAACGAAGTCAGTCCTTAGAAGTGAAAAAGCAGAAATGTTAGTACGTTATTAATTCTTCAGAAGAATGTTGTGTTCTTTAATCATTCTCTCTAACAGTTTTGAATGTCTCAAACAACAATCCTCATGACTTCCTTTCTTAAATAACCAACAGCTTGATTTGATTTTATCTTCCTCTTTACTAAGACAGTTATATTAGAAGGCTGACCTCCAGTTAACTACCTATTTCCTCTGAATAAGGCATACAAGGACTTCGAATTTATTTTTGGTTTTTCTGTTTTACCTTTAATGTGAGCCTTCATCATTGCAAGTGATAATATTCAGCTGGTTTCTAACAATGACATCTGTTTACCATCCCAGCTAAACTATTACAGTCTAACTTTTTTTAAACTGATATATTTATTTGGCCATTTTTCCAAATAACTATTTTGCTTAAGGTGGTTTACATTGAAATATGAAATAATATATTTGGATGATTTTTTAAAAAGTGGTACCATCAGGACAGGAGTTTGCAGCAGAAGCCCATGTCCCATTTAGCAGAACATTCAAGAGAAGTGTCAAATGCAGTCATCCTGACCTGCCATAATCTGAAATGAAGTTATTTACAATAGCATCTTATAAGAAGCTCCCTGGCATAAAGTCTAAAAGTACCTAACTACCACCGTGGAAAAAAAATTACAACCAAATTGTCCTGTTGCCTAGCTGATGCTTAGAAATCTGATATATGCCTATATATCTGTGTTTATTATTTTATATTCTGTTTTCTGCTGTAGATGTGAGCAGAATTCTTGGCTCAAAACCCAAAAATGGAAATACAGTTCAATACTGTTGGCAATAAACAGTTTAATAGTCATAAGATGACAGCAAGGGGATTTGTGTTATATATTACATTCTGTAGCAACATTTTCTCTGAAATCTGGTAGATGACAAGGTAATTAAGAAAATGGACAGATTAAAAAGGAACATAGCTAATGCATCAAATATAATCAATTAAAGTCCCCAAAGGCAGAGGTGCTATCTGGTAATCCAGAAGTAGACAGAAGTGTGAAGTCATGGAAACATTTTTTTGGGGGGGGGATATTTGCAAAGCATATACTAGGAGAGAGAGTGAGATGAAAACCTTTAAACAGGAATATCGAGTGAATATAGAGTGCTAACTTTTTAAGAGTAAATATGAGAAAACTTTCCTAATTGAGTAGGCCCCCAGGTTTTATCACATATTAGAAAATATGGCAGAAAAAAAACCTGCCATGTAACTTTTATCATTACCACAGATGATCAAACAAACGCACACAACTTAGAAAATTGGTTATCTGTACAGGACTATTCTGGAGTAAAGGGTAAAAGGTAAAAGTTCCCCCCGCACAGTTGTGCAGTCGTGTCCGACTCTAGGGGCCGGTGCTCATCTCCGTTTGTTAGCCGAAGAGCCAGCGTTGTCCGAAGACGCTTCCACGGTCATGTGGCCGCATGACACACGCGGAATGCTGTTACCTACCCACCGAAGTGGTACCTATTCATCTACTGGCATTTGCATGCTTTCAAATTGCTAGGTTGGCAAGAGCTGGGGCTAGTGCGGGAGCTCACTCCGCACGCAGGGCTAGGGATTCGAACCTCCGAACTTGCGATCTTCTGATCGACAAGCCTGGTGTCTTACCCGCTGAGCCACCACGCCCCTTTTTTGGAGTAGTGTTCCCCAACTTGTTATCTTTCAAATGTATTAGATTGCAGCTCCCATGTTTCCCACTTGACATGGCCATGCTGACTTCATGCAAATTCATCTTGGGGAGAATTGGTTGGCAGGCCTCTTGTGCCACTGGTGCCTACGAATACCTTAAAGTAGTTTATACTTATCTATAGCAAGATCATGGGTGATTGTTTATATTTTTGCTTTTACGCTATAACCTTCTCTTCAAGAGGATGGAATGATACTTACTTTAAATACAACTTTGTTTTAAAAATACATTAACCAATTGTTCATTTCATTTCAAACATAACTACACATTTTCACTGCTTTACATAATTTCCTTCTAAAGTGAACAGAGATCAGACTCATGCAAACGTTTTATGCGGTTGAATGATCCTTCCCAATATAAATCTATTGCATTTAACAGGCCTTTTAAAATATTGCTATCAGAGATGAATACATTTTATCTAATAACAATCCTTTGATTAACACCTAAACAGTACATTACATTAGGTAAAGACCTTGAAGAAGAGCAGCTTCGAGGAACTATAATGTGGAGCAGGGCTTTCCAAAGTGCCGCCACTGGCGACACACCCAGCAGTGGTGATGGCGCGGGGGGGTGTGCGGCGGCGCGCGCGCATGCTGGCGGCGCGGGAGGGGCGTGCGGCAGCGCGGGGGGCGTGCGGCGGCGCACGCGTGCATGGCGGCTGCCGTGCAGGCGTGCGCCGCCGCTTCCGGGTGGTGTGGCGACACACCACGCTGTGTGTGGCGACACGCTTTTGTGTCACGACACACAGTTTGGAAAGCTCTGATGTGGAGTGAGAAGCAGCTGGGGAGGAGAGGGGTTGCTTTCCACTCTGACTGGCTTTTGTTTTTCATTAAAAATAATCATGGGGCAAAATATGTGCATTCCTCTCTCATCCCTTCTCTACACAAGATCCTACACAAATTATACTGTATAGCCAAAGTGCTTTTAATATCTTCTACCTATGAAACCTTGGAACATCAAATTGTACTATAAAGCTGTGTTAGTCTCCTCATCATATTTTAATAATTAAACACTGATTACCACAGCTCTGCAGGAAATGAAGCAAGATAAACCAGCCTGTGCAAATACAGAAGTAATTCATTCATATTGATAGAACTGAAGAAACTAATTAGTATTAGCAGGGGTTTGTTTTTTGTGTGTGTGTGAAATTACAGTATGTGCATGCTGAATGGTTTTCTGAAACTTGTCCTACTTTTGAAAAAAATTTTTATGGCATAATCTCCAGGCTGAGACTTGGAAACCTACTTTCAGAAAACACAGGAAAAATGTATTATGGATTAGGAAAGGATGCATTTAGCATGCAACCAAAAATGGGGTATAGTGCACAAGTCTGATCATAGCACCCAAAAAAGAACAACATAGGATTGGAGAGCCAGGCTGGTGTACAGGTTATGTTGGTGTATTATTCTTTGAGGAGTAAGTCACAGCAATAAAGCCTTATTAGGTAAGCACCTGCAAACTTTAAAAGGTCAGGCAGCATGTGATCAAGGTTGAGGAGTATAAAAGAACCTGCCTGCGTTGCTTCTGTTTTCTATGCCTGCTTGCTTCTACTTCTTCTCCTTTCTGGTATGTGGATTTGTAACACTTCCAGGGATCTGGAAGAGAACTGTAAATAGTATATGTTTGAATGAGTAACTAATATAACTGCAACTGATTTACTACAAATGACTGGCATCATTTATTGGTCTCTAATGCTAATCGCTTTCTGATACTCTGTGTGTGCAAGAAAACACACACACCAACAAGTTAAGGCCCCAGGCTAGAAACTGGGAGACTGTGAGTTCTAGTCCTGCCTGAGGCACAAAGCCAGCTGGGTGACCTTGGGCCAGTCCCTCTCTTTCACCCCTAGGAAGAAGGCAAGAGCAAACCACTTCTGAAATCTTGCCAAGAAAACTGTGGGGACTAGTTCAGGCAGTTGCCAGGACTCAACACTGACTCAAAGACACAAAAACAAAAAAGAAGCACACAAAAAAGGGTTGGAAAAAGTGTAGAAACACCTAAATGAAGGAAAAGCTGCAACAATCTATATAACTTTTTAGCCTAAGATAAAAGTTAAGTTAAAGGAGACTTTACAATTTGTACATCGTGTGGAGAATGTGGCTAAAGAATAGAATAGTAGTCCCTCATAATAGTAGCTGGAACCATCCAATGAGACGTAGAACTACATGAGCTATATTTCCCCACCAGTGAGTCTTTCCCTTGTTGCTAGTTAAAACATTATCCACCTATCCTTAATTTGACAGAAAACTACACCAGCATGAAATTGGCCATCCCTTATTCTGCCCCTTTTGCACTGGTCCCTAATCACATCAGTCACCTAATTTCCCTCCAAGTTAATCAGTGACAAACCCAAGCAAGTTTTATTTATTTATTTGTCTGTTTGCTAGCTGAATGGCCATAGGCCAAAGTGATATCAAAGATCAGTAAAAATAAAAAATCAGTAGAAATGGATTGGGAGGCCCTGTGAACAGTCACTCAGGCCCTAGTCATCTCCCATATAGACTACTGCAATGCGCTCTACATGGGGCTACCCTTGAAGAGTATCTGGAAGCCACAACTGGTCCAGAATGTGGCCGCGCGGGCAATTCTTGGTGCCCCAAGATCGGCACATGTAACACTTCTGCTGCGCGAGCTGCATTGGGTACCAGTTTGCTCCCGGGTTTAATTCAAGGTGTTGGTTATCACCTTTAAAGCCCTATATGGCATGGGTCCAGGTTACCTGAGGGACCTTCTCATCCCCATTACATCGACCCATCCCACCCGGTCATGCAGAGAGGGCATGTTACGGACCCCGTCTGTAAGAGAATTTCACTTGGTGGGGTCCAGGAAGCGGGACTTCTCTGCAGTAGCTCCCGCCCTTTGGAACATTCTTCCCCCGGAGGTGAGGCAAGCCCCATCGCTCCTGACCTTCCAGAAGAACCTGAAGACCTGGCTCTGCCACCTCACTTGGGGCATGGAGGGGAGTAGTTATTCTTGGTGATGGCTGGCGCCTTAGAGTGCTCCTCACATACATACGAACGGAACTCGATATTTTATTGCCATCTGTATTTTATTTTTTATTTTATATTTATATGTTGTACTTGTATTTACATTTTATGTACTGTGGAGTCCATGGTCCTCTTATTTTATGTACTATTTATGGTTTTACTGTTTTTAACTTTTTAGCTTTGTTGTAAACCGCCCAGAGTCCCCCTTCTGTGGGGAGGTGGGCAGTGGCAAAATTTGAAAAATAAATAAATAAATAAATTACAAAATAACTTGAAAGAGAGAAAAAGCCTGCAAGCAGCTGAGCTTTGCAGCCAATATATACATCCGAGATCAGATGTAGCAAGCCCAAGAGAAAGTAGCGGGGATTGTCATAGCAAATTCTTGTAGAAGTTGCAGAGCAGACAAAATGTTCAAGACACTTAACAGTAAATAGAAAATAGAGTAGCTTAGACTCTGTTAATGATAGAGCAACCTCACCACCAGAAATCTATTGGTACAGCTAAAAATGTAGCAACCTTCTTGGATATTTCAATAAATTGGTATTGCAGTCACTGATCTGTAATTGCTGATTGCAGTCAGTAGAAGCACCACCTGCCTGCAGTGCTGCAAAGCTTTCCTTTCCTTTTTTTTTTTTTTACCTCTTTAACTTGCAACATAAGACTGCTACTACTTTGCTTCTATAAAGCTTATTTATCAGTACTTCCTTACCAAAAGGTTTCCATGGACCTACAAAGGATCATAGGAACCAGAGAACAATCTGTTCCTTACTACTTTGAGTATTGTAGCATCGGGTTTGTCTTAGGGTCAAAGGAGGTCATGTGTGAAGGCATCCATGTGTGCATATATCTGGGAAAGCAAAGGAAAGTCATAGGAACTAGTGAAAAGGGAACAATCCCTAAGGAAAAGGCAGGGACTGGTCCACATGAGAGCCAGCCAGTGAGGCTTCCCTTCCCTGCACAGATGGGGAGACCCAAAGCAGGAGAATGACCAGCCTGGTCCTATCACCAACTCCCTGCAATCCAGACTGAAATTTCTGAAGCTGGCTTAGAAAACAGCTGATAACTCCATAGGACAGAAGCAGCTTTGGCTGTAGTTTGAAATTCACCCAAGACCTTCTTGTTGAGCTCCAAATAAACACCTGTCATGGTGTTTATCTGGAGCCATAGAACTAGGAGCAAGAGCCCACAATAAACCAAATCAAAATATGTTGTGTTTGTTTTTTAAGAAGGTATGTGACTAAGTTTGGCTCAGCCCAAAGAGTTTGCTTTAACAAGAATATAGGTCAGAAAAATCTCAAGCAGGCCTCAAGGGAAGCACAGCCAAGGTCCAGCCAGAAAAGTGAATTTGTAGTTCATCAAGAGTCATGGAAAATAGCTGTCGAGAATTTGGACTGAGTAGCTCCCAAGGTAGTTGTGTCCTTACATTTGCAGAGTTGAGTGCATATAGCCAGAAACTTAAGATCTTAGTTTTAAATAGTTTAATTGCTGCATGCACCTAATTATTACCTTTATGGATTACAAATCTGATGATCACATTGGATGCTTTTTGTGCTCTTCTGAAGAATGCAATAGTTAAATGTGTCTAAGAGGTAAAAACTTGGAAGTGAATACATGGGCATTTAATGTTCTTAACCTGCTCAAGTTTATCTATTGTTGATTTTCCAATTATGAAAAATGTTTAAATGCTTTTTGGTAAAAACCAGGACCTTTGTTTTAGAATAATTAATTTCCAGTTTTTCCCTAAAGCAAAAGGATGCTAGTGCACCTGGCATCTGTGAAGGCCAAATTGGGACACAGAAAGGATGGCATCAGCATCTGCAAAGCATACAATCCGATTAGGCAGATTGGTGAGGGCTGGAGGATGGAGTTTAGATTTAGCAAGAGCCAAGACTATATTACTAATATAAAAAATTGAACAGCGGGACAGCCAGAATACATCCCTTTGCGGTGTTGGTATTAGTAAAGTATTAGTATTAAGAGGAGATAAGCAGGAATACTAATACTTTAATACCAACACCGCAAAAGACAGTTTAAACCTTTCTTGCTCGTGGACTGGGACAAGATGAATACAACCTCTTGGGAACTTGGCAAAAAAAAAAAAAGGTTGCCAAGATAGTTTTGTGCCATGGTTAGGTATATTATTTCCCCTGAAAATTTTATTTCCCCCTTAATTGTTGATTATACATTTGGGAGCAATCATGGCTTCTATGAGCTACTAAGTACTTGTGAGATCTTGCTAAGGGAGGATGCATGCTTCTTACATCAGCACTAAAACCAAGCCAAGAAACTTCCATGAACTTTGTGAAACTGACCAGAGAATTATAAGATTGACTAGATTAGGTTTTCTCAAAAGATCATGCTATTTTATTACATCTATTTTTGTGTTAACTGTTGAATCTATTATTTAAAAATCCTAGAATACTAAATAAATTTGATATCCATTTCTAACTAAATGAACACATCATTCTTAATAAATTACCTTAGTTATATACTATTGCATAGAACTAGGAATGCTTTACATTTTTTTAATTTCTCTTGAAGATGTATTTATAAATACTATGAAATTGTGTTTTCCAAATGTTACTTTTCATTTTGGTTTTTCATCATTCTATTCTTTTAAAATCTCCAGCAAAGGAGATCGTTACCTTGTCGTGGTGCTGGAGCTTGAGCACCTCAATGAAACCATGAGCTAAACCGCGAAGGGACACCCAAGACGGGAAGGTCGTGGCAGAGAGGTCAGAATAAATATGATCCCTGGGGAAGGTAATGGCAACCCACCCCAGTATTCTTGCCGTGAAAACTAAATGGATCAGTACAACCAGAGATATGTCGGTATACCATCGGAAGATGGGACTCCCAGGTCGGAAGATGGTCAAAATGCTACTGGGGAGGAACAGAGGATACGTTCAACTAGCCCCAGATGTGATGACGCAGCTAGCTCAAAGCCGAAAGGACGGCTAGCGGCCGACGGTGCTGGTGGTGAACGACAAATCCGATGTTCTAAAGATCAACACACAATAGGAACCTGGAATGTAAGATCTATGAGCCAGGGCAAACTGGATGTGGTTATTGGTGAGATGTCAAGATTAAATATAGACATTTTAGGTGTCAGTGAACTGAAATGGACTGGAATGGGACACTTCACATCAGATGACCACCAGATCTACTACTGTGGACAAGAGGACCACAGAAGAAATGGAGTAGCCTTCATAATTATTAATAAAGTGGCTAAAGCAGTGCTTGGATACAATCCAAAAAACGATAGAATGATCTCAATTCGAATTCAGGGTAAGCCATTTAACATCACCGTGATCCAAATATACGCCCCAACCACAGATGCTGAAGAAGCAGAAGTAGATCAGTTCTATGAGGATCTGCAGCACCTACTAGAAAATACACCAAAAAGAGATGTTATTTTCATTACAGGAGACTGGAATGCTAAGGTGGGTAGTCAGACAACACCTGGAATTACAGGCAAGCATGGTCTGGGAGAACAAAATGAAGCAGGACATAGGCTGATAGAATTTTGCCAAGACAACTCACTGTGCATAACAAACACTCTCTTCCAACAACCTAAAAGACGACTTTATACATGGACTTCACCAGATGGTCGACACCGAAATCAGATTGACTACATCCTTTGCAGCCAAAGGTGGCGGACATCTATACAGTCGGTAAAAACAAGACCTGGAGCTGACTGTAGTTCAGATCACGAACTTCTTATTGCAAAATTTAGAATCAGACTAAAGAGAATAGGGAAGACCCACAGATCAGTTAGATATGAGCTCACTAATATTCCTAAGGAATATGCAGTGGAGGTGAAGAATAGATTTAAGGGACTAGATTTAGTTGATAGGGTCCCGGAAGAACTATGGACAGAAGTTCGCAACATTGTTCAGGAGGCGGCAACAAAAAACGTCCCAAAGAAAAAGAAAACCAAGAAGGCAAGATGGCTGTCTGCTGAGACACTGGAAGTAGCCCAAGAAAGAAGGAAAGCAAAAGGCAACAGTGATAGGGGGAGATATGCCCAATTAAATGCAAAATTCCAGAGGTTAGCCAGAAGAGATAAGGAATTATTTTTAAACAAGCAATGTGCGGAAGTGGAAGAAGACAATAGAATAGGAAGGACAAGAGACCTCTTCCAGAAAATTAGAAACATCGGAGGTAAATTCCAGGCAAAAGTGGGTATGATCAAAAACAAAGATGGTAAGGGCCTAACAGAAGCAGAAGAGATCAAGAAAAGGTGGCAAGAATATACGGAAGATCTGTATAGGAAGGATAATAATATTGGAGATAGCTTTGACGGTGTGGTCAGTGAGTTAGAGCCAGACATCCTGAAGAGTGAGGTTGAATGGGCCTTAAGAAGCATTGCTAATAACAAGGCAGCAGGAGACGACGGTATCCCAGCTGAACTGTTTAAAATCTTGCAAGATGATGCTGTCAAGGTGATGCATGCCATATGCCAGCAAATTTGGAAAACACAAGAATGGCCATCAGATTGGAAAAAATCAACTTATATCCCCATACCAAAAAAGGGAAGCACTAAAGAATGTTCAAACTATCGAACAGTGGCACTTATTTCACATGCCAGTAAGGTAATGCTCAAGATCTTGCAAGGTAGACTCCAGCAATTCATGGAGCGAGAATTGCCAGATGTACAAGCTGGGTTTAGAAAAGGCAGAGGAACTAGAGACCAAATTGCCAATATCCGCTGGATAATGGAGAAAACCAGGGAGTTTCAGAAAAACATCTATTTTTGTTTTATTGACTATTCTAAAGCCTTTGACTGTGTGGATCATAACAAATTGTGGCAAGTTCTTGGTGGTATGGGGATACCAAGTCATCTTGTCTGCCTCCTGAGGAACCTGTATAACGACCAAGTAGCAACGGTAAGAACAGAGCACGGAACAACGGACTGGTTTAAGATTGGGAAAGGAGTACGACAGGGCTGTATACTCTCACCCTACCTATTCAACCTGTACGCAGAACACATCATGCGACGTGCTGGGCTTGAGGAATCCAAGGCTGGAGTTAAAATCGCTGGAAGAAACATTAACAATCTTAGATATGCAGATGATACCACTTTGATGGCTGAAAGTGAGGAGGAGTTGAGGAGCCTTATGACGAAGGTGAAAGAAGAAAGTGCAAAAGCTGGGTTGCAGTTAAACCTCAAAAAAACCAAGATTATGGCAACCAGCTTGATTGATAACTGGCAAATAGAGGGAGAAAAAGTGGAGGCAGTGACAGACATTGTATTTCTAGGCGCAAAGATTACTGCAGACGCTGACTGCAGCCAGGAAATCAGAAGACGTCTACTTCTTGGGAGGAGAGCAATGGCAAATCTTGATAAAATAGTTAAGAGCAGAAACATCACACTGACAACAAAGGTCCGCATAGTTAAAGCAATGGTATTCCCTGTAGTAACCTATGGCTGTGAGAGCTGGACCATAAGGAAGGCTGAGCGAAGGAAGATAGATGCTTTTGGACTGTGGTGTTGGAGGAAAATTCTGAGAGTGCCTTGGACTGCAAGAAGATCAAACCAGTCCATACTCCAGGAAATAAAGCCAGACTGCTCACTTGAGGGAATGATATTAAAGGCAAAACTGAAGTACTTTGGCCACATAATGAGAAGACAGGATAGGATACCCTTGAGAAGAAGCTGATGCTAGGGAAAGTGGAAGGCAAAAGGAAGAGGGGCCGACCAAGGGCAAGATGGATGGATGATATTCTGGAGGTGATGGACTCAACCATGGGGGAGCTGGGGATGGTGACGGCCGACAGGAAGCTCTGGCGTGGGCTGGTCCATGAAGTCACGAAGAGTCGGAAGCGACTGAACGAATAAACAACAAAATTCTTTTAAAATAGGTTCTGTTGATGTTCTGTTTATCCAATAAGCAAGCAAGCATATATGTATAAAATCAGCTCAAATTAATTTCACTGTTGGAGGAAGGCCTCTTCACTGAAGGTTATGCTGGTCCAGACTAGGTTTTCTAAGGCTGAGAGAGAGTTACCCAGCCTGTTTCTGTGCCTAAAACCTGCACCTTAAACTCATAGATAGATAGCCAGCTAGCTAGCTATATAATTGTTTTCCTTTTGAACACATTGATAGAAAATATGCCAAACCAGAGTGAATTTGACAGATGGGCAAACCTGCCAGTCTAGTCATCTGTCAAAATTTCCTTCCTTCCCATTCCCATCCCATGTTATGAAGAATGATTGATGAATGTTTTCCCACCAACTGTGATATTTAGCAGAAAAAAAGGGGGGGGGCAGAAAAATCCACCAATCCCTATCCTTTACACTATAAGTAAGGATAGTACCATTTGCCAGCATTGCAACTGTGGCAGAATTGAAACAACAGATTTGAGACAACAGAGGCGGCAGCAAATTTTATGCCAGAATAGCTTTCTGATGGCTTAAGGACTAGTAGATAGTACTTTGACTTGACTATGAAGAACAGCTACTGTTTTATATTTTTATGGTCCATTTATCAATAAATAATAACCTTAGAATGCTTAGAGCAGAGCTTTCCAAATTGTGTGTCGGGCCACGTTAGTGTGTCGGCTGCAGTGTCTGGGTGTGTCGCGGCTGCTGCTGCCTCCTGGTTTCCACGCAGGTCCTAGTGCCTGCCTTGTGCCTTGCTGCCTCCAAACCTGCTGTGATTCTGTGCAGGTCCTAGTGCCTGCCTTGTGCCCTGCTGTAAGAGTGTGTCGCAAAATGATGCCCTGCTGTAAGAGTGTGTCGCGAGATGATGCATGTCTAAAAAGTGTGTCACCAACATGAAAAGTTTGGAAAGCTCTGGCTTAGAGGATGATTTCTAATTACCATCATCACGTCATTATAGAGAACCCCCACCCTATGAATTTTCTGTGAACATGAGAACACCTTTTATAAAGTCTGACAGCTGTTCCTTACAGCCCCCTAACTATGGCAGGCACATGCCAAATAACTGCATTTTTTCTGCCATGTCCTCATGATGTTGCCTTTGTCTTATATTCAGCCCATATCAGAGGCAGCTTAAAGTCATCTTTAGTTATCTAGTTTTAAAGTACAGTACTGTTTCCCCTTTTCTCCCAACCCAATGGTGGTTCTGGATATGATGTGGCAACTTCCCTGGTCTTTTGATGGTTCCTGCAGTCAGGGGTTGGGATCAGCCCAGCTTCTATTGGCTACCTTAGGCCAGTAGCATCCATCAATAAACTTGCAAAGAAGGCTTAATTTTTAGTTCAGAGAAATAAACACTCTTCACACATTTAGTCAGCGTAGAAAGGAAAATGAAGATCGCTTACATTTTATTTTGTAGACCTTGTTACAAGCAGTTTCATTGTTGAAATGGTCCCATGTGTGCAAGCGAGGAATTTTGACCAAACCCAATTTTGGCGGATTTGCTGAGTGCAAGTATGAGCCACGAGGAGAGAGAAGGTAAAAACCTTCCTCCCTCATGGAGGTCCGAGGACAGAGAGAGTGGGAAAGAGGAAACAGGAAATCAATTGACTCATACACCTCCCACACAAGCAGTAGGGTTAGGCTTAACATGGAAGCCCCTCCCTCATGTTCATGTGAGACGTGCTGAGCTGAAAACCTGTTAAATCCAACAATACCCTCCTTTCCTCCCAGTGCTGGGGCACTGCCTTTCATGGCCATTTTGACTTGGGCTACCAGAGAGGCTGGGCGCCCAACTTGTATTGGCTCATATATCTTTGACTGGCCCTTTTCATATTGCTTCTTAGGTTTTACATGGGCTCCTTTTATACATAGTTTAGCTCTTGTAAGAATGCTGGTCTTGTGCTGCACAGCAGGTCGATTTAACCTGGGGAAAAGCAGGGTTATGCCAGCATTGTGTGGCTAGTTCTGTCACCACTGGATGCGTTACAGGTTTTCTACTGCTTCAAGGACAGAGGTTGCTGATTATCATTACCACTTGCTTCATCCTGTGCTCCTCCACTGTGCCTGTTATCTCTTAGCCAGGCTATTTTTAAACATGGGTTTAGCGTTATTTCAGAAGAAGGCTCGACGCGCATTCAGAAATAGCCCAAGTGACAAATCACAAGCATGGAGGAGGGGTTGCTCTGAACATCTGCAACCTGTAAAACATGCATCTTGACAGGTAGCTGAACTCACTTTTCTAAGGACCCACCCACATTAGGGAGACTGATTGGTGGATGGTTTCCTGCTGGCAGGTGGGGCGAGGAATTAAGCCATTGTCTTTAATTTTGCCCATAATAGGTGCATAAGGGCAACCCCCTGTGCTAATCCCATTACTTTGCTACTCCTGTTACTGTGTGATGAGCAGTGGGGAAGCACAATTTATGCCAGCAGCATAGTGTTCTGCCAGCTCAAGGATTAATGCTAGTGATGAATCATGTTTGCATTTAATTGCAAGGATAAGTTGAAATGTGGAAGCAGACAATTAAAACATGTAGATTCCATGGCTTCAGTATTCCCCCATGTACCTTTTATTTATTTTATTTATCAAATTTTGCCACCGCCCATCTCCCCCCAAAAGAGGGACTCTGGGCGGTTTACAATAACTTTTTGATATGCTTTGTGTATTTATGTGGCCTGATGAAATATTCTGGAGAAGCTGAAATTATGTCCCTACTACTATATAACTATAGAGTTGGCCTAATAAGAGAATTTCCTTAATATGGATTTTGGAATTTTATGAATGGCCAACCATGTCTACCTTGCTTACTGGTTTTGTTCGTTTGTTTAAAAAAAATCCAATATATTTTTCTGGAGATTGTACATAATCCAGTGGGAATAGTCAGTCCTCTACTAAACTTAAGTGGGGAAGAGGCAACAATTAGTATAATCACATCAGAGGAAGGAACTCCCATTGGGAAACCCAATAAAACTATTTTTAACCCCCCTTCCTGCAAAAAGCCTGCTTAAAAATGTTTCAAAAGGAGAAGACAAAAAAAGTCTAGCCTCCAGTTTTCTCTTTCATGTAATGCATTTTATTTTCCTCCCCCCTGCTTTTTTTTTTAAACACTGGAAATGTCACTTATACAACCATTTGCTGGAGACTTTTTTTTTTTTTTTTAAGATAAAAGGTGTATAAGAATTGTCAGGCCATAAAAATACATGCTCCTTTGATAGGCAGTTCACTTTAACAGATGGATTCTGTTCCTGAGTAATCAGGAAAAGGTCCCATGCCATCTGCTAGGATTCCAATGAACTCTTATGTAGGCAATTGCATTCTGGGTGAATAAATTCCATTGGGGCAAAAGGAAATGTGTTTGCGAAAGTGTATGTGTGTGTGATGATACAGTATATGCTATATTTTCTCCCATCTTAAATTGATGAGGACTTTGAGCAATAATAGGATTTTGCAATATCTATCTAGTTATAGATATTATCAACAAGGGCACAGATAGCGAGAACTTTTCAGTTGGCTAATCCAGAGGCCTGATTGGAAAACAAACTCAGCTACAAAGTTAGTGCTAGCATCAGAGCCACTGGAGTCTTCAGTTACTCCTTTTGTCCTTATTAGACAGTCTTTGTTCTTTCTGGAGAAATTACTATGCAACATAGCAAACAAAACCATTGAAGAGTCATTCTAAGGACACTGAAAGGACTATCTTCCCAATATCATATAATCCAGAGTTTTCCAAACTGTGTGTCGGGACACGTTAGTGTGTCGGCTGCAGTGTCTGGGTGTGTCGCGGCTGCTGCCTCTGAGCCCTGCCAGGATTCCGCACAGGTCCTAGTGCCTGCCTTGTGCCTTGCTGCCTCCAAACCTGCTGTGATTCGGCGCAGGTCCTAGTGCCTGCCTTGTGCCTGGCTGCCTCCAAACCTGCCCTACCAGGATTCCACACAGGTCCTAGTGCCTGCCTTGTGCCTTGCTGCCTCCAAACCTGCTGTGATTCCGCGCAGGTCCTAGTGCCTGCCTTGTGCCCTGCTGTAAGAGTGTGTCGCGAAATGATGTCCTGCTGTAAGAGTGTGTCGCAAAATGATGCATGTCTAAAAAGTGTGTCACCAACATGAAAAGTTTGGAAAGCTCTGATATAGTCAGTATAGAGACCTGATTTCTGAGAAAGTTTAAACCCTGCTGCCGCACTTACATGTGTGTTTTATTCAGCAGGACTTTACAATGCTTCACTTCAAGTCTTGAAATCAAATTTTCAGATTAAATTTACAAATTGGTTTGATACACTTCATTTTGTGAAGTGATTCTAATTGATCTGAAGATTCAGTGGACTTTTCTAAGTGCACACATACATCTTTATCCAAATGAATCTTCAAATCAAATTGATTCAATGATTCAACTTATATATTCAGACCACATTGATAATTCAAGTCAAACACTCTCATCAAATTGCACATTTGAATTGGACCTAGGCTAATTTACTCCTTCATATTATTCATTACCTTAGGAAACCTACTAATTCTCATCCCTCTGGACTCTTCTGCAAAAATAGATATAGTAACCTGCCACAGAGAGTAGTTGGGATGCTGAATGAAGATTTACAATACTCTCCCCATGAAAATGCTAATGCAAACAGACAATGTCAGTAGGATCACTATCCTTTTATTTTATTACAAAGATGGCACTTCCTGTTATTCGATTGTTGATACAGCCACTAATGCCATGGGCAATAGGAACACATTCATTATTGGAAGAACATTGCTCACTCCACGATGGATGTGATGTGTGTTAAATGTCCATGTGGAAAAATCTTCACAAGGGTACTGGGAGTTGGGGGGGATGTTTTGTTTTTTATTTCTGTCCTCACCTAAATTACTGTCAGGAAGTTGTGTTAATTGTATTGCATACAGTATGTGCTGAGTCTTAGGCTCATCAAAAACCTGACCTTGTGTTTTGCAATGCAGGCATTGCAAAATAGCTATTGACGTAGCTGTAAATGAAGGCAGGTGGTATTACTAAACATATCACTTTGGTGTGGAATTTACTATTATGTTGCAATCCCAACAAATATACGGGGACTTGGAGAAGGTGGGGAGCCACTGTCTGGCATTAAGTCTATTATGCATCTGTATAGAAACTTCTCAATTTACAGGTCTGAACATGAGAAAAGGTATGGCTTTTGCAAACTGATTGAGAATCACTTGGGCCACCTTTCCCAATTAAGAGTTTCCATAGGCAGACTAGTGTAGAAACCTTCATGGATGTATATAGTTATAGTGCAAATTATCCTGAGCACTTTGACCATTTCCATTGGGCAATCCAACCTTAAACTCACTTCTCAACAGGAGTCTTTTTATAGTTCTTGTATCATAGGGGTAAATAAGGTGCTCCTGAACATTCTTGGCAGATGAATACCATGGACCCTGTGGGAAGTAGCCATTTTCCCAACTCCCTTATTGAATGTTGCAAACAGAGGGATGGGCACTTACTAGAGCACTTTTTCCAATGTGAGTAATTCTAATGTATTTCCCCAGCTGCTGAAAATATATTAAGCAATCTGTTCTTTCAGTATAGTATCACAGACTGAATTATAACATGTGGCACACTACAGGGTAGACAGCAGCTTTTGCATTTAGTTGACGGATGCTATACTGCAAGTAAAAAAACCCCTAATGATAGATGAACTTTAGGAAATAAATAGAAGTCCCTAAAAGAACCTGACATTACTACTGCTTTAAAGATCTGTTAAATTAACCCTTTACATCCCATTATCCAAGCTTATGCTATCACAGTATAAATTTTTGAGTTAGTATTGAATTGTCAACACCTTTTATTAGCATTCTGGCATTTGTATATTATTTTTACTATTATTATTATTCACTACTATTGGTGGGATCAATGGGGTTTTTTTTGCCAACTATGCTCGCCATTCAATAACTGTTCTTGCAGCCACTCTTGTTGCCCTTAGCTAATCAGGGTTCCCATCTCTACCAGGGCTTGAAAATGTGTTTATGTGGGTGTGAAAATCTGGTTAGGAGAGTATTAATAATTGGTGCAGAAAGCAATTAACACTAGACACTAAGGCTGAAAAGGGAAGTGAAACAAAAAGAAATTCATGGCAGAAAAGAGAGAATGAAAGGAGAGAAAAAGGTCTCTCCCGTCATCTCTTGGTTTGCAAGCTCAGATTGGTTGCAAAACACAATTTTATGTCAAACCTTATTCTCAATGTTCTTCCTAAATTATCACTTCTGGATTTTGGAGGTATGTTTCAGACTATATGTTCCATTTATGCAGGGCACTAGCTAGGTTTGTTGAGCCATAACCCCACTTCAGATCCAAAATACAGTTATAGTACTTTGTCTAGAATACGAGAAGAAATCAATATCAACAGATAAATGACTTTTTAGGGAACTTTATTTGCCTCTTCTCATTGAAGCTTCCCTAATAATCTTCTAAGAAATGCCAGAAGCCTTGGGATAACAGTCTCAAAATATCTGCCTTAGAGAAATTCTATTTCGCTAGAATTTTCATATTACTGATCAATTTGTTTCAGTTTTGTAATTACATCGATTTGTAGGCAATCAAATACAGTCACTTGTAATTTTGTCTGCACAGACAGCAGAGCAACTGTCCTTGAGTTTTATATGGTTTGCATCATTGCTTGGAGGGTTGCTGTGACAGCAAATCTCAGTTGAATTAAATACACCTCTTTGCATATGGATTTTGCAGATCCCACATATTGCACTTTTACAGTTCAGGAAAGATGACTGAGCAGATGGGAGGGCAGGCCAGTGGATGTTTGCAATTTTCTGCCAAACCAAAGACATTTTTACTCTCTCAAGGGATGCGTATGCAATGGTTGAAAGGTTGCAGTTTGGTTATTTTTGTTTGGAGGGGAGTTGCTTCATTTTCACATCACTGCATTCATGTAACCTAAAAAATATAAATACAAGGTATCAGTGAGAAGAGTGTGGGAGGCAAAGGGTGATTATGTAGTGCAGAGCTTTCCAAACTTTTCATGTTGGTGACACACTTTTTAGAGATGCATCATTTCGCGACACACTCTTACAGCAGGGCATCATTTCACGACACACTCTTACAGCAGGGCACAAGGAAGGCACTAGGACCTGCGCAGAATCACAGCAGGTTTGGAGGCAGCCAGGCACAACGCAGGCACTAGGACCTGTGCAGAATCCTGGCAGGGCTCAGAGGCAGCAGCAGCTGCGACACACCCAGACGCTGCAGCCGACACACTAATGTGTCCCGACACACAGTTTGGAAAGCTCTGATGTAGTGCATCATCAAGGAAAAATCATTAGGCAGCAAACTTACCTTTTCAAGCAACAGCTTAGTACTTTTAAATAGCCCAAAACAAAAGTGTTTTTTCCTACAATTTAATAATATAAATAAAACACATCACAATGGAAAGGCTGACCACAGTGAAGGAAGTATGATGGCCACCATAATAAAAGCATGCTTTTTATGTTCAGGCTTATCTGAAGGATAGTTGCAATCAGTGACTCACTGCATAAATGGTTCATGGATTGTGCTTCTTATTGTTTAGCAGGTTAATACTCAGAACATCTTGCACACTGGAAGCAACATGTTCTATTTGTTATTCTGATGGGGTTTTTTTAAGACGGAACCTAATTCTATCATTATTCCCAGCACATAGGCAGAAGGATGCAATTAGTAAGGAAATATATAAAGCTGGTTCTAGAGAAGGTGGTGACACCTAGCCCACATTGGTTAAAAGCAAAGGACAGTTACTTAGTAACCTGGTTTGTACTTGGATGGGAGACCATCAGGAAATTCCAGGGCTGTAAGCTAGACTGAAAAGTGGGGAAAATTCCTAGAAGGAAACAGTAATAAATACTTCTAAACTGTTGCAAAGAAAACTATATAGAGATATCCATTAAGTTATGCGTGACTCAAGGGAATCTTTACTTTTATATAAAGCGATGATTGATAGATAGATAGATAGATAGATAGATAGATAGATAGATAGATAGATAGATAGATAGATAGATATAGAGAGAGAGAGAGAGAGAGAGAGAGAGAGAGAGAGAGATCCTTCAAGCCAGTGTTAAGTCCTAGAGACTGCCTAGACTAGTCCCTGCAATTTTCTTGGCAAGATTAGTTTGCCCTTGCCTTCTTTCCTAGGGCTGAGAGGGTGTGACTGACCCAAGGTCACCCCCCTGGCTTTGTGCCTAAAGTAGGACCAGAACTCACAGTCTCCTGGTTTCTAGCCTAGTCAAAAGAACGATTATCATTTCATCAAATTAATTTTGCAGTTTTGAATATATTTTTAAGAACCTGAAAAGAGCCATTAACAGAAGTACACCAAGAAAAGCAAAACCTCTTTCAGATCACAAAAAGTGATCATGTGGGTTAGTATTAGAGTCCTCTGATGAACCCAAAACCCTGCTAGTTATAGACTGACAAAACAGAAGGAGGAAGGAGCAGTATTTGCTGTTCTTCCTTTTGTTTTCTCTCATTGTTCACAGTGGGAAGGAAGGAAGTTAGAGTAGCTCAAAAGAGAATTCAGTTCTTTGCACCCTTTGGGCATGTAAGAGAGAGCTAGGAGTTTTCTGAATTCTTTGAATCCCAGCCGAACTCCCATAACATCTCCTGCTGTGGTCTTTCCAGTTTCAGATTTTCTGATATGGATAAAAAGATAAATGCCATACTAAAGTAAGATCTTGGTAATCATAAAAGGCTTTTCCCCCTGGAAAAAAGGCAGGGTTTTTTTTTTGAAGGGTAGGTTGCTTTTTTTGTAGGGTGTAAAACAATTCCACAAATAATGGTGCAAATCACCTTGCCTCATTGTTTTTTTCCCTCCCCCTTTTATCTTTAAAAAAAAATCCCAATGCATACGTATATCTTCACTTCTTTATTGAATGATTATTTAGGCATGCAACACTGTGCAGTTGCATAGTTGTGTGATCATTCTACCAGAAGAAGAAATAGTTTATGCTGCTATAAGCATGGGAGTGGGTTTTTTTTAAGGATTAAAGCGGGGAGGGAAACAAATGCAGTTTTTTAAAACAGGAAAAATAGATCAACAATGTTAAATTTCCCATTTTCTTTGCCCCACCTTCAAATTTTGAACAGGATTTGATCCTACTCTCTACACTCATTCCACTTTTATTTGACACCCCCCCTCCACCTTCATGAACAGGGTGAATTTTAAATGAAGTGAATAATGCAGCACACCATTAAGTACATTAATTTTATTTGCACATATATTTATTTGTATGAGGAAGCCCCAGATAAATCAGTAGGACAGCATGAATCAAAGAAGATTCTATTCAAAGTGGAGCTTCAAGATTTTAAGGCAACAAGATTCAATTTCAACAGATTTGGGATTCAATTTGAGCAAAGATTCAATCATCATGGGGATACATCAAAATGACTGTAGCTGCTTTATTTTGTGTTAGAGTGGAAAGCCAGTAGCAGAGTCGATGGGCCTTCAGAGTCCATTAACGCTACAAAGCTTCAACAAGGTAGCAATAATTTTTTCAAGTATTTCCTATGCACATCTTTTCAGGCAGGAATGGCAGGGATGAGGCAAAGATGACCCAATAGCACCAGACTGAGTCACAAACAGCCTTTAGACAAGATGTGCTTGAACCAAAATGCAGAAAATATCCTACTCCAAATAATAATAATAATAAAATGATGTTCAAAATGTGTTTAAAAAGTAAGCTCTTGTAAAAATCAAAGAGCCCCAGTCTCCGACCACTTAATTTTCTGGGATGGCAGGGTTGTTGGCACAACTAAGGTTAGCCTCCTCTGGGCATGATGCATTATGTGCTGGTTATGCAAAATATGTATGTTATCACTACTGTATTTACATTAATACACAACAATGTAAAGAAAGTCTATTATATATGTAACAATCTAATAGTTATGAACAGGAAAAATAATTACATCAAATATTTAAAATGTTTGAACTTCAAGGACATAAATACTCCAGATAAGGTGTACTACAGTGTCTACTTTCTAACAGCAGCAGTGGCAGCACAGTTGACCAAACTTTAGCTACTGTATGTCTATAATAAGGCATTTCCTTAAAATACTTTGATGGGAGAAAAGAAACAGAGGGAAAGTGTTATAAAATGGGAATATTTTGTAATTAATATCTACAATTGATCTACCTGGAGAACTACCTGATAAGCACCATCCCAATAATATTTTGGCACTCACCATCCCTGTATTCACTGTATCCAGAAACCTACTTGGTCAAGCTGAGACAAAAAGGACTCCTTCTGGCACTGAGTTTTCATCAAGTGCACTCTGCACAGGCAATAGGAATACTAAGCAGAATTCTCTGCCAAAGCAAAACACCATAACGTATGTATTAATTAACTGCTAAGTCAAGTCTACAAAAATCTGAAGGAACATCACTGTTGGAGGCCAATGGGATTGTTGATGGGAGCTTCTGAAGCTGCTATCCTTTTTCCAAACCTGGAGTCTCCTATAACTACAGAGGTGAAAACTCCTATGGCTGATGGACTATGGGTCTGCAATCATCATCTTTTTTTAAAAAAAAAATCAAGTCAGCAATTTAATTATACATTAATATCCATTTGAAATATTTCACTACATTAAATAATTTTAAAACTGAAAATCTGATTAATATCAATAATGTATGTTACAATCATAAAATTCCTATTTAACAGATATATATGGAATTTTCCTATATGCATTTTAATAAATATTGTGACTCCAATATAGCAAAATACCTATTTTATAGGCATGGATTAATTATATTGATGGCTCATGGGGACTTTATTAAGATGGTGGAATACTTGTTACCACCTTCTGCATTTAGGCAGTACAATGATATGCCAACTTCCCAGGTCTGTTGTGCCAAAGAAGGAAGGATTGGGAGAGGCAAAGGCCCTTGTTCTGTCTACAGATTAATACAAAGACATATACTGTACTTAATTCACAGTAATGTCGTGGAGACGTGTCAAACCTCTGTGATCATATGACAGATGAAAAGCATAATGCCAAGGGAACCCCCAGCTATAAGGAGCCTCCTTAATGGTCAATAGGCGAATCTGAAATTTTAAGAGCCATGTCTGCTTTTTAGGGGGCAGGGGGCTTGTCCATTCACCAAAAAAACTCTCATAGTGGCATGGCAAGTCACAAAGCAAAAAGTCATTGAACCCAGAGGGCATCAACGCAGAGGCCCAAGGGTGTGTGTGTGTTTAAATATAATTTTTATTGAAGATATCTTTTACAAGATAAAAGCAATACAAATATTAGAAAAGAAACAAAATAAGAAAGAATAGTGAATAATTAAGAAAGACAATAGAAAAAGAAATAGAAAAGAAGAAGACAGAAAAAGAATATAAAGAAGCAGCTTCCAATCTTTTTGACAGTGGTTATAAATGCATTTATATTTTGCTCTCTCTCTCTCTCTAAGGTTACATCATAATTTCCTTCTTTCCATAAGCTTTTGTTGTTGTTCAGTTGTTTAGTCGTGTCCGACTCTTCGTGACCTCATGGACCATAGCACGCCAGGCCTTCCTGTCCTCCACTGTCTCTCGGAGTTTACTCAAATTCATGTTCATTACATCGGTGATGCTATCTAACCATCTCATCCTCTGCCGTCCCCTTCTCCTTTTGCCTTCAGTCTTTCCGAGCATCAGGGTCTTTTCCAGTGAGTCCTCTCTTCGCATTAGGTGGCCAAAGTATTTGAGCTTCAGCTTCAGCATCTGTCCTTCCAATGAGCATTCAGGGTTGATTTCCTTTAGGATTGACTGGTTTGACCTCCTTGCAGTCCAAGAGACTCTCAAGAGTCTTCCCCAGCACCACAGTTCAAAAGCATCAATTCTTCGGCGCTCAGCCTTCCTTATGGTCCAACTCTCACAGCCATACATTACTACTGGAAAAAACATGTTGTTGTTTATTCGTTCAGTCGTTTCCGACTCTTCGTGACTTCATGGACCAGTCCACGCCAGAGCTTTCTGTCGGCCGTCACCATCCCCAGCTCCCCAATGGTTGAGTCTGTCACCTCCAGAATATCATCCATCCATCTTGCCCTTGGTCGGCCCCTCTTCCTTTTGCCTTCCACTTTCCCTAGCATCAGCTTCTTCTCCAAGGTATCCTGTCTTCTCATTATGTGGCCAAAGTACTTCAGTTTTGCCTTTAATATCATTCCCTCAAGTGAGCAGTCTGGCTTTATTTCCTGGAGTATGGACTGGTTTGATCTTCTTGCAGTCCAAGGCACTCTCAGAATTTTCCTCCAACACCACAGTTCAAAAGCATCTATCTTCCTTCGCTCAGCCTTCCTTATGGTCCAGCTCTCACAGCCATAGGTTACTACAGGGAATACCATTGCTTTGACTATGCGGACCTTTGTTGTCAGCGTGATGTCTCTGCTCTTAACTATTTTATCAAGATTTGCCATTGCTCTCCTCCCAAGAAGTAGACGTCTTCTGATTTCCTGGCTGCAGTCAGCGTCTGCAGTAATCTTTGCGCCTAGAAATACAAAGTCTGTCACTGCCTCCACTTTTTCTCCCTCTATTTGCCAGTCATCAATCAAGCTCGTTGCCATAATCTTGGTTTTTTTGAGGTTTAACTGCAACCCAGCTTTTGCACTTTCTTCTTTCACCTTCGTCATAAGGCTCCTCAATTCCTCCTCGCTTTAACTCGAAAAACCATAGCTTTAACTATACGGACCTTTGTCGGCAAGGTGATGTCTCTGCTTTTTAATATGCTGTCTAGGTTTGCCATAGCTTTCCTCCCAAGGAGCAAGCGTCTTTTAATTTCATGGCTGCAGTCACCGTCTGCGGTGAGTGATCTTGGAGCCCAAGAAAATAAAATCTGTCACTGCTTCCATTTCTTCTCCTTCTATTTGCTAGGAAGTGATGGGACCAGATGCCATGATCTGGTTTTTTTTAATGTTGAGTTTCAAGCCAGCTTTTGCACTCTCTCCTTTCACCCTCATCAAGAGGCTCTTTACTTTCTGCCATTAAGGTGGTATCGTCTGCATATCTGAGGTTGTTGATATTTCTCCCGGCAATCTTAACTCCAGCTTGTGATTCATCCAGCCCAGCATTTCTCATGATGTACTCTGCATATAAGTTAAATAAGCAGGGTGATAATATACAGCCTTGTCGTACTCCTTTCCCAATTTTGAACCAGTCGGTTGTTCCATGTCCGGTTCTAACTGTCGCTTCTTGACCCGCATAGAGGTTTCTCAGGAGACAGGTAAGGTGGTCTGGTACTCCCATCTCTTTAAGAATTTGCCACAGTTTGTTGTGATCCACACAATCAAAGGCTTTAGCGTAGTCAATGAAGCAGAAGTAGATGTTTTTCTGAACTCTCTTGCTTTTTCCATGATCCAGTGAATGTTGGCAATCTGATCTCTAGTTCCTCTGTCTCTTCGAAACCCAGCTTACACTTCTGGTAGTTCTTGGTTCACATACTGCTGAAGCCTAGCTTGTAGGATTTTGAGCATAACCTTGCTAGCATGTGAAATGAGTGCAATTGTACGGTAGTTTGAACATTCTTTGGCATTGCCCTTCTTTGGAATTGGAACGTAAACTGACCTTTTCCAATCCTGTGGCCACTGTTGAGTTTTCCAAATTTGTTGGCATATTGAGTGCAGCACTTTAACAGCATAATCTTTTAGGATTTTAAATAGCTCAGCTGGGATACTGTCTTCTCCGCTAGCTTTGTTGTTAGTAATGCTTCCTAAGGCCCACTTGACTTCACTCTCTAGGACAGGGGTCGGCAAACTTTTTTTGCCGGGAGCCATTTTGATATGCTCGTGCACATTTTGAAGTGCTCGAGAGCCAGGGGGCGGGGTTTGCGGGCGGGGGCCAATCGCGTGGAAGGGGGCGGGGTTTGCGGGCGGGGGCCAATCACGTGGAAGGGGGCGGGGTTTGCGGGCGGGGGCCAATCACGTGGCTTATTGGGGCGCATGGGAGGGCCCATGTAGCAGTTTCCCCCCCCACCGGCTTCCCGCCCCTCCCTCCTTGCCTGCAGAAGGCGGCCGGCCTTTCCCCCCGCTATTTCCGGAAGTGATCCAGCGCCGATCTGCGGGCTGCGGGGGCTCCAGCTTCGGAGGGCGCCGGCTGCGCCTCTGCCTCGGCAGCCAAGCCGTTCCGAACCAAGGAGCCAGGGCGGAGCCGGGGCAGGGGAGGAACGGGGAGCGCCAGGGGACTCACCCGCTGCTGCTCGGCTGCCACCTTCCTCCTCCGCTTCAGCCGCCCGCCCGCCGAGTCCCGGCCCTTCAGCCCCCGCTGGGGGGAGGGGGGCAGGGACTCAGCGCCCGCACGCCCGGAGCCCAGCAGAGCTGCGTCTCGCCCCGCCCCGCCCTCCCAGAGTGGCCAGCAGAGCGCCACCGGCGCCCACCTGCTCGGGCAGGTACCAGCCTCTCTGCACGCTCCTTCCGCTGCTGCTGCTGCAGGGAGACGGCGTCCACCCGGCCCAGCTGCCCGGGGTCCAGGGAGATCAGCTCCGGTGGGATCTTTGGCGAAGAGCGGCCGTGGGGGGGGGGAACGAGGCAGGCGGCAACAAGCGGCGCGAGGCGGGAGGCAAGCGGGTGGGGCGGAGGACGCGTTTCTCTTCCTTCCCCCTCTTTAAAGCGGCTCGCCTGGGCTTTGGGTTCCCACACCCAGCTCCCACAAACCCGCCACCGCAGCAGCGCAAACCCACTTCTTCCTTCCTGCTCCACTGGGTGCCAAGCCCGGGCGATTCTCCTGCCGATTTGATCAAAGTGGGGCGGGGGGGGTAGGGGTTGGTGAGTAGAAGCACTGGGTAGACCCGCGCGCGTGCGCGCACACCTTTGGAGAAAAATAATCGGCAAGGGATTCACGCCGAAGTTTTTTAAATCTCCCCCCACCACCCAAACACATGCGCGCGCATACACACACCCTCCTCCCCCTCTCCCTCCCTCCCTCCCTTTCTCTCATAACCAACCCCCCATACACACACACACACACACACACACGTTAGGAGACCGCCCACCGCACAACTAAGACCCCATTCGATTTAAAGAGAGACTGCATTCAGAGGCTGACATTCATTCAATAGATAGAGTGATCATAAGCAGGCTGTGCGACGGGCGTGCTCGCCCTTTCTTCCCCTGGTCTGGTTCCTGCCACTCGGGTTGCGCTCGTCTCTTTCGCTGGAGGGAAATAACTTAAGGATGTTAAATCAGAGAATCTTTCCGGGCATGGTTTTATTCCTGATGTTTTTCTGCCACTTCATAGAAGATCAAACAGCGCAGGGCAAGATACAATTCACACCTTTCCCTGCCGACGTGCCTCTGTCTCTCTCTGTCTCCCCCCACCACCTGAACACACGCGCGCGCATACACACACCCTCCTCCCCCTCTCCCTCCCTCCCTTTCTCTCATAACCAACCCCCCCATACACACACACACAGGAGGAGGAGGAGGCCCGGGCCGCCCCCCCCCCCCGCTTGCCTGCCTGTTTGCCTCCCTCCGCGAGGGAGGGACATTGCAAACCAATGTCGGGGTGGAGGAGACTTTTTTCAGTTGCCAATATTTGAGTTTCGTTTACTGTGCTTTAAATGAAGCTCAGGGGTGCGATCTTTCACTCGCTTACCTGGAAGCAAGTTCCACTGCACTGAAGGGGAGACTTATTTCGTCTGGAACGGCTAGTCTAGATTGGTGTTGCAAGGCATGCTTTGCAACTGTGAAAGGCAGCCCTCCGAAGTTCCTTCCCAGAATGGCATGAAACTGGAGGAGGACAAGCAGGAGCACAAAGAAAATTCTCCAAACTTAAAGTCTCCTTCCTTCTCTCTTTCTCTCTCCCCCACCCGCGCCCGGAAGTGTGAGGCATAATCCGAAGATTATTTTGCACCCGTAGAAGGAAGCGGGCTCAGTGATTTTAGAAATGTAAATACGTGGATATATCACACGCAGGGTGAGACCTCCGCAGTGGCCAAACTCGGAAAAGTTCTTAGCTGATGCTGGAAGTTTAGCCAGGCAGCAGCGACACAAGCTTTTTAAAAAGCCCTTGAGAGCTAATGATGGAGAAGGCGGTTAAGATGATAAAGCTGGCGAGGAGAGGGATTCTCTGCCCAGCGAATTCGCTGCCAAACATGGGTTGCCCTGCTCTCCTGCCTCCGCATCCACAAAATGCCCCCCACGCAAAGCGATCCTAAGTGGGTTTCTTCTTTCAAGCGGAAGCCCCCGGGAGTTCAGTGGGAAGCCCTATTTGAGTTTAGGGCTGGAGCTTTGCGGGCGTCGGGTGGACTGAAGAAGAACCCTGGAGCGGGAGGGGTAGAGTGACAGACAGAGAGAGACAGAGGCACGTCGGCAGGGAAAGGTGTGAATTGTATCTTGCCCTGCGCTGTTTGATCTTCTATGAAGTGGCAGAAAAACATCAGGAATAAAACCATGCCCGGAAAGATTCTCTGATTTAACATCCTTAAGTTATTTCCCTCCAGCGAAAGAGACGAGCGCAACCCGAGTGGCAGGAACCAGACCAGGGGAAGAAAGGGCGAGCACGCCCGTCGCACAGCCTGCTTATGATCGCTCTATCTATTGAATGAATGTCAGCCTCTGAATGCAGTCTCTCTTTAAATTGAATGGGGTCTTAGTTGTGCGGTGGGCGGTCTCCTAACGTGTGTGTGTGTGTGTGTGTGTGTATGGGGGGTTGGTTATGAGAGAAAGGGAGGGAGGGAGAGGGGGAGGAGGGTGTGTGTATGTGCGCGCGTGTGTTTGGGTGGTGGGGGGAGATTTAAAAAACTTCGGCGTGAATCCCTTGCCGATTATTTTTCTCCAAAGGTGTGCGCGCACGCGCGCGGGTCTACCCAGTGCTTCTACTCACCAACCCCTACCCCCCCCGCCCCACTTTGATCAAATCGGCAGGAGAATCGCCCGGGCTTGGCACCCAGTGGAGCAGGAAGGAAGAAGTGGGTTTGCGCTGCTGCGGTGGCGGGTTTGTGGGAGCTGGGTGTGGGAACCCAAAGCCCAGGCGAGCCGCTTTAAAGAGGGGGAAGGAAGAGAAACGCGTCCTCCGCCCCACCCGCTTGCCTCCTGCCTCGCGCCGCTTGTCGCCGCCTGCCTCGTTCCCCCCCCCACGGCCGCTCTTCGCCAAAGATCCCACTGGAGCTGATCTCCCTGGACCCCGGGCAGCTGGGCCGGGTGGACGCCGTCTCCCTGCAGCAGCAGCAGCGGAAGGGGCGTGCAGAGAGGCTGGTACCTGCCCGAGCAGGTGGGCGCCGGTGGCGCTCTGCTGGCCACTCTGGGAGGGCGGGGCGGGGCGAGACGCAGCTCTGCTGGGCTCCGGGCGTGCGGGCGCTGAGTCCCTGCCCCCCTCCCCCCAGCGGGGGCTGAAGGGCCGGGACTCGGCGGGCGGGCGGCTGAAGCGGAGGAGGAAGGTGGCAGCCGAGCAGCAGTGGGTGAGTCCCCTGGCGCTCCCCGTTCCTCCCCTGCCCTGGGCGCCCACGCGCGCCTCAAGGCGGCGCGGAAAGACCTCCGCAGACCCGGGGATTTCCCCCTCCCGACTGAGAATCCTCCTCGCCCCCCCCTACACCACCAGGGCCTCGCCTTCCAAGGATTGGAGGGGGGTATTCGGAAAAGGGCAGGGGTGGGCGCGGATGTGATTTGGCAGTGCGCTCCGCTCCCGTGCAGAGCGGGCGGTGGAAGAAAGCCAGCCAGCCAGCGGGTGCACCCTCCTGCCCCATCAATCCCCCCACCCCGCCGTTCGGCGTCCTCTCCCCCCCCCACTAACCCGAACCCTGCGGCGGCCGGGGGAACTGAGCCAGGCTCGTACCGGAGGCGGCCAAGGGGAGAGCAGGCTGCTCTTCGCCCTGCGCCACCCTGCCGCTCGCGTCCCGGGCCCGCGCCCTCGCCCAGCACCTGGATGCCGCGGAGCAGCGCCATCTCCAGCCGCGGCAGCCCCTGCAGCCGCTCCTGCGCCGCCTCCGACAGCGCCGCGTCCCGGGCCAGCAGCGCCTCCCTGCCGCGCCGGGCCTCGCTCAGTGCGAGAGCCAGGGGGCGGGGTTTGCGGGCGGGGGTCAATCACGTGGAAGGGGCGGGGGTGAGTTCAGCTGCGGAAGAGCCACACTCAAGGGGCCAAAGAGCCGCATCTGGCTCGCGAGCCGCCATTTCCGACCCTTGCTCTAGGATGTCCGGCTCAAGCTCAGTGACCACACCATCGTATTTATCAGGGATATTAAGATCTTTCTTGTATAGTTCTTCTGTGTATTCTTGCCACCTCTTCTTAATCTCTTCTGCTTCTGTTAGGTCCCTGCCTTTTTTGTCCTTTATCATGCCCATCTTTGCACAAAATGTTCCCTTGATAATTCCGATTTTCTTGAAGAGATCTCTAGTCTTCCCCATTCTATTGTTGTCCTCGATTTCTTTGCATTGTTCATTTAAGAAGGCCTTCTTATCTCTCCTTGCTATTCTCTGGAAATCTGCATTCAGTTGGTTATATCTTTCCCTTTCTCCCTTGCCTTTTGCTTCCCTTCTTTCCTCAGCTATTTGTAAAGCCTCATCAGTCAGCCACTTTGCTTTCTTGCATTTCTTTTTCTTTGGGATGGTTTTAGTTGCTGCCTCCTGTACAATGTTACAAACCTCCATCCATAGTTCTTCAGGCACTCTGTCTACCAGATCTAATCCTTTAAATCTATTCCTCACCTCCACTGTATATTCATAAGGGATATGATTTAGGTCATACAGTACCTGAGTGGTCTAGTGGTTTTCTCTACGTTCTTCAATTTAAGCCTAAATTTTGCGATAAGAAGCTCATGTTCTGAGCCACAGTCAGCTCCAGGTCTTGTTTTTGCTGATTGTATAGAGCTTCTCCATCTTTGGCTGCAAAGTATATAATCAATCTGATTTCAGTATTGACCATCTGGTGATGTCCATGTGTAGAGTCGTCTCTTGTGTTGTTGTCCATAAGCTACCCTTTCTAATCTTCAAACCCACAAATCACAAGTTCATTTTTCTCTTTTTTCAGCAAAAAGTCCATAAGGGGTTTCCAACCACTGATAAATGTAGTTATTGATCTTTCTCTAATCAAACAAGTTAATTTTGCCATCTCTGCTAGTTCTGTCATCTTCACCAACCATTCCTCCATTGTGCGTATTTCAAGAGTCCCAAGAGTGCATTGAGGACTAGGGCTATTGTCCTGTTCCAACTTAATACAGAGACTTGAATTGCTTAACAGTCTTTATTAAGTACTATCAGATCAATTGGGTGGCAGGCTCCAAGATAATCTTCTTCTGTTATAGGGCACAGTACTGTATTCTACTTCAATCTGATGGGTTTTGGGATCTGGAAACAATACAACAGGACAGGAACAAGGCAAGACAACACAAGCAAGACAATCAGTACAATCAAGAATAAATACCAGACTGGTTCTGGGGATTAACTAGCAAGACAACTTACACAACTACTAATCTACTAGGTGGTAATTACATTAAGAATTAATTCAGGCAATGTACAGTTTAACAAGAACAAAACAGACAGTTATGGTTTTTTGTCAAAGGTAGGCAAGGCTGGATTAGGAGGAAGGTGGAAAGGACTGGGTATTTTAAAAGGCTGACTGGGTTTTAATAGGAAGGAATGGGAAGGGTTAATTAACTGGGTTGTTCTGAAGACAGGTAGTTGGGAGCTTGATAGAAGATCCTCTGCTGTAACAGACTTTCCAATAGTTGAGGTCTGAGGCAATTTAGGGTCAGAGTAATTCAGCCCAGCAACAGTATGCTGTTTGACAGGTGATAAGCGGTCTTTGTTTTTAACACCAGGGGGCTTGAAATAGCCGGAAGGCACTGGCGAGGCAGCAGCAGCGGCGAAGGAAGACAGCCCAGAGACAGATCCGTCAGCGTAGACAGGCATGGAGGGAAGCCACGGCGTTGACGCTGAGGCAGCAAGGGAAGCAAATGCAGAAGGAGTCTCCTCAGAAACTGTGACGGAAGACAGCTCCGAAAGGTAAGGAGAAATGGTTGATCGGTGGATCCGAGGGCTGGAATTAGTCTGAGGATGGGGAGGGCTAGAGAGATCGTTTAAGCAGGGCTTCTGTGGTGTGAGCAGCTGTGGAAGAAGTCTGGTGCTGAAGGTATGTGGTACTCCTGAAGAACGGTTGTCCCTGACAACCCGTTCTTCGTTGTTTCCTCCTTTTATACTTTGTATCTCGCGCTGTTCGAATGCAGCAGCCAATAGGCGCGCTGCGTTCTTGGCTCTTTTTTTTGAAATTGAGTTCAACTCTGCTGCAACGTTTTTATCGTTGCAACGGAGTTTTACCTTTTCCCTTTTCCTGCTTCCAGACTTGGCCTCTTTTGACCAGTCCTTCCTAACATTATCCCCCCCCGCAGGACCCCCATCCCTCCGGCATTGTGGCCTAGGCTTTGTCGGGTAACGTTGATGGAAATCTCGAAGCTTCGCAGGGGCATGAACATGTGAAGCATTTTCCCAAGAGTTTTCTTGTGGTCCATAACCTTTCCAAGATATCAGATATTGGAGTCATCCATGGCGAACCCGTGAATCTAGGATGCATGCAACCTCATATTCTGCTTCACCCTGAACCAGGACTGGGGGTGGTGGTGGTTTGATAGTTCGTAATGGGCTAGGTGGACCGGCTGGAATCAGTAAGGATCTATGAAATACAGGATGAATTTTCATGTGTGATGGGATGGTAAGACGGAAGGCCACCGGATTGATAATGGTTTCGATAGGAAAAGGCCCCACAAATCTGTGATCTAATTTCTTTGAAGGGCGAGAAGACGTAAGGTGTTTAGTGGAAAGCCACACTAAATCTCCCACTGAGAGTGGAGGCCCAGCACGTCGATGACGATCAGCAAATCTTTTATAGTCCTCCTTAGCCTTTTTTAGATGGTTCTGGAGTGCCAGATGTGTGGCCTGTAGGTCTTGTAAAAATTGATTTGCTGCAGGAACCGCTGAGTCAGGAGAGTCCATAGGGAATGAGTGGGGATGAAACCCATAATTAGCCAAGAATGGTGACATTTTTGTTGTAGTATGTTGTAAGTTGTTATACGAATATTCCGCTAAAGATAATAACTCGACCCAATTATCTTGTAAGTGATTAATGTAACAGCGCAGGTATTGTTCTAAGATGGAATTTACTCTTTCTGTCTCCCCATCAGATTGTGGGTGATGGGACGATGATAATTGTCTGTGAGTTTGTAAGCCGGTAAGTAAAGCCTTCCAGAATTTTGCCGTAAACTGTGGTCCCCGATCTGAAACCACCCCTTTTGCTAACCCATGCAATCGGAAGATATGCTTTATGTACAGTTGTGCCGTGTCTTTTGCTGTGGGAAGTCCTTTACAGGCGATAAAATGTGCCATCTTGGTCAGGGTATCTACAACTACTAAGATGGTTGTTGCCCCATTAGATTTTGGAAGATCCATGATGAAATCCATTGATATGGTCTCCCAAGGTTGTTCCGGTGTGGGTAGGGGAAGTAACAATCCTGTCGGTTTGCCCGGCTGACATTTTTCTCTACGGCAGGTAGGGCAGGATGATATATAGGTTTTTACATCATGGTGGAGTTGTGGCCACCAAAAGTTCCTTGATATCAGATTGAGGGTTTTGTAAAACCCAAAGTGACCTGCGGCAGGTTTATCATGAGATAGCTGCAGTACTTCTTCTCGTAGGTTTCCAGCAGGTACATAATGGCAACCCCTGAAACGTAGTAGATTATCGCTCCAGGACCATTGTCCTGATTGGTTGTTTGGTAGTTGGGATATTTCGCGTATCTTTTTCTTAACCAATGGATCCTGTTGCTGCTGCTCTCGAATGTCTTGTAATAGATTGCTGGAGGTTTGTAGTACAGCGATTCGTTCTACAGGAATGACCGTTTGTCTTATCAATTCTTTCTTGGTTTGATCATATTCTGGCTTGCGTGAAAGTGCATCTGCTCATTGATTCTTCCCTCTCGGAATGTAGGTGACTTTGAAATCAAAATGGGAAAAGAACAAAGACCAACGGATCTGACGCTGATTGAGGTTGCATGCTGTTTTAAGATGCTCTAAGTTCTGATGGTCCGTTCTTACCTCAACAACATGTCTAGCCCCTTCCAGGTGGTGTCTCCAAACTTCAAAAGCGACTTTGATGGCCAAGAGCTCTTTGTCCCATATAGTATATGCTTGTTCAGGTGCTGTTAGTTTTCTCGAGTAGTAGGCACAAGGTAAAAGTAACCCATCCTCTGAATTTGCCTGAAGTAGCATTGCCCCGATGGCAATATCTGAGGCATCAGTCTCTACTACAAATGGTAATGCTGGATTGGGGTGTTTCAAAATGGGGTCGGTCATAAAGAGAGCCTTTAACTTGTTGAAAGCTTGTGTCTCCATGTTTCCCCATTGGAAGGTAGATCGTTTACGCAATAAGTTGGACAGCGGAGCTGTGATTTCTGCAAATTGCGGTATGAAATTTCTGTAATAGTTAGCGAATCCTAGAAGTCGCTGTACATCCTTGGCCCGTTTAGGTGTTTGCCATGACTGTAACGCCTCTATCTTGCCTGGTTCCATCTCGATTCCAGTGGCAGAGATCCGATGTCCCAAAAATTCTATCATCTCCTGAGCAAACTGGCATTTTTCCAGTTTGGCATAGAGTTGGTTTTCACGCAGGCATTGTAACACTACTCGAACATGCTGGACATGCATGTCATGGAATGAGGAGTAAATCAGGAGATCATCTAAGTAGATTATTAAAAACTGGTCTAAAAGGTCTTTAAAAATGTCATGCATGAAATACATGAAGACAGCAGGAGCATTCGACAACCCAAATGGCATGACTGTGAATTCAAAATGGCCGTAACACGTACGGAATGCCGTTTTCCATTCGTCTTCTGCTCTAATTCGTACTAGGTTATAAGCTCCTCTTAGATCCAATTTAGTAAAGACCTTGGACCCTTGGACCCGTTCCAGCAGTTCTGAAATCAAAGGTAACGGATATCTGTTCTTGATGGTAATGTCATTTAATTTGTGATAGTCACAACAGAGCCGTAACTCTCCTGATTTTTTTTTAACAAAAAGCACTGGTGCAGCTAATGGTGAAGTAGATGGTCGAATAAATTTCTTCTTCAGATTGGAGTCTACAAACTCTCGGAGAGCTATTCGTTCGGGTTCTGATAAAGAATAAATTCGTCCCACTGGAAGTTTGGCACCGGGAATTAACTTGATGGGACAGTCGTAAGTTCTATGGGGAGACATCCAGGTATTCATGGAATGGTTCAGGAATCTGTTTTTCAATTTCAGTCATATAAGCACCGGCGACTGTAACTGTCTGATGTTGACCACATTGTGGACTAAAAAATTCCACTAAGACTATGGGAAACTTTGGCGTGACCACTAAGTAAAAGTTAATCTCTTCTAGATGAGTTCCAATCCTCATGCTCAAGCGTTGAGTGATAGCTGTCACTGGTCCAGACCTCAAGGGTCGTCCATCAATGGTTTCCACCATCACAGGAGATTGGACCTTGGTCTGAGGAATTCCCCATTGCCTTGCGAATTCCATATCCATACAGCTAATAGTGGCCCCTGAGTCCACCATAGCTTGAGCTGTAACTATCGGTGCCTGATCCAATTGTATAGTCACAGTTAATGCCAAATGTCCTGGAGGAAAGAAACTTCGCAGTGATCCTTGGCCTTCAGTACTCCCCACCCAACCTAATTTCCCCCTTAGGTTGGGCGTCGTCCGTTTCCTGCCTGAAATACAGCCTTGGTCTTGACTGGGCAGCTAGCCACAATATGTCTAATAGTCTGTGGCTTGAATCATGTCAACTGGATTTCTATTTTCTCAGTAGAAACGTTTCACTCCTTATCCAAGGAGCTTCTTCAGTCTGAGTAAAGTTACTAAGGGAATCCTTAAATATGTTTCTAGGGTGGCTGTGTGACCTTGCACCTGGGGCTAGGTCATGGTTATTTTGAGATGTTTATTTCTAAGTCCCTTTATCATCTAAAGGAGGATCGTTAAGATTACCCTGCTGCTGTTGAGCTTGCGAAATGGTCTTAATCTTCCTGGGCACAGAAGACAAAGCAGGAAGGAAGATAGGGGAAAGGTTGTGTTCCACCTGGATGACTGAGAACCTTCATCGAAATATGTCCAATACCTGCACAATATAGGCATAAGCCTTCTCGCCGGCGTCGTTCTTTTTCGGTTTGAGTAAGGCGTGGTCGAGCCCCCTCTAAAGGCGGTATAACCTGTGGAGTTGCCTCCACCGGTCTCCAATTGCGGTAAGCTGGACTAATTCCTGAATAGAAAGGCCGTCTCTCCCGGCGTTGCTGCAATCTCCCATCAATCTGAAGGCAGAGGTGGGTTAATTCCTTCAGGGTAGAGGGACATTGGATACGGGTGAGTTCATCCAATATTTCTGCTGATAAACCTTCTTGAAATTGATCTACCAATGCCTCTTCTCCCCAGTGTAAATTTTGAGCGATAGCCCGGAAGGTACTAATGTAATCTGCTACAGGTGAACGGCCTTGCCTCAATCTGCGTAATCTGCGACTAGCTGATTGGACCTTTACCGGGTCCTCGTACATGTCCTTTAATTGTTGAATGAATCCCTCAAAATCATCTAATATGGGGCTTTGTTGAATGATGAGAGGAGAGGCCCACTGGGCGGCAATTCCAGTCAGGAGGTTAATAATAAATCCTACCTTGTGCCTGTCAGTAGGGAAATCCTCCTCACGTAAACCTATGCACAGCTGGCACTGGGCCAAAAAGGCCAGGAATTGGCTTAGGTTGCCATCAAATTTTTCCGGTGTAGCCACAGGGCATTTTGGGCACGTTGGTGCTGCGCTTGCCGGTTGTGCAAGAAGTTGTGCCAGCTGGGCACTTAAGGTGGCGACCTGTTGCCGGAGTTGTTCTGACTCGGATGATATGGTTTCCTTGGCTACAAGCTTTCTGGCCTTGCTTTTCCTCATCAGAACGGTGGTCAGGGACAATCTGTCCTGTTCCAACTTAATACAGAGACTTGAATTGCTTAACAGTTTTTATTAAGTACTATCAGATCAATTGGGTGGCAGGCTCCAAGAGCTATACACTGGGGACCCAGTTCTGTAGCTTAGTGTGATGCCACCAAATCAGATAAATTGTGATTCCCCCATATCCATAGACTTGAAGTACTTTACAGCACTTTAAATTACACTTAAATGTTTGAATATATTTAAATGGATTAACATTGCAAATATTTGACCCATCTGAGCTTAGCTTGGAGAACTGAGTCATTGGTAAATTCCAATTCTCACAAAATTTCACAGATACTATTTTTGGGTCATGAAGGCCATTTAATTTGGGGCACAGTTCAATCAAAAGAACTTGATGAGGGCAACTCTGTTAATATACAGTACATGCTAAATTTTGTAAACTATCTTGTTATTTCATATGGAAGGCAATCTATGAATACATACATTTCTCAAAAATGAAATCAAGGGGTTGTTAAAAAGATCCATTTGGTTCCACCATGCCTTTGTTGTGTTCCTATAAAGTCACAAGACAATACTCTTCCTCCCATTCTATACCATAGTTGTACTAACATAGTGAAAAATGATGGATGAGGCTAATAAAGACCCTAAAGTTTAACAAAATGGTCTGTAAATAACTAAACATACATGTCATTTGCTTAAATATACTGAAATCTAAGAATATATCACCTTGCATTGGTATGGTACCAAGTATTTTCCATTAAACAGGCTGAGCATGATGAATCATACCGTGCAATGCTAACACATGGACTGGTTTCATAAAGGAGTTTTGTTTAGTTTAGAAGAGCCAGCTTCTTTCCTGACTTCGATAAACACTGCAAGTGATTCATTATTTTAACATCATATATGTTTCCTGTTTATAAGCGATGGTTCAAGTATTTTTTTTTAGAGACAGGTTTTTCCAATTCCAATATAGAACTTTTTTGTACGCCAGAGTTCCATTCCCATGTCAATTCCATTTTTCTTAAAGCTTAATCACATTGCTTTTCTTTAAAAACTGAATATACCCACTTGTCAAAAAATTTTGGTTTGAGAAATGGTGCAGTTAAAATCAGCCCAAAATTAGAAGAGGAAATAGATGGCCAAATACACGCAATTGCTTCCCTGCGTACTACTTTATTTGTTCAACATACTGTATCTGTCAGCCACAACTATAGGAATACAAAAGTTTTACTATTTCTTCTTCTGACCAGTGCTCTTCCTGAACCCACCATTCCCTTGCCTCCTGATGAATCCCTTCTTAAGACAGACCAGTTACCTTTTCAGTCCCCAGCAGAAAAGAGTATAGCTTTGTTAGGATCTGAGAAACCATGGGCCACAGACCTTGGCCTGGAAAACACCCTGCTCTAGTGTTTCCCATAATGCAACGCTGCTAGAACTCCACTGAACCAAAGATTACGCTTGAACCAAAAGAGTGTTAACCCAGGGATGACCCTGAGAGGGGCTTTGCCTCAGCAAACCCCAAAGAATTCTGCATAGCAATATTAGGTGCTACAAAGTAATTCTACCTCCCTTTAGAATGCATACCAGCTTGGAGCTCTCCCTATCTGCTCAGCGTCTTCTTCCTGACAAGCTAACACGTTCACCTGACTTCCTTGTAATAAATCCTTTGTTCTATCCTCCCCAAGATGTGAATATCCAAAGACTTGATTTTATGACTCTGACCTCTGTAATTTAGTATGCTTGTGTAACCCAATGTCCCTGTAAGTGTTACTATTATCTCTGTAAGATGCAAGTATTAATCTCATAGAACAAATGGTGTGAATGTTCCCAAGCTCCATTCTTTGTAACTATGTTGATGACCCACGTCACCCCCTTGACCTGGTGAGTCCCAGAACCCTTCGGCTCTGGGAGGGACCCTGGTCCCCAAAAACCAACCAATCCCAGGGAATGGTCATCAGAAACCTCACCCACATATGGGCATACCATCATCATCCTCATTTCCTGTTTGTATTTGCTGTATAAAAGCTTGTGCACTCCTGAACTCTGGATGGCTTTTCCACTCAGAGATCACCTGCGCGTGGTATCTGTAGGATAGCCATCCGGCAACCTTTGCTTGGCCAAATAAATCTTGCTGATCTCCGTTCCCAAAGTCTCTGTTGTAATTTGGCTCCTTTGGAAAGTGCATGGTAAGTTTTTGGTGCATAACATTTGGTGCATTGGCCGGGAATCGGGGAGTACCTGTGATCCCCCTAAAAGGGAAGCAGACTCTCTGAACCAGCCTGTCAGGGAAAAGCAGCTTTGAGGTAAGGCAACACCACGAGCGCTCCCGGACCTGTGTTTTTTCCGGTGGTTTTTTCCTGCCTCTCAGCTGCCAGACTCTGTACAGCAAAAGAACCCTAAATTGCCTGCAACCGAGACTTTGAAAACGGACCCCTTGTCAGGACTGAGAAGTCAGGACTGCAAAAGAATCGCCAACGTTGGTGAGTACGACTTTTCTTAGGGGGGGAGTGTGTGCGTGCATGTGTGTACTTGAGCTGTGGCTTTTTTCCTCACAAGGGGGTAGCCACAAAGCATTTGTGGGGACCCTTTGGGGTCCCAGGGAGATCCTTGTCGCAGTTCCCAGAAGCCCGACTTAATTGGGCATCTAGACTGAGTTTCGGCTAGCTGGGTCGGCATTGGTCGTGCGTTTGGAACGAATGTCTGATGATCCCTAATGAAAACTCCGTATTGAAATACCAGAGGGCTAGAGAGAGCCGGAAACTCTGAAGAAGCTAGCTTGGTCTTGGTGCGGGAGCTCGTAGAGGGAGGACAGGTGCACGTCCCGGTCGGGCTAGGAGGCAGAGGGCCCCTATAGGACTGAAGAAAATCCTGAGAGTTCCTGCGGGTCCAGTGGACCCTTGGTGGCCGGAGTGGCCGTTTCCCCGTTTCTTCCTCTGCTGGTTGCATTGTGACAGCAGACACCCAAAGCCTTCCTCTGCCCAGAGAGATTATCGGGGTTGAGGGTTCGACCTCGTCCTCTGTGGAACGAAACCCAAACTATCCCCCACTTCAAGGTGCGCCCCGGGCGGTGACGCCAAAAAGACCCGGCAAGTCTTGCGGCAACGCTCCCTGGGACGCCCCTTCCTCGAGTGAGAACAACTCTCTCCCCCGCCCTAGGCAAGCCTTTGGGCTGCGGTGTCGAAAGACCTGGCAAGTCTTTCGGTGACGCTTTCTAGAAAGGCCCCTTCCGGCGGAACCTTTCTCCCTAAGAGCGAACCATCTGCAGAACTCAGAGAGACAACCTTTAAAACTATGCCAGCGTCTGCTGGGAGGCTGTCCAATAGCGACCTTTAAAAGTTACGCCAGCGCCTGCTGGGAGGTTGCGGGGGAGCACGGCCTTAAATTTATCCGCACAGCAAGTCCAGCGCCTGCTGGAGGTTCAACAACAACGAACCTTAAATCTGCTACCGGCTAAGTCCAGCGTCTGCTGGAGGCTCTGTTCCTGGCAAAAGAGAATCTGACTTGCTCCCCTCACACACACTGTATCCTGGACTGTCCCCTTTTAGCTTTCTGCTGCCGGACATGGGAAATTGTCATAGCCATGCGAAGACTAACCCATCGACGAGGGCAGGGAATAAGGGAAGTCCCACTCCTCTCCCGTTGTGTTTTGAAACATTGGAGTTTACTTAAACCAGCTGCGACTTGCATATCTCCAATGAAATCTAAACTCCGGGCCTTCTGCGCAGAGATTTGGCCCCTTTACCCACCCCTTCATGGAATGACCTGACCACCAGACGGATCCCTAGATCCGGAATACTTAAGACTGTTTTCAAAATTTTTGACCCTTTTACCCGCCCATTTGCAGAAGAAATTAGCCACTAGATGGGTCACTGGACCCTGAGTATCTTAAAGTTTTTTTCCAAACTTTCTGGCGGGCCAAGAGAGAGAAGAACAACAGATTTATGTCAGAATGTTTATTAATCTCACTAGCTGAGCAGATTTACTGAAACAAAGTGGCATTTTTGTCCCTACAAGCTGCTCTTAGCCGCACCTCCCTCCCACCACCAACAGAGGAGGGGGAGGAGGATGGCGTCTCTCAACCCCTGCTAACAAAGTGAAATTAAAGGTCCCAGAAGTCTGGAGATAATTGCAAAACTCACCACCAGTTATCTCAAAAAGGGGCAGCTTTAAAGGCCTCATTCTGTTTGTCCTCTGTTTAAATGTGTGAGTTAAGTTATAAAGTTATAAAGCAAAGGTGTGAAATTGTGTGGGTCTGTCCCTTTGGAATGCTTGGGAAGTAAGTACGAAAGCCTTTTCCCCTCCCCATTGTTCAGCTGTCTCCTGACTCTTGTCTGTTTAACTTTATGGCAAGATTTGCCAGTCAACAGCTTCGTTCACTCATTTTTAAGTGTCTCTTCTAACTTGTACTCTGTATAGTTTGAATGCATATTACCAGTTAAAAGGTGTTTTTCCTGCGTGTGTGTGCGTAACTATCTAGGCTCTGCCTTTCCACCTTCCAATGATTGCCTTCCGTCTGCTACTCAAATGCTTGTGGGGGAAAGACAAGGGGGAGAAAGAAACAGAAAGTGAGAAGACAAGGGGGAGGAAGGAAAGAGACAGAGAAAGAGAGAGTGAAAAGGAGAGGGGGGGAGAAAATAGCCCACACGGGCTCTGCCTCCCTGACAAAGACAAACACTAGGGAAGAGGAGAGAGTGAGAAGAATATGGAAATGCCTTGTGAGAAAATGCCTTAAGTAAGCATGTAGATAGAAATGGGAATTTTCCGGAAGATGGGCGAGGAGACAGGGAAAAAGGCAAGGATTTTCTGATGCACAAGGGGTTTGTAATAAACCAGCTAAACTTTAGACCCCTTCATTACAATCTTAACTGAGTCTTAACTTATGACTGTGTGTTTGTGTGTATGTGTTTTCAGTTCATTGAACTGTCTGGTGTGTGAATAGCAGAACGAGAGAAGAATTTTTTCCCTTTTTGAAAAATTTTTCCTATAATAGAGCCTCCATGGATTGGCATAATCTATCTGATGGTTTTGTTTGTGTCTATTTTGGAAATTTTTTATTGCACAAGCAGTCTACACATTAAAATATATTATGCCCAATGCTTGTTTTTTGTCGCTATTTGGGCAACAGAGATGATTGCCAATGTTTTATTGCCCTTCAATTTTTATTTGGGATATTTAGCATGGTTTTTAAATTCTTTGCCTGTTGGTCACAATGCTAAGCCCCAATAGTTTATATATATATGCATGCTTTATTTAACACATCAGACGTTGCTGGTGTGGTGACTGCATGCGTAGGGGGAAACCAATAACCTGCAACTGCAGGGCACTCCCCCTCCCAACTAGGTTGCTTAGAGATAATTATTTATTTATTTATTTATTATTTCAATTTATTCCCCGCCCATCTCCCTTGCAAGGGACTCTGGGCGGGTTACAACATATAAGCATAAACCTTGCAGTGTTGTTTTCATTGTTTTTGTTTTTGGCTTTTGGTTTTGGCTTTTTCAAAGCTACTGATTTTTCTGTGCTCAGGCATACATCACTGAGCCAATCTAGCAGTTGTCTGCGTAAGTTTTGTTCTTATCAACCTTTCTGCAGGAACGCCAATCTTGGCAGGTACACCAACCGGTGCCCAATTCCACTGAGGTCTGTCAAATAAAAACAGGACCCTAAAAGATCACCTAGCCAAATTATGCCAGGACACCCATCTTCCCTGCCAAAAGTCCTGCCTCTGACACTCACCCTTATTCACGCCATGCCAGGGAGAAAACTAGGACTGTCTCCCTTTCCAATGATGTATGGCCACCTGTTTGTTGCCTATCCATTCACTTCTGCCAAGGAGAGAGAACTTAATCTCTCTGTGTACTTGCAGTTTCTGGCGCGTATTTTGTCTTCTATCTCCAAACAGGTCAGCTACGCTTTGCCTGCCAGGTCCTACTCAGCACCACCACCGCTGTAAAAAGCGAAGGAATCCAAGCCTGGGACCATGCTTCCAGAATCAAGAAAGTGATCCAGCCTCCAGCTGCCTGGCAAAGCAAAGCCCTTACCACACTCAAAATTAAACTCTCCCACATACAATCCCCTGCTGACCTTGACTCCCTCATCGCCAGCTCTCTGCCCACTGTTCCACCGGGAGAGAACAGTGGCACAGAGGAAAATTCCGAAAAACAAGGCTCTCTGCTCTCTGCCCCACCGGAAGTGGGTGGAGACACAGAGGAAGATCTTCAGGACGACGAATCCTCACGCCCACCTCTGCCTCCTATCTCACCAGACGCAGATAGGAGCACAGGCGAAGAAGCTTCCCTGGAGGACATTTAACTTCTGTTTCTTAATGCAATTTGTACTACTATTGCTTCTTTATTACTCTGTGTAACCCCTTCCCTTTCAGCCTCTCTGACAGTAACGCCGGGAACCCTGCTGTTCTTCGGGTAAGCCTCCTCTGCTCTATCTCCTCTCCTGCCTCCTCTTTCTGTCCCTTCCATTAAAAACAAAAAGGGAGGAGAGGGGAGGAGGGGTAGTGAAAGGCTAGTGGGGAAACTGGGTGGGAAACTGGGAAACATGTGCCCCTTTACAACTTTTCTTCTGCCATGTGCCCCTTTACAACTTTTCTTCTGGGGCTCCTGGGGGTCTATACAGTTCTGACACACACCCTCGCCCACCGTACTCTCACACGCAAGCCTGCTAGCCCCGATTACATTGAGCAAAGCCTTACCTCGGCTTACAAATTATTGAATCAATCCAGGCCAGATTTAACTGAACACTGCTGGCTCTGTCTCTCTACTTCAGCTTCCACCCATCAAGCTCTCCCTGCCAGCCCCCGTGTTTGGGCCAGTTCTAGAATTGTGCTAAACCACAAAACTCCTCCAGTTTTTAAGGAAGGAGAACATCCTGACAGCCAACTCTATGCGGACTTTGAGTCACGGCTTAAGACCCTGGGACTGAATCCATCAGTTCCCATCTTTAGCCCAGTGGCCTCACTAGTTCCGCTGATTGGCACCGCCTCTTTGTGCGTTACTAGAACGCAACCCAAGGAGGGAGTTCGGCTGGGAAAGCTTCAGGGACACCAGTGCCTAAAGGAGGTAGTCATCACCGCCACTGATAAATTCGAGGATTTTTACATAAGGCCTCCATTGTTTTCAGCTGCTGCTGGAAGATACCGAGGCAAAGTAACATTTTCTGCCCGTCCCACAGTCTCTATCTCTGGGGAAGAGAAGGAGGGGCCCTCATGTAATCTCGCAGCGAAACTCCTGTTAGCTGCCTCTCCACAGGGACCTCTGCTTCCCCCTTGGCTTGGGCTACCTACTGACACAAAAGGGTCAATGCCAGCATGGCTTGGCCTGAAAGATGACCAAGACATCCCTTGTGCTCCCTTGCCCTACGCTAAAGGGAACGCCTCTGACTATTTTGTCTTTCCTTCTATTCTCTTAGTCAAGGGTCCACCCCATATCAACGCCACCTCCCTGCAGCCACTTACAGGAATGTTCCTAGCAGGGTCAATTGGGGTTTGGAACCCATGGAAAAGGGAGAAACCTATCTTTTCTATTGACTTAGGCATCTGCCTCGAACAGGGTATGTTTTTCCTCTGTGGAACTAACGCCTATCTCTGTTTACATGCCAACTGGACAGGCACTTGCTCTCCTGTCCATCTTCTACCTCAAATCTCTACCCTTCCTAAAGGGGAAGCGCCTCCTGTACCACTTACTTCTCATGTACAGAAGCGTGCCATCTTTCTCATTCCCCTCCTAGTTGCCCTAGGGGTGACAGCCGGCGTTACCACCGGAGTGGCCGGCATTGCTGATGCCGAGGTAAGATTCCATCAGCTATCGCAAGAATTCCAAGATAGCTTAAATAAGATTGCGCAAAGCCTCGCAAATGTCCAGGACCAGCTGGACTCTTTGGCATCTGTAGTTATGCAAAATCGACGAGGCTTGAACCTTACCACTGCTGAAAAGGGGGGCCCCTGTGCCTTCCTCCATGAAGAATGCTGTTTCTTTATGAATAAATCTGGCTTAGTCAGGGAAGCTGTCCAGGACTTAAAAGACCAGGCCACCCGGCTGGGTGCCCAGGCTTCTTGGGACACAGACTCAGGCCAACTTTTCTCCTGGATCCCAGGGGCAGCCTGGATCAAACAACTTGTGTTTATTTTTGTCTGTGGCCTAACTGCACTTGATGTTCTACCCTGCATTGTTCCTTTAGTTCGTAGAATTGTATTGTCCTCCCTCAAAGGGTTGACTGTGGTTATCCACACGGAAGGTAAACCAGCGAGACTGTTAACACTCCACCCAGTCTCTAAGCTAGGAAAAAAGCATTTTTCCATTAAAAACAAAAAGGGAGGAATGTTAGGATCTGAGAAACCATGGGCCACAGACCTTGGCCTGGAAAACACCCTGCTCTAGTGTTTCCCATAATGCAACGCTGCTAGAACTCCACTGAACCAAAGATTACGCTTGAACCAAAAGAGTGTTAACCCAGGGATGACCCTGAGAGGGGCTTTGCCTCAGCAAACCCCAAAGAATTCTGCATAGCAATATTAGGTGCTACAAAGTAATTCTACCTCCCTTTAGAATGCATACCAGCTTGGAGCTCTCCCTATCTGCTCAGCGTCTTCTTCCTGACAAGCTAACACGTTCACCTGACTTCCTTGTAATAAATCCTTTGTTCTATCCTCCCCAAGATGTGAATATCCAAAGACTTGATTTTATGACTCTGACCTCTGTAATTTAGTATGCTTGTGTAACCCAATGTCCCTGTAAGTGTTACTATTATCTCTGTAAAATGCAAGTATTAATCTCATAGAACAAATGGTGTGAATGTTCCCAAGCTCCATTCTTTGTAACTATGTTGATGACCCACGTCACCCCCTTGACCTGGTGAGTCCCAGAACCCTTCGGCTCTGGGAGGGACCCTGGTCCCCAAAAACCAACCAATCCCAGGGAATGGTCATCAGAAACCTCACCCACATATGGGCATACCATCATCATCCTCATTTCCTGTTTGTATTTGCTGTATAAAAGCTTGTGCACTCCTGAACTCTGGATGGCTTTTCCACTCAGAGATCACCTGCGCGTGGTATCTGTAGGATAGCCATCCGGCAACCTTTGCTTGGCCAAATAAATCTTGCTGATCTCCGTTCCCAAAGTCTCTGTTGTAATTTGGCTCCTTTGGAAAGTGCATGGTAAGTTTTTGGTGCATAACAGCTTGGTTTTGTAATCTTTTCTGCACTATTTAATCCATCAAAATCCTGGTCTCAAAATCAGTAAACCAAAGCTGACCCCTTGTCAGGCATGTTTACTTGGTTTTTTGAGAGATTCCATAAATGCTTGAAAGACGACAAATCCATATTTTTGCTCCTTTGTAATAAAAGATCTAGTTCCCATTGCATCATTTGTACTATTGCAGCTGTAGGCTTTAGGGTATTTGGCTGCCCTTTGGGCAAAAAACAACAAAACCAGAAGACAAAAATCCACTGCACACAGGACACAGTTATCACAATTGGAATCCCTTGTGCAATAACAGCCACCTCAGATGAGGCTGCCCAGGGCAACCAGTGTTCTGCTTGGATTGTACAACTAGGCCTGGCTACTATTTGTTCTTGTTGTTATTGCCATGTGCAATAAGTTAATGTTCCTCTGAGTCCATGTCAGAGCTGCATGGTAGATTCCAGTAAGCACATGATTGTAATACAGAGACTTGGTCACAAAATCTTTACTAGGGCTCTTTAATCCTGTGAAACCTCTAAGTAAATCCTCTAAAGGTAATTATTCTCAATATCAAAAAGTTTGGAATCTGATAAGGAAAAGAAATTAGCTTTGACTGCACCCTTAACCTAGTTTAAGATGTAATCAGTCCCATTAGCAGGAAAATTCTAGGTGGGAATATTTTGGAATCTTCAATGAGAAAATAATTGGAATTAGAAAGTATGACTCTCTTCAAAGATAATTGTTTCCTTTTTTCCTTACTAGTCCTCAGTAGTGTGCACATCACCATATTACTGAAAGATTCACAAGGGACATGGAGCTGAGGGAAAGAATTTGGGTTCATATTAAAATACAAGATGACCTCATTCCAAAATTTCAAACATGAACCAAACCAAGTTACTTGTCAAAATGCCCTTTTCTGAATTTTGCGCTGCAGATCCCTAATGTGTATAAGAAAGTACTCAGTAGACAAAAGTGCATATGAAAATAGGTATATTCGTGAAATTAATGTACAAAAATGCATTGTTACATAATTGCTTGCTAAATTACCTGCCATAAAACAATATTAGGAGAAATGGTCACATGAAATTTTTTGTGGAAACTTTATAGGATGCATAAGTGGAGTGGATTAGATAAGTGTGCAAAAAACAAGAAAGTGAGGAAGATTGAAACTGACAGTTCTGTTCTTCTCCAGTTAACATATCCATTTTCATTTCCTGATAAACGGTGTGCCAGTAGATGAGCTATCACAGATAAATAGCAGAATGAATTTTCTTATCACCTGACCTCTTCTCTAATGCAGTATTTTTTTCAGATCAATTCACATACTGAGTTACAAATCAACAACTATTTATTCTGAATAATCAAATGGTGCATGTACATGTATGAATATCTCTGTATTATGTTCTATATGCATCCTTGCTAATATTGAACTTATTATGGAAATATACATCCTTATAGAATGTCCAAGGCTATAACACTGCACCCTTCATGAACTGATGCTAAAACTATTTTGTCCTTTGGAAGCAGCTCACCAAGTATGCAATTAAGCTATTAACTAAATTACCCATAATCTGCAAACTTAATCAACATTTCAATTCATTTCCTTGAAAGCAATGATCAGACCTCAAAAAGTATACTGGTTGGCCCCCTCTCCAATACTTGCCCTTTTCTATCAATTTTGATCCATTATATTATGATTTTATTTCTCCTAAATAATAATAATAATAATCATAATAATCATAATCATAATAATAATAATAATAATAATAATGCTTCTTTATTCAATATTATTGCATAAGTAAGCTTTATACTCATAGGAGACACAAAAACAGAGTGCTTCAGTAACTATACATATTAAAGGAAATCTAATTTCTGTTATACATTACAGTTTAACATACTACCTATATGTAAAGTTAATGTGCGTAATTTTGCAAATGCTGTTATCAAGAGCTGATTAGAATGTTACAGTCTAACCATATTTCCTGAGAATGAAGATTAATTTATTTTAGTTCAATTTCACCAAGTAATGCTATATGGTCTTATTCATAAGACCGCCATTCAACAGATAGGCGATGGTTTCAAAAGACATAGAAAGCTAGAGGGAGGAGATATTCAGCCGGCTTGGTGACTCCTAACCTAGCCTATTGTCTTTAAAGATAGTTGAAGATTTGTGTCCCATCACCAGTGTTGAAGTAAGGTTCCATTGTGTATGGAACTGGAGCTTAATCTTTGCTTCAGCCAATAAAATTTTTCAGGCCAAGCCTAAATGTTCATGGTGGTCCAGGGATCAAGTTATCCCTCTTCTGCTGAAAGATGTAACTAAAAGAAACATATGTGTGCAGTGGCATGTGGAAGTGTATGTGGAAGGAACAAGGAAATACATGATATGATGATATCACATCATATCTTGCTTTCCTTGACTACAGTTTCAGGGAGTGGGAGCAAAAAACTGACACGGAGTTTCCATTTTCAATACTTCTAGTTCCAGCATAAGTATTCGAAAAAATAGGGCCATTAAAAATCCTAGTGTTACTATCTTTTGGATGGAATCTGTTCTGTATTCAGTCATAGCTGATCAGTAAAAAGAAATATGTGACATTCCTATTAATGCACAAGTTCTGCTCCTCCATATATTAATGCATGCCAACACCACTTCTGATTGTCACTAGTTGTCACCATTCGGCAATGGTCTGGAGGTTTCTAAGAACACCCAGATGAATGTGTTTACAATTCTCCTCCCAACTGAGAATTTTAATAAATTGGAATCCTGCAATGGGAAACCCTAAGCATGTTGAGCTGAACGTGATTCAAATCTGCATTCAAATATTTTTTGCAGAATGAACCAAAGTCCAGAGGCATGTTTATGGCTGTAGGAGATAGGGCTTGAATGTATCATCAGTGCTTTCCCCACTTTGAACCCACATTATTCATCTGAATGCATGAATAAGACTTTTATAACACCCTAGAAGTAGTTCCAAAGCAACCACCCAAAGGGGAAATGTCTTTTAAACATAGGTGCTCATTTTCCACCCAGTGTTGCAAAACTGTGTGACATGTTGCAACTTTGCTTTAAAAGTAAACTTTTGCAAAGCACATATTGAGTAACCAGAGTATATCTTTATCCTTCTGTGTACATAGTGGCCTTGCCAGTCTGGTTCATATTAAAAAGAAGAAGAATTTGCCCTTGGACAGAAGTTTTGGACAAGACATCAAAGAGGAAAGAAATAATGATCATGTCTTGGCTGTTCATAGAGGTATAATATTTATTTATTTATTTATTTATTTATTTAATATAACCACCCATCTCCCCCGACGGGGAACTCTGGGCGGTTTACAACAAAATAAAATTAGATAAAAGCATGAAATATAAAATATATAAACCAACAATTTATACAATTAATATAATAAATAGATATAAAAATCCAAGTGGGAGATAGTATTAATAAAAGAAGGGCATTATAAAATTACGGGATTAACCACCCCCATGAGGAACTATCATTTCCTCCCTCCCATGCCAGGCGGCAGAACCAGGTCTTCAGTTCTTTTCTAAAGGTCGGGAGGGAGGGGATCTGTCTCAACTCTGGGGGCAAGATGTTCCATAGTGTGGGTGCTGCTACAGAGAAGGCCCGCCTCCTAGCCCCCATCAGATGACATTCTTTAATTGATGGGGCTCATAGCAGGCCCTCTCTGAACGATCGGGTGGGGCGGGTCGATAATAGGGTTATATTTGGTCAATAATATTCCAAAGTTAAGGATCTTACAATTGTGTAACAGGAAGGAAGGAAGGAAGGAAGGAAGGAAGGAAGGAAGGAAGGAAGGAAGGAAGGAAGGAAGGAAGGAAGGATGAGAGTTATAGAAATCACCTGAAATTTTAAAGTAAAGCAATGATCAAATGCTGCTTCTGAATGTGCAATTTGTGATTGCATAATGTACTATCTTGCAAGGCTAATGCAGTTGACATTTTATAAAGATAGATTAAAATCCTGAAAGTAACTCTGTTATCTGGTTCATACATACAGACAGTTGATGACCACAGCATCAGAAATGACATGAATCCAGTATGGGAATGATTTATCATAGGGCATATTACCTAGACAGAACTATATCTCCTCAGACACAGTGTTTTGTGCTGAAGTGACCTAATATAGAATTCTCAAACCTCTATATTACCTAACACACAATTACTTTTTAGTGTTTGTATTCATCTGGATTTTTCAGTATAAGCCTGCAAACAAAATGTGCATCTAAAAGCTATAGAGCAAGAACAAGTGCAAACAAAATATATTGCAGGGAAAAGACCTAAAATATGTCTTGTAGAAGAAGTGATACTAAAATGCATGCAAACTTTTCTGGATTTTTGTTTTCAGTTACAAACTGATGCAGACACAGAACAGAATAATCTGGTCAGAAAAAGGAGAAATCAGTTCAAATTGATTTGCATATTCCTATTCTTTACCAAATATTATATTCTGTTGATGTGAGGGTCGGGGAATAAAATTTCAAATTATTGTTTTGCCCAATTACTTAATTCAGATGAAAAGGTTCAAAATATTTTTATGTGAATTACAGTGCATTACTAAAATAATGTAGGGCCCAAATCTCCAGTTTTTCTGGGATTTAAAATCAACTTCCATTGAAACATTAAAATGCAGCCTTGAAGTCAGTATATGCTTTCCATTTTTACACACATCAACTTGTTACAAAGTTTCCTATGAAAACACGTAAGAATATTATTGCGCTGAAAATAAATTCCTGTAAATTCTCAGCCGCTTGCTTTTCAGTGAGAAATTATAATGGGATAAATTATCCATAAATCAGGATGTGATGCCAAGAAGTATACCTCAAGTTGCTCTTCAATAAGTGTATAAAGCTGAAACAAAGAAAAAGGTCAGACTAGGACAAAAAATACATTCAATTAACATTAACAGTTTAGAATACTGTAAATGAGAGCCACTTTAGTGTAGTGGTTAAGGCATCAGGCTAGAAATGTGATACTGTGAGATCTAGTCCCGCCTTAGGTACAAAGCCAGCTTGGTGACCTTGGGCCAGTCACTTTCTCTCAGCCCTAGGAAGGAGGCAATGGCAAACCACTTCTGAAAAATCTTGCCAAGAAAACTGCAGGGACTTGTCCAGACAGTTTCTGAGAATCGGACACGATTGAACAGATTTTAAAAAAATACTGTAAATACTTCCCATGATTTATTCATTTCCCTTTTTTGTCATATTCAAAATTCCCAAAGTAGCAACCTTGGGAAGCTCTTTGATTCACACCTGTCTGGAGACTTAACACCCTTACCTTCCTCTAGCTTGCTTGAAACCTTGTCCCCTCGACCTGTTGACAAGGGGAGTGAAGAGCACTGAAGCTGTCATTTATTGTCGCTGGCACAAATGCATCTTTACTGTGAGCTATTTTAAGCCAGGCAAATATACTGCAGCAAGCTTATCAGGATATGCTCAGAATGCTGAAGGAACACCATGTGATGTTTTCAATCACTCATGTTTTATATTAAACAAGACAAAAGAACTTTTTATATAAAAGAGAAAGCTAGCATGTCAAAACAAATACAAGCAAAAATGAGAGCAATATAAACAAATCATGGTAAGCATAGCTAGAAATGCTGTCTTATGTACTGTGAGTAACAAAACATAGTTCTCATTTCTAATACTCCTGAGAAGATTCAGCATTATGTCCATGGACAAGAAGCTGAGCCCTATAGACTTATTGAACATTTGCAATTAGTTCATTTTGAGGCCTTATATTCCTGGTCCAGAAAGCGGCAATATGGACAATGATGGGGGTGCCACATTTTTCATGCATCACCCACAGCTTTGCAAGCTGCACTGGTTACCAGATGGCTTCCAGGTGCAATTCAAGGTGCTGGTTATCACATTTAAAGTCCTTCAAAGCATAGAGACTGGCTCTTTGAGGGATCACTTGTCTCCAGTCATCTCTGCCCATCTGGCATGGTCCAGCAGGGTGGGTCCACTCCAAGTCCTGTCAATTAAAGAATGTCATCTTGTGGGACCCAGAAAGAATGCCTACTCTGTTGCAATTCCTGCCCTTTGGAATGATCTCCCCCCAAAGATTTTTGTGGCTCCCACCCTTACATCATTCAGGAGACTTTGAACCCCTGATTATTCTCCCAAACCTTGGGGACAGGGTAATTGGGGAGTTTCCTTTTGTCTGTTTAGTTGCCTAGTTGTAAGCTGCCCAGAGTCATTTAGGAATCAGGGGGCCACCCTCCGCTCCCTCCCTCCCTCCCGACCCCCCCCCGCACTGATCCATCACCAGGGAAAGAGAGGGAGAGGGAGGGAGGCTGAAATGACTCAGTAACTTTTGCGCTTGGATCTGCTTTTTCAAACCTCCCCCCATCATCACCACCACCCTCTTCCTCCTCCTCCTTCGTGGTTTGTTCTGCTAAAGCTTGGAGATGTATTTGGGGGGGGAGGGCCCAGGTGGAAAATCTCGGCGCCGATCAGCTGTGCGCCGGGGATCAGCTGTGCGGCGGGGAAGTGACCCGCCCTATAAGACGACACCCGGCGTATAAGACGACCCCCGACTTTTGAGAAGATTTTCCTGGGTTAAAAAGTCGTCTTATACGCCGGAAAATACGGTAATAATTTTGTAACTTCTGGCCTATATTTGACCCCGAATGTGCAAGGGTTCCCCAAGGCCTGGAAAATATTTCAAGGGTTCCTCCAGGTCAAAAGGTTGAGAAAGGCTGTCCTAGATGATACAATTAGCTTTCTACTACCATGGAGGCTACAGTAGTATGTTGGGTTCTCGTTGCAAAAAAAGTGAAATATTTTTATAACAAGAACAGCAAGAGAAAGCCAAGAAAGGGAAAAGACCATTTGCAACTACAATAGTGTGACATAAAAATGGTGGGAAAAGAAAACTCTGGATGGGAAGCCAAACATGTTTTTTTTAATCTGCAGAAATTGTAGATTTTTCTACAGACACAACCTGAAATTCCAGGTTTGGATATGGCAAAAAAAGCTTTGAATGCATCCCCCAGAGGGCCTCCAAAAGTTGTTACCAAACTGTAATTTTTGATGGGACAGACGTGGAAGAGAGCCAACACAGTGTGGAGCAGTGTTTCTCACTGTTGGCAGCTTGAAGATGTGTGGACTTCAACTCCCAGAATTCCCCAGCCCGCATGGGAGTTGAAGTCCACACATCTTCAAGCTGCCAACAGTGAGAAACATTGGTATAGAGCTTAAGATGTTGGACTATGAACAGGAAAACCCAGCTTCTAGTTATCTTAGGCAGGGAAGCTAGTTGGGTGACCTTTGGCCAGTCACTCCTACTCTAAGCCCCTAATCAGTGGCAGGCTCTGTGACAAGCCAGATGAAACATAAAACCCCCTCACTGCATTGACAATTTCGCTGTGAGAATGAGATGGATGCAATGCAAAAACAAGTGAACCTTGCAGCCAAGTGGGAAGATCAACAACAGCAAGAACAATGGGACAGAAGGGGAAATTCCTGAACGCATGAGTGGGAGTGGTCACATTAATCTTAATTAATTAATTAAGTTGTAATTCAGCTGAAATGTAAATGAAATCATATTTAGTTTTTCTCTGGTCCTAGAATTCTGGGGACTGCAGTTGCAGCATGCCCTTGCCTGAAAAATGTTGCATACCTCTGCTATAAGAGTAACAAGAGAATTGTAAATTGTATAAAAATAGTCCAGGGGTAAACATGACATTGAGGCTGCTTATATCCAAAAAGATGGGGAAATGTCAATAGCGAAGAAGAGAGGATATCAAATTTCTTGACATATCTAACAACCTGAAGGGCACATTAGAAATAAAACCTGTACAAAATATTCAATTATTTTATGGAAAACTGAATAACTATACTGTATTTTTCTTCCTGCATTAAGATGTCTCGTTGTTCCTTTTCTTTCTAATACTCTTTGCAATATTTTTATAGAGAGAATGGCAATTCTTGGGGCACACAATTTGTCTTATTCTTTCCTGTATTTATCTGTTCATCATTGGGAGCCTCCACATCCTACATAGTCCTCCCAATCCCATTCTCAATACCTAGTGCTGCACTATTTTCTAGGCCCTCTCCTCCATTCCCCATGTAATTTAGGTGTTCAAGGCATCTTGAATAGATTCTTCCCACTTCTCAGGAGATGCAGCCCATCTCTTTCTAGGAGTCCCCTTAAGAGTATGTATGACAACATTGTTCAGCAAAACACTTAAGTTATGAGCAAAATTTCTGTGACATGCTGTCACAATGGAACCCATTCAAAGACTTTTAATAAAATTCCTTGCCACTATTATTATTTCCTTTTCGATCTGTGGGAGTTAATTTATTGTAGGGAATTTTTTTCTCAAGACCTGTGATGTGCTGATGGGTTTCATGTGTGCACTAACGTTCCTAGATTATAATATCAACAAATAAGGTTGGGGAGCATTGAAATCCTGTGGCCTTTGGCAATTCTGCTGCAGAGCTTCTAGCAACTTATCCTGACAGCTGAAGGAATTCTAGCAATCCAGCCCTGCCTCCAACCGTATTCTAAAAATGGAGTCCCTGACATGTCCGCTTTTTCTTTTAGATAATAGATGGAGTGATGTGGTTCCCACCCTATATATCAGCACAGGTGATGGTTGCCATGTTCCATCTGGGAACTTTATAGTCAAGGCAATGAGTACATCAACCAGAAAGATCTTTTCCCAATTTTACATCAAGGATTACAGATTACACTAACAAATTTTAGGTATTTGTAGACATCATATACATTTTCTAATTGTCCACAGGATGCCAGGCCATGGATGCTAGTGTTTCTGTGTCAATTAACCATAACTATCTGGGGTGAACAAATCCCACTTCTTATCCCCATGGACAGTGCCATCCCATTCATTCTTGGATGGTGAAGCCATGCTACCATTCTATGGATGGCAAGAAGTTGAGAGTCTTCTTCAGAAATTAAAGAAACTATTGAAGATGTTGTGATTGTGATTGTATCTGCTTTTGGAAGCTTGAGAACACAGTGACGTGTCTCAGCCATGGAGGTGGGGGAGAAGGCTTTTATCTTCATAATTAGTCCATGTGTCAGTCTTCATAATGTCTGTGGGTTGCATGACCATCTTCTGAGTTTGAAAATGGCAAAGCAAATGTTGCTACAATTTCTCATAGTCATAAGTAATGATATGCAGATGAAACAAAGCAATATGGGAAGGCAGGTTCATCCACAAAGTGATCATTGACTTTCTTCTTCCAAATGAGTGAGCTATTGGTGGTTCTATCTTTAGGTGGTGCAAATCATTTCTGTTACTGCATTTGACAGTCAATAAAACTTGTCTTTGGAGAACCTTACTTCCAGTCTGGTTGTTGTACATTCCAAGTTGAGATAATAGGACAGTTAGTGTTGGAGCTGCGTTTCCTACTCTTACATAGACTTCTACTCTACTCCATCCAGAATAATACAATAATATTTATTCGGTCAATGACCAGCAAAATTTAAAAGGAGAAAAACAAAGTAAAACAAAGAAATACAATAATATACTACCAACTAATAAAATAGATCACATAATAATATAGCATTCACTCCGCTATTACTATATTAATACATTTGTTACCTAGGTAGTGTGAGCCTAAAACATTAATAAGTATAAAATAAAAAATAAAAATATATATTCCCTAACAATTTATTAATTAAGATATTTCAATTTAAAAGTAATATTTAAAACAAGGGAATTACTTCTTTAGCCGGTTTTGTCTTATTTTCATTGCAGCAACACAAAATTTGGCTACTGCACATGTAATGAATAGGTTTAGATCCTGAAGAAGATGGTTCATGTCAAAATTATCTGGTTTTCCAGGGAATTTATCTACTAGTGGCAAAATGTAAATTGACCTAATGTCCCTTCTACTCCACTCCATCCAGAAGAGATTCATAACAAGCTGTCCTCACCTTTTGACAACAACATGTTCATCTCATGAAAAGGCAAGAAATCCTTATTTTCTCTGTATATTCTTTTCTGATTTTACTAGCACTGTTATATTTCTGGTTGTACTTCATCAAATCTTCTGGTTGATATATTTACCAATAAAATATATTGATAGATCTTTATTTTCCTTGGGTTTTACATGTATGGATGGCCCACATCATGTAACCATTGCTCCAAGTTTCGGTACAGTCTAAATGATACTGAACATTCATCAGGAAGAGTCACAGTCAAGCAAGAAGAAATTTTGACTTGATGTAAACTAAAGAGACATGGAAGGAAAGGGAAAAACAGAGATGTAGAAGCTTCTGTAGGGTGGAAAACAGATAAAAGAGGGGGGAGACACTGTTAGAGAAATAATAGGGGAAGCTTACCCAGTGTGACTGTGAGGAAAATCAGATCTCAAAAGATCATGTCCCTGGGGGAGAGGATTTTTCCCCTGGAGAGGCATCACTGGCAATTTAGGGATAACAAAGAGGAGGTAAAACAATCACTGGAAGGACTTGATGGGCAGAGATGAAGGTGTACAAAGCCCATGCAGTTTGATTGTTTCTGAGCATTACAATTTCTGCAGGCATGAGTCCATGTGTGGAATACAAAAATAAGGACATTAGAACAAATAAAAACTGTTGTGCCACATTGCCAGAAGGCTTTGATTCAGGTCAGAGTCATGGCTGGTTCTTTATCCTGTTGAGTCCAGCACCAGGTCTTGGTTCAAGCAGGAAGAACATTGCCTTGATAACCCAGCAGAAGAACCCACAGAAGCAGAAATGTCAGGGAGAGGGGATGCCACTAACCAGAAGCATAAGGGCTGTGTGCTTCAGGCTACTACCAACATGACCTGAAGGGTTTGTGTGCTGCAGTCAATGCTTTCTGTTTCAATCTGAGCAGAAAAGTGTACTTATGTCCAAGAATGTGTTGTCACTGGTTAATACTGCAATTCAAGTCCTTGGTGCTGGCACATGCCTCCTCAGATACAGCATGGCTTCAGAACAATAACATTGTTGTGCTCTACATTGCATGTTTAATTGTGTTGCATTTCAAAATAGTCTTCCATAGGGTCCAAGAAGCAAAAACATGGGGCAATATGAAGGGTACCCCTGGTTGACAAGGAAGAAATCAAGAGCATAACTTCCCTGAACATCTTGGTAAATGTTCTGTCCAAGGGAAGTGTGTAGTCCCCAAACTATCATAGTCATCAGATGTAAAACAAGCTTATTTTAGATTCTTTTAGAAACACAGTATAAGCAAGATGCAAATCGCCAGTAGAAATGAAGTGTTCCTTGCTAAGTGAGATTTGAAAGCTTAATCTCAGAAGAATTAATTCTGAGCAGTATATGGAGTAGAAATAATGTGGGAATCCATTCTCTCTTCTTATAGCCAACATGCATTTCTATTTTAATGTTTTTACAGAAGTAGGTTTTTTTAAAAAGCATTTATTTTACTTTTTAATATATTTGGGAAGAAAAACAACCTTGAAAAATGTGTTTATTCATTTATTATAGTGCTATTTAATGGCTCCAGGATATGTCATAAACCTATAAACTTTAATTGTTTAAACAAGAATGGAATGCCTGTATATATGTTTCAAATGTTTAGTACATTCTGTAAAAAATTACAGTGCCCTTGAGAACATATCTCCAGGTCTGAAATGTATCAGGGCACACCATAAGCATTGGTTAGATACTCTAAGAACTTCCTCTCCATTTAGTAAGAACAATATAAATATGTAATGAGACTAATTCCCTTCTGCCCATACAGTTAAAGTTCCTATTTTTGTGCAAAGCCTAAAGTTCAGTGCATCTACAGAGGGGAAACATTTGTAGGCTGAAAAATAGGAAGTCGAAGCAAGGTTACATTACTAGGGTATGCTGCTGTTCATGTGTGTTCTATTCAGGTATTTAGACAATGTGACACGTACAGACAGACAGACAACAGAATGCCTTGCCAATGTTCCTTGTGAGTAAGGCTTTGCTAGCAGTTCCTGCACATGATTCCAGAGTTGCTGTTGAGTTGGACAGTCTTAGACATTTAATCAATCAATCAATCAATCAATCGCTCAGGTGTTTTCTGTGGTCTCAGTTGCTATCCTGCAACCCAGAGACTTACGAGTGCACAATACGCTTGGTATTTATCCTGGTTAGGTATGGTTCCCTAACTCTTGGTGTTGTGTGAATCCATGGTGTTAGAGCTGTGCTTAGTGCTTTCCTATGCACATAACATGCCAACCATGACCATGATTGTCTTATGCCTCTAAAACCAGACCTAACTGGAAACCATAATCAGTTGTCTTGTTTGCAAAGCGGTGCTCAGCACAAGGTATCCTCAGAAGTGTCAAAGCAATAATATCTATGGAGGCAGGCAACTGCCTTAGATCACAGTGGACTGTCCAACACAAGATTACAGAGTCTAGCCTTACCATCCTCCTCCTCTTCCTCATTCAACTCTAGATGTGGCCCTATTGGTGGCAGGGAATTGGCCATCATTCTCATAATAAAAGAGAAAATGTTGAAATGATGGGTGCCTATCATTTCATCCTTGTTTAAATACTTCATCTATCAGCTTCAGCTCCAAAGCAAACAGCTGCATCATCTCTCTCTGTTTCTAGATGTACTCCCCATGTTGCTGTGGCATTACAGTTTGGTTTTACACATCATCCCCATATTAAGGTACATAAAGCCAACATTACTATAAATATTATATGGTGGGGAAAATGCAACCATGAATCAGAAAGGAGAAGTACCACCTGAAGTGGTACTCTGGGCAGCAAGCAGTAGAAAATGCAGAAGTCTGTCATCAATCTAGAGAGCCATAGTAACTATTTAGAGATCATTAATTTCTATGGGAGGACCCCAGCAGAATTCCTGGCCACCACTCTGCTATTTGTTGGCACAGTTGCTTTTGGAGTGATGAGGTCAGGCAAAGCACTACTAGCATCCCTTCCAGGAATGTTGCACAGCTCATCAAAAGTGAGGCACATCACATGACTTTTCCTGGACCTCCTTCTCCCTTTTATACTACAAATACATCACCTTCATTTACAATAGGGTTCGACAGCTCTGCAATTGTGGGGCTGCTTTCACATTTCACATACAAATTACTCAAAAAGCCCACATTCCACTGACTTGTCTAGAGATGCTTCTGCATCTCTGGCTCCCTAGTCTCCTGTACATTACACCACAGTGTTTGTGAGCAGCAATGGATGGTTCCTTCCTGTGATCAACCATTATTTTGATCCCATTCATAGGTCAAAAGGAAGCTAGGATTAAAGGGGGTCAAAATAGTAATATTGAATGTTGCATGGCATAAACAAGAAGGAAAGAAGAAGGAAAGGGGGTGCTGTGGAAGTGGCATAGGAGGGAACATTAGTTGAACTCTGCTTTGCCAATAACAGTAACGGAGTCATTGATGAGGCAACGTTGATTGGGCAGCTATGACATTTCCACCTTGCAGAAAAACAGCACTGGCATTGGAATACACATGATGATACACTCCTTTCACACAAACATTAAATCTGTATCTGTAGCTTGAATCATGTCAACTGGATTTCTATTTTCTTAGTGGAAACGTTTCACTCCTTATCCAAGGAGCTTCTTCAGTCTGAGTAAAGTTAGTAAGGGAATCCTTAAATATGTTTCTAGGCTGGCTGTGTGACCTTGCACCTGGAGCTAGGTCATGGTTATTTTTGAGATGTTTGTTTCTAAGTCCCTTTATCATCTAAAGGAGGATCGTTAAGATTACCCTGCTGCTGTTGAGCTTGCGAATTGGTCTTAATCTTCCTAGGCACAGAAGACAAAGCAGGAAGGAAGATAGGGGAAAGGTTATGCCTGAGGCCCCCACCTCTATTCAAGGAAGGATTTTCCAAGTTGGCATGAATGGATTCCTTGACCCCTCTCTCAAACCACCTATCTTCTCTGTCTAAAATGTGAACATTAATGTCCTCAAATGAGTGTCCTTTTTCCTTTAGATGAAGATAAACTGCTGACTCTGGTCCTGTGGTGTTACTTCTCCTGTGTTGGGCCATCCTCCTGTACAACGGTTGTTTGGTTTCTCCAATGTAGAGTTCAGAGCACTCCTCACTGCACTGGATTGCATACACTACATTGCTTTCCTTGTGTTTTGGAGTTTGATCTTTGGGGTGTACAAGCCTCTGTCTCAGTGTGTTGGTGGGTTTGAAATATACAGGTATGTGGTGTTTGCCAAATATCCGTTTTATCTTTTCAGACACGCCAGCCATGTAAGGAATGACCAGGTTCTTCCGTTTACTCTGAGTCTCAGCCCTATCTGTTGCTGTTTTAGGTCTGGTAGACTTAGATTTAGTGAAGGCCCAATTTGGATATCCACAGGCCTGCAGAGCTGTTCTCAGATGCTGCTGTTCATTCTTTTTGGAATCCATGGAGGTGGGGATGGTTTCTGCTCTGTGTGACAATGTCCTGATGACTCCTAGTTTGTGCTGCAGTGGATGGTGGGAGTCAAACATCAGGTATTGATCTGTGTGTGTGGGTTTCCTGTAGATCCCTATTTCTAGCTTGCCACCGGTCCCAATGAGGACTTCACAGTCTAGGAATGCCAGTCTGTTGTCCTTGGTGTCTTCTCTGGTGAAGCTAATGTTGGCATCTATAGTGTTTATATGGTCCGTGAAGGCCTGTACTTCCTGGGCCTTGATTTTGACCCAGGTGTCATCCACATACCTAAACCAGTGGGTGGGCACCGTTCCCTGGAATGTGTTGAGTGCTTTCTTCTCCACTTCTTCCATGTATAAATTGGCCACAATGGGTGACACAGGAGAACCCATGGCACAGCCGTGTTTTTGTCTGTAAAAGTCACCTCTGTATGTGAAATAAGTGGTGTTAAGACACAGGTCCAGAAGATGGCAGATCTGGTTTGGGTTGAGATGGCTTCTCCTTTCCAGGGTGCTGTCCTCTTCTAGTCTCTTCCTGACAGCGGATAGAGCATGAGTGGTGGGGATGCTGGTGAAAAGGGAGGACACATCAAAGGAGACCATAGTTTCATCTGTATCCAGTTTCAGGATCTTTGCTTTGGAAACAAATTCTTCCGAATTATGGATGTGGTGTTCAGAGTGTCCAACTAGAGGTGCTAGTATGGTAGAGAGGTGTTTGGCAATGTTGTATGTTACCGAATTGATGCTGCTGACTATGGGTCGGAGGGGTGTTCCTTCCTTGTGGATCTTAGGAAGTCCGTAGATGCAGGGGATGGCTTCTCCAGGATACAGACGGTGGTAGGTAATCCTATCGATGGAGCCATCATGTTCCAATTGTTTCAAACTGTCTATTGCCTTTTTCTTGTAATTGTTGGTGGGGTCTCTTTTCAGTTTTTCATATGTATGGTGATCCTCCAAAAGTGAGGTAATTTTATTGTGGTAGTCTGCAGTGTTTAGAACCACAGTACATCTTCCTTTGTCAGCAGGTAAAATGGTGATGGTTTCATCTTTGCTGAGGGCTGTCAGGGCTCTCCTCTCTTGGACGGTAAGGTTGGGGGGAGGAGGTTGAGCACTGGACAGAGCTGCAGATATTTTAAGCCGGAGTTGTTCTGCTTCTTCAAAAGGTAGGTGGTTGTTGTGGATGGCAGATTCTGTGGCTGTAATGAGCTCCACAACCGGAACTTGCTTGGGAGTGATGGCAAAATTAAGACCTTTGGCTAGGACATCTCTCTCTGGTTGGGTAAGTTCTCTGTCTGAGAGATTTTTCACCCACATGTTCTTTTTGTCCTCTGTGGTCCTGTTGTTGTTGTTCCTCCCAGCAGTTTCTCCAGTTCCTTGTTTCTGCTTGCTGCGAGAAAGAAGAATGTCAAATTTCTTAGTTTGCCTCTCCTTTTTCTTGTGATGCTGGGCCAGCTGTACTTTATTGCCAAGCTGAATAACTCTATCCAGGATTGGGTCAGGAAGGGTGGCTGTGAGTTCCTGGTGAAGGTTTTCAAAATTGTATTGCAGGGCATCAATGGTGAAGTGGACTTGCCTTATTCTTTCATTTAGAAGATGTCTTTGTGCCTGCTGCAGGATCTGATCTGCTCTGTGACCCTTAACTGTAGATTGCAGGCGTAGGCTTGTCGGGATGAGTCTCTGTTGTCTGCATCTGAGGTTAAAACGTAGGTGGTTTCTATAGTCTGCCACCTTTCTAGCTGTCTTCTCGAATTTCCTTACCAACTTCAGGGTTTCATCCCCAAAATGTATGGCAATATGTCTATGAAGATTCTCAGTCATCCAGGTGGAATTGTCTGTAGCTTTTTTTTCTTTTGAAGAAGCAGAACAACTCCGGCTTAAAATATCTGCAGCTCTGTCCAGTGCTCAACCTCCTCCCCCCAACCTTACCGTCCAAGAGAGGAGAGCCCTGACAGCCCTCAGCAAAGATGAAACCATCACCATTTTACCTGCTGACAAAGGAAGATGTACTGTGGTTCTAAACACTGCAGACTACCACAATAAAATTACCTCACTTTTGGAGGATCACCATACATATGAAAAACTGAAAAGAGACCCCACCAACAATTACAAGAAAAAGGCAATAGACAGTTTGAAACAATTGGAACATGATGGCTCCATCGATAGGATTACCTACCACCGTCTGTATCCTGGAGAAGCCATCCCCTGCATCTACGGACTTCCTAAGATCCACAAGGAAGGAACACCCCTCCGACCCATAGTCAGCAGCATCAATTCGGTAACATACAACATTGCCAAACACCTCTCTACCATACTAGCACCTCTAGTTGGACACTCTGAACACATCCATAATTCGGAAGAATTTGTTTCCAAAGCAAAGATCCTGAAACTGGATACAGATGAAACTATGGTCTCCTTTGATGTGTCCTCCCTTTTCACCAGCATCCCCACCACTCATGCTCTATCCGCTGTCAGGAAGAGACTAGAAGAGGACAGCACCCTGGAAAGGAGAAGCCATCTCAACCCAAACCAGATCTGCCATCTTCTGGACCTGTGTCTTAACACCACTTATTTCACATACAGAGGTGACTTTTACAGACAAAAACACGGCTGTGCCATGGGTTCTCCTGTGTCACCCATTGTGGCCAATTTATACATGGAAGAAGTGGAGAAGAAAGCACTCAACACATTCCAGGGAACGGTGCCCACCCACTGGTTTAGGTATGTGGATGACACCTGGGTCAAAATCAAGGCCCAGGAAGTACAGGCCTTCACGGACCATATAAACACTATAGATGCCAACATTAGCTTCACCAGAGAAGACACCAAGGACAACAGACTGGCATTCCTAGACTGTGAAGTCCTCATTGGGACCGGTGGCAAGCTAGAAATAGGGATCTACAGGAAACCCACACACACAGATCAATACCTGATGTTTGACTCCCACCATCCACTGCAGCACAAACTAGGAGTCATCAGGACATTGTCACACAGAGCAGAAACCATCCCCACCTCCATGGATTCCAAAAAGAATGAACAGCAGCATCTGAGAACAGCTCTGCAGGCCTGTGGATATCCAAATTGGGCCTTCACTAAATCTAAGTCTACCAGACCTAAAACAGCAACAGATAGGGCTGAGACTCAGAGTAAACGGAAGAACCTGGTCATTCCTTACATGGCTGGCGTGTCTGAAAAGATAAAACGGATATTTGGCAAACACCACATACCTGTATATTTCAAACCCACCAACACACTGAGACAGAGGCTTGTACACCCCAAAGATCAAACTCCAAAACACAAGGAAAGCAATGTAGTGTATGCAATCCAGTGCAGTGAGGAGTGCTCTGAACTCTACATTGGAGAAACCAAACAACCGTTGTACAGGAGGATGGCCCAACACAGGAGAAGTAACACCACAGGACCAGAGTCAGCAGTTTATCTTCATCTAAAGGAAAAAGGACACTCATTTGAGGACATTAATGTTCACATTTTAGACAGAGAAGATAGGTGGTTTGAGAGAGGGGTCAAGGAATCCATTCATGCCAACTTGGAAAATCCTTCCTTGAATAGAGGTGGGGGCCTCAGGCATAACCTTTCCCCTATCTTCCTTCCTGCTTTGTCTTCTGTGCCTAGGAAGATTAAGACCAATTCGCAAGCTCAACAGCAGCAGGGTAATCTTAACGATCCTCCTTTAGATGATAAAGGGACTTAGAAACAAACATCTCAAAAATAACCATGACCTAGCTCCAGGTGCAAGGTCACACAGCCAGCCTAGAAACATATTTAAGGATTCCCTTACTAACTTTACTCAGACTGAAGAAGCTCCTTGGATAAGGAGTGAAACGTTTCCACTAAGAAAATAGAAATCCAGTTGACATGATTCAAGCTACAGACAATTCCACCTGGATGACTGAGAATCTTCATAGACATATTAAATCTGTATCCTCTACTGAAAGAATTTAAAGTCAATAAATAAGGCAAAAGCAATAGTATAAATTATTAGGACTTTAACTTCTCTGTCCCTTCACCACAAGTGATGGTACACAAATGATGGTATCACAGGTATATTCAAGAAGAATTATATGGTTACTCTCTCTTCTACCCAAGCAGTGGATGCTGTTATATATAAAAGGGAACTCTCGGAAGCTTTTTTCTTCTGGCCCGGCCATTTGATGTGCTGGAACTTAATTAAGCAATTATGCGGTCCCATCACAATTCATTTTGGTTTGGGTCACTGCAACCCCTGGCCATTATTGTTGGTAGAACATCTTGTGCGGGATGAGTGATTTACTCATGCTACCACTATAATTATTCCTCCCCTTTTATGCATCTGCTGAGTGCTTGAGTTTGATAATCTCTATACTAAATGATTACATTAACAGCTGATGTGGGCAGGCAACTTTGTACTCACACAAAAGAGGGACTGACCTCCTGGAAATTGTAGGAGGCAGAACACACATTAAACACAGCTGACTTGGCTTTTATTCCAGGTTTATTGAGAAGATTGGGCCTGCAGAGCATCATGCATGGCTGAATTTTAGACTCTGGGAAACTTTATACTATCTCTGGAAAAGGTACGCCATTCATTTTTAACTCTGCCTCCCCTTTCTTGTTTGTTTTGAATTAGTATTTTATAGCAAATAGCACAAAAGTTTAAGTTGGCCATGTGGTAGCAATCTGAGAATGTTGCTGCCCAACATTTGATTAATATTGGGACTTCTTTAGCAATAGAACTATTTTTTTAAGGACAAATAGACAGCTGTCTTGATGAATGTTGCCTATGAGTAGGGCTAGATCGATGCAGATTTTCAAAGCTTCCACCCACTCTCCAACACAATCTGGATAGAAAGATGGTTGCAATCAGCATGTGGGCCACAGCAAAGGTGCAAAATAGTGAATCTAATTAAAATCTCATGTCCAGCACCGGCTGCCTCTGGCACCAAAAACCTGAAGCGCAAGCACTATCGATGAGCGATTGGAGAACTCATCTGTCTCTGCATGCATCCTGCACTGCACTACTAAAATGTAGCCTATTACCCTGGTGTTGAACTGACAGGCCACTTGGATGTTTAACAAATGGAGGGAGATCTTGTCTAGCAGTGCTGCCAGGACTGAGAGAACACCCTTGGCCCTCCCAATTTCTAGTCTCTTTCTCCTCCTCAGTCCCAACTTTCCAAGAGAACACTCAAGAGCAGAAAGACAGCACCAGCCAGGCACTCAACTGAATTTTTAAAATAAAAAATATTAAATATTAAATCTGAAGGCCATCCACACTGAGCAGTTCTAAACATGAGCTAATGGAACCACTGATCTTCTCCTTCACTCTCAGGAGCAAAACCTCTTTGGCTGCCCTGGCTTATATTATGCTCACAAGGACTGATAGTTTCTGATGTTTCATTCAGAAGGTGGGAACTTGGAAGAAGGCAGATGAGACCACACAGGATGTTAGATTCTCTTTGGGATCCAGCACACAATTCTTTGGGCTGTCCAGTTCTGGGTGTTAGCATCTTAAGGGAGCCAGGCGTTGGCCTTGGTTAGGAAGTATAACCAATATACTATGTTGTTGTTGTTGTTGTTGTTGTTGATGTTGTTCGGTCGTTTAGTCGTGTCCGACTCTTCGTGACCTCGTGGACCATAGCACGCCAGGCCTTCCTGTCCTCCACTATCTCTCGGAGTTTACTCAAATTCATGTTCGTTACATTGGTGATGCTATCTAACCATCTCATCCTCTGCCGTCCCCTTCTCCTTTTGCCTTCAGTCTTTCCCAGCATCAGGGTCTTTTCCAGTGAGTCCTCTCTTCGCATTTGGTGGCCAAAGTATTTGAGCTTCAGCTTCAGCATCTGTCCTTCCAATGAGCAGTCAGGGTTGATTTCCTTTAGGATTGACTGGTTTGACCTCCTTGCAGTCCAAGGGACTCTCAAGAGTCTTCTCCAGCACCACAGCTCGAAAGCATCAATTAGAAAGCGTTTATTTTCTCCAGGTTTATTTCCTGAACAAACCTCTCCCTGTCTAAAACTGAGTCTGTGGTGATTTGGCTATGTGTTTGATTCAGTTGTGAGCATGGCAGGCTTATTATTATTATTATTATTATTATTATTATTATTATTATTATTAAACCATACCTAAGTAGCAGCTAATTCATTTTATGCTCTAGTCTGACCCACTTAGGCAGAGCTGGGAGCCTTTGAGAAATGTAGGGCCTTAGTGAAAGGAAAGTCTCCCTTGAACTCTGAACTGGGCTTAGTACACAGAACTATTTAAGAAAAACTATCACTTTGTCTCCTTTTAACAGTATCCCATTCAAATGCCGTCATGCTATCCTGTATATTGTGTATGCAGGGCTTAATTCTGTCGTGTTCAAATAGCTTGAATCTGAATGATCAAATGTCAGCAGCTCTGATTTCCATTGACTCCCCCAAGGAATCCCATTCATAATAACTGTCTTTTCAACTGGCTTGGATACCCCTAGGAATTGTTCTTAAATTGTTTTTAAGGCCACTTAATGTGGGAAAGCGTGTAAGGTACTACAGCTCTTTAACCTTATTTTTTTCAATAAAAATAGTTTATTTGCTCTCACATTTACAGAGTTTCTATTCCAGAATATGTTACTGAATTTGAAGTTTCCAAATTTGACAGAAGGCAAAAGAGTACTCCCTAGGTTACCCAAATGTCTTAAGTGAAGTTTACACATCCAAACTGCATGGAAAATTAAAATGGGATGCTTTATCTAAGAACCTAAATTCTTCCCATCCACCCTCATCCTCTAATCTGGTTTCCTTTAGAGAAAGACTGCCTCCCTTTCAATAAGAAATGGGATTTTTTTAGCCAGCTTCCCCAAGTAATGGAAGAGTCAGAAACCCCAATAAAAACTATTGACAGAAATGCTCTAAATTCTGATGTATTTTAATTACTAGGAAAACATAGCAATTTGATTTTCACTATAATATGCATATTTGTGTATATGATGGAGAAAGAGAGGGGGAGGAAAGTAGAGGAATCTTTTCTGGTCATCTCAGCGGGTAAGATGCCAGGCTTGTCGATTGGAAGGTCGCAAGTTCGGAGGTTCGAATCCCTAGTCCCACGTGACAAAGTGAGCTCCCGCACTAGCCCCAGCTCTTGCCAACCTAGCAATTCGAAAGCATGCAAATGCAAGTAGATTAATAGGTACCACTTCGGTGGGAAGGTAACAGCGTTCCGCATGCATCATGCTGGCCACATGACCGTGGAAGTGTCTTCGGACAACGCTGGCTCTTCGGCTAACAAACGGAGATGAGCACCGGCCCCTAGAGTCGGACACGACTGCACAAATGTGCAGGGGGAACCTTTACCTTTACCTACCTTTCCTGAAGAAGAAACAAAGTTGGGAAAATAATTTCTCTCATATCTTATTGTTATTTTATATTACAGTATACATTGACCATATACTCTCACTGCCCAGAGTCCTTTTGGTACATGGCCAACTATATAAATGTGATAAATAAATGGGATTATATAAAGCAGGACATTTATAGGTTTAAATAAAGAAACATCTATTTAAACATTTCTATAAAAAATTAAATACATTTCAACAAAGGGTGGTCAATAGAGGAGCACAGAATTGTCTTAGCCATTGTTTATCTGCTGGCCAGCAAGGAATGCCTCAACCCTCCCTCCTCTGTTCTGCACCACCACCACCCTTCCTCTTCTATAAAAAGCTGATAAAGCAAGGGTTTCATGTGCTTGAGATGGTTGCAAACTACCAAGTTCTTTATGCTGCTGAACTTTGGCTCCCTTGCCCAATCCTAATATCCATTTTCTGCTGGGAGACTAGTCGGCAGTTCATTGGCCACTGAGAGAATGGACTGCTGGACTAGATGGGCCAGGGATCAGATCCAGCAGGGCACTGTTTACATTCTTATATTCTTATCCATCCTTCCAGGAAGGAAGTCAGAACCTGGGAGGTGTGGAAAGCCAATGATCACAAGGGATGCCTGATGCAGCGCCACTCAGCCAAATTCAGCCATTTGTTCTGTAACATTCACTGTTTGCAATTCAAGATTGCAATGGGAAGAAGACAGGACCTGGAACAATGTAAGCCTTTGGTAACAGCACTGTATGATTCCTGTGCAATCAACTCAGTCCATGATTAGATCTATCCCCCTACCTTGAAGTAACTTTTGGATAGAGAAGGTCCAGAGTATTAGTGCTGCCATACATATTTTCCCTCACTCCTGAAACCAGCATGTTAATTTCCATCAAATGCAAATGTTTCATACCTCCAGGATACTTTTCTTACAAATCTGCACAGAAAATGTCTAAATCGAAATCTAGATTAACATTCCTCTGTAGCTGTGTTAATGCTCACAGGTCTGAATTTACTGTACTGGCTCTGGTTAATAATGAATCTGTTGGTTGGTTGGTTAGTTAGTTAGTTAGTTATTGCAAGCTCATGGGATTGGCTTACAAAACTGCAGATAGTGCCAAAGACCAGCTGAAGCAAGTTGTGACGCAGTCAATGCTTGTAAAGCTGGGTTCTACGAACTCTGACTCAGACTAAACAATTTGTGCCATTCTGGGTTTTAAATGAAAGCAATGCTATTGATTGGACACTCTTTGGCTGGTAAGTGTTTCAGGTTATGGGAAGAGATTAAGTTACTTATCACATGTAAAAATAAACACTAGGAAGCTTACCTGCCTTTGAACCATATGATAACTTATCTTAAATGGGAGCACTCTGAAACTTGATTTTCCATTACACACATCATTCTGCAACTTTCATGGCATTTTAACCTTCCTGGAAAGATTGCCTTTCTTTGTCTACTTCAGGAAAGAGTGACAGGTGGATAAAAAAAAGAGGTGAAAGCAGAACAAGTCTTGAAAACTTTTGTTTTGGCTCCACACCTATGTAAAATCAAGTAACAGCCACTACAGACATATCCAAGGAGCAAATCTTCTGGAGATGGTCTGATGCTGGCCTTCCCAAAGAGACTCCCTTTTCAGTACTCATTTAAAATAGCTGTGATATGGTACTGATTCTGTGAGTAATTTCACTAGTGTATTAATCACTCTGCAGTGTCTAATGCATATATAAAGGGGAATGAAAATGAAAAACCCAGAAAACAGAATAAAAGTAGTGACAGAGTTGTGATAAAGGGGAAAGAGGATATAAAGTAGGAGAAACTTTGGTGGACAAAGTTGTGTTATCACAGGGTACCCAAAAATGATGAGTGCTTTGTGGTACTTTCAGATCTAGTCCAATAATACATCAATAAGCTTTGCCCACAAAAATGGATGTAAGAATATAGTTGCCATATAGTTCTATTTATTTATCAAGACATTTCAGCACAAGCAAGAGCTCTCGAGATGATTTACAAACTAAAATATACTAGACCTGCATGGTGGAAGAGCTTTGTGCCAACAAGATGCTTTACAGAGAGAACACATCTTGCTTCAGGGAGACCCAGTGATGATACCTTTCACCTTTCACCTTGTAAGGTGCTCTGATGATACCTTTCACCTTCACACTGATAAGGTGCTCTGCTCCTCCAGCACATCCAAAGTGAAGCGACATACCTTTGCCTGCTTTTTAGAAGCAGGGGCTACTGTATAGCTTCACAAATCATCTTTGAAAGGTTGCTGCACTCAAGTGTCATAAAAGCATAGGACCCCTTCCAGCTTTTGGGCAGCCCTGAAAAGTATGCCAATCCAAAGAGAATTAAAACTGAAATTACAATCAGAGTTAAAGCATACAACCCTTCCTTTAAACACTATTAAAAGCCAGCAGAATAATATATATGTATTTGCCACCTGACTAAAAGCCAGCGATGCTTTTAGAGCAATGGCTCTTCTGAAAGAGAGTGGATTTCAAAAGGGATAACTATTATTCCTCCTTGGCCTGTCATTTTCTTGAAGAGAGAAACCCAAGCTGAGCAAAACAGCTTTATTTGCCTTCTACCTTTCCTCCCAGTAGCTCGGAGACTTCATAGTCTTACAACAGTCATTTGGTTGCTTTAGTTTTAAAGCACACTTATCCATGCCTGAGCATTACACTAAGCTATGTCTGAACCCCAGTGGTTTGCATTTGGCTTAGTGGGTTCCCTGAAGTCAGCCACCATGATTTGTAATCCAGAGTTTATTATTTGGTGTGGTTTATTCAACATGCCATAATTAAGCATACAATGGCATGGCAAGATGTGCAAAGGCTGTAACGTTCACTCTAGGTAAGTGGATGCGGAATTGCCCTCTTGAAAATACTTTTCCAAAAATCCTCTGACCTTCATAGTGAAGAACTGAGCCCAGAGTTCCCATCTTCAAATTCTTCAAATTAACACAGCATTGATTCTGCTAGTTATCAATTTTGTGTGTGTGTGTGTGTGTGTGTGTGTTTGCATCATACATATACACACACATGCAGACACAAAACATGAACATACAAAACTCTTCTATGTATCTTAGAGAGCTGATTTCTTGGAGAGCTAACAAAGCCAGATAGACTTTAGAACATAAGTGCATTGTGTCCCCAGCTTGCTCTGCCCCCATTATCAAATGTGTTGCTAAATCATTCTCCTTCTGCACATTTTTCCTCCTGTCTGCTTGTTCCTTATCTCTCCACCCTGACCTTTGTGCAAACAGGTTTCGGTCACATAAATATGCATGCAAAAATAGCACTCAACCAGGTTTTGTTTTTTTTAGCAATCTGCAGTATGGAATGATAACTCCAACAGTATTATTCCTGAGTGAAAGGGGTGCCAATTCAGCGGTATCATGCAGAGGTGAGCAAGAAGATCCGTCAGTAGAAAGTGACAGGAGAAAACAAAATGGCCTGGAAAACCTAATAGGTCTTTCATTTATTACCTTCAGTTTGCTTGGGTGACTTTAAAGCCAGATCACAGGAAAGGGACTCTATTCCCCAGTATAATAATCAAGAGAGGAGGTAGAAAAAGGAAGAGATATTAGATGAAATCTTAAGTCATTCTTGCCATCACATTGTGGAAGGCACTCAGGAAATATCCAGAATTGAAGGTGTAATCAAATTCACCCTCAACCGAAATCACTCCTCCAGTTTACAGCATGCTGATGGTTGCAAAGAAGGAGTCCCGGAGTAGAGCCAGACCAAACTCAGAAAATTGTAAAGAAGAGTAGCGATACTCTTCTTTACTCATGCAATTGCATGAGATACTCATGCAATTCCTACACAGATTGCTTTTCAGAGATTGGATTCCAGCTAATGTGATCATATATGCTGCAGAATAATCTCAGTGCAACAGCCACACTCCATCAGCGCATATACACATTCATTCAAAAGAAGAAGAACTGTGATACAATGGTTCCTGTGTGGGATTAGGATTGGGGAGACTCAGACTGAAGCTCAACATCAGCCACAGAAGCTCAGTGTTTTAATTGGGCCAGACACCATCTCTCATCCCAACTTAACTCACAGGGTTGTTTTGGGGAGAAAGAATTGGAGAGGGAAGTATGTAAATTCTTTCTCCTGGCAGAAAAACTGAATATGAATCTAAGTACAGCAATAGCGGGAGATGAAGAAAAGAGTGAATGGCATATTAAATATATCTATATGGCTGCTTCAAATGTCAGAAAAAGTGTGTGTGATGAAGAGTAGAGAAGTGGTAGGGGACAACACTGGTGAATATACTGCTGACTTGGATATATGATATATAATTTAATATATCCGCTATGCGGATTTAAGACAGAAAGTGATATGCACACAGCAGAAACAGCACTAATATGCTGCCAATTGAAATTTCTTTTGAAGCTTACAGAAGAAAAGCATTTATTTTTTTACCACAAGGAGCTTTCTATCTGGATGTATCTGAAGACTCTAGTTCCATTTAAAACTGCTTTAGAGAGAAATCCAGGTTTTTTAATTACCTAGGATCTGGTTCAGAAAATTGGATTGCTCAAATGCTTGGATGCATTGATCAAAGGATCATCAAACTTAATAGAAATGTGACTAGAGCTATTTCTCTAGAAAATTGGAAACTGGTTCAGAAATAAAGGGTTACTTATAATAAAACTAAAAATATAGTCAAATTTATGGTAGGGATGGTGGATTTTTAAGCACCACCATACATAGCATTTATTTATTATTAAGGACCCAGATAAGATGCACAATCAAGCCCTGTGGAATATCAGCATGGCTAAATTATAATATCAAGGAAATCATAAACAAGAAAGAACATGGAAATATTTCACAAATGATTAAAACAAAATTAAAGGGACCCCACAGGCTGGCAAACGATTACACAAAACCAAAAGGTATTGTTAAACTACTGTTCCTTTCATTTTTCCATGTGAAAACAGTGGAATGTTTTCCAGATCTTCTGTTTAATGGATATACTGAAATGCTATCACAGACTTAAAACTGTCTTTGCATTTGGTTATTATGTTGATAGGCTTCCTTTCTAACATTCTTCCCTTCCAAGCCCAGTTTTCTAACCCTTTACCTAACTTTTCTGATTCTGTAGTCTGCTGAGCTACTTGCAAAGTGCAGTGAATTGATTGTCCAGCCTGCCTATCCAAGGATGGCAATAGAAGCGAACCTAATTGTAATTTTCCCAACCTATTGGCACCCAGTGTTGTACTTGGGGACATCAGTGATTCCTGGGGATCTCTCTCTCGATGCCCATCAGGTTCTGATGGTGAATGATCCCTGATATAGGAAATTTTTCTGCTCCTGCAGAGTGAAGAAGGAACATCTTGTGAAATACCTCTCTGGAGGAACTGGTCAGGAAAGTGAGGCGTCAGTCAAGGTCACCACAGTCTAATGGAGGGAAATACTTATCGGTTGGACCTCTTGGTGTTGTGCAGTTGAGAAGTTTCTAATTCTCCCAAATTCTTAGGCCCCATAATATTAGCTCACATCGTATTGGGTATTATAAACGTTTCCACAGAACAGGTGGTCTACAGCTAGGAAATTAACACTCCCCACCTCCCCACAAATTGGCTATGATCCTAAACAAATGTGACAAGTAATTTCAAGGGGACTCCATTACTGAAAGTGCAATTATGGGATCATATCCTTCAAAAGAGTTTGGAATTTTATGACTTGAACAAAATTCCAGCCAGAAACAGCATGGAAATTATACCCAAAGGATTTAGTCTTTCAAACATTTTTTCAGAATAACTTTTTAAAAAGAGCCCTAAATAGGTTAATCTTTTTCCTAATTTATATTTTACTGCAGTTACATTACAGACAAACCCCTAAGTCACACTGCTTTCGTTATTTCTTTCCCTCTTTCTTTCATCTCTCTGTTCAAATTACCTACAGTATTCTGTCTTTCTTACTTTTCTGTATTGGCCCAAACTCCATAGTTTCTATTATACATCATAAATTGTATCATAAGTTTCTTTGATAAGGATAACTAGCCATTGTTTAATAATATAACTAAACAGTTAAGTTTAGCATACAACTGAATAAAAAAAATCATTCACCATCACCTTAACTAGGTTCCCACATTGAGGTAAAGCATAAACTGTTTGGATAGGGTTGTGGGTTTTTTTAGTTTGGTTTTTTTCAAATCTTGATTTCTAGCTTAGCATGTTGTACAGTCCCAGTCAATTGTATTTATTTCAATAAATCATGATTAAGAAAAAAATGCAAAGTCCAGCCTTGGGAGGGTAGGGGTGGAGCTCCTTGAGACAGAAATATTTGGTAGCATGATGGGGGCAGAGGTTTATTCAAAGCTACAAAAATATATATTTAGCAGGAATGCATATCATAAAACCAGGAGGAAGCCACCATGGCTAATGAACAAAGTCTGAGAAGCTATCAGAGGCAAAAACACTTTCTTCAAAAAAATAAGTGTTTTCCCCAAGCAAGAACAAAAAGAAACACAAACTATGACCAAAGAAATGCAAATTGACAATAAAAGATGCAAAATAAATTGAAGACATTAGAGCAAAGAAAAAGATAAACAGTATCATTTAAATATTTGAAACAGGAAACATCCTGAAAGACTAGGTTATTGAAAGACAGAGGCATTAAAGGTGTGCTAAATGAGGAAAGAAATGGAGTGTGCAGAGAAACTCAATACATTGCTTCTCAGGTCACTGGTGAGAACTGTCCGTAGGACAGTCCGTAGGACAGTCGCCCAGACCTGAGTTGTGTTTTTCAGGAAAGAAATAGATGAACTGAAACCAAGAGAGATAACAATAGGTGAAATTAAAAACCTAGCTGACAAAGCAAAAATAAATAAATAAATATCTGGATCCAGATGGTCTCCACCACAGAGATGTTGAAAAACTACAAAATGGCTAATTTTCTGATTAAAAATATCAGGTCAGAATTTTTCCCCCAAGAATTGACAAATTGCCAAATGTAACTCCAATTTTTTAAAAAAGTGACTAAGAAGAGATACAGGAAATTACAGTCATTTAACTTAACATCTGTTCTGGATAAGATGGTAGAGGCACAGCATTAATCAGAACTAAGCAAACTTATAGAAGAACATGCATTGCAGATAAGGAACTAACATGGCTTCTGTAAGTATAAGATTTATCTAATCAACATTGTAGATCTTGTTGAGGGTGTCAACAAATGTCTAGTTAGGGCAGACTTCCGGTGGGGACATGGTGGACTGAACAGCTGTGCCCATGGGCTCAGCGGGCAGAGCTGACAATACGGCAGTTTTTTCATGCTCAGGAAGGTTTTCCTGAAGCCCTGGAGTGTTTTCCAGAAAAAGGAAAACAGCTGGAATCACCCCATCTGTCCTCCGGACGGCTGCTTGCAGCCAGAAGATTGCAAACAGCATTCGCGTTCGACTGGTAAAAGCTAGCTGGAAGGTGGGGACATCACCATTTTCCAAGCTGCACTGTAGCCTTAAAGAGACATTAAGACTGGCCACCCCATTTCTAAATCACCCAATTTATATTTCTTTTAAGTATGTGTACCCTAAGAGAGGCTTTCTACAGCAGGAGAAGCTGGTTCTCTTGGTGCTTATCGTTATTTTTGGGATTACTTTTTTTAAAAAAAATCTTAAAGTTTTGGACCTTGTTTTCCCTCCAAATATTAAGGAGGATTGAGAGTAAATAATTGTCTCCCTGCTTCTACTTTCCCTTGGGAACTGTCTGCATATCTCACTTTCGCTTGTGTAAACACATTCCAGAACTCTTTCATATCTTCAACTTTCGCTGGCTAAGCTCCTAGGGGGCAACATATGTTAGCGTTTTGCTTGTTCCAGAAATGCTTTGCAATTGAGAGATCAAATAAAAACACAAAGACTTTTTCAGCAAACATTATACTGTATATATTAATATAAAACATAACTACAAAATTTCTCTCCTCACATACACAGAGAGAGAGAACCTCAGCATGATTCACAGAGGCTAAAAAGACAGAACAGCAGAGAACAAAAGAACAGATTTACAAAACAAAGGTATGCTAGTATATACCTTTTTTCATATAGGTCAGGACAATTAATCACCATGGTAACTACACCTATCAGTCCGAAAACAGACAAAGGACTGACCTCTGAACCCAGCCGATACTTAAGAAAGCAAATAGAATGCCTTGGGAGCACAAACAGAAACCCATACTTCTGGTCTCCAAGCCAGCAGAATATTTTCTGATCCAAATTCTTTTAAATCATAAAACCACAACACCATATTCTACTGTGTGAGACGTAGAGGATTTTAAACAAATTTTCTCTGACTTCCACCAAGTTTTTAAACAGATTCTTTCTGACTCCTACCACGTTTTTATGCAAGACATTTAGGACATAGTGGAAAATATGAGGTCTAAATCATCATCATTGGCGATCACTCGGCTTTTGTAGATAGATGGCTGCCGAGATAAGAAAAGTGGTTGACATTTTCTAGTGACACACCTTTAAGCTGGATTGATGGCGCTGCGGAGGGATTGGTTCGAACTTGCTGGTAAAGCACTTTGGTTTTTTTAATGTTAATCGAGAGGCCGAGCTTTTCATATGCTTCTGCAAAGATGTTTAGGATAGTTTGAAGATCTTCCTCGGAGTGTGCACAGACTACATTATCATCAGCATATTGAAGTTCTATAACAGAAATTGTAATTACCTTATTTTTTGCTTTCAGCCTACTAAGATTAAAAAGCTTTCCATCTGTTCGATATATAATTTCTACACCAGTAGGAAGTTTCTCTTCAACAAGGTGTATAATCATAGCGATGAAGATAGCGAATAAAGTTGGAGCAATAACACATCCCTGTTTAACACCGGATTCCACTTTAAATGGATCGCTTTGAGAGCCATTGTTATCCAGGATTGTTGCCATCATATCGTCATGGAGTAAGCTGCAAGATGTTCACAAATTTATCAGGGCATCCGATTTTCAGAAGGATGGTCCAGAGAGCAGTACAATTTACAGTATCAAAAGCTTTAGTCAGACCAATAAACGCCATGTACACAGGGCGGTTTTGCTCCTTGCATTTTTCTTGAAGCTGTCGTGCAGTGAAGATCATATCCACTGTTCCCCTGGAAGGGCGGAAGCCATTTTGCGTTTCAGGGAGGATGTCTTCTGATACAGATAGGAGACGGTTTGCAATGATCTTTGCCAGGATTTTGCCTGCTGTGGCTAGAAGGGAGATGCCTCGATAGTTTCCACAGTCTGTTCTATCACCCTTTTTAAAGAGAGTGATAATTATGGCATCCCTAAAGTCTGCTGGAATCTCCTCCCTCATCCAGATTTTTTCGATGAGCTTATGAAGTTGTTGTGTAAGTTCAGGACCGCCTTCTTTAAAGACTTCAGCAGGAATCCCATCAGGTCCACTAGCTTTGTTGTTTTTCATTTGTTTAGTGGCTTTACTGACTTCCTCCAAACTAGGGGGTACTGCAAGCTCATTTCTTATTTGTTTTTGCGGGATTTGCAAGAAGACTTCATCAGCCACAGTAGAGTGACGATTAAGGAGATTGTAGTAATGCTCTTTCCAGCGCAGTGCAATAGACTCTTTGTCCTTTAGAAGTTTAGCACCATCTATTGAGCGTAAGGGATTTGTACCATAGTTTGTTGGTCCATAGATGGCCTTTATGGCATTAAAAAAGCCCTGTGCATCATGAGCATCTGCAAAATGTTGGGTTTCTTGGGCTTTTTTTATCCACCATATGTTCTTAAGTTCTCTAGTTCTTCTTTGGACTTCTGCCTTTGCACTGGCGTAGATTTTTTTTTCTTAACGGCACAGTTAATATCTTTTTGCCATATCCGGAAGGCTTTCCTTTTCTTGTCAATAATATGTTCAATCTCACTATCGTTCTCATCAAACCAGTCCTGATGTCTCTTAGTTTGGTATCCAATAGTTTGTTCACAGGCTGAAATAATAGAAGTCTTCAATTTAATCCAGTGTTCCTCAACATTTTCAGGGAGTTCCATAGGCAGATGTTCCTTGAGAGTTGATTGAAAGCAAGCTCGTTTAGTAGAATCTTGAAGGGCCAGTGTATTCATTTTACACCTTGGTTTTCTTCCTTAGAGCCTAAGTAGTAATAGTGTATACCTTTTTTGTATTGGGCTGATCAGATAAGGGAAATGCTGACTCACCGGAAGTGACGTCATAGTCCCCCCCCTCCCATGATCCTCTGCGTGTTAGCCACCCCTCCCATCATGCAATGCGTGTTTTGCCGGAAGTGACGTGTCAGCCACCCCTCCCTGGACCAGCCACATGTTTTGCCGGAAGTGGAGTGTGCCCCACCCCCACCCGCGTGCTAACCCAAGGCATGCCCAGGCATGCCCATGACCACATGTCTGTGAGGGAAGGGGTGGTTGCCTCAACTCCACACTGCCTGTGTTTAAAGCCTTATCAGTTTCTAAGCAGAAGAAAGAGAAAAGCGGGGGGGCAATGCTTTTTCAAAAGGGGAAAAAGTTTTTCTTTCCTTAAGCCTGGCTGCAGGAGTTAAAATGCCACGGCTGGCATAGATGGCCAGGCCTGATTAGGAGGGAAGCATTTTTTAAAAGCAGGGTTTTCTTCTTCTCCACACATGCCAAACTGTTTTTAAAAGCCCAGGGGTAGGCAGCTTTCCTTTTCCCTAAGCAGGCAGTCACCCTGAAGGAAAATGTTTATAAGCATTTCTAATGCAGCAGTAAACAAGGAAGGGTCTAAACAAGGTTTAACATAAGTAAACACCGGGGTCTTTGTACTCACATGGGGATCTGGAGGTGTTAGGCAGACATAACAGCCCAGTTCTTAAGAGGAAAACTTTTTTTTAAAAGCCGAGGTTTCTCCTGCACACAGTCACACCCGGTAGCACAGGCAGCTTGACTGACAGGAAGTCGCATGCAACAGCAAAGGCCTGAGGAGAAGGGGCAGCCCCCCTCCCTCCAGCCAGCTCCTAGATCTCATTGGAGTAGCCGTTGCAATGTCCAGCTCGCTGGCTGATAGCAGAAACTGCTGGCAGCAGGAGTTGAAATGGCATTTTTAGCCTCAAAAATGAGCCTGCACACCTGGCCTAGATTTACAGTTCTGAATGTGGAAAATTAGGCTTTAACTGCACAATGTGTTGCCCAGCCTGAGGAAAAAAGAAACCTGTAAGGGGCGAGGAGAAAACTGGTTATTAAAAGCACAACAGAAAAAAGAGAAAAAACATGGGTATGTGCATGTTCAGGCATGTCCGCAGGCGTGGCTGTGACACGCGGTGTACACGTGACAGGGGCAAGGCTATGCCCAGGCATGTCTCCACAGCTTTTCAGGCTATATACAGATACATCGTTAAGTAGCGGTGCCCATTTGAAAAATACAGACACGTGCTTTGAAGATGGCAAACTCCGAAGCCCATCTGTTTGAAGACAGCTTAACGCCAAAGCCGCCAAAACGAAAATTTAGGGCAAGGAAAACGTCCGAAGCTCCTGGACCGAGCGCTCTATTTGAGGAAAACGCTCAAGACGCATGTCTAATACCATGTTACTGTAGATTTTGTGCCTCAGATGGTGAGTTAAACATTGAAAATTAAGAAAAACACTAATTTAATTAGATAAAATTGTGAGTCTAATCCAGACTTATACTCTTTTCTTTAAGAAACAACATATCCATATGATTTGACCGTCGTACAGATTCTGAGAGCCTGTGTGATAAAAGTATTGCATCATTGTTTCATGGGGTGCATGCAAGCAGGAGGAGATCAGGTGGATTCCCGGCCACCCACCGAGGAAGAGCTTCTTAAGGCCTTATGCCCCAGAATATCGAGGGGCGAGATCCTATGGGTCATTATGAACATAGCGTGTAAGCTAGATAAATTATATGTGACATGTGATACCCTTGATGAGCTTGTGGAATTCATGGAGTATATTGAGAGCAGCCCTAAGCCACAAGATATAATGGCGAAAATTGGTTCTGAATTACCAGTGGCTTTGAAGAGGCTTATTTGTCAAAATGTAACAACTATTAATTACCAGAAACTGTTAACCTCTACCCAAGGATTGTAATAATAAAATATTTTTACAAATAACACGTTGCCTGTTTTTTCTTTCGCTGTCTGATAGCAGTAACTGCTGGCAGGATGAGTTAAAATGGCGTTTTTAGCCTCAAAATGAGAATGCACTCAGGGAGAAAGCAGAAAAAAGAGAAAAACATGGGGTATGGACATGTTCAGGCATGTCTGCAGGTGTGGCGGGAGAGCGCCGTATCAGGCTGCGACACGCGGGTAACACGTGACGGGGCAAGGCTATGACCAGGCAAACCTCCGCCACATTTCAGGCTATATACAGACCTGTCTTTTCCTTGAGAGTCAATGGACACAACTTTTTGTATTTACTATATTTTGGCATATTTAATTTTCTCCAGCGGCCGAGGCTCAACCAAATCCCAGGCAGAGAAAAGGTTTCTCTTTTGAAGAAACATGGCAAGAGCTGCTTCAAAAAATTTTAATAGAAAAATAGCGAAACCTAGTGCCGTATGCTCTAGCGCAAGGCCGGTGCCAGTAGAATGCAACAAACTCTGTTGTCAGGATTTTGGTGAAGAAAACAAAGAAAATTTTATATTCAGACCTGTTTTGTATGGTTGCGGTATGGCGTGTTGTGCCTTTACTGATGAGGCGGAGAGCGAAACAGAAGACTTCCCTTGTGATACTTACCGGGCAGCGTGTGAAATGGTGAGCTCCGCACCAACACCTTCCAGCAGTGGTAAGTAAATATGTTTTTATTGATGACAATGTAAATGTTGACGGGGCCCAGTTAGGGGTGCTAATAGGTTATGTTTTATATTTTGCAGTACCTGAGTTACCAAGTCCTAGAAAGCAAAGATACCGAAGGAGGGCCGTATCGTATACCGGCGGCCGCACATCTTCTGACGATTTATCTGCTCCTGAACATGACAACACCTGTAAATTATGCGAAGACCTGTTAGAATGTGGCAAAGGGCGCTGTTGGGAGGGTACAGATGAATCAGGGTTTTATGGCTCTTTATCTTCTTCTTCTTCTTCTTCTTCTGATGATGATGATGATGATGAGGGATATGTTTCCGGATCCCTAGACAACCTCTCTCAAAGCTGTATCACCAATAAAGCATTGTATTAAAGACAAGGTGTGATCATTTTGCCACAGACCCTTCGTCATAATGAGGTATGAAAATATTCTAAAGGAGATCTATTACACACCGGGTAGGGTAGGGAGCTATGCTGGGGTAAACCCACTTTTTCAGGAGGGAAGAAAACATGATAAAAACCTCTCCATGAAGCAAGTCAAGACATGGTTGTCAGGACAAGATGCTTATGCGCTTCATAAACCGGCAAGAATTAATTTCCCTCGAAATAAAACAGTGGTGTCGGGTATAGATCAGCAATGGCAGGCCGATCTCATAGACGTGTCCAAATTTTCTAAGGAAAACCATGGAAAAAAGTTCATCTTAACAGTCATTGATGTGTTGTCTAAATATGCATGGGCATACCCTCTGACTGATAAGTCGGGGAGCGAGGTTGCTGCCGCCTTCCAGAATATCTTTGAAACAGGCCGGGCACCCCGAAAAATACAGACAGATGCCGGCAAAGAGTTCTTAAATATGCCTCTGAAGAAACTTTTAGCACGTTATGGTATTCAGCATTTTGTCACTCATAGTGAGACTAAAGCCGCCATTATAGAGAGGTTTAATCGGACCCTAAAAAATAAACTCTGGAGATACTTCACAGCTAGAAACACCCACCGGTACGTAGACATCTTGGCAGCCGTTCTTCAAGGATACAATGACACGTACCACCGTAGCATCCGGACTGCTCCTAGCACTGTAAATTTGTCTAATGAAAGGGTTGTATGGTTAAGACTGTATGGAGATATTTTAAAAAGTAAAAGAAAGGAAAAACATCTTAAGGTGGGGGATCACGTCAGGATATCCAGACTGAAGGGAAAATTTGAAAAGGGCTACCAGCAAACCTACACGGATGAAATATTCATCATCAAAGAACTGTTAACAAGAGGGGAAAGAGGGGTGTATAGATTAAAAGATTACACAGACGAGCCAGTAAAGGGCACTTTTTACCCTGAGGAGCTCCAAAAGGTTCCTGATGATCAACAACGTGTATACAGAATTGAAAAAGTGATCAAAAAAAGAGGGCGGGGAAAATATAGAGAGGTTCTAGTCAAATGGGTCGGCTGGCCAGACAAGTTCAACAGTTGGGTAAAAGAGTCTGAAGTACAAGACCTTTGACATGGCTGGCTTTTATATCACCCTCCCCAGCAACGCATCGGCAACAGCCTTCCCCAAAAACAAAAGTTCCAATTTTACTGTTCAACTAGCAAGAGCTCTGGACCTGCCGGGGTCATGGGAAGTGGGGCTGGTGGAGATACAGTACCCACACAGCTGGAACACGCTAACCACAGGTGGATATTTTGAAATTGCTAACGAAAAAAAGAAGTGGGAGTTTTCTTTGAGAAATGGATACTATACCAGCATCCAGCAGGTATTAGAAAATATGAACAAGCTTATGACAGACGCTGAGAATCCGCCAATGGCGACCCTGCGATATGACCCAGTTGCTCGAAAAATTAAATTTAAAGGAGATGGGGCGTTTAGCATACTAGCTAGTGATGAACTAGCGAACATATTAGGTTTGAAGCCCCAAGCCCGCTTCAAAAAATTCCCCTTTGCGGCCGATGTGACAGGAGGATTCAGTACCATATTTATTTATACAGACATTGTGGAGCCGCAGATAGTGGGCGACTTCTATGTGCCGTTACTGCGCTGCGTGCCTGTGCGGGGGCAAGACAACGACATCATCACGGTAACCTATGACCAGCCCCATTATGTTCCAGTCAGCAAGCACGGCATCAGCACAATTACTGTAGAGATCAAAACAGATCAAAACAAACACATCCGTTTTAACCACGGGAAGGTTGTCGTCAAGCTTCATTTCAGGCCTCAGAAAAGTGAAGGATGGTTGTGATCAAGGAGTACGGGAGCCCTCAAGACTACGTGGCCTATTACAGGGCCCAAGCTGGAGCCGGTCTTGCGGGGTTCCGGGGAACACCCGTCATGTATGGGACAGGCCTAGGCGGTTTGTTCCGTGGACTTTTTCGAAAAGCAATGCCTCTTCTGAGGAAAGGGTTAGAAATCGTTAAACCCCACGTGAAATCTGCAGCTAAGAATATTGTCAGAGATATGGCAGGGCAGCTTGTATCCCGTGTTGTAGGGGGCGGCCAAGAGGGCTCGGGCTTGGTCGTGGCCAGAAAGAATTACGCCTTGGGACCACCTATTCCCTCTAAAAAGAGAAAGAATGTGAGAAAGCGCCATCATACAAAGAGGAAACGTGCTCAGAAGAGGAAGCGCTGTGACAGCCGGGACATATTCTAATACAAAATGGCTTTTATCCACGAGGCATCGCAGGAGTGTGTTAAATCAGAACTGGACCTTTTTCAACTGTCACCTACTCAAACCAGTATTGAAAATAGCACGTATGTCGAGATCCCTCCTTTATCAGCGCTAACGCCCAATGCGCCCCTGGAATTTTGTATCACAGGACACGGTGAGCATTACACAGATCTAAATAACACCCTGTTGTATGTGAGTTGCAAGATTGTAAAGGCTGATGGCACAGATATTGATGACGGTGCAAGGGTGGCCCTGACCAACTATCCTATAGCTTCGCTGTTTAATCAGCTGGATGTTACCCTGGGAGACCGGCTCGTAACACAGAGCCACCACTGCTATTCTTATCGGGCCATGATTGAGCTGATTCTGAACTTTGGGGCTGACGCTCTGGGAACCCAATTTACAGCTGGGGGTTTTTACAAAGATGAATCAGCGCTTATGGAGAGCACTGTGCTGGCAGCCGCGGGCAACGCTGGTTTCAGAGCGAGAGCGGCACATACAGCCAGGAGTCGTAAATGGGACCTGCTTGGGCCTTTGCACAGCGATCTGTTTTTTCAAGACAAACTGCTAATTAATGGGGTTGATGTGAAAGTCAAACTCACAAGAAGCAGAAACGAATTTTGCCTAATGAGGGATGGCAATGAGAATTACAAAGTGCAGCTCCTGTCGGTGTCTCTCTTTGTAAAGCGTGTAAAAGTAGCAGCAGGCGTACGGCTGGGCCACGCAGAAGCCTTGCTCTCCTCCAACGCCAAATATCCCATTGATCGTGTGGGGATGAAGGTTTACAGCATTCCTGCAGGCAGCCTTGTGTGTAATCAGGAAAACCTATTTCTGGGCCAGCTACCTAAACAGCTAGTGATTGGATTTGTGGACAATGCCTCTTTCAGTGGAGATTACGAAAGAAACCCATTCAATTTTCAGCACTGCAATGTTAATTTTTGTGCCCTGTATTGCGACGGCGAACAGGTCCCCGCCAAACCTCTTCAGCCTGATTATGCTCGCGGTGTTTTTGTGAGAGAATACATGCAGATGGTACAAGTTTCAGGCAAAGGCATGAAAGACAGACCTCTCCTAATCAGCCGTGAAGAGTTTAGTCACGGATATAATTTATATTGTTTCGACCTGAGTCCTGACCAGGGGTGCTCGGAGCACTATTCTTTGATCCGGAATGGCAACCTCAGAGCGGAAATTAGATTTGCACTACCTCTCCCCAATACCGTCAATATGATTCTCTATGCAATCTTTGAAAACCTAATTGAAATAAGCCACACCAGGAACGTGCTTTTTGATTATATGTGAGGATGGACACCCTGCAGCTCCTCCGGCTGTTCTCTGGAAATCCCGACTTTCTAGGGGTCTACCCCTGTGATCTGCTACCCAAGAGGCAAATCTCCAAAAGACCTTTCGGCGTAATTGTAAACACTCATCCTCAAACTCTACCTGGCGAGCACTGGCTGGCTGCCTACTTCCCATCTCCCGGCTATGGTGAATTTTTTGACTCTTATGGAAGGCCTCCAGACAGCCCTGACTTTCCTGGAGCCATAGCGATATTCTTAGAGCGGCAAGCTAAGAAGTACACATTTCACCAACTTCAACTGCAACACCCCAGCGCTGTAACATGTGGGCATCACTGCGTGTTTTTTCTACTGAACCGGTCTAAAGGCATGGACTATGGAAATATTTTAAAGATGTACTCCGATGATGCTGTTAAAAATGATCAAATGGTAAAGCTGTTTGTAAAATGTATAAAGGTGGGGAGGGGGATTGGAGCCTGTAACCATCACCAGTGCATGCAGACATGTATGCCTTACTGCAAAATAAAGAAAAAGACTTAAACGTTTTACTTCTTTCACTGTGTTTTTATTCATTTTACAAGCTGTACATACAACATTGCATGTGCAACAGGTTGAAAAGCATACGTTTTACAAATTGAGCCAGTTACCAAGCCTGATACTGCTTCTAGGCTTTACCATCAGGGGTCCAGAGGGCGAGACAGCAAATAGGGGCTTCTGAGTTCCAAAAGGGGCAGTCATAACAGAGTCAGGGCTAGTAGCAGCCTCCCCCTTAATAACCAGAGAGTCTTTCAACATTTCTAACTGCTCTTTAACAGCCGTAGAACCCAACACAGAGGTAGGGACATTCACCTCGGCCATAGCAGTCATAAATTCATCCCAGCCTTTAGGTTTCCGCTTCTCAGTAAGGGAGCGATGTTGCGAGGCGCCTTTCACCAGGTCTAAAATGTTAGTACCGGGAACAGGCATGCCCCTGTATAAAAACGTTCCACGTGTATCCCAGGATGATATGTCCTGGTGCTGTTTCATTTTTTTTAGCAAAAGTTCTGCATTTTTCCTATACCGGGAGCTGACGCCACTTAGGATCTCAGTCATGGTGGCGTCCTGCAGAGCGGCATGTGGAGGCTGTTCTGGCAAGCCTTGGGGTTGATGAGTCTCTTCTGAGGGGTAAATGAGATTCAGTCTGTCTTTTTCAGACTCGTTTTGTCTGGTCAGTCGTAGAAACCTCTGCAGCACAGAATTGTAGAGCTTAATCTTTTCCTCCTCGCCCAAATCAGCTCTCTGAAGAACGGAGCGCATCTCAACATCCAGCCGATTAGCAGCCACAGTCCCCATAGTAGGAGCCCTGCCCTGTAGTTGCCCCATCTGGTGGCGTGGCACCAGAAACATTTTCTCAGCATAGTCCATGGCTTATCCGGCTATCAGGTTAGCCAACAACGGTATAGCAGCCCCCAGCAGTGAACCAACGAAACCGCCCGACTGGCGAATGACCTGCTTCTTCTTTTTGAGGGATACCTTTCTATCGCTCAGTTTTTTGATGACACCTTTCTTCCTCTTTAAAGTTCGGTATTGTGAAGGCTTCAAAGGGAGGTTTCCTTTTAAGGTGTTCAGGGCTATTTCTGCTATTGCCCCCACCAGATCGTTATTAGCCTTGCATAAGATGGCCTTTCTCTGTTTTGGCCCAGCCCTTACTAAGATTTTTAAAACCGCCAAATTTCTGAGCACCCTCTCTGACATCCTGAATGAACTAGTGCTAAGGCATTCAGGCTAATGCTTTTTACTCTTCTTTTTCATAGTGTAAACAGCAGGCCAATCAGGGGGAAAGAGGCCTGTTCTCAACCGGTAGGTTTCTGGGGTGCTGGCTGCCAAATCTACCAAAAGGTACCCGTGCGGTTTGTGAGTGGCATCTTGGAACACTTCTAAAAAATACTGGGTGTTAGTGGGGTACATCTGGCGGCCCAGTGTGACAATTTGCAACTGATCACGAGGGCTGCGGAATAAAACCAAATATTTGGAATTCAGAGCTATAGTTCTCATCTTCTTACCTTGAAAAAACAGATTTTGAAGTATGAGAATAATGCTCAGGTTTCTGTGGTGAACGTACTGTGTAAAAGCCTTCTCTATTTGATCGCTGTCGCCGGCTGAAGCCATGAGGTCGTCTACCACAGCTAAATTGGTTTGGTTTGGTGGAAACAAATCATCATCTTCAAAGGAAGACGGGAGGCCCTCCATAAACTTAATATAAGGGAATTTATTAAGCAATTCTTTGTACAGAGGTTGCCAGCAGCTATAAAACCATACAATATTTTGTGGCATTTGAGACATCACAGAGGTACCATGCTCTAACATTTGCTTGATAAAAAAAGATTTGCCAGAATTGGACGGCCCACTTATAATGCAAGAGAAAGGGTGTACAAACTGTACAAGGTTTTCCATAATGTTCAATAGCCGTACGGCAGTGTGCAGTAATCCTCGCTCTTTAGAGCCCTTTTATTATAGACGACCTTCAGGGTTTTCCTGAGGACTCTTGTTTCTAGGGCCCAATGTCTCTTAACCCTAAAAATACCCGTCTGTTCCACTTTGATCGATTTCTTTCTCTCTGGGCCGGTCAGGCAGTAATCATCCACCAGTGCTTTCAAGCTGTCAAAATTAACCTTTTCAGCATTGCCACTGTTTAGCGTAATACCCTTCACCTTTAGCACCGCTTCTCCGCTGGACAAGGCGTATCCATATGTTTTGGGTCCGGCTGCCACAAACTCTGTGATTGAGGTGTTTGGTGGGATCTCGCTTGTCAGCTGCCCTAAATAGTCACCCAAAGGTGGTGTCCACGCCCCCTGTCTACTTATAAAAATGACTGAATCAGTGTCATGGTACAGGCATCTATCTCCCAATCCATCCAGTAGCCTGTATAATTCCAGCCGGGCATAAGCCGTTGTAAAACTGGCAATGAATATGTTAGTACATGTGGCTTTGGTGGGTTGGTTCTTGGCCATTTTCCACGTCACAACGGCTGTCTCTGTATCCACAAACTCGCATGAGGAAACATCATAATAGGGCACAAAAAGATATTTGAATAATTCCTCAGGTTTTGTCACCACTGATGTGGTCAGGTGGTTGGTGTTCTGACCAAACTTGCCCCACAGAGAGTTTAAAAAGAGTTTGGCAATCTGCCTTTTAGCAGGATTTACTTCGATATGCTCACGCCGTAAGCGGACACCTTCCATCTTTTCATACTCCTGAATATATTTATCTTTATCCTGTTCTGTTTTGCACCAGGACGGGTAACCGCTGGCCTCCTGCTTCTGTCTGAGATGGGTGTTCATATACCCTGAAAATAATGTGACTGATGTTCTTTCAAAATGCCAGATCTCATAGATCTCAGCAATTCTGTAACCCTTTTCTATAGCCACATTCAATTCAACAGTACACCATGTCCCCGTCAGAGCCCTTTCTTCATCACTGTGTTGACAGGGGGCGGTTTGCAGACTTTCTGTGCAGGTTGCACACAGGCTAAACATTAATTTGCCCCCTGATTTGTGGGGTAGGACTGGGAAATAGAGGTTCCTTGGTGGGTACACTTTGACTTTGGCAAGCCCGAAATACTGCTTTATGTCCCCAAAGTTTTGATAGATGATTTGGGGGTGTCCAATCGGGTACTCCTTGTTCTTGTTCACAAAGGGGTACAAACTGGTGAAATCGTAATATAAGATTTGCTCCCCAGCTTTTGGCTTGTAGTACAGGCATGTGGCATTTGTTCTACCCCCAAAAAATGCATCTCGGGGGTTCAAAGGGGTTGGGAGCTTGTTCTCCATTAGAAACTGCTTCAAAGCGGGGTCGTTCTCCAGCATGTCCCGCCATTCGTGTTCCCAGATGCTACGTATGGCATACCCCTGGTCCCTGAGGTACTCTTCTTTAATCCTGGTACGATTGTGCAGACCCCCATATGTTGAATCAAGTAATTTGTTGAAGTCTTTTTCAGAGTAGCAGACAGGACAGCCGTGAAAAAAACAGCCGTGAAATTCAAAAGCAGTGGGGACCCCGTTTATGACAGCAAAACCGTCCAAAAAATATTTGCCTACTTGCTTTTCACCACCCTTCAGAGCATGCTGGATATTGAGATTCTCAGTGTGCTCTATATGCAACAGCCATTGAATCGCTGGTGCTGAGTACCTTTTCTGTGTCTTGTGATAACTGTCCAAAGGGGCTAACGCAATGGTATTCCTCTTCAAATACATGAACAGGTACTGGGCCATGCAGACAGAGGCCAGTGTAATATACTGGAAGGGGTCAATGCAACGGATCTCTATCTCCTCAACAATCTCTCCCCCGCCATCTCTGAGGCACTCGCGTTCTGTCATTTTCATGACTTGGTCCCTGAATCGAATACAGGCCTCCCTCAGAATCTCCACATCTTGTCTGCAGTAGTAAGCCAGGGCCTTCTTTAGCTTAAACACCGTGCCTGCATTATCTGCGTGCCATTTCAGGAATTCTTCTCTCTCCCCGGGCATCATGGTTTCTGGACTGTAATACTTGGCTTCAGGGAGCGGCCCCACATAGTCTTGATTGTCCATTGTGTTGAACAAATGGGGGAAATACCCCTTGTTGCCCCGAAAACCCATAGCTTTCGGTAGCTTGCTTAATTTAAGGGGCAAAAAGGAGAGGCTGTCAATAAACCGAATCTTATAATCCGGTAGGAGAATACACAGCAGCTTACCCCCTTGACTGATCAATTCAACATGCACTTTTTCCCGTATCAGCTGTCTCAGCACCAGGTACCCGTCATAACCTTTGGAATTGTGAGCGATAAAGGTACACCTTTTAAACTTGTGATTTATAAACTTCTTCACAAATTGCTCCAGGCAGCTAACGCCATGACAGCCCCAACTCACAGCCTCTTTGCCATCACCTTCCTCCAGCATATCTGTGGCATACACGTAATTTGGTATATGCACGCCCGTCTCTTGACAACATTCAAAATCATAAATGATGTATCTTTCACCAATTTGCGGGCGCTCCAAGGGCTTCAGAAAGCATAAATGCCCTTCCAAGCTGTCAACCTTCTCAGAGCACTGACCACACTTTGTTTTCTTGCATTTTGTGTGGGGAGTGAAGACATAAAGGCCACACTTTTCACAATATACCTTATTCTTACAGTCAACTTTCCCTTCCAATGCCATCTGTGTATGGCTTTCAAGACAGGCCATAGACCGGCAAAACAATTTGCATATGCAACATCTTACCCTCTCTTCTGCCACCTCCTGGCAGTCTTGCTTCAGGCACGCTCGACAGAGGTATTGGCAATCGTGACTGAATTTGTGATGGTAGGCTGTGTGGCAGAATTCACAGAAATAACGCTCGCCCAGGAAGCCCTTGATGTTTTTGATTCCGTAGTAATGCTTGTCGTGTAACAATATAAACACCAATTTTTCTCGCTGTGCTCTGCCCGTGACAAAAAATCGCCACCCACCTTCGTTGTAAAACAAAATTTTTATGGTTATACCTAAAAGCTCTTCAAAGAGATGTATCTGTATATAGCCTGAAAAGCTGTGGAGACATGCCTGGGCATAGCCTTGCCCCTGTCACGTGTACACCGTGTGTCACAGCCACGCCTGCGGACATGCCTGAACATGCACATACCCATGTTTTTTCTCTTTTTTCTGTTGTGCTTTTAATAACCAGTTTTCTCCTGGCCCCTTACAGGTTTCTTTTTTCCTCAGGCTGGGCAACACATTGTGCAGTTAAAGCCTAATTTTCCACATTCAGAACTGTAAATCTAGGCCAGGTGTGCAGGCTCATTTTTGAGGCTAAAAATGGCATTTCAACTCCTGCTGCCAGCAGTTTCTGCTATCAGCCAGCGAGCTGGACATTGCAACGGCTACTCCAATGAGATCTAGGAGCTGGCTGGAGGGAGGGGGGCTGCCCCTTCCCCTCAGGCCTTTGCTGTTGCATGCGACTTCCTATCAGTCAAGCTGCCTGTGCTACCGGGTGTGACTGTGTGCAGGAGAAACCTCGGCTTTTAAAAAAAAGTTTTCCTCTTAAGAACTGGGCTGTTATGTCTGCCTAACACCTCCAGATCCCCATGTGAGTACAAAGACCCCGGTGTTTACTTATGTTAAACCTTGTTTAGACCCTTCCTTGTTTACTGCTGCATTAGAAATGCTTATAAACATTTTCCTTCAGGGTGACTGCCTGCTTAGGGAAAAGGAAAGCTGCCTACCCCTGGGCTTTTAAAAACAGTTTGGCATGTGTGGAGAAGAAGAAAACCCTGCTTTTAAAAAATGCTTCCCTCCTAATCAGGCCTGGCCATCTATGCCAGCCGTGGCATTTTAACTCCTGCAGCCAGGCTTAAGGAAAGAAAAACTTTTTCCCCTTTTGAAAAAGCATTGCCCCCCCCCCCGCTTTTCTCTTTCTTCTGCTTAGAAACTGATAAGGCTTTAAACACAGGCAGTGTGGAGTTGAGGCAACCACCCCTTCCCTCACAGACATGTGGTCATGGGCATGCCTGGGCATGCCTTGGGTTAGCACGCGGGTGGGGGTGGGGCACACTCCACTTCCGGCAAAACATGTGGCTGGTCCAGGGAGGGGTGGCTGACACGTCACTTCCGGCAAAACACGCATTGCATGATGGGAGGGGTGGCTAACACGCAGAGGATCATGGGAGGGGGGGGAGGGACTATGACGTCACTTCCGGTGAGTCAGCATTTCCCTTATCTGATCAGCCCAATACAAAAAAGGTATACACTATTACTACTAGCCTACGATGAGGGACAATCTTTATGGCCATCGTGGATCGAATTAATCGATGGTCTGTCCAGCAGTCATCGGCGCTCATCATGGCTCTGGTGAGAAGTACATCACGGCGATCTCTAGCACAGACAATTACATAATCTAAAAGATGCCAGTGCTTCGACCGTGGGTGCTTCCATGATGTTTTAAATTTATTTTTCTGGCGAAAGAGTGTGTTAGTAATGACAAGGTTATGCTCTGCACATTTAGTCAGAAGTAAGATTCCATTCATGTTGCTATTGTCAACTCCTTCTTTCCCAATGATCCCCGGCCACAGATCAAAGTCACGCCCAACTCTTGCATTGCAATCGCCCAGGAGGATAATTTTATCCTCCTTTGGTATCTCTGATAAGATGGTGTCCAGCTGGATATAAAATTTTTCCTTGATATCCTCATCTGCATCTAGTGTTGGTGCGTAAGCACTTAGGATAGTTGCCTGTTGGTTTTTGGCGAGTTTTATTCGGAGAATTGAGAGTCGTTCGTTAATCCCAGTGGGAACTTCTGACAAGATCTTCACAAGGTCGTTTTTAATAGCAAAGCCTACCCCATGTATTCGTCGTTCTTGTTCAGGCAGTCCTTTCCAAAAGAAGGTATAACCTCCTTTTTCTTCCTTCAACTGTCCTTCTCCTGCTCTTCGAGTTTCTTGGAGTGCTGCTATATCAATATTAAAACGTCTCAGCTCCCTTGCAATAATGGCAGTCCTACATTCAGGTCGTTCACTATCCATGTTGTCTTGCAGTGTCCGTATATTCCATGTTCCAAAATTCATGAGTTTTTTACGACCGCTAGATGGTGACCCCACTGGTCACGGTAGTCCAGTCAGGGACAAAATGAGGCAGACTATGTTTAGGTCACCTTTTCTAGCCCCCTCCCCATATGGGGTGAGCAGAGTGGATCCTAAATAGGGCTGCTCAGTCGTGGATACAGCTGCCGAACTACTCAACTGCCTCAAAACCTGAGTCAGGACGACTGAATCTGTATCCACCGCCCATGTGCTGGTCCATGACTAGGAGCTTCCGGATTTCACAGTCCTGCCCCCATTGCCATTTGTCAATCTCCATGGGACTTTTGGTTGTTTTGGGTTTGGTGTGGTTGGAAGACGCCTGTGCGTGAATTTGTTTTATGTGTGGAGATTGGTGCACAACGATCAGCACACCACCTTCACAGAGAAAAGGCTCTAATCCAATGGCATGGATACCATGACGATTGGTGACCTTTTGTCTGCTGCAGCCTTCATCCGCCTTCGCAGCCGTTGTAACAATACACCTTGTTATCTTCCACATGTTCTGCTGTTGAGGACTTTCTTGGATCGTTCTTTGTCTGGTTCCTCCCCCTGGACCTTACCGCCATGGGTGACCCTACCAGGAGTACATGACTCCCGACGGCTTCGCTCACAGGGTTCATTGGGAACACACAAGCCCACTCACCACAACAAGGTGACGATCCAACGAGGGGATGAGGTCTAAAATGTGTCATCTGGTTGGGGATGTCGTGGATGAAACTGAGGATTTTAACAGTGACAGAAATGTCTCTTCTAAGAGTGAGATCGGGATTTCTATTGAAATGCTGGATGAAGATTGGATAGTCGAGTTGGAGAAATTTAAGGGAGACAGTGAGTTGCAAGCCACAAATGAAATTGATTTTCTGCTGGAATGCCATGAAAAAGAAGGGGTTATTATGTATGGGAGGTTTCCTGAAGAGAAGTCGGAGTTTTTAAGGGGGGCAGTTGGGCTGTTTGATTTTCTTAAGAAAAATGCTCTGTGTACATTGTGGGGATATGTAAATGCTCTGGTTTATTTTGAAGTGGGATAAGGGTTAAATAATATTTATCTGGATTGTTTTTAAGATCTGTCTGATTTCATTTTTCTTTAATGATTTGGATTAAGATTAATAAGGTATAAAAATGTCTACTTGGAAGGTTTTGGGTTTATTAAGATTAAGATCATTAAATTTGCTTTATTACTAAGTATAATGGCAGATAATCTATGTGATTTTTAGTTTGATTTTTATTATAGTAGACAGAAATGTATAGAATAGTAGTAGGAAGGAAATAATTAAAATGGATGTTATCTTTGGGGAGGGGGAAGTTGTTTAGGAGATTTATATGAATTTTTCTTTTTTTTCTGTTAATATAAGTAAGGGGAGGGAGAAACTGTACTTAGTGATTTTTATAATGTGCCAATGTGGAATGATTTATAGCATAGCTTTCCAAACCGTGTGTCGTGACACATTAGTGTGTCACGGCAAACCCTGGAAGTGCTGATGGCGGCGCGTGCGGTGGCAGCGGTGGCGGTGCACCATCAGCGCTTCCGGGTTTTAGCGCGACACACGAAGCTGCTGCCACTGCCGCCACCATGCACACCACCACTGCCACCACCATTGGTGTGTCGCCAACAGCGGGACTTAGGAAAGCACTGATTTATAGAAATAATGTGGTTTTGGTTTAATATAGAGTAAGGGATTGACTATTGAAAATTGTTGTATATCCTTGCTGTTAAAAGTCAGAAGTCACACTTCTTTGTAACTTTGAGAAAAAATTCCTCTTGTGTTTTCAACTCCTTTTTAGTTTTTTTTTCTTTGTAGTTTTTTGTTTTTCTGTAGCTTTTATCTTTGCTTGAAACTTAATAAAGTTGTTATAAAAAACAAATGTCTACTTAGGGATGATGGGTATAGAAGAGAAAGTATAAATTAACCATTTTCAAATTGGGGAAATATTCAAAGTGAGTTCTTCAGGAATCAATGTTTGGAACTCATATAAAGGATCTAGAGTTAGGATTTAGCAGTGAAGAGGTCAGGTTGGCTAATAACACTAAAACTCTTCAGGGAAGTAAAATATAAAAGCGATTGCAAACTAGGTGAATGGCAGTTAGAACTCATAATGGCAAATAGAATCCAAGAGCAAATTGATGCAGATGGACACAGAAAATCCAAGTTGTAATAGGATCTGAGCTGGTGGTGATGGATCAGGAAACGGGTTTTGGAGTCCAGACAAATAACTGAATGAAAATATCTACACTCTGTGCAGCTGCTGTTAAAATGTTCACTCGTTGGGAACTGAAAACCAAACAGCTCATACAGATGTGTAAAACAGGCATGCTCTGCCTTGATGTCACCCTTTGCACAGGGGCAGCAACATCTCAATGCTTTGTAACGGTATGTGGGAATGACCTTGGGAGACAGGGGGAAAAGCGACAGCCAGGGGAACGATCAGATAAGAGACAGCTTAGCCCACAAAGGAATGGAGACATGGCAAACATCTCAGAAGGGACCCTCCCTAGTTTCTTGGGCTGTAAAGGCAATGGGGGAGAATTGTACTTTCAGACTTGCAAGATTCTGTTAATGTAACCTTACAATAAAGTAGAATTAGTTCATCTGGGCATGCTTCCTGTCTGGACTACCTCACAAGGCTGACACTCTCAGAGTGGAGCTGATATGGTCCACATCACCAAGAAGTGAGATTAGATTTATCCACTTCCAACAGAAGCTTTGCCTTGAAGGCAGTGCCTTCCCATTCCATAAATCTATGTACAGCATGGAAAACATAGAGAGAGGTTAGTTTTTCTCCCTTTCTCATGATGTTAGAATTCAGTCATCCATTGAAACTAAACACAGGAAGATTTTGTATCAATAAAAGGAATACTAGTTCTTTACACAAGGCAGAGTTAAAATGTGGGATTCACTATGATTGCAGGCAACATTCTTTAAATACCAGCTGCAAGGGAACAACTGTAGAAAAAGGCTATCAACATCAGGGTCATGTTTGTGACCTTCCTGAATTCACCTAGCTGACTTCAGTAACACAGAATGCTAGATTAAATGGGCTGTTCACCTGATTCAGCAGGACTCTTCTTTTCTTATGCTGCTACATTAATCATGTGATTGTTACAACTGTTAAAATCCTGTTATCATTTTAATGGACCCATTTTACTTTTCCCTCCAAACTCACCCTCTAAAAAAACAAAACAAGGGGCCAAAAACTTCAGCCTTCTCTCAGCAGAGGTTGAATTTAACTAAAAACATCTGGTCCAGCCCTCTAAAAGGTTGCTTACCCTTTCAAGAAGCCATAGTTAAGCCATGCTTTATCTTATGTGTGAAACTAGACCATTGTCTTCCCTGAAGCTAGTAATGATACAGTGCTGCTTGTAGTAAAAAAAAATCATCCTTTTACTAACCTAGCTTTTGCAATTTTTGTGGCAGCTTGCCAGCAGATGTGATCGGGTCCCGTTACTAGCTCCAGGCTGGGAAATTAGCTTTCTCATGGTTCAAAATCAAGAAGCTATGAAAGGCTTTTGTCCACTCTCTGATCAGTTGGTAACCAGTGTTGCCCTACGCAGAGAAACACAAGGTTTCTCCAAGCACTGAGGCCCAAACACCACAGTGCCCAAACTCCAATTATTATAAGAATCTCAGTAATCAGAGGAAAAACTCTCCTTAACTGCACAGCTTCTCAGCTGGCCTTGTGAATGTGTAGTATAGTACTATATAGAGCATAAACGGTAATAAAAGTGACATAACCAAATATGTACCCCCAAGGGCAGGAAATTAAACATGGGGGATAACTGTTTGATGGGCGTGGGGATGTAACACTGCTTGTCCAACCCTTGACAATAGCTCAAAAGAAAAGCAAAATCTCACAGGGTTTTTATGAAAATCCCCAGAGGGAAAATTCTCTTCTGGTAAAATCATTCTCAAAGCAGAATTACCAAAATATCCACAAATGTCTGCCAAATGCCCTGAAAGGGACTTGGAAGAGATGGTGTGACCTCAATCATTCACCTTCTACGGTAAGCTAGAGCAGGATGTTTTTTATATTGCTTCTTGATTCTAATAAATCCAGTTGCACTGTTGACAAAATCTAAAGTTTATAGCCCAAAAGATTAAAGGCCTTTTAAAAATCAACTTTGTTGGCTTTCTGACACATACAAACCTGATAACCTTCCTCTCCTCTCCTCAGTTCTGGCTCTGAATCCTTCACTGCTATGAAGGCATTTAACATCTGCAGCTTTCCCCCTCGATGAAAGTTTTGTAGCCTTTTGCCTCATGCATGTGGACTTTTCCCTGCCATGCGTGAAAATTTACATGAGGCCTTCGGAAAGAAAGTAAATCCTTTGCAAATCTTACAGAAACAGAATATCCTGGTGCTTAAAGAGAATGCAAATCTTATAGGAAGCAAAACAGATAGGATTATCCCTAGATTGCTGAAGCAGGCAGGGCCACGTGCATCTCTTCTACATCCAGAAATCCAAGTGTATTAAACTCAAGGTTATGTTGGCACCTGATACAGAAAATCTCAGAAAGGCCGTGACAGAAAGAAAAAAAATACAACAATAGCAAATCACTTTAGAATGTTCTATTTTTATGATATTCAAAATAAGCCATAATCCTCACCTCTTTGCAATTTTAGATGTTATACTTATATAATTTTAGTGTTTATTTTATAATTTAAATATAGACTGCACCTTGGACCTCACCCAAAGTTGTTAGGTTGTATTATAAATGTATTTTAATTTTGTCTTAAATTTTATTCCATTTATTGTCTATTAAGATAGATTTATATACATTCACTGAACACTCTGCTTGTACTGGTCTACGACTGAATTGAATTGAATTGAATTGAATTGAATTGAATTGAATTGAATTGAATTGAATTGAATTGCTGTATAGTTCAGGATGTTGTGAGAACTGAGACAATTATATTAGTTAAGTAAGCCATGGGTCAACATATTGTGGGAACACGGCCCAAATGTGGTCCAAATAGTGGGTGAAAGCCTTAGCTGCACATTTGGGTTTCTAAGTTTATACTGAGTTATAATGATCCAATTTCCTCTCCTCTTGTGCATATTTTTTTAAATAAATTTTATTAGGTTTTGAATTTACATAGATAAAAGTTTGAAACAGAAAATAAAATGGAAATACAAATCAAAGAAAGAAAGAGAGTAAAAAAGTGTAGTAAAGTAAAAAGAAAAAAGATGAAGATGAAACATAGAAATTAGTCAACTTCCGATTTGTCTCTGGTCATAGTAATTTAACAATTTTATCTTACATGCTAGGTCTATATAAAACATTAAAAAACATTTCTTGTCTATTATATCAAATTATATATATTTTAGTCTTCAAATCCCCATATAAGCTTTGCTCCTCCCGCATCTTGTAAATAGTCAGTTAATGGTTTCCACTCTTTAAGAAAATAATAAATTGAATTTTCTTTTAATAAACATGTCAATTTATCACTCTCTGCCATATCCATCAATTTCAACATCCAATCTTGTATCGTAGGCAAGATCTGATTTTTCCTCCTCTTGTGCATATTTTGATAATAGTTTTGAATATTAGTTATGGAAAAAACTCACTCGCTGGATCGTCACCTTGTTGTGGTGAGTGGGCTTGTGTGTTCCCAATGAACCCTGTGAGCGAAGCCGTTGGGAGTCATGTACTCATGGCAGGGTCACCCATGGCAGTAAGGTCCAGGGGGAGGAACCAGACAAAGAACGATCCAATAAAGTCCTCAACGGCAGAACAGGCGGAAGATAACAAGGTGTATTGTTACAACGGCTGCGAAGGCGGATGAAGGCTGCAGCAGACAAAAGGTCACCAATCGTCATGGTATCCATGCCATTGGATTAGAGCCTTATTCTGTGAAGGTTGTGTGCTGATCGTTGTGCACCGATCTCCACACATAAAACAAATTCACGCACAGGCGTCTTCCAACCACACCAAACCCAAAACAACCAAAGGTCCCATGGCGACTGACGAATGGCAACGGGGGAAGGACTGTGAAATCCGGAAGCTCCTAGTCATGGACCAGCACATGGGTGGTGGATACGGATTCAGTCGCCCTGACTCAAGGATCGAGGCAGTTGAGTAGTTCGGCAGCTGTATCCACGACTGAGCAGCCCTATTTAGGATCCACTCTGCTCACCCCATATGGGGAGGGGGCTAGAAAAGGTGCCCTAAACATAGTCTGCCTCATTTTCTCCCTGACTGGATTACCGCGACCAGGGGGGTCACCATCTAGCGGTCGTAAAAAACACATGAATTTTGGAACATGGAATATATGGACACTGCAAGACAATATGGATAGTGAACGACCTGAATGTAGGACTGCCATTATTGCAAGGGAGCTGAGACGTTTTAATATTGATATAGCAGCACTCCAAGAAACTCGAAGAGCAGGAGAAGGACAGTTGAAGGAAGAAAAAGGAGGTTATACCTTCTTTTGGAAAGGACTGCCTGAACAAGAACGACGAATACATGGGGTAGGCTTTGCTATCAAAAACGACATTTTGAAGCTCTTGTCAGAAGTTCCCACTGGGATTAACGAATGACTCTCAATTCTCCGAATAAAACTCACCAAAAACCAACAGGCAACTATCCTAAGTGCTTACGCACCAACACTAGATGCAGATGAGGATATCAAGGAAAAATTTTATACCCAGCTGGACACCATCTTATCAGAGATACCAAAGGAGGATAAAATTATCCTCCTGGGTGATTTCAATGCAAGAGTTGGGCGTGATTTTGATTTGTGGCCAGGGATCATTGGGAAATAAGGAGTTGACAACAGCAACACGAATGGAATCTTACTTCTGACTAAATGTGCAGAGCATAATCTTGTCATTACTAACACACGCTTTCGCCAGAAAAATAAATTTAAAACATCATGGAAGCACCCACGGTTGAAGAACTGGCATCTTTTAGATTATGTCATTGTCCGTGCTAGAGATCGCCGTGATGTACTTCTCACCAGAGCCATGACGAGCGCCAATGACTGCTGGACAGACCATCGATTAATTCGATCCACGATGGCCATAAAGATTGTCCCTCATTGTAGGCTCCAAGGAAGAAAACCAAGGCGTAAAATGAATACACTGGCCCTTCAAGATCCTATTAAATGAGCTTGCTTTCAATCAACTCTCAAGGAACATCTGCCTATGGAACTCCCTGAAAATGTTGAGGAACACTGGATTAAATTGAAGACTTCTATTATTTCAGCCTGTGAACAAACTATCGGATACCAAACTAAGAGACATCAGGACTGGTTTGATGAGAACGATAGTGAGATTGAACATATTATTGACAAGAAAAGGAAAGCCTTCCGGATATGGCAAAAAGATATTAACTGTGCCGTTAAGAAAAAAAAAATCTACGCCAGTGCAAAGGCAGAAGTCCAAAGAAGAACTAGAGAACTTAAGAACATATGGTGGATAAAAAAAGCCCAAGAAACCCAACATTTTGCAGATGCTCATGATGCACAGGGCTTTTTTAATGCCATAAAGGCCATCTATGGACCAACAAACTATGGTACAAATCCCTTACGCTCAATAGATGGTGCTAAACTTCTAAAGGACAAAGAGTCTATTGCACTGCGCTGGAAAGAGCATTACTACAATCTCCTTAATCGTCACTCTACTGTGGCTGATGAAGTCTTCTTGCAAATCCCGCAAAAACAAATAAGAGATTTGCTTGCAGTACCCCCTAGTTTGGAGGAAGTCAGTAAAGCCACTAAACAAATGAAAAATAACAAAGCTAGTGGACCTGATGGGATTCCTGCTGAAGTCTTTAAAGAAGGCGGGCCTGAACTTACACAACAACTTCATAAGCTCATCGAAAAAATCTGGATGAGGGAGGAGATTCCAGCAGACTTTAGGGATGCTATAATTATCTCTCTCTTTAAAAAGGGTGATAGAACAGACTGTGGAAACTATCAAGGCATCTCCATTCTAGCCACAGCAGGCAAAATCCTGGCAAAGATCATCGCAAACTGTCTCCTATCTGTATCAGAAGACATCCTCCCTGAAATGCAAAATGGCTTCTGCCCTTCCAGGGGAACAGTGGATATGATCTTCACTGCACGACAGCTTCAAGAAAAATGCAAGGAGCAAAACCGCCCTCTGTACATGGCGTTTATTGATCTGACTAAAGCTTTTGATACTGTAAATTGTACTGCTCTCTGGACCATCCTTCTGAAAATCGGATGCCCTGATAAATTTGTGAACATCTTGCGGTTACTCCATGACGACATGATGGCAACAATCCTGAATAACAATGGCTCTCAAAGCGATCCATTTAAAGTGGAATCCGGCGTTAAACAGGGATGTGTTATTGCTCCAACCTTATTCGCTATCTTCATCGCTATGATTATGCACCTTGTTGAAGAGAAACTTCCTACTGGTGTAGAAATTATATATCGAACAGATGGAAAGCTTTTTAATCTTAGTAGACTGAAAGCAAAAAATAAAGTAATTGCAACTTCTGTTATAGAACTTCAATATGCTGATGATAACGTAGTCTGTGCACACTCCGAGGAAGATCTTCAAACTATCCTAAACATCTTTGCAGAAGCATATGAAAAACTCGGCCTCTCGATTAACATTAAAAAAACCAAAGTGCTTTACCAGCAAGTTCGAACCAATCCCTCTGCATCGCCTGAACTCTGCGAGTGTGGCTTTCTCCCGAATGAAGCGTAGAGTGAGGATCGGGACATTCGCAGGGAGACCAAAATGCTTGTTTACAAAGCCATTGTACTACCAACCCTTCTGTACGCCTGTGAAACATGGACCCTCTACAATCGCCACCTGCAACTTCTTGAAAGATTCCATCAACGCTGCCTCCGAAAAATTCTGCAAATTACTTGGGAAGATAGGCGGACTAATGTTAGCGTATTAGAAGAAGCGAAAACCACCAGCATTGAAACAATGATCATCCAACATCAACTTCGCTGGACCGGTCATGTTGTTCGAATGCCTGACCATCGTCTTCCAAAGCAGCTACTTTACTCCCAACTTAAGAATGGATAACGGAATATTGGTGGACAGCAAAAGAGATTCAAAGATACTCTCAAAGCTAATTTAAAAAAATGTAATATCAGCATTGAGAACTGGGAAGCCCTAACTCATGAGCGTTACAATTGGAGGTCATCCTTTATTAATGGCGCTATGGACTTTGAAGAAGCACGAGTACAGGGCGAAAAGGAGAAAAGAGCTAAAAGGAAGGCACGTCAGGCAAACCCTCATCATGACCGTCTCCCACCCGGAAACCTATGCCCTCATTGTGGGAGGTTGTGCGGATCCAGAATTGGCCTTTATAGCCACTTACGGATCCACCGTTAAAACTTTACCTTTGGAAGACAATCTTACTCGGCTACGAGTGATCGCCAATGATGATGGAAAAAATATATACTGTTAAGAAGTTATATCTCCAGCAAATAGAGACCGCTCAGAGTCCCCTTGTGGGGGGAGATGGGCGGTGATATAAGTTGAACAAATACATAAAATAAAAAATAGGCATATAGGTGGATACCAATCGAAGAGAATATAGGTGGGATTTTTTAAAATTTATGCAGAAAACAATACTTTTGAGAAAATCCATTAATATGTGTCATTGTAAAGTCATGTTTTGATTCAGTGTGAAATCAATAAATTGCCTGCAGAGAATGTGGTTGTCAGATTTAAACTTGTGGCAAGGGCTACACAAATGGTGTGCAATGAGTAGCCAAACTTGTGAGCCAAGAAAAACTAGCATCTGAGCCTACAGCTAAAGCTACATTTAAATTAAATTTTATTGTGAGCCGCCCAGAGTCCAGCGACAGATAGGGCTGAGACTCAAAGTAAATGAAAGAACCTGGTCATTCCCTACATGGCTGCCGTGTCTGAAAAGATAAAACGGATATTTGGCAAACACCACATACCTGTATATTTCAAACCCACCAACACACTGAGACAGAGGCTTGTACACCCCAAAGATCAAACTCCAAAACACAAGAAAAGCAATGTAGTTTATGCAATCCAGTGCAGTGAGGAGTGCTCTGAACTCTACATTGGAGAAACCAAACAACCTTTGTACAGGAGGATGGCCCAACACAGGAGAAGTAACACCACAGGACCAGAGTCAGCAGTTTATCTTCATCTAAAGGAAAAAGGACACTCATTTGAGGACATTAATGTTCACATTTTAGACAGAGAAGATAGGTGGTTTGAGAGAGGGGTCAAGGAATCCATTTATGCCAACTTGGAAAATCCTTCCTTGAATAGAGGTGGGGGCCTCAGGCACAAACTCTCCCCCATCTTCCTACCCGTTTTGTCTTCTGTGCCTAGGAAGATTAAGACCATTTCAGAAGCTCAACAGCAGCATGGTGATTTTAACGACCCTCCTTTAGATGATAAAAGGACTTAAAAATTACATCTCAATATAACCATGACCTAGCCCCAGGTGTAAGGTCACACAGCTACCTAGGAACATATTTAAGGATTCCCTTACTAACTTTACTCAGACTGAAGAAGCTCCTTGGATAAGGAGTGAAACGTTTCCACTGAGAAAATAGAAATCCAGTTGACATGATTCAAGCTACAGACAATAAAAAGGTATTCCCTCTGTGTGGAGAAGACCAATTTTCTGAACCAGAAAATTTAACTGACTCAACCCAATTCAGCTCTCCCAATTAGGGTATAAAATCAAATTGATTTCCAGACTTATACTGACAAATGGTGGGACCAAATGCACAGGAGAAACTCTACTCAAGATCAGTGCTGAAGATATGAAGCTATTCTAGTGTTTCCCAGCAAAGCCAACAATTTTGACCACCTTTAATACTTTTATAAGTATTTTCAATTTCTTTTACTTTCAATCTTATTTTGGAAAGCACTATACTAAGGCTCTTCTTTCTTTCTAGTTGATGGATATGTTTTCCCTTCTACCACAGAAAGAATCTTCCTGTCAAAATCTATGTGAAATTGTCTCAAGTTATATAATGAAAAACATCTCCTCAGCAACAGTAGTTTGAGATGTTCTTTCCAGCTGTGGGAAGCTTGTGTTCTGCAGAGATATTACATAATCACATTTGATTATAGGCACAGTGCAATTTGGTTGTTGCTGGGATGCTGCTTTGTTTTGCTTTTAACCGTCTCTTAGTCCAGACAACCGGCTCACACGGCATTAATGTAATTCAAGGAATAGTGTTCTATTCTCGGAGTTCTCAAAGCAGCTCTTGTTAATGCTTGTCTTCATGGAAAATGTAAATTAGAAAGCTGCATTTTACATTTATTGAGTGATGGCAACTTCAGTACAACTAATTCTACTCAAAATTCCAAGTGATGTTTTGCAAAGCTAGGTTGTACAGAAGCAGCTCTTTCTATTCTACTTTTATTTCCTTCCACTTGACTAACCTTACACAACATGTTTTTTTCAGGAACATTCAGATTTTGTGCTTTGCCTACCCCCCCCCCCCCACACACACACACAATTTTGCCCTCTTTGAGATATGGTGAAGTAGAACAGAATGGTAAAATACTTCAGAAGATTGAAACTCAACATTAAAAAAAACCAGATCATGGCATCTGGTCCCATCACTTCCTGGCAAATAGAAGGGGAAGAAATGGAAGCAGGGACAGATTTTATTTTCTTGGGCTCCAAGATCACCGCAGACGGTGACTGCAGCCATGAAATTAAAAGACGCTTGCTCCTTGGGAGGAAAGCTATGGCAAACCTAGACAGCATATTAAAAAGCAGAGACATCACCTTGCCGACAAAGGTCCGTATAGTTAAAGCTATGGTTTTTCAAGTAGTAATGTATGGCTGTGAGAGTTGGACCATAAGGAAGGCTGAGCGCCGAATAATTGATGCTTTCGAACTGTGGTGCTGGAGAAGACTCTTGAGAGTCCCTTGGACTGCAAGGAGGTCAAATCAGTCAATCCTAAAGGAAATCAACCCTGACTGCTCATTGGAAGGACAGATGCTGAAGCTGGAGCTTAAAAACTTTGGCCACCTAATGCGAAGAGAGGACTCACTGGAAAAGACCCTGATGCTGGGAAAGACTGAAAGCAAAAGGAGAAGGGGACGGCAGAGGATGAGATGGTTAGATAGCATCACCGATGTAATGAACATGAATTTGAGTAAACTCCGGGAGGCAGTGGAGGACAGGAAGGCCTGGCGTGCTATGGTCCATGAGGTCACGAAGAGTCGGACACGACTAAACGACTGAACAACAACAAAAAAATTTAACTTTTTATTGATTGGTTGATTAATAACATAGTCACCCCACCTATTTACAGAGGTAAATGTGGCAAATAAGAGGTCATTCATATGTTACTGTTCTGTCCATTGCATCCCACTTGATATTAGTTACATGATCCACAAAATACTTCTGTGCTTGAACACCTCAAGATGTCTAATTAAGTACATGAAATTTATGGTGAGGAAGCATTGTTTTAATTTACAAACAGGATTTTTTGAACGGTTTTTATCCAGTTCAGAGCCATTACTTAGAATCATAGCGTGGGAAGTGAAATTGAGATCATCTAGTCCAGCCCACTGCTCCATGCAGGATCCACTAAGGTACGTATCTCTGGCAGATGACCATCCAGCCTTTGTTTTAGGACCTCAAGGGAAGGAGAACTGAGGGATGTCATGCTTAAAAGTATGCCAATACATCAAAGTTTTGAATGTTCTTGCTCAGTTTTAACTTCCTGTGGAACAGATGTGGGTTTGAACCTAAACGTGTGCAATTTTATCTTGAAAGTGCACACCAATTTTCAGTCGAATATTATGAATCACAAGGGAAGTATTGCACTGTATGGTTTGCTATGTCTTAAAAATCAGGTAGGGACTTGAAATGGTTTGAGTCCCGATTTATTGAATAAGCCATAATGTTTGCCTTCAAATATAATATTAAGCTATAAGCCATATTTTATAACTACAATGGAGGGGTTGACACCGCACAGTAAACCAAAATCAAACTAACCATATTATGATTTACTATGATTTGCAAACCAAGAGGGAAGCTTGCTTAAGGCCACTTGTAGATTTATAGGTAAACTTGATCCCTGCAAGATATCAGTGTTGATTATCTGTATGTGCTAAAGGCAATTAGTAAAAAAGATGGGTCCTGCCAAATAAGAGTTACCACTTCTAATCTAACATCTAACAACTGCCTTCCTTTTAAGGCATTCATGACAGAGAGGTACAATAGGATGCTCTCTATGCTGGGAATTACTGGGACTAGTTAATTAGAAATGGTTCCTGAAAATTTTGTTTTCCTTACTTTGTTCTTTAAATAAGAAGTTAACAGTATGAGTATAAACGTTTGAGCTAATACAGTTGATCAATCTTCCAGGAAATCCAGTTGGCCAATGTAGGGTCAAGAAAGGAAATGTGGAAGGGGGGGGGAGGGGATGTTGGCTCCCATTTTTTACTCTATTCCACCAGCCCAGGACATATAGTTGGTCATTAAGAAAGCCCTCCAGCTCCTTGAACTATTGGCACCCCCTACGTGGCAATCAGTAAATCATTTTTCTGCATATATGTCTATTTCTGGTTGTATCAGAACCTCCAAGGAAAGTAGTTTGCCCTGCAAAAAGTTAAAACAGCTGTCCTGCAGGAGATTAAAAAAAATAATGCAGAATACTAATAGCAGATAGCTGAAACAATAAAATCCTCCCTTGGGGATGTGTGGCCAATGAGGACAATTATGGCAAGATGGCAGGTTTATAATTGCTCTTCTGCTGGGTCCACAGCTAAAAAGAGAGTACCTGATGGAGACAATTGATGCCTGTTACTCACACTTTTTTATTTTACACAGGTATCGGTGTTATTTTTAGCAGCACCAGTATAATTTTGCAGTATTCAGAAGGTAGTGAAGGAAGGGTCCCTACAAAAGATACATTGCTCAATGTATCTTTGACACAATTTGGAGGCACCACTGAAAATGCAAACACAGCTCTATTGTCCATTCCTTAAATCTGGTCATTGAGAAGAAACCCAGATATATAATAATAAACTCCTTTTAACAGTATAAGGTATCTATTTGAAAAGTAGAACATTCCAGCTTTTTGAGTAATCCCCCAAACATATTATGCACGTGGAGCTAATCGATGTCATGGCTTGTAAAAAAAACCATTTTTCAAAACCTTCAGCAACTGAGCCTTTAATCCTTCTTCCTCCCTACTGCTGATTTTGGCAATACAATGTAGACAGAATACCACGCAAATGTGATAGCAGAGGTCATTTCCTAACCATTATTTCCTTTGAAGGTGTGGTAAGTCATCCATCTTGGACTGGTCAGAACTGAAAACAAGTACAATTTCTGACAGCCTGGATCAGCAAAAGGTAACTATTTTTATTTTTCCCACCCAAAGTGCAGTTGCATGACATGACAAGCTGGGCTTTTCTAACTGGAACTCTGATTCTCATTCAGATCAACTGAAGGTATGTCAAAACTCTTGTGAAGCTAAATGCAAGTACTTTCAAGTTTCAAACTGTAGCCTGAATCTGTGCACATTTGATCTTTTTCTGCTATAAATCTTCACAGTCAATTTAGTAGTGGTAATTAAACGTTTCCCAACAGCGGTAACTATAACTGGATCTCTTTTACATCGGCCTTACATGATTCCGTGAGCCAATAAACCTCCTGGCCAGATGTACCTTCTTTCCTTACTTGCAATACCAATTGGGGGCATTGTCAATTTGGAGGAGATAATGTACAGCAAGTGGAGTGCTTTTGCGTGGTATCCAGGCTGGTAAGGCAGTAGAATATCATCCTATTTCAAGAGGTATTGGAGACCTGTGTACTTACAGCACCCTTTACTACATAGTTCATTGCTACTGAAATGTGTGTTTGAGATCCTTCAAACATTTATAGGGCTAGAAGAACCATAAATATATTTTGGTTTTCAGAGGTCCTATTCAGTTAATATTTCTAGGTAAACTACTGATACTGTTGTCCAAACCCTGATAATGCAATTGGTATCCAGGGCATCTAAAGTTTTATCAGTGATTGGAATTGGCACCATGTTTTTTTTACCATTTTAGACATTATAACATTGCTTTGTTTATTTTTTATCACATTGCCATTGGGCTGACTCTGACAGTATGTAAATTCTGTAATAATAGGAATTGCTGTCCTGACATATATATACAGTTCAATTATACACCAAAATTCAAATATACAAATGCACCACGCGTGAAGGGAGAGGGGTAAGGGAACCGACTCTATTAGGCTCTGGACTACAATTCTCAGGATGCCTTGAGCCGGCAGCTGACGTCCTGTAGCTGTCACTTCCAGGTCCGTCATCACCACTGGCATTTGATCTTCCTCCGATCCTCCGAACCTCTCCTCCGGCAGAGCCGACTTCCCGACAGGACGCCAGCAAATTAGCCCACTTTAAGGTGGTACCCATTTATCTACTTGCAAAGCTTTCGAACTGCTGGGTTGACAGGAGCTAGGACTTAGCGATGAGAGCTCACCTCGTCGTGCGGGATTCGAACTGCCGACCTTCTGATCCATCTATATCTATATCTATATCTATATCTATATCTATATCTATATCTATATCTATATCTATATCTATATCTATATCTATATCTATATCTATATCTCCATATATCTCCATATATCTCCATCTATCTATCTATCTATCTATCTATCTATCTATCTATCTATATATCTCCATATATATCCATTTTTTGCATTTAGTGCCTAGCAAGAAAAGGCCTAACTCTTCCTTTCCCTTCTACTATTTATAAAGTTGGGTGTCAATGAACTGAAATGGACTGGAATGGGCCACGTTACATCAGATGACCACCAGATCTACTACTGTGGACAAGAGGATCACAGAAGAAATGGAGTAGCCTTCATAATTAATAATAAAGTGGCTAAAGCAGTGCTTGGATACAATCAGACTTTGTATTTCTAGGCGCAAAGATTACTGCAGACGCTGACTGCAGCCAGGAAATCAGAAGACGTTTACTTCTTGGGAGGAGAGCAATGACAAATCTCGATAAAATAGTTAAGAGCAGAGACATCACACTGACAACAAAGGTCTGCATAGTTAAAGCAATGGTATTCCCCGTAGTAACCTATGGCTGCGAGAGCTGGACCATAAGGAAGGCTGAGCGAAGGAAGATAGATGCTTTTGAACTGTGGTGTTGGAGGAAAATTCTGAGAATGCCTTGGACTGCAAGAAGATCAAACCAGTCCATACTCCAGGAAATAAAGCCAGACTGCTCACTTGAGGGAATGATATTAAAGGCAAAACTGAAGTACTTTGGCCACATAATGAGAAGACAGGATACCCTGGAGAAGAAGCTGATGCTAGGGAAAGTGGAAGGCAAAAGGAAGAGGGGCCGACCAAGAGCAAGATGGATGAATGACATTCTGGAGGTTACAGACTCAACCGTGGGGAACCTGGGCGTGGCGACAGGCAACAGGGAGCTCTGGCATGGGCTGGTCCATGAAATCATGAAGAGTTGGAAGCGACTGAATGAATAAACAACAAATTTATAAAGAGTTTCCTAGGCCCCAAAGGGGTTGTTGTGATTGGCCAGCAAATAAGATGCACCAAGTTTTCTCCTATCCCCCTCCCCCCAAAATAACCAGTCTAAAACTGAGTAAAACATAAGACAAGACCTAAAAGTCCAGGGTCAGCCAAAACAGCAAAAGGAGCTCCAACTGTAAGGACATAGGAAAGTCCAGGTACAAACCCCATCTGGGTTTAAGAAGTCAGTCCTAGAGTAGAATAGAAGGGTTCTGGTAGCTGATCACAGACAAGATTGAGGTTGTGCATTTTCCAAAAATAATTCAGAAGACGTGCTTTGGAACACATGGAAGGACAAACACAATACCTCTTTAATGTAGCCATGACTTTTTATTTCAGACTTTTGCATTAGCCTAAAGACAGATGTAGCTGCTTTAGGAGTTCCTTCCTTGAAATGGTCTCTTTTTTTTTAAGTTCATTCCGAAGCCTGAAAAAATGCAGCTGCTTTAAAGAAATACTGCAGTCCCACACATTCCAAAACAACACAACCCTAATAAATACATTACTTTCAATACTACATTAGCTCCTACTGCTCAACTTTATATCACAGGCTTCAACTCTCCGCCCTAAAACCACTGACCTGTGTCGATTCAGTTCAAAATGTTGGTCTACGCAGGAGTAGACCATTAAATTAATTCTAAGAATCATTCACTATAGTCTTATGTTTCTGCACCTTTCAGCCCTCTAGCTCATGTCTGACCCGCTATCACCATTGCTTTCACAAATTTGGAAAATATTCAGCGGAGTCCTGATCAGAAGCTGAAGCTACACGAAACCCAGTAGGAGATAGTTCTTCCCTGCTTGTTCTGCTGGCCTCAGTTCTGGGCTTCCACCAGGCCCTAAGCATTCCCCTGGTTTCTCCTCATACTCTGAGAATGAGTCCTTCAGTGGGGCATGGCAATCACATCCTAGTACATCTTATAGTTGCTTGAAAAAAATGCAAACGTATCTCATCCTAATATTTTCTTACCACTGCCATTTATAGAAGTACTGTACGGTTTTTTCCCCTCTACATTCTCATTATGGATGCTAATTCTAAAAAAAATCACTAGTGAAAATGTTCTGAATATTAATCACACAATTTTCATGCTTTCAGAGCCCTACCTATTTTTCCCACTGCTGATCATTTATCCGCTGAGTGGGTGGAGGAATTGCTGTTTCTTTTTTGCTAGAAGCATTGGAGAAACAACCATCTTGGTAAGCAGCTTGGTAGGGACTGAATGATTAAAGCGTCTCCCTCCTAATCAGTCCCAATTATCTTCAACAAGTTTGCTGGTTTTTGGGACTTCCGGGGAAGAAATAGCAAACTGAAGAGGTCTCCACTAAAAGGGGAGCCGACAACCACAGCATAATGAAGAGCCGGAAAGTAGATCAGCTCTTTGTAATTCTTCTCCAGACAAGGAGAGGACTTGAGATTTCCCACAAGTGCTCCAGACAGTTACTGCTCATGAGGAGACCACAAGACAGTTGTCTCCAGCAGGTTTAGAGCTCTGGGAGACAAAGGAATAGCCATCTTGCTCAAACCATGGTTGGCACCTTTAAGAGGACACTGGGTTTGCATACTTCCTTTTCTAATCACTTTCAGAAATGGCTTTTTAACTGCTTTTCAGCTATTAGGAACCTTTGGATCAACAAATCTGAAAACACTGGGTGAATTTCCTTCAATCCTTAGCGAAAGAAGTTTTAAATACAAGCTTAAGGAATTTAAAAAAATGGGGGGGTTGAATAAACAGAAAAAGGGTGATTAGAACTTGATTTTGGAAAGTTACAGATGGAGATAGATTTGAAATAAGATTTTGGAATTAATTATAAGAACTCTTCCCGTGGAAAAATGCTTTTGTTTTGAATTCTTTTTTAAAAAAAACATGATAGGATGGGACTTTGAAGGTTGGACACTAGAGGGAACTAGAAGGAACTAAAGATTACAATTACTGTAAAGGAAAAGAACACTTAAATTTGACTTACAAATACAGAACGGAGCAACATATTTTAACATTGGACATATTGAAGGATATTTTTGAACAATGGACCCAGAAGTTAATTTTAAGAGTGTCTACATCTATAGATAGACAGTGTTAAAAAGATGTTATGGAAGAGGAACAGATTTTACCTGACAAGATTGAGACTGATCTGAAAGTGGATTTAAAAATGACAGGCTACAAGAATGATATGGAAAAAGATGCTACACTGGACATACAAAAGAAACCAGCTGATGTCTTAATAATTAAAAGGGATATACAGTACAAATAACAAACCAAGAGAGTGACCTTGATAATTTTCCTATATTGGATCTACAAAAAAGGCTTGTTAAAATTTTGAAGAATTTTGTGAAAAGGAACAAAGAAAAAATGAAAAGAAATCAAGTTCTAGTACATTATTTAAAGGGACTAAAGATCAAGATTGTTAAAAGTAAAAGGAAGGAATATAAAGTTGGTGTATTTGATCAAGGTTAAAATAGATATGTTGTTATCTCTGGTAACCCTTAATGGACTTTTGCTGATCAGGACTGAAATGATGAGGTTTTAAGGATTTGTTTATAGATAAGAGATGGGATTTGGGAAGAAGAGTTCATTTGTTGTATTTTAAGAGAAGGTGATAAATTACTTAAATTGTTTATACTTGTTGTGATGGAGGTGTGAAGTCATTTCTTTATATATTTCTTTTCTTTTTCTTTACTATATTCTTATATTTCTTTCTTTTCTATTTTTTTCTACTTTCTTTTTCTTTTCTGCACCTTCTATTTTTTCTTTTTATTCTTTTTTAGTTCATATTAGTTTTAGTAAATAGTAAAATTACTATTAAAACAAAAGTTTGCTAGTTTTTAGTGACCCCTTCTCTTGGCAGCTATCCTATGACTACTACATTAATGCATGTGTTGACATGTTGTGGCTCATCCAGCCATGCAGGCATCAAAGGCATTGTCCCTCACTGTTTACATCATGGAGCAGCATTGCACATAGATTTGTTAGGCTAGGAGGATTTTAATTACCTACCATCATCAATACATTGGATGTTCTTCACACACACACTTCTCTGAAAAATACAAGGAAGCCACAAGGGAAGGGTTGAAGATACAGAATGCTTTATCGCCAAGAAATAACTCTTTCTATAAAATACAAAATTATATATGCAAGGGAATTCAACAACAATGAAACTGAACAATAAATATGCTACTTTGAAAAGCCTTCAGTAACCTTGATTTTATTCCAGAGTTCACACAAGACACACAGATGAAAATACATCATCAGTTTGTGTCAGCCCTTCGAGGTAGTCCAAACAAGACGCACCAACCACTACCTTTACTGTAAGGTTACAGCAACAAAATCTTGCAAGTCCAAAAGTACCTCTCCCCTCCCTTACTTTTATTTTTATTTATTTATCATATTTATATCCCACCCATCTCCCTCTCAAGGAGAGACCCTGGGCAGTTTTTACTTTTACTCTCCCAAAAACTAGGGACAGTCCCTTCTGAGACATTTTCTCCATCCCCACCCCTCCTTTGGAGTCAGATTTCATTTATCAGTCTGTTGTCTAGGTTGCAGCTCTTCCTCCTGTCTCCCAAGGTCATTCCCACATACCATTACAGTTTGTAAGTATTTTTTTATGTTATTGATTTACTTGTTAGATTTAAATCCTGTGTTTTGTCTAGGAGCTCAAGGCATTGTACATAGCACTTTCTCCTCCATTTTTTTCACATAACAATCCAGTGAGGCAGGGTGAACTAAGAAAGTGTGACTGCCCCAAGGTTATGCAGTAACTATCCATGACTTCAGCCTGGATCTCTCCAGTCCTACTCCATACTTAAACCACTGCACCGCTCTGCCATACATAGTAATGAGGGAGCCGACATGAGGCAGGGGTTGTATTCCATGTGAATCAAGTCTGATCCATATATCCTCTATTCAGTTGAAATTGGAGAAAGCCTATTGTGGACTACATTACATGTCTGCCTGTCCTGACTTTGAGTGAAGGAACACGCTGAGACTTGGTGTAAAGGCTCTAGTGTTTTATTGTTCTACTCTGCTAGACAGAATCCAGCTAAACTAAAATGAACTAGTGATGCTCAGAGAAAAGGCCCAAGAAACTAGGGCGGGGCCTTCTTTAGCCTCTTGGGAGGAAAGCAAAGCGATTCAGTACTGCACATGCATTTATCCCCCTGGAGGGAGCCCCCTCCTTCTTCACCAGTTATCTCCCTGACACTGCCAGAGAGTTGTATCAAATCTTATCTAGTAAATTTCTTGTATTACCAACAACTGTGTGCAATTTAACACAAGTCTACTCAGAAATAAAGTTTTCAGACACATATGTGTAAGACTGCAGGTCCAATAAATAACAGGTGGACAATTTTGCAAGCAGCTTAAAGTTGGGCAATTTTTTCGCAAGGATTTTTCCACTTACAAAAGTCCACCGTCTAGAGCTATTTGTCCTAATCTATCCAACAACAACAAAACAACAACATCAAACTCATCTGTGATTTGAACGCTGTAATCTATTCCACATTCCGTTTGCTACCAAATTGCAGAGAGGTGTGGGTGGATAACTGAAACACCAAGAGAGGCAAGTTTTTCATTGCCAGCCTAAAACTGACAGTTGTAGTCCTTTGCATACAGAAGATCCAGAGAGCATATTGTCAAAAACAGAAGCTTGAGTAGATTCACAATTGCACACTTCTGTTACAAAAGCCGTCTCTAGTAGTACTTGTTTTAAGGAGGAATCAGATACTGTTCCTTCTAAAAAAAAAAAATAGGTGGGGGGCTTGTTTAGATTCCATAAGCATGAATTTTCCAGTGTTATTAATGATGTTAAGGCATTTTTTTCTAGAGGAACTGAAAATTATTATGACAAGTTTCATTGTGGCATGGAAAGAAACATGGTAATCAAAAACGTGCAAAAATATTACCAATATTCTTAGGGAGAGAGAAGTATTTCAAATCAGTGTCTGCAGGGAAAATAAAAACTTTAGCTTCACCACCTTTTAACTAATCATGGTACTGTCAGCAGAAATGACACATTTAATTAAAAAAAAGCTTCCCTGCCTACAATGTATGGCGTGTTATAGCTTTAGGACACTTGATTATTTGTAGCTGCAATAATACTACATTACTTCACCACAAAGAAGACAGTGGATAGCAAATGCTGGGTTTATTCTTTCTTTCCTTCTCTTCTGCTCTCCAAAGATTCCCCTGGCCCCATCATAACCCCATGTGGGGTGATTTTTGGCTTTCCCAACCAAACAGCATCCACTTATTTAGACTTCAGTTCTCTGAGTTCTCAGTGAGCATAGCTGGCTGGGAATTTTGGGAGTACCTATAGGGGGTCTTGAAAGCCACCAAACTGAGAAGACTGGATCCTGGGGAGGAGGAAGTAGAAGGAAAAAGGGAAGAAGGAGCAGATTGCCAATGTGCCTGGTATCTCTTAGAGCCAGCAAGGCGCAGAGCTGGCCTGCACACTGGCGTTTTCTAAAAAGCAATAAATTTGCCATTGCCCCAAAAGATGTGCTGCCGAGGGCCTCCAAGGCTTACTGCTGCTGCCAGCTCCAGCGCTGCCGCTGCTCCACTGGCCATCGAACAGCTGACCAGCGCACCAGGCATTCCTTTGAGGCCTGAGATAATTTTTAATTTATCAAATTAAACATTTCCCCTCTACATGTTGTGCAGGCCTGCTGTAGAGGTTAAGTCGGTGGACTAGGAGTACGGAGACCAAGTCCCAGTCCTCCCTTAGGCACAGAACCCAGCTGGGTGAACATAAGAACATAAACAGGGCCCTGCTGGATTGGACCCCTGGCCCATCTTGTCCAGCAGTCTGTTCTCACAGTGGCCAACCAACAGAGGCAGCCCCACTGTCATCAAGGCCAACAGCCATGGGTCCCCATGCTTTCCAGTCAGTCATTTCTTCTAGCCCAGTATATGTACTTAGCTGGTAAAGATGCTGTATGTTAGGGGAGGATAATCTAAGACCTGTGAAGATATGCGGCCCCCAAGTCTCCTTCTTTGCATCCCCAAGGATCCAGTCCAATAATAAAGATCAAAGCAGTGTGTGGTAAAATCCCATTTTGATCTGAGAAACACACCTAAGAGTAATAATGCAGGCCCTAAAATAGGCATTAAGAAAACCACAGAGAACCTCTCAGACTCCAGGAAAATACCCCAAACCCTACTCTGCCTGTGTGCATAACACAACTTTGCCCTCTTTGCATTATTATTCTGTGACCCCTCCTACTCACAAAAGCTATTAAGTGCATTCTCTGGCTTCAAAATGGTTGCCCACTCCTACTACATGTGTATTGAGAGGAAGAACCTAGACTTTTTCCAAAGTCACTCACACATATGCTTGGCCCATCTCAATCCTATTGTCCTACTTGTGAGAAGAGCACTGTTAAGTTTGTGAATAAGCTCTGGCTTAATTTGAATGCTTAGTCTTCTGATTCATTTTTATTCTTTGTCCTTGCTTTTTAGTACATTTATTTGAGAAGTTATTGTTTTTAGACTGTTTTTTAATATTCTGCAGAGCTATACTGCGGGGAGAGGGGGAGGCCAGATTTTCTGCTCTTTGTTGTCATTTCAGGTAGACTGAAATTTAAAAATAAAAACCTCCTCCTTAAACAATTAATCCTCCTCCAGATGTCTTCCCAGGACCATTCAGAACTGAATGGAGAGGGTGGAAAAATCAACATATAAAAGCATTTCTAGTTCTCAATTTCTCCTACTGTAGGAGATAACAAGATACTCAAATGTGGTATGTGCTGAAATGCAAGAACCAAATTAAAGTGGCTGAATTTGTTATGATGGCCCTGATTTTTTAAAGAATATTGTTTATTTATCTCTCTCTTTTTTGTTTCCAGTTAGCCTTAAATGGAAGGGTTTCTAAACCTGAATGGGGTCATCTCTCACAATGAATGTCAAACAGGCAGGACTGAGTCAGCCACCTTCTTTTTGTAGTTAATATGATTGGTGTTAAGAGCTTATCTGCGTCACTTTTCTCCATTTACATTTGAGATAGCCCAATGCAAAATAGGGAAGAAAGGGTTTTAAATTGCATTATTAACAATAGGCTAAGTCTTGGCAAAGCTGATTAAATCAGTTACTTGCCCGATAAAATCATAATAGGGCCCATCTATATCTATCTGACAAGAAACATGTCATTGGTAATGTTTTGTGTTGGCTTTAATGAGTCTGATTGTCATCTTCTAGAGGGGGAAAGCACAAAAGGCACCTGCAGGTCTGCAAGAGAAGAATCACTTATCGATCGAGTTGTCAGGCCTGTCAGGCACTTAGTAATGGCAATGCTGCTACATAAAATCAATGTGACAGCACATTCACAGCAGTTCCTAAGACTCACCATGAGATGGTCTGTTTGGGAGATTCAGTTACATGCAAGATAATATTTCCTCCCTGTACCTCTGGGGGGGGGGAAATAGCCAACCCCAAAGGGTTGCATTTGTGGAGAGAGAAAATAAAAAATGTACATATCTGGCAGGTGAAGAAAATAATAAATAGATTGTGTATCAGGATGTGGAAAGGTGTTATATCCCATCTATCTTATGCTTCATGCATTTAGAACTTAGGAATCCACCTTTTATGTAATTCTTGGTCCATCAGCCTTCAGCTACAAAGAAAACTCACTCCTGACCAAGATAATCCAGCTAATTCTTTATGGAGTACTTTCCATATAAGCTTTGAGATGAATGGTTATGTAAGAGATGAAGTGGTTCCTCACATGGAGAAGGCACCATAAGTAACAATGGGCTGTCCATTCATCCCTGTCAAAATGGGCTAGGCTATACTGCTGCCTTGCAATGTGAAGTGTTTCTGTGCTATTGTCAGAAGGGTGTGTAGTTTGTAAGGCCTCAGTTGCTCCATAGACTCTTAGCCTGGTCACAATTCCTGGAATGTTCTTGGAAGATGCCACTGTTCGTTCACAATGACAGGGAAGCATTAAAACATTCATATCTGAAATTATGCAGGCCTTGACCAAACTGATCCAAAACAACAAAGCAGGTCCAAAGTGAATCTTGTTTCTTGTGCCCACCTCAGCTAATCATAATTAATTATATCTGCACTGCACTGGTATGTATTACTGGTATACTCCAAGTGCTTTACACAAACTGAAAATGAAGAAACTGCAGAAATGGAGCACGTGTGAAATAGTGCATGCAATAGAAAGATCAATTTCCAACAAAGACTGAGGTTCCTTTAGAACAGAGCTTTCCAAACTTTTCCTGTTGGTGACACACACCAACAGTGGCAGTGGCGGCTGTGTGCATGGCGACAGCGGTGGCGGCGGTGCGCGCGGCAGCAGTGTGCAGGTGTGTCACGTGAAACCCGGAAGCACTGATGGCATGCTGCCGCCACCACACACACTACCACACAGGGTGGCGGCGGCGCACCATCAGTGCTTCCAGGTTTTCACGCAACACACCAGGCGACACAGTACTGTGTCACGACACACAGTTTGGAAAGCTATGCTTTAGAATATCCCAACAGGTTCTGCAAACCCAAACAGAAAATTTGGCAACTTTGTAGGTGATATAAGTGTGTTTCTCCACTAAAAGGAAAGAGACATAACCACCTTCCGACCACCCGGGAAGGTGTAGCATACTGATGAAATACGTTCCATGTGAAAATCCTCACAGCAGTATAGAAGGACATGTACTGTATAGTGGTTCGGACTGCTCCTAAGTCACAGGAGAAACGTTACATGGTATATTATTGAATTTGCCCTAAAGCAGATCAGATGGAAGAACGTTAGTTTGGACTTTAAAAAGCAGAGCCAAGGTCTTGAACTACTTTGAAAAGACTTCAGTAACCTTGATTTTATTCCAGAGTTCACACAAGACATACAGCTGAAAATACGTCATCAGTTTGTGTCAGCCCTTCGAGGTAGTCCAAACAAGAAGCACCAACCACTACCTTTACTGTAAGGTTACAGCAACAAAATCTTGCAAGTCCAAAAGTACCTCTCCCCTCCCTTACTTTTATTTTTATTTAAAAAATTTAAATAAAATTTTTGAATGTATAGGAGATTTATTTTTGAATGTATAGGTGGTTGAATGTATAGGAGATTTGTCTGTCTCCACATTTGATCATCTGAAGGAGCCCTAGGAGGATTGATTTGCAGTTTCATGTCTGTTGGAATATGACATGCCAAATGCGGTCTATTTTGGCCCAAATGCCCAGCAACTATACACCAGCATTTGGCTGTATCCCTTGTCTTCAGGGATATCATTATCTGGACTCCATATATTCTGCATGGCTGCTGACTGCAAAGGTTTTCTGAAGCACAAATTTAAGACAACGATTTGCAGAGCCTCACAGCCTCAACCAAGATGTGCAATAGTAACTGAGTGGAAGAACAGGAAGGGGTTTCTGCACTCACGCTGTGCATGCACAGAGCCTCTTCTGGCTACTATATATAGTACAGTCAGGGCAAGCAAAGTGAATGTTCTTAGAATGAAGTGCTCACATTGCTCTGCAAAGCCCTCGTTCTGATATATTTGAAAAAAACAAAACAAAAGCAGGCGTTCAAGCAGAAGATTTAAAACTCCACTCATCTCCAAACCTCAGATGGCTGCAGTGAATAAAAGAGAAAAAATGTACAGAAAGCCTAGGACTCTGTAATCCTCTGTTTTATTATCCTCTATCTTATTTTATTTTTTACAGTTCTTCACAGGCATAGATGTGAAACTCGATTTGTGTCTTGTAGCTCAAAAGAAAAAGAAAAACCCTCTAACCAAACTCATCAACATTTTAAAACAAGAATAAGGTAAAAATATACCCCAAGCATTTTTCTAAAGCCATATAGCCTGCACCATATGTTGTAGAATTTTCTACACCAGTTGCATCTGCAGCAAGCCATAATGATGACACATGGACAGTGACGTCACTCAAAATGTCACCATTATGTGCTAGAGTTCCGATGTCTGACATGTAACTCTTGCCACTTGCATGCACATTTCTTATACCCCCATCTGTGCTAGTGGATGCCTATGGTCTACACCAGTGTTTCTCAAACTTGGCAACTTTAAGATGCTGGCTGGGGGATTCTGAGAGTTGAAGTCCACCCATCTTAAAGTTGCCAAGTTTGAGAAACACTGGTCTACACTTAGCAACACATGTGGTTTATCCAGACTGCAGTGAGTGGATACTATGCATACAGAGGGCAGAATGTCCAGGGAGCCCAAAATCTGGTGGTAGGCCTTGCATGTAATAAGCATTCTAAAGTAATTCATACAGTCACATCTTATAATCTATACTAAGTAAAGAGCATCAACCACAGATTTCTTTAATGGTGACACAGAGTGATCTGCCAAAGTAAGCTTCAGATAAGCAGCAGTGTCAACAATGAATTGAGTTTGGCGCTGTCCACTCAAGGTGAAAGTGTTTATATGATGCAGCAGATAATATGTGTATTTATTTGTTTAAAATATTCTATCCTGTTTCTCTCCTTTAAAAGTACTAAAAAAGAAAACCTGAATTAAAATACATTAAAATCCTATGCAATGTCTGCGTTAAAATATCAATCCAGTAGGAGGGATAACATATGGGATAATACATGGCACTGATAGGGATCTGCACCTTTGTTGCTCATATTTTAGACCATTCGAATTAATTACGCCTCCAGTATTTAACTGTATAGTTGCCTGATGGCAATGCCTAAATAACAAACTTAGATTGGAATGGACTGAATTAATGGCAGGCATAAACAGCTCCTCACCTGATCCTTTTGAAAATAAGCCCAGTTAAGTGGATGATATTAGAAAGCTAAGCCAAGTCAGACCTGTTTAGTACCACCGTGAAAGAAAGATCCAGACTGTGGCTAGACTGGGAAGTAAATACAAACACACACACACACACACAAGCACAAACACACACACCAGGAATAAGGCAAAGTCAAGCCACTTCCATACTGTTGTCAAGAAAACTACATGGGTATTTCCATGAATTCAACAGGAACTGAGCTCAATTCTATAGAGATTATCTTACATTTATTCTTAGCAATGATTGACACATGCTCTTTGCCAAGCAACCATCCACACATAAATCTATGAGTTTTTTAAAAAATGTGTTTTTAAAGTGTGAATATCTATATTTTTAAAATTAAAAATAAATAAATAAAATGTGTGATAGAAATAAGTCGGATAATACATGCATCTGATCATGCCTGAACATTTATACTGGTATCATCTGCCCAGATGGTGAGAAGCTCTTGCATTGTGTGAACAGTAACAATCTGTGTTCTTAGGCTTGGGATTCAACAAACTAGGCAGCTGTTCTCTTGTGCCAGCAAAAGAATAATGTAATCTTCTGAATAAAAACAAAACAAAACAGGATGAGAACCACTTAGAAGCATTGACACCTCTAAAAAATACAAACCCCTCAAATCCAGCTCCACAAACAACCTAGAAGGACCACCCTCACTCACTGCGCTGCCCATTAGCTATGAGATGATGATGACACCACAAGACATCAAAAGTTTGAGGTCTCCTTCTCTAGAAGATTTACCTATTGCTTTGTTTTACTAAGTAATCCATTCTTGGATTAATTGGTTGAAAAGTAGCATAAAAGAGAACTGGAGTTGACTGAGGCCTCCCATTAAAATATTACAGTTGATGTAAAAATGAATCTGTTAACTTCTTAATAACAGATCCTTAAAGACAATCTTTCATGGTTCACCATTTTGACAGCCAAGCAGTGGAACGGCTGAAGCTGTGGTGTTCTCAATGTTACATCAGCACAAAAGAAAACCCGTCATTGATGGGAGTTGATTTCTCGAAGCCAAGTGTGACTGCATGTCTTCCCTTATTGATTTTTTTCACCCTAATCAGTGTCATCTTATCCCATTATCTCCTGATCTATGAACTCATTTCCAACTTTAGCATGAAAGCCTCTATGATTTAGCACCACATTAGTTTTTGGCACAACTTCATGAGCTCGTCCACTTAAAATGCAAGTACTGTAGACAAGAACCAAACTGAACCACCACTGAAGAATGTCTGTCTGTCTGTCTGTCTGTCTGTCTGTCTGTCTGTCTGTCTACCTACCTACCTACCTACCTACCTACCTACCTACTTATCATCTATCTATCCACCTTTATAACTTCTAACTCCTATTGTCTAAACAATACAGTAAGCCTTTATTTGCCTCTCTAAACTATTTTAAGTTATCCAATATGGATAAGTGCTGTAGAATAACTATTATGGCCCAGTGATAGATCTTGATGATTTCACAAACTTGACTTCCCTACTGATAGTGAAATTCACTGAAACTCCATTAGGGCATGTTGAAAAATTCCATATGACAGCTCTTAGTTTAGGAAAATTGGGGGGAGGGGTGTCAGAATACCAAGCATAACTCACACCCTACAAGATTTTTACACGTGATTTTTATTTCCTAACTTGGAAGACATTGACTTTCCAGAATAGCATTATTACAATTTTCCCTTTTCTTGGAGGTATTAGAAATATCTCTTTTGACCACTAGCTAAGTTGTTATATGTTAAACTCCCACTTGTTATATTTGGCAAAACTTCTATAACTTTTCAACCTTAGGTCAAGGACTTTTTTAAAAAATGTTTTCTAGCATATTATCTTAATATTACGGCTACATGGCAGTTGCCTCATAATTTGCCCTTAGGCTTGTTCTCAGATTAAGAAGAGAAATGTATTTGGGACTTACATGTCCTTTTCACCCACCCTCAGGCTGAAGAGTGGGATAATTAATATGCAGTTAACTAGAAGCATGGAATGGGATGATACTTATAAGTCATAATCTCTCCTCTCAGTTTGCATACTTGCTTACAAAATTCTTTGCCAACTATTGGTAAGAAAAGGATGTCATGTCAGAGGAACTGATTGTGAATGCAGTTCCTTATACATGTGTAGGTTATTCCCACCTTCAGCTACATGCATAGAGAATGGAGAACATTTGTATTCTCCACTCTGCTGCCCTGCATTCAGTGATTATTTAGTTCTGGTACCTTTTAAGTGCAGCATTACAAAATTTGAGAGTGATCCAACCAGCCTTCCCCAACATGCATCCAGCCATATTTGTTTTATTTCTGGTCATAGTATCAAATGAGCTTTTAAACTGGTTAAGTCCCACCAATAAATCCTATCTGATTAGGCTGCATTGTAACTCTGATATATGGAGCGATCCCATTTCTCTTTCAACTCAACCTATATGTGGATTTTTCCTTAGGCTACTGTTCAGTTGTATCATTTATTTCTTTTATTTATTTCTTTTATTTATTTCTTTATTTTCTAGTGGTTCAGGCTCCGGGCTAGAAACCAGGAGACTGAGTTCTAGTCCCGCCTTACGCATGAAAGCCGGCTTGGTGACCTTGGGCCAGTCATCTTTATTATTTTTATAAATAACTCAAGGCGGCAAACATACCTAATACTCCTTCCTCCTCCTCTTTTCCCCACAACAGCAACCCTGTGAGGTGAGTTGGGCTGAGAGAGAGTGACTGGCCCAAGGTCACCCAGCCGGCTTTCATGCCCAAGGCGGGACTACAACGCACAGTCTCCTGGTTTGTTATTGGCTCCTTCCTAGGGCTGAGAGAATGTGATTGGCTCAGGGTCACCCAGCCGGCTTTCATGCCTAAGGCGGAACTAGAACTCTCAGTCTCCTGGTTTCTAGCCCGTTGCCTTAACCACTAGACCAAACTGGCTCTCCATCATGCTGGTATTTTCTATTTATTTTGATCATTCCAACATCGCTCATAGTTGGTTCAAGTTTGCTGCTTAGTAGAACACTATAAATTAGGAGGAGGAATGGCTGTACTCTTTATTTCTTTCCAATAAGAGTCCATAAATTATACACAGTAGGTGTTTTCCCCATATTCAGGATCCCCTTGCAGTCAATTTTATCAATATTACAGCTCTTCTAGGTACATTTTCAGCTCTCAGAATATTTATTTACAGGAACTGTTTTAAGATGTAACTGCTCAATATATTTTTAAAAAATCTATAGCTAGACAAATTGATCATTATTTTGTCACAACACATTATGAAATAACTGCATCAGAAGAACAAGTGTTTCTTCAGGAGTCACAATACAGAGGCAGAAATTAAAATGAAAGTAAGAACAAACAAGGGGGGAGGAGGGGAGGGGGAGGAGGAGGAGGAGGAGGAAAAGTCTCATGCTACTGTAGGTTGGAAAAGCATAGTGTGATGCTATCAAGCCAAATCTTTTTTCAATCCCACCCAAGAAGGGGGAAGTATCTAATATGATGATGTAGCAGACTGTACAGCAGGACTCTCACATGAGGTTGCAAGGTTTGGTAGAAACTTCATGTTCATTATTATAGCCAATTATTTCCTTTGAAGACCTATCAGATGGATTGCAATCATTCTTTCCAGCTGGATCTGTATAAACGCAGAAGTAAGTCTTATGGGTCCAGCTAGGTGGCAGCACTTAGCTGACCCTGATTGATTTTAAAAACCTAAGCAGGAAGGATCTGGTTAAAACTTGAATGAGTGCTAATAATCCCAGGGCTGTAGGCTAGGGTGGGAGGTTGGGAAAAAAAAGCATCCTGGAAGAAGGCCATGGCAAATGATTTCCATACTGTTGCCAAGAAAACTACTTGGATATGTCCATGCAATCACCAAACGTCAAGCTGACTCAAAGGAGACTTTATCATCATCTATTCTGTAGGCTTATAATGTTGGATTGCCAGTTTTGTACAACCTCATATTCATATAACTATAGCTATTTTCCCTTTGCTGAATCTATCAAGCTAACATTTTTAGGCTGAACCCACTTTTACTCAGAAGTAAGACCTGTGGGCTTCTTTCCAAGGAAATATGCTTAGGATTTTGACATAGCCAGACTAAATCAAGTCCTAACTAAATTAAAAGAAAACACCCAGTGAAGGTTTTCTCAAAGAGATTTTCACCAATGTGTTTCTAAAGTAATCAGTTGTGACAGGATCTCAAGAATGTTGAAGCAGCTTCCATTATTTTTCATCTGCTGTTGTACGCCACCTGCATGATGAGAGAATGTGGGGGATTTATGATCTACTGAAACCTGTTTCACAGAACAGACACAAGTGTGTTTCCTCTCCCCTCCTGCCTTGCTTTCAATCCAGATGGGTGAAACATTCCAAGTTCAAACAAAAACAGAGCTTTTTAATTTTGGGGTTTTGAAGAAAACAAATAACCAGTTGAACAATATGTAAAATATAAAATTCTTGTTCATTTATGTAACAGAAATTCATTGGAAATAACTTAATTTGACTAAAAAATGAGTTACAAATTATTAGAGTGAATAGACTTACAGATGGGACATTATTAGAACAGATCAAAGAGAATATTTGTAGCTCAGAGTTGAACTGTGGAGTCCTTGGTGCTCTCTGAGCCTTGTTAATAGTTCCTCAGTCAGTCAACCAAGCAGTAAACAACAACCCAATCAAGGTACTACCAAGGAGAGTACAACACCCCCACCAACACAGGCAGGACAAGCCAGGGTATATAAACAGAGAGCAAGTCCCACTCCCTTTTCTCACTGAAGATGTTGCCTAGCCTGGCAATGAAATGTCTGCAAGAAAACAACAAGGCTCAGAGAGCACCAAGGACTCCACATTAGAACATAAGCAGTGCCCTGCTGGTTTAGACCCCTGGCCCATCTCATCTAGCAGTCTGTTCTCATAGGGTCCAGCCAACTGCACAAGGAAGCCCACTAGTCTCCCAGAAGATGGCCTTCAGAGGCAGTCACACTCCCATCAAGGCTAATAGCCATTGATCCCCATGGTCCAACCCTTTTTTGAAGCCAGCCAAGCTTGTAGTGAGCACCATACAGTATCTCATGGTAATGAATTCTGAAGTTTAATTATGTGTTGTGTAAAAACAAATATCTTTTTGTATGTCCTTATTCTTCCAGGAATCAATTCATTGCCTGACCTCTGGTTCTAGTATTTTAGAAAGGGGAAAATAGCTTCTTCTTGTCTACTTTATACACACCAGGCATATTTTGTTTACCTCAATCATGTCCCCTCTCATTCACCTTTCTAGGCTAAAAATCCCCAAGTGTCTCAACCTCTCTTTATAGGGAAGCTGCTCCTGCCCCTTGATCATCTCAGTTACCCTCTTCTTTACTTTTTTTAGCTCTACTATATCCTTGCTGAGGTGCAGTGACCAGAACTGCACACAATATTCCAAATGCACCATTGATTTATATAAGGGCATTATGATATTGACATCTCTATTTTCAATACCACTGTTATTATTCCTAACATGCTGTAGCCTTTTTTACAGTGGATGCACATTGTGTCAACACCATTGAAGTGTTTATCATTACTCCAAGATCTCTTTCCTCATCAGTCACTGCTAGCTCTAATCCCCTTAGTCTGTATGAGTAGTTAGCATCTTTGGCATCACTTTACACTTGCTCACGTTGAATGACATCTGTCATGTTGATGCCCACTCCCTAATGTGCTCTTCACTGTCTATTGTTTTTACCACTCTGAACAATTTAGTGTCATCAGAAAAGTTGGGTATTCCACTAGCCACACCTGATTCCAGATCATTTATAAATATGGTAAAAAGCACCTGTCCTAGGACAGAACCCTGGGGAACCCCAATAGTTACATCTCTCCATTGTGAGAAATGTCCATTTGCTCCTACTCTGTTTTCTATTCTTTAGCCAGTTGCTTATCCACAAGACAAGAGGACCTACCCCTTTATTCCATGGCTGTTAAGCTTAATGAGAAAATTTTTGATGAGGAACTTTATCAAAGGCTTTTTGAAAAATCTAAGTAGATGATGTCTACTGGCTCACCCTTACCCACATGTTTGCCCTCAAAAAACTCTAGTTGATAAGTTAGACAGCATCTTCATTTAGTGAAGCCATGTTGGATATCCTTGAGCAAGGCCTGAGTCTCCAAATGTTTGGTCATTTCATCTTTAATAGCAGTTTCCACTATCTTCCCTGGAACAAATATTAAGCTGAAAGGCCTATAATTTCTTGGATCTCCACATGAGCCCTTCTTAAAAATTGGAGTTATGTTGGCCACTTTCCAGTCCTGAACAACTATAGAGGCTGAGGGTAGAAACAGGTTGCATCTTTTCGCTAGAAGGTCCACAACCTCAGCTTTAAGCTCCTACTTCTAATGATACTTTCTTGGCCCTAATAGCTTCCTTTACAATGCTAGTCAAGCATGGAGGCCTCCTCTTGGACTTTAGGGTCATTTTCCTAATTTTAGGAATATATTGTGCCTGAGCCTCTATAATTGTGGTTTTAAACAACAGCCAAGCTTTCTGGAGGGAGCTTGCCCTTTCAACCTTCCCTTTGAGTTTCCTTTTCATCAATTTTCTCAATTTGAAAAGTTCCCTGTTTGGAACTCAAGTATAACTGTGTGGGAATAGCTATGTGGGTTATTGTTTCTTTCAATGTTGAATTTTAGAGCATTGTGGTCACTATTCCCAATCAGTTCGACTACATATATTTCTCTCACCAAGTCCTGAGCACTATTTAAGAGTAGGTCTTGTATTGCTTCCTCCTTCATCAGTTCCATGACCAACTGCTCCAGCACACAGCCATTTATAGTATCTAAGAATTGTATCTCTCCATCATGGTTTGAACACACATTCACCCAGTCAATGTGTGGATAATTGAAATCTCCCATAATTACAAGACTTCCTTTTTGGGATGTCTCTCTGATTTCCCTCTACATTTCCAGACCTCTTTGAGCATCTTGGTTAGGGGGATGATAGTACACCCCCAGAATTAACTTGCCATTATGACCTGATATTTCTACCCAGACTGATATTGTAAAATGATCTGCTTCTTTGGGAATGTCAAGATAATTTGATTCAATGGTCTCTTTGACATAGAAGGCAACACCTCCTCCACTACACTCTTCCCTGTCTTTCCTATAGAGTTTGTAACCAGGAATAACTATGTCCCACTGATTTTCCCTAGTCTACCAGGTTTCAGTTACACTCACTATATGCTATCCTCTAAGACCAGGCATTCCAATTCACCCATTTTGCCTGCAGGATCCTAGCATTCATATATAAACACTGATAGAAGCTTCTTTCACTGCTTTCTTTTGATTCTTTTGGTTTGCACCATATTCCCTTGTTTCATTAGGCCTTGTTGAATAGTCATCACATCTGACTGCATTGTCCTCTCCTATTTCTTCCCTAAGCAATGATTGTTTCCAAACTGGGCACTCCTCAGCTCCTGTCAGCTTTCCCCCTGCCTCACTTAAAGAGCTGCTCCGCCATCTTTTTCATTTTAAGTGCCAGCAGTTTGATCCCATTTTGGTTCAGGTGGAACCTATCCCTCCTGTACAGACCCAGCTTTTCCCAAAATATTCCCCAATGCCTAATAAATAAGAAGCCCTCCTCTCAGCACCAACGCCTCATCTGCGCATTGAGACATTTCAACTCTGCCTGTCTAGCTGGTCCTGCATGTGGAACAGGTAGCATTTCAGAGAAAGCTACCCTGGAGGTTCTGCCTTTCAGCTTCCTGCCTAGCAACCTGAATTTGGCTTCCAGGACCTCCCAACTACATTTAAGGATATCTTTGGTGCCCATGTGCACCATGACAGCTGTCTCCTCTCCAGCACTGTCTAGCAGTTTATCTAGATAGTAAGTGATATCTGCAAACTTTGCACCAGACAGGCAAGACACTGTGCAGTCAGCACACCCACCAGACCCCCAGCTATCTACATTCCTAATGATTGAATCACCTACCACCAGAAGCCCTGTTCCCCCAGGAGGAGAATCCTTGGTGCAAGAGGAAACGTGTTTGGCCTCTAAGGAATAGGTCGCTTCTAAGGGAGAACTTTCCTCTTCCTCAGCTGACATCCTCCTTCCCCAGGACCCTCATCTCTGTAACAGCCAAGAAGCTGTCACTCTGTGAGTAGGACTCTGCTATCACGTCCCTGAGGGGCCCGTCCACCTGCCTCTCTGCCTTTCCTACTTGTTCCACTAGAACTACCTTGGCCTCAAGGATCAAACTTGTTACCTGAGAGCCAGGAGCTCCTTTCACTGAGCAAACCCACACAATATCTGTCCAGCAGTCAGATGATCATACATGTGACACCCAGTGCAGTATACCATGAATGTCTTGCTGGCTGTATACCTTCATATCTATTTTAGTAGAGATATATATGTTTCTTTGAAACCTTGCAACCTCATGTGAGAGTCCAGCTGTACAGTCTGCTATGTCATATCAGATACTTCCTCATTCTTGGGTGGGACTGAAAAAAGATTTGGCTTGATAGCATCACACTATGCTTTTTCAACCTACAGTAGCATGAGACTCCTCCTCCTCCTCCTCCTTTTTCTCTTTGCATGCCATTAGGCACAAGGGCCCTGGTTTTAAGTTTGCATTTTAGTCCCTCTTCCCTCTCAAGGGTTAGGGTTAGGTTGCAGGGAACAGGAGGCTCAGTAGCTAGCCCAAGCCAGAAAGACATGCAGAAACCTCACCAGACACATGGCTAAATCTCCCAAATAATCACACACTCCTTCTCTTCGCCTCTTTTTTTTGTAACCAATTTCCACCCAAAGTTCTCTGTTTAGCACTCTCTGCTTCTCCTCAGTTCTGAGCAGCTCCGAGCTTTTCAATTGTAAATTTACAGTATTTCATTTAGTCTGGTATATTTTTTGTGTGCATGTGTGTATTTATGAGACAGAGAAAGAAATATTAAAAATGCAGACTAAATTATCACATTTTATCTTATACAGCATGAGTGCCTTTATTAAGTTATGAGCCAGGCTGGTGTTCCGCGCGTGACCCTTCTGGAGGAAGGTGGACCTAGGCACAGTGCCTTATGTTGTAATCATCTTACAATGACTTTTTCGCCATGGGTCTGGAAACAACACCTAGGCAAAATCATATGGCTAGACTGTTCTCCAATCAGATCAGATTGTGGATTTTATTTATTCATTTATTCATTCAATCATTTCTATGCTGCCTCATCAAAAGATTCTAGGTGGCTTCAATTCATAAAAACCATGATAAAGGACACCATCATCCAAATACAGAGCCACAGCAGCTGCCTCCCGTTAAGTGCCACCCTCTGCTCTTCAGAAAAGCACTGTCTTCACAGCCTTCCTAAATGGCTCTAATAGCTTCATTTAGGATGGCTCCTACCAATAACATGGTAGGAGCCATCCTAACTTCAGAGGGCAGCAATTTCAGAGGAAGGGGGCTATAAGTGAGAAGGCTTTCCTCCGAGCTCTGCAGCCTTTGCATCTAGAGGGTTATCCACAGCATGCCCTATCAAACATGATATATTGCACTGGCAGGTTCTACCTGGCAGAATCACAATTACCCAGAGGTAACAAATAGACAAGCCAGAACATAACAATCACCAACTTGAATTGGCCCAGAAGCCAACTGACAATCAATGTAGCTCCTGAAATGAAGGTTGGACTCTTCTGTACTCATCTGCACCCACAAGCAAGCAGGCCAATGCATTTTGCACCAGCTGTAACTTCTGAGTCTACTTCGGGAGCAGTCCTATATAGAACAAGTTGGAGAGATTCTGTTGTGAGATGATAAGGGCATGAGTTACTTTTGGCAGAGCTTCTGGTTCTTGAAAAACCACTACTAGCCTTCAATTCAAGATGTGATTTGTACCAATGAAGCCCTAAATGGGTTAAGACGTTTTGAAGAGTGATGCTTCTTCTATGAACCTGCCCAGAACCTCCCATTAGAGTTTATCTACTTGGAAAGATTGGTGGGAACTGGGGTTCCAGTTGTTGAACACCAGGGAGACTACAGTGGCTTCCTTATGAGTTTTTAAATGACTGCCCCACCAAGCTTTCCCTCAAGTTTCTTGATTTTAAAGAACTATTCAAAAATAGATCTTCCATAATTAATTTGATTTCACAGATCTACGTATTCCTGTTTCTTTGTCAAACTTCGGGGGGGGGGGGGGGGGGAAGTACCACTCTTCTAAAATCTAGACTGGATCCTGATTCTGAGTGGAACTGGATATGCTCTGAGTGGACTAGCTTAATGTGTGTTTTATCAAGAGCTGATTTAAAAAATAGTCAATGTATTGTTTTATTTATTGCTAATTTTTCAATTCTTGAAGTCATTCTGAACATTTCAGATCTGAAAAGCACTTGAAGAAAGTAATAATAGTAGAAGTAGCAATAATAATAATAATAATATAACAACAACAATAATAACATTTATAATAGCTTATTTATTAGAGTAGTAAAGTGATTGAGACTGGACTTGGACTTGAGAGATACAAGTTCAAGTTCTCATTTGACCATAGAGTTCTGAGAACCTTTCATTCACTTGCAGCCCAGTCTACCTCACCATGGAGATAAATTGAAGACGACCATCCTCCTCCCTGCCACACACCACCTTGAACTCTTAAAGCAAAGGCAGCATATAAATACACAAGTACAGCTGCAACAGTAATAATGCAATAAAATTACTATAATATTACTGATTTTCTCTGAAACTTCTCCACTACTTCAGCTGTTTCTTCTGAGTTTAGAACCAGGCCAGCTATTAAAATATGAAAGGTTTGATGGCTATTTTTTCTTATAATTCCTTTTCCACTAACGGAAACTGAAATTGGCTCTAAAATCAGAATTTCTGTCGGAACTGTCAGCTTATATTCTTCAATAGATTCCTCTAAAAAGAATGGAGAATTTGACATAGCATCAAATAAGGTAACCTATCCCAACCTTGGGGTAAATGGGAATCCAGGAGAAGTAGCCCCAACATTTCTGGAGGGTTTCAGGTTAGGGACATGATAAAACAATGAAAAAAACCTCATCTCCTTTGGCACAGCAGATGAGTCATGCTGTACGCCACTTATCCCTTCCAGCAACAGATGTGGTTTATTTTGAGAGCTTTGGGCTTCTTTTATATATTAATTTTGGTGATGTAAATAGTGTTTCTGGACTGAATGCAATTAAAGATTGCTAGCTAAGAGATGATACCACCTGAATGAACCTTCTGCCAATCTTACTTATTCTCTGGAGGCAAATGAAATGAAAGCAATGTCTTCCTCTGAAGCAACTCTTTGGGAAAAAAGGAAGAAAGCTGGCTCAGTGCATTCTGCATGCAGCCTCTCATGATGAATACTTCCCAAGTAGCAAGATGCAATGTTAATATATCTCAGCTCCAATTGGTGCCAGATAAGACCTTCTGAGGACCTCCATAACGCTAATGATATATTCTCATGCATTTTAAACAGCCCACCGATTATTCCAACAACCAGGCCTCCTAGGAACTCACTCTTGACAAATAAAATGAGACCAGATGTCCTGATAAGTGCATACATTTTAATAGTAAATAAATGAGTCCTCGGTAGTTCTGCTCCTGTTAGCAAGGGAGTTGGTTTCCAGCTGCTTGTTTTTCTGCAAACAGCTGAATAAATACATTCCCTGTATAATATGATTTTCAGCAAGAAAATGATTACTTGGTAGCTCGAGCTTCAAATCTATTTCCCCTACGATTGTTTATCTGGAAGCAGATGGGATATAGCTCAATGACTTTCTAATAACTTTTCAAACTCACCCTTGTGCAGAACCAAGTCAGAAACAGACAACTTTAGAAGAAGGTCTCCCAGGTGGTAGGTTGGCCTTTCAAACCTTAAACCCTACGGGAGTAAGTTATCCATTTGCCCCCCTTGAGCTTGTCTGAGTGTTAAGACTTGCAAATCAGCCTCTACTTTCTGGTCTGCCTATAGGAGCAGTTAGATTGAGAGGGACCAGGAAGAGGCTTTCTCAGGGGTGGTCCTGCATCTTTTGAACTCCCTCTCCAGAGTTGCATCTGGATTGTCACCACTGGTTTTTAATAAAACCTCGGAATAAATTTTTATTCCAGTCTGCACTGGATTAATCAGTATGAGCTACTTAAAGAATGTTGGCTTCTGCTGGTTTGCTATTCATCTTTCTGAATACTTTGGCTATAATGGTTACATTTGATTTGTTGTTGTTGAAGGCCAGATGTAAATCTTTGCATGAATGGCTAAGCCATAAGATCCCATGGTCCCTTCCATATATTCATTCATACTCATTCAGCCAGGCCTGTGAAGTGTGTGGGGCAGCCCTGATTCATCTCAATGAGGTGCCTCATAGCCTTCTCTGGCACTTGCAATCACTAAGAGAGACTTGCAAATATTGCAGATATTGGAGAAGGCAGTTAGAGCAGGTGACATGAAGCAACATGGTTGCTTTTCTTTACTCTGGGGAGCAAGGGAGCTCTGTTGCTTTAAGAAACCCCTTCATCTGAACTTTGGTCAACTATTGCTCAGCCCTAATTCTGAGGCAAAGAATACAATTGTTCTCTTGCTGGTTATAGTTTTATGTTTTTTGAAATAGTACCCACTTCTCTTGCATCTGTGATGACTCATTCCTTTGATATTAACTTAGAGACTTTTAGCACAAGCCATGATAGGATATGAAAAAGTTCTTTTATTAATACAAGTGAATAGAATCGATGCAAAGAGCAAACTAAAACTTTTCATGCTCAAACATATTTTAAAACCTGCCAGACTCTCAAGCACCCCTCATCCACCCCTCCCCTCCTGACTCACTTCCCATAACTTTACACGCCCAGCCTTTGATGTTTCCAGATGGATGGCCTTGGAGCCTGGTACCTCTCTTCCCTCCCTTAACGCCTGCATGCCATTCCTATCTCTAATGGTTGCTCTACTATCTGGCAAGCACTTTAGTTAATTACTATAGCTTCGCACTATCTAGTTACTACAAATACCATCTATCTAACTAGTTACTACAAATCCTATCTATCTAAAGCAGAATGGTAGGATGGCATCCTGACATACCGCCCTCCTTAAACAAACCCCCACCACCATTACAAGCTTATATGAAAAACATGGAAAAGTAAAAAAAAGAAAAGAAAAAAAAAGAAAAGAAAAGAAAAGAAAAAAGAAGCAGCAATTGGTTATAAGGCAATAACTCCCCCATCCAACTTCAATTGACCCAATTCATCCTCACTTAGGCTTATCGGGGTACCGTTGGTGAAACTCTTTTACTAGTTGGGGCGCCTGCACATGGTGGCTGTTTATCCATTCACTTTGGGACTTGGGGAAGTGTTTCCACTGTATCAGGTATGGCAATGTCCCATGGTGTCTCCTGGAATCCAGGATATCTTGTACTTCAAAATGCTGTTCCCAATCAATCATCACTGGAACTGGCTCAGGCTGCTCGGGATGCCAACGTTCTGAGTCCTTTACTGGCTTCAATAAACTGCAATGAAAGACTGGATGGACTTTCCTTAAATTCTTTGGTAGCTGTATTTCCACTGTTACATCATTAATTACTTTAGTTATAGAGAAAGGCCCCACATATTTTGGGCCTAGCTTTTTTGATGGCTGCCAAGTCTTTAAAAACTTTGTGGACAAATAAACCTTCTCTCCCACCTTCAGTGGCCATTCTGGTGCCCTCTTGCGATCTGCAAACTTCTTATATGTTTCCTTGACTTCTATCAATGCTTTTTCTATTACAGCCCAACCATCTGTTATATGCTTCATCCATTCATCCAGAGGGATGATTTTTGTCTGTAGTCTGGAAAGGCTACAAACTCTTTCCCATTCACCACCTGAAAGGGGGGAAACCCTGTACTCTGGTGCACCAAATTGTTATAGGCCACTTCTGCAAAAGGAAGTAAAGGTAAAGATAAAGGTTCCCCCACACAGTCATGTCCGACTCTAGGGGCCGGTGCTCATCTCCATTTGTTAGCCGAAGAGCCAGCATTGTCCGAAGATGCTTCCATGGTCATGTGGCCAGCATGACACATGCGGAACGCTGTTACCTTCCCACCGAAGTGGTACATATTTATCTACTTGCATTTGCATGCTTTCGAATTGCTAGGTTGGCAAGAGCTGGGGCGAGTGCTGCAGCTCACTCCGTCATGTGGGTTTAGGGTCTCGAACCTCCGAACTTGCGACCTTCGGATTGACAAGCCTGGCATCTTAACCACTAAGCCACCACACCCCCTTCGCAAAAGGAAGTATGTCCACCCAATCATCTTGCTGATAACTAATGTAACACTTGAACTACTTTTCTAGTACCTGGTTAGTCCGTTCACAGCCTCCATCAGTCTGGGGGTGGTGGAAGCTGCTTAGGCCTTGTTCCACTCCAACCATTTTCAGGAATGCCCTCCAAAACTCGGAAGTGAATTGGACCCCTCAGTCGCTGATAATCTGTTCAGGGGTCTCATGTAGTCTATAGATGTGTTGAACAAACATCTTTGCCAACTGTCCAGCATTAGGTATACTAGTGCATGGGATGAAATGGGCTTGTTTTCAAAATAAATCAGTCACCACCCAAATCGCCATTTTCTTTTGACTTTCTGGTAAGTCCACTATAAAATCCATAGCTATCTGCTTCCAAGGCTAGGTAGGACTTGCCACATTCTGCAACAGTCCCCTGGCCTTGCCCCCCACTCTCTTTGCCATAGCACAAGTTGGACAGCTGGACACATACTCCTCCACCTCCTTGCGCAAGGATGGCCACCAAAATTGCCGCCTCAATACATGCAGGGTTTTTAGAAACCCAAAATGGCCGGCTGACTTGGCATCATGACATGAACATACAGCCTATCAGCATTCCACCAATACCCCTGCTTTTCTGCCAGGCTTGCTTTATTGGCTTGCAACCAAGCATCCTTATTTAATTCAGAAAGTAATTCAGTCTGTAAGCCTTCCTCCACTCTTAAAAATGGTGCAGACTTCTGACTTCTCATAACTGCAGCCATCCCCAGCTGCTGAGTTGGGAAATTTGACTCTATAACCTCCTCTCTCTGGCTGTTGTGTTGCAGCAACTGGGATACAGCATCATCCAAGAAATTCTTTCCTCCCAGCAAGTACTTGAGAGTAAAGTTAAAGCTAATGAAAAATTGAGCCCACCTAATTTTTTTAGGGTTCAACTTTCTTGGGGCACACAAAGTCTCTAAATTCTTATGATCTGTCCATATTTCAAAGGGCTGAGAGGCCCCTTCCAGCAAATGCCTCCATGTCAGCAAAGCCCATCGCACCGCAAAGGCTTCCTTTTCCCATACATGCCAGTGTCATTCTGTGTCATTAAATTTACGTGAAAGGTAGGCACAGGATCTCAGGATCCCCCCTTCATCTTTTTGTAATAAAATACCTCCAATCACGACATCTGACATGTCTACCTGTATTACGAAAGGCTTCATGGGATCGGGGTGCTTCAGTACAGGCTTTGACGTAAATAGGGATTTTAACTGTTCAAACGCCTCTTGACATTCTGCCGTCCATTGCAATTTTGGCCCTGGATTTTTCATCTCCTTTTGATCCCCTTTTTGTTGTTGTTGTTGTTCAGTCGTTTAGTCGTGTCCGACTCTTCGTGACCTCATGGACCATAGTACGCCAGGCCTTCCTGTCCTCCACTGTCTCTCGGAGTTTACTCAAATTCATGTTCATTACATCGGTGATGCTATCTAACCATCTCATCCTCTGCCGTCCCCTTCTCCTTTTGCCCTCAGTCTTTCCCAGCATCAGGGTCTTTTCCAGTGAGTCCTTTCTTCGCATTAGGTGGCCAAAGTATTTGAGCTTCAGCTTCAGCATCTGTCCTTCCAATGAGCAGTCAGGGTTGATTTCCTTTAGGATTGACTGGTTTGACCTCCTTGCAGTCCAAGGGACTCTCAAGAGTCTTCTCCAGCACCACAGTTCGAAAGCATCAATTCTTCGGCGCTCAGCCTTCCTTATGGTCCAACTCTCACAGCCATACATTGCTACTGGAAAAACCATAGCTTTAACTATACGGACCTTTGTCGGCATGGTGATGTCTCTGCTTTTTAATATGCTGTCTAGGTTTGCCATAGCTTTCCTTCCAAGGAGCAAGCGTCTTTTAATTTCATGGCTGCAGTCACCATCTGCGGTGATCTTGGAGCCCAAGAAAATAAAATCTGTCACTGCTTCCATTTCTTCCCCTTCTATTTGCCAGGAAGTGATGGGACCAGATGCCATGATCTGGGTTTTTTTAATGTTGAGTTTCAAGCCAGCTTTTGAATTCTCCTCTTTCACCCTCATCAAGAGGCTCTTTAGTTCCTCTTCACTTTCTGCCATTGATCCCCTTTACCCTTTGTTTTTAACAGGTCAGTGAGGGTTAACGCCACTTGTGCAAAATTGGGGATGAATTGCCTAAAGAAATTAGCGAACCCTAGGAAACTTTGCAACTGCCTCCTAGTTTTGGGGGACTCCCAAGCGATTACATCCTGCACCTTTGCAGGATCCATTTCTACCCCCTTATTTGACACTTGGTAACTCAGATAATCTAATTGCTCCTTATGAAACTCACATTTTGACAGTTTAGCGTACAATTGATTTCGTAATAAACGTTTCAACACCTCCCTCACCAATTTTATATGCTCTTCCATTGTTTCAGTATAGACCAAAATGTCATCAAGATAGACTAGCACTCCTTTATACAACAAGTCATGTAATACTTCATTTATCAAATGCATAAAAACCCCAGGGGCCCCCATTAGACTGAAGGGCATTACCAGATATTCAAAAGCACCCAACTGACAATTAAACAGAGTTTTCCATTCATCTCCTTCTCTGATTTGAACTGCACTCAAACATATTTTAAAACCTGCCAGACTCTCAAGCACCCCTCATCCACCCTCCCCTCCTGACTCACTTCCCATAACTTTACATGGCCAGACTTTGATGTTTCCAGATGGATGGCCTTGGAGCCTGGTACCTCTCTTCCCTCCCTTAATGCCTGCATGCCATTCCTATCTCTAATGGTTGCTCTACTGTCTGGCAAGCAGTTTAGTTAATTACTACAGCTTCACACTATCTAGTTACTACAAATACCATCTATCTAACAAGTTACTACAAATCCCATCTAACTAAAGCATATCTATTTAACTAGTTACTACAAATCCCATCTATCTAAAGCATATCTATCTTACTAGTTAAGATAAATCCCATCTATCTAAAGCAGAATGGTAGGATGGTTAAATCCTGACAGTATTTAACTTACACAGTAAATTTAATAGAACAATAGTTAATAATTTAATTTAATTTAATTTAATTTAATTAATTTTAATTTAACTAACTTTTAATATATATATTAGGGTGGGACAGGGAGCTTGGTGAGCCCCAATATAATATCCTCAGCCACTGGGGATCCTAAATATAAAGTTATTCTTTAAGAAGGAATCCAGGCTGAAAGCAGGGGGCATACTCAGGCCACCTTCTAAGTTCAAGCAGAGATGAGATTCAAACTAGGAGTTCTTGTTTCATTGATCTTTCTCTTCTCCAATATGCTAGACCTGCTGTGTTGTACAATGGATGGGAAGTCAAGACTGAAGTCATAAAAATTCAGGTTTTAGCACCACCAGACATTACTCTACAGATCAGTTGCTATTCTTATAAGGTTATGAAAATGAAATCGGAAGAGCCACATACATTATACTGACTTAAGGAAAAAAAACAGGATAAAAATGTAAAGTGCCAGTGCTAGTTGGAATGTACTTGCCAAGAAGTTGTTTTTCTACCTTCATCCCCCACCTCCTTAGAATCTTCAAAAACCAGCTTAACATTGCAGTTTATCGGCTTTTGGTTTTCATGGTTTATCTGCTTACTTTTAATTTCTGCACTGTTTACTTATAATTGATTGTAAATTGTTGGCACGTAATTATGCTTTCCTGTTTGTTTTAATTGTATTCTTAATATATTCAAGCTACTGCAAGAAGGATTACTGTATATGCCTAGCATGCAGTTTAAAAATGTATAAAATAAACAAAGAAAATCCTGAAAAAGCAAGTGTGCCAGTTCCACTAAGTTGTTTCTCAGTCAAGGCAAGAGTGATCCAGAATAACAACCTATACCTATGGTGTATCACTATTTGCTTTTGGGAACTCACAACTGTTTCTGGAAGATAACAGCCTCCACCTTCTGTTGTTTCTAAGAAGACAGTATTGAGGTGGTATGGTACTGCTGCTTCATCTTAGGAAATCTGCAAAACATTTTTTCTATCATGGTCTGAATTTTCCATGGTTGGAATTTCTTTGAAGTAGGGATCTGCTGAGAACCAGTTTGGTGTAGTGGTTAAGGCACCAGGCTAGAAACTGAGAGACTGTGAATTCTAAGCCCACCTTAGGCACAAAGCCAACTGGGTGACCTTGGGCCAGTCACTCTCTCTCAGCCCTAGGAAGCAGACAATGGCAAACCATTTCTGAAATCTTGCCAAGAAAACTGCAGGGAAATGCACAGGCAGTTGCCAGGAGTCCATACTGACTTGAAGGCACCAAAAAAAGGGGGGAGGGGAGGAGTCTGCCAGTCCTTTGTACCTTGGATATGGTTGACAAGTCTTCAAATCTTTCCCTCCCCACAAAGCCAACTTCTCTGCAGGACAAGGCAGGAGAGTGGTGTCTTTCTCTGTTCAGAAGAATGAAACCTGGGAATGGAGCAGGAAGCTAAAATAAATTCCCTTCCATGAGCTGGATTATGTAAGTGTGTTGTTTTCTGGCCAAGTGAGAGACTTTCAATGCATTCTTCTGAAGTTTTACCCAGAATAAGACCTTTAGTTCACTTCCCAGTAAGGTTATTTTACATTGAGACCTTAATGATATAATGGCTTCATGATCCTGAACAGGACAGCTTACTAGCCTGTGTGTAAATTGAAATGCAAACAGACAGGATGGAAATTATGAATCACTGGATCCATCATTTATGTATAAGTCATCCAGAATCTTAAAAGCAAACACATTTTACATTGACTTTGACTGAAGCTTCCTGACTCAACGTGCGTGAGCACAATGGAAGGAAATTGTCTTTAAAACTCAACCCTTCAAAAAAGACAGATTTCACTTGGCAAGATTTCCTGGGATAACTAGAAAGGAAGATTTTTACTTTAAAAAATGTTTAAACTTTATTTGTATAAGGCCATTTGTGGCTCTTCATGGAAGATAGTATGCAGTCTCAAATCTGACAGTTCTATTGTTTAACCTTGTTTGTGGCTTTCTGTACATTCAGATTAATGAGTAGAAATTTGTCTCTGCACAAAAAAGAAGTGTCATTTCTCTTCATGTACAAGGAACAAAATGTTAAGTATCTTTTTTCCCCAACTAAAAATAGATCCAGCACAGGGAGAATGAAAGCATTTCCCAGCCAAACAATGTTCTACCAGTGTTGCAGACAACCATCTGTAGCAGATGACAACAGGTAAGAACTTTCATTTCATCCAAACCCAAATGACCATCAAGATCCAGTTTAAGAACAAGCCACACAGTTTATCACAAAGAGATGCCACTGAGGCCATATTTTTTTTAAAAAAAAATTACTTTTCCAAACCCATGAACTGGGTGATTTGTGTTTAGGAGAACATTTTTTTGCATATACAAGGTTTCCTGTTTCATTTGGTGGCATCCTAGTGAGTTTTCTGCTGAGGGTTCCCCAATCCTTTTTAGTAGACTGGAAACTATATAGGAAGCAAGAAAATCCCACTACACAAGCAGAAGTATTGTGCTTCCTATTCTGAACCAGCATTATCCTGTTTGAGCATGCACTGATCTATTTAGTAAAAGCATATATTATTACGGCCATTATCATGGTGCCCAAAGTGCTCAGGTGCTCAGGAATACACATTCACTTTAAATTTTAAAAAACATCATCTCTGTTTGTAAGAATGCTCTGGTCTCCAAATAGCCCCATAAGCTTTAGAGAAAGTAAAAAATGATGGTTGGCTACAATGAAGTACTTTATTTGGAAGTAGCCCACTTGCCCAGAAAAAGATCAAAAGTAAGAGTGGTAATAGAGAACCACCCATACGAAGAGAGCTAGAAGGGATGACTAGTAACATTTTGGGAAAGAAGTGCTTTTTAACCTGTTGTATTCTTTATGGCTGCAATATGTTAATGGAATCCTCTGCCCAACCCCCTTTTGTTGTTGCAAAAGTTTCCAAGCATTCTCAAAATCCCATCTCTGTACACTACCCCAAAATGTTTGGGGAACCTAAGCCTGATGCAATGTACGAATCCAGTCACTGAGATACAACCTACCTCTAATTCTTCATTTCTACAAAGCTAGTCACAATGGTCTTCCCCACCCCTTTCCTTTGTCCTGAGGAGACAGTTTCCCCAGTATGTTAAGTCCCTAGATATTCATTATATTCTGTAGTCAAGGTGGCCAAGCAGGATGGATGAGTTCCTTGAAATACTGTAAAACAATCAAGCAGATTAGTAATGTTTCACAAATGGAAACATGGAGCTATCAAGCACAATCGCTCATCCACTGCCAATGTTGAGTATGGCCTAGCTAATGAAGATTGACCTTACATTTACGCCTTTGCTCTGTGAGTTGAGCCAAGAATTGTGCTTTGTTACACTTCTTGCTATTGGATTTCTGTGAATAAGTCTATTACTTTTGGTATTTCTTAAGTGAGGCAGCCACAATAAATGGTACTGGGGGGAATGGGCAAGGAGCATTGAAGTATGTATACTTTTATTTCATTTGTTGGTTGGTTGGTTTATTAATCAAATTTGTATAGCCACCCATCTCAGAGAAAAGCGACTCTAGGCAGCTTAGAACAATCCAATAAAACAACACATACATAGATAATCAGTATAAAAATACAAAATCAATATAAAAGATAAATACGATAAAAAAACAAATATATAAACCCTGGGCAAGAGAGAATAAGGACAGCTAATCAGCAATGGAGCCATCTAAGCATATGTCTGGTACTTCACCACTTTCCTTTTCTAAAAAAGATATTTGTCCTCAGCAGCAGAGGAGGATGCCGTTCTGTCACCATGGTTGAAATGAGATTCAGCTACCAATCTTGTCAATCCTTCTGCAAAGGGGTACCACCTTGTTCTTCTTCTCAGGTCAAGCACATCATATTAGTTGTGAATTTAATGTTAAACATGGGTTTGTAGCTCAGTCCCTACGTATCTTCCCATGACACTGGCAATATTGATGGAAGGTTAGGTTCATCATTCTTCATTCTATTTATTTTTGTTCTACTGATTCTCAGCTTTTTATATGTTTATTTCTCTGTGTTGAGTCCATATTCCTAATCACCCATGTGGCCCCATGGGAACGCCACTTGGTTTATAAATCTAACTACTTAATTTGAAACTTTCCAATGTCTTTGACTGCATCAGCCAATTCTCAAGCGTGCTGATTGAGTCAATGGGCTGCAACAGAAGCTTTTGTCTTGGCAATCACTGTTGTGTTTTTCTTGGAATCAGTACCAGTCCAGTGATTGTGTTATAGAAGACAATGTGAAAAGGGTGTCACGGGGATTTAGAGGTGCAATGAACTGTATTCTTCTTTCATCTTTTATATTGAAAATGCCCACGTTAGTAAACGGGGCTAAGGGGTGTACTGCAGCTGAGTTCACAACATGTTACACAAGGTGTGGGTTGCTTTATTTATTTATTTATTTATTTATTTATTTATTTATTATTTGAATTTATCCCCGCCCATCTCTACCATGGTAGACTCTGGGCGGTTTACAATCAATATAAAAGATAAAACCTATACATTAAAACTACTATAAAAATAAAAAATAAAAATCCAAGAAATGGTCTGTTCTTAAAAGGAGGAAAACCACTAAGCCAACCACCCCCAGGAGGAACTATCATTTCCTTCACTCCAGGCCCGGTGGCAGAGCCAGGTCTTCAAGGACTTCCTAAAGGCTAGGAGCGAGGGTGCCAGTCTCACCTCAGGGGGCAAGTTATCCCACAGGGCGGGTGCTATTGCCGAGAAGGCACGCCTCCTGGATCCCGCTAGATGGAATTCTTTTACAGAAGGGATCCGAAGCATGCCCTCCCTGCATGATCGGGTGGGGCGGGTAGATGTGGTCGGGAGAAGACGGTCCTTCAGATACCCTGGTCCCATGCCATGTAGGGCTTTAAAGGTGATAACCAACACCTTGAATTGAATCCGGAAGCAAACTGGTACCCAATGCAGCTCACGGAGTAGCGGTGTTATATGTGCTGATCTCATAGCACCCAGAACTACCCGTGCAGCTGCATTCTGGACCAGCTGAAGCTTCCGGACACTCTTCAAGGGTAGCCCCATGTAGAGCGCGTTGCAATAATCTATATGGGAGATGACAAGGGCATGAGTGACTGTTCGGAGGGCCTCCCGATCCAGGAAGGGGTGCAACTGGCGAACCACCCGAAGCTGTGCAAAGGCCCTCCTGGCCACGACTGCCACCTGCTCCTCGAGCAGGAGTCGTGAGTCCAGGAGGACCCCCAAGTTTTGTTGCCTTGCCATGAAAGTTACTGCAAGACTTTCATGCCTTGCCATGAAAGTTACTGCAAGACTGGTACACAGGTTTTAAATGCAGAAGGTGCTGGGTCCAATTTATGATGTCTCCAGGTAAAAGTATCAGGCAGATGGAGATGGGGCAAAAAAGGTGCTGCTACTTTGAAGACCCTCTACTATTAGAGGAGACAATAAAGTGCTACATAGGAAGTTATAGCATGGGACCCATGGGAATCAATGTGCCCACAAACACTTCCTCAGCCACACTCCCTGCTCCACTTGACTACATTCTTGTTCTCAGATTCCTTTTGTTTATGTATGTATTCTTAAGGAAACTGGCAATGCTGCAAAACATAGCATCAGACCTCAGCATCATACAGAGAGAGAGAGAGGGAGTGTGTGTGTGTGTGTGTGTGTGTGTTCATTCATTCCTTCATTCAAGAATGCTTCTGGGCCACACACAAGCATTTTTAGACAAAACTGGTAGGCTGTTGCAGCCCACATTTATTAAGAAACGTGTCACAGGCCCAGAAGAAAAGACAAAGGTCAATCAGGTAGCAAAACAAAAAAGTCTACCTCTCATCTAGATGGATTGACAGTCTTATCTGATAGACAGGCAACTGAAGAAGCAGGTGTTGCTTCTCATACAGGTGGTGCCAGATTCAGTCCTTGTCTCCTTGTGTAAAAGATCTCTGAGACGTAGCCATAGGCTTTGGAGAGAGGTTGATGGTTCCAAATTAAAGCCAGCAAGGATTTCACATTTTAAACATTGTATGCTCATTTTTCTTAAAGTAGTGGGGGGGAAGACCTCCCTCATGACATTCTGAGAAACTTCTGCTAGTCACTGTCAATCAAAACTGAACATGATGGATCAGTGGTATGACTCAGTATCAGGCACTTTCCTATGTGCTCCTACTTTCGCAAATTATTATTCTTTTACTAAAATGTTGTGCAACAGAAAAATTATATCGGAGCAATCATAGCTGAGTGACAGAACATAGCTTTGCACGCAGAAAGTCCTTGGTTCAATTCCTGGGATCGCCAGTTGAAAAAATTATCTTTGAAGGAGTGACAGAGAAAAATAATACTGAGAATCTCATTGGAAACTGGAAGGTGGCATCTTGCTTTGTCTTCCAAAAGAATCAGTATGGTGTGTAGACGGAGGTCTGTAATCAAACCTGAAAATGCAAGATGAAAGAATCACTCTCTACTCTGAATGTGCAGCTCACTCCAACTAGAGATGGCAACTGGGCTACTTTAAGTCTCTTCAGATTTTAACCCACTTTGGAAAGATGCTGACAAACTCTTTATCTCCTACCCCTTCACATCAAAGGCTAGCAGAAGAGAAAACTAGAGAAACTGCTTATTCTTTACAACAGAGCTTTCCAAACTTTTCATGTTGGTGACACACTTTTTAGACATGCATCATTTCGCGACACACTCTTACAGCAGGGCATCATTTTGCGACATACTCTTACAGCAGGGCACAAAGCAGGCACTAGGACCTGCACGGAATCACAGCAGGTTTGGAGGCAGCAAGGCACAAGGCAGGCACTAGGACCTGCGCGGAATCCTGGCAGGGCTCGGAGGCAGCAGCTGCTGGGACACACCCAGACACTGCAGCCAACACACTAACGTGTCCCGACACACAGTTTGGAAAGCTCTGCTTTACAACATTGCCAAGAAAAGACAAATTACAATCATAATTAGAGATATAGGGAAGATACTTTGACCATATGTTTTTTACCCCTATTTTATTTGCTTCTCTCAGTGCTTGAGCACCCACCTAAGCACACACTAACAATGGCAGAGGATCCACCAATTGTTTTATTAAAGTTAGCAAGTTACAGTGAGTCACTGGTTTCCTGCTGTTAAGAGCAAAAGCACCAAGAGACTGGTTAACAAAGTTCTTAGGGTTATGGAAATGGAAGATGAACGTATGTACCATTGACAAATGATTGTTTTAAACAAGGTGCACAGGAATCTAGGTGTTTCTCTGTCCAGAAAGAAAAACCCTTTTCATGCAGGGTACTTAGCTCTTGAGAAGTGTGCCTGCCAATCAAACTGATTGTTGTTCTAACAGCCTGACTATGAACTATGAACATCCCACTATGAACAGGGAGAGTTGCAAATCCACCTATTCCCAATCTCCTATAGAATGTTGCAATTTATGGAGACAAAGTTTGTGAATTAAAAGGCATTTATTGATGTAACAAAGGTTAAAACTCTGGGAGGAAATAGGTCATGAAGGAGTAATCATGGCATGTATACAGGGAAGATGGTTAAGATTATTGTGGCTGGATACATTGCCCTATACCAGGGTTTCTCAACCAGGGTTCCAGAAGAGGTCACTAGGGGTTCCCTGGGAGATCACGATTTATTCTAAAAAAAATTCAAATTTTGGCAACTTCACATTAAAGAGGTAAGTTTCATTCTTTATTCTTAGTTTAAGAACACTGTTTATTTATTTTTATTTTATATCCCGCCTTTATTATTTTTATAAATAACTCAAAGTGGCAAACATACCAAATACTCCTTCCTCCTCCTATTTGCTTCCCATACAACCTATGTAATTTCAAATCCTTTCTGAAAATCCACATTTTCTGTGAAGACTTATTTTCTATCCCGCCTTTATTATTATTTTTATAAATAACTCAAGGCGGGGAACATGCCTACTACTCCTTCCTCCTCCTATTTTCCCCACAACAACAACCCTGTGAGGTGAGTTGGGCTGAGAGAGAGTGACTGGCCCAAGGTCACCCAGATGGCTTTCATGCCTAAGGCAGGACTAGAACTCTCAGTCTCCTGGTTTCTAGCCCGGTGCCTTAACCACTAGACCAAACTGGCTCCCCCACTGTTAATGCAAATATACAGGCCTACACATGAAACAAATATAATAGTTTTGTAACTTCTGGCCTATATTTGAGCCTGAATGTGCAGGGGTTCCCCAAGGCCTGAAAAATATTTCAAGGGTTCCTCCAGGGTCAAAAGGTTGAGAAAGGTTGCCCTATATATTAAACAGGCAAGCAAAGGCAGAGATATTCAGGGGTCATTGGTAACGCAGTTATGAGCATGTTGGAGCATGTTGGAGCATAGAAAACAATAAAAGTTTCCTCCACACCCCCTTCTCCTTGTTTATTGGCTACAGTTTGTATATAGTAGCTTGTATAGCGCCAGTGTCACAATATTGTATGATTTCACACAATCTGTTTTTAACTATGCTGTCACTTTCTCTTTTTTGCTTCCACCGATACCTATATTGTAATAATTCTTGTTTTTCATTTTGCTCTTTTCCCTGACATGCTAGTTAATGGGTTACTTAAGAAAAGCCAAATATAATATTACAACCTGGGGTCACGTTCCAGCCAAAATCAATATCTATTAAGTTTCATTCATATGAAATAAATAAAATGTGAAACACATTACAGTATTCTATGTCCTTAAATTTGTCAGTTACCTTGCTTCATATAACTTGTTTCTTACATCAGTACTGCTTTTTTTCTGAGACCAGCCTGATCACAGATTAAGACTGTCCAATATATGCCTCTCTAAGCAGCCTTGATTGATAGATTATGTACCACCAAATTGGTGTCAACTGTTAGCAACCACATAGATAGATCTATCTAGGTTCTTCAGGTCTTCTAACAGTGCACCCATTACCGCTGTAATTGGGTCCATCTATCTCGCTGCTGGTCATTCTCTTTTCTTTCCTTCCACCTTTTCCAGCATTAAAGACTTCTCCAAACAGTTAGGTCTTCACATCATGTGTCTGAAGTATAACAATTTGAGCCTGATCATTTGTGCCTCAAGTGAGAACTCTGGGTTGATTTTTTTTTTTGTGGAAGATTCATTTGTTTGTTTTCTTAGCTATCCATGATATTCTCAGGAATCTCTCCAACACCAAATTTCAAAACCATCAACACTCTTTCTATTCTGTTTCTTCAAAGCCCAACTTTTGCTTTCATAGAGCATCACAGGGAAAACAATTTCCTGCGCAATTCTGATCATTGTAGGTATAGACACATCACAGTGTCTGAATATCTTTTCCAGGGCCTTCATGGCTGCTCTGCCAAGTGCTAATCTGCAGCATATTTCTTGACTGCTGAATCCTTTACTGTTATAATCAGTCCCAAAAGACAGAAGCTATCCACCACTTCAGTATCTTCACTGTCAGTTCTAAGGCTGATTCTTCTACCTGTTGTGATTAGTTTGGCATTTTTTATATTTAATTTTAGTTCCATTTTTTCACTATGCTCTTTGATTACTAGAGTATGCAAATCATTTGCATTTTCAACTATCAGAGTAGTATCATCAGCATAGCACAGATTACTAATGTTTCTTTCTACAATCTTAAAAACCGCACTCATCTTCTTCCAATCCAGTTTCCCTCAATATATATTCCACATATAGGTTGAGTAGATAAAGAGAGAATATATAGCCTTCTCTCACTCCTTCCCCAACCTGAAGCCAGGTTCACCATGTTCTACTTAAACTGTGGCTTCCTGACTTGTGTATAGATTTCAAATGAAAACAATGAGATGTTATGGGTTTCCCATTTTTCTAAGCACATTCCACAATTTAATAAGATCAACGCAATTGAAGACCTTTGATTTCTTTGAGGATGTTGTAATACTGCCTCTTGTCTCTTCTAACAGCTCTCTGAAATGATTATGTTCCTTCCTATGATCTTTCCCCTTCTTAGCTTTGGCTTCTCTTCTCTTCTTGGCAATCTCCATGGTTTGTTCTGACATCTACTTTGCTTTCTTCTGTTTCTTGAATTCTGGCAGTCTCATTTCGCATTCAACCTTGACAATTTCTTTAAGTTCATTTCACAGTTCTTCTGGTTCTCAATCAGTGCAGCTAAAGATTTCAAATGTTTCCTGATGTTCTCCCTGAAAATGGTGGGTATATGCTCAAGTTTCCACCAGTATTGTGGAAACTGGTTGTCTTTCTTCTGCTGCTTTAGCTTAACTAAAAACTTGCATAAGAGCAATCTGTGATTTGCTCCACAATCAGCCCCTAGCTATTATAACTGACTAAGCAGCTTAGGGGAAAATAAATTGCTTTTGAAGTTCTACCTGGAAATAAATCTGATCAGGATTAGTGCATTCTCAATGCTGTCATGTTTTCATTCAATGTTTTATGCATGACTATATTCACTTAACCCTTTGCTTTTTAATTGTTAAGTGTGGTAAATCTTTCTCTCTTTAGTAGGTAAAGGTAAAAGTTCCCCCCGCACATTTGTGCAGTCGTGTCCGACTCTAGGGGCCGGTGCTCATCTCCGTTTGTTAGCCGAAGAGCCAGCGTTGTCCGAAGACACTTCCACGGTCATGTGGCTGGCATGACGCGCGCAGAACGCTGTTACCTACCCACCGAAGTGGTACCTATTAATCTACTTGCATTTGCATGCTTTCGAATTGCTAGGTTGGCAAGAGCTGGAGCTAGTGCGGGAGCTCACTCCGCACGCAGGGCTAGGGATTCGAACCTCCGAACTTGCGATCTTCCAGTCAACTTTACTTTCTGCTAAAAGTATGTGGAGAGCCAGTTTGGTGTAGTAGTTAAGGCATCAGGCTAGAAACCCGGAGACCATGTGTTCTAGTCCCACGATAGGCACGAGGCCAGCTGGGTGACCTTGGACCAGTCACTCTCCCTCAGTCCTAGGAAGTAGGCAAGGGCAAACCACTTCTGAAATATGCCAAGAAAACTGCAGGGACTTGTCCAGGTAGTCTCTAGGAATCAACACTGACTCAGAGGCACCAAAACAACAACAAAAAGTATGTGGAGCATTAGTTACTAAGCATGCAAAAATATTGAAGATGAAGGAGGAGATTGCTAGTAATGGTCGCAGTGTCATAAACATATTAATGGATGTATTTAAAGCAAATAAAGTTGTGAGTTCCCCCAAAGAAATCTATGGCCAGGCCTATCCTCTCAGTTCTGCAATATATTTAGTAAACCATTCCAATCAACAAAGTGGCTCAGGAAGAGAGCAGACAGAGAGACTTGCAGATTACAGATCTCTGTTATATAAAATAATACCATCTCTATATAAAACACGATCAGCATAGGATGCTTTTCTGTATCAAAAATAAGTCACAGGAGCAATCAGATCAACAAGCAGTTCCTGTGAGACATATGGGCTTCCCAAAGAGCTTTCCAACAATGATAGTTGCATCAAGTGCAATGTAGAAATCCAAGTAATATCTTTATTGAGCATGCTCTTGCTGGATGCAGCATTCATCTCAATCTAGCTACAATCCCATATAAAATATCTTTTAAAAACACACACACACACAGCCACCACGTATGTACATCTTTCCTGTACTTCAAAAATGTGATCATTTCCATCTATAGCCACTGTTTAAATTAATTCAACCTTGACAGTTTCTCAAATATATCCATGCCATGCTGTGTCTTTTCCAAGAGTGTTGTGTTGGTGAGTCATACAGTTCTTTTGTAATTATTCTGAAAAATTTCGATATGCTTCAATGGATAGGTCTGGTCTGTACTTCTACAGCAATCCTACTGTAAATTTCCATGTAGATGAAGCTGCAAGTCAGAAGGTCATTTCAGATTTCAGTGGATATGTATGGGAAGATTTACCAAGGGAGAGGATGCAGTGCTTTCAAAAACACATGATAAAAGAGTGGCATATTTTAAGAGCATTTGTGGTGAATGTTTCTTAACATTTGGAATCCTCATTAAGCATAGAAAATGGCATTTAATCTAAAAACAAAGGGCCTCCTCTCCACCTTTTATACTCTAATATAGAAATCAACCTGATTGTTAGTAACGACAGTGATACTGAGAGAGAGTCAGACAGCCAGAAGCAGAGGTGATGGATAATCACATGGGCATGGAAATCCTGCCTTCCATATTTATTTTCTAGGCTCAATTTAGGGTGTAAAAGTTATCCTCTGAAGCTCAGATCAAAATAAATTCAGGCTCTCTGAGGGGCTGCCTTTCTAATGGTGAATTGCCCAGACATTAAGATTAGTAGGAAAGGTCTTTCTAAAGATGTCCCTGCATGAGAGATATGGCTAGTCAGATATATAGGAAAGGCTCTCTTTCTACATAGTTCACACATTCTTTATGCATTTCTTCTGGAACTGAATTGGGCCTCCACTCTCTCTGCTTTTAGAAAAAAGCATAATGTCATCTCTCTTTAATGTAGTCTTTTAAATAGTTTTTATGATTATGCTTATTGTATCATAATTATGTCTTCTGTCTTTAGAATTTTCTTTATTTTATTGTTGTTAGCTGACTTGAAAACTCTACTCAAATAGAAAAACGAGAACCAAATCTAACAAGGAAATGGAATCACTGCCAAACCCAGGGTTGTCACAAATCATCTCCAGCTCTATTTGTGGACAGAGAAATGGAAGAAACTATTTCACCAGCAGGCTCTAACAATGGGCACTTCCACACTGCCACTGTTTCTACTTCCCAGCTTCTCAAAATCAGGTTGAACATCTACCAGCCTCCAAAGACTGAGAACAAGGAACAAAGTACTTCATTTGATCACTGCCCCACCCTGGTTGCCACAGGTCCTAGACTCAGGTAATAAAAATCCCCTCACATCCACATTAAACAAAATGAAATAATAATTGATTGCATCCACCATCTCCTTATCTAGGTTGCATGAATTTGGTGATATATAAACACACACACACACACACACACACACGATGAGCAATTCTTATAAGGGGGAAGTTGAACAGTTGTCTCCTTGAACAATCTGTTAGGGTCCAGAAGTGGAAGGCGGGGCAAAGACCTGGGTCCTACAAATGGTGAAATGGACTCCCACAAGCTCCACAGAGTTAGTGTTTCAAAGAAAATATTAGTTTTGCCCCAGGTTCAAGTATACCGCACCTGAACCAAAAATGGATCAACTTGGTTCTTGAACAAGCAACATTTGGGGATCACAGGAGTCCCCATCTGCTTTCAAACTGATGCTGAGTTCTCTTATACTCTTGTACCTCAAAATGGAGAGACATCATGCCATTAGCACAGTTGCATCCTTCCTCACCCCTCCAGCTTGGTTTGGATTCCTGCTGCTTGTGGAAAGGAAGTGGCTGCAAAGAGATTGGCAGCCAGACATCTTCTGTGTAAGAGGAGAGAGATATTGGGGGAGGGGGGGAGAATCGGAAAACAACTGGCATTCTTAGGGAGGGAGAAAAGGAAAATCTCTCAGATTTTTTTTTTCCTTAGAAAAATTCCTTTGGCAAAATTTTGGCTTCTTTAGCCAGAATTGCCTGCTCATGGAGAATTGTGCACCTAGAATTTAAACATTTAAATTACTTTAAATGTTTTCACTGCTGAGCAGATTGTTTTTAAAGCTTGTATAATCTTGGGATGGAGGGCAATCTCCCCCCACCCCCTTTTTTTTTTTTAAATATAGATCAGCCTGTCCCCACTTGTCACCTCCAAAATCAGTTTGGACTACAGCTCCCAGAATTATCAGCAAATATACTGTAGCTATTGGATTTATTAGCTTGGGATTCTACTAAGCATAATTCCAAAACAACTGGAGTACCAAAAAATGGAAGAAGGATATAACATGTGCACGAGTCTTTAGCCATGATAATTAAATGCAGTGTCCATCTTTTACAAGACAAGGTTTAGGAGGGGGAGACAACTTCAGTTGGTACAGTATGATGGTCTCTCTGGATGCACCATTATGTTTGTCTGATCAGAGACACAGTGTTGAAGAAAAGGGAACTTTGGTCTGATCCAAAGGAAGTTCTCTTTTTCTTTTTCTTTTCTTTTCTTTTCTTTTCTTTTCTTTTCTTTTCTTTTTCCTGAATGCAGGAAGCTAGTCTAGTCCACTACCTATTTTAAATTCAGAAGATGGTTTGTCTCTCGCCTGAAAGAAAATGTATTGTCCTGGGAATTTAGAAATTTGAATCATACTTTTGGAGAACAGTCTCCAAATGTGCTTCAGCCAGATCCCCTTCTGTTCCTTCTTCGCCCCCTCAGCACTGAGTCACAGTAAGATCCTGTATCTTTTTCTACAAATTGGTTTGTTTTGGCTGGAATTGGATGGATCAATATGTTACCACCTGCTGCAAGTCCTCAACTTTACAACAGCTTGGTTTTTTGATCTCAGAACAATTTGTTCAGTGGAGAAGGTAGAACTCAGGGTGGAGGGTGGAATGTGTTCCTCCTTCTAGATAAATAACTGTTAAGTGTGTCTAAGTATCAGAAATTAATTCAATTCACACCGGAGGCTCTGTGTTAAAGCTGCTAAAAGATTGTATTGGTCATTTTAATGGGCCTTCCATTCCTATCTGCCACTAATAGTTCATTGATTCTGTTACCCAGAAACCAAAGGTGCATTTCTTCACTTCCGAGGTAGTAGGGGCATATTGTTCTCTGAAGGTTTTATGGCTTGGAAGGGATGTAACACATATAACCTAGCAATACATTATTTTCCTAGACAGGGAGTTGGGTGGCCCTAATGGCAATGGCCAAAAGGGATGCCCATAATGAATACTCAATCCTTCCAGCATGATGAATTAGTAATGTGTTAAGTGGCCTGTTGGAAACCAAGAAATATCTCTTCAGTTATTTCTGATCTTTATTTACTGGCCCTGGGCAAGTGACTGTTTCTCATTCAAACCCAGTATGCCACATTATTATGAGGCTGACATACTACTTGGAACTTTTGGAAAGAAGTATGTAATGTAAAAATATGAAGACATTCAACCAAATAAAGGTAGTTGGTATGTATGTTCCAGTTATACCCAGGACCATCCATTTTATACAACAGGAAACTTCTGAAATAAGATACAGTAACTGTGATTATCCACAATGGGGGATGCATTATACTGCAGCTTATATTATTGCTACAATTTATTAGCAATGATAATTATTACTTTCCTTTGAAGCAAAAGCGGGTATTAATAGTTGAAGGTGAATATCCTGAAAACAAGAACAAAAATGACTTGATTCAGATATTGTTTTACAATTAAGAACATTGGCAGAGAAAGAATATGGAACTACATCAGACCTTAATGTTTTTTTGCAGGGGTATGTCAGAGGGTTTGTGCCTGACCCTGAATTAATACAGCTCTGTGGTTCTGAATATGCAATTAAATTTGTTTTGCTGGTAGGCACATAATAATAATTGTGAAATTGCAAGAATTCAAGAAGCTTAGGATAATCCTAAATCCATATTTTCTTTTGAAAATCAGTGGGTCACAAAAATGCAGTGCTCCAGTGAATAGTGATAAGGGATGGCAGCTGCCACATGAGAAAGGAGTCCAATGGAGCTGATTTTGGGGGGAAGGAAGGAAGGAAGGAAGGAAGGAAGGAAGGAAGGAAGGAAGGAAGGAAGGAAGGAAGGAAGGAAGGAAGGAAGGAAGGAACCTTGTAAAAGGAAGGAACAATTTGAACTACAACCCTGGAAGCACATGACACAGACACCTATCTTCTTTTTCATGACTGGATTTGTACACCATGCTAACCCAGTTTTCTTAACCAGGATTGATTAAGCTATAATTGATTAGGTTTACCTAGCACCTTCAGCAATTAATAATAATTTGTGAACTATGCCTAAGATTTCACAACACAAACCAAAGCCAGATAAATAATATTATGGCTTATTGTGATGGGTGAACCTCACATTCACCTGTGCACCACCTATGAAGGGATGAGTAAGATCAGACATATTACAAAAAATACAAGTATAATGTGGTTTCAAGAGAGTCTGAAAGTTTCAAGACATTAAGTGCCATTCATTCCATCAATTTTGAATTGCCTTCATGGTGATGCAAAAATCAAAACGACAGGAAAAATGAATGATATACATTATAAAACCATGAAAGAGACCATTTGGAAAAACAATAGTACAATAATAACAGAGATTTATGGTAGAAACAGGCAGCAATATTAATTGTGAAGAGTTGTGGTATAATAGGTTGATTTTGCCAGCTAGCTAACCTCACTTTAATGGATATTTATTTATTTATTAGATTTATGCTTGTTGCAATCAGCAAGACTCTCAATAATTTACAGTATATACAGTATATTAAAAATACAATAAAACAAAATAGGTCAAACAAAAATTAAAAACAAATTATGATGCAATACATTAAAACATCCATGACAAACAAATGAAACAAAATTTTAAACAAGTCAACTATCCACATATAAACAATTACAAAACCAATAAAACTGATGGTGATATTTCATGCCCCCAAACTCTCTTAAAGAGCTCTGTTTTTAAGAGTTTGCACAAAGCTAATGTTATGGGAGCTGATCAAATTTCGGGAGGGGGCACTATTCCAGAATGTACAAACAGAAACAGAAAAGCAGCCCCTGAATGCTTCTGTCCCCTCACTTTACAGAAATGGGGAACCACTCAAAGTTCTCCTGGGATGGAGCAGTCGGGTGGGTTGAAACCAGTCAGCCAAGAAGGTCTTGTAAGTGGCAAGTAATGTCGGGTTGTAAAGATTAAAAATAACACTTTGAATTGCACTCAGAAGCCTACCAGAAACCTGTAGTCTAGAAGAGTCATGAAGAGGGTGCACGTTGCAAGGCCTTTGCATTCCAGGTAGGGCCTGAAATTCTACAACTGCAATTTTTCAGCACAATAGTATAAAATTGATTGATTCTGATTATGTGTCATCCAGTCACTTTCAACTCCTAGTGACCACATAGATTTTCTCCATGAAGTATAAAATAGGAGTACAAAAATAGCATAAAAAAGGGTATGCAGATGATTCCACCTCAACTGGCCTCAACTGGTTGATTCGTATTGCTGCCCATGTTCTCGGCATAAGCAAAAACTGTTATCAAGCAAAGAAAAGCATTACACACACTCCACTTTCTGAAGAGACTTCAAGAGGTACTTCAGTTATTAGTGTGATAATACTCACACACACACACATACATACATGTATACAAATGTTAGGCTGACTGTGGGTTTTGATCTATAATTACTATGGGTAGCTTATTGTTGTAAGTCTGAATGGATTCAGCAATATACAAAAGTAATCAATCAGTCAATCTCCATCCAAACATCTCCTGTATCAAATATCACTGATAAGTCCAGCTGAACATTTCCTCTGTCTAGTTTCTGGCGTAAATTGTTTACTTGGGGGGGGGGGTGTAAAGGAATTTCAGTCTTCAAACCAAACCTTACCAAAATTGAAATTGAAAAAGATCCAGATAACCATTAGATTTTCACATATTGTTTTGGTTAAAGTGGGATGGATAAAAGAAATATTCCAAAACAGTATTATGTAAATAAAGACTGTATTTCATTTTCTATGGTTTCTGTGGTAATGCAAAATTCATTATTTATGAATGCCCAGACAACCACGAGGTTCATGAATATGAATATGCCCAAGAATACCAATGAGTTTATAGATTTTGATTTAGAACAAATAAGCTAGGACAGGAATTTTCTGTCCTAGCTTATCTGTTCCAAATCAAAATCTATAAACTCATTGCCCTAGAGGGGTCACCAAAAAAATATTATATTTTTCTTGAAATTTAGGTGGTCATTCACATCAAACAAAGTACAAGGCTTTCTTGAGCAGGTGACTATTATTAGGCATTCCTACACAAAGTGGTAATACTCCAATATTTGTGTTATGCACTTCAAGATTGACTAACACATGCTATTATGTGTCCAGATAAGATGACCTTCCACTGTCCCTTACATTCACTTCAAAAATAAATTATTGTCTTAATTGGGACATATTAAACATTTTGCAGTGTGTAAGAACATCAGTTATCAGTGGCTAATTTACTATAGATCATTGCTTTTAATGCCTTCTGCAAATATTTCAGAAGAAGAGCTACTGGGTAGGTTGAAAAGGCAATTGACAGTATTACCATTTTCTGATCACGGACTTTTGCACATCTTGCTCATCCACATAGCAATAGCAATGGGCTTTCCTCCCATCCTTGAGTCAGAAGGAAAGGATGCTAATGGAAAAATGGTTGCTTTCCCCACAGCCTATCATTTATATTGCTGTCCACACACAGTTCAATGTGGGATAGGTCAGTGATTGGTGGATTCCTTGCCATCCTTTCCCTCCCACCCTACCTCATCACCACTCCCTCATGTGGATGCATCCTGCAAGGCAGGAGAAAAAAGAAGCCACAAAATTGGCACAGAGTGCTGCCAGAGCCCTGGAGCCCTGCAGTGGGGCAGCCCCTGGCTCCCCTGATGCAAAGAGAAAGGAGGGGTGAAATTAAACAGACCTGCTCTGAATCTTTCCATCCAGCACACCCCCCGGAGGAGGAGGAGGAGGAAGCAGTGGTGGAAAAGCTAAAGGAATCTGGCAAAGAACAATTGGGTGGCCTGCTGTAGGTTCCATTGTGCCGGCTTCTCTTCTGGCTCCTGGTTTCCCCTTTCAGTTTCTATCCCACACCCCTTACAGGGTAGATAGAGTTGAGTAGAGCTAAAACTGGAACTGGAGGAGGATGTTGAGGCAAAGCTAGCCCTGCAGTCCTTGGGCAAGAGAAAAACAACTCTGCTTGGCCCCCATACACAAGCAATATAACAATGGAAGGTGCAGCCCCTGTAGTACATGTTTTTCTTCAACTGTGGTACTGGGAAGGAAGACACGCTTTGCAGTAGCTCCTCCCTGCTCCCTACTAGGAAAAAAGTTCTTCTTCCTGCTTACCAATGGGAAAATGAATCTGGTGGAAGCCTCACATTTGATCTTCCACAGGTCAATATTCCATGGACCAAACCACCAGAAAAGGAAGGAAACAGCTGCATGGGAGAGATTCCGTCTCTTTGGCAGCCCAGCGCAAATGACCATGGAGGCACAGAGCGTAGGAGACAGGCAGGAGGGAGTGGTCCTGTGGTGGGCCATTTGGAGCCCAGTAGATTTCTGAGTTCTGAAGACTCCTTCCGCCAGGCAACCCAGAATGGCTGCATGGGAGGTTTTCCCTAGTGATAGCTGGGGAAGCCATTTTGGGGGGCAGAACACCTTGGGCTGGCTTCAGTCTACTTCAGAAATGGCTTGGCAACAAGATGGAGGCTTCATTGTCATGTTATGTCCTTGGTGAAAGGAAAGCATACCATCTTCAGGCCAGGGCAAGAAGGCTATATTATATGGATGAGCTCTGTGGCAGTTCTGTGTGGTTGGTTTTAATCAATTCTTTGTTCTTATACTATTGTTCCTACCATTGTCATCACCTTTATCAGTTCCCAGGAAGGATCAGGGTAAACTCATTTCAACACTATTTCATAAGGGAAAATATAAATTTACTATCCACCTATTGAATAAGCAAATGAAAAAATACGCCACAAGTTTGTACATTTTCACTCTGTCCAGACAAATCTCAGACATTTGTTCTGCTGTTTTTTACGAACATTCTCATTCAATTTGATAGAAATAAATGAGTTTCCCTCTCCACCTCACCCAACACAATGTTCAGGAAAAAGAAAAATATTGAAATGATTTTGTGGGAATCCTGCATTCACCCTGCTTTTGAAATTGCCAAGATGTGTGTGTTTCAGTTTTTGATCATCTGTCTAGTCACCTGCAGCCTTACCACCAGCTTTTCAATCTTCAGGTACAGACTGGGTCATTTCTGCACTAGCAGTTTATTGCATCTTTGGGAGTCATGCAACCATTATTGTATCAAAATAACAATAATGCAGACCGCCTTTATATCTCTTTAATGATGGCTGGGTGATGCTATGAAGATGCTTCAAGTCACTAGTGTGGAAATTACCTAGGAGAAGACAGACATCTCAGGGCAATTCCTCACTTTGGATCTTGTTCAGATGAGAAAGAATAGCCAGCTAGGGAGACTACAAAATGAAACAGAAATACGTAATAAAATGCAAGAACCTTGGCTACTTTTCAGTGATGATAAGCTCAAAAACACTTTGAATACATCCAAAAGCTATTCTCTGTGCAAGAGGTAAACAAACAAAAAACACTCAGATACTTTTTTTCAGGATAATATATATTTGGGAAACCGGAGGACAAATTTTGGCACAACACTGAATTTTTAAGCCCTTTCACTCACACTTCACTTTAGTGTGATAGATGCAATTCCCTGCAAAATAAGCCAAGTGCCTCATAATTTATCTGCTACCCAGCTTTCTGTGATGAATGGGAGGGTGGGTGGGTGGATGGATGAACAGATTTTTTTTCATTCAAACGTGTCCGATTCTTGGAGACTGCCTGGACAAGTCCCTGCAGTTTTCTTGGCAAATTTCAGAAGTGGTTTGCCCTTGCCTCCTTCCTAGGGCTGAGGGAGAGTGACTGGCCCAAGGTCACACAGCTGGCTTCATGCCTAACGTAGGACTAGAACTCATGGTCTCCCAGTTTCTAGCCTGATGCCTTAACCACTACACCAAACTGGCTCAAATATGTGTGTGCGTGTGGATGGATGGATGGATGGATGGATGGATGGATGGATGGATGGATGTGTGTGTGTGTGTGTGTGTGTGTGTGTGTGTATATATATATATATATATATATACATACAGCTGGCTTCATGCCTAACGTAGGACTAGAACTCATGGTCTCCCAGTTTCTAGCCTGATGCCTTAACCACTACACCAAACTGGCTCAAATATGTGTGTGCGTGTGGATGGATGGATGGATGGATGGATGGATGGATGGATGTGTGTGTATGTATGTGTGTGTGTGTGTGTGTGTGTGTGTATGTATATATATATATATATATATATATATATATATATATATACACACACACATACACACACACATACATACACACACACACACACGCATGCATACATACACACACACACACACACACACACACACAGACAACAAAGATCCGCATAGTTAAAGCAATGGTATTCCCCGTAGTAACCTATGGCTGCAAGAGCTGGACCATAAGGAAGGCTGAGCGAAGGAAGATAGATGCTTTTGAACTGTGGTGTTGGAGGAAAATTCTGAGAGTGCCTTGGACTACAAGAAGATCAAACCAGTCCATACTCCAGGAAATAAAGCCAGACTGCTCACTTGAGGGAATAATATTAAAGGCAAAACTTTAATGAGAAAGTACAAAGAACAAAGAAAGTACAAAGTACAAAGAAGTACTTTGGCCACATAATGAGAAGACAGGATACCCTGGAGAAGATGCTGATGCTAGGGAAAGTGGAAGGCCAAAGGAAGAGGGGCCGACCAAGGGCAAGATGGATGGATGATATTCTGGAGGTAATAGACTTGACTGTGGGGGAGCTGGGGATGGCGACGGTCAACAGGAAGCTCTGGCGTGGGCTGGTCCATGAAGTCACGAAGAGTCGGAGGCGACTGAACGAATAAACAACAACAAATATATATATACTGTATATTCAGATATATAGACAGAGTAATAGTAAAACATACACACACACACACACACTACAAGTAGATTTTGCTTCCATTCTTATCATACAGGAGCAAGCCCCAAATTTTTTTCAGTCATTTAACCATGTGCCCCAGCATAATGGAATCAGATGTGATCTATTCTAGATTAAATCTTAGTTCCATTAGTCTCAAGACACTGGCTTTATGTTCTGCAAATTATCTCACCAACCTAGGTAGGATTTAAAATAGGATAGATTGATAGTAACAAAACAGGGTATCTTTTATTTATTTCTTTGCATTTCAGGGTATAAAGTAATACAATCAAACTTTATTCAGGCTAATAATTTGCAAAGTGGGGAGGGGGAGAGGATTAATTCCTACTGCTATTTACAGTGTGATTCATGACTTGAGCCTTCTGGAATTGTTTTCTTAAATATAATCTTTCTTGGTCGAATCTGGTCTGCTTTCTGCCTGGCTAGATAGGATGAGGATGGTATAGCCTAATCTTCTAGGTATGAAGGATTTTATTTTAATGGACAACTCTCATATTATATGATGTTACCCAGCATAAGAAAATGAAATAAGAAATGCTTCAATAAATTTGCATAATCCTTTTTAATTAATACGATGGGATTTCAGACATAGCAATACCTAAACCTAGAGAGCCAGTTTGGTCTAATGGTTAAGGCAACAGGCTAGAAACCAGGAGACTGTGAGTTCTAGTCCCGCCTTAGGCATGAAAGCCGGCTGGGTGACCTTGGGCCAGTCCCTGTCTCTCAGCCCTAGGAAGGAGCCAATAGCAAACCAGGAGACTGAGAGTTCTAGTCCTACTTTAGGCATGAAAGCCGGCTGGGTGACCTTGGGCCAGTCACTCTCTCTCAGCCCAACTCACCTCATAGGGTTGTCATTGTGGGGAAAATAGGAGGAGGAAGGAGTATTTGGTATGTTCACCGCCTTGAGTTATTTATAAAAAAAATAATAATAATAAAGGCAGGATGGAAAATAAAATAAATAAATAAACATGTAAATGTCAGCCTCAAAGACCATCAGCTTCATGGTGGAGTATGGATTTGAACCCAGCTTTCTCTGGCCCATATTAAACACGTTGTCCATGATCCTACAGTGGTATCCTTCATGTTTGGTTGTTTTAAATATCTTCAGACCTTGCTTCAGAATAAAAAAAAAGCCTCACTGAATTTCTGAATCAGATAGATGTGTTATCTGTATGAGAATGGAAAAGAAAAGATCTTTCTGGGAAACTTAAATTACAAATCCCAGTGCTAGGCTTTGATATAAATAAGGAAATTGCTTTCTCCATTTAGGCATGGCCTTTCCCCCTTGCATCAATTCCACAGAAAAGGAGGGAGGGGGGAAGGAAGGAAGACTTTCATTTTATTTAAACAGGAAGCAAATGAAGGCCATTTGGGTTCCTGGAAGTATTAAAATAAATACTAATAGAGCAGCTGAAAGCAGGAGGTATTATATCTAGCTTATATCTGAATTTCAGGAGGTATTATATCTAGCTTTTCAGATGCTATGACTTAACAATCCTGTTTATTCTTTTATCTTCACATTATGTTAGTGATGAAGATGTAAGGAAGGAATTTCAAGTACAGATAGCTGTTTTCCCCCTCTGTTTTGACCTTCTTGAAATAAATATTCAAAGACAGCCTGTTCTATTAAAAGTTGCATGACAGTTATTTAATTCCTTGCAACCAGGGCAGAAGCAAATTTTATCTTTTCAGACAGAGCGGTGACACTATTTTCTCAGCCTGATTCAAGGCAGCTCCCTATACTGTGCTTTAGAATAAGGGGCAGAGCAATATATTCAGGCAAAAGCAAGGTTCACATCAAGATTGAACATTCTTTTTGACAGAGATTCTAGCATAGTTATTGAGCCAAACTCAGAAACAAACATCTGGATCTGTTAAAAGCCCATCTCAAAAAAGAGCAAAGTTTTAAAGTATCTGAATTCTTCTCTGGTTTGTATCAAAATCTGCATCACAGAGAATTTTTGACTGTCCCACCACACTGGCATGGATGGAAGTGATTCTGTGGGAACATCTGATTATGTGTTTCAAATTAATTGGAGAAAAATCCATCTCTAGTTCCTGGATGTTTTCAGGAATGCCTTCTCTGCAGTAGCCCCTGCTCTGTGGAACATTCTCCCCCCGGAGATTAGACAGTCCCCCTCGCTCCTGGACTTCCGGAAAAAACTCAAGACCTGGTTCTGTCCTGACCTGGGAAGAAGAGTGTACACTCGTGGGGATGACTAACACCTTAGGGTGGCCCGAGAGTGCCCTTTCCATGGTTTTAAAGAAGATACTGCCATCTGGATTTTATTATATTTTTTATATTCACGAATTGTTATTTTAATGTTTATTTAACTCTATTTGTATTTGTAGTGTAGTTAATTATGTTTGACTGTAAACCGCCCAGAGTCCCTCTCGGGGGAGTTGGGCGGTGATAAATCAAATAAATAAATAAATAAACAAACAAACAGAGAAATCTGTTCATGGGGATTTCATGGAAGAGATTAAAACCTATGAGTCTTTCAGCTTGCTATGGCAGGGTATGAGATAGAGACCAATTTGTTTATCAACATATCTTCTGGTGCAATTTTGCTTTTTAAAAAAATGTCGCTCTCTTGTGAATGAAGTTGGATACATCAGGAAAGCTGGATGACTTTGGATCCACCAGCTCCAAAATTGCCACCAAATATCCCTGAAACGTTCAACCAAGCCTTATCACAACCAGCTCTTCTATGAACAAGAACTGACTACATTCACCAGCTGAAGGGAGTCAGTTTTGGAGAGTTCCAAGCAGCAACACAATAAATTTAGTAAAGAATGTTGTTTATTTACTTAAATTAAATTTTATTTATTTAAATTATTTTATTATTTAAATATTTATTTATTTGATTTTTTTATTATTGCTTTATTTAAATCTTTAAAATAATCGGTCCTTTTGCTTCTTCCCAGAGCTGCAGAATGACAAGGAGCTCATCCTGTGAACACCCCTACCGTGGTTCTTTCTCTGAGTAAGGCACTGTACCCCTGCCCCTTTGCCAAAAGACTATTTCAAATTGGTTAAACGTTAAACAGCATTTCAGGTGTAGGCAGCTTATAGGAGTGCAAGGCCTATAAGTACATTTTATAACTTTACAATTAGAACTATGCTTTAATGTGTAAATCAGCATTAAAGGACCGTGCAAGGGCATTTTTTTCCACTGAAAGCTCTTTGTTCAAGAGCAAGATACAGTACTGGAAGGATATGGTTCAATGCAAAATGGGCAGGAAGTCTGAAAGCACTCAGTGAGCATTGCTCTAGTGATGGATAATAGGGAAATCCAAATTAAGGATTGCTTGTTTTACATGCAGATATTAATTATGGTGCAGAACAGGGTCCAGTGACCTCAGACACATCCAAAGGAGGATAAAGTCAGTTATTGTTATGTTCAAAAAATTGTGACAAGAATAACGGGGGGATGGTTTTTCACCAGTTTTGAGTTTTTTTCATCCAAAGCCAAGAACGATATGCTCTGCTATCTGCTTGGCTTTTAAAAGGCTGTTCAACCTCAGCAGGGCTCTAACTAACTTAGGCTGGAAGTCCATGCAGAATCCAGAAAAGTTCTCAGGCTATAATTTATTTATGGCTTTCTGTGAATCCATTTTTTTTCTTTTCCTGTTTGAATAGAGAACCATGGGGTTTGATTCATTTTTAAGTTTTGAAAGAGATCAATATGGCAAGAAAAAAGCCAATGGCTATAAAGATTAATACATTTAGAACCATTTAACCCTTCTGAAAGCATGATCACAAACTGGGGGTTGGTAAGTACTGCAGATGTAAACCTAATTAAAGATAGCAGTTGGAAGGAGTTAGCAAGGATCCCCTCCGACAAGCCTTCTGTAGGCTGATTCTAGAAGTGAGAAGAAAGAGGTACTGCTAAAAGAGCCAAAGAAGAGTTAAGGCAGGAATGAAATCATCCAAATTCTGACTAGATTAGGGAAATGTCCATGATATTGGCTCAAAATTGGATGAGGCTGGGGGTAGTCCTAAATAGATTCCAAACACAGTGAATGTAATGTGAGTTTTAACACACACACACACACTTTTTCTGGTCTGGAAGGAATTGGATTCTGGTACCAGTTCAGACAGCCTAATATTTACTTAGGCCATGGCCACTTCTGCTATTTAATACAACTGTTACATGTCCTATCTTTCCTTAGTTGTCCTATTATGCTGTTTAGGCCATATTTTTCTTAACTCTTGAATTAAGTATTCTTTTGTGTAGTTCTTTCAATGGTCACTTATGCTTTTCCATCAGCATCTGTTGGCCTCGTGGGGTAAACCAGATAGAAATTACAACCAGATGAGCTAACTCTACTTTATTGTAAAGCTACATTGACAGAATCTTGCAAGTCTGAAAGTACAGTTCTCCCACTGTCTCCTTTACAGCCTGAGAAGCTAGGGTGGGTCTTTTCTGAGCCTCTTGCCCCACCCACTATCCAGTTGCAGGCTATGTCCTCTCTTATCTGACCGTTCCCTTGGCAGCATCTCTTTGCCCAGTGTCCCAAGGTTTTTCCCATAAACCATTACAGCATCTCATCTATCTTCAGATCAAGCCTGTGGATTGAATCATATTTTATAGGCAGGTTGGTAAGATTACAAGAGAATTATCTGCACAAAATCAGGTGTTGGGCAGATAGCATTAGAGTTCTATTAGAGTGTTAAACCTCACATCCATACAATGTTATGAAAATCTAGTATGATATCAGGGTATGGGGGAATATGGGTATGCAACTCCATAGTTCCCACTAAATTGTCCCCAGGCTGGAACTTAAAATCAAAATCTGGAAGCTACAGTCTTACATGCTGCAAATGGACTACATAGACCTTTCTTTCCCAACCTGGTGCCTGTTTCAACAGGAGTCTTCTTTCAGTCAAAAAGTCCAGACCAGCTTAAATCAAAACAAACTATTTCATTGTACTAGATAAATTGACTGCCAACCAGTTTATACTTTCTGTTTTGCTTCTGTATCTGCAAAAAAAGAAAAGAAAAAGTATTTCCTGGTAACCTTCCCCTCATTCTTATCTTTTTCCTGCTTTTAACCTCTCCACAATAAATTAATGGTAGCAAGATTGACAGGCAATATTGAATTTGGCCCAAAATTACACGTGGCTATTAGTTTAAATCCAGTCATGTATACATCTTTGAAGAATGTGGGTTGGAATGGGGGAGGAGGGTTGTTTCTGATTTTCAAAGCAAAAGATGCAACCAGGTAAATTTGCTGAATTTCCCCTTCTACCACGGTGCCATATCTCAGATGTTCCAGCTGAGAACATCGAAAGCAAGGTTCAGCCACCCTTTGCACATTTCGGTTTTTGTTTTATTTGTTTTCTCTCCCAATTATCCCCCCCTTGCTTTATCCAGGATTGCGGCATATCCAGAAATGTATAAGTGTTTGTTTGACAAAATTCACAATTAGTCACAAAGAGAAGCACCACTTACTGTTACGCTTTGTAAGGTTATTCCTGCTGAAGAACAATCTGACATTTTGTGTTGGATGAAGGCCATGTAAATAAGTGAATTGCCTCCTAAGGCACTCTGGGGCTTGCTATTCCATGAACCACTGGATAAGAGTTCATGGAAGACACAGCAGTAATGAGAGTTTGTAGCAGCATCAGACCTTGTGTGATATATTGAGAAATGTATTGCAGTAACCAGAGTGCACAAATAAATTGTGTTATGGAGGGATGCTGCCTCAAGAAGTTTATCAAATGTCAGTAAGAGATTGTGGGACAGAAAGATTGCATCCAATCTCTATAGAACAATCAATGTGAGTAAGGGTATCTAAAGCTGCAATTCTCTGGAGTTTTTGTTGACAACCAACAAACTGAGAAATGCAACTATTCACCATCAGTCGCTTGGCCTCCTAGTATGGCAATTCTGTCGTCATGAATAGCAAGTTATTCATAGTATTTATGTCTGAATCATGCATACAGCTTTATTGTTTTGGCAATCCTTGTGCATGGCATTTGCTGTATGCCTTGGGGAGTGAGGGGTCAGTAGCTGATGTCTTTTCCCTTCTCTCCACAACTTGTCACTGATTGATTCTCCAAAATATGTACAAGAGAGCTGTGAGGTCCTCCATGTAGGACAAGCGCCAGCCACAAATAGGAATTTACTACAACTGCTACAAAGGGTTTAATGAAATGAGCCAAAATTGTTCGGCAAGCAGCCAGTATTTCTTAAATCAAATCTCTGTTTGAATATGTTCATTAAGATGTTAGGTCCAATATTTTCCATAAAGTGTAGCAATTTCAAGGCAATGTAAGTATTGCATTTTAGTCCTGGGAACATTGATACCTACTGGCACACCCACTGCACTCTCCCACCCCCCTTGGTCTTTCCATCCCAGCCCTAAAGCTGCAGGATTCAGGTTCCACTGCACTGCAGAAGACTTGTCAGAAACTGATGGGACTAACCCCAGCTTTGCAGCTGATCCCTCTTTCTTTGTTATACTCTGAATGCCTGTTTATAGTCAAGGATGGATGTACCTATTCTTCAGTTCAGATTTTTTTTCCCTGATCTTGCCAATATTTTCAAATTTTGACCTAAACTGGATAAAAAGGACTTGGGATTTTAAAAATTAAAAGGTGGAGAAAATGAGGCATATTCAACTATGTCTGTGGTACTGACATAGTTGACTGCAATCTCGTTTTAGTGATAAGCTCCTCCTGCTTCACAACTGTATGGCAGATACAACATGGTGTCCTTTAGATAAGGATTAGCCACATGCTGTTCCCTTAGGAGACCTTGCTGAATTCACAAACACTGGTAAACTGAGATAACAAAAATGTGAATTAAAGTGTGGGAGAAATCAAAACTGGCAGTCCCAATTACGGTGGCATGTTGAATTGCATACGTATCAAGGAATGGGGAGAATTCAGAAGGTTGTTGTGTGGAATTGTGAATTCCTCTGCCTCCCAGAAAGTCTGCAAGACAGACACATTTTCAGTAAAATTTCTTAGGCAGTGAGAGTACATGAGAGAGAAAGAGGTTTTCTGAAAACACTGTTTGAAATTAATACTGGATTTGAGGTCAGTGAGAAATACACAGAGGATTTATATCTGCAACAGCCAGAAGACATCACTCCTGGCAGTATTTTAGCCAGACCCATTAACTCTTCATATTGTCTTGAAGGTCCAAGGTGTAACAGCAGAGAAATCTGTGCTTCATAGTATTAAACAACTTACCACTTCTGGTTTGAACTATGTGTCTTAGTACAGGGATAGGCAACCTACAACTTTAAGGCCCACTCAAGCCAGTTTTGGTAGCCCCTCTGACCATAAGTCCTGAAAACTGGCACTAGTTTTGAGGCAGGAAAGCCAGAAAAAAACCCTGTAATGTGAGCTCTAAAATAGGTTTAACATAACTTCAAAAACAATTATCTCAAAACTCTTCCCCAAACCCAGGAAATAGAATTCTGATTCTGCCCACATCCCACTTGGAGCATTTTAGCCTCTCCCGAATGTTGTAACACCCCCAACCCCACCCCTACCTCCGAAAGCTTGCCCTCTCCATAACACTGAGCAGTGCTTTGATTGCAATTAGCCATGAGGTGGGGGTAAAGAAGGCAGTACTGTGAAATCTGGCCCTGCAGCAAGGCGAAGAACCCCTTTAGGGCCGTGAGCAAAACTATAGGGCCGTGTGCAGAGTCATGTATGCAGTAGACATCTACTTTTGTTTCTATGTTAAAACTGCCGTTGTATGTTGTATAAATACTGGGGGTTTTGAACCCCGAGGGGTTCAGACTTTTGAATGCAGTTTGCATGCTGAACTTTGTGCAAATAAACCTTTCCTTCCCTGGAGAACTTGTATGTGTCCTGTTCTTTCCTGCAACAGGGGCAATGCCCTTGGGTTTGGGATGGCTTATCTGGGATGGCACTCAAGAAAGTGGCCAGAGCCAAGACGAAAGCTACATGTGACTTAACGGAATAGAAATTCTAATTAATGGAAATAACAGGTGATCTCTTGATATTATTCCATGCATTGAATAATGTTCCCCTTCAATAACATTAAAATGTAGCAACTTTGGGAGGGGTTCAGGGGGGTGGGGGATACTTCCTGCAGCTCTGGGACTTGCCTACCCCTGCATTAATGCAAGGAGTCTTCCATTGAAACAATGCCTGCTGGGATCCCAGGCAGTGCATCTCCATTAAATCCAATTGCTGTACGCTTGTTTATTCCTGCTGAGAGTCTTGATCATTGCAGTAAATTTTCTGCTTTATTGGTGGCTTCCCTCCCCTTCCCCTGGCTCCAATTCCTTCAGACGTATCACTGATTGTACGGCTTGCAAGTGGAACAATTAAAAAGGAAGCTCATAGCTCTTCTCCCACTCCTGGGGAAGCTGCTGCTATGATTTCACTTATCTTTTCTGCTAACAAAAATGCACTTGAAATACAGTCAAAAAGCTGCCCACACATGTACTGGCTGACTTGCTTTACATAGACCCAACATACCTCCTCCACATTAGCAGCATCGGCAGCCTCTTTTTAAATGACTCAACGCAAGGCAGAGCAGCAGCATTTAGGATTGGAAGCCAAGATCCAAAGTTGCGATATCTAAGAGTGCAGTGTAGGAAATATTCCAGGGGGGGAGGGGCAGGTTATTTCCTTTTCCCGCCATTATGTGACCTTTCCCACCAGTATTCTAGGTGTTTCTGTAAGAAGGCCTACCAGATCTGGAATGTGTAGATCCAGACAATCACTAGATGGGAGCAAAGACTTAAGAGGTTAACCCTGGTAAGGAAAAGTTAAATGCACTGGACCTTATTGAAATTTATTTACGGGCTTTTTTTATGGCTGCTGCACTACCTGTAGCACGAACCCCTTGGGCTATGCAAAGCTTTAGGGAGGTGCTTCAGTTTGGTGAAACGTCACAGTATCTTTTAGCAGCACCAAACTGAAGCATACCTCTTCTTCAGTAGAGCTGTTCCAATGGGCCTTACAGGTCTCTTTCCACCCCATTGACAAAGCAGCCTGCCAGATTAATTCAGCCCACTTCAGTGATTTGATTCAAAATATTGAGGCGGAGCAATTCAGTTTTCCCAAGTGGAGACACCATCTTGAATCAGATGGCTTCTATAATTCTGATCAAGAGAAGGCCATTTCTTACAAGTCTGGTATCTACAGTACTAATAGTTACTGTTATTATTTATTAATTTATTTATTTTCTATCCCGCCTTTATTATTTTTATAAATAACTCAAGGCCGCTAACATACCTAATACTCCTTCCTCCTCCTATTTTCCCCACAACAACAACCCTGTGAGGTGAGTTGGGCTGAGAGAGTGACTGGCCCAAGGTCATGATAGCAATGTATTGCTGTTAGGCATCATTTCATGAGAGTGTGTTTTCCTAGTGCAAAGCAAAACGCTAAATTTACATGCACACACACAAACACAACATATACGTGCAAGTCCTTGTCTGAAAGATCTTCCATATAAAATTGAATACTGTAATGTTGAATTTGAATACTGCCACACTTTTAGACCCCTGACCTCAGTGCCTTCCAGTGCCCAATCACCATCTTCAAACAGATTTGTTGATTTAACTCCCCTGAGTTTCAGCAGATCTTATTAGTAATGCAGATTTACAATGTAACAGAAATTAGTGGGGTGGGGGGCATGTGCCTTTCCCCAGTTTTTTCTGACAGGGACAATTTTTCAGCCCACGAACTGTCCTTCATACTGAGCAGGGAAAGAAAAGAACTTGATCCACAGGATGAAATACAGTGTTAATCTCTTTCAGGAGGTAAAGCTCTCTCTCAGATCTTTCTGTGTGTGTATCTGTACTCCGGTGGTGAGTCAGTCTCACAGCCTGCAGCAGCAGGAAAAGGGCATATTTTAACTAAAGGAAGGAAATGGCTGTCATTATCATTAGTTCCACAGAAGTACCTGCTCACAAGGGCTGCACCGGACCAAGGCCTTCCTGTCACCTAAAATATCATACAAAACAGGGCTCAGATTTGCCTCGTGTTGTTGGTAGCAGTGGGCGAAAAAGTCCTCCTCAGTTTAGCTATTCTGACACTAAGAAAAGCAACCCAGCAGGAAGCAACAGGAATATCTAAAAGGGGGCAAGAAAAAAGGAAATATTCCCCAAACTCTCGGTTCTAAAACGTGAACCTGTTTTAAGATTCTGCATAGTGTGGCGGCATCAAGAACTTTTTTCATGGCTTCCTTTTAAGAAATATTGAAGAAATCACTCAAGGGGGAGCTTTTCGACAGAACTTCATACCACGTTGAGTGGTCTAATTGTTAAAATAAAGCAGTCGGGAAGCATTTCCTTCCACCATTCTTGTAGACTTTTCTTGTCATTGTGAAAGAAGCAGGAAGTGTTTATCATCCCATTTTATTTAATCTCCCTGGAATATTTCTTTTGATTCCTGGGGGGGAGGGGGGGAGGATTTTTCAGAATGCCAGTTGAAAGAGGGTGTGGCCTCTTTGGTTTCAACCAAGTGGGGCAAATGCATTTCCATGAGGAGAAAAGTATTCTGCTCAAGGGTTGAAGGCCTGCAGTGATATATTGCAGTGCTTCTCAACCTCAACAAACACAGTATGCTGGCTGGGGAATACTGGGAGTTGAAATCCATACATCTTAAAGTTGCTGAGGTTGAGAAACACTGATATATTGAACATACGTATGTTGAAGTCTTTTGGACAGATGCTTTTTCCCCCTATGAATCAAACTGGATACAAACTTAGTTGCTTCTAAGATATATTCATACTGTGTTTGGCAAAATTGTTTCTCACTCTTCCTGAAATGGCAGCCAGCTTGAATAGAGATAGAAACCCATAGCCCACCCAATGTGCTTGGATTTCAGCTCCTCTCACCCCTGATGAATGGTGTGACTGGTTGAGGCTGATGGTGTTCCGAGTCTAAGAACTTCTGGATGGCCACAGGCATCCCTCCTGGCATACAGCACAGACAGACATGTTGCTGTTAATTTCCAGAGTGTGTTCAATAAGAGGTTTCCCTAGACCAGGGCTTCCCAAACTGTGAGGGGCACCTCCCCAAGGAATCCAGGAAAAGTGTGAAGAACCTGTTACTACATTGTTACAATAAACCCATATTTCCCAAAGTGTCATAGTATTGTTTTCATTATTCATTAGTGTTCATTTTGGTGTTTGGATTTTTAGGGGAGGTGTGCACCTTAAGATTACACTAAAGGGAGGTGTGATGGCAAAAAAAGTTTAGGTACCCCTGCCCTAGACAGTATGATGAGTGACAGATAACAACACTCATGTTACAAATAACCACTTTAAAGCTTGGGTTAACAACTTCTCCCCCTCAGAGCCATCACTTGCAGCTTTTGCTTGCTTACACTGGCTTGATATAGAAAAGCAGAAGCTCTGTGGTTCTATACCGCCCTGTTTCTTCTTTGAGATTAAGAGGTGTCATCCTTGTGGATGCCCAAGCCTGTGCTCTTATTTCTAAAGGAACGGTTTTCCCCACGAGGTTCGTATTTTAGTGAATGTGGTGTGTGAGCCACATTCCAGTATATTTAATTTTCATGGTCACTTAGCCTAATGATTCCAGAACAACAAGCAAAGCTTATTTACATTCAATACAAGCCAGCACAATGTACTTGTCAAACAAGTCATAGCCTTTCACTTGCTCTGCAGTCATTGGTAAAATGAATCAATATAACTCCTGATAACTTTTGCTGGGGCACAAAGAGGACTATGAGTCAAGGGGCTTTTTGATTAAACACATCTAATTGTTCTGTGGGTTGCTTCTTAGCACTCAACCCATCTCTTAGCTCTAGGGCCTAGCAATGGAAAATGTACTGTTTTACAAAGCAGTGCTGGAAGGGAGTGGGTGGACCGGTGAAATGACCAAGTAAAATGAAGCTACTATATTTGAGAGGTTGGGCTAGAATTTTGACCTGATAGCAAGCTGTTCTCATGTGTAAAGACCAAATGTCATTCTTGGTTGACCTCCAAAGGGAGAGAGAAAGAGATGAAGATGAAGCACAAAAGATATCTCAGACTAGAATTAAAATTGGAGCCTGAAGAAAATTTCTGGCTTAGTGTTATGCTAATTCTTTGGGGCTATGAGAATAGATTTGCATATCAGTGCAGAAGACAGGCAAGGTTATAGAAGGTACCTATATCATATATTCATTCCCATCTGGTGAGAAATAAGAGCCATTCTTACAAAACATGCTCAAAAAGCAATGGCTTTTTCACTGCTGTAAGGGGTGAAGAGTTATCTCCCCCATGATTTCTCTTGGGCATACTGGGCTTTTCCACTCAGAACTGTGGGCACTAGTAAGCATCCATAATCTTGGTGTCCAATGATGAATGGAAGGTGATTTCACTCCCCAAGCTGTTCTGCTAATTTCTGAGCCAATCCAGCATAAAGCAGGAGTTCAGCCATCACTAACAATAAGTAACATTTACATATATCTCATGTCTTTGACTTTATAGTAAACTCTGGATTCAACTCTGGATGATTTCATGGATATATCCATGTAGTGTTTTTGGCAGTGTTATGGAAATGGTTTTCCAATGGTTTTCACATTTTCAGTCTTGCCTATAGCTCTGGGATTTCCTGCTGGCCCCCTCCCTATCTGAATACTAACCAGCTCCAACTGTGCTTACTCTCAGATGAGGTTGGCGCTAGGTGCTAGGTCTCTATAAACAAAGATCACATAAAACTACTCTTGAGTAGTGAGATCTCACTATACCTAGGTGGCTTTCAGACATAGTTTGTTGCCCTACATTTGAAGTTATCCATCTGGAAGTCTGTAAATTTGTTAGTAAATTTGCATTAGCCAGTTAATGATGCTGATGCAACTGTATATTTCAGTTCCTGAAACCCCCCCAGACAGGAAGCACCTTAAAATACATCAGAGGAAAAGATATTAGTCATTTCTAGATATTGTTGTCAAAATATCAGTGGGCGTTTGACTGTCATTTCTAGAAACTGTTTTACAAACACACATTTTCAATACCTCTGTCAGAATTTGAAAGGTATAGCTATATATTATACACCATTCTTCACAGATCTGATTTTGAAACTAGGCTAAAGACTAACTATATATATATATATATATATATATATATATATATATGTCTTTTCCAATTGAAAAGGCAATTAACAATAATAGAAAAATGTATTACACCAAATTGAAAGCATATAATTAAAAGCATGGCTAAAATGCATAAAACGATAACAAAATCATCTTCCAAACAAACAAAATGCCAAATTAAAGAGATACAATTTGAAGTGCTTTCTAAGAGCAAAAAGATTGTTGACCAAGCGCAAGTCCTACATTCCACAGTTTGAGAGCCAAAGTGGTGAGTACAGTCTAGGGCACTTTGTAATTAGTCTTGGGGACACAGCCCTTGCATTATGCTTCAAAAAACATGGATTTTATTGCACAAATCAAAAACACAATCTTTTTTCCAAAAAGAAAAAGTGATCCACAGAACATAAATGTCTTCCCAATTGATCTTATTTGTCCAGTTTTGTCACAGGCAGCAATTAGGAAGGTCACATTTGAGTGTGACTCAGATGTTGGTCTACATGATTATATGGTTACAATTCTGTATTGTGTTATGTTTTGACCGAGGACTTACGTTCCTTTTCAGACTGAGGCAACACAATCCAGGCAAGCAGCATGTCTTGGGGTTTCTATTTCTTCTCTCTTCACTGTTTGTGATCTATGTGGTTGGTAATCTTGCCAAAGCCTGTTTATCTAAGCTGCTTCGGCAATGCTGTCAGTCTTGATAAACTCATTATGTAAGGCAAAACATACAACTACCTCTGCTTTTGAACTCCCTTTCATAGGAATATTTCCCAAACCTGTATTAGCCCCAGATTTTCCAGGCTTCTCCACCCCTCATCCAAGATAAGTGCAAAAGTCAATGGTAACATTATGTTTACAAAAAGAAAAAGGGTTTTGATCAGGCACAGTTATATAGGTGATGGAGATTTGTGCCACACTGGCATTAAAATAAGCCATTTTTTTCTTCTTACAATGGGTTTCTCTGTGTGTCCTACTCACATGCTACTGAACTCAGTGGGGCTCCCCACCACCCATGAATTGGATTATTCTATAAATATTACATTACATGTGCATTAAATACACAGGCAATATATAATATAGGAATCAATAATGAATCAGAACAATTGTATGTGGCTATGCAGGGTTTTGAAAAGGTGTTTTGTTTTGACAAAAATTTGATCAGAGTGTTCCTTTGAAGCACCCCTATGAAGAGAAGCAATTTCCCCTCATTTCCAAGCAGTTGCACTCAACAAAAGCAGTTTCTGCTCAAGAGATTAGTTCCACCCTGATGCTTTTAATCAGGTGCACCTGCAGGGTGGGGGGTAAAAAAGGAAAGATGGTAGCTGCACCTGCACAACTGAAGCCCCGCCTGTTTTTTTACATGTAGCACAGCCACCATCTTGACTGTTTTGATTCCCTTTGTGGATGCTCTGCTTCTTGCCCAGTGTTTCCCAACCTGGGCAACTTTGCTTCAATTGCTGAAACAACTCCAGGCAATATGTCTATGAAGGTTCTCAGTCATCCAGGTGGAATTGTCTGTAGCTTGAATCATGTCAACTGGATTTCTATTTTCTTAATGGAAACGTTTCGCTCCTTATCCAAGGGGCTTCTTCAGTCTGAGCAAAGTTGGTAAGGGAATCCTAAATATGTTCCTAGGTAGCTGTGTGACCTTACACCTGGGGCTAGGTCATGGTTATATTGAGATGTAATTTTTAAGTCCTTTTATCATCTAATGGAGGGTCGTTAAAAACACCATGCTGCTGTTGAGCTTCTGAAATGGTCTTAATCTTCCTAGGCACAGAAGACAACACGGGGAGGAAGATGGGGGAGAGTTTGTGCCTGAGGCCCCCACCTCTATTCAAGGAAGGATTTTCCAAGTTGGCATAAATGGATTCCTTGACCCCTCTCTCAAACCACCTATCTTCTCTGTCTAAAATGTGAACATTAATGTCCTCAAATGAGTGTCCTTTTTCTTTTAGATGAAGATAAACTGCTGACTCTGGTCCTGTGGTGTTATTTCTCCTGTGTTGTGCCATCCTCCTGTACATAGGTTGTTTGGTTTCTCCAATGTAGAGTTCAGAGCACTCCTCACTGCACTGGATTGCATAAACTACATTGCTTTTCTTATGTTTTGGAGTTTGATCTTTGGGGTGTACAAGCCTCTGTCTCAGTGTGTTGGTGGGTTTGAAATATACAGGTATGTGGTGTTTGCCAAATATCCGTTTTATCTTTTCAGACACGCCAGCCATGTAGGGAATGACCAGGTTCTTTCGTTTACTCTGAGTCTCAGCCCTATCTGTCGCTGTTTTAGGTCTGGTAGATTTAGATTTGGTGAAGGCCCAATTTGGATATCCACAGGCCTTCAGGGCTGTTCTCAGGTGCTGATTTTCATTCTTTTTGGAATCCATGGAGGTGGGGATGGTTTCTGCTCTGTGTGACAATGTCCTGATGACTCCTAGTTTGTGCTGCAGTGGATGGTGGGAGTCAAACATCAGATATTGATCTGTGTGTGGGGGTTTCCTGTAGATCCCTATTTCTAGCTTGCCACCGGTCCCAATGAGGACTTCACAGTCTAGGAATGCCAGTCTGTTGTCCTTGGTGTCTTCTCTGGTGAAGCTAATGTTGGCATCTATAGTGTTTATATGGTCCGTGAAGGCCTGTACTTCCTGGGCCTTGATTTTGACCCAGGTGTCATCCACATACCTAAACCAGTGGGTGGGCACCGTTCCCTGGAATGTGTTGAGTGCTTTCTTCTCCACTTCTTCCATGTATAAATTGGCCACAATGGGTGACACAGGAGAACCCATGGCACAGCCGTGTTTTTGTCTGTAAAAGTCACCTCTGTATGTGAAATAAGTGGTGTTAAGACACAGGTCCAGAAGATGGCAGATCTGGTTTGGGTTGAGATGGCTTCTCCTTTCCAGGGTGCTGTCCTCTTCTAGTCTCTTCCTGACAGCGGATAGAGCATGAGTGGTGGGGATGCTGGTGAAAAGGGAGGACACATCAAAGGAGACCATAGTTTCATCTGTATCCAGTTTCAGGATCTTTGCTTTGGAAACAAATTCTTCCGAATTATGGATGTGGTGTTCAGAGTGTCCAACTAGAGGTGCTAGTATGGTAGAGAGGTGTTTGGCAATGTTGTATGTTACCGAATTGATGCTGCTGACTATGGGTCGGAGGGGTGTTCCTTCCTTGTGGATCTTAGGAAGTCCGTAGATGCAGGGGATGGCTTCTCCAGGATACAGACGGTGGTAGGTAATCCTATCGATGGAGCCATCATGTTCCAATTGTTTCAAACTGTCTATTGCCTTTTTCTTGTAATTGTTGGTGGGGTCTCTTTTCAGTTTTTCATATGTATGGTGATCCTCCAAAAGTGAGGTAATTTTATTGTGGTAGTCTGCAGTGTTTAGAACCACTGTACATCTTCCTTTGTCAGCAGGTAAAATGGTGATGGTTTCATCTTTGCTGAGGGCTGTCAGGGCTCTCCTCTCTTGGACGGTAAGGTTGGGGGGAGGAGGTTGAGCACTGGACAGAGCTGCAGATATTTTGATATTGTGATATTGTGGAGATATTGTGGAGCTCATTACAGCCACAGAATCTGCCATCCACAACAACCACCTACCTTTTGAAGAAGCAGAACAACTCCGGCTTAAAATATCTGCAGCTCTGTCCAGTGCTCAACCTCCTCCCCCCAACCTTACCGTCCAAGAGAGGAGAGCCCTGACAGCCCTCAGCAAAGATGAAACCATCACCATTTTACCTGCTGACAAAGGAAGATGTACAGTGGTTCTAAACACTGCAGACTACCACAATAAAATTACCTCACTTTTGGAGGATCACCATACATATGAAAAACTGAAAAGAGACCCCACCAACAATTACAAGAAAAAGGCAATAGACAGTTTGAAACAATTGGAACATGATGGCTCCATCGATAGGATTACCTACCACCGTCTGTATCCTGGAGAAGCCATCCCCTGCATCTACGGACTTCCTAAGATCCACAAGGAAGGAACACCCCTCCGACCCATAGTCAGCAGCATCAATTCGGTAACATACAACATTGCCAAACACCTCTCTACCATACTAGCACCTCTAGTTGGACACTCTGAACACCACATCCATAATTCGGAAGAATTTGTTTCCAAAGCAAAGATCCTGAAACTGGATACAGATGAAACTATGGTCTCCTTTGATGTGTCCTCCCTTTTCACCAGCATCCCCACCACTCATGCTCTATCCGCTGTCAGGAAGAGACTAGAAGAGGACAGCACCCTGGAAAGGAGAAGCCATCTCAACCCAAACCAGATCTGCCATCTTCTGGACCTGTGTCTTAACACCACTTATTTCACATACAGAGGTGACTTTTACAGACAAAAACACGGCTGTGCCATGGGTTCTCCTGTGTCACCCATTGTGGCCAATTTATACATGGAAGAAGTGGAGAAGAAAGCACTCAACACATTCCAGGGAACGGTGCCCACCCACTGGTTTAGGTATGTGGATGACACCTGGGTCAAAATCAAGGCCCAGGAAGTACAGGCCTTCACGGACCATATAAACACTATAGATGCCAACATTAGCTTCACCAGAGAAGACACCAAGGACAACAGACTGGCATTCCTAGACTGTGAAGTCCTCATTGGGACCGGTGGCAAGCTAGAAATAGGGATCTACAGGAAACCCACACACACAGATCAATATCTGATGTTTGACTCCCACCATCCACTGCAGCACAAACTAGGAGTCATCAGGACATTGTCACACAGAGCAGAAACCATCCCCACCTCCATGGATTCCAAAAAGAATGAAAATCAGCACCTGAGAACAGCCCTGAAGGCCTGTGGATATCCAAATTGGGCCTTCACCAAATCTAAATCTACCAGACCTAAAACAGCGACAGATAGGGCTGAGACTCAGAGTAAACGAAAGAACCTGGTCATTCCCTACATGGCTGGCGTGTCTGAAAAGATAAAACGGATATTTGGCAAACACCACATACCTGTATATTTCAAACCCACCAACACACTGAGACAGAGGCTTGTACACCCCAAAGATCAAACTCCAAAACATAAGAAAAGCAATGTAGTTTATGCAATCCAGTGCAGTGAGGAGTGCTCTGAACTCTACATTGGAGAAACCAAACAACCTATGTACAGGAGGATGGCACAACACAGGAGAAATAACACCACAGGACCAGAGTCAGCAGTTTATCTTCATCTAAAAGAAAAAGGACACTCATTTGAGGACATTAATGTTCACATTTTAGACAGAGAAGATAGGTGGTTTGAGAGAGGGGTCAAGGAATCCATTTATGCCAACTTGGAAAATCCTTCCTTGAATAGAGGTGGGGGCCTCAGGCACAAACTCTCCCCCATCTTCCTCCCCGTGTTGTCTTCTGTGCCTAGGAAGATTAAGACCATTTCAGAAGCTCAACAGCAGCATGGTGTTTTTAACGACCCTCCATTAGATGATAAAAGGACTTAAAAATTACATCTCAATATAACCATGACCTAGCCCCAGGTGTAAGGTCACACAGCTACCTAGGAACATATTTAGGATTCCCTTACCAACTTTGCTCAGACTGAAGAAGCCCCTTGGATAAGGAGCGAAACGTTTCCATTAAGAAAATAGAAATCCAGTTGACATGATTCAAGCTACAGACAACTCCAGGCAATGTACAAAGATAAAAGATCAACTTAAAGCAGCTAAACTTAGCCAACAATAAGCAAATGTTGGGGGGGGAAACAATACAAACAACATATCCAGCAGGATCACAGATCACCCTATCCTAGGACCCACTGAAAAAGCCATGACTTCACTGCTTTCGTAATGGACAAGAGGGTCAGGGCCATACGGATTTTGGAAGGAAGGGGACAGTCATACAGCAGGCATGTCCCTGGGGTCCCACAGGATGGCAATGATTTGCAGATGGGACCCAGAGCATGCCAACCCTGCCAGATCTTACCAAGTGGGCAAAAACAATTGGATAGAGGTGGTCCCATGTTTATCCAAGCCCCAAGCTCTGAAGGGCTTTATGAGTGACAACCCCAGCATCTTAAGTTGCTTCCTTCAGGGTCCTCTGGATTTGGCCATACCACCTTATCCATCACTTTTGGGAGAAAGTTGGAAAATAGCCAAAAATTATCCAGCATTGCTAAGTCCAGAGATAATTTATTGAGGAAGCCTTCAAGGCAGATGGGGCCATTCTCTTACTCAAGCATGAATTTACCACCACCTGAATCTGTGTGCAAGTCACCTTCTAGGGGCCTTGACCAAATAGGAGGGACAAGGATCTAACACACAGGTGGTGGCACTAACAATCGCAAGAACCCTGTCCACTTCCTGAAGACTGTAGGCTCAAACCAGGCAAGACCTCGCCATGGTCACCTCAGTAGGTCCTGTCCAACTAGAGTCCAACTCCAAATGTATTATAGCTATAATTTCCCTATTCTGGCTGGGGAATTCTGGGAGTTGAAATCCACACATCTTAAAGTTGCCAAGGTTGAGAAACACTGGTCCACTGTGTGCCCTCTTTGACATTTTGATCCCATGACTCTTTGCTCTGTCTTTTCAGTACTGCTTAAAATCAGAAATATCCCTTTCATCTAATCCAACAGGACTCTTCTTTCACTCTTACATCTCAATTCTATATATGTTTAAAAAGGTAAAGGTAAAGGTTCCCCCCGCACATTTGTGCAGTCGTGTCCGACTCTAGGGGCCAGTGCTCATCTCCGTTTGTTAGCCGAAGAGCCAGCGTTATCCGAAGACGCTTCCACGGTCATGTGGCTGCATGACACGCATGGAACGCTGTTACCTACCCACCAAAGTGGTACCTATTAATCTACTTGCATTTGCATGCTTTCGAATTGCTAGGTTGGCAAGAGCTGGGGCGAGTGCGCGAGCTCACTCCGCATGCAGGGCTAGGGATTCGAACCTCCGAACTTGTGATCTTCCGATCGACAAGCCTGGCTTCTTACCCGCTGAGCCACCACGCCCCTTATATCTGTTTACTTTATTATAAATTAGGGTTAGTTGAATGTTCTTTGATCACTGGATCTTTAATTGTGAAAGATCTTTGTGTAATTTATATATGTTTACTTTATCATAAATTACACAAAGATCTTTCACAATTAAAGATCCAGTGATCAAAGAACATTCAACTAACCCGAACCCCAGTATTTTAGAATCAGATGCCATTCTCTGCATAGCAAGGAAGGCAGGGAAACAAAGTATTTTGCTCTATACTGTGGCAGCCAAAGACCATAAAAAAGAATAAATGCCCCATAACAGAGCATGTGGATTGGATAATCTGCAGAGATATAATAACTACCTGCAGTTTATCATGCTGTCAGAAAGTCAGGGTCATCCCTTCTCATTTCAAGCTTAACATAAGGCAGAATTTAACCAGATATTCTGTGTCTGTGTGTGTGCATTTGTGCATGGGTGTGTGTATCTAGAAAGAAAATTGTAAAAAGCTCTATTCTGGCTATAGGAATTCAAAAGGACCTTTGGAGCTTGTTTGACAATTACTACTTTTACTGATTTTTTTTCTTCCCACAGCTAACCCATTTCCATTTATCTCTATGGATTCAAACCCTGACAGTGGCATTCTAAGAGAGTTCTATCCTTTCTCTGTGATTCTAACATTCTAAGCCATTGTTGTGTGCTATTATTTCCTTTTGTATAGCACATCATGGTTCCCCAAAAATTTCCCATGCAGCTCCATAGAAATCAGGTGAGTTATTCAAGGCATGAATTTGCCTTGATGGTGCTTTAATGGGAAACCCACATGACTGTAGGACTGTTCTGCCTTCCTTAACCATGACTCATCCCTTTGTTTTAGCTGCAGTGCTGGAACAATGCATAGGGAAGGTATGCTCGCAAGAGGAGGAGGAGAGGATCGACCAAGCGAACACAAAGGATGTCAAATTGTTGAAAAGCTCCATTTTATTGGAACAAGTATTTTAATAATCAGCACATGAATGAGAGTGGGAAAGCCATACTTTCAGCATTAAATCAGCCCATTCACTTAACAGTTGGATGTGTTGATAACTGAATTGCCCATCTGCCATGGAACCAGATGTTTTCCATCGTGTCTTAATGACTCTTATTTTCGTAATCAACGCTGGTTCCAAGTAAAAACAGCTTTGAGGAAACTCTGTTTTTCTCCTTGCGTTGCATGTCTCTTGACCTGTCAAAATTATAGATTGGTTTATCCAATTAGCTTATTTATGTGGAATTACTTCCTTTTGATGGTACAAAATACACTCCAGACTTTCTTCGCTTCCCTTTAAACAATGACACGGCAGGCCTTCTTGGAGCAAGGGGGTGGCATTTCATCTGAGCAACCGTCTGCTGTGCTAATATTGAAATAATTACCTCCTGCTTTTAGCCATGGGTTCTAAAGTAATCATGGGCTCTCAGCTCTCACTTTGATTCACTAATTACATTCCAAATGTTGTCCACTCCCTAAAATAGAACACACATTCACGTAAACATGGTGTATGTTGCAGGGGATGGAATGCAGGAAAGCTCTGTGTGCCATGGGAAGAACTAATGCCCACTTGAAATTTCTAGTCCAGCTATTTCTATTGGTAAATGGAAAATACACTGCAAACTGACAAAGAGGTTGCCCATTCAGCTGCGCAACTCCAAAGACCACTTGCGATTGAAATGAGATTCATCCTGGCTTGAATACTGTGGCCCGCTCCAGAGGAACATGAGCACTTCTCACCAACTGGATATCTGACCTTGGCTACTGCTGGTCTCTGGAAGAAGAGACATTTTTCACATACTTAGAATGCTTCTCTTTAGATTTTACCTTTCTCTCTCTAAAAAGCAGTTGGATTGGTGACAGAATGGGGGTGGAGAGGACTCTCAATCTAGAAGACAGCTATCCTTCATAACTTAATAGGGCTGGCTTCTAACTAAGCATGAATAAGATTGCAGTTTTAACTGCACATATATGAATGTTTAGCCAGTGGTAAAGCTCATTATAAAGTTCAATATAGTTTATTCCCTGTTGTGTGCAGAAGACTGCAGCCTAAGAGATTGTGTTATAATATAAAGGCAGAATGCATCAGTCCTGGGAAATAAATGAAATTAATTGTTTAAGAGCAGCATTAAGGCCCTACAGGAGTCCTCTGGAAAACCTATACCATCTTGCCCCATTCTCCTTCATAAGACAGTCTTACAACAATTTAGCTTTGCTGCACCAGAAAGAGGAAAGCTTTCCTGGAAACTCTGTGAAAGAAAATGGCTAAAAAACAAATATGTAAAATATACTATTTTGTAATACTGGCTGATGCATGAACAACAAAGAATTAATTGAACCTTTTAAAAAAAAGGAGGGGGACCAAAAAAAAACATTCTCTGTTTCTCACACATACATAACCTGTCTTGTCTCCTTGGCTGGTTTGGTGCATTTCCTTTTTCTTCTGTTAAGTTACAGGGTAGCTCAGAGAAAGGTGGATTTTGCAGCATGTTGAGAACAGTGCAAAGAACAAGAGTTTGAAAGTAGTTGACTTCCTCACAGTGCAATTGGCAAAGGCAGGTAACTCCTTAACTACACTTTTGTGCTTATTTTACAGCAATAAGTTAGGACATCTTGCTTACTTATTATAGTTCTGAGGACAGGACTCTGTGTCATTTCTTCCATTTTCACCTGAACAAAAAAAGTGTTACTTTTTTAGTATTGGCTTTTGTAAGCTCTAATTGTTTTCTTGAGAAAAGAATGGATTGGAGGAGTATCAGTGAGAATGGAAAGGCAAGTACACAACTTGCAGCAAGTTGTGTATTTGCATACAGACATTCATCACTATTGACTTTTTTTATTAGGCCTGCGCAAAATAAGTTACACTGACTTGATACGATGGAGGTAACATCATTTCTTTTCCCAAGCAACCTGAATCATCTCAGCAAAGCAGTTCAGGATATCATGAACCAGTTCAGACTGTCCTTCTTCGGGTTTGCCTGCATTGCCCTTCCCCAAATCAAACCCCAAACTTTGGTCAAATATATCAATGACACTTTGTCGTCCTAAAAGAAAATCAAATTGAATATACACGTTAAACGCTTAATTCCAGGTGCCCAGGGATCACGCATAGAGACTCAAAAAGAAAACAAACTCCATTCCTCAATATCCACATCACCAAAAAGAACAGGCTGGAACCCCAGGTTCAGAGAAAACAAACACACACAAACCAGTTCTTAAACTTTCCTGCAGCACACAACATCTCCTGCATAAGAATTCTCATCAACAGAGCAAGAACACAGTGGAGCTCCCCAACACTAAAAAAAAAAACAGAATTAAATATATTCAAGGAGAACAACTATCCCCACCAGCCCAATTACATTTTAAAAAGTGCACTAGAAAGCAAAGCAAAGAACAGAAAGACACTCCAAGTGCCATTACAATAACATGGCCATACATAAAAAAATACATCAGAACAGACCAGCAGACCACTCCAACCACTAGCCATCGCAGTGGCCCACAAATTTACCAAAACACTACAACGAAATCTGTGTGAAACAAAAGACTGCATAACTCACCCAGGCAGAACTATCAGTGTATACCAAATTAACTGGCAGGATGCAGTTATCAGTACATAGGACAAACATAGCACCAGCTGCATTAAAGTTTTAAAGAACACCTTGTCAGTGTATGTAAAGAAAAATATATTATTCTTGGGATTTTACTGGTCTGACAAGGATGTGAAAACGAGATAATGGCTAGCAGCTGGGACTAATTAACTCAGGTATTGGCTGAGCTCACCAACCTTGAGAGGTAATTGAGGTAATTGACTGCTGCAAATTAACTGCACCTGTATCTGGGTATGAGTAAGCAGAACTATGTGTATATATATTGTGAATGTGAAACATGGTGTGTGGGTAGTTTTTGTATGGAGTTGGTTGAGGAGGTACTTGTAAATATTGTGTGCTGTATAGTAAAGGTCTGTATATATTTGAAACAACAGACTCTGTTGTTTATTACAGCAGCAGACAAGCAGATTTCTTTTGCAGCAGCGGATGGTACAATGCTCTATACACTCTGACACACCTAACTGCAATACAAAACCAGGATTTTAAATCCTGAAGAAGCCCTCTTATCCCACTTCAAAATAAACCAGAGCAGTTACATATCCCCACAATGTGCACAGAGCTTTCCTCTTAAAAGAATCAAACAGCCCAACTGCCCCCCTCAAAGATTCCAGATTCTTTTCATGGCATTCCACCAGTAGATTGATTTTACCTATGGCTTGCAGATCACTCTCTCCCTTAGATTTCTCCAACTCCATTATCCAATTTTCATCTAGCATCTCAATAAAAATCCCAATCTCAGTCTTAAAAAAAAACTTTCTATCGCTCTTAAATTCCTCAATTTCATCCACCACATCCCCAACCTGATGGCACATTTTAGCTCTCATACTTTCCACAATGTCCTGGATATCTTGCATAAAAGTTTGGTAAAACTCAGAAGAAATCTGTTTAAAATCCTGTTGAAGGTCAAAAAAAATCTGTTTGAAATCCTCCATGTCTCACGCAGTAGATTATGGTGCCCCCTAGGAGCTTAACCAGCAAAAGTCAAAGATATGAAAGAGTTCCAAAGTGTTTACATAAGCCAAAGTGAGATATGCAGACATTTCCCCAGGGAAAGTGAAAACAGAAAGCTGGAGGTTCAAATCAGCTGATTCAAAGTGTAGGAAAATGCTAATATATTCAAATTTAATACAAAAATAATAACAGGAAGACAATAGTTTACTCTCAATCTTTGGAATTCCATTTGGAAGGAAAACGAAATCCAAAAACAAAAGATTTTTTTTAAAAAAAAGTAATCCCAAAAATAACACTAAGCACCAAGAGAACCAGCTTCTCCTTGCTGCAGAAAGCCTCTCTTGGGGTACATATACTTAAAAAAAAAACCAAATTGGTGATTTAGAAATGGGGTGGCCAGTCTTAGTGTCCCTTTAAGGCTACAGCGTGGCTTGGAAATGGTGACCCCCAGCCTCCCGGCTGCTCTTACCAGTCAAGTGCGAAATGCTGTTTGCGATCTTCTGGCTGCAAGCAGCCGTCCGGTGGACAGATGGGATGATTCCAGGTATTCTCCTTGATCCGGAGAACGTTTCTGGGCTTCAGGAAAACTTGCCTGAGGCCAAAAAATGTTACCGCGTTGTCAGCTCCACCCGCTGAACCAGCAGTCACAGCCGTTCTGTCCACCATTCCCACTGGAAGCCATGATATATCGATCTCCTGAAGCCTGGAAAACCCGCTACTGAATGTGTACAGGAAATCTGGACTTCATAATTGAAGACCTAGTCTGAAATGCAATTTAAAGAGTCCATTCAGTACAAATTTGCAGTTCACTTTGAAAGGTCTATTTGCACCTGCAGTTCAATTAAAAGATTCCATTCATTAGAAATGTCCATGTATTTGTTTTATATATGATAACCCCAGCGAAATTATTGTACGCACAAAGATGGAAAGATTTGGCAATACTTATAATGGAAGAATGGTTGGCAAAGGTGAGGGAACTTGCTGAGATGGCCAAACTGACATCTTTGATCAGAGAAAAGACAGTATCTACATTTACTGCTGACTGGAAACCTCTTACAGACTTTTTGCATAAAAAAGAAAAAATTGAACTTACAATTTATGGTTTTGATGATTAAATAGGATAGAGTATAGAAAGAAGAGAGTCACGATGTAACTTTAGAGAAAGAGGTCAATTTATAAGTGTACTTATATGCTGTAAAGAAGATCGGAAGCCACTTCTTTGTATCTTTTTTCTTTCTTTTCTATTTCTCTTCTACTTTTTTCTCTTCTACTTTTTTCTTTTCTTTTCTTTTCTTTTTGCACTTTAGCTTTCTCTTTTATTTCTTCCTTTCTCCTTTTTCTTTCTTATTCTACTTTAGTTTGCATTAATTTTTACTCTTGTTTTTAAAACTTTCAATAAAATTATATTTTTTTTAAAAACGTGTGCATTTGCACAAAAGTCTAACATCTTCAAATTGATTCCATTTGATACATCAGCTTTGGAGATCTGAAAATATCACCCTTAATGGGTAATGTGAAAATTAGTTCTCACATGGTCAGAGGAGAACAACCTTATATCAGCTTTGCCCATTACCCAAACAAGCAACTAGCTGTTGTCCTGCCCCAAAAGATGGCCTTCCAGCCCATTGCAAAGCTTGGATGGGAGAAAGAGGCACAGTTTTTGAACACTGATTTCACTATAAATAGGGTTTGCATTAATATACAGAAGTAATTAGAATTCTTTCATAATGACCCCTTAGCTTTTCTGTAATAAAACTACCTAATCAGAAGTTCCTGCATTCTTGTGTTCATGTTTAATTGGTTCCAGTCTAGCCACTGGGAGAACCCTGACATGTAATATAAATGGGATAAGAGAAAATGGTGTTATATTGGTGCCAGAGTGGTTGGTTTTCCTAGGTATTGAAGTAAAGGGATGCTACCTGGTTGAGCTAGATAGGAATACCTGACAATAATTGAGTCAAGGCTCCTTAAAGCATTGGCCTATCACAGAAAGAGACATTATAGCTCTACTTCTGGCAGCAAAATATTTTGGGAAAGAACTTATGATTGGTTACCCTTATGGCACAGTGAGTTTACTTACCTGTAGAAAAAGAGGTCTATCACACATGGACTAAAATTCATCTACCCCTGGAGACCCACCTGGTACTCTCATAATTCTGCCAACCATCTAGCAGTAGTATGTTGAAAGTGGGAAACAAATCTGGCTGCTCAGCTAAACACTGGAAAAGAAGTCTTTTTCTGCTGCTTTGCTGCTGCTTCAGGAGAAACAAACATTTGCATCTCTCTCTTGCCCTTTATTTTTCGGTTGGAGATTCTGACTCCCTGCCATACCCATGGACTCTGAGCTTCCATTTTACAAAATGCATCAGGTGAAAGCAGCATGGAAGAAAAGCAGGCTGGATTGACTCTCTGCTGAGAACAGCTTGCAAACCTAACAGGTTTTGGAATGAAAATGTTCAACATAGGAGTAGTTTCAGTTCCCATCAGCGATGTTGCATTGTCATTCTCTGCCTTCCTCCTCCTCAGGCAAAACTTTAGAAGATGATGTCAGAATACTGTAACATACTTATTTGTAAGTTTTAGTAAGGATGTCAAATATACATGGAGTTGCTAGGCAAAATTATACCAAGAGATAGCTATATACTCGCAAGGCACTTAGAGATCTACTGCTTATAATCTCTCTGAAATTATTCTGTAGAAAACACACCTACTCAGGATGGAAAAAGCCTTTGTATAAGCCAATCCAAATTCATTATATATCATAAAAATATCCTACACTGTGTCGTGTCTGCCTTGAATGAACTTCTGTTGAAGTATTTTGACAGCAAGGCCATTTGAATGGCACCTTTTATTAAAGAGTGCACATACACTCAAGGTCACACTTTTGTGTCCTTTGCTATCATTAACAATGCAAGTGTGAGATACGTTGACACCTGAAGTGAACAACAACTTCCTCTGCTCTAGACTAGATGTTGCTCTAGACTGGATCCTTAAAAAAATGACACTCAGATGGTTTTGGAATCTTCATCAGGAGAAGAAATGTGGTTCCTGGCTCATGATTTCTCTGAAAGATGGCTTAGCAGCTTTTATCTGTGCTGTATGAATTCTCATACGTTCTGGAGTTCTGTGGTTGCTAGTCTGTCAAACTTTTGAATAAGCTTCCACACTTTTCTTTTAGAAGAAAGGTGTAAAATGTTTAAGAGAGTTTTCCTTCAGCTTTTGACACTTACTTTTTTAAGATCTAATTCATCTATAACACAATCACATATATAAAATTGAAGTAGCTACAAATGCATATAGACTGCCAAGAGGATAAGGTTCTCTAGTTTGGCATTATTGGAGAAAATCCAGCTTCCAAATTTCCTGTACAATGGGTTAGCTATGATAAATTTGAATGGAAAAAATCTACTATGGTCAGGATTATTGCTTTGAATCACACTAAAAGCCTACAGATGTAAAACCTATTGCAGGTTCTGGAAAACGATTTTAAATTTTACAGCAGCAACACTGAATGGCTTTTGACATGGGTTAGCAGAATAAATATGATTTTTACAGAATAATTTTTACAGAAACTCCCTGGGGTTTCCTGAAACCCAGGTCATATATTACCTATTCCTTGTCTTTTCTTTATGCTATAAAATATAGGAATATAATGACAAAAACATTTGCTACTGTACAACAAAGTACTTAATAAGCGGATTTCTTCAAATTGTATGGCCCAAACTTGGAACCTACTACATACTGTTTCCATGTAAAATGTCAGATACCTAGAACCAGTTTTCTAGTTCAGCCATATTATTACATAATAATAAGCCAGGAATTTTGGCTTATTATACTACAGCATGAATTAACTGCATGTCAACTCATAATCCGTGAAAAATCAGGGACGATAACTTTGGGTACTTCCCATGATTGTCTTCACCATAGTAGTCTCTTAAAACAAAGAGAACAATACAACAATAAGAGAAAGCAGCTGGAAGCTAGGGTGAAAAAAGGTGGACATTCCAGCAATAGGAGAATGGACTACTCAGAAGCTCTGCAAAACTGGAGTGCTTCAAAATAAAATACTGGATTTAGTGCAGTTTTACATGCAACAGAGCTAGTAAAAAAATTACTCACCTCCCAGATATAGTGAGAACAGGCAGGTCCAAAGCTAATTTAAAACTGCCATGAAGATCTCAAGTAGAAACTTACATAGGGAGAGATATTTCAAACTCTACCTTTAGCTAGGCTGACCATACATCCCGTTTTGAATGGGACAGTCCCGTTTTTTTAGCATTTTTCAACCGTCCTGTCGTTTTGATAAAAATCTCAATTTTGTCCCGTTTTTTAAACGTGGGAATGGCGCGGAAGGAGGATCCAAGCCAGAGCTGCCGATTGGAGGCAGCCTGGAAGAGGAAGCCCTCTCGCCTATCAGCATGTGGCAAAGGAGGGCGGGGTTTGCAGGCGGGGCCAATTGCACGGACTGGGGGTAGGGTTTGCAGGCGGGAGCCAATCGCGCGGACTGGGGGCGGGGACCCCTGTCTTTTTCATGAATACGGAATATTACATAAGACCCCGTCCCGTTTTGCCATCCCAATGTCCCATTTTTGTCTCAAGGAAATATGGTCAGCCTACCTTTAGCAGAACTTCTCAAACCATTCTAAATGTGGCACTTAGAATTCTCAATATATAGGGTGAAGTAAAGAACTAAGGTTCTACTTCGGACTTATAAAGCCCTTTATAATTTGGTAACTAGATACAGTACATGTGAGAGCCAGTCTGGTGTAGTGGTTAAGGCACCAGGCTAGAAATTGGGAGACTGTGAGTTCTAGTCCTGCTTAGCCACAAAGCCAACTGGGTGACCTTGGTCAGTCGCTCGTTCTCAGCCCTGGGAAGCAGGCAAGGGCAAACCACTTCTGAAAATCTTGCCAAGAAACCTGCAGGGACTTGTCCAGGCAGTCACCAGCAGTCAACACTGACTTCAAGGCACCAAAAAAAAAATACATGTAGGACTGCCTACTCCAACCAGTACCAGCCCAACTTGCTAGGACAACTAGGGAAAAACTGATACAAATCCCACATTTTCATGAGGTTTGGGGGGGCTAAAGTGAGAAGGTGCTGCTTTTATGTGGCAGCACCAATGTTGTGGAACAGCCTTCTGGTGGAGGTCAGACTACCTCCCTTCTTGCTGTCTCTTTAGAACTCGTTGAAGATGTTGATATGTGATGCCACCTTTTTTTAGTTTTTCATTTTATTGTTTTGTTTTTGTTGTTGTTTGGCTGGTGGTTGTTTTCACCCTTGCAATTTGTTAGTTTTTGCTTATTTTACATGTACCCGTGGGTGTTTTAAATTGTTCTGTTTATATTCTATGTTAAGCCACCAAGAGTCATTTTGATTGTGGCAGGGTAGAAATGCGGTTAATAAATAAATAAATATTGTAAAGTATCCCTAGCCTCCCTTCCATGCAAGAGCCAACCCCCCATGCCCTGCTCCAACATCACTTACAACTTTGACTGTCCCCGTGCAGCCATCACTGCAGCCTACATGCGCAAAATGGAATGAGCCCCCCCCCCCCTCAAAGCTGTTTTGCAGTAACCTTTTTTATTTAATAAGTTTATGCTTAATGGTATTCTTTATTTTTGTCTTTTTTTTACTTTCTAAAGACTTTGGTATCAATGAATGATTCGAAGCACCATAGCTTAAAGTATATGTATACGTATATGTATACGCATATGCATACGCAGATCTAGATCTAGATCTAGATCTAGATCTAGATCTAGATCTAGATCTAGATCTAGATCTAGATCTAGATCTAGATCTAGATGTATGGAAAAGTTACCAGTGGCTGGAAAGGGCTGGACTAAAAGACAGCACTGAGGCACTGATCATAGCAGCACAAGAAGAGGCACTAAGCACCCGATCCATAGAAGCATTGGTTTACCACACTAGACAGGACTCAAGGTGCAGACTATGCAGAGAGGCCTCAGGGACAGTCCAACACATAGTGACAGGGTGTAAGATGCAGGCAGGAACAGCATACACTGAATGGCCAACCAAGTAACTGCCATTGTGTACAGGAACATCTGCACAGTGCATGGGTTAGACCCTCCAAAGTCCAGATGGGAGATTCCACAGAAGGTCATGGAGAATGACAGGGCTAAGATCCTGTGGGACTTCCAGATCCAGACAGACAGGCAGGTACTGGCCAATCAAACAGACATTGTGGTAATAGACAAGGACCAGAAGATGGTGGTGGTGATAGATGTAGCGGTGCCGAGTGACAGCAACATCAGGAAGAAGGAGTATGAGATGCTGGAGAAGTACCAGCACCTGAAGGAGGAACTAGAGAGGATGTGGAAAGTGAAGGCCAAAGTGGTCCCAGTGGTGGTAGGAGCACTTGGGGCTGTGACTCCTAAGCTGGGAGAGTGGCTCCAACAGATCCCAGGAGCAACGTCAGAGCTCTCTGTCCAGAAGAGTGCAATGCTAGGAACAGCTAAGATACTGCGCAGAACCCTCAAACTCCCAGGCCTCTGGTAGAGGACCGGAGGTTGGGGAAGACACATACCACCCATAGGGGTGAGAAGGGAAATTTTTTTTTTAATATTCAACAAAAGCCTCAACTGACTGAATAGAGAAGGAAGGCAACTTTAAAGAACCAGACAATTTTTAATAATACAAGTTACAGTTAACTTTCCCAAGATCTCTCTCTCTCTCTCTCTCTCTCTCTCTCTGTGCATTTTAAAACCAAGTTGAAGTGTTGATTTTACAAAATTAGCAATCGTGTTCACTGTCATGATAGCTAACAGAATCGAGCCCCTAATAATTAAGGCAAAATTGTCTCAATAATCTGCCCTCTCCTGTCTCATGAATAAATGCCAGTGGATCTAAGAGTGATCACTTCGCTTAGTATGACAGGAAAACCCAGGGGAGCCAAGAAATGTCTCTGCCAAATTCCATTATAGAGAGAGGCATACATTTCCTAGGGAATCCAGATTGTCACTTTGCTTCTCCCCTCTTCTCTTCTGAATTAGTGCCTAAGCAGCCTTACTTGTTTCAGTAGAGCAATGTCAGGCTAAACTTGCCTCAAATAATACTGAACAGTGTTTGAATGTCTGGGTCAAGTCATGCATCACTCTGCGAAATGGAGGAATTGTCACTTGTCCATGCACTTTGTATCTAATGGGACTTGTCTTCTTCCATCTCTGCAATCTCATGGCCTCTTTGGTCCAGCTCATAGCTCTAATTATCCTACTACCAGACACAGAACAATCTCCAACAGCAGTGCAACACTGGGGGGCTTGTATCAATATTTCTGATGATATTCACCTATCCTTTTCCTCTGTTTCTCACATCATCAGCAAACTCTTCCCACTGACAAACCTCCAGGCATTCAGCTTTTTGTTACTGATATCTCTGTTTCAAAATCCAAGCCTGAAACTTGCCACTGATGTGGCTTGAAAGATAGGGTTATTCTCTAGAGTTGGTTGAAGGGGAGTAATCTGTTAACACCGGCTCCCAGAGACTTGAATCCTTAGTCTGAAGGAAAGCTGTATGCTACATTTCTATTGTGGCCTGAAGAAGGTACATTATACTACATCTGATCTTTGCCATCCAATCCCAGTGATGTCTGCTGTTCATGGAAGTGGTTATCCAGAGTCTCCAACAGCCTTCTTTCCCACTGAGTGCTACCCATTAACTGAAATGCCAGGATTGACCCAGATTGACCTTCTGCACACACTCAGCCCCTGGATTATGTTCCTGCTCCACAGAGAGGAGTAAGACCACAACTCCAGAGAGCCTGACTACCAGCTGTGGGAGCTGCAAGCTCAGAGCTGCCAGTTCTCTGCAACAAATAGCTCCAAATGTTCAGCCAGCCAAGTGGCCAAACAGATGCTGGACAGCATGTTCAAGTTCTGCCTTCCCATCTGCTGTAGGAGCCAAGTATTTTCGTGGCTTCTGGGCATGTCCAGTGCATGTCCAGCAACTTTTCATTATATTGGCCATAGTCCACAATGTCATAGATATAAAAACACATTTACACCATGGCTTGTTTAGTTATAGCTTAGCACTATGTGAATCCAGACTTTGCAGCAATTTGTAAACCATAGCTAGTGCTTGATATTGTGTCAGGTAGCCATGGTTAAAGCAAACCATGGCTTAGCTCAATTTGTGATTTGACTTATGTATCAGTAACCATTTTCTGCAGTATAAACAATATTTTTTTAAAAAAAAAACAGAGATTACATTTCAAAAGCTTTTATTTGTATATGTGCATTTATATGCTGTTCTATACGAGATCTCAGAGTAGCAGTGAAATAATAAAGCAGAAGATTGGTAAGATATCAGGAATAAAATAGCAGAAACAAAGGAAAACAAAGAAGAAATGAAAGAGAGTGTTAAACGTTACTGGTGTTTTACAATGGGTGGAAAAAGAGAAACCCTTTGCCTGGCAACTAAAGGATGTGATGATATTTGCTACTCTTTAAATGTCATCTAGCCTTCTGAGAAAGGCATACGTGGAACCTAGATGCTTATCTCAGTCCAACTTCAACACAGAGGAAAATGGATGAAAATTAGACATTCCACGCTGTGTACCACTTTAAGCATCTATCCTTTGCCTTATTTTTCAAAATGGACCACCTGCCAGTGAAGCTGCTTGAACAACAGCATGATGAGTGAGCCCTTGCTCAAAGTATTTAATTGTTTTTATATCCTTTGTACAATTCTTGATTGCCCTTCAAGACATTGCGCTCAATCTGGACATCCTCAGGCCAGCACCTGGGGATACAAATGGACATTGTAGAGCTAGACCAAAGAAAAAATGTAATTGAATGCAGGTATACCTCTGACCTTACTCAACTGAGAATACTTCTCATGTGATTACCTGGTGATAGGAAATGGGAATATATCAGTATATAAGTGTGTTCTCAATTTGTAGTTCTGGAATATCACTCTGATTTCACAGTCTATGGTTCAATGAAGTTCCTTGAAATATTTCCACTGAGCGAACAACTCATTAACATGAGGAAATCTAATTTACAGAATACATTGTCTGTGCCAAAACTAAGTAGTTGGTGTACATTCCTCTCCCAGGAACTGTATGGAGCATGTAAATCTTTAATGATCTATAATTTTCCTCAGTATTAGATTGTACCATTTATGTGTTTGTAGAAAGTATCCCACCAACCTCGGTAATAGAAATGCTTGCTAATATCACATTACCTATCTCCTCTTTGACTATGTTAGAAACAAAAGCCACAGAAGCCTTTCTGACCAGCTCATTTTGAACTTTAGCCTTTCTGACACAGTTCCTACATAGAGACCACCATACATCCTTCAGTTATGGCTTCTCCTTCCACTTCTTATATATGTCCCTTTTCCTCTTCACCATTTTAGAGAGTTCTTTGCATAGCCACACTAGCCTTCACACTAGCCTCTTTAGATTCCTTTTTGTTTCTTGTAGGGATTGTTTGTGATTGTGCCTTTGCTGTTTTATTTTGTAGAATTTCCCTTCCTTCCTGGACATTCCAAGCTGACCTATCATCCCTCAAAATTCATCAAAATCATGTCTTCTGAAGTCTGGCATACAGGTCTGACACTTCTCAGTTCCTGGGTAACATGATCAACATCTCCCAGTCACCTGCCCTTCTTCAAGCAGTTCCTCCTTGTCGGTGAGGACTAGGACCAGGATCATGGATTCCATTGTTCTTTCATCCACCTTTGGACAAATGAAGTTGTCAACAAGAAGTCAGGATAACTGAATTCTCCCACTGTCACTATGTAAGGTGCTCCTCTCCGATGCCCTAAAACCCCTTTCTCTTGAGTAAACCACAGACGCGAGATTTCTAAGAAGTAAAAGGGTTTATTCCGGTGCATGAAGGCTTAACACGAACAAAGACTTGAATGAGCAGGCATGGCATGATACAGTACATTTAAGCATTTCTCTCCCCATTGTTCATGGTTGCTATATGTCTATGAAGGTTCTCAGTCATCCAGGTGGAATTGTCTGTAGCTTGAATCATGTCAACTGGATTTCTATTTCCTTAATGGAATTAATGAAAATTCATGGTTGCTAACACGTGTTGCTTCCCAGCTTCAGGGTGCTAGATGGTCGGTCAAGGAGATGTGTAGTTCCGTTTCACAAGTTGGTGTCGGCAGGCATTCTCCCTGCACTGCTGTCTCTTTCACGTCAGTTTCTAACGCCCCTTAATCCACATAGCAGTCTGACTTAATGGCAGAGGTCTGCCGAACTCTGACACACTATTGCTTGTGTCTTTGAAAGACTGGTCATCTGACACAGAAAGACCTCACCTGTATTTTCTGCCTGCCCAGTCTGTGATAAACTTCCTCAGTAATATCACTTTTGTTTCTCTCCCTTTTTATTCTTACCCAAAGGATTTCCATGTTATGATTCTTGAATTTCTGTGACTTCCGGTTGAGAGCCATGGCAAGCTGAACATCCCCTTTTTGCAGGAGGACAGTATTACAATGAAGATCAGTGCAGGATGCAGGATCCTCGCTGCCAAAATGCTCTCTGGACTAAGGAGAGTTCTTTGAGATCTCCCATGTGACTCCACACAGCTGCTCCTCATGAGTAAACCACAGGAATTGTTGTTCTGTGGTTTGTCTATAGGTCAAGTGGCCAGGAGTCAAGGGAGGAACCATCTTTGCTCACAGTTCTAAATGTAGCTGTTTCTCTCTCTCTCTCTCTCTCTCTCTCTTTGTAAACACAGAATGTATATTTTCCTTTCTTTCATTTCAGTCATTAGATGCAATGTACTGACACATATTTACAGAGAAATTTGCAGTTTTTATTATTAAAATTTAATTGAATTTATATTAAATATAAAGAAGACCAAACTAATGACAACAGGTAGAACAACCAGCCTTAGAATTGACAATGAATATATCAAAGTGGTGGATAGCTTCTGCCTTTTAGGATCAACTGTCAACAGTAAAGGAACAAGCAGTCAAGAAATATGCCACAGACTAGCACTTGGTAGAGTAGCCATGAAGGCCCTGGAAAAGATATTCAGATGCTGTGCTGTGTCTATACATACAAAGATCAGAATTGTGCAGGCAATGGTATTCCCCATGATACTCTATGGAAGCAAAAGTTGGACTTTAGAAAAAATATTGACACTTTTGAAATTTTATATTAGAGAAGACTCCTAAGACTACTATGGACAACCAAAAAAACCAAATAAATGGATAATCAAACAAATCAACCCAGAGTTCTCACTTGAGGCATAGATGACCAGGCTCAAATTCTCATATTTCAGACATATTATGCAAAGACCTAACTCTTTAGAGAAGTGTATACAGGTAGTCTTCACTTAATGACCATTCATTCAGCGACCATTTGAAATTACAATGGCGCTGAAAAATGGACTTATGACCTGTGCCTGAAATTACAACCGTTGCAGCGCCCCCGCAGTCACGTGATCAAAATTCAGGCACTTGGCAGCCCGCCCACACTTATGACTGCAGGGGTGCTTCAACTCCCCTACCCGCCTATCTCCCCACCATCTCTGCCCTTTTGGAAGCCCTGCACCCTGCCTTGTGGGGCAGCAAGCAGACCTGGAACCACGTGGTTCTGGGTCTGCAGCCAGCTTAGCCCAGCCGTGTGAATATCCAGCATAGCTCATCCCAGCTGACCCGCGCAAAGATCCAGCCCAGCCACCATAGCAAGCTCCAGCCTCCCCAGCCTGCATACCTTCACCCAGCTGCCTCCTCTCCCAGTTCTTCGCACCGACCTTTTGACTTTTTCACCCAGCTAATATGGGAGAAGCAGAAGCGCTTTGCTGTCTTTGCTGAGTCCTTTTCGGACCCAGCTTCTCTGGCGAACGTTTCCTCCACATGTCTCCCTTCTGAATGCTGTCTTCTGAAGCTTACACTATCTTCTCAGAGCCTTTGGAATGCTCTGGAGAGGGTGGTTGGGCTGGGCTGGATTTTTGCGCGGCTGGGCTAGGGAGGCTGGAGCTGGCTACAGCCCCAGAACCATGCGGTTCCGGGTCTGCTTGCCGCCCCACAAGGCAGGGTGCAGGGCTTCCAAAAGGGCAGAGTTGGGGGAGAGATAGGTGGGTGGGGGAGTCGAAGGCAGTGTTCGGGCTGGGAGGGACCAAGCCCAGAATGGCTTGGATTAGGGTGGGTGCTTGGGCTAACAACCGGTAAAATTCAGTTAACAATGGCAAGGAGAGTTGCCAGGATTGCCATCACTTAGCGATGCCATCTTGCTTTACAACCACATTGCTTAGCAATGGAAATTCCAGGCTCAATTACCATCATTAAGTGAAGACGGCATGGTGGCTCAGTGGGTAAGACACCAGGCTTGTCGATCGGAAGATTGCAAGTTCGGAGGTTCAAATCCCTAGCCCTGCGTGCGGAGTGAGCTCCCGCACTAGCCCCAGCTCTTGCCAACCTAGCAATTTGAAAGCATGCAAATGCAAGTAGATGAATAGGTACCACTTCGGTGGGTAGGTAACAGCGTTCCGCGCACGTCATACCGTCCACATGACCGTGGAAGCGTCTTCGGACAACGCTGGCTCTTCGGCTAACAAACGGAGATGAACACCGGCCCCTAGAGTCAGACAGGACTGCACAAATGTGCGGGGGGAACCTTTACCTTTACTACCTGTAATGCTGGGAAAGGTGGAAGGAAAAAGGAGGAGAACCAGTAGCAACATGGATGGACTCCATTATAGTGAAAAAGGGTGCACTGTTGGAAGACCTGAAGGACCAGGTTGGAGACAAATCCTCTCAGCTCTATCTATGTGGTTGCTAAGAGTCAACACCAACTTGATGGCACATCATCAATCAAATCTTTCAATTATTAAACAATCAATTCTGTACGTACTACAGAATATACTGCTAATGCCTGCCCTAGGTACCAATAAATATACATATACAAATCAGAACAAGATGATCTAGGTCAGGGAGCTCTATTTTTATACTCAATGACCATGATGACCTTTGGGGTATTGTAAAACTAGCAGCTCTCTTGTCTACCTGCCCAATCTTCCCGGTGCTGTTATCACCACTTCCCACAACCACTTCAATTTCTTAAGAAGCCAGCTAGGGCCACCACAAAAGGTATTTTGCCAAGCCCCCTCAAATCTGTAACCAGGCCTAATAGTAAATATCTGTTAAAAATTGACAGATGAAAATATATAGTGGGTGCAACTCAATAGGAATTGACTAATTATTATGGCTCCTTGAAGCTGAACAATAAATGAATACATCATATAGTTCATTCTGTAATGCTGAATTAATGTTAGCAAGACAAAGAATAACTTCAAGGAGACCATGAATCAATTGATTATTTTTGTCAGCACACTGCTTCACTCTTATTGTAGTGCTTACTGCTTTATATAAAGATAAATGTTTCCTTCCTTTTTCACAACAAATATAACACATTTGTCTTGTTGAAGTCAGCATTGCCTAACATCCAAATTTGTTTTCCAATTAAAATCACCAGAGCAAAAGTGAGTCAATAAAAGAATACACTTTTCTTTGTCTGTCTTATGGCTATGATTATGTGGTACAAAGCATAATTTCAGGAACATACAGGCATACACACACGAATGGAAATTCACAACTTTCTCCAGAGGATTCTCATAATACTACCTTTGAGTTCATATAATGTGTATTCTCCATTGTAGATCCCTGGTATTCAGCCAGCCTATTACTTAAGTTGAATGTTTTTGTCATGCTCTTTTATATGATGCTTGCATGTGAATTGAAGTGAGATGTAAAAGAAAATTTCAAGTTCCTCCAACTTGATCAAAGATGAATCACAAAACAAAGTTCTTCCAAAAGAACAGAAAAACAATACAATACAATATATAAAATAAAGTAAAAAAGTTCAACATCTAGAAATATAAATGTATGTAAACACACTCAGGTCAAATGGGGGCCTGTGTATTTGTATACTTTGTGAAGAAATCTAATGAAATATTATTCAAGATTTTCAGAGATTAAAAGTTAATGCATAGGTCAGTATGAATGTTGGTGGATTTTGAAAAAAGAATTCAATCACTGTCGGTGGTGATTATCTTATGGCCAGGAAGAAACAGACCTCACTATATGGCTATTCCACTAAGGCATATGTAGTGATTGGAAGGAATATTTCCCTTCGATGCTCATAAATGTGTTTGAAATGCATCTAATTGGAAGGAAACATTAACTTACAAAAAGACTACTGGACAAATAGACTAATTTTTACAAAGTTGGCAGATTTTTAAAGTTACTAAGAGCTTTACAGGGCGAGTTTGGTGTAGTGGTTAAGGCATCAGGCTAGAAACTGGGAGACTGTGAGTTCTAGTCCCGCCTGAGGCACGAAGCCAGCTGGGTGACCTTGGCCAGTCACTCTCTCTCAGCCCTAGGAAGCAGGCAATGGCAAACCAGTTCTGAAAAACCTTGCCAAGAAAGCTGCAGGGACTTGTCCAGGCAGTCTCCGAGAATCGGACACGATAGAACGGATTTTAAAAAAGAGAGAGCTTTACAAGAACCATATTGAACATTGTACAACATTTAATCAAACTGTGGACCATGAATATTTTCTTCTTTTAAAAAAATCTCTCCAATTATTTAGTGTCCAGGTCATATTTTATTCTGTTCTTTTTTCTCTGCCTGATTAATTCAGAAGTCATACAAAAAAGGATGGCAGCTTCTTTGTGCCCTCTAATAGCATAGGGTTTGTCAACTGATTTAGGAGACAGCAAGTAACTGCCTCTAGGTCTTTTAAAGATGATGTCATCACATTCCCCCTAAATATCAAAATGTCCATAGGAGGGAGAGGGAGAGGGAGAGGGAGAGGGAGAGGGAGAGGGAGAGGGAGAGGGAGCGGGATTAATATAATATGTTCTACTGTGATCTGCCCACCACCCAAAAGTTATAACTGGTCCAGAATGCAGCAGTGCGCACAGTTCTGGGCACTTCATGTTTTTCCCGGGTCACACCGCTGCTGTGCAAGCTGCATTCACTTCCAGTTGCTTTCTGGTGCAATTCAAGGTACTGGATATCACCTTTAAAGCCCTACATAACATGGGATAAAGTTATTTGCAGGATCATCCCTCCCTGAGGCTATCTGCCTGTCCCACCAGGTCAGATAGGGTGGCTGCATTCCAGGTCCCTTCCCTTAAATGTTGTCATCTGGTGGGACCTTGGAGACATGCCTCTTCTGTGGCTGCCCTGACCCTTTGAAATGCCCTCCCCCTGAGATTCAGAGGGCCCCCACCCTATTAGAGAAAAGGGAAAGAAAATCAATATACAATTCCTGCCTCCATGAAGGCTTTCTAACAAGCAAAGAATCCATAATGAAAAACATGAGTCCAGAATATTGACCTATTAAATGGAGGGAGATGTTTCCAAGAACCTTTATATCAGGTGTAAGTGGCTTGAACTCCATTATAGAGATCCCTAAGAGATACCCAATTTTGTCAGGCTCCTTGGTGCATGTAGCAAGTGAGATATCTTTCCCATGTGCCCAAAACTCTCTACCATTTTGCCTGAAGTGGGACCTGGTTCTGCCAATATGTGTTCCTCTGTTCTGAACTAGGGCTCTGAAGACTTGACTCTTCACCAGGCATTCAGCTAGGATGGAAGTGAGCCCAACACATGTAAATATTGTAAGGCACTCCATCCGATATCTGTAATCTCCCTACTCTAGAGTAACTCACAGACGCATGAGTTCTTAGAAGTAGGATAGTTTATTACAGGATACAGAAGCTAGCACGAACAAAGACTGGAATGGCGATTCTGGGAACAAGCAGCATATTTAAACCTTTCCCTCCCCCAGGGTCCTTTGCTGCTGACACGTGTGGTCTGGTCTACCTGGTTGTTCTGGCAACCGCCTCCCAGATGTGTATTCCCGTGCGTCGGGTGGATGTCAGCTTCGCGCCACTTCCAGGCTTCTGCGGAGCTCTTTGTCTGCCTGCCCTTTTGGCAGAGATCGGATGATCTCTGACATGTTCCCGCCCCAAAACTCACCCCCCCCGGTTCAGTGGGGTTTGTCTGGGAATTCTTTATGGAACTTCTTGACTAATTTAGGGGCGCGTGTGTGTTTGGCGCTGACCCATTCCTTGTCTCCAATTGGTAGGTGGTGCCACTTCACTAGGTACTGTAGCTGCCCCTTGTGTCTTCTGGAGTCCAGGATTCTATCAATCTCGAAATGTGGTTCGCCCTCCACCAACAATGGGGGGGGGGGGGTTCCTCTGGTTCAGGATGCCAGTGTTGTGAACTGTGGTGTTGTTTCAACAAACTGATGTGGAACACAGGATGCACCTTTCTTAGCGCTTTTGGCAATTGTAATTTTGCCGCTACTGGGTTGATGACCTCAATGATTGGGAATGGACCTATGAATTTTGGTGCCAATTTCCGTGATGGTTGTGTTGTCCGCAGATTTTTTGTTGACAAATACACCTTGTCTCCTACTCTTAATTCCCATTCTTCCCCCCTCTTGCGGTCCGCATATTTTTTGTAACTAGCTTTGGCTTCCTGCAATGTTTGCACCATGACTGGCCAATTGCTGCTTAGTTTCTCTATCCATTCATCCGCTTTTAGGGATTGTGGCAATTCCGTGTTGTGTGACATGGCCAGTTCGGGGATAGTTACAAAGTCCTGCCCTGTGGCGACTTTGAATGGTGAAAACCCCGTGCTTTGATGTACCGCGTTATTGTAAGCAACCTCTGCGAACGGCAACAGTTCCGCCCAATCATTCTGTTGGTAGTTAGTGTAACATCTAAGGTATTGCTCCAATGTAGCGTTCAGGCGTTCGCTCGCACCATCTGTGCAAGGATGGAACGCACTGCTGAGCCCCTGTGCCGCTCCAATTAAAGTCAAAAAAGCCCGCCAAAATTTGGAAGTAAAAGTACTGCCGCGATCGCTGATTATGCGTTCCGGCGTTCCGTGGGCTCTATAGATGTGTTGTATGAACAGTCTAGCTAGTTTTTGAGCATTCGGTATTCCTTTGCATGCGATGAAGTGTGCCTGCTTGGAGAATAGATCAGTGACTACCCAAATTGCCGTGTTCTTTTTGCTCACCGGCAAATCTACTATGAAGTCCATGGCAATTTGCTTCCATGGCTGTGAGGGGTTTGCTACTTCCTGCAGCTTCCCTGTGGGTTTCCCAATTTTCCTTTTGGCCATTGCGCACACTGGGCATGAGCGCACATAGTCTTTAACATCAGTGCGCAAGGATGGCCACCAAAATTTGCGTCGGATTAAGTGTAGCGTTTTTACGAAGCCAAAATGCCCTGCCGTTTTGTGATCATGATGCATGGTTAAGACCTTTTGCCTTAAGGGCTCAGGGACATAGGCTTTGTTGTCCTTCCACCCCACTCCATCCTTCTCCACTAGGTTCTGTTTGTTCTCCCCCCACCAGGTGTCCGTTACTGTTGCCGCCCGCAGCTCGGCTGTCCACGGGTCGCTTTCAGCCGCGCGCTTCGCGGTGCTGCGGGTGATTGCCATGTTGCCTTCCCCCCTCCCTTCTGTTATTGCTGAGCTCTGTGCCTCCACAGGCTGGGAGGGGATGAGGGATTCAATGACCTCTTCCATTTTGCTCTCATGTTGCGGCAAGCGTGATAACGCGTCTGCCAAGTAGTTTTTTCCCCCAGGAAAATACTTCAACGTGAAGTTGAATCTGCTAAAAAATTCTGCCCACCTGAGGTGCTTAGGGTTCAACTTCCTGGGTGATTTGAGAGCTTCCAAATTTTTATGGTCCGTCCACACTTGGAACGGCTCTGCTGTGCCTTCTAAGAGATGTCGCCACGTGCTTAGGGCATGTTTGACAGCGAAAGCTTCTTTTTCCCAAATATGCCATCTTTTCTCCGTCAGGTTAAACTTTCGGGAAATGTACGCGCATGGCCTTAATTTCCCCGTGTCATCCTCCTGCAAGAGTATGGCCCCCACTGCGCTAATAGATGCATCTGTGTGTATCACAAATGGTTTGTCAGCTTCTGGGTGCTTGAGTATGGGTTCTCTTGTGAACATTTCTTTTAGGCTATCAAACGCTGCCTGGCATTCCTGCGTCCATACGAGTTTCGTGCTCGGTGATGAGGCTTTCGCGTTTGCTCCCTTGCCTTTTGTCTTTAATAGGTCAGTCAGGGGCAGTGCGATTTGCGCGAAATTCTGAATAAATTGCCTATAGAACCCCGCAAAACCGAGGAACGCTTGCAGCTGTCTGCGAGTACGGGGGGGCTGCCAGCCCAGGACCGCTTTGACTTTCTCAGGATCCATCTCGATGCCCTCATGCGAAATGCGATACCTCAAGAAGTCTAGTTGTTCCCTGTAAAATTCACATTTCTCAAGTTTTACATAAAGCTTAGCCTCGAGTAATTTCTCAAGCACCCTCTTAACTAGCTCCATGTGTTCCTCCAGATTTTCAGAAAAAATCAGTATGTCATCCAAATATACAATTACCCCTTTGTACAGAAATTCATACAATACTTCGTTTATGAACCTCATGAAGATTCCCGGTCCCCCCGCAATCCCAAACGGGAGCACCCTGTATTGGAAAGACCCCAATGGGCAATTGAATGCAGTTTTCCATTCGTCACCCTCCCTTATGCGAACACGATAGTAAGCTTCCCTAACATCTAGTTTTGTGAAAATTTTCCCCTTAGATAGCTGAGCTAACATGTCTTTCAGTAACGGGAGAGGGTACTGTCTCGTAACCGAAATTGCATTAAGACCCCTGTAGTCAGTGCAAAGTCGGAGGGACCCGTCTTTTTTCTTCCTGAACAATACCGGGGCTGCAAGGGGGGAGTTGGCTGGTTCAATGAACCCCCGTGCCAAATTTTTATCTATGAATTTGTGCAATTCTTGCAGTTCTTTTTGCGTCATGGCATACATCTTGGGCTTGGGAAACGGTGCCCCTGGGATGAGGTCAATGGTTGCGTCTGACTGCCTATGGGGGGGTTCTTGCTCACATTCCTTCTTGTCGAATATCTCTGCTACCGGGAGGTATTTCTCCGGAATTGTGCTTGTGAGTGTGCCACCCCCTTGGTCCTGCTCCCCCTCCTCAATTTCCATCCCCGTTGCCCCCAGCTCAATGCCGCTAGGTGTGCTCTCATTGTCCATCTCGTGATAAGTCCCATCCGTAAAGTCCAAATCTCCTGAGACCCAATCCACCTTGGGGTTTCTTGCCCTCAACCATTTCAGTCCTAACACAATGGGTCGTGTTGCAATGGGAGCCACTAGGAACCGCAAAGTCTCTACATGCGTCCCCAAAGTCATTTGCAGTCCTTCGGTGTAGAACTCCACTGGCCCCCCCTTCAGTTCCGACCCGTCCAATTGGCAAAATGTGATGGGCGTTTTAAGCTTAAACAGGTCCAGTCCCATCTTTTCAGCTACGTTTGGGTGCATTAAGTTTCTAGAGCAACCTGAGTCTAGCATTGCAACCCCCGCATACTTTTTCCTCCCACCCAAAGTCCTCAACTGTACCTTTAGGTGCATTGTTGGGGTGTTGCGGCTACTTCCTTTGCGCCCCTTTGTGGAGGTCTGTCCTGTGGCGCTCATCAGAACAGACCTGGCTCGTTTCCCGCCGTCTGGATTTCAAAGTCAGAGTCATCGCTGTCTTCTTCTAGGTCCGGATTCTGCCATGGGTTCACAGTTGCCGCAGCCGCTCCTTTTCCCTTGGTGAGTGTTGTTTTGAGGGTACTTCTGTCAGCTGCCTTTTTCGCCGGAGGTTTTTCCTTAACGCTTGTTTTCCCCTGAGGGCAAGCGCTTCTTCGGTGTCCCTCCTTCCCGCAGCGGAAGCACAGTCCCTCTCTTGCCCGACGGTCCTTCTCCTCTTCCCAATTCCGCTGTTTCACGTTCGAGCGAGGCTGGTTAATGAAAGTCCCCTCGTTCCTCTGCCTGGATTGTACGTTTCTGATACTTTGTAACTGTAGTCTGTTACTCTCAATTTTCCCAGCTAATTGGATCCACCCCTCTAAAGTTTCAGGGTCATCTCTGTCTAAAGCCTTTTCCAGTAAGTCCTGTTTTAGGCCATATTGAAAGTGTTCTATCTTTATCGATTCCGGCCAGTCCGGCAGATAGGATAATAATCTTTTAAAGTCCATAGCATATTCAGCTACTGTCCTAGGTCCCTGCCTTAAGTTCCGGAGTCGGGCCCTGGCTGAGACTTTGGTCAGCGTATCTTCAAACCGTTTTCGGAGGGCATACATGAACTCTTGGAAGTCCCTTAATTCCCTAGCCCTCCTGTCATGAAGTGCTACCAGCCAGTCCCCTGCCTCACCTTCCAGAAAACTGGAGACGTATCTAATTTTGCTCTCTTCCGTTCGGAAGGTGTATTCAAATTCGCTCATGAACCCTTGTACGTGAGTCAAGAAGCATGCTAAATTCTTGGGGTTGCCGTTGAATTTCGTTTTTAGTTCACCCATTCCAAATGGTGTATGTGCCCCCCCTGGGGTCATGAATTGGTTGTATGACAGGGTCCTGGGTGCTCTGTTGTAGGGGTAAAATTCCTCCTCTTCACTTTCGATGTCTCCCTCTCCTTCGGGTGGCCCCAGGTTCAGTTCCCGCCCTTTGGGTTTATCTACATTGTCCATTAATTTCTCAAAGGCAGTGCCCAATGAGTCCATTTTATTCATCAACATTCCTATATTTAACTGCACATTGGCCATCTGTTCCTCCAACCTTACGATGCGCTGGGTTGGGGTGACCTGGTTTCCTTTTGCCCCTTCCTGCGCTAGCCCTTCACCTACAGCTATGGACCATCCCGCTAGCCTTGGTTCGGTGCTGCTTAGAGAAATGGGGGTTTTGGTTACCTCTATGTGGTTTTGCTTCTTCTGTGCTTTCTTGCCCTCTCGCTCACTGGCCACTCCCTCCATCGTCTGGGCGCTAGTTGAGCTGGGTCCGGCTTCTTTGCTCACTTCTGCCGCCTCCACCGACTCCATTTTGTGGTCTCTGCTGGTCGCTGGCTGCTTGGGAGCGCTGGTCGCTGCCATCGCTTGGCCTCCACGTGGTCTCTGCTGCTGCCTCTCAGCTGCTTGGCTTCCTAACAGCTGCTGGGGCCGCCGATTTCCGCCGCTGCGCTGCCGCCTCCTCTCAGCTGCTTGGGCGCCGATTACTCGCTGCTGGGACCGCCGGGGCCGCCGCTTCGCTGCTGCCGCCACTCAGCTGTTTGGGCGCCGATTTAGCTGCTGCTCTGCTGCCTCCATTCGCTGCTTGGGCTGCCGGTGTCCGCCGCTGCGCTCCTGCCGCCACTCAGCTGGTCCGGATCACCGCCTCTCAGCTGATTAGCACGAGCTGCTTGGGCCGCCGGTGTCCGCCGCTGCGCTCCTGCCGCCACTCAGCTGTTCCGGATCACCGCCTCTCAGCTGATTAGCGCGAGCTGCTTGGGCCGCCGGTGTCCGCCGCTGCGCTCCTGCCGCCACTCAGCTGTTCCGGATCACCGCCTCTCAGCTGATTAGCGCGAGCTGCTTGGGCCGCTGGTGTCCGCCGCTGCGCTCCTGCCGCCGCTCAGCTGTTCCGGATCACCGCCTCTCAGCTGATTAGCGCGCCGGTTTCCGCTGCTGCTGGAAAAGCCGGTTCCTCGCTCGCCTGGTCCCAGCTGCTGGGGAAAGCCGTTTCCTGCTTCTTCGCTGCTGCCAGGGATCCCCACCTCTCAGCTGTTTGCGCTGCCGGGGAAGCCGGTTCCTCGCTCGTCTTGCCTGATCTCCTTCCGAAAAAAATTTTCCCCAGGTCTCTGCCCAGTGGGTGTAGAAGCCGGTCTCGACCGTGAGCTGTTGGTTTCGCTCCCGGGAAAACCGGTTGGTTTTTTGATTCCAGTCTTTATGTAAGGCACTCCATCCGATATCTGTAATCTCCCTACTCTAGAGTAACTCACAGACGCATGAGTTCTTAGAAGTAGGATAGTTTATTACAGGATACAGAAGCTAGCACGAACAAAGACTGGAATGGCGATTCTGGGAACAAGCAGCATATTTAAACCTTTCCCTCCCCCAGGGTCCTTTGCTGCTGACACGTGTGGTCAGGTCTACCTGGTTGTTCCGGCAACCGCCTCCCAGATGTGTATTCCCGTGCGTCGGGTGGATGTCAGCTTCGCGCCACTTCCAGGCTTCTGCGGAGCTCTTTGTCTGCCTGCCCTTTTGGCAGAGATCGGATGATCTCTGACAAATATAGAGTTGGTGAGATGTTCTGGCACTGTGATGTTGTTGTTGGGGTTTTGTGGGTCATATTAATCTGATTTTATGGAATGTTGTTGTGAGCCACCTACGATTACCATGTATAAGATGGGCGGCCGTATAAGTTTTCTAAATAAATAAAGGCTGAGATTTTTCAAAAGTGAGAATGGTTAAAGGCAGGGCCCTAAAGCCCCTTTGATCTTGCCTTGCTCCTTCAAGTGCAGAATCCTTGCAGAGGATTAGAAATGGCTGGTGGAAATGGTTGCTGCTAGTGTACTAGATTGAACACAGTGCATTTGAACACACAGGCAGCAGAGCAGACAAAGAGATACAGTTTACAAGATTCCCTCAGCAGCGGAAATGTTTTCCAGGACTCAGTGAAGAAGGAAGAGGCCAAGATGTAGTGGCAAGGAGCATGACCAGTCTTAGAAAGTTCCCATAACGCCCAGGAAGAAGCAGTCCAAGGAAAGCAGTTTCCTACCATTGGTCATTGGGGAAATTAAGCCTGGAAAGAGAAGCCCCTCCCCTGGTTGGTCCCTTAATTTGCAGCTTATGTCATGGCTTCTTGTCAGCCCCACTAGGTGGACCAGTGGGGGAGGTGGGCGGGATATAAATATGACAAATAAATAAATAAATAAAAATAAAACCACTTTAATTGAGATTGGTTATAACAACATAATCTTGCAAGCCTGATTGTGCTGCACCTCCTCTTCCTTCTTATACTTCAGTGAATTAAGGAGTTGTCCACCTAAGCTGCTTCTGAACTTGCTCTCATTGTATCTTGTTGTTCTGAACTTAAAAATATTCCAGCCCCTTATGCCAAGGGAATGGTTCTTGCATATTTCCATCAAGGTCATCTTCCTTACTCTCTGCACTTCTTCAATACACTGAGAAGAAGAGAGAATATAAGAAAACACAAGTTTATGCTGAGGGGAAAGAGATCATGGCAAAAAGGTAAGTTCCAGGAAGCAAATCTGGGGTGAGACAGAGGTTTTTGAGATGTCTACTCCATGGACCTCTCCAGAGTTGAAACAAATTTGCTGCAGGGCTCTGGCTGTTTTCTTGTTGATGCCATTAATATTTTTTTTAATTATCACACTTTTTCTACAGCCTATGCATTGACTTAGATCTCCACATGTCTGTCTCTAATTGGACTGGAAGTACCCACATGGACTGCAATAGAAGCTGCTATGCCTTTGATTCTTTTCTGTTTGAGCAGCTTGGACTCTTTATATGTCTAGCCTTCCCCTCTCCTCTCCATCCATAAAACTCGGAATATTACCTATAAATAAAAGGGCATAGAGAATGTCCTGCTGTCATCTACCTACATTTCCTAGTTTCCACATTAAACAGCTCACTGTTGAGAGCCCATTTTCCAATGACTCTGTATAGATAGCCTCAACTGATGGACTGCTCCATTGGATAAAGACCATTATTATTATTTACCTCCAGCAATATTCATAGATGTAGAGGGCAAGAGTAGATTGAATTACGTCCTTGCACAAGGCAGAAAGCATATTATTCATCATTTACATTTAGCACAGCTGAAGTGGCCTTGCAACCATAATACACCATGGGTAACCAAATGTCATCTTCACTTTGGGGTGAGTGTGTGTGTAGAGGACATAGAATGAGACAGGAACGTGGAATGAATTCCACAATAGTTTTGCATGCCAATGAAAACACCCTCCTGCAGAAGAAATCCAAATCAAGCATTAAAGACAATGCAATTCAGAGAAGGGCTGAAAGGAACATTCGTTCTGGAAATTGAGAGTTATCACTGAGGTGAAGAAAATATTTCTAGGCATAGTATGAAATTATGATGTACATTTTTCTTCTGCTGATGTATGTAAGTCCGTTAAGAATTTCACAAGGATATGGAATGTTATGTTCCGTTAAAACAATTTACCTGCTTCTCAGTCAAAAGCAACCAACGTTTTTGCTCTTGTCTCTCTTCAGTCAACCTCATCCATACCCAAATACAGAATCATATCCTTAACCTTTTGTCTGAAATTTCCAGTTATCACCAAACTGTCCTTAGGAACATAGGAAGTTGCTTTATACAAAATCAGTTCATTGCTCCATCTAGCTTAACACTGTTGTAGTTGTCCTGGTTTTCATGCAAAAGACTTTCGCTTTCCCAGCTGTATTAGAGTGGCTGAAGACTGAACGTGAGACCTTTTACATACTGTAGGAAGCATAAGCTGCACCTGTAACTATTGCACTAAGAATCAACACATTGCTAGTTTACTGTTCAATCATTTTCCATATTTTGAACCACTGCATCAATTCCTTACTTTGTCAGATAAAAATGCCCCATTTGCCCCATATACTGGAGTGACTTTTCTCTGACCAACTTGAATTTTTTCTTTCAGTATTTTCATTTAAAAAAAAACTACATAGCACAAATACTCCCACACAAATCTAAAGAACATACTGGGAATAGTTGCATTAGGGATGCCCAACACTTTGGATTTGATTGATAGCATGCAGGGTGGAATTCCTCAAAGCGGTTACTCCTTTTCCCTAGAATCAATGTGGCAGCTGGAGCAGACAGCCACATATCCCAGGAAATGACACAGCTGCTTTAAAGGGCAGTTGCTATGTTTGTGCTCCAGTGCTCTTTGAAGCACCTATTCCTATTCAAATCTGAAGTGTAGCACAACCCTAATTTGCATATAAAGAGAAGCTTTAAAGACTAATTCCTATCAAATTTAAAGAAGTGACTTTTATTTGGAAAATCAACAGGGGCAAATGTGGTTCATTTTTAATTTTAATTTCTCAGATATTTAGAATAGAGAGCATACGGGACTACGGTTCAGAAGAAATAAAATGTTCAAATAATTAAATATGAAGAATGTAATACCCATCTGAATATCATATGCCATTTGTGGCTTTTTTAAACTTATAGTTCATTTTTTCAGATCTGCTTATATGTTTGATCTGCATATAAATTGTGTTTATGGTTCATTTATCTTAGAGTATTAACATCATCGTTCATGATGACCAAGGTCTCAAGATGGATTTCTGAAAGCTAATTCTTTTTAAAAAAAAATTGATACAAATTCTCTCTGGAAGTTGGATCCTCATTAATTACTCTCTGAAATAAATCGTAGGCATAAAATGAGTTCATGCCACAGGTAATGCAATCCATTTTTCCTCCAATAATTAAAATGCTGTTCTGTTGGCATGACACACTCAATTATTTTTCCATCTGTATATATAATAATTTTGCAATGCTATTTGTTTTAAAGTTTCCTCAGGTGGTATCATGGCCAAAAATCTACCAGTTTCCCCCCCCCCCTCACCACTAATACATTTTCACCTAGTGCTCTGAGGCTGAAAGGAGTTTGCTGTATAAAGCATTACTGGTGTATTCAATTAGGACAGGATATTCCTAGAAATAGCCACAAGGAGACCATGACATAAGCAGCAGAAGAATGTAGCATAAGATCTCTACACTCATGAAAGGTCACTTGCAATCTTGAAGGCACAATTGTCCAGAGACCTTGCTTGAAACAGCGTCATACCTGCTATAAAGCAGAGTGCATGTTTCTCTTGTGCAGGCATGCCAAGGAAACAAACATATACGGTAGTCCCTATATTTACAATTTTTCACTTGTTGCAACAGGATACATGGAACTGCCAATTAGCATACAGATATGTTGGAACTCTGGCCTAATTAAGCCAGTTAATCAAATATACCCTTAATCTGAAGGAGATTTAGAGCCCATCTCTAACAGAGATGTCAAAGAATCCCCCATCATGGATTTCACTAGGGCAGAATTGGCATGTTTTGCCAAAAAGGACTCTGACACAGCATGGACAGTCAGGAATGGATGCACTCCCCTACTGGAAGCCATCATTCTCCACTCAAAAATTTGCACAAAAAGGCATATAGTTGAGAAAATGGGAAAACTCATACAAACATCAAATATTGGGTCCATTAAAAAAAATAGGGAAATTTGTATATAAAACACCATACAGTATATTAGAGCAAGTTATGAACAACAGATATATTATATTGTTATAGATTAGGGCAAGGGGTAAGGGATAATGGCAGCAGATTTTCTAGTCAAATCACCAGTTTACTGGAACGGAATAAATCTTGGCCACATTTATTCCCAGATCTGTCCCATTAATTTTAGTACATGTACACAGATTAGGAGAAGTCCTAATTAATTTAGCTGCAGAGAAAATGGTTTCCATGTAGAACTTCCTTTTTCAGTTCTTGCTGCTTCCAGCTAAAAGGATCCTAAAAATATGGACAGATGCTTCCTGCTAAAGTCTATGATATGGCACCTAAGGATGGACAAACTTCTCTTTTAGGTCAGTTTCAGTTTTGCAGTTTTTCACTTATTCTGTCCCATTCCATTTCTGTGCTCAGCTGTTGTTGGTTTTTTGCTTGTTTTGTTTTAATCCAATTGAAATACCTATTTAAATAATTTAAATATGCATTTTTCCTTCAAAATAGAACTTTAAAGGGGTGTTTTCTCTTTCTCAAATTGTATTCAAGGCATATTTTAATACATTTAAACTGTCAAGAAATGCACCACAGTCTCCCAAGATTCATCTACTCAAGTTTGAATAGCGGACTGAAACAACCTGGATGAAAGTTACCAGGGAGAAGAAAATGAAAGACACAAGTATCGGATGGAGTAGACAAGGCATCACAGTTGTATATGTGAAAAGGATCCATGTTCTAGTAGACTGTAAGCTGAACATGAGCCAACGATGTCATGCAGCTGCTAAAATGGTAAATGCTCCTTTGGAATATGTCTATGAAGGTTCTCAGTCATCCAGGTGGAATTGTCTGTAGCTTGAATCATGTCAACTGGATTTCCACTGAGAAAATAGAAATCCAGTTGGCATGATTCAAGCTACAGCTCCTTTGGAATGTATTAACAGGAAAATAGAATCCAGATCACGGAAAGTAATTGTCCCACCCTACTCTGCCTTGGTCAGGCCCCACTTGGGATACTGGTTCCAGTTCTGGCCACAACAGTCTAAAAAGGACATTGACAATCTAGAGCAAGCAAGTTCAAAGGAAAGCCAGCAAGATAGGGAAAGGACTGGGAACCAAGTCCTAAGCAAACAGTTAAAGACTCTGTGCATGTTTAGCCTGCAGAAGAGAAGACTAAGGAGATACATAATATCAGTATTCTGCTATCATAAAGGATTGCCATTTAGAGGAGGAAGTAGACCAGTCTCTAACCAGAACCAGTGGGATGAAACTACAGGGAAGTAGATTCAGGTTAGATATTAAGAAGAATGTCTTGACAATAAGAGTTTTCAATCAGCAGTTGCTGATTGCCCATGTAGTGGCATGTCTTCCTTCACTGGAGGTCTTCAAAGAGATCCTGGATAGATAAATGTTTAATTCACTTCTGCACATTAGCCAAGAGGGGCAAATCGGTCAGTTTTATAGAGAAATTTGCAAATATCAGATTTTCAAACATTCAGATGATAAATTTATGTGTTATGTGTTATGACAGGTGGCGTTAAACCTATTCCCAGTGAAAGTTGTTCTTCAGAACTGATAGAGTTACAAAGCTATTCCAAAGTTTGAAGCACACTCTAAATCAAAAGAATTGCAAAGACAGTTTCTGTAGTGACATTCTCAGGACAATCTATATTTTTAGAGAGCTTCAAATCTGGAGCCTCAAACTTTATCTAAAGATTTATCCAAGCAGGATGGTTGTAAAGAGAGGAATTTGTATCCATTCCTACCAATATAATTTTCCTTAAAGTGGAATTTCCTTGCATTGCAAGCAATTAAAGTATTTCCCTGCAGAAATTCTGTTGCAAGAACAAATTTGGCACAATATTGGACAAGAGGAATCTTGCTGACGATATCAGATTGGGAGAATAAAAATGGGGATTAGGCAGCAATGGCAAAATTGATAGTATATATCTATAATAGAGGTCTAACCAAATTTAAGCAAGAATAGCTCCCATATATACTGCACATTATACATCAATGCAAATTTAGACATTTGAAATATGGTTTCTAGGAAAATGTTATGAGACCAATCAACAATAATAGATTAATGAAGTTAAATAGTTACTAGCAATAATGTACAATGTACAATGTAAAGTATAATAATCTAGGTTGTGGTCAGTGGTTGGGAAAACAAACAGAAGGGAAGGGGTGAATGCGTCACTAGAAAGTTTTCCCACAATGTATTTATTAATGTTTAGTAGTTGTTTCTCTTTGTTTTTTTTCTACTGTCACTTACATAGACTTTTTCTCCCTTGTACCTCACTATTCTAATAATAAAAATGTCTTTTTTTAAAAAGCAATTCATGTGCTAGGGTAACTAACAGTCTATTTTTGGAGAATTATAGGGCAGCCAGTATGGCTTTGGACTCAGTACAGGTAGTCCTTGTTTAGCAACTGCCTCATTTAGCGTTCATTCACAGTTACGACGGTGGTGAAAAAGTAACTTTGCGACCAATCCTCGCATTTACGACCTTTGCAGGTCTGTAAAGCAAAGGAAAGCTGCAGTAAGATCATAAGCATTGGCGTGGTTTCACTTAGCAACCGCTTCACTTAATGACTGAGTTCCCAGTCCCAATAGTGATCGCTAAACAAGGACTACCTGTAGGTTCAAACATTGCCTACCTCTATCACAGGGCTTTCCAAAGTGCCGCCGCTGGCGACACACCAGCAGCGGCGGCGGCAGTGCGGCGGCACGCGGGGGGGCGTGCGGCGGTGTGCACGGCAGCAGCGCGGAGGGGCGTGTGGCAGCGCGCGCGTGCACGGCGGTGGCACGGGGGGCATGCGGCGGCGCGTGCGTGCACGGTGGCAGCAGCAGGCTCCGCTAAAACGCGGAACCACTGATCCCGCGCCGCTGCTGCCGCCGCCGTGCACGCGCGCGCCGCCACTTCCGGGTGGTGTGGCGACACACCACGCTGTGTGTGGCGACACACTTTTGTGTCACGACACACAGTTTGGAAAGCTCTGCTCTAGCATGTCACTTATTTTTCTTTCCAGTGATCAAATTCCAATTTGGAAAGAACCAATTCAGAAAGCTCTTAAGGGAACTGGAAGGGAATTCTGACATCAGATGTCATCCTCCAAAGCTGGAGTGCTGTTTCTGACCTTAGAGGCAACTAGGGAGGAAAAAAAGGCATTTACAATGACCTACAGGGATCATAGAATTGCAGCCTGAATCAAGCAAAATCATTCTTCCTGTCTGTTCCCAATTTACAGTAGATCATTGATTAAAGCATGTTCAAAGGCTATATTTGCTCAAATACAAGGTATTAATGATCCACTTATTTAACAACTTTGTTTTCATTTGTGTCCTAATGCCATACCTCACGCAGTGTGGATTTGAATGCTTTTCAAACAACAAAATGATGAAACACTACATTATTCATCTTCTTTTCAAAACAATCTTACTTAAAGCTTAAATCACACTCAAGCTCATCAGGAGAGGATTCTGTCACCTGCACTTATTCCATCCAACTCTCATTCGATGGAAATAGCCAAGTATAGATATATCAAGATGAACTCTGTATAGTAACTGTAGCACAAAGAGACAAAACTGGTTAGTCTTTGACATACTCTTAACTGTCAGACATAAGATTTTGTTTCTTTTTTCATTAATCAATTATTCACTTGCATACTACAAGATGGCAGTATCAATGTCTTTAATTAGCTACAGGTATACTACTGTTTTATTTGATGGCAAGAAAATATTTTCATTTTGAAAGACTGCTCTAAGGTTGGTTGTCAGCCTACTTGTGGCTTTCTACTGCTTGTTATTGAGGGCAATGGTTCTTCATTAGAATGGAAAGTTGAAAATCATCCTATAAGAATGCATTGGCAAGCCACTTCCATACTGTTGCCAAAAGGCCTCGACATGGACATGCCCATGAAGTCACTAGGAGTTGAAATCAAGTCAAAGGAGACTTTTTGTCACCTTAGGATATTACAGACTATCAAGTCTAAGGGCCATCTGCCTAACTAACCCACAAGGAAGAATGCCTTTCATTATCTGCAGACACTTTACAGGCACGTAATACAAACTGAATTTATTTAATTCAAAATAACTGTAGAAGTAGGGAAAAAATGGAATTTTCTTCCTCATTGTATATCTACTGTAGTTGGGATGTCTACTTGAGACTGTGAGCGTACAAAACAAATATCCTAAACATGCACACAAGATATATAAGTATATTTTTAAAAGTATTGTTAATAGTACCATGCTCTTCAGCCTCCAAGAGCTTCTGGAATTCATGTTATTCAATCCCACAATAGTATATTTAAATCACTGAAATCAAAAAGCAGAACTAATTATAATTTTATTAAAAAACAGATGAGTTCTAAAAGTTCTTGCAAAGAAAAAGGTTTTCACCTGTACGAAAATAGATCAAATTCGTTGCTCTGGGAGAAAAGGGAGGATTTATTTAAATTCATATTTTACTGCTGACTTCCCTAGTTTTCCACATTATAAAATCTGAACTGAAACTCAGTTATCTTTCTAAAGCTGTCATTCTCTGAGTTTTGGGATAACTATTAAAGAAAACAAAGTGTGAACAAGCATGTATGTATATATTATGATTAAATGCACATGAAAAGTATATATTAATGAAAATAATGTACAAAACTGCATTATGTTAGAGGAAATGGCAGCTTTAATTCATTCCAAAACCCAGTCATAGAAGTACAAGATAACATTCAGAAGCGCCTGAGGCAGACGTCTCCCTAATTCAGTGAACTATAAGGAGGAGGAGGAGAAGGTACAGCACAATAAGACTTGAAAGATTCTCTTATTATTAGCCAATCTCAATAAAAATCATTTTAGCCTTCCTGTGATTTCCTGGTCTGGTCTAGTTAGTGGGGTTGAAAACATGTGATCCTCGGATCTCAGATTGCCAAGCCTCATACTAAGCCATAGTTTCAACCATGGTTTTTTTTCTTTTAGATTTTTTATCTCATCTTTATTATTTTTATAAATAACTCAAGGCGGGGAACATACCTACTACTCCTTCCTCCACCTATTTTCCCCACAACAACAACCCTGTGAGGTGAGTTGGGCTGAGAGAGAGTGACTGGCCCAAGGTCACCCAGCTGGCTTCCATTCCTAAGGCGGGACTAGAACTCTCAGTCTCCTGGTTTGCTATTGGCTCCTTCCTAGGGCTGAGAGTGACTGGCCCAAGGTCACCCAGCCAGCTTTCATGCCTAAGGCGGGACTAGAACTCACAGACTCCTGGTTTCTAGCCTGATGACTTAACCACCAGACCAAACTGTTAAACAAGCCAGAATACATCATCATTTATAAACCAGCCTTCCTGGACCTGGGTGCATACTTCAACTCCCCACATTCTCAGCCAGCAAGATCATTGCTGAGAATTCTGGGAGTTAAATCCATACTTCTGGAGGTTGCCCAGGTTATGAAAAGCTGCTTTAAGCTATACTTCCCTTTCCCAATATTATGGTTTAGTACAATATATGGACCCTGACCACAGTATTTCAGAGTAATGACCTGGTATCAATTCATCTGTGCTGTTTTAGTTGTAGGAAATGTGATGCTGTGGGCTTCTGGTGTGTGTGCATACGTGTGTGCCTGTAAACAACAGGAAGATGTCCTGCAGCAGAAAACAAGGATGATTTAGGGGTGGAAAGCTAATAACAGATATTTTTATTCACAAGATCCTGTTCCAGCCAAATTACTGCCGATAATGAGACTATGAAAAATGAGACAGTAAAAAAATATCATGAATGTGTAAAAATCCACCTGCCATTTTGCTTATGTGTACACATTGCACGCAAATCTAAAACTACAGATATGTGAAACCTTTTATGCAGATAATGAAGCGTGTTCTATATTATTCAACTGCAGATACTTAAAACCACAGATAATGAGACAGTGGATAGCATGGGCTACCTGTATCTGATTTTTTCCTTCCCAGCAAAAACATGCTGACCACATTCTCAAGCCACACACACACACAACTCTTTCATTTATTTTCTGCCTGTTCTGCAATTTTTATATATATATAATCTCTCTGTGTGTGTGTGTGTGTGCCTATGAATCCATGTAGAACAGTTTGACTACTCAGTGTTCAGCTGTCTCAAACACTGCATAAACCTTTGAATAGTATTCTTACAATAAAATTCAGACCTTTTCCCCTAGATTTTTCCCCTATTCAGGAAAAAATCAATCGCCTTTTCATTGAAAATGCCAGAGCAGAAAGAAAAAAGGAAAGGAAAGGAAAGGAAAGGAAAGGAAAGGAAAGGAAAGGAAAGGAAAGGAAAGGAAAGGAAAGTTGCGTGATTAACCCAGAAATTACCTGGTAGTAACTTAAAGCTTTTTGCTGAAAGTTATCTTCAATTTCTGCCTATAGCTTCAGCAAGAGTTTGGAAGCCAAGAGTGTTTGGTCGAGGTGAAAAAATAAATATCAAATCAGTCTGCACTGAACCTCTGCTGAATTTCAACTGACAACTTTTGGTTCGGGGATAATAACTGTGAACACCAGGACAGGCTTTCCATATAGAAAACTAACAATCTTTTGTAGCTCCTCAGAACATCCTGCATCTATTGCTGAAGGTCAGATTAAATTATGTCAGAACAAATCTCACCTCCAGTCACTGCAGTTAGATGCTATTTCATGGGGACTGGGATTTCCCCCCCCCTCTCTCCAGGGGCTTTGTGGTTCTGATAGCTATCCAGGATGAACCAGATCCACCTTTTGCAGAAATGGAAAATGGAAGTGCAGTATTTCTATGCCAATTTGAGAAGCCAAGTTCAAAGCAATTTTGACATTAAAAACCAGGTTTTTTTAATTATAATTTGTTATAATTTGTTCCTCCAATCTGGCACTCTCCAAATGTTTTGGAAGCCATTATAAACATATAGTGCAGAGCTTTCCAAACAGTGTGTCGGGACACGTTAGTGTGTCGGCTGCAGTGTCTGGGTGTGTCGCGGCTGCTGCTGCCTCCGAACCCTGCCAGGATTCCACGCAGGTCCTGGTGCCTGCCTTGTGCCTTGCTGCCTCCAAACCTGCTGTGATTCCGCGCAGGTCCTAGTGCCTGCCTTGTGCCGCTGTAAGAGTGTGTCGTGAAATGATGCATGTCTAAAAAGTGTGTCACCAACATGAAAAGTTTGGAAAGCTCTGATATAGTGGTCTCTCATGTTCATGATAGTTTCCCTGCTTTTATAGTTTCCAAAAAATATATGGCAAATAATCCTGCTGCATTGCATTTATATATTTTATTGATTTGTGCATTCATTCTCTCCATTTATATACTACTTTAACCCCCAGAATAATTCACAATATTTATGACAACGCAATATAAAAACAAGTATGTACAACAAAATTAACAATTTAAAATCCCCAGAGTTGAAAAAGGTGCTTACCTGGTAGCAAATGGAGAGGAGCATTAAGCTCCTGAGAAACAAATGCATAGCCTCCATTGTGGTGAAGTCACCCCAGAAAAGCCCCTTTTTCTAGCTACCATCATTTTCTCCTCAGGAGGTAAGAGCTTTACATCCTTAAGAACTGGACAGCTTAATATGGGAATTCCTTTAAATACCCAAATGACAAGCTATGTAGAAATACGTAGCTATGGGTGGGGTTGAGGTTGGTGTGGCACACGTTTTGCAGGCCGAGAGAATGTCAGACGAGGACTATGAGATAAGGTCATTACAGTAGCCAGTTGATAGAATAAGACAGAAATTGAATAGAGATTCAGACTGATAGACTGAGGCTGAAACTGAATGGAGATTGAGATTAAGATGAAGTAGAACACCAATGCATTAAATATATAGATCTTCTACCCTTTAATGTAGGGTTTCTCAACCAGGGTTCCATGGCACCCTAGGGTTCCGCGAGAGGTCACTAGAGGTTCCCTGGGAGATCACGATTTATTTTTAAAATTATTTCAAATTCGGTCAACTTCACGTTAAAGAGGTAAATTTCATTCTTTATTTTTAGTTTAAGAACACTGTTAATGCATACATACAGGCCGACACATGAAACGAATATAATAATTTTGTAACTTCTGGCCTATATTTGAGCCTGAATGTGCAGGGGTTCCCCAGGGCCTAAAAAATATTTCAAGGGTTCCTCCAGGGTCACAAGGTTGAGAAAGGCTGCTTAAATGTATATGGAAAAGTCATGTTGTGGAAATACAGACATCCAGTAGAAGCCGTGATGTGTCAGGGTTTAGGCGACGAAACCACGCTGAGCTTGAGATGAAGCTCTAGTTCTTTATTGATCCTGCTCATACAGAAAATCTTACCAATCTTTGCTAAGCCAACAGGCTCTGAGGGAAAAACTCCTACAACTCAAGAGGCCTGACCCTCTTGGCTGGACACCCAAGGTCCTCCACACTGAGAACGCACTTTTCCCCCTGGAAGGCGCCCCCTCCTTCCTCGCCTGTGATCTCCATAACATCATCTTCCCCCTCAGAGACACATTCCATTACATGATGGTGTCGAAATGATATTGCATGCCTTATGTGCTATTTGCACAATGACATTGCGATCTCTTGTTTCCCTTGCCCTCTTACAGATGCCGATGTGTGGAGGCTGGGCAGAGCTGAAGCTGGCCTACATACTATGCTGCAGAGGAAGGAAAGCCATCAGGGGGTGGTGTAATGGAGGCAGAGCCTGGAGGTAAAGCCATTGTAAGCAGCCACTCCAGGGCCTAGAAAATATACTGACCAGGACCAACCCAGGAATAAACAAAAAGAAATACTATGAGTGGTAACCCAGGAGCAAAGGGGAAAAAAGTGCCCTGCTGGGGGCATCCTTCCGTACAGTTTAGTGCAGAACTAAAAGAAATCAAGAACTACTCCAGTGTGTGGCTCTTCTGTCTTTAAGGGAAAAGAGCTCCTTTGCTGATGATTTGGACATAAGGTCAGGTAGAGGGCGATCTCTGAATGAAAACAAGTTAGGCTCTAAGGACATGTTTCTCTCCCTCCTCCACGTTTTTATAGTCTTGCTTAATTTCTTGAGGCTGTAGCACTATAGTCTCTTCTCATCAGAAAGAAGACATACCGATAATATGGCTTTTGCAAAAACAGATTGTATGAACTTTGGCGTCAAATGCTTCTGAGCGCTTTAAGGCAAAGTATTCTAGTTCTATGGAGAGAGAGAGAGAGAGAGAGAGAGAGAGAGAGAGAGAGAGAGAGAGAGAGAGAGAGAGAGAGAGAATGAGAAAAGAAAAATTAAAGGAAAAGGTTGCAATTGGATTTATAATGCTGTCGCTATAAGCCATGCAATCAACTTCAACTCAGCCCCTTCAAATCTATGATCATTGTAGTCTGTAGATCTCGTCATACGTTTCTATGGTGAAATTTGGAAAATACGTCATTGTCAATTCTATATTATTGCTACCATATGATCTTGAAAATGAAGATTTGTTGGGAAAATATTGCGATTGAAAAGCCAGCCTTTCTGATACTGGAAAAGGTAATTTCATATACATGTAGGCCTAAGTACATCTTTCTTTCAGTTTTTCATTGTAATTTTTGTCCCGGATGCCAAGAAAGTTAAACAGTTAGTGTATCCTCCTTTCCAATTGTCTGTGTCCTCCATTGCCTGTTCAGATACCTGGTAACACTAAACACAACAGGTGCAGGATCAGTTGTGGGACTCTATTTATACCTATTTATATCGCTGATTGATAAATGTACATGGCCTAAGATGTTAATTATTCATATTTCTTGCATAGCATATTACAGTTAATATTGGTGGTTGGTTAGTTACAGAAAGGTAAGTATAAAAAGGAAGGAAGGAAGGAAGGAAGGAAGGAAGGAAGGAAGGAAGGAAGGAAGGAAGGAAGGAAGGAAGGAAGGAAAGGTTATCAAATCATATTGCATATTGTTATTGGAAGTGTAAAAAGGTAAAGGTTCCCCTCGCACAGTTGTGCAGTCGCGTCAAACTCTAGGGGCCGGTGCTCATCTCCGTTTGTTAGCCGAAGAGCCAGCATTGTCCGAAGACACTTCCGCGGTCATGTGGCCGACATGACGCACACGGAATGCTGTTACGTTCCCACTGAAGTGGTACCTATTCATCTACTTGCATTTGCATGCTTTTGAATTGCTAGGTTGGGAAGAGCTGAGGCTAGTGCGGGAGGTCACTCCATCACGCGGGACTAGGGATTCGAACCTCCGAACTTGCGATCTTCTGATCAACAAGCCTGACATCTTACCCGCTGAGCCACCACGCCCCCCTCAGAAGTGTAGAGAGAATTTATTTTATGAAATTAATTATTCATTGAAAAGTATGTGAATTTTCAAATTCACATACATTTGTTGTTTATTCGTTCAGTCACTTCCGATTCTTCGTGACTTCATGGACCAGCCCACGCCAGAGCTTCCTGTCAGCCGTTGCCATCCCCAGCTCCCCCAAGGTCGAGTCCGTCACCTCCAGAATATCATCCATCCATCTTGCCCTTGGTCGGCCCCTCTTCCTTTTGCCTTCCACTTTCCCTAGCATCAGCATCTTCTCCAGGGTATCCTGTCTTCTCATTATGTAGCCAAAGTACTTCAGTTTTGCCTTTAATATCATTCCCTCAAATGAGCAGTCTGGCTTTATTTCCTGGAGTATGGACTGGTTTGATCTTCTTACAGTCCAAGGCACTCTCAGAATTTTCCTCCAACACCACATTTCAAAAGCATCTATCTTCCTTCCCTCAGCCTTCCTTATGGTCCAGCTCTCGCAGCCATAGGTTACTACAGGGAATACTATTGCTTTATGCGGACCTTTGTTGTCAGTGTGATGTCTCTGCTCTTAACTATTTTATCGAGATTTATCATTGCTCTCCTCCCAAGAAGTAAACGTCTTCTGATTTCCTGGCTGCAGTCAGCATCTGCAGTAATCTTTGCGCCTAGAAATACAAAGTCTGTCACTGCCTCCACTTTTTCTCCCTCTATTTGCCAGTTATCAATCAAGCTGGTTGCCATAATCTTGGTTTTTTTGAGGTTTAACTGCAACCCAGCTTTTGCACTTTCTTCTTTCACATACATAGCAGGGAAGAAGTTGTTGGAATAATTACACAAATTCTAAAAAGCAATTCATGTTGCATAGAGTATTTCACATGATATAGACACTGCTTTACAATACAGTAATTTGTAATTATCTTGTAATCTTATTTTAAATGTCTAACATGGCAGTCTAGAGAAAGTCATGTTTAAACCCCAATTAAACCTCTGTGTTAATTTATTTATTTATTTCAAGGAATTCCTTGAAGGAATCCAAACTTCACTAAAATAAATTATTCTGTTATATTCATTATATCAGTGAGGATACTAGGGGAAGCGTTTTGTGCAATGAAATGTTTACATCTTACACACAAATTAAGAATTGGATTATACCAGCTACTTTTATCATGACAGTATTAGACAACATTAGACTTTTGTGGACTGTGCTGCAAAGATCTGAATATCCATGCAAAAGCCAAGTTTTAGTTACCTTATTAAAAGAAAAAAACAGGACACAGTATCAATGAAAGAGTTGAGCATATGCTTAACTACTGACATTTTACTATAAATCTCTAGTTCCCAGTCATTTCCATTTTAGGTCATTTTCTTCTTTCCTCTACTCATAGGAGTTTGTTTTGGCAGAGTGTTTCCTAATATCTAAAGCAAAAGCATATGATACAGATGCTATTATAGTTTCAGACCATGTTTCTGTGAAGCTTACTGTTTTATTTGATATAGACTGAAATATTTTTTTAATGGCCCTTGAATCTTTCTTTGCTGAATGATAAGGTTTTTATTAACCAGATGGGACAGGAAATAGCTGAAGGTTTTTTCATATTAAGAGGGACATGGCCACAGCACTATCTATAGTATATAACACCGCTAAAGCATTTATTCTGGGTCATATTGTTGCATACACTTTCTATTAAAAATATATAGATAATGTTACATTTTAAAGGAGATGGTCAAATAATTGTTATCACTGTATGGATCCCGTGTATCTCCTGATCATGATATTCTGTGCTAAATATGAACTTTATTTTATTATTTATTTATGCTTCCATAATAGGGTTTTTACTACATTGCACAAGGCAACAATATTGGGAACAGAGAAAGAAGTCTTGTAAGTTTGTTTATTTGTTTGTTTGATAGATTTATATAGCCACCCATAAATTTATATACTGTAGCCGCCCATCTCAAATAAATGACTCTGGGAAGCTTACAACATTAAAATAATAAAAACATTTAAAAACATAAGACCCATAGCAGGTGAGACTCATAAACAACAAACAGCAAGCAACGTAACCAGGAGATGGGCTCCGTCATGCATCTGGGGTCCGAGGCTCAAGCACAGAACTATGTCTTCAGGGCCTTATGGAAGAACAACAGGGATGGGGCCAATCTCACCTCTGGAGGGATAATATTTCAGAGGGCAGGGGCCACAACAGAAAATACTCTCTTTCTGGACCCCACCAGCCAACACTCCTTGGCGGTGGACCTGGAGCATGTTCCTTCTGCCTGACCAACAGAAGTTGTTAGAATCTTATTAGAAGTTATTAGAATCTAGACCTTGCTGGTTGGGGAGTTGAATTCTGGGAGTTGAAGTCCACACATCTTGAAGTTGCCACGTTTGAGAAACACTGGTCTCGACCTATGTAAATTAAATAATGCAATATTGTACCATCTATTTGAGATACAACTAGGAATGTGTAAACAGATTACAGGTTTATTAATGAACACGGTTTTGAATTTTATTATAAAATTATATGGTACTAATTCTTCAGCAACAAATAATGATTTTATAGAAAGTGGATTTGCCATATTTAGCATAGGACCAAGTTAGTAATTTTAGATTACTTCTTTAGCTTCAATAGAGTGTTACTAGGCTTAAATCTATGAAATCAGAGAGGACTCCTGTTTGTTTTCCAGTGAATTAGAATAAAGAATATATTGGGGTTTTGTCTTATTTTCTATAAGTTTTGTCTCTTACTTTCTATAATTTATTTTCTTTTCTTTTTTTAAATAGTAATCTTATTAAAGATACAACAATAAAAACTAATACAAACTAAAAAAGAGAATAAAAATGAAAAATAGAAGATGCAGAAAAGAAAAAATAGAAAAGAAAGAAAAAATAAGAATATAGTAAGGAAAAAGAAAAGAAATATATAAAGAAATGACTTTCCACCTTCATCACAAATATAAACAATTTTAGTAACATATCACCCCCTCTTAAAATACAACAAATGATCTTTTATTCCATATCCCACCTCTTGTCTATAAACAAATCCATAAAGCCTCATCATTTCAGTCCTGATGTCAATAAAAGTCCATTAAGGGTTACCAGAGATAACAATATATCTATTTTAACCTTGATCAAATAAACCAACTTTATATTCCTTCACTTTTACTTCTAACAATCTTGATCTTTAGTCCCTTCAAATAATGTCCTAGAACTTGATTTATTTTCATGTTTTTTATCCCATCTCACAAAATTCTTCTTTCTATATATAATACAAATCAAAAAGAAAAAGAAAAAAAAGTGAAGTAAAGCAAAGAAATAGAGAAAAAAGATGATACATAGAAAGTAATCCACTTCCAATTTGTCCCCGGTCATAGTAATTTACAGAATTTATCTTACATGCTAGGTCTACATATGACATTAAAAAACATTTCCTGTCTAATACATCAATCCACCTATACTTTAATCTAATCCCCATACAAGCTTTGCCCCTCTTGCATTTCCCAAATAGTCCATCAATAATTTCTACTCTTTGAGAAAGTAACAGTTATAACAATTTAAATTTTCTTTTAATAAACATATCAATTTATCATTTTCTACCATATCCATTTTCTATCGATCCATCAATTTTAGCAATAAAAAGTCCATATAAATCAGCCATTTATCTCTACTCCATACTTCTGTTCTATTCTATAAAATGCTTCTTGCGTTCTCCTGGTGCCTCCCTCATATCCATCTTATATTTCTCTAAAAATGTTTTAACTTTTAAAGTAGAAGTTATCCTTAGCTTTTGTCCTTTAAACACCTTCTGTTCTCTAGCATACCATGAATTAACTCTAGCAACTTTATCTATTTCAAAATCCAAATCTTGTTCTCTCATTTCTAGAAATTTAAGTAATTCAAAAACCATACATTCTCTTGCATTCTCATTTAATTGTTCTTCATTTGGTTGTTCTAAAGCTGCTCTCACATTCAAAATATATTCCTTCTCTCTCATTTCTGCTAATTCTATAATATCCAAATTGTATTCCATTTCTTTAGTAGCATCCAGTTCCTTAGTAACATCTTCTAATTTAATCTCTAATTTTTGCATCTGGCCTTGCACATCTTTAAATTCCCCTGACAAAGTATTCACTACCTCCTTTACTGTCTGCACTTCATTTTTAAAATCTTGTTTAATCTCATGAATTATCTCTTTCTTCATTTCTTCCATCTTCATATCAATTTTTTTATCTAAGAATGCAATTTGCTCTTCCATCTGTTTATTCTGTGCCATTGAATCTTCCATTTTCTTACTTAATGATGCCATTGCTTCCAGAAGTTTTTTCATCTCTAACGGGGGGGGGGGGGGAGGGGGGGCTCCATTGATGCTCCAGGTATTGAAAAAACAATAAATGTCCTTCCAGTTCCTTTTTTTTTCTCTTTCCTCCTCAATGCCGTAGATGTCTTAATGTAAATAATTTCCTGTAAGAGAAAAAGAAGAAAGGGAAAGGGGAGGACCAAAAACAAAAGAAAAGAGCTAATAATTCTTTTAGGAAAAAGGGAGTAAAAACTACAAAAAGTAAAAATAATCCTTTAAATGCACTTGTCAAAATAGCTAAAATATAGTCCATTAAAATTGTATATCTATATAAGTATAAGAATGAAAAATAAAAAGGAACAAAGAGACTTCTTCTTCTTTTTTTCCCCTTCTCTATTGTAGACAAAATAATAACAAAAAAAAACCTAAACAATCCCAAGGTTTCTCACGCCAACTTGTGTTCAGAAGAATAAAAAAAAAAGCAGCTACCATGAAAATAGGCATACAGCAATCCAATTTTCTGTACAAAAGGGATCCAGAAAAATCATAACAATTCTATAGAGCCACTTATATAATTCAAGAAATATTCAAAAAGATTCTTTCATAATAAAAATCACAAATTGATAAGAAAAGGTATTAAATCATTAATTCATTATTCCATATTAATCCATAAAAAATTCAAGTCCAAGCAACTTAGTCCAAAGAAAAAAAGAATAGTTCCAATTACCATAAGAGTAAAAGCAAGCCACAATAAGAGTAAAAGAGAAAGTCACTTAATCCGTTTCTGGCAGTCAATTAGCTTCCCGGTTCCACCGTTTAAGTAATCCTTTGACAGGAAAGAAATAAAACACCAGCGTTTATAAATCAAGTCCAGAGACAAATCTAGAGGCTAATAGGCAAATAATATTTAAAAATAAAAATATGTGTCTAAAAGGTTGGGTGCTATGCTACTTATCTTGAAGAATCGCAGTTTCCGCAGAGCTTCGGTTGTCAGTTCCAGCCATCTTTCACCGCTTCAATCTCCCTTCTCCCGTGGTGGAAAAACGGGGGTTGGGAGAGAGCGGCGATCCGACGACCCTTCTGTGAGCAATCTTCTGCTCGCCCTCTCTTCGAGGGCGATTTTTCAGTGATTTTTTTCTTTTTAAATCGCCGCAAACGGAAAAAACCACGGAGATTTCTGCTCAGCGCACCAGCCACCTCAACACCCGGAAGTCGAATCCGCCATCTCACAAAATTCTTCAAAACTTTAACAAGCGTCTTTTGTAAATCCAATATAGGAAAATTATCCAGGTCACTCTCTCAATTTGTTATTTGTATATACTTTTTAATTATTAAGGTATCAAGTGTTTTCTTTTGTATGTCCAGTGTAGAATCTTTTTTCCATATCATTCTTGTACCTGTCATTTTTAAATCCACCTTCAGATCAGTCTCAGTCTTGTCCAGTAAAGCTTGTTCCTCTTCCACAACATCACTTAAACGCAGTCTGTCTATAATGCCAGACACTCTTAAAATTAACTTCTGGGTCCATTGTTCAAAAATATCCTTCAGTATGTCCAATGTTAAAATATTTTGCTTCATTCTGTAATTGTGAGTTGAGTTTGAGTGCTCTCCTTTAATTATAATATTTAATTCCCTCTAGTTGCCTCTAGGGTCCAATTTTTAACGTCTTATCTTATGTTTTTTTAAAGAATTCAAAACAAAAGCATTTTCCCATGGGAAGGATTCTTTATCGTTAATTCCAAAATCTTATTTCAAATTTATCTGGTCTCTTAGTTCATTTGTAACTTTCTAAAATCAAAGTCTTAATCAGCCCTTTGCTCTTTATTCCAAAAGAAAAAAAATTAAGTCCTTAAACTTGTATTTAAAACTTATTTCGCTAAGGATTGAAGGAAACTCACCCAGTGCTGTAAAAACTTGTCAACCCAAAGGTTTCTAATAGCTGAGAAGCTATTAACAAGCCATTTCCAAAAGTGATTAGAAAAGGAAGTATGCAAACTTGGCGTCCTTTCAAAGGCACTGACCATTGTTTGAGCAAGATGGCTATTCCTTCATCTCCCAGAGCTCTAAACCCACTGGATACCACTGTCTTGTGGTCTCTTCACAAGGAGCAGCTGTCTGGAGCACTTGTGGGAGGTCTCAAGTCCTCTCCTTGTCTGGAGAGGAAGTATCAAAGAACCAATCTACTTGCCAGCTCTTCATTGTGCCATGGTTGTCAGCTCTGCTTTTGCGGAGCCGTCTTCTGCTAACTTCTGCTGTCTTTTGCCATTTCTTCCTCAGAAGTCCAAAGGTGGAACCTTTCAAGTAAAACTTTGCCTTTTCATTTTAATAATGAATTTTCATTCTAATAAGGCAAGCATCAGTTATTCCAATACTGGGAAAGGACTTTATTATCTGTTCTAACTCTAGATTTATTTCTTTAATAAAAGTGGTGCAAAGATTTTAATAAATATACATTCACCAAGGATGTTCCTCCACATATAGTGCATTCACCTCAGGCTGGATTTGTATAGGGCTACCAAGCTTCTGACAATACAGTATCAAATTTAAGTGAAGCTGGCTTCCCCATTGACTTTGCTTGTTGGAAGCCGGCAGTGAAGGTCGCAAACGGCAATCACATGACCGCAGGGATGCAATGGCCACAACTATGAGGACCCATCATAAGTCCCCCTTGTTCAGCGCTGTCATAATTTTGAATGGTCACTGAACAAATGTATGTTAAGCGAGGCCACCTGTAGAGGTGAAGGATAGAATCTTGGAAACTGATAGGATTTTTTATCCCGCCTTTATTATTTTTATAAATAACTCAAGGAGAGGAACATACCAATACTCCTTCCTCCTCCTATTTTCCTCACAACAACCCTGCGAGGTGGGTTGGGCTTAGTGAGTTCATTAAAGCTCTTTGAACATTCTGAACCTTTTCTTCCTGTTCACAGTGGAAAGGCTGAGCATAAGTTTTTACTATATGCTGATAATATTTTTTAATTGAATGGCCTGAAATCTCTACTTCTAATCTTATTTTATTAGTACATAGGTTTGAGATCCTGTCTGGTTACTCTATAAACAGGAGTAAGTCAGCCGGCTGGGTGACCTTGGGCCAGTCACTCTCTCTCAGCCCAACTCACCTCACAGGGTGGCTGCTGTGGGGAAAATAGGAGGAGGAAGGAGTATTAGGTATGTTTGCCGCCTTGAGTTATTTATAAAAAAAAATAATAAAGGCAAAAGGAAGAGGGGCTGACCAAGGGCAAGATGGAAGGATGATATTCTGGAGGTGATGGACTTGACCATGGGGGAGCTGGGGGTGGCGACGGCCGACAGGAAGCTCTGGTGTGGGATGGTCCATGAAGTCACGAAGAGTCAGAAGCAACTGAACGAATAAACAACAACCAAAGAATAAAATAAATAAATAAGGTCAAGCAATAACTTAGAAAAGTATTAGGATTGAAGCTTTAGCTTATGATCTGACCCCTTTGTTTAACTTAACTAAGAAATTTCTGGAATTCTCCTCAACAGATGAAAATGAACTTTTCCCCTGTTTTGCGGCAAATGAAAAGAGACTTAGACAGATGGTGTAGAGTTCCTTTGGGTATTAAGATACAGTAAAATTATTCCAATTTTGAGAGACCTTCCTACAAGTGTTCTATCATATTTTTTTAATTAATCTGCAGGACACTGAATAAATATCTTTGGCAAGGACATCCTGTGAGACCTAAATTGCACAAATTAAACCTTGAGAAAGGTGGATTTAATTTTACAAATGTTCAGACTTATCACTGGGCATTTTATCTTAGCTTCAGCTTCTGGATGAAGTATATACAGTACTTGATCTTAGCCAAGAGGCCATCACCACAACTAAGGGGACCAAACAGGGCTATGTCTTAGCCTTGCTTTAATTCAATGCTTTTATAAATGTTCTTGTGTTAGTATTAAAGGGAGAACGTTTTTTTTTTCCAGTTAAAGTTGGTTATTGAAAGCTGCCTATCCTTTTCTATGCTGATGCTCTAGGATTTTATTCTGCAGCACCCAAATTACTTTACAGAGACTGCTGTCCTCTTTAGACTTATATTGCTTTAAAAACTCTTTGACCATCAACCTTGGTATGTGATCATAAAAGAAAAGGTAAAATGTGGGCAACATTTAAAATGTATTACTGTCCCTTCCCTCTAAGAAGATTATGAAGGCAACAAATGGCATTGGCTAGATATGACAGTTGTTGCCTATAAATCGCATAGTATACTCTGAACGAGTCTGCCCCTGACAGGATGTCAGTTTAGAGGATTTCTTTTACTATTTGCTGTATTGACCAGCTTATTTTGCTGTATGTACCAAATACTTAGAAGTCTTCTGAAAAGGAAGGTATTCTGATCAGGTTCCCATAAAATTGAATTCGTATTGAAAACACAGAAGACTGTTACCCTGTGAAGATTGGCAGGTTTTGCTCAAGCCACAGGTGAATGTTGTAAACATGTCTTCTGTACAGGTGATGTCGTTAAATGAAGATGATTTTATTTTGCAATAATTTTTTTTAATGGCTATTAACTTCAGTTTTGTTGTTGTTGATGTTGTTCAGTCATTTAGTCGCGTCCGACTCTTCGTGACCTCATGGACCATAGCACGCCAGGCCTTCCTGTCCTCCACTGTCTCCCGGAGTTTACTCAAATTCATGTTCATTACATCGGTGATGCTATCTAACCATCTCATCCTCTGCCGTCCCCTTCTCCTTTTGCCTTCAGTCTTTCCCAGCATCAGGGTCTTTTCCAGTGAGTCCTCTCTTCGCATTAGGTGGCCAAAGTATTTGAGCTTCAGCTTCAGTATCTGTCCTTCCAATGAGCAGTCAGGGTTGATTTCCTTTAGGATTGACTGGTTTGACCTCCTTGCAGTCCAAGGGACTCTTAAGAGTCTTCTCCAGCACCACAGTTCGAAAGCATCAATTTTTCGGCGCTCAGCCTTCCTTATGGTCCAACTCTCACAGCCATACATTACTACTGGAAAAACCATAGCTTTAATTATATGGACCTTTGTCGGCAAGGTAATGTCTCTGCTTTTTAATATGCTGTCTAGGTTTGCCATAGCTTTCCTCCCAAGGAGCAAGCGTCTTTTTTTTTTCCCATAATTTTTATTAAATTTTAAAATAGATATTAAAAGTTCAGAATAGAAAAAGAAATAGAAATACAAAGTAAAAAAAGAAGAAAAAGAAAAAGAAAAAGTAAAGTAAAGTAAAGTAATAAACAAAGGAAAATATGAAAAATATATGACTTCCAATCTATCTTTGGTCATTAAGTACAATATTCTGCTTTAAATTTTAGTCTTTCGTACAATACACAAGAACATTTCTTTGTCTAATACATTTTAATTTCTATGTTCCAATCTTCTGATCTTCATATAAACTTCACCCTTCACCCTTCTTGCAATTCTCCAATAGTCCATCTGTGGTTTCCGCTCCTCGAAGTGATAACAATTTAAATTTTCTTTTCATTTAAATGTATCAATTTGACATTTTTTGATCAGTCTTTCCATTTTTGCATCTATATTTATATCCTTGATAAAGTCCAATTTTCTTGAGTTATACATAAAAGGAAAGTCTAAAATATATTTCTATTTATATATATCCATAAAAATAATTCTAGTTTAAACATAATCTATATTTGAACTATATTTATACTATATTCTACATCTTCATGCACCTTTAACTAATTGACAAGTTTTTCTTAACAATAATAGTAATAATATTGATTCTAATTTGAACTCAGTCTACATTTATGTTTTATGATACATTTCACATTGAAGTATATATTTAAATCCCTATTTTCTTTACATCCTTATACATCCAATTCTAATAGAATATTTTTCCATTTATATATCCCCTTAGAAATAATTCTAATTTAAATTTAAAGGAGCAAGCGTCTTTTATTTCATGGCTGCAGTCACCGTCTGCGGTGATCTTGGAGCCCAAGAAAATAAAATCTGTCACTGCTTCCATTTCTTCCCCTTCTATTTGCCAGGAAGTGATGGGACCAGATGCCATGATCTCAGTTTTTTTAATGTTGAGTTTCAAGCCAGCTTTTGCACTCTCCTCTTTCACCCTCATCAAGAGGCTCTTTAGTTCCTCTTCACTTTCTGCCATTGGGGTGGTATCGTCTGCATATCTGAGGTTGTTGATATTTCTCCCGGCAATCTTAACTCCGGCTTGTGATTCATCCAGCCCGGCATTTCTCATGATGTACTCTGCATATAAGTTAAATAAGCAGGGTGATAATATACAGCCTTGTCATACTCCTTTCCCGATTTTGAACCAGTCGGTTGTTCCATGTCCGGTTCTAACTGTTGCTTCTTGACCAGCATACAGGTTTCTCAGGAGACAGGTAAGGTGGTCTGGTACCCCCATCTCTTTAAGAATTTGCCACAGTTTGTTGTGATCCACACAATCAAAGGCTTTAGCATAGTCAATGAAGCAGAAGTAGATGTTTTTCTGGAACTTCAGTTTACATAATTTTAAATTTTGTTTCTTACAGGCTGAAATAAGAAACTTCAGGATTCAGCTGATTGCTGGATTCAGCTCAAGACTAATTATCATTCATTAAAGTTTTGGCAAGTATTAACTTTAATTTTCGTACTTTTGACATGTATTACCAAAACTTTAATAGGGAACAGTTTCAATACCTGCACTTAGTGCTGAAAAAGGTATATGAACATGTTGGGTTGCCAATGTAACATTGAGCCATTTACTCATGAAAAGCTTACTGCCTGGGATAACCCAGATTTTAAAATAGCATCTAAATCTGTTTTGAGGAGACTAAACTGGGCCTTTCACAATATCCCAAAGAAGTAGTTTTAAAGCTTCTGCAGAATTAAGAAATGAGTTTGATTTACCCCAGAGTGGCTCTTGGCAGCTTATTAAACTTAAGGCTTTGTTACTCCATTTATTTGGTCCAGAAGCTACTGTATTGCTGCTTCTAAAGTTCCACAGTAGTTATATTTTTGGAGGAATTAACTGTGGCTCCTAACACTTCTTTTTAAGAAGCTGAAGGAAGTGGGTGATTAGTTATTTATTCAACCTCTGAAAAAATGAGCTTGAATACCTGTCTTGGTGAACCAATGGAGTGTCACTTTAAACAATGTGAAATTTCTTTCCTACAACCTCAAAATGAGTTTAATCTTACAATTAAAAAATGCTTCGTGTAGATTGGTTACCTCAGGGAATAATAAATAAGAATTAGTTACAATTGCCTGTATTAGAGACATAATTATTGAATGTGAAAATAATTCATATAGTTTGCTCTTCTAATATTGTCAAATTTGAGGTCAATATCAGTGGATTGTTTGAATCAATGTTTCTGTTTTAACATTCTTCTTGGTTATGACCTCAATATATATAAATTATCAAAATATCAAGAACTATGAATTATTCAGGCATGGGGCTTGGCTAAAAGAATTATCATACAATGCTGCAAGGAAACATATTTGCAGCAATGGATCATTGATATGTGTTGTCTTTCAACATTTGAATCCATCTTTTTCTTTCAAGTAAGATGATCAAAATATTTGAAATGTTCTGTTTATAACATAATTTACTATCCTCTTTTTCTTCCTTTGAACAATATTATTATGGTTATTAACTTTTCAAGTTATATTATTTCATCAACTCTTTTGATGTATGTTTTTCTTTTGATAATTAACCCAGCACAGTAAGATTTGAAATAAAAAACAATATATTTTAGGCTGTTTAGAAAATGGACATAATTTACTAAAATTTTATAATCCCATTGATGTGGGGACAATTAAGCCTGTGATTATCTTTGATACTGGTAGAACTTTGAGAAAATTTAACTTTATTGTGTTCTGTCTGAAGTTTATCACTCAGAATTTTCAAAATTAACATGGAGGTCTATTTTGGCCTTTACTGTTCAGCAAGCTGTATAGTTTTGTTCATTTGTTTGTATTCCATTTTTCCTCCAGGAGCTCAGAGTAATTTATGCAGCACTCCTTCCTCCCATTTTTCTCCACAGAATAATCTTTGTGAGGTAGGTTGGGATGAGAGATAATAAGCTTCCATGGTTGAAGGTAGAGTTGAAGCTTGTCTTCCCAACCCCAATCCAACCACTTTACCACAATACCAAGGCCTTTATAATATCATATTATACATTGAAATATATAAACAGAAAAGAAAAGGGTATCTTTTCATTTCTTTGTATATCATTTCTTAAGCCAATATGGATTTTAACAGAAATTCTGACAGGGCTCTTTTCCCTGCAGGTTGCATTCAGTGCTTATATTAATGAAGCAATTAAACAAATGGCAAAGCAGAAGGAGTGAGTGAAAAGGTGTTCATTAAATTGCAGGTCAGGTAAGATGATGAGAGCCACTAAATCTAAACTAACTCGTAGCTGTGTAATGAAGTGATGGATACTTGCATACGCCTCACAGAATGAATGCAATTTTGAATGATAACCTGGATGCATTAATAGAACCATCACTGATCAAATAGCATCAATAACATTTATTTTATTTTATTTATTTTATTTTATCTATTTTATATCCCGCCTTTATTATTTTTATAAATAACTCAAGGACGCGAACATACCAGATACTCCTTCCTTCTCCTATTTTCCCCACAACAGCAATCCTGTGAGGTGAGTTGGGCTGAGAGAGAGTGACTGGCCCAAGGTCACCCAGCCGGCTTTCATGCCTAAGGCGGGACTAGAACTCTCATTCTCCTGGTTTGCTATTGGCTCCTTCCTAGGGCTGAGAGACAGGGACTGGCCCAAGGTCACCCAGCCAGCTTTCCTGCCTAAGGCGGGACTAGAACTCTCAGTCTCCTGGTTTGCTATTGGCTCCTTCCTAGGGCTGAGAGACAGGGACTGGCCCAAGGTCACCAGCCGGCTTTCATGCCTAAGGCGGGACTAGAACTCTCAGTCTCCTGGTTTCTAGCCCAGCACCTTAACCACTAGACCAAACCAAATGTGCCGCCACACATCATTTTTAACATAGGGGATTTTGACAGTATAAATTTACCTACCCAGCTGCTAGTTGACATGTCTAGAAATTAGATGATGTCAATGATGTTCACGTTCCCCCTAATTTCTGTCTCAGTTGCCAGTAGGCTGCTAGATCCATTTTCAGGTATTGGTTTTAACCTATAAATCTCTACATGGTTTGACACCAATGTATTACAAGACCATCTCACCTGTCCAGATTCACCCTGTCCTACATGTCTCAGGAGGGGCTGCTGCAGGCATATTCACACCCAGTCTCAGGAGGGGCTGCTGTAGGCCCCACTTCTCATGAGATGAAAGGAGTGGGTTCCAGAGGCATATCTTCTCAGTGACATCTCCCAAATTATGGAACATGTTATGGCACTAGAAGCCCCCATCTTACATACTTTTTGAAAGGCAGTTAAAATCATTTTGTGCATTTGGTAAGGATGGTGAGCCTGAATTGCCATTACATCTTGTTTAAAGAAAGTTATTTTCTTTTCAATAATTCTGTATGGAAGGTCACCACAAGTCCTTGGAAGATAGGCTGCATATACTGTATTTATCCTGCATCAACAATTACAAGGTAACAAACATAAGAAAATCCACATTTAATCTCTGTATCATTTTATGTTTTCCAGTAGGGCATATAAAGTTTCATAGGTGTCCAATTAAATCAATTATATTATTGCTTTCCAAGTAGATTTCTGGATTACAGGATCTTTTTGTTCCAAAAGGATTTTATCTTATAGGGAGTAAGTACCTTTAAAGTAAATTCTAAGCCTGCTGGACTGGTTATTCTTAATTTAAAATAGAGCTATGTATTCTTGTAGGTCTCATTGAAGCTGATCCTATAATGATCTATACAGAGTATAGGATTAGATGCTATTTTTGCTCCATATTTATCTACTAATGACAGAAGGAAAGAGAAGAGGGCGACCAGCAGCAAGGTGGATGGACTCAGTTACCATAGTGATTAGTGCACTGTTGGAAGACCTGAAAGACCAGGGTAGGGACAGATCATCATGGATAAAATCTACCTATGTGGTTGCTAAAAGTTGACACCAACTTGGTGGCACACAATCAAGTCAACTTATGTCAGTTTCTACGCTGCTCAGTTCTGGTAGGCTTTAAGCAAGCATAATAATTTAGGATTAAAACAAGCCATACCATACAGTCACTGACAACCAGCCCTCAGGGTATTCATTTGTTCCTAAATATTTTTTCAAAGTGTCATGTTTTCATAGCTCTTCAGAAGTAAATTAAGGAAGGGATGGTCTGAATATTCTGGTTTGCTGTTCCACCAGAGGAGGGCAAAGCAATGACACTCCCTTAGTGAAATAACCTTCAGCAAACCTCTGTCAGATCTTATTGGATAGGCAGATTCAACCCGGAGAAGGTGGTCTCAAAGATAACTAGGCCCTGAGTCAAGTAGATCTTTAAAGATGACCATTAGCACCTTGAATTGCACCTGGAAGCTACCTTGAAGCCAGTGTAATCCCCATATTATTAGTGTTAGATCAACGAACCTCATTGCATCCATAAATAGTGTACCTCATTCTTCAAGGGCAGCTCCATGAATAATGAATTACAATAGTCGAGACACTAGGTGACAAGGGCATGAATGACTATTTGCAAAAGACCTCTTGTTCCAGATGTACCTGTGCAAATGCCATCCTGGCCAGTCTCCACCTGTAACACTACATTTTAACTGATTCCAAGATAAAACCAATATTTATTTGAATGTGCATACCTGTACATATGTTTATATTACTTATTTGTACATATACAGTATCTGTATGTATATTTTTATATACACATAAACCACCATATTTATTTAGTGATCCTCATGAAGATATTTGGAAACTAGAAAAATGTTATAGCAAGCTTGGGAGATACATTCACAGGGTTAACATGTAAATGAACATAAATAAATAACAGACTATTTTGCACATTCTTTTACCCAAAAAAACTTTCTGAGTGTGGCATTCCATTGAGCAATCTTATCAATGTGTATTCAGAAATGAACTTCACTGAACTAAATTGGCTTCACTTTTGAATAAGCATGTACATGATTAGAGCCAGAGCCTACAATCCTATAAATGTTTTTAAATAAGTGCCATTGAAAACATGAGTCTTTCTTCTGAATAAATATGCATAAGATCATACTGTGAGTTACTCTAATATTTCTTTATTAGATGGTTCTATTATCTCTTACTAATGGGAAATAAAGGCTTCTCAATCTTAGTCATGTTTAAAGAAGGCTATTGAAATTAATTCAATTACTAAGGGCAAAATTGGCTCATGGATTTCAGTAGGCTTATTCTTAAACCCTCTTTGGGCATTCAGGAAGGCTAAAATTGGGAGAAACAGATGGGGCCAGATAGCCTTCCACCACCAGCACCCCTGTGATTTATGCATGCCAGTCCTCTAATGATCAGCCTTGCAGCATATGAACCATGGTCTGCAAGGGTAATCTACCTACATTTGCTGGAATACCATTAGAACTTTCCTAGCAATCCAGGTCCTGCTTTCTCAGAGCTTATGATCACAGGAAAGGTTTTACAGTGGAGTTCTTGGTGCTCTCTGAGCTTGGTTGTTTGTTGCAGATGTTTCATTACCCAGCAAGGTAACACCATCAGTGCGAGGGAGTGTGGAGTTTGCTGCCTGTTTATATATAGTAGCTTGCCTTGCCAATTTTGGTGGGGTTGTGGTTTCCTCCTTGGTGGTTCATTGATTAGAGTATTGTTTTCTGCCTGATTGTTTGTCTGGTGTTGATCCCTGCCTTATCTGAGTGTTGGCTGCTGGAGGGGATGTGTTCTAGACTTTATGTTTCCTTCTTAGCTTTTTTATTGTCTCTTTTGAATGGTGTGTAAATGTGGTTTGTTTCTATGTGTCTATTGATGGCTGATTTGTCTGAATGCAATTCCAAGAATTCCCTAGCAGTTTTTTATTTGGTTTGATCTAAAATGCTGATAGTTTCCCAGCTAAAACTGTGGTTAAGTCTGTCCACGTATTGTGAAATTAAGAAATTTCTGACTGCTATTTGGTGTTCATGTGTGCGCTCTGCTAGTCTTCTGCCTGTCTGTCCTACATAGTGGCTATTACAGTGCTTGCATTGTATGTTGTAGATGACTCCTGTTTTTTCTTCTTGGGCTACTGGGTCTTTTGGTTTGCTTAAGAAGTTTTGGAGGGCTTTAGTTGGTTTGTGTGCTACAGTGGTGCCGAGTGGTTGTAGTAGTCTGTTGGTTGTTTCTGAGGTGTTTTTGATGTATGGGAGTTCTATCCTTTTCATCGGTTGTACTAGCTATGTTGTAGCAGGTTGTATGGTCAGGCACTTTTTGGTAAAATTGTGTGGGCATCCATTTTGTTAGAGGATGTTATTTTACAGTGTTGTTTTACCTTTACAGGAAGGTTTTACAGTGTTTTTGCAAACATGTACAAAGAACTCTTCTAACTTTAAAGTTGGGTATCTGAGGGGCCAGCCTAGCATGCACATAGACATAAAAAGTATGGCAATATGACTGATTCCTGTCTGTGGTTGTAGTACTTACACATATTCAATGTCTAAGGAGGTCTTATTTCTGGATCCAACCTGGTGTAATTATTGTGGCCTTCTAACCCACTTCAGAAAGTCTTCCAATGCTCCACAACATATTTCAGGAATATCCATTTCCATTACCCTGGTGGACAGTCAGAACTGAATACAACTTCTGAGATAATGATCTGGTTCAGCCATTACCAATTCAGGAAAGATCGCATGGACTCTTTAGCAAATGAGATTAATCTACACACAGACACATGCCCACACATACATTCATATTTACAGAAAGGTGTGTATGTGTGTGTGTGTGTGTGTGTGTGTGTGTGTAATCTCCCAATCACACAATTCTAAAACTATTCCCTTAAATACAGTATCACAGAAGCAGCAAGTCCGGCAAAAGGTTAGTAATATACATATAACCTTATTAAGTTACAAATAGCCACATGGGTAACAAAGGAAAATAGAACCCTGGGCTTCCCTATCTTCTATAAAACCCATGAGGATACTGTCTTTGCATATACCATGTATTGTTGCTACTTCTGCTCACTGGGAAAGAATGATAGTTTACAGGAGGGTTCCCCCAAAGTGGTCAATATCAATTCCCAAGGGTTGATGGGACTATCGAAGGGGTTGTTGTTGTTGTTGTTGTTGTTATTCATAGTACTATTAGTTAAAGTAGTATTTATTAAATGATTTTTATGTAATAATTGTTTGGGGGTCGATGAACAATCTGAAACTTCATGAAGTGGTCGATGAGCTGAAGAGTTTGGGGACCCCTGGTTTAAAGCATTAAAAATACATTTTCAAGATTAAGAAAAGGAGGGTCTTCCTTCACAAATGTTTTGATCTCTAATCAGGTGTATGTCTAAGTCACATTCACAAAACCCATAATGGCAGGAGTGGGAATACTGGGGTTAATCACCTGCCATTTTTGTGTAATGTCCAAGATGTTTCTGCTATTGATTCAGCATTTCATATGTTAAAAAAAAGTAATTGTGCTTTAATATACAAATATTTGCATTATGAAGACATAATGCCATGAGGAAATTAATGGGGTTTATTTGCCCCATAATTTCAGCTGCCCTACTCTAGGCATAATTAAAATCCTTACTAGGGAATAGGGAAATTTTTGCATTGACTAAAACTGGGAGAAGCAGGGGTGGGACTAGATATGCTGGTCCTTCATCCAATTTTCTTTTGCTGTTTCCATCCCCCTATCCTGTGTCGTATCTTTTACACTATAAATCTCTGTGAAGGAAATTCTTGATTTTATTTTTCTGAAAACCAGTCTGAGTATCTTTCAGAAGGGAGGGAGGGAGGAAACCATTTTCTGAATTTGTAAACTTACATGTGGTAGTGAATGTCACACTAAACAAGAAACAGTTACCACTATGAGAATGCGTGGGAATTATTTTTCTTTAGAAAAACACATTGTTCAAAACTAGCAATTCCATTACAATAATGGTGCTTATGGATCTATTAATAGATTAGGCTGGCCCAGTTAGATCCCACAGAATACCCTTATGTCTGCTTCCAACTCTGTCCTAAAGGTCTTCCTTTTCTTCAGAACAATCCTGCTGAAGCAATGCCACTATAGATAAAAGGGTTCAGCCCTTCCTCATTTGACTATTCTGTACAGCCTTTCTGAAGAATAACGGTACTTCTGTTCCAGTTGCAGCAGAACATAGATGGATACATATGATTTTCTTCCCTGTAACATCAAATCAAAATAAGGTTTGCAGGGGACATGGTATGTCTCCATATAGAATATCCATATCTTGAGATAGCATCAAATTTGACCCAGGAGGAGCAGGAAAATAGGAGTATTTTTGCCAAAGTAATTCTATTTTTCTCTGCTATTTTCATTCTTTATATATAGCATGGACAGTTGTGATACTAATGTTTCTGTGAAAATTGATATTGTCTGTGACTCAAATGCTCTAATGAATGACTCACTAGTACTGTGAATAGATATCAGAGGGTCATTCTGGAGCTAGAAGGATCCTTTCAGGAAACAGATGGTGCAGAAATCCATAATCGCTTCTTGCCCTTTCCAAAGATGCTATCCACTCTTAGAGTAAAATTACTCTTTAAAATTCCTTTGATACAGCAAATTATTTCTGATATTTGTAAAAAGGAGACAGTCCCAAAGGCTAGGAATATCACATCTCTTTTGGAACAATGTGAACCAATAGCCTACAAGACAAGATTGGAGGTTTCTATGCACCCAGACTTTTTGGACATTACTTTTCTTTGCTATTTTGTTGTTGTTGTTCAGTCGTTTAGTCGTGTCCAACTCATCATGACCTCATGGACCATAGCACGCCAGGCCTTCCTGTCCTCCACTGTCTCCCAGAATTTACTCAAATTCATGTTCATTACATTGGTGATGCTATCTAACCATCTCATCCTCTGCCGTCCCCTTCTCCTTTTGCCTTCAGTCTTTCCCAGCATCAGGGTCTTTTCCAGTGAGTCCTCTCTTCGCATTAGGTGGCCAAAGTATTTGAGCTTCAGCTTCAGTATCTGTCCTTCCAGAGAATTGTAAAACTAAACATCCTAATGGAATTTCAGTTTCCGTATACTGCAGCCAACATGGCCAATGTTCAGGAAATATGGGGAGAAGGATTGTAATCCAAAATGTCTCAGGGGTACCAGGTTGCTTATGCCTGCTCTATACTCTCCTGTAATAGTCTCCCAGGAAGACTTGTGTACTGTCATGTAGAAGGATAAGCGTTTTGATTCAGCTTAGCAAATCTGCCAATTGATGTCCCTGCCTTTTTTCCTTTTTCAGCACTGGAAGGGTATGAAAATGCTGGTTTTGCTCAAATTCACATTCTATGACAATTTGTCCATCACTTGCCCCAATAACTCCTCATTTGCATGGAGCATTAAAACTAACCATGCAAGGAAGAGATTGCACAGAGAAACACCTAGAAAGAAATAATCATGATTACTTCTTTCTCTCTTTTGCTTCTTTCCAGTTTTCTGGAAAAGTGATCACCAAGGAATGTAGAAATAAGTCATCAACCAGCACAGAACTAAAGCCAGAGACATCTGTAAATGAAAATGGAGCAAAAATGTCACTGTTATCTTTATGAATGACTCTTTTAGTCCAACTTCTATGATTTCCAGCTGGTCAGAATAATTGTTAAATATTGTCATCAAGGGTGTTTACATGAAATATCTCAACTACTGAGTCATTTTCTTCATATTTATTTGGTTGCTTATTTAGTTGAACTATTTTTATACTATTTTTCAAGGCAAAGCCTCCTTGAAGCTGTCTACAAGATATACTGTATATTTAAATGCAGGTGACTAAAACAGCAACAAAGGAAGTAACAGCCACATTAAAAGCTAAATTTATAGAATAAAGATGGATATGCATTTCAAGGAAAATTAAAGCAGTCATACACTTAAGGTCTACTTTAAGGCCACCAAGGAAGCGGCCATACTCATTACCTCCTAGCAGAGCATTTCCTAAAGATGGGGCTATCACAGAAAGAGGCCCTATGTTTATATACCTGCCAATCTAACAGATTTAACCATTACTGAACAGGCCCGCTATGGCTGGTCATTGGATATGGATAGATCCATTTAGGGATATGTGATAGACCCTAATCAAGGAACTATTAACTCAGTCAATCAACCAAGCAGCAAACAACAACCCAATCAAGGAACTACCAAGGAGAGTACAACACCCCCACCAACACAGGCAAGACAAGCCAGGGTCTTGCAGAGAGCAAGTCCCACTCCCTTTTCGCACTGAAGATGTTGCCTAGCCTGGCAATGAAATGTCTGCAAGAAAACAACAAGGCTCAGAGAGCACCAAGGACTCCATATGTGATCCGTTCATTAGTCTGGTCCCAAGATCTTGTTGTTGTTTGTAATCACCAGCACTTCATAATGGGGCCAAATTTGCACAGGCAGTCAGCACAGCCAATACAGAATTGGTCTTACATCAAGCCCTGGTTTCAGGTGGAAATGAAATTCGGAAGCTGAACATACATATGGAGAGAAGGGAGGATGCAGCAATACGTTTTCCCTATAGAGAACAGACTGATCCCATGGTGGGCTGTGGTTAAAGGACCCAATGTAGGTACAATACTGTTGACACAGTGAATTTCAATGGGGAAAAAAGTCAGCTTTTTTTATTTGGGGAAATGCCCCCCCCCTCCTCAAAAGACCTGCTGTAACACTCTCTGGAGAAGAAAACTTGGCCTCAGTATTACATGCCTTGGTAATCCCACCCATGGATGGATTTCTGTCACTTGTTGAAGATAGTTTGGAAACTTTGGTATCAACTTGGACAGGCTGATGTGATGCTGTGATGCCTGTACTTTGTCACCTGTATCAGCTGCCACACCATTTCCAGGTCAAATTCAAAGCACTGATGTGAAACTTTAAAGCTCTAAGTGGTTTGTGGTCAGAATATCTTAAGGAAACCTCCTCTCTTATGCATTAGCTTGAGCCCTTCAATTATTCTCCAGGTACCCCTGTAAAGTGGCACTGAACGTTAACTTGAATTACTTAGTCACAATTGGTAATAACCTACATTGTACCCAGAATGTGGCTGTAGGTGCTATGGGTCCACTGACATCATGTAGCATATTCCTCCATTTTTGTTTGTTATGGGCCAGATGTTTTGCTTCTATTGTGTTGAGGCTAAGTTTCATTAGATCTTCTTCTACATGCATCAGCCAAGTTTTTTGGGAGCAGATCACTATATTTTCCAACCCACAAGGTGTGATTTCCAGAGCAATTGATAAGGCAGTCAGGATGGGGCTATGTGGCAAATGTGTCCAAACCACTGAATTTGATGCTTCTGAATTTCATCACCTACCATAGGTTGACTGCAGCATCATTATATAATAGTTTCATTTTGTATTTTGTCATAGATTGAAATCCTAATATTTGGTGTAGGCAACACATTTGGAAAATTTTGAGCTTTCTCAAATAATTTTGAAGCAAGGCCCAAGAATCTGTTCCATACAGTAGCATCAATAGTATTGATAGATGTACATTTTAGTAGCAACGCTTATGCTGCCTTTTTTGCCAAAGGCACCATACTCATGCTTCGAAGACTGCAGCAGCTTGGTTAATTTGAATATTGATATTGGCTGTGGTAGCTATTTTCGGTTCTTGGACAACGGAGCCTAAGGTGTTTTTTTTTTTTATTGAGTAGGATGTCATAGGCTTCTCTTTCACTATCTACAAAAATCACACTGCCATCAGCAAGCATGAATCTTGTCCAAATTTGACACCATGCCAACTTTCTTCATGACTGCATCGATTGCAATGTTGAACAGCAAGGGAGATGTAATGCAGCCTTGTCTCACACCGTTATGTACAGGGAAGTCTTTGGACATCCCACCATTAACAGAAGCAGAATGTTGTGATCCCTCATGTACATGCTATAGAAGCAGTACTATTTTAGCAGGCACATCTTCAGTGAGTGTCTTCCATAGTGTTGGCTGATGGACACTGTCAAATACTGCTGCAAAGTCAATGAACAGAGCCTCTTTCCACAGCTGATGTGTTTCTCAAGCAACTGTTGCAGCACAAATGTTTGGTCACAGCAACCTCTTCCAGGTCAGAAACTGGCCTGTTCTTCTTGGTCTAGTTGAAGCCTTTATTGGATTACTTTCATAAATACCTTGCACGTAGTTGGTATTTCTTGCACTCCTGATTGTCTCCTTTCTTGAAAATTGGCACTTACTATTGCCAGTTTCCACAAATTTGGTATTTCCTCAGACTGCCAGATTATTTGGAGGAGTGGAGCTGACAATATAGTGTATCACCACCAGTCTTAAGTGCTTCTGCAGTGATTTCCTCTGTTCCAGCAGCTTTCCCATTTTTTAATTGATGTATGGCAGCTATTATTTCAGAGATTCTGGGCTCACATTCTTCAACAGTTCCACCTGGACCATCAAGAACTAGTGGTTCTATTGTCTTCCAGTACAGGACAGTTGTAAAGGAGATGGAAGTACTTGCACCAAAAAATTAGTTATTCAATTGCAGAGCACACAAAAGTGCCATTTGCCTTTCTGATGTTGAAATTTATCTCTGAAGTGGCGTAGTGTGGTGTAGAGGCTGAGATGTTCTTGACAACTTGTAGCTTCTTCAAGTTCTTCTGCAATGCTATTCCAATAGACATTCCATTCTGCTCTGACATGGGTATGGACTTAAGATGTTAACACATGTAACTGTGTTACCTGTTTGAGTCTGCACGGTTTTCATTTGTTTACCACAGATGGTAAACACAATCCATGGTTGTGTTCACCATCATGCTATAGGACAGATTTCCTTGACACATATGTTAATTATTTCTGAGAACTGTAGCATTCGATCATCTATATCTTCTGGATGTTTGAGGGCAGCATATCAGTTGGTGAGCATCAGTTGGATCTGTTGTTTGCAAGTAAAGTCTTGTAACTTCATCCATTCATCGTATTTGAGTGTGGTTACACTACAAGCAGTTCATTTCAATGAGAGTTGAGAGACTGCATTTACAAGATGATGGTCAGAAGCACAGTTGGTGTCTCATTAATCTGACATCCATGAGGGACATTCAGAAATGGCTACAATTAAGAAATAGTTGAGGACCTCTGTGCCCTTTCCTCTGGATAAACACCACGTTAATTAATGTTTTAGTGGATATTGAAATAAGCTGTTTCCATGTGTTAGCTCATTTGCTCCTGCAAATGATGCCAGGCACAGGCCACTGTCATTCATCTCTCCAACACCAAATTTGCCAGGACATTTCCCCAGCCTCGCTGATTGTTACCAAGATGGGTATTTAGGTCAGGATTAGTTCCCCTGTGGTAATGAATCAGGATTAGTTCCCATTGTGGCAATGAATCCAGGATCATTTGTAACTGTGCAGAAAATTTGTCTTTTGCCTTATCCATGCTTACTTCTGTAAGAGCATAAGCTACACTTCTGAGCATTTATTTTATTTATTTATTTATTTATCCGTGGCAATCTTCCCTAATAATGATAGTTGTAAATTTTTCCACTTTTCTAAATCTTTTTTAATATCGTTCCATACTTTACTGTAGTTGTTTTTAAATAGGTCTATGTTTTTACCTGTTATTTGTATTCCCAAGTATTTAATTTGTTTAATGTTTTGAAATCCAGTTTTTTCTTCCAATTTCATCTTATCCTCTTTCTTCATATTTAAATTTATCATTTTTGTCTTTTGCTTATTAATTTTAAAGCCTGCCAGTTCTCCAAATTCCTTTAATTTTTCATTTAGATTTTCTATTGAATTCAATGGATTTTGAATTGTTATCACTAAGTCGTCCGCAAATGCTTTTAATTTATATATTTCTCCTTTAATTTTTATTCCTTCAATATTGTCGTCTTTTCTAATTTCTTCCAATATAGTTTCTAATACCAATATATTATTCTGTATTATTCTTATTCTGTAAGAGCATAAGCTACACTTCTGAGCATGTTTATGGTTTCTGAAAGTGACAGAGCTGCTAATCAATTTGAGACTGGTTGGAAGCTCACAATACTTTAGAGGTTATGTGACCTCCTGCAAAGCCAACACCCTCTGCGTGTTTCTCACCTCCAGGCAACTGCAGCTGGTCCCAAATCCAGATAAAGGAGGAGAGTTGCAAAAACAGGCATGAACCTATGGGAATAAAAAAGAAAATGTCACACCAAGAATAATGCAACTGCATTCAGGGCTTTAGCAGATGCATCAGCACTGTTGGATAACCAAGATCAGGGTGCAGATGAAAAGTATGCAACTGGCCAGACACAACCCAAGCCTGTAGAGTCAGGAAAGCATCTTAAACTGCCCACTTGGGATGTTCAAGCTGGCCTCCAGGTTGGGCATCAGGAGATAATTGTTTGTGAACTATTTTGCTATGGAATTTCATTTGCAGCATTATCAGAATTATGACTCACTGGATCTGGAAAAATCCATATTCACAGTGAAGACTGGATGCTCTTGTCAAGTAGCCATGGAGCTTGGCCACAAGGAGGAATCTCTTCTCAGGAAAGAGAGCTTTGTTTATAGGATTTCTTTTCCCAGAGAAGTTTGCCTAATGCCATGGAAAGACATTCTTTTTCTCCCAATCATCTTAGTAGTTAGTTTTGATTTTCAGTGTCCGTATTAAAGGCTTTAATAATCTAAATCTTTATCTTTGAGTTCTTGTCAGTGCTCTTGATTAAGGCAGTAATATATTCTACTGTTTTTATAACCTTTTGGATTGCTTCCCTGCTTTTAATAGTAAGAAATTAAAATTATGGTGTATGCCTTTTCATTGTTAACCCCTTCTTAGCCCTTCTGCTGGTAGATCTGGTCCCCAGCCCCATTCCTTTGCCTCCGACCCATCGCCTCTATCACCCTTATTGCAAAATCTAGTATAAACTTTCTGACAGTTAGTGACAGCTCTAAGTTTCCCACAAACTATGCCAAAGCTTGCAGTGAGAGAAACAGCCCCTTACTTTGCCATGCTTCCCAGAGGTGTATCTGACAAACACCAGATGAGCAGAAAGCTGGGAGTAATTGCCATACAAAAGAACATGATGTTATTAAAAAACCACAGTGAACGCACTCTGATGGTAAGATTGCAGAACATTAAAAATCATACCCTAATAAATCTGGTAGTCTTTAAAGTGCTACAAGATTCTTCATCTTCTTTTTTGGCAATAGATTAATATGGTTACTCCTCTGAAAACAATCCTCCTGTGGTCACTGATAAACTCTTTCTAAAGATTTCACTGTTGTGTTCTTTTTCACCAAGGATCCTCAGTGTCACGGTTTGCAAATAGTACTAACGCAACCTCATTCATGCCTGGATCTGCTCTATGGCCGTGGAAACAAAAAGAAATATTTTGCTGTGATTAAATTAACTCAGACAAACCAATCACTTTGCCATTACGAAGAGTTTAATGCAAAGGTTTGCTCTCTTTCAAAATTCATTTAGCCATTCTGGTATTGAACAAAATTGATTCTGCCACACTGGCATGAATGTGTTTAAGAGAGGGAGCACATCCTTTCATGCATAATATTATGCCATCTTCTCCCCACACACACACACCCTTTCTCAAAATATTGAATTATACTGGGAGCAAAGGGAGGAAACCAAATAAATAAATGACCATCTTTGTAAACTGCCTAAAATACATTGAAGAAAAGGTATTCTAACAAGTGAGACAGCCACCCTCCACAGAAAACACAGTAGCTATATTCATATACAGTAGCACACTTCTCCAGATCAGGAGAAGGCATAGCAGGTGCATTCACACAACATGCTGAACTTGGTTCCAGTTAAGTTCATTAAGTTTTTGTGGCTGAGTATGTTGTGCCAACCAAGCCCATTTGATTAGTTTATGGGTCAATGTCTTATGCATCCCCCCAAAAGTCTGTAAACCAAGCTGAATAAATTCTGTAAAGCAAATCTTCAAGGTCTTCTTCAAGGCTGATAGGATCAGGGCTATCTGAATCTCAGGGGAGACACTGTTCCACAGGGCAGGTGATGCAACAGAGAAGACACATCTCAGGGATTCCATGAGATGACACTGTTTAATTGATGAGACACACAGCATGCCAGCCCTGCCTGATCTTGTAGGACAGGCAGAGAAAATTGGAGATGCATGGTCCCCCAAATATCCAGGCCCTATGCCATGTGGAACTTTATAAGTGACCACCAGCACCTTGAATTGCACTGCTCACACAGTAGCGGTGTTACATGGCGTACTGGAGGTGCACCCATGCCTATTCATACTGCCACACACATTCAAGGTCTTTGAAATGAGTGGGGTCAGCACCAAAATTACTTGCATTTCAATTAATGAATGATTATTAGTATGACGCTCTTCATGTAGTTAATAAGTTTCCTCATGACAACTTTTGCTCAGCTCTGAGAGATTGTATGCCAGGCTTTGAGGGTGTTCTGTGCAATCCTGGGACCACTGACTGTACCCTTGCTGTAACCCAGGCTGGGTGGACTGTCCCACCACCATTTTGCAGCATGTATCAGCAAAGGCATTGGGTCCCAAATTCCTGTTTTGCTGCTGCCTTGACAGCTAATTGATGTCCAGAGAATCATCTCATCAGTGACTACCAGGAACTTCAAGCATCCCGTCTTTCTAAACAGCATTGTTGATAGACTAGGAAAAACCAGCTAAAATAGATCAGGCAATAACAGAATTGGCCATTGCATCCTCAGTTGTATCAAAGGCTTTGCTCCACATCCTCCAATGACCGCACAGGGTTTCCTTTGTTCTTTCAGCAATGAAAAAATGCCCTTCTGTGTTTTGAAACTACAGTGATTTTCCAAGCTCTGCAAAATTCTGTTGAGCTTCCTTGAGAAAATATTGGTATTATCAGTGTTCTTAATTAATGTTTAGCTGCTAATTTAAAAGGCCTGGGGGCACTGAGTCAAGAGGAAAAGAAACCTTGCTGGGTGTGAACAACTCCTGGCTGTTAATGATTTGGGTGTCACAGTTGTGTGCAAGAGCAAAGGACAGCTAATGCCCTCTCTAAGCTGGCTAAGCAGCAGACTTCTGCTCCTTGTGAGCAGAATGAATCCCCACTGGGATCAATTTACTTCTTCATTCAAGCCACACAAAAGAATGTGTCAATGGCTCAAGAGATGACGTCAGTGCACCCGGCTGCAGACAGCGAGGAAGAGAACAGTCCTGTAAATAGGGAAAGGACTAGCCTTGCTGATTCTAAAGTTTCCATCCAAAACGATAGGCTCCTTTTTATTAAGAATGTATTAATAAAACACTTAATGATTTCCCAGTCTTTGCAATGCATATTGGCAGATACAAGATGTTCTACAGCCAGTGCTGGGAGGATAAATACAGTATCTTCCTCCTGATCTTCTTGTTTTGGATTTTATTTTTTGATGCCACAGCCAAAGCAATCTCACCCATCAATATTTGCTCCAAGGAGTCCTTTCTCACAGCAAGAAATTCACCAGCCACTGTCCTGCTCCAGCTCGCATTAAGCAAGAAAACTACCCTGGGGGCTCTTCTAGGTGCCCACTGTAGTGCCAATCAGCCACTTTCCAATAGTGGCACTGCATCCGCAGGAAAGTACCCATCACTGTTCTCCAGGGCAACCAGCTATTCTTTGTTTTCAGGGATCCTTCAGAAAGGGTAAGACATTCGGCCAGCATGCAGTGGCATTCCGTGATGGACAGGCAATGGCAGGCAAAAACATATAGGTATCTCTGAAGAGTCTCTCTCGGCAGCAGTCTTTATTGCGGTCATTAACCAGCACAAGGAATTTAGTATTCAAATATCCAAAATATCCAAAACTAAATTGACAATGTCAGGGTAATTAGGAAAAGTACATAATTTTGGCTAAAAGACAATATTAAATCAAAATATGCTAAGGGACTTGCTCAGGCTACACATATACAACAACAGCAACAGAAAAAGATTAAAATTAGCAATCCGGGTAATATGAGTTTTAAAATAGCCATGTAAAATGCAAACATAGTACATATATACTGTATATGCATATACATATACACATACATTTATCTATTTATCTATATGTATAGTACATACATGCATATTTGTAAGTAAAACAATAAAATTATCCAAAAGGGATTTAAAAATTATAAACTTCTCTTACAGACTCCTGTCAAACCTGGGAAGGATACAGTATAATAGCTGACGTGGCAAGGACACACCAAAGCATACAAAAGAAGTGGAAAAGTAGCCAATGGTTAATGCTGAGCCTGAGCCGTTTCTGACTATCCATACTCAGGCAGGTTCAGTCGCTCTTAGTTATTCTTTGCCTGATTCTGCATGCAGCCACGGAGAACCTGGCAACCTTGTGTGTTATTTCAGGGTTGATGTGAGAAAGTAGAAACTGCTTATACTGTTGATTATTATATGCTGTTTTGCTGGTCAGGAGTGGGGTAATTAGAGCATTTCAAAGTTCTGTATAAAACTGACAAAACAGAAGAACGTTTTCAATAGTTTCTACCTGTCCTGAGTCACAAGGACATACATGTAATGAATATGGTATTTTTTTTTTGTATCTTCCAGCCAGAAGTGCTGAAGGGAGAGTGTTACATCAGGCTAAGGTTTAGGCCCTTCTCTGATTTGGGATGTTAAGCTGTGTGAGATACATAGCTGGTGCCAGAGTATATCTCTGGATATCTGCCATGGGAAGCTGAGTGGTATTACCAGCATCCGTTTGACAGTCGATGTTGAACAGACATTGCTTAAGTGTGGCCCTTGCTTGTCTCTCTCAGGTATATGATCTGCCACCTGAGATGTGGGGGTCATTTTGCCTCTCAGGAAGACCAAGTCTGTCGGTGAGTTAAATCTTAAACGTGATGGACACTAAAATTTGAAATAATAAATCACTGAAATGCTATGGACATTTGTATTGCATAGAAGTATGTCCAATGTCAATCAGTGGGACTTCTAAGAAAAGATCACAATTTCAATTGTAATCAGGAATTTAGGAATTGTGAAAGGTCTGTTAAGTTAAGGTTGCATAGAACATCCACCACCATTCTCCTTGATTTTTTTTAATTATTATTTCAGAGATATCTCAGGAAAGCAGAAAGCTTTGTATAACATTAAGATTCACAGGAAAGAAAGAAAAAAACCTGGACAATTTTAAGTCAATTTCAAAGAGAACACCCTCCAGCTTCCATTACAAAGCAATCTTCATATTTGCTCTGATGCATCATTAATTTAAAAAAAAACTTTTCACAATAACCTTTGGATAGTTTGCAATTGAAATATATTATTAATTGGGGGAAAATAAATATTAAACGTGGGCTTTCTTTCTAATGCAGAGTGGGAAGTTTTATTTGATAGGGCATGCTTTTTTATTATTCCCATGGTGTGAAGAATATGGATAGTAAGAAGGATTTTTTCCTTCTTTCCTCATAATCTTATAAATTTGATTGATTGATTGATTGATTGATTGATTGATTGATCTTGGAACTCAGAATCACCCAACAAAACTGATTGATGGAATATTCAAGACTCCCTGAAGGAGTTCTCCTTTGCACAATATAATTTACAATACAGTAGGTGGTTTTACAATAGGCAGATACTTAATCCATTCATAATTTAAATGAAAAATTAGAGAGATCAAACACTACTTGATCATATTGATTTTGCTTAATATCCAATGATATCCAATATCATTGGATATGAAGAACTATGGAATTTTCTACCACAAGATGCAGTGATGACCACCAGCCTAAAAAACTTTAAAAAGAAACTAGTAAAATTAATGAATGATAAGGTCGTATCAAAGGCTTCTAGCCATGATAGCTATATACCACTGTCAGAAGAAATATAATCTTGCAATACTAGTTTCTAGGGAACATGAATAGCAGGATACTTTTTCTTTCATGCCTTACTTGTGGGCTTCCTACAAGTATCTAATTGGCTTCAGTGGGAATCCGGACTCTGCCTATATAGTAGACCCCTTTCTTTTGATCCAGCAAAGTTCTTCTTAGGCCTAGGAGTTTCAAAAGACACCTACATGTCAAATTTACAATAGGTGGTTTTACAATAGGCAGATACTTAATCCATTCATAATTCAAATGAAAAATTAGAGAGCTCATCAAACGCTACTTGATCATATTGATTTTCCTTCATATCCAATGGTTGCTGCAATCCAGTACATCTCAACAGCAGTAGCATAACCAAAACAAAGACCTGTTCAATATCAAAATAGCCCAATAACAATATAAAACTGTTTGAATAACCTTAATTACATTCAGATTGGATTATTAGAGTGACTTGAGATCAAATACTCTTGGACAAATTTCAGTGTTCATTTGGGAGTAACAGTTAAACATGAAAACGTGATTCTGCTTGTGGCCTTATTTGTTTCTAAGCATTTTAGATGGGAATGGCAAGGCTGGCAAGGCTAAAAAAATAAAAATAAAATTAGATGAGATAAATCAAAGACAATGTGGTAAATTTAAAGATTGGGAGGGCTCAGCTGGTTGAACCAATAGCAACCAGGAGTCTGGGGTGGGGTGCGGGTGGAATAGGATTTGTTATGCTAGAATGTGAATCATATGAATCACTTATTACAGAAAAGGCCAGTGGGCAAATCAAAGTGACACCCTGACTCTGACCTGGGTGTGACTCGATGTAAGGTTTCCAGCTGCTCCAGCCTTTTAAAAAACACTGCAGAACAGGATATTGGCTGGGTATACCTAGTATGTTTTTGTTTATTCGTTCAGTCGCATCTGACTCTTCGTGACTTCATGGACCAGCCCACGCCAGAGCTTTCTGTCGGCCGTCACCATCCCCAGCTCCCCAATGGTTGAGTCCGTCACCTCCAGAATATCATCCATCCATCTTGCCCTTGGTCGGCCCCTCTTCCTTTTGCCTTCCACTTTCCCCAGCATCAGCATCTTCTCCAGGGTATCCTGTCTTCTCATTATGTGGCCAAAGTACTTCAGTTTTGCCTTTAATACCTAGTATAGTGTAATGCTAATATCCCAAAGTAGCCCTGATTATAACCTGACATTAATATCCTGCTTCTTCTTGGAAATATGTGAACCACTCAGATGACATAGGAGGTGGAGGTGCCTCACATTTGCTTGCTTTAGATCAGAGCAGCCGTTAGAGGAGCCATCAGCTCTTGGAAAAGGATGGAAAAGAACATGATTGTCTAATTTTTGTGCCTTAAAAATAAAGAGACTAATCTCTCCTGCTTCTTAGTTAAAGTTATCTTAGTTATCTGTAAGCTTCCCAGAGTTGTTGTATACGAGATGGGCAGCAGAGAAATTTGACAAATAAATAAATAAACAATGATGCAAAACAGTAAGTCCCCATGTTTCTTTCCTCCACCAAATTTCTTCAGGCCAGTGACATATTGTTCTACATCTTAAGTACTAAACTGCCATCCTGGTCCCATGACCTCCTTCACTAGGTGAATGGGAGGCTAGTAATTAATTGATTAGGGTGCTACATTGAAAAGAGCACAGATCTATCATGCACAGGGTTAAATTAGCTCCACTCAGTCAGTCACAGTATGGGATCACCTAAACCCAAATGACTCATTTTGCATATTTAGTAAATTGCCAGGGAAAAAGAGCAGCTGAAACAGCAAACGTCTCTACATAGATCCCATTGACAAAGTCAGATAGGGCAAAGACACTTCCCAAGCACTGGTTGCCTGCAGTGGTCAGGCCATGTCTACTTGACTGGCCAGTGGAGAAATGTTCCTGATGCAAGGGACAATGGGGTAGCAGGTACTTTTTAGAGAAAGTTGGTGGGGATTCTATATTCCTAAAATGATTCTTTTTGACCCATGTAGTGTGTTAGGGTGCTGCCAGAATCACAGTATGGAAATTGGACTGAGTTAGTGGCTGACTGGGTTAAATTTGTTAAGAGAGGAGGGCCATTTTAATCTATTTCACATGTATTACTTAAAACGGAACATGGGTGTTGATAGTGACAAGAGGCAAATGATGTAAAGAGGAAGGAAAACTTTTCAGGCTCCATAGAATTCTTTTAAAAATGTACCCCACATTTTGAGAAGAATCTTCTTTTGCTATGTATATGTATATGTATATGTATATGTATATGTATATGTATATGTATATGTATATGTATATGTATATGTATATGTATATGTATATGTATATGTATATGTATATGTATATGTATATGTATGCATGTGTGCATGTATAGTAGGTAAAGGTAAAGGTTTTCCCCTGCACAGTCATGTCCGACTCTAGGGGCCGGTGCTCATCTCCGTTTCTTAGCTGAAGAGCCAGCGCTGTCCGAAGACGCTTCCATGGTCATGTGGCTAGCATGACATGCGCGGAACGCTGTTACCTTCCCACCAAAGTGGTACCTATTTATCTACTTGGATTTGCATCCTTTCAAATTGCTAGCTTCACAAGAGCTGGAGCTAGTGCAGGAGCTCACTCAGTCACGAGGTGCTCGGGTCTGGAACCACCGACCTTCTGATCGACAAGCCTGGCGTCTTAACCACTGAGCCTCTACGTGTATATGTATATGTATATGTATATGTATATGTATATGTATATGTATATGTATATGTATATGTATATGTATATGTATATGTATATATTAAGAGAGATCTTCCGATGTAATGTTGTGTGGGAATGAATGTGGGAGACAGGAGAAAGAGCTGCAGACCAGACAACGGTCAGATAAGAGGCATCTAAGCCACAGAAGCAATGGGGGCTTGGCAGACATCTCAGAAGGGACCCTCCCTAGTTTCTTGGGCTGTAAAGGTGATGGGGGGAGAGATGTACTTTCAGACTTGCTAGGTTCTGTTAACGTAACCTTAAATAAAGTTAGAGCTAGTACTTCTGGGCATGCTTCTTGTCTGGACTACCTTGCAAGGCTGACACCTATTGATCCACATCAGGGAATTGGAGGACATTCCGTCCCAGCAGTCATACATTTGGGAGCTTTCTGTATTCAGACATGCCCAATTTTAGAAAATCCTCATAATAAGTGGGCAAATAATAATGAGAAGTATGAAAGATTAATTCAGCCCAAACACCTAGTCTTTCTATCAGAGTTCCTCTAAAAGAGAATATTATTCTTTCAGAACTATTGTTTCCGAACTATTACCCACACAAGCAGCCTTGAAATAATTGGTTAAAGCTGAGTGGGAAATCTAAGGCCTAAGGCTGTATGCAGCCTCCAACTCTTTATCTCTCTTCCTCTCTCTTTTCCCCCTGCAGCCCTTTAAGCCCCTTCATACCATATCTGGCAGACATTGATAGAAGATTTGCCACGATTTTGAGGTGGGAAGCATATCAACAGTAATGTAAGCCTTAAAATAGGCATCATCAGTGACAAGAAAAAGAAAACAAATTTTCTCTCCCCAAATTCTGGAAAGGATCAAAAACAAACAAAAAACCCTCTCTCTCTCCAACCTTCTCTCTCACAAAAAATGTTAAATTCTGCCTCCAGCCCTCCAGATGTGGTCCATTCTGCTTTAAAGCCAGAGGTTGATCAAATTTTACTTAAGCAAGTCATTTTATTCTACTACCAACTGAACTTCACATCTGGGAATCCCATAACAGCTGCTTCCATCCAATTGCTTCCTTCCTATCAGTGCCTCTGAAACCTCTTGGTGGATCTGTACTTTTCTCCTCTGATGTGGCACAAAGCTTTAGAAAGAATTCAGTTATTCAGCCTGATTATTTTTAAAGGCAGTGGTAGTATTTCAGCTTTTCTGGTTTCATTATTTTGGAAACACTAGTTCTATATGAAGCCAAAGGAAAGTTTGTCCAATGAGGCCTGAAACAGGGTGTCATTTTTCCCCCCCATTGCACAGTCAAGTTGGAGAGACCCGTTGGGTGACATTGACCCAGGAAATGCCCACACTTATGAACTGGGTTGGTCCTTTAGGATGCCTTTTCCCTCAAGAATAATGCAGACGGATACTTCTGTTGTGAAGCAGCTGATTTGAATAGGATCCAGTACCTACCAAACATGAGATATAACTCCATTTCATAAGGATATGCAAAACTCACTGATTTAGGAGATCTTTCTGGAGAACGCTGGAGCATTTCATCCCCCCTATCAATCATGCAGAACCTCCTCCAGGACGCAGTTGGACAGTTTCCAGAAGTAGGTTCTATAAACTGAAAACAGTTCAGAAGGCTGGACAAACAGACCTGCTTAGCTTCATAAGGATGCGAGTTAATGCACTTTTACAGTTGAACAGCATTCAATATTTTCTGGGTTGAGGGTTCTACTTGGAATTTGAGGGCCACACTCCAAAAAAGACAATTACTTTTGATTTCATTTTCAAATGAAAATCAAAGACTGGAGAATCATCATATGAACTATAGTTGACTTTAGTTAAAAATTCAACTATAGTTCATATGATGATTCTCCAGTCTTCACTGAATCATTGTCCTTTTCTGTCATATTACAAATACCAATTTGGTAACATCTTTTGGAGGTCTCTAGAGGGCACACTTTGGAAGTCCTTAGGTGACCTCAGATTGTGTGCCTCTGATTTAGATAATTGCTTTTGTCACAGCAATTGGCAGCACCCAGCTAACCCCTTGAAAAAGCTAAGTGTGGTTTGATCTGGTAACTATTGGGATGAGGAACCTCTGCAAAAGCCCTGTGGGGTAGACTTGATTAGGAAATTGAAAAAACATCCCAGAAGAAGGCAATAGAAAATGTAGAGAATAAGGGAGATGATCTTGAGAGAAATATGCAAGAACCATTACATGAGCAAGAAGGGCTGAAACATTCTGTAAGTTCTGAGAAGCAAGATAGTATTCAGAAGCAACTCAGGCAAGCTCCTCTCTGATTCACAGAATTTTAAGAAAGAGGAGAAGATAATAGCACAATCAAGGTGCAAGATCCTGTTATTACAGCCAATCTCTAGAAAGTATAGTCCTAATCTTCCAGTGGAGTTGATTTTCTGGTCTGGTCTACCTAAGGGGGCTGACATAAAACCACTTCCACATTATCATCAAGAAAACAACACATTGATGGCCATGTGGTCATCAGGAGTTGAGATTGGCCTGAAGGAGTCTTTCCTTTCCCCTATTGATTGAATATACAATGTACAAACTGCTTATGCAGCATTCAGTGGCAAAGGATATATAGCCATCCTGTAAAACAGCTTTCTCAAAACTGGTGCGCAACAAATTGGTCAGGACTAGAATTCGCAACCAGCATGGAAGTAGCAATCATTGGCTTTGTGGGTTGGGAATTCTGGAAACTGTAATCCCAACGTTTCTGGAAGGCAGTGGGCTGAAGGTGGCTGTTATACACTTACAGTTAGCTGCCATAGCTTCTCCCAAATGAGGGCTTAAGAAAAGGGCTGGCAATCTTTTGCTGGATGGTAACTGATCATCTTTCCCTATAATTACAGTTTCAACCATTTCCTGAGGAGAGGGAGTGAAGATTAAATAAATGTAAGGCTATAAAATTGATAAGCTGAGAAGCTACCCTTCAAATTTCATTTCAGCCACAAAGTGGCAATGTATAATCCCAGGCCTGTGCTGTCCTCTGTCTCAGCTGCAATGCAAGGATAATAACATCAGTCAGGTAATATATGCAAACTCATAGAAGACACGGTGTAAATGTTAACAGTGCTGTTCTATTTGGTTCAATGGGGCTTATTCCCATGTGAGTGTGCATAAAATTGCAGTCCCCAAATTGTTCACTATGAAATGTAGCCAAAGTGCTCTGAGACATAATACAGTGACCTCAATATACTGTTGAGACTCCAGGAATCAGCACACTTTACACTGAAAGCCCAGAATGCTGCATTTTCTTCTTTAAAAAAAGCAATGGGGGGGTTGAGAAGGTGTAGCAACACCAAAACCAGCCAAACAAACCAGGGAGAAGATATAATGCTCAAGAAGCAGATGTTGAGATGCAGTTTGACTGAATTGGAGCTTTGATTTTCAAAGGGTCAACCCAGATGGGGAGGGGGGAGGCAAAATGGGCAGATAGAGAAGGTGTGATTCAAAGAACAACATTGGTTTTCAACCTTAGAAGCACTCATTGTTGTCACCGAAGCAGTAATGGCCTTTGCTCCTTTTCCCCTGTGCCCCACAGCAGCCAGGACAATTACCTCCTAAGGCCGGATGGGAAATGTGGGCCCCCCCAGATGTTGCAGTTCAACTGATGTGGGGAGGGATGCTGAAAGCTGCAGTTCAACACCTGGAGGGCTACCTGTCCTAAGGGGATCTAAACTGTAATGCATTGAGCATATGATGTTTTTATTACACCATTTCAAAGGAAAAGAGCCTTCTGTGCATTTGATCTTCCCTGCGATAAGGTGATTCTTGGAAGTTGACGGGCAATTCAAGGAAGTGATGGCAAATGGGTGCTAAGAGAAGCTCTGCCATCACTGGCCAGGGCAAGGAATTGCCATAGGCAGGAGAGCCTCCTTCATAACTTTGAGAAACTTTGGGACCTGTAGAATGGACAAAATAGCTTCCTGTTTATTTCCTCTCTTTAACTGGCTTTTACCCTTCTGCCCCAACACATGTCCCAATTTTTTCATGATTCTTGGTCATGCGTTTAAAGGTAGATAAGATTCATCTACATTCCATATAAGTGTTACGGCTCCTCCTTCATCTGGGCAAGGGGGCCATGCTCTGCCCTACTGATATGATGCTCTTTGCCTCATTGAGGTACAGCAAGGACACCGTTTGGCTCATCCATGTGCTTTGCTTCACCTTGGGGGCCTTCTCCAGGTCCCCCAAGTTCTGGAGGAGTCCCAGAAGCAACCCAGCAGCTTCAATTCCCTCTTACGAAGCAGGAAGCTGTGTTGCTTCACAAAGCAACTTCAAAGGGTCCTTCTTTTGAAACGTTATCAAAGCAAAGGAGCCCTTCAAAGTTTTTCAGTCTTATTCCTTGCAGTGTTTAACAAAGAATTCCTGCAATTGTCCCCCCACCCCCAAGGATTGGATGTGACTAAAAATTCAAGTTTTTTTTTCTTTCAGAAATGCAGCAGGATATAAACCATCTTGGGGGAATTTTGGAATTATTATCTTGGTTAAAAAAAAAAGTCTTCATCTAGGAAAGAAGAAAGCTATGTTAGAACATTTCTCCCGGATTTATAGGCAGAAAAGCTAGGCTGTATCTTTTGCTTGACATTCTAGCTGTATGTGATCAGGGGTGTGCTTTGTGCGTTTATATTTCTACCTTGGCAGACGTCTTCCCTTTTAAATGGAGCTGGTCTAAAAGAGAGATGCAGAAATAATTGCAGGTTAAGTGTGCTGCTACTCACTTATTTGTTGCTGACCTCACATGCCGATTTCAAAGAGGCAACTGCAGAGCATTTCTCTGGGACTGACTAACCCAAGGCTTTCTCCCACAAAGGCATGACCTATATCAATCACTGGAAGCATGTCTGTGAGAACAAACATCCATGTCATTTGACAGCTTAATATTTTGAGCAAACAAGTAGGTGCCTGCTTTTTACACAATATTCACTGGTTTATCAGGAAGCCGTACTCAATTTCCCTTGACATTATTTATGGCAAGGAAGAGACTTTAAGCTCCAGCCTTTAGAACACAACACAGATCTGTCCTTCAGCAAAATGATCCCTGCTTGAGTATGCATTGTTGATATGCGGTAGGTATAGGAAGATGGTTTCATTCATTTAAGCTTTCGATTGATTGATTGATTGATTGATTGATTGATTATGTGCCATCAAATCATTGTCAACTCTTAGCAACCACATAGACAGATTTTCTCCATGATGATCTGTCCCTAGCTTGGTCCATCAGGTCTTCCAATGGTGCACCCATTGCCACTGTAACTGAGTCCATCCACCTCGCTGCTGGTCATCCTCTTCTTCTCTTTCCTTCCACCTTTCCAAGGATTAGAGCCTTCTCTAGAGAGCTAGGTCTTCACATAATCTGTCCAAAGTAGGATAATTTGATCCTGGTCATTTTTGCCTCAAGTGAGAACTCTGGGTTGATGAAGATTTCTTTATCCTGATTGAAAAGTATTCTAGATGCCTGCTCTCCTGGGAGTCTATTGATCTTTTTACTTTCAACCACTGCCTTGGGATGGCAGGAAGGGCAGTATCAGAAGGATGAAAGGAAGGGGAAGGTTATTTTAGGGTATCTATGAAAAGTCTCCTTTTACACTGATTCCCAGGAATAGTGTCACAGAAAGTTTTGCCTGAAGCAGAGAGAAATAGTATTGATTTTGCCATTTCCTTGTTTGTTTATATAAGCCACTGTGTCATCAGTGGCCAGCAAATTAGCAATCTTTGGGCACTTCCACATGTCACTGCTTCCATTCCCTCAGAAGTAGTTTGAAGACCAAATCCTTGACCAAGATCAAGGAACAAAAATCACTGCCCTATCTTGAGTTGCCACAAAGTTCTAGAACAAAACTCTCTCATCCCCATTCCATACCAAAGGGAAATAAAAAAATATATGCATGGATCTCCTCAGCCATGTGCTTACTTCAAGATGTGTGCATTTGTCTGGTTGTACACACACACGTGCAATCTGACTGGTTCCTGGTAGGGGTTGCTAAAAAGCTTATCAAGCCACTTTTCCCCTTGATGGACCTTCTAGGATCAGGAACTGGGAAGTAAGGAAAGAATTCTTGTAATTGGGGAAACGGACCACTCACAAATTCCTACCACTACTTTTACCATCATTTCAAATACCTGAAGTTGAGCCAGAAATAAATTGACTCCACTCTCAAACATAGCCAATATCTTGGGATCACAGAGGATCAGAGCTGCTTTCAACTTGGAGCAGTCTTCTTCGGTGGAAGTCCCCTTCCTTCTGAAAAATGCTAACTACTTAAAGATAATATTTGGAACTGGGGGAAAGATAAGAGAAAGCCAAGATGTGAGGTGTGTGTGTGTGTGTGTGTGTGTGTGTGTGTGTGTGTGTGTATGTGTATGTGTATGTGTATGTGTATGTGTATGTGTATGTATGTATGTTTACTTCAGGCAAAACTGAAGTACTTTGGCCACATAATGCGAAGACAGGATACCCTGGAGAAGAAGCTGATGCTAGGGAAAGTGGAAGGCAAAAGGAAGAGGGGCTGACCAAGGGCAAGATGGATGGATGATATTCTGGAGGTGACAGACTCAACCATGGGGGAGCTGGGGATGGTGACGGCCGACAGGAAGCTCTGGCGTGGGCTGGTCCATGAAGTCACGAAGAGTCGGAAGCGACTGAACGAATAAACAACAAATATATATATATATATATATATATATATATATATATATATATATCTATCTATCTATCTATCTCAGGGGGAAGGGGAAAATTCCCCTCTTTCATGCATAGCACTCCCAGAAAATACTATGATCGTGTAAGATGCAGGGCAGGAATTACCTCTGATGCCCCTTTTTTCTTGAAGACCTTAGAATCCAGCCACTCTTTACACTATAGAAATAATCTTCCTGTAGAAGACATATCCAAAATATGTCAACTTTCTTTACAAGGATGTTTTCAGCACAAAAAGACAAGTGCTCTCCAAGGCCTAGATTAGATGCATAATTCAAGATCAGCTTTTGACAATATTCAATCACTCACATCTGAAGCACTTTTTAAAATACAAATTTTTGAATGTAATTACTAAAGCTTTATAGTAACTCTTCTTTATAAACCCTACCACTTAATTCCTCTTAAGAAAGCAGATATTTATGTGTCTAGGTAGCTGAACATCCTATTTTTATAGCTTAGGTCCAAAATCAATGAAGTATGATGAGAAATACCTAATCTGTGTAAAAAAAAAGTCAAATAATTTTGGATACAAATACATATACTAATTCAGAAGATTTTAAAGACTAATGTACAATTGAAACCAGAGGTTTCTCCAGATCGCTTCCGGGTGCTGAAGACGCCAGTGCGCTGAACCGAGCGCTCCTGGCTCGGCTCCGCTGTTTGCCTGCTTGCAGCGGTTTTTAAAGAAATAAAACTGCTGAAATCTCCCCTTTGAAGAAAAGGGGATCAGAAGATAAACCACAAGGGTCGCCGGAATCGTCGCTCTTTCCCAATTCCCATTTTTTCACCACGGGAAAAAGGAAATTGAAGCGACGAAAGCGACTGGAAGGACCATCGTTATTGCTCTGCAGGAAACAGCGAAATCTTTTCAGATAAGTAGCACCTAAATTCAGCACTTTTAGTCACTGTTTTATATTTGTGTTTATTTTAATTTTACATATTATCTGCTAAGATAATATGGACATGATCGATGCTGCTGGTGCTTGTGTAACTTTCTTGCTAAAGAAGACTTGAGAAATGGTGGGAGCTTAAAGAATAATGACTTTACTTGGAAGTGAAATGGAGTGACATTAACTACTGATGAATGGCTTATTTACTGAAGTGGGACTAATCTATTTTCCTCTCTGGATTTTGAATTCAAATGGGTTAACGATCTGCCTTTTATCTTTTTTTTTTTTTTTTGCTTTTCTGCTTTTCATCTTGAGAGGGTATTTTTTTTTCCTTTTTTTTTCTGTAATGCGTTTGGAAATTATTTGGATTATAATGGATATTTTTGGAATATCTTTGTTTTGAACAGTTTTGGGAATTTCCTTATTATATGGGATTTTAGTGGACTTTCTTGTTGCTTTTTGTCTTGGAGAGTGAAGACATTTGGAGTTGGGGCATTCTCCTTTCCCCCCCCCCCCTTCTCTTTTTTTTTTTTCTTCTCTCTCTCCTCTTTGGGACTTGTGATTATAAGCTTGCCTGAGAACTGGATTGTTATTACATTTTCAAGGATATTTTGACTGCAGCTAAAGGACTTACCCGTTGTACTCTTATCTTTTTTTTTTTTTCATGTGAGAATTGTTGATTTTACCAAAGTACATTTTGCCCTTTTTTTATGCAACATCTACTAAGAAAAAGTAGTATTATTTTTATTTTTTTAATTTTTTATTGTATCTGGATTTTTTTTTCCTCTCTTCCCCCTTTTTTTCTTTTGAATCTTTAATAATTTTTTATCCCTTTTCTTCCCTTTTTCTTTTTCTTTTTTATTGTTTATAGTGGTTCTCCTTTGTCTTTTGTTATTTTTCTTTTCTCTTTACAGGAATATTATATACAACCTGGTTACTGCGGCTGCAAGAATGAAGAGGGATAGAGATAAGGAAATGGAGTCCATGGCTGCACCTTCAGAAGTACCAACATCAGATATGGAAAAAATATTGGATGCGATTACAGCACTGAATCAAAAAATAGATGATTCAACTACTGCCTTGGAGGAAAAGATGGATATTTTAACTGTTACCTTGGAGAAAAAGATGGATGACTTAATTACTTCTTTTGATATAAAAATAGACAAAAAAATGGACAATATTCTAGATCAACAAGTAGAAGAGAAAATGGAAGTGATGAAGGAAGACTCAAAAAAAGAATTTAGAAATGAAATACAGATTGTGAAAGAAATTGCAAATATTTTTCCAGGGGATTTTAAAGAGACACAAGGCCAGGTTAAGAAATTGGAGATTAAATCAGATTCTATTACTATGGAATATAATTTAGATGCTATTGTATTAGCAGAAATGAGAGAAGATGAATTTATTTTGAGTCTAAGAGGAGCCCTGGAAAAATTAGATGAGAATATGAGAAAATATATAGTTGATACTTTAGTTCAATATTTAGAGATAGAAGAAGAAGACATGGACTCTGAGATAGATAAAATTTTCAGAGTTGACTCACGTTACGTTAGAGATAAGAAATTGTCAAGATATTTTGTGAGAAAAGTTACAAAAGAGCAAAATCTGAAGAAATATTACAGTGAGAGATCAAAAACAGTAGGGTTGGGTATAAATTAAAAGAATTAAATCAAAATTTTTTCTTTTTTGTTTGGAATCTGGGTTGTATAAATAGAAAAATTATTTTCTTTTTATTTCTATATGCATAGTATAATAGTATGGTTGGGTACAAATTAAAAGACTTAAACTAGAATTTTTTCTTTTTATCTGGAATTTGGGATGCACAAATAGAAAAAAAAATTCTCTTTACTTACATATGTATCGTTTTGGAAAAATTAAAGTGTACCAATAATACAGGAATGGATGTTGAAACTACTAGAAATGACAGAAAATGCCAAATTGATTTGCCTACTAAAAGAAAATTTTAATTATTATTCTTTAATGAGTGGAAATTTTTGATGGACTATTTGCAAAGAGCAGGAGGAGTAAAGCTAAATATGGGGTTTTGATGATTAGATTATAGATAAATAGTATATAATAGACAAGGAAAAATATATGAATGTTATATGAATAGCCAGCATGTTAAAACAAATTATCTACTTTATTCTTATGACCATAGACGGATCGGAGGTTATCTAATTTCTATGTTTGTCTTTTTCTTTATTTTTTTTTATTTTTTCTTTTTCTTTACTGCACTTTTCTTTTTCTTTTCTTTTAATTTGTATTTCTTTTTCCGTTTCATCTTTAACTTTTAGCTTTGTATATTTAAAAACCTAATAAAACATATGTAAAAAAAAAAAAAGAAAAAGAAACCAGAGGTTTCCTTTGGGACTAATGGACAGACAGCTAGAAAAAAGCCATGGAACTTTGTTTTTATATACAGGACAACTGCAGCAAGATTATTATATGCTCAAAAATGGAAAGTTTTGACACTACCCACAATAGAGGAATGGTTGGTGAAGATGATGGAACTTGCAGAGATGGCGAAATTGACTTCCTTGATTAGAGAAAAGACAGTATCTACATATATGGCTGGCTGGAAACCCCTTCTAGAGTTTTTGCATGAAACAGAAAAAAAATGCACTTATGACTTGTGGTTTTGATAATTTGGAAAAAAAATAGGTAAGAGAAAAAAGTGAGGTTTTTTTTCCTTTGTAATCATAGAATAAGAGATAACTTTGTAATCATAGTTGTATTTGCTGCAGAGGAAATCGGAAGCTTATTTCTATTTTTTTTTTTACTTTCCTTTCTGCACTTTTGCCTTTTTCTTTTTCTCTTTTTCTTTCTCTGTTTTCTATATTCTGTATTAGTTTTTGATAGTTTTTATTTTCTCTATAAAACTTTTAATAAAATGTGTATCAAAAAGAAATAACTAATCTAAAAAATGAATTGGGAGTAGTAAGGGTGGAACTTTTAATGTGGGAAAAGAGAACTGTAATATATGACAGAGCAACACAAACATTAACCTGTGCAATCCTCACTTAAAGGGGTATAGAGAACTGCCACCTTTTCTGTCCTTTGAAGATGTTACAATTCAACAATTTAACCTTATTACTCCCTAGATCAGCCTTACTCAACCTTTTGACCCTGGAGGAACCCTTGAAATGTTTTTCAGGCCTCGGGGAACCCCTGCACATCCAGGCTCAAATATAGGCCAGAAGTTACAAAATTATTATATTCGTTTCATGTGTAGGCCTATATATGTGCATTAACAGTGTCCTTAAACTAAAAATAGAGAATGAAACTTATCTCTTGAATGTGAAGTTGCCTGGATTTGAAATGATTTTTAAATAAATTGTGATCTCCCAGGGAACCCTAGTTACCTCTCACAGAACCCTAGGGTTCCACGGAACCCTGGTTGAGAAACCCTACCCTAGAGTGTGGATTTGCCCTCCGAGATGTCCATCTTCCAATCCCTGACCATGCAGTTTAAGACCAACCTGTAGCTGTCCACTTCTGCTGACCTTGAAACTCAGAGAACGTGTACACCATTACTATGAGCCAATCAGTGTGTAATTGCTGTCCCTCCAGAGGACCAATAACATCATCTAATCAGTGGCCCACAACCTGAGCCACCACTGCCCATGGAGTAACAAAAATCCCCTCACTCCTACTCTACACACAAAAAATAAATAAATTGCCCCTCCTGCAGCATTTCTCTAGGGCCTTCCAGCCCTACAAGAGTTTCCTGGCTTCTTTGCTACTTACTTATTTTATTTATTTATTATTTATTTGGTTTATAGGCTGCCCCAATCTACTACAACTCTGGGCAGCTTACAAAATGCAGCAACAGCAACAAATCCACAGTAAAAACACAGAATACAGAATCAAAAAGAAAAGCCAGAAAAACATCAACACTCATTTAAAAGACCAGAATATCGCACATATTCATGTTCATTTTGATCCAGGTTTGAAGGGCTCATTGAAATAGGGCCAGGGTGGGGACCATATGAATCTTGGGGGGAATAGCATTCCAGAGTTAGGCATCATGATACAGAAGGCCACTTCCTGAGTCCTACTAGGTGACCTTGTTTAATCAATGGGATCTGTCAGATATTGTGAATGGTACTATGGGGGAGCAGGTGGTCCCTTGGATAACCAGGCCCTATGCCCAAAAGAGCTTTACAGGAGATAACCCACACCCTGAACTGCATTCAGAAGCCTACTGGCAAGCAGTACAATAGGAGCAGAAGTGTTCCATAAACATGCCTTGACCTGCCCATAGCTGCCTGGAGCACCACATTCTGGACTGGCTGCAGCTTCCAAGTGGTCTTCAAGGGCAGCCCACACCCAGCATCTTGCGATAGTCCAATCACAAGGTGACCAAAGCATTCTTCTATGGCATTTAAAAGCCTCTGTGAACTCTGAAGGTGAAATGACAGCATGTTAGTGATCTTGCAAGCAGACTTTCCCAAAAGTCACAAGCACGATTACATGGTCCTATGGTGGCTGCTCTGCGGGAGGTGGAGCTAAGATACTGAACCTTCATTAGAGTCAGGGAGAGTGAGTTAACCTTGATACTAGGAGCTGTGGTGTGGCAACAGTTCCCACCAATGAGAAAACAGACCACCTACAAGGTCTGCAGAGCTGGATCAGTTCAAAGGGAAATACAAGTTGGTAGTTTCAACGAAACCAGAGCAGACACAGAAATGGACTTAACTCACCAGAAAATCAGTCAGGTCAGGAGTTGTCCCCAGGAGGGTGCAAAGCATTGAAGTGAGAGAGCTCCAGGACTGCTAAATTACCCACAGCACTTATATCATGGTATCAGTTCAGTTGTCACAGCTTTTACCAAAAGCATATTGGGAATAATATTATTTAGAGATTAAGAAAAATCTTTCTTTGATATTGAGCCCTTTCATACAACCACAGTATCCATGGTAAATTGAGGCCGGGGGGATGGGGGATGTTAAATTCCTTCAGTTACATATCGCAGGTATGCTCTGAAGCCATATTCTCTGGAGAAAATAGCTTCCGGCTACAGATGAAAGTTATCTTTCATCTCCATACCATCACCTCTGGGACCATTATAGGTCCGATATTCAGGAGTGAGGAAATGGTAAGTGTTAACTAGGGATTTTGTAAAACGTTTTGAATTTGAACCATCGTGAATTCAAAACACCCCCTTTGGAGTTGGAAATACCCTGTTTCAAGTGCAAAACAGGTTGCCTTAATCATGTGGGAAATGTTTGGAGTTTTAATTGTTTCCTAAATGATCAAAACAGCCCATTTGGCATTCTAAATGGGACATTTTGAATTTGAAACAGTTCCAGTTCAAAACATTTTGCTTTGCTCTAACATGAACTATTCTTCCTCATAACAGCTGACAGAACTGGGTCCCATCCCTCTCCTCCAACTTAACAGGACCAATAAATCAAAGACATGAAAAGCAATATGGCGCCAAGGGCTCGTGTATAGATTTTAAAAACAGACATGCTAGTTCAAGAGACCACAAGCAAAAGAAAAACAAGAAGAAATAAGTGAAACAATATATTTATGTACCTAAGTTTGGGCATGTCTTATGCAGCTCAGAAGAAAATATGCTTCAAATATGATCCATGGCCTGTTAATCAACAGTGTTCTTCTCCCCCACCCTCTCCTTCCTGAACGAGGCACCTTAGCAGAGGTGAGGAACCAGAACCAGAACCAGCTCTGCACAAATTCTTGTGAGAAGCAACCCTCTTTGGCAGCCAGTGACACATGTCGCAACTCTTCCTATTGGAAATCCAGGTCCCATGATGGAAACATTTGTCCCTGGAGGCCCATAAAGCCTCAATGGCCAAGAGCACTATTTACCAGCTTTGGCTAATCCTTGTCACAGCAGTGGGTACATGAATAGCCTCAGAACAGGATTACTCTATCCTACTGTACAAAGGACTCCCACTGAGAGTGGTTCGGAGACTTCAACTACTGCAGAACCCTATGACTAGACTACTCCCTAGATTCCTTTACTATTCACATACTACACTTGGCAAATGGCGTTGCTATTTTGCAGCCTAGATCAAGTAGCACAGCTTGATGGAGCTGGACTCCCTTGCAAACCAGCCCAACCTCCCATAATTCAGAAGGGCCAGGCAATCCAGGGCACCGTCATAGCAGAGCAGGTTCCATGGAGAGCTAAAGGTTTGAGGCTGACAGTGATTCTGCAGAATGACAGTCCTGAGCGTTCCACTGGGAAGTTTAGATTTAGATAGGGATGAGATCTGGTTTGGGGTATTTTGGGGGGGGGGGGTACTCCTCTCCTTTTCCCTGCCAGATAAAGAAAATCTACCAGGTGAAATTATAAATTGCAGTGACCATCCCCCATTCCCACCACAGATATCTTATTTTAATAGCACATTAAAAGGTAAAGGTTCCCCCCGCACATTTGTGCAGTCGTGTCCGACTCTAGGGGCCGGTGCTCATCTCTATTTGTTAGCCGAAGAGCCAGCGTTGTCCGAAGATGCTTCCACGGTCATGTGGCCACATGACGCATGTGGAACGCTGTTACCTACCAACCGAAGTGGTACCTATTCATCTACTTGCATTTGCATGCTTTCGAATTGCTAGGTTGGCAAGAGCTGGGGTGAGTGCGGGAGCTCACTCCGCACGCAGGGCTAGGGATTCGAACCTCCGAACTTGCGATTTTCCGATCGACAAGCCTGGCGTTTTACCCGCTGAGCCACCACGCCCCTTCAATGCACATTAATTGTATACAAATTAAGGGGTGGCAGTAAAACTACGGCTCTCAAGAGCCACTTTAGTGTAGTGGTTAAGGCCCCAAGCTAGAAACTGGACAGCAAGTTCTAGGTACAAGTTCAGCCTTAGGTACAAAGCCAGCTGGGTGACCTTGGACCAGTCCCTCTCTCTCAGCCCTAGGAAGGAGGCAATGGCAAACTACTTCCGAAAAACCTCAACAAGAAAACTGCAGGGACTTGTCCAGGCAGTCGCCAGGAGTCAATACTGACTCGAAGGCACCAAAAAGAGAAAAAAAGAAAAAGAAAAACTATGAGCCAGAATAGCAAAATGAAGTGTTCCTGTTAAGGTTTGAGAATAAAACCTGGAATTTACAGATAGAACAGACTGGAAATGTATTCAGTGTATCTAGGTGAAAGGGTATAGAAACTGCTATGTCATTCTATCAGGTGAAAGATGATGACACCTACTGGCAAGAGTATGCAAATGTATTATGTGGCTGATGCAATGCTACTGTAATGTGAGTCCTGATTGGACAGATACGTATGTGTATAAAAGTACTGTGTAAAGGTGCTATTCTTTCTCTCTCTTTCATTTGATGTGCCATTGGACAACGTATCTGTATTACTTGGACTGCTGTGTATGAAGACTGTGTATGTATAATTGTAAATAGACTTTTTACCTAAACCGATTTCGTGTGAGTCTGTTTAATCCTATCAGGACTGGAAGAACGTATTGCTCTAAGGCTTCTTGGATATCGGGCCGCCCCAGTACCGCTGACTCTGACAGTTCCCCAAGGTTCCCACATTATCTAGATGCTCAAGGTAAATGAGAAAAGAAGGAGGAAGGGCAGCCAAAGTTGGGAATTGACTGCCTTTCCCCACTTCCCCAGGGGCTCTTTCTTTGGCCTTTATTTGGATTACTTAATGGCACCTTCAGTGTGCTTGAGCTTGAAGGGTATAAACCAAGTCGCTAACCTTAGTTGGTTACGATAAAAAATGTGACTGAGGCCTGGCATCCTAAATGGGGGGAGGCGGGAGAGGAGGGAAGGAAGGAAGGGACTTCTTAAAGGGCTATATGAACAATGGCCAGAGTGGCACCCTAAAAAGATCCCACGTTCTCTGTCTTGACCTTTTTTTTTGCCATTATTGTTTTCCTCCTAGTTCGTCTTGTTTGTCAAGCCATGGGTTCTGTTTCTATCCTATTCAGATGCTGCTACTTTCTGGACAGAGAAGAATCCATGCAAAACAGAACTTACTCCCACTCTGCCTGGACAGGCTGTCTATCCAGGGAGAACTTGTCCAGGCAGAACAAGAGTGAGGTCTGATGATGATGTTGCAAAGCCAGATCCCTGTGAGACCACATTCCAGCCTTAACAGGGTTCCAACTTTGGGTGCGCGAGTCTTGAAGAATTTGCTGCTGCTTTCCCTGGACGAGTTAGCAGCAAGGTTAGGGTTTGCTACAGTTGCCATTATAAAAAGTGAATATCATCCAAACTAAAAGTTGAACAGAAAATGAATGTGATTGTCTCAGTCTCCCCTCCCAAGTTCAGAAACTATGTAAAACAAAGCAAGGTCGTCCTTCCCATTAAAACAAGTCAAGGAATCCATTTATGCCAACTTGGAAAATCCTTCCTTGAATAGAGGTGGGGGCCTCAGGCACAAACTCTCCCACATCTTCCTCCCCGTTTTGTCTTCTGTGCCTAGGAAGATTAAGACCATTTCAGAAGCTCAACAGCAGCATGGTGATTTTAACGACCCTCCATTAGATAATAAAAGGACTTAAAAATTACATCTCAATATAACCATGACCTAGCCCCAGGTGTAAGGTCACACAGCTACCTAGGAACATATTTAGGATTCCCTTACCAACTTTGCTCAGACTGAAGAAGCTCCTTGGATAAGGAGCGAAACGTTTCCACTAAGAAAATAGAAATCCAGTTGACATGATTCAAGCTACAGACAATTCCACCTGGATGACTGAGAACCTCCATAGACATATTCCCATTAAAACATTTATAGCTTTAAGTACGCTGTTATTATTTCCAGTGAAAATGTTTTATTGTATAAAGTTGCAGGATTCTTTGTTTTATTTGACATATAGATTAAAATTTAATTATTAAAAGTAAGCAATGTATTTATTCCTTGCCTATTCCTTACCCCAATGAATTATTCAATTTCATTCACGGAAGGGTCACACAAATTCATTTGTCGTTTTAGGAAGTCACGGCACCACAAAGTTTGAAAAACCCTGCTCTAGGGAAGGCTTCTCCATCTTACATCTTCAGCCAGGCTGCTCATTGACCATGTTGCTTCGAGGTTATGGCAGCTGAAGTGTAATGGAGCTGAGGGCATCCATTTCGGAAAGATAACTGCAGGGGAACCAAAGCAAAAAACTGAAATTCCAAAGTCAAACACACTTTTATTATTTCAGCAGGGAGCTGGAGAAGCCCTGATCCCTAAGCTTTAAAAAAACTGGCATCCCTGGAAAGCTTTCTCTTTGTATTTTCTGGTGGTTCCCTCCTTCTTTTTCTCTCATATTTCAGTGACAATGGGTGCAGTAAAAACTGAGTGGAATATCAATAAAAGTTTCATCGGCCTGAAGCTGAAATCCATTCAGCTCCAGGTTTGTTTGTTTTTTTAGATTGGATAGCATGCTGGGCCTGAAGAATGCAGGCATGGAGAAAAAGAGATGGAAACTGTTGGGAAGGGAACACGGGAAACAATTATCTTTTGGTGGAAATATAATAAAGAAGCAGCTTTCTTGTAATACTGACAGGGCTGGCAACCCACGTTTCACTTAATGCGGGGATGAAACTTAGAGAGTCAGAAATGTTCTGTGTATCTTCTGTGCATTTCAAATAACAGATATGCTTTTTTTTTAAAAAAAAAAAATGCTGCAATGGTATTTTTATTTCATTGTCCAAGCCAGTCTTTTTTTTTTTTTTAAAGGAGTTGTAGCTATGTAAAAATATATAGCCTTATGGATTTCTTCAAGAATTACATGCATTTCCTAATCTCGTGACCTCAGGTGTGGGGACCAAAACTCCTAGAATACCTGTCAGCGCCAGGCAACCTTTTCTCATCTGGGAGTTGCCAAGATGTTGCCATGTAGGTAAGAGCTGCCTGCCATTCCCCCAGCCCAGCCAGTCACCCTCTCTTGGCTGGGAGATCCTGACTAGGAGTTGAAGATGCCATCAGATCTCTCAGCTCAAAATAGAAAGCTCAGGGACGGACAGAGGTCAGACTTCCTTGTATGACAAGAAACATACAAGGAACACTGAACATCTGTATATGGCTTCAATCAGGGTTTCTCAACCAGGATTCCGTGGAACCCGCAGGTTCCACGAGAGGTCACTAGGGGTTCCCTGGAAGATCACCATTTATTTAAAAAATCATTTCAAATTCGTGCAACTTCACATTAAAGAGGTAAGTTTCATTCTTTATTTTCATTTTTAGAACACTGTTAATGCATATATACAGGCCTACCCATGAAACAAATACACTAATTTTGTAACTTCTGGCCTATATTTGAGCCTGAATGTGTAGGGGTTCCCCAAGGCCTGAAAAATACTTCAGGGGTTCCTCCAGGGTCAAAAAGTTGAGAAAGGCTGCCTTAAAACATTAGTCAGGAAGGCAAATGCTCCCGATTTCTTTACCCGTTCTCATTCAACTTGATGAAAGATCATTTGCTTCCCACTTTTCTTTCAAAAATGATGATTTCAGATAAATTTGCATGTGGGGGGGTGGGTGAGTGTATGGTGTATCTGCCCTTACTGTACAAGGTAGCCAAGGAATGTATGTGAATGTTCTATCTTCATTACAGGTAGTCCTTGTTTAGCAACTGCCTCATTTAGTGACTGTTCACAGTTACAACGGTGATGAAAAAGTAGCTTTACGACCAGTCCTTGCATTTATGTTCTTCATAGGTCTGTAAAGCAAAGGAAAGCTGAAGTAAGGTTTTAAGCACAGTCGCATTTTCACTTAGCAACCACTTCGCTTAATGACTGAGTTACTGGTCCCAATTGTGGTCACTAAATGAGGACTACCTGTATACAATCATCTCACCAGTTTCCTTGGCTCTCCAGCCTTTGGTTAAATCTCCAAAGAAAGGCATCAAGAGGAGCAACGTCTCTGGGGCCTTTTCAGTAGCAGTGTTATGCTCCCTGTTAAGGGTGAATGAATCTTGTCCTTGAGAAATGGTTGGAAAATGCCTCCCCCTGCCCCTATAAAAATTGGGAGAAATCATACAGCCATTTTCCCTACCCGCAAATTCAGCAGCCAATGTTGAAAGACATCCATGCCCAGCTCTAGTTTTAAGACCAGTTATTTTTTGTTGTTGTTGAAAAGATTATGATGATTACTGCCTCACGAATATTTCTAATCCGAGGCCAGTAATGGAAATCAAAATAGCACCATGACCATGAAAATGTTTCTTTCCTGCTGATTAAATATTTGCCAAAATGTATCGTGACCCAGCATCTTGCATTTATAGTGCAATTCAGAAACAAGCCAAGAAGAAAGAATGGCGGCTTCTTCTTCTTCTTCTTCTTCTTCTTCTTCTTCTTCTTCTTCTTATTCTTATTCTTATTCTTCTTATTCTTCTTCTTCCCCTTCCCCTTCCCCTTCCCCTTCCCCTTCCCCTTCCCCTTCCCCGTAAATGAAGGCAAATATTTTTGGAACACATTCCCCCTCCCTGCTCCCTGCCCTGGTTTCTGAAATGTTCTGCGTTTTAAATAGCAGGACATACAAGGAGGGAAAGAAGATAATGGAGGAGCCATAATCAAAGCCGTGATCAAGCTGGATGGTTTTCATCCAGAACCCATTGATCTCCAAAAGCATTAGAGGTCTCCAAGTCCATTTTCATCCCTCTGAGTCATCTTCATTAAATTCAAAGGATCCCAGAACATCTGTGGAACTGTAAATTGAATTTTAGCACTCAAATGAACAGCAACCGAGTGCAGTCACCCGTATCTGATATGAAACCATGTGTGTGTGTGTGTGCGCGCATGTGCACGCAAGCAAAGAGAGAGGTTGCTAGTGGGGAAAGACTGCTTAAACTGGAAACAAAAATCTGGTTTTAGTTAAAAATGGCAGATTAATCACCATCAGGTCTACTATTTAATTTCCACCTCCTCAGTCATAGACCAACAGGCATCCTTTTGGCATTCACCTCCTGTAATAAAAATCAAATTGATACAGAAGTGATTAAATTTGCTCCACAAAGAATCAGGTTCCCTTTGGCCAAAGGGAAAATGCATGCCACACACACATACAAAAAGTTGCTGTTCATTTCTGTTTGATTTTTTATGTGGAAAAGTCAAGTTTAATCTGTAAAGAGCTCAGAAATACAGAGAGCCATGAATGAATATGAGCAGGTGCTGGGGCCTTTTTGCATTGCTGAGTTGAATTGCTCTCCATCAAATCCTACATCAACAGAAAACTGTATCAGCATGAATTTGGCTGTCCCTATTGCTGATCCCTGCCCTCCCTCTGATCCTGGTCACCTGCTTCCCTCCAACAGAGTGAAAAAGCCTAATAGATTTTACACACCTGAAGGCAGCATTTTCAGGGTGTCAGAATGAAGATTACTTTAGCACCAATACAGCTAAGGATGACTTAAACCTGTCCAGGGGGGTGGGAGGAACCAAGATGAAGGTTGTTAGGATTATCGGAAGTCAACTCAGCATTGTCTCACAAACATAGGGGAGGACTTTTGTACTGAAGTGTATCTCTACTGTGTTTGTGGGAGGTGCCTGGGTCACCTGATTTCCTGTTTTCCTGCTCCTTCTTGGGTCTTTCGGGGCCATTCTCCATCTTCCTTTCTTCCTAAGCACACATACACACAGGAGGGCCACATGGTTATGTGGGTCTCGTCCGAAATATCTCGCTTGCACGCAGACCAGAGATGATTAAGCCTTTCTACCATGAAACTGCTTGTAACCAAGATCTACTGAATAAAAATGTAAGCTATCTTTATTTTTCTTCAACTAACTAATGTGTGAAGACTGTTTTATTTCTGAACGTTAATTAAGCTGTATGTGCAAGTCTTTTCTGGACGCTTCTTCTCTGCAAGATTGTCGTTAGCTGCTTGGAGTGTTTTTCTAAACTTCCAGACTCCAACAAAGGTAACACCATGGGACATAGTAGAAGGCAGATCTTGCCAGGCCATGTTTTTGCTGTAATTAGTGCAATTGCAGAATAGTCCGCAGTGTGATATAGCAGATACTGGGGTTTCTTTTGGGGAGGGGTGCCTTCACATCATTGTTGACTCCTGACAACTGCCTAGACAAGTCCCTGCAGTTTTCTTGGCAAGGTTTTTCAGAAGTGGTTTGCCCTTGCCTTCTTCCTAGGGCTGAGATAGAGCAACTGGCCCAAGGTCACCCAGCTGGCTTTGTGCCTAAGGCTGGACTACAACTCACAGTCTCCTGGTTTCTAGCCTGGTGCCTTAACCATTACAGCAAACTTGCTCTCAGCAGATACTGAACTAGAATAAAATTAGAAGACCCAGGTTCAAATTCCCGCTTGGCCAAGAAAATATGCTAGACATCTTTGAGCCTGTCACCAAATCTCAGTATGACCAAACTCCTATTATTACTATTGGAAAAAAGGAAAATCCATTAGATTATTTTGTCTCTTACCTGGAATACCTTATTTAAGTCTTGAAATGGGAGGGAGGGAGGGAAAGATAATTTTTGACAGGTTTTTTCTTGACTTTTTAACCTCTCACTAATATAATAAATGATAAATCACTATAGTATATATACTGCTAATTACAGTTACTAGAAATAATCTGAACATGGTGGTATAATTAGCAGTAGCATAACATGAAATTTTACTAAACGATAATGCTGATTGATCGTTCCTATTTGCCAGAACCTGCGCAACTGCCATTCTTGTATGAAGTAGAACTGTATTGCTTCATGAATACGCAAGATATAGATAACTAAACAAGTCATCTGATATGAATCAAACTGATCTTCTACCTTCATTATCACTTTCCAGATTATAGGAATCTGCCTTGTTGCATGTCAGATTCTTGGTCCATCTAGCTCACAGTAACTTGCTAAGGGCTGCCTTGCTTTTTCGGGAAGAGCCCAGCACACCAGGCCCATCCAATTAATCACCTAGCCCAGAGCTTTCCAAACTGTTTGTCGCGACACATTAGTGTGTCGGCTGCAGTGTCTGGGTGTGTCATGGCTGCTGCTGCCTCCAAGCCCTGCCAGGATTCCACGCAGGTCCTAGTGCCTGCCTTGTGCCCTGCTGTAAGAGTGTGTCATGAAATGATGCCCTGCTGTAAGAGTGTGTCGCGAAATGTTGCATGTCTTAAAAGTGTGTCACCAACGTGAAAAGTTTGGAAAGCTCTGACCTAGAGTATCCTTCAAGGCCATTCCCCTTAGTCATACAGTGAGCCTCTTCTCATCTGCCCCCTTCCCAGGGGCCATGGTGCTGGGGAATTCTCCAAGTTGAAGTTCCAAAACATGTGCAACGACAAGGATAAGACTGCTATGTAGACTGCTAAAATGGAAAAGAAAAAGAAAATAAATCTTGCAAAGAGGGTGCACTGCTTGAAAGATAGCAAACTCTTGTACCATGGGTTCCATTTTGGTTTGGCCATGCATTGCAGAATCCTTAATTTGTTTCCTTTACTATTGTTTTAAGGAAATGGTTTTGGATGCATAAGTTGAGATGATTGTCTATTCAGAGGATTAGATTTAAATTAACTTTCCATTCCCTTCTCTCACATCAGTGAGTAGCAATGTACCAAAGGAATGTCCGCCTTCCTTCTCTTTGGTGAAGGATGAAAGTCTTGTCATTTTGAATGTTACCATCTCAGCTTGTGGGTTTGCAGCAGACTGTTAGTATATAAGCTGTGCATGAGTTATTTAATATTTATGAAAGAATGACTAGATATAGTTAAATCCATTAATAAGTTATTTTGAAATATTTTGCCAACTACATTAGTGATGAATTGTTAACAAGCAGATAGAGGGCAAACACAGAATATTACAACATAACAGCTGCTCAAAGAAAGTAGGACTCAGGCTGATAGGAGGAGATCTCCAATTAACTCAGCAGGGCAGGGAATCCAGATGAATTAAAAGATTTAAAAGATGAATTGACCAAATGAGGGAAACCCTGCTGCCCATCCCCAAAATCCACTACCCTGAGTGCGCCAGGTTTCATCCCTGGGGGAGCCAAATCCTTTCAACTGGGCTTCTTCCTGTAAGCATGATTGGTAGGGCAGAAGAGAAGAGGACATGATTGCTGAGAAAGGATCAGCCCTATTCCCCATGCCACATACTTGTTCAAACAGCCTAAGAAGAATGTGAATGGTTCAATTTACTCAGCAGAGCAATCAATCTGGCCTTTATCTTCCAGCAAAAGAGATCAAGGTCACAGTGTGTGTTCTCCTAGCCAAATAATCTTTTAGAAGAGAGAGAGAGAGAGAGAGAGAGAGAGAGAGAGAGAGAGAGAGAGAGAGAGAGAGAGAGAGAGAGAGAGAGAGAGAGAGAGAGAGATCTGCGCATCCATTCACTTTTCTTTGCAGCAGCATGGAAGTAATTGTGCCATTGCCCTCTTCCAGGATAATTTGCTATTTTTTTTCACCTTCTCAATCATTTAATTTTATTATACACACACATGCACATGCACACACACACATTTGATTTCACTCATTAAACTAAAAACATTTTTATAGGCATATAAACAAAGTTAAGCTTTCCAATGTTTTAAGACCTGCCAGTCACAAAGCAACACAGAATCTCCCTAGATGTGTCAGTTTGGCAGGGTTTATTGTCTGGTAGCTGTGAGTAGATGAGTGTCACCAGTGAAGAAACACTGCCAAAGTGATATACCTAGAAAGATTCTCAAGTGGCAGAGAATTCTGAGAATATCAGTTCCAAGAAACGGTTGTGAAAGGGTACCTTAATGAAATGCCTGGGAAGCCTCTGCTTATGTAGATAAAAGAATTAGATTGCTTTTTATTGTCTCAGGAGCTGCAGCTCAGCTCTATTGATGGGAGCTCATTCCTAGGTGACAGCTGACCATATATTGAGAATTCCTGAATGGTGATTGAAAAATCATGCATTCATTCCCACAACTAAAACAAGGGGCTGATGTAAAGTGAGGGCTGTATGTGCAGGAACAAATGGAACAGTTGGGGAACAACAATAAAAGTCGGGGAAGACAAATCAACTTAAAGATGAATCATCTTGGCGTAGAGGGTACTTTTTTTAAATATCTAACTTAGGGTTGTTTGCTTTCTATACATTTTATATTAAGTGAATTTTAAAACATGCCATAAGCCTCCAGGGTATTTTCCTCCAAGGAAACCAAAGTCTTCATAGATCTTCCATGGAACTTCTTACTGACTGAGAAAATGACTTCCATGCAGCAGCATTCAAATAAAAAGTTCAGGAATACACATTGGTAGTGATCACCAGTATTATTAATTTCATCATCACCATCATCTAGCACAGTGTTTCTCAACCTTGGCAACTTGAAGATGTGTGGACTTCAACTCTGGGATTCTGGGAGTTGAAGTCCACACATCTTCAAGCTGCCAAGGTTGAGAAACACTGATCTAGCATTATCCAAAACTCAATGTTATCTGGATAGATTAACTAAAATATTAAAAACTGTAAAAGTAGTAAATTGCATTCATAAGTAGCCCAAGAAGGATATAATTTAAAACACACACAAACACACATAAAAGTCACACTTCCACCATGCAGGATTTAAAATCGAAAGTTAAATATACAAATCCTTTCAACCAAACTCTAGATGTGATATGGGAAGATAGAAAAGGGAGTTGAAGAGGCTGCTTTAGGTAAGTGCAAATGCACCCTCTTATCTATGAATGTTTCATGTGTTTCAGGGAAAACAGACCACTCCTAATTCTGTAGTAATTTAGATGTTCCTTCTTGGGTGAAAGACTCCATTTTTTTCCTCCACTTGTTCTCTATGGCACTGCAAATGAAACGTGAAGTTACAGACACAGCAAAGGGTCGACTCTCTGCAAATTTTCCTCTTGAGTAATTTGGCATTATGAGGAAAATGGGAAATGGATGGCTGATTTGGCTCCTGTTTCCATATACTGTACAGTGTAACACATCCCCATAGCACAAAAACTTTTGTCTTGTTATCCTCAGCATGTCATTTCTCAGACTGGATCTGGATTCCCTTCTGGTCTGTGGGATAATGCTGGCTTATAGGGTTAAGGCGCAGAGTAAACAGACAGAGTGCAGCGTTTATGGCTAAAATGTTTACTTGTAATAAAGGCAATAAATGTATATACAGTTACATTATTGCAAAAAGGAAAAACAAACTTACAAGCAGAGTTTCGTGTATTGTTTCCATTGACAGACATGAAGGGGCTCATGCCATGGCCTACACACACAGCCACGCATAGCTACGCACTTCCCAGTCTTCACACTGAGTAGAACACACACACGAACATGGCTAAAAGACCGGACAGAAGTCAAGAAGCATAGACCCATAGTTCACAGCTGAGATATACACTTGTTTCAGCTTTCTGATTGGTGGAACCTTAGGATCAGAGGGTCACAAAGCTTTTTCAGATTTACGAAGCCTAAAGCGTTCAGGATTGCACATAGTATAAACTGCCATGAGGTGGCGGTGTTGCATCTAATCAAGCATACTGTCTCCCCCTGTGAAAGTACTAGGGCACTTGTTCCCATGGGATAGTTTTTAGACTGAGACATAACATCACGTGGTGGCAACCACCTGCACCTTATCAGTGAAGTTGTTTTGGGAAACAGAAAGTAAACTGTAAAGATGCTACAGAAAGTAAAGAAAACAATTTGCGATTCACAGGAAAACCCTGACACCCCTCCCAAATTGCTTTCGGCACACTGTAGCAATATTGGAAACTGTCATTTTTCAGGAACACAGAGACACAATATATTTTATTACAAATCATATTTGCTCAAGTCCCAGCTTTGTGATCATGGTTGCATGTTTTTCAATGGTCAAAGCTTTAGTGAACACATCTGCCACATTTTGTTCTGAGGCACAATATTCTAATTGTATGAAACCTTCTTGTACAGCATGTCTGACATTTTTATAATTTACATCAACATATTTTGTGCGACCTTTCACATTTTCTGACAGAGCAAGACCAATACATGCTTGTGAATCTTCATACAGAGTGTAAGGCAATTTTATGTTTACAGTTAGATCAAGAAACAGTTGATTACACCAGCGTAATTCATTTACTGCCTCACTGAGGGCAGCATATTCTGCTTCCGCGGTGGAAACTGCCACTGATGTTTGCTTTCTGGAGCGCCAGGCAACAGAAGACCAGGCAAACTGACACAGAAAACCACTCACAGATTTTCTATCCCCCTCCTCTGCAAAGGAACTATCAACATATATCACAGGCATTTCAGGCTTAGTAGATGACACCTTAAGGCAGAGATTTGCTGTGCCTTTGAGATAACGTAGGAGCCTTTTCAATCCTTGCCAGTCTCGCATAGACGGTTTGGCTACCTTACGGCTTAGCACTCCAACTGGGTAAGCTAAGTCAGGACGTGTCCACTGTGTTAAGTGAAGCAAACTACCTACTGCAGAGTGATATAAATCAGGGTGGGGGCAAGGTTCCTCACACGTGTCACTCTGTAGGAAATCAAGAACCATTGGGGTTTTGGTAGGTTTTGCATCTGACATATCAAGCTGAACCAACAACTGATCAATTTTTCTCTTCTGACTCAGATAAAACTCACCACTCTGAGATCTAGATACTTCAACACCAAGATAGTATTTAAGTTTGCCCAAATCCTTCAGCTGAAAATACTGCCTCAGCTGATTGGCAAATTCTTGTACAAGGTGTAAAGATCCAGTTGCTAAGCAAAAATCATCCACATAAGTAAGAAGTACTGTATAGTTACTTCCAGAACCTCTTATGTACACACAGGGATCAGCAAGTGACTTTTTAAATCCCAGTTCTGTTAAAGCTGCATCCAAGCACTGATGCCAACAACGACCGGCCTGCTTTAACCCATAAAGCGCCTTGCGTAGTGTGTAGACTTTCTGGGAATTGTCACAAGTATAGCCAGGAGCCTGCTTCATGTACACTGTTTCAGGGAGATCTGCATTCAAATATGCTGTGTCAACATCAAAATGATGGACAACCATTTCACGCTGTGCAGCCGGAGAAAGTACCATACGTAGAGACTCTGGCCTAGCTGTGGGTGCATAAGTGAGATCATAGTTTAAAAACTTTTCTTGTGAAAATCCCTGAGCAACAAGCCTGGCTTTGTACTGCACAGTATTATCAGGAAGAAGCTTCTTTCTGAATACCCATATGGAACCTACAGCTTTCTGGGATGGGGGCAGGTCAGTGACTTCAAACACCTTTTGACTCACCAAAGCCTCAAATTCATTATCCATAGCTGTGTTCCATTTCTCCTGCTCCTCAACAGGCAGGAGCAACACCTCTTGAAAAGACTGAGGTTCACAGGTAATTTGACACAATCTCACCTGCTGAATCACAAATCTGTCAGGCTTCACACCCTTTGTGGAACGAGAGGACCTACGAGGAATGACCACTGCGCCTTCCTCATCACTGTCTTCTGTCTTTTCACTACCTGATTCCCCCTCCAGGTCCTGAACCTGCTCAGGTTAAATTTCCTCTTCCTTCACCTGAGGGGACCTTTTCACCACACTAGGAGACTGGGGAACAGAAGGTATCTGGACTGGTTGTTGTCCATTTACTGGAGCATGGACAGTAGGTTGTACACTAGATTGCAACAACACTTCTGAACTAGCATTTAGCCTTTCCCAACCAGTAGGATGCTCAAAATTAGCACTTCTGGAGATTACCACTTGACCATAGCCAGAAGAAAAACGGTAACCTCTTGATGAATAACCAACAAACCTTAAGCGCTGTGTTTTTGGTTGGTTCTTCCTTCGCTGAGACTTGGGGATGTGAACATATGCAAATGTTCCAAAGACACGCAGGTACTTCAGCAAAGGGCGCTTGCCAAACAAAAGGAAGTAAGGAACTTCATTTACAGATGAATTCCACAACCTGTTGGTTAGATACACTGCAGTCATGGTAGCCTCACCCCAGAAATTGGATGGCACCTGAGCATCTAACATCAGGCTATTTTTAATGGTATTAACAACACCAATCTTCCTTTCTGCTATTCCATTCTCAGCTGGAACACCGACATTGGCAAGTCTATGGGAGATTCCTTTCCTACGAAGCCAATTCTGGAACTCATGGCTTAGGAACTCTCCACCACGATCAGACTGAAACTGACCCACTTGATAACCATAGTTTCTCTCTACCATTGCTACAAACTCTTTAAAGCAAGCAAAGGCTTCCGCTTTAGACTTGAGCAAATAACAAAATGTAAAGCGAATATGGTCATCTACCAGAAGAAACATGAAACGTGCCCCTCCTTCACTTGGAGAATAGGGGCCATCTAGGTCTCCATGAACCAACTGAAATGGTCTAGTTGACATTCTGTCACTTTTCCTAGCAACAGGTGCAGCCTTGATCTTAGATTGTTTACACACAGTACAATCAAGGAAGTTTTCACATTTCTTGGACTTTAGCTCAGGATATACCTTGGCCATCTGAGACAAACTTCCCCATCCGGGATGTCCCAGTACTCTGTGAAAATAATGAATGCATTTATGATGTGGGGGAACATTGTAAACACAATTTCCAGCCACAATCTCCTGCTTAGGAAGCATTTCATACAACTGATTCACTAATTTCCCCCTAGCACATTCAATTCCATCTTTTTCAATAGAACATCCAGTACCCTTGAATACAACAGTATACCCAGACTTGACCAGGGCTGGAACGCTAAGGAGGGAAAAATCAAGTGTAGGAACACACAACACATTTTGCACACTTATCCCCAAACAAGGAATATATACTTCACCCTGAAAAGACACATCAGCCATGGATCCATCAGCTAGAGCAAACTGTTGGATTTTAGACTTGCATTTTGTTAACAATAACTGTTCATTGTTCACAATGATTTGGCTGCAAGCCGAGTCCAATAGCCAAGTCTCTGGAGATCGCTTACTCACAGCAGTTAGCAGAGCAGAAACTTGGGTACGTTGTCTAGGTGGCTTCCCCTTCTTTCGAGCAAACCTCTTTCCACTGGTACTACCCGCTGGGCGCGGTGGCTGGGGACAGTCTTTCAGGAAATGATGAGAAGAATTACACCAATAACATCTTCTTACAGCACATGCAGACTCTGTTCCAGCAGGAAAATGCTGTTTAGAAGTCTCAGGAACAGCAACCCTGCTTTTTTTCCAGGTCACGAGCTCCCTCCCCACTCCTGATTTTGTCTCTACTTAGAGTCACATGGCTTGAAAGTATGTTGAGAAGGTTGATTGATTGATTGATTGATTGATTGATTGATTGATTGTTTGATTGACTGATTATGTGCCATCAAGTTGACCATATAGATAAATTTTCTCCATGACGATCTGTCCCTAAACTGGTCTTTTGGGTCTTCCAACAGTGCACTCATTGCCACTGTAACTGAGTCCATCCACCTTGCTGTTGAGTGTCCTCTTCTTCTCATTCCTTCTACTTTTCCCAGCACTAGAGACTTCTCCAGAGAGCTGGGTCTTTGCATAATGTATCCAAAGTAGGATAAATTAAGCCTGGTCATTTGTGCCTCAAGTGAGAACTCTGGGTTGATTTGTTCAATGATCCATTTGTTTGTTTTCTTGCCTGTCCATGGTATTCTCAGGAGTCTTCTCCAACACCAAATTTCAAAGGCGTCAATACTCTTCCTATCCTGCTTCTTCAAAGTCCAACTTTCACTTCCATAGAGTGACACAGGGAATACCATGGCTTGCATGATTCCAATCTTTGTAGGAATAGATACATTTGAATAGCTTTATAGGTATAGGCATTTGAATATCTTTTCCAAGGCCTTCATGGCTCCTCTACCAAGTGCTAGTCTGCAGCAAATTTCTTGACTGCTTGCTCCTTTACTGTTATAATCGATCCCAAAAGACAGAAGCTGCCCACCACTTCAATATCTTCATTTTCAGTTCTAAGGCTGGTTCTTATACCTGTTGTCTTTAGTTTGGTCTTCTTTATATTTAATTTAGCCCCATTTTTTCATGGTGCTCCTTGACTTTTATTACTAGAGCTTGCAGATCCTTTGCATGTTGAGTAGGTTAGGAACAATTTTTTTTTATGATTTCTTGCAATCAGAATGAGGAAGTCTGCTCTGGACCCTCCTACCTCTTCCTTTATTTTGTGCTCTGGAGCCCACTCAAGTAGGTAAAGAAGACTGAGAACTCCTCTCCTAGGTTGTTTGGGTTAACTGGTTAATTATGTGGTCAAATATTTACCACTCGTTCTCAAGGCCTGCTGCTCTTCTGTGTTTGTTCCACTTGCATCAATTCACTGTGGCACCGGGGAAAACCCCCCTTCAGGTTATGGAGAGCAGCTTCCTGTTCTCATGGACTGAAAGTTCATGTTGTTCATGGGACTTAGATGCCCATAGGTGCTGCCCCAGCAAGCAAGAGGCCTGGCTGAGCTCTTCTTCGAAGCAGTACTTTACCTGGTCTTTTGGCTCCTCTCCTGTGATGAAGTGCAAGGAGCTGATCTCAGAAAGCTTGGGGATATGACTTCCACTCTGCTCATCTGCATTTTGGTGTGAGAGTAGGCAGTGAGAAGGTGTTGAATTTCTGAAACATGCAAGCTTGCAAGGTGTCACAACTCATCTTGTATTGCTGCCTTTCTCCTGCTGTCTGCTGACCCATTTCTGTCCCACTCTGAAACAGCAGCATTGTGCCATTTACATCTTCAGCCTAGGGAAAGATGTTATAAGCTCTCTGCTGAGAGAATTGTGGTTTCAAGTCTTCAGTCCCATGGAGCAAGCCATCATATGTAAGAAGAGAGTGTAATGGAATGTGAGAATGACCTTGGAAGACAGGGGGAAGAGATGCTGCCTAGGGAACGATCAGATAAAAGGGGGAGGAGCCTGCAACTGGGTAACAGGCAGAGAAAGAAACTTAGAAAGGATCCGCTCTAACTGATCAGGCAGTAAAAAGGGATGGCAAGAGATTTGTACTTTCAGACTTGCAAGATTCTGTTAATGTAGCCTAACAGTAAAGTAGAATTAGCTCATCTGGTCGTGTTTCCTGTCTGGTCTACTTGGGAGACTGGCAGAGGGATACCAGTGACCATCTTCTTCGCCAGCTGAACTTCACTGCAAAAGTCTAAACCAGGCCCAATTGTCCTAGAATAAATTGAATCTGTGTCCTTGCTACAAGACTCTTTCAGGAGCATCATCCCAGGAACACAAAGAGCAAAGACAGCAGAGCACAAAGAACAAAGAGTTTAATAACATCTGAAGCTTCACATGGATGTTCTTCTGGAACTGCAAACGGATGGGCAAGTGGGCAACCAGTGTTGTAGGAAGATCACTGTGGCACTCCCTCTGTGCTTGGGCATGTCCTCCCATATGACCTGGGCCTTGACATACTGTATGCTCAGTGATACCAACTCATGACAACAGCTCTAAAGCAAAATATACTTGCTCTTCAAAAGTTTCTCCCCATGTTGTTTTGAAGGCAGAATTTCCATTGCTAAATGCAAATGGCCAAAAACTTGAGCTGGAAATACATGCTTGAACATATGCCCGCATATCTTCCTTTGCTTCCCATTTTAAACCTGTGATGTTGATTTAAAATGATATATATTGTGCAGTTTAGGAAGTGTGTACATTTCAGGCTATAATTACAGAAGTAGAATAAAAGGAACTACTTATTTTTGTGGGTTTCTTTTTACTGAACTGCTTTCCCACATCCTCTGCCATATGGTAACTTTTCCAACACAAATGTTATGTGCGGCAAGAAGCGGAATGTTTCCTGAGCTGCATTACTTCCTCTTGCCCTTGGCTTCCATGGCAAATGGAAAGTGAAAGGAGATTCCTTTTTTGTCAGTGTCTGAATGTGGATTGTTCAGGATACTACAAGGAAGTGGGGAAGAGGATCTGAGATATACTTCTTGGCTAGCCCCAATTTTACTTTTTGATTTGTACCACCATTGTTGGGTTCAAGGCAGTTGGATCATTTGTTCGTAGAGCGATAAAAAAAGATGGGGGTGGATGCCATCATCCAAAATAATGCTGAAGGTAATTTTCAAGGTCATATATTATTTCTCAGCATGACTTTAGTTGGCTTGGAGGAAAATGTAAGGAATGGGATGAACCATGGCTCACGGAGACAGCAGCAGATCTGTATGCAGAAGTTCAAAGGTTCAGTCCCAGGTATTTCCAGGTAGGGCTGAAAAAAATCTGCTGATTTCCTGCAGAGCTATTGCCAATTAATATCAGCAATGGTAGGTTAGTGCACCATTGCTTGGTTCAGTAGAAGGCAGCTTTCTATGCTATTTCAATATGCTTTGCACTCTAGTAAAAGTAAGCAGTGAAACACAGAATAGTAGTAGAAGGTTATCTTGAATGGAAGAAGGCTGAAGTTACAACCCCGCCCCTACCCCCAAAATTATGGTGAAACAGCCATATTATATCCACAATCAATGAACTGACATATAAGAAAATTTGGCTTGGATGATTCCTGGATAGAAGCACATGAATATGTATCAAACTGAATACACCATGTGATGGAAGCAAAAACTGATAGCATCTTTTCTAACAAATTTTATCAAAAGGCATAAGCTTTCATAACCCCTTCATGGATCACTGCCTTGTCGTGGCGAAGGGGCTTGCGTAACTCAATGAAGTCAGGTCAAGAAGAACAGGTCATGATGGAGAGTTCTGACAAAACGTGGTCCACTGGAGGAGGAAATGGCAAACCACTCCAGTATCCTTGCCAAGAAAACCCATGGATAGTATCAAAAGGCTAAAAGATATGACGCCGGAAGATGAGCCCCTCAGGTCGGAAGGTGTCCAAAATGCTACTGGGGAAGAGCGGAGGGCAATTCCGAGTAGCTCCAGAAAGTGTGAAACGGCTGGGCCAAAGCCGAAAGGACGCTCAGTTGTGGATGTGTCTGGAAGTGGAAGGAAAGTCCGATGCTGTAAAGAACAATATTGCATAGGAACCTGGAATGTAAGAACTATGAATCAAGGTAAGCTGGATGTGGTCAAACATGAGATGACAAGATTGAACATCGACATATTGGGAATCAGCGAACTAAAATGGACAGGAATGGGCGAATTTAATTCAGGAGACCATTATATATACTACTGTGGGCAAGAATCCCTTAGAAGAAATGGAGTAGCTCTCATAGTCAATAAAAGAGTGGGAAAGGCAGTACTGGGGTACAACCTCAAAAACGACAGAATGCTTTCAGTTCGAATCCAAGGCAAACCATTCAACATCACAGTGATCCAAGTCTATGCCCCAACCACTGATGCCAAAGAAGCTGAAGTTGACCGGTTCTATGAAGACCTACAACACCTTCTAGAACTAACACCAAAAAAAGATGTCCTTTTCATCATAGGGGACTGGAATGCTAAGGTAGGAAGTCAAAAAATAACCGGAATAACAGGCAAGTTCGGCCTCGGAGTACAAAATGAAGCAGGGCAAAGGCTAATAGAGTTTTGTCAAGAGAACACGCTGGTCATAGCAAACACTCTTTTCCAACAACACAAGAGACGACTCTACACATGGACATCACCAGATGGTCAATACCGAAATCAGATTGATTATATACTTTGCAGCCAAAGATGGAGAAGCTCTATACAATCAGCAAAAACAAGACCTGGAGCTGACTGTGGCTCAGATCATGAGCTTCTTATTGCAAAATTTAGGCTTAAATTGAAGAATGTAGAGAAAACCACTAGACCAATCAGGTATGACCTAAATCATATCCCTTATGAATATACAGTGGAAGTGAGGAATAGATTTAAAGGATTAGATCTGGTAGACAGAGTGCCTGAAGAACTATGGATGGAGGTTCGTAACATTGTACAGGAGGCAGCAACTAAAACCATCCCAAAGAAAAAGAAATGCAAGAAAGCAAAGTGGCTGACTGATGAGGCTTTACAAATAGCTGAGGAAAGAAGGGAAGCAAAAGGCAAGGGAGAAAGGGAAAGATATAAACAACTGAATGCAGAATTCCAGAGAATAGCAAGGAGAGATAAGAAGGCCTTCTTAAATGAACAATGCAAAGAAATCGAGGAAAATAATAGAATGGGGAAGACTAGAGATCTCTTCAAGAAAATCGGAGATATCAAGGGAACGTTTTGTGCAAAGATGGGCATGATAAAGGACAAAAAAGGCAGGGACCTAACAGAAGCAGAAGAGATTAAGAAGAGGTGGCAAGAATACACAGAAGAACTATACAAGAAAGATCTCAATATCCCTGATAAATACGATGGTGTGGTCACTGACCTTGAGCCGGACATCCTAGAGAGTGAAGTCAAGTGGGCCTTAGGAAGCATTACTAACAACAAAGCTAGCGGAGAAGACAGTATCCCAGCTGAGCTATTTAAAATCCTAAAAGATGATGCTGTTAAAGTGCTGCACTCAATATGCCAACAAATTTGGAAAACTCAACAGTGGCCACAGGATTGGAAAAGGTCAGTTTACGTTCCAATTCCAAAGAAAGGCAATGCCAAAGAATGTTCAAACTACCGTACAATTGCACTCATTTCACATGCCAGCAAGGTTATGCTCAAAATCCTACAAGCTAGGCTTCAGCAGCATGTGAACCGAGAACTACCAGAAGTGCAAGCTGGGTTTCGAAGAGGCAGAGGAACTAGAGATCAGATTGCCAACATTCGCTGGATCATGGAAAAAGCAAGAGAGTTCCAGAAAAACATCTACTTCTGCTTCATTGACTACGCTAAAGCCTTTGATTGTGTGGATCACAACAAACTGTGGCAAATTCTTAAAGAGATGGGAGTACCAGACCACCTTACCTGTCTCCTGAGAAACCTGTATGTGGGTCAAGAAGCAACAGTTAGAACCGGACATGGAACAACCGACTGGTTCAAAATTGGGAAAGGAGTACGACAAGGCTGTATATTATCACCCTGCTTATTTAACTTATATGCAGAGTACATCATGAGAAATGCCGGGCTGGATGAATCAGAAGCTGGAGTTAAGATTGCCGGGAAAAATATCAACAACCTCAGATATGCAGACGATACCACCCTAATGGCAGAAAGTGAAGAGGAACTAAAGAGCCTCTTGATGAGGGTGAAAGAGGAGAGTGCAAAAGCTGGCTTGAAACTCAACATTAAAAAAACCCAGATCATGGCATCTGGTCCCATCACTTCCTGGCAAATAGAAGGGGAAGAAATGGAAGCAGTGACAGATTTCATTTTCTTGGGCTCCAAGATCACCGCAGACGGTGACTGCAGCCATGAAATTAAAAGACGCTTGCTCCTTGGAAGGAAAGCTATGGCAAACCTAGACAGCATATTAAAAAGCAGAGACATCACCTTGCCGACAAAGGTCCGTATAGTTAAAGCTATGGTTTTTCCAGTAGCAATGTATGGCTGTGAGAGTTGGACCATAAGGAAGGCTGAGCGCCGAAGAATTGATGCTTTCGAGCTGTGGTGCTGGAGAAGACTCTTGAGAGTCCCTTGGACTGCAAGGAGGTCAAACCAGTCAATCCTAAAGGAAATCAACCCTGACTGCTCATTGGAAGGACAGATGCTGAAGCTGAAGCTCAAATACTTTGGCCACCTAATGAGAAGAGAGGACTCACTGGAAAAGACCCTGATGCTGGGAAAGACTGAGGGCAAAAGGAGAAGGGGACGGCAGAGGATGAGATGGTTAGATAGCATCACCGATGTAATGAACATGAATTTGAGTAAACTCCGAGAGACAGTGGAGGACAGGAAGGCCTGGCGTGCTATGGTCCATGAGGTCACGAAGAGTCGGACACGACTGAACGACTGAACAACAACAACATAAGCTTTCATGAGCTGCAGCTCACTTCAGAGTGGCTAGACTGATGTAGGATTTAAATTGGGGTGAGGCAGGGGGGGAAGACAGAGTGGTTATGCAGATGGAGGTTACATGGGAGACAGATTAAAAGCACCTTATCAATTAACAATTATAATGTGTTAAAAACTCATTGTGTTTGTTGAGACCTTGAGATTGCCTGAAACCTTTGTATGATGTATGTGACTTTAGCAATTTCTCCCTCAATGTGGTATTAAAATAGATTTATTAGGAGTTCAGGCTGGGAATTTTGTGTGAATTTCCATAAACTTCAAACAATGAACAAACAAAATCTTCAAGCAACACAATGGAAGCTTTGGTTTCATTCTGAATGATCAATCAATAATAAAGTTCTGTATGGCTTCAGAGTTTGATAAGTCACAGGGTGTGAAATGCCTGGTTATCCTAAAAGGCAATGGCAAAGTTGCATTTACAGAATCTTAAAGCTACTGTATATTGTATGTGCTACTTCCAATAAACCATGGTTTGGTATGTGTGAAAAGGATGAGGCTGGCAAAGTTCTGATGCTTATATTTACAGATGCTGTTTCCCATGAACTTTCTTCTGTGTGGAAAAAGAGAGTAATGTTTGCACAAGTGTGCCTTCTGTGCCCACTCCCTGAAGCTAGTGGTGTGTGGGTGCAAAACAAAATGCATTACAACAGGATGCATCTGTTTAAAAAAAATATTTGAAATGTAATATCAAATATCAAATATCAAATTAAGGGCCTTTCGGAAGGCCCTTAAGACCTGGCTCTGCCACCAGGCCTGGGACAACAGATGCGGTAGTGCCTCCTGGGGTTGGCTAGCCCCGTAGCAATACGATCTATGCTACGATTCCCTACCCATCTTGGATTTTATCTATTTATATTGTATTTTTTATAGACTTTTAATTGTATAGTTTTTAAATTTTTAATTATTGTAACCCGCCCAGAGTCCCTTGCATGGGAGATGGGCGGGGAATAAATTGAAATAATAAATAATATGTATGGTATGATGTTAATGACAATATCCTTACATCCCTCTAATGCCAGTGATAATCAGATCCTGACCGATTCTGTAAGCCTTGTATCTTTATAGGATTGAAGATGATTGTATGATTATAAGCTGAATTTCTATCCACATTACTGGCGTGCTGTTTATAGCATGTGATTTTTCACTATTTACTTATATTTTGCTAATTTATCAATGGCCTTCTTTCATATTGTAATAGTAGTTATTACTATTTTAATTGACCATACCAATTCTTTTTTTAAAAAATACATTTTAACTAACAAATGCAAATATATCAAAAAGATACAAATACAAGTTTAAACTAAAACTAAGCTGTGTCATAAGTGGCCTCCACTGGAAACCAATGGTAACACCAAAATGACAATTCATGGTGAGGTTGTAACATAAATGCTCCTGTTGCGTACTTGCAAGGACTTAAGTTTCAGCATTTGACTGGTGAAATCATCACACACGTTTTGTATTTTGCCCCCTCCCCACTCCCCTTATAGACATCCACGCACGCTAAATAGCAGCACTTAGCCAATCTTGGCTGAACTTGAGACAGCTAAGCAGAGGTGAACTTGGTTAATACATGGATGGGACCAGCAGCAGATCCCATTATTTCAGATATTGTTAATAGCTTTGATTGATATGATCTGTATATTTTATAAAGGCATGATGCTTAACTCATCATCTTAGTTATCCCTTTATTGTGGTGAAGTCATTATTTGACACATTGGTGTCTAGTATTTCAAAAATGTTTTGAATAGTAGAAGTTAGAGTTAGAATAAAAATATGTCTGAAATAATACCAAGAATCTTTTTCAAAAATAGTTTAACTATATCATATGACCACCACATATGAGGGTAGAAGTTTGTTTCATTGCAGTCTCCCCAGCAAAGTGAGAAAAACTCTGGATTAACCGTGGTTACCAATAAAAGAAGAATGGCAACGTCCGTCAATTGTTTTGAGAGCTGTTTCTTTTCAGTATTCTGATGTTGTTTCAGAGCATCTATATCTGCTTCTGTATCTGCTAAAAGTATATTATAGATTTTTGAAAGAATGCCAATGGGATCCTCTTTTAAATTGTAGACATAAGGATTCAAATTCTGTTAACAGATGCCTTACTGATTCATCTTTTTTCCAAATATTTGAATTTGGATTATTCATCTGCTTGCTTGCTGGAGCCAAGAATCATAGAATCAGGACTGTGGGGCTGGAAGAGATCATCTAGTCCAGCTCTGTCTCATTTTCATTACTTTCCTTTTTCCTCTGCTTCTCCTTTTTTCAAGTAACTCTGCAGTATGATATGGCCCTTTCCCCTACTAATCCTTATGATGTAAGTATTTGTTTGAGTGCTTAGGACTGGGATAAATGTGTATAGGTATTAAAAGTGACATCTATTCTGCCAATTTCTGTTCTGCCCAGATTTTGAATACTGCTGTGATGAATGAATACATCTCGATAGAATGGATTTATTGGTGAGCAAAAACATTTGGCTCTGAATGGGACACTTTAAAATAGGCAACTCTAATTTATCCAGGGGACACTTCAATTCAGTTGAAATGTTCTTGTTTTGAGTAAATCTTACTAATAACCTTGGCCATTTTTTGAAGATTTTCATTAGGGATCCAAAATTGCAAAGACTGGAAAAGACATCTAGTTCTTTTGGTAAAACTGATACATTAACCACAGCTAGGTGGCAGCACTCAGACAACCATGGTGGACTTAAAAGCTAAGGAGGATCACACCTGACTCATACTTGCATGGGTAAGTAAAGGTAAAGGTACCCCCCGCACATTTGTGCAGTCGTGTCCGACTCTAGGGGCCGGTGCTCATCTCCGTTTGTTAGCCAAAGAGCCAGCGTTGTCCGAAGACGCTTCCACAGTCATGTGGCCGCATGACACGCGCGGAACTTGCATGGGAGATACCATAAAAATCCCAAAGGCAAACTCCATCTATATTCTACCCCAAAAAAGAACAAGGACATGAACCTGGAATCACCAGCAGCTGAGCTCAATTTAAAGGATGCTTTACATATTATTATATAGTAAAAGAGATCCTAAATGATTAGGATGACCATATTCCCTTGAGACAAAAATGGGACAAGAGGAACCGAAAGCCAGAAGTAGCTGGAGCGGCGCGAAAGAGCCAGAGCAGCTGATTGGAGGGAACCCGGAAGAGGAATCGCCTCCGCCTATCGCGCTGCTCGGCCCGCCTCTCCCACCTCCTTTGCCGCGTGCTGATAGGCGGAGGTGATTCCTCTTCTGGGTTCCCTCCAATCAACTGCTCTGGCTCTTTTGTGCCGCTCCAGCTACTTCCAGCTCTCGGTTCCGGCTGGCGGCAGGGACAGGCTAGTTCCTGACAGGTTTTTTAAAAAATGGGACAAAATTGGCTTTTATATTAAAACGATGGGGTGATCCAGAAATGTTAAAAAAACAGGACTGTCCCGTTCAAAACAGGACATATGGTCAGCCTATAAATGGTACATAATACACTGCTCATTCTGGATGCTTGCTACATGCTCTTGGATTTTCTTTTGTGTCAGACCCCTATCCAGGAATTTTGAATATTTACTGCCAAATTTATAGTATCTTTCATTTGTGTAAACCATAGATATATTAATTTAAACAATGCTTCAGGTTCACTTTGATTGTTCAGATACATCCTTTAGGTCTTTTTTCCTGTTCTGGGGGAAGAGGAGGAGAGTTGATATAATTGTTCTAATTAACAAAAATGCTGTATTTGTTTATTTATATGACCAATTATACCAAATGCATTAGCTCCTCCTGTACGTTCTTCAGAGTATCTCAGGCTGCTAATTGATCTATCTGTTGGCTATATGATTTTATAATCCTGGTGTAATTCCCTTTTTTCTTTTATATTAGCTAACACTGGATTATGTCTCCAAGAAAGTGACATTAAAAGTTGCTCGTTTATCAGTATTTGTAGCGTGTTTGAGGAGTGATCAGAAACTGTGCATAATTCTATTACGCTGTGCTTTACCCATTGCCACATGGGATCTGAAATTTAAAAATAATCTACTCAAAACGAGGCGTTTTGCTCATGAGAATAAAAAGTATAATTTCTGTTTTACAAGCAGAGTTGCCACCTTGTAGCTTTTAAGCCACTTGCGATGAAATTTTCTTTCAGTGCCTTGCTCCCTGACATTCTGGTATGGGTCATAACCCTTCAGTTGAACCTGTAATTTGGTCTTTCACATAAATCCCTAGATAATAGGAACTCTTCTTGTATGAAATGGAACAGTTGGCCTAATATTTGGGGGCTGATAAGTACCCGGGCTGTATATTGAGGCTAAAGGTAGCTGCATGTTTTTTAATGTCCCTGGCATAGAAATCGAGCAACATTAAGGTCTTTTAAAAGGTCCACATTAGTGAAATGGCCATGTCTGGAAAACTCCTTGTGCTTTGGCGGTGCCTGGGGCACCGTATTGCTCTCCTCTTCAGGAGTTCTTTAATAGTGGCCAGTTGGAATGCTTTCGGCATGTTTCCTGATCTCAGGGTTGGGTTGTTTTAACAGCAATAAAACTCCAGCTATTTTTATAGTAGTCCCCAGACCTCTAACTTTCAATTAAAAAAAAATCTTAATATACTTTAATGTTAGCCATTATGTAGCCATTACAAAATGTTATTATAGTGACATGGTCTGTAGCTTCTATACATACTTGGAAAAAATTGGGTTTCTTTGTCACACTTTGCAAAGGAGAGGGAACCATCCATGGTTTCGTTCAAACGCAAGCTTCTTTGACACCAGTAGCAAAATGTTGGAGGCAACATGCTCTATCACATGAGGCACCAAAGTGGGGCCATTTTGCTCATGGGCATCTGGAGGGGATGGGAGGAGAGGAATGATGACATGGGCTTGCCATGCTGCACATACATAATCGTATCATCTCTGTGATGTTGTTCCACATGTATCATCGCTTTGACATCATTGTGGTTTGTTACGGATGTTGCTGAGTTTACTTGAAGTAGCAGGTGGCTATTGCATGTGTGCTACAAATACCCAGAAGACCATGTAAGCACAAGAGAAGAGGCTGAAGTGAAGCAATGCAGCTGTTCTGATCTTAATGTCTCTTCACTTTGCAGATGGGCTCAAGTGAATCACCTTCAAATCAACTCACCACCTCATCAGAGCTTTACAAAGCCCTATTTGATCCAGCAACAGTAGAGGTCTATAACAGGAATATATTTTCAAACAAGATCTTAGCTAGTACATGGACATTTAGTACAGATACTAAAATTGATCCCCCACTGCGCCAAGATAAGTTATAATACTGTACTTTGGCTTTACGCCAGTAGTTGGGGATGGGGGTAGAAATAACAAGACATATCCCGGATAATGACCTAGCACTTAAAAGACCAGTACTGAGCTCAGAAGCTAATCAGGGTCAGGCCTGGTTATACTGAACTGCAGACAACCAAGGAATTCCAGAGCTTAATCAAGAAGCGTCCCAGAGGAAGGCGACAGCAAAACTCATCTGCATTGTTATATAAAAACAGCTTGGATGTGGTCATATGGTCCCAGGAAATGAGCTTGATTCAAGGGAGACTTCATTTTTTAAGTTGCTTATCTTTCCTCCATGAAAATGCCCTTTTAAATATAAAGAAAAAAGAGGGATGCAATCATGTTTTGCTCTGGTTTCAAAAGCATCACAAATCGTAACACCTCAAAATATACCAAGATTTGCTACACAACCACCTACTCCTTCCATTCTGTTTAACTGTGTCACTACCTCTGTTCTTGGCTTTTTCCAAACCCTTTTGGAGTCCTTAACTTGTGGACTGTTTTGCTGCTGTTTGACATTTTTTTTGCATGTACCTTTGGCCACTCTGAGGGGGCGTGGTGGCTCAGCGGGTAAGACGCCAGGCTTGTCGATCGGAAGATTGCAAGTTCGGAGTCATGCACCGTGGAAGCGTCTTCGGACAACACTGGCTCTTCGGCTAACAAACGGAGATGAGCACCGGCCCCTAGAGTCGGACATGACTGCACAAATGTGCGGGGGGAACCTTTACCTTTTTTTGGCCACTCTGGGGAAACTTTCTTTTTCTTCAGCAGGTCTTCAGAATCTGCAGCTCTGGGAATTGGTTGGAATTAGATGCAGAAAGGAATCCACCTTTCCCTCACGGTAGCATTTTGAAAGGAAAACACCTTAACATTAAGAGAGGATCCCAATGTCCTTTTAGAGGCTCATGATCAGTCAAAGCTATCTCCAGGGATAGAACTAGGGTCTGTGTCACTCGGGGCAAACATGGATTCTGCGCCCCCCCCCCATGGGTTATTTTGTCATTTTGGTGTCCCCCGGGCATCATTTTGGTGCCCCCCCCCCAGCGCGGCACCCGGGGCACATGCCCCACTTGCCCCCCCCCCCCCAGTTGCGGCCCTGGCTATCTCCTTCTATCTTGAAAGATTTAGATTTTTGGTTCCTTGACTTAGTACTTTTATGGAGAAATCGTAAAACCATACGAGAATAACTGGGTGAGTACCATTTTCTGAGTGTGCCCTTAATACTTTGTAAGCTCTTGCAGTATGACTATCCTCGGGGGGGGGGTGTTGTGTTTGTGTTTAGGGAGGATCTCCTCAAACTATTTTGGACTAATTTGTATTTTCCCCCCTCATACTTTATTTTGTTTATTTCAAACAAAGGTGTATTTTCAAAAAAAGGTAATATCAATAAATGGACAGAGAATTACTGAAGTTACTCAATTAATGCTCAATATACCATTGATAAAAGACAAACCACAACAAGCAAAGTACATAAAATAATATAGGTAAATATTTAATTTATCTAACGTCCCCCTTCTTTGTATTCCAACCAATTTACAGCACCTATAGGCGTAAACTTTAGAAAACATACTCTAAGTGCTTGTATTTACCTTGCTGTGTAATGTATAATATATATGGAAGCCATTCGTGATTAAATTTAGGGTTAGGGTTAGGGTTATGTATATACACTGTTAGCTTTGCCATTACTGCATATTCTCCAAGTTCCCAACCATTTATCATCAGTACTATGTCTTTTTTCCAGTGTTGTATGAAGTTTGTCCTCACAGCCATAATCATGTATCTTTATAAATTATAGTATTTTAATTGATATGTTCTGAAATTACACCTAGTTTAAAAATTGTGGTTTCTTTTCGAATTTGATCCCTAAGCTTCGACTAATTGGTATCTTTTGATTCTGGAAAACCATGAACGAGCAGGATAAGCTAGCATGCTCGTCAGCCCAGATCTGGAACTTTTCAATAATACGAGCAATTGCTTTATTTTCTCCTAGTGCACCTGAACAAAACCTGCATTGGCAATTCAGCCATTTCTTTTGTAGAAACACCTGTGATTTTCTTTTGAGGGCTGAATGAAGGCTTTCCCCCAGTTCTCTGCTAGGTTTCTTCAAAGGTGCTGGCTTAGGCCTGTGCTTGCATCAGCACCCCACTTTTCTTTTCTTTTCTTTTCTTTTCTTTTCTTTTCTTTTCTTTTCTTTTCTTTTCTTTTCTTTTCTTTTCTTTTCTTTTCTTTTTCTGTGCTTTCGGTCTACTTTTTCATCTTTAGGGCACTTGGAAGTGCTCCTCAGAAAAGCAAGCTGAGGGTTCAGCTTTGGGAGCTTAGCAGAACCTCATTGCAAGGATTGTTTTTTCCCCTATGATGTCATCTTCCTTGTTTACAGTTTCTAAGCCTCCTTGTGATGGGGAGGGGGAAGAATGAGTTGCTAATACATGTCCCTGTGAAATACAGAGCTTTCTTAAAGTATTGTCATCTTGTTTGCATTGCCCCTCCCCTCCAGCAATGTTCTTTGCAACATGAACCACGGCTTCTCCGTTCAGCAGCTGACTGAAGTATTTGATATTGTGCACTCATTTGTGCACTCCTGGCCATGTTAAAGTGCATTCCTCCAGCCCTTGAGTCAGCAGACCAGAATATTGGCATCAATTGTGCTGCCCTAGTGGCCCAGCCCTATTCTGTGTCAGTCACAAGATCAGAGGTGGGGGCTGACCTTCCACTTTTAATGTTGAGATTAGCTAAGGAAAGACCTTGATGGATTTTCTTGGCTTTGTTTTCCCGCTTAGCATACCTACCAGTGGGAAAAACTACCCCCAATCACAATCCTCAACTTGCGGTGGGACAGGGTTGGATGAGTATAGCTGAAATGTAGGGTTTAACCATGTTTTCAAGTTGCCAGAATGACAGACCAGATGCACAGTGACCCACCAGCTGGAATATTTTTGAACATGCTGTCAGGCTCAACTGATGGGTCGGAAGTACACTAGAGGGGTTACAAGAATCACTGTGTGTATTGGCCCCCACTTGCTCCGTTGGTCCCCTGCTGTGTCTGTGATCAGGCTATTTTTCTGACCAAAATGACTTCTCTGCATTCCTGACATACCATTCATACTAAAAGGGGAAGCAGAAAGAACTCCCTTCACCTGGGCTCCTGTTTGCAAGGATATGCAAAGAATCCAAGACGGGGAGAGGCTCAGAAGGAATACATCAGATGGAATGGGCTGAGATTCCAGTTCCAGGAGGTTAATAAAGCTGCTAATGGATGTGACACACATATCCCCAATTGATAAATGTTGGGAAGGGGTGCCAGTGCTGGCAATGAGTAGCTGTGACTGGCGGCACTTGGAAGTAACCATGTGGTATGCAAAATGGCATAGGAATAGGCAAAAGAGCACCATCCCCCAAAGAGGAAAAAACTAGGGCCACATGAAATCTCTTGTTGGCAGAAACCACAGAAAACCTATAATGAACTAATTTGGCAACAGTCAGGCATTATGCAGTTATATACCTCAGTAGAAGCCAGATATTCCATCTCACTTGCAGGCCAAGCCAAAATGGCCATGGAGAGCAATCCCCAGTGACCAGAGGGAAGGGGCATTCCCACAACCCCAGACAGCAGCATCACCCATGTCACTGAGGAGGTGTCATGGCTTGTGTCCATGGCCAAAATTGTGGCAAGAGACAAATACTGTTTTAAAACCTGAGCAACTAATACAACTGTAAGCTAGTTCCACAAAGGGGTAAGGACGAGGCAAAGGCAATGCCGTGATGACGCATCCTTTAGAAATGGTTGTGGGGGTGATTTGTACCATGGTTAGAAAAATGTGAGGATGAGCCTTAAGTGCTATCCTGGGAAGCAGATAACAAACATGGAAGACCATGATAACTACAGTAGAATCATTTATGAGAGAGAAAGGGAAATGAAAGGGAAGGAAATGCAAATTTGAAATGCCTGTGTCATTCCCAAAGCAATCTCTTAGACAGCTCATGAAAACCAAGCCAATTCCACATCACACTGGGAGATATAGCCATTAATTTGTGCTATATTCAATAGATGAGAGAGAGAGAGAATTTTAGAGGGCATTTGTGTTGTCCCCAGTAGTTGCAACCCATAATCATGGTTGTCATAGATGACATCTATATGTTCACCAGGAGGCTCCAGTTTTACAAAATTAAGGTTTGCTGCAAGTTTGTCAGGGTAGAGAGAAATACTGACAGCGACCCATCTCCCTGTATTTGACAGTTTTGAACTAAGATATCCCACACCATTTCCTCCATGAAAATATTATGGTGATGGCTCAGGTCAGGCAGATAATCTGAGGCTCTGAATTTCTAGCCCAGCAGCCTTAGCTAGCATAAGCAGTTGTAAAGGATGTTGGGAATTGTAGTCCAGCAATATTTGGTTACCACAGATTGTTTGCTCCTGGCTTAGATGAAAATCCATACAACAGCTACAGAAGCGAAGAGCTTGGCTAGAAGCAGGGGTGTTATGTACATTATACCACAACTGATTCTGATGCTAATTCAGAGAAACACATGCCTTTTTATTTCTGTTCTTGGAGGGAAGGATAATTTGAGATATTTGATATGTACCAAGGTGTTTGTACAAGGTGGTACAGAGTGCCTGAAGAACTATGGACGGAGGTTCGTAACATTGTACAGGAGGCAGCAACTAAAACCATCCCAAAGAAAAAGAAATGCAAGAGAGCAAAGTGGCTGACTGATGAAGCTTTACAAATAGCTGAGGAAAGAAGGGAAGCAAAAGGCAAGGGAGAAAGGGAAAGATATAACCAACTGAATGCAGATTTCCAGAGAATAGCAAGGAGAGATAAGAAGGCCTTCTTAAATGAACAATGCAAAGAAATCGAGGAAAACAATAGAATGGGGAAGACTAGAGATCTCTTCAAGAAAATCAGAGATATCAAGGGAATGTTTTGTGCAAAGATGGGCATGATAAAGGACAAAAAAGGCAGGGACCTAACAGAAGCAGAAGAGATTAAGAAGAGGTGGCAAGAATACACAGAAGAACTATACAAGAAAGATCTTAATAGACCTGATAAATACGATGGTGTGGTCACTGACCTTGAGCCGGACATCCTAGAGAGTGAAGTCAAGTGGGCCTTAGGAAGCATTACTAACAACAAAGCTAGCGGAGAAGACAGTATCCCAGCTGAGCTATTTAAAATCCTAAAAGATGATGCTGTTAAAGTGCTGCACTCAATATGCCAACAAATTTGGAAAACTCAACAGTGGCCACAGGATTGGAAAAGGTCAGTTTACGTTCCAATTCCAAAGAAGGGCAATGCCAAAGAATGTTCAAACTACCGTACAATTGCGCTCATTTCACATGCTAGCAAGGTTATGCTCAAAATCCTACAAGCTAGGCTTCAGCAGTATGTGAACCGAGAACTACCAGAAGTGCAAGCTGGATTTCGAAGAGGCAGAGGAACTAGAGATCAGATTGCCAACATTCGCTGGATCATGGAAAAAGCAAGAGAGTTCCAGAAAAACATCTACTTCTGCTTCATTGACTACGCTAAAGCCTTTGATTGTGTGGATCACAACAAACTGTGGCAAATTCTTAAAGAGATGGGAGTACCAGACCACCTTACCTGTCTCCTGAGAAACCTGTATGTGGGTCAAGAAGCAACAGTTAGAACCGGACATGGAACAACCGACTGGTTCAAAATTGGGAAAGGAGTACGACAAGGCTGTATATTATCACCCTGCTTATTTAACTTATATGCAGAGTACATCATGAGAAATGCCGGGCTGGATGAATCACAAGCCGGAGTTAAGGTATATGCAGACGATACCACCCTAATGGCAGAAAGTGAAGAGGAACTAAAGAACCTCTTGATGAGGGTGAAAGAGGAGAGTGCAAAAGCTGGCTTGAAACTCAACATTAAAACAACTCAGATCATGGCATCTGGTCCCATCACTTCCTGGCAAATCGAAGGGGAAGAAATGGAAGCAGTGACAGATTTTATTTTCTTGGGCTCCAAGATCACCGCAGACGGTGACTGCAGCCATGAAATTAAAAGACGCTTGTTCCTTGGGAGGAAAGCTATGGCAAACCTAGACAGCATATTAAAAAGCAGAGACATCACCTTGCTGACAAAGGTCCGTATAGTAAAAGCTATGTTTTTCCAGTAGTAATGTATGGCTGTGAGAGTTGGACCATAAGGAAGGCTGAGCGCTGAAGAATTGATGCTTTCAAACTGTGGTGCTGGAGAAGACTCTTGAGAGTCCCTTGGACTGCAAGGAGGTCAAACCAGTCAATCCTAAAGGAAATCAACCCTGACTGCTCATTGGAAGGACAGATGCTGAAGCTGAAGCTCAAATACTTTGGCCACCTAATGCGAAGAGAGGACTCACTGGAAAAGACCCTGATGCTGGGAAAGACTGAAGGCAAAAGGAGAAGGGGACGGCAGAGGATGAGATGGTTAGATAGCATCACCGATGTAATGAACATGAATTTGAGTAAACTCCGAGAGACAGTGGAGGACAGGAAGGCCTGGCGTGCTATGGTCCATGAGGTCACGAAGAGTCGGACTCGACTAAACGAGTGAACAACAACAACAATGTGTTTGGAGGAGATGAATACAGTGGTAGTCAAGGATATTATTAGTACTGTTGATTGACTGGATTGGTTGATTTGCCAATATTAGCTTTGTCATAATTATTACTTACTCCTATTATTAGGAACAAAAGAAAGGTCTGGCCTTTCTTTACCTCTGACTCCACTTGGTATATTCTCTGGCCTTTTAGTAATGAGACTAATGTTTTCAATAGACTTAATCTTGGTTAGGTTTTTTGGAACTCTGTGTACTGTAAGAAGCTAGTCAATGTGGCTGGCTTATTGTTCAGTATATTGGTGAACTGAGAAAATTGGTCACTTCTGTAAACCCAGTTTAAAGCTAACCAAATTGAATATTCTATGCAAATACAACCAATGCCCTGATTTATCCATCGTGCTAAATCTTCCCTCTTACACAGGGAGGGGGGGAATCACTTTTTTTAAAAAAAAGACTTTTCCTACCTTCATTTTGTAGCAACTGAACTTTTTCTCCCTGTCTAGAAAACTATCTCATCAGCCCAGCGATTCAGTCCAAGTCAAAGCTCTTTTTTCTGTTGGTCAAATGTTTCCCTCAGCTAAGCCCAGTTTTTCCTCTCAGTGAGTGGCTCATAAACCTGGACAGTGGAGCCAGGATTCAAGCTACAACAATGGGGTTGCCCCAATGATCTGCACTGCTTCTCTTGAGGGGCAATGGAGCAGACGGCTCACGCAGCCTCACCATGGTTGCTGGGTGGTTGTACTCTGGTGCTGCCACATAATATAGAAAACAATTACCAACCGGTTCATTGATTAACCTTCCTGCTTAGACCTCTCAACCCAGAAATTTGCAATCTGTGCTTCAGCGACCATCTTGCAAAAGACAGGAATAAGCAGGCCAGACACTGTTTCCTGAAAGAGAAATGAAGCCAAGACTTCTGGGGTTGCTTTTCATCTACCCACCATCACTTAAATTGATAGGCATATAGTTGCCTATTTACATAAATATTCAGCTTGGTGAAACAGTAATGAGGCTCGCAAACAAAACCTCAGGCACAAGCAATAAAGGAGTGGAAACTTCATTGCCCTCAACCAATGGAGTTTTAAAGAAACTGGAAGCAGGTAGAACAGATGTTAGCCTGGAGAAACGGCCCACAAATCAAACCCTTACATAATTGCCCTGGCAGTATTACCAATATCAGTCTAGTCTCATGCTACTAAGTATGAAAGGGCTCACTGCAAAAGCAGGCCTGCCCACAGACTGGTCCCTCCAGCCAGCTTTACAAGTGCAGCATGTCAACAGATTGAGAAATTGCTGAAGAGGGCCATCATTTTTTCCTATAGTCTCTTCTTTGCCCAAGGCCAATTTGAGCAGAGTGGAATTGAAATTTCTCAGAAGATATTTTTCTGAGAACATTTCTTAAATGCTTCATTGCTTAATCACATAGAAAAATAACAAAGCATTTCTTTCCTTTCTTTCATGGCAACGGACATTTATCCACCCCCGCCCTTCAGTCCAGCCCACAATGACCTAAAATGTTTTTCAGGCTATTTCCATATTGCTGCTGTTCGTACTCCCTAAACTGCTCGCTCTGTCAGCAATCAGCAATTGTCTTCACTTCTGCCAGCATAAAATTCTGAGAACAAGGAGGAAAAAATCACTGTCCTCCCTGAGCTGCAATGGGTCCTGCAACAATTAATTCCCCCAATCACAACTCCATGAAAAAGAGGAAGGAAGGAAGGAAGGAAGGAAGGAAGGAAGGAAGGAAGGAAGGAAGGAAGGAAGGAAGGAAGGAAGGGCCCAGAAGCCTGGCCCTTTTGAACCTTGGAAGCTGGAAGAAAGGAGAAGGAAAGAGTTAGTGTGGAAATGGAGTCTGAGACATTGTGGGGGACATAAGCTAATGGCTGGTGGTTACAATAATGACTTTATCTGAAGAGGCAGCAAGAAATGTGTGGGACCAGGTGGGGTGGTTCCACTTGGAGGAGATGATCCAGAAGATAGTAAGAGTCCAGCCACATAGGAATTTATAGGTCATTACCTGCAGAGTGACTTAGTCTTGGAAAGCCTACTGGCAGCTAGTGCAGTTCCCACAAAATGGGAGTTATTTTGGTACACTGGTGGTTACCAGTCAGTAGGGAGGCAGCTGCACTGTTTGCCAGCTGAAGTTTTTGAGTCATCTTTCAAGGGTAATCCCATGGTGGGTAAACTGCAGTAGTCTCAGCCCTAGGAAGAAGGCAATGGTAAACCACTTCCCAAAAATGTTGCCAAGAAAACCACATGGACTTGTACATATAGTCGCCAAGAATCAAGGCTGACTCAAAGGCACCAAACAAACAAACAGCGAGATGACAAGGGTGTGAATCTCTGCCTCCAGAGATTCCTGGTCCAGAAAAGGGGACCAGCCAAAGCAAGTACCGCCTTCATGGCCTGTGCTGCTACCCCCGCCCCAACCGCACATATTGGCCAGAAGAGACGTGAATGCAATAACTCATTGCACACAGGACCCTGTCCACTTCCTCAGATTCACAGGCTCAAAGTGTCACAGTCGACACATAAGATATTACCTTCCTCTCTTGGCTTTATTTAGTAAAACTGAAGGAAGGGGAAAAAACAAGAAAAAAGAAACAAAACAGAAAACAATCAAACATCTACTCTTCCACATTCCAGTCTGCACACTCATTCTTCTTCCCATCCTCTTCTTCCTTCCAATCTCTTCTTTAGCCTTCCTGCCACCACTTCCACTCTTTTATACTCCCAACCTTTCTCCTTCCTCAATCCCTCTCTGTTACCATCTTTGGTTCTCTCCTTTTAGACTTGTCCACTCTATTCTCCTTCTGTTTCTGTATCAGTTCCTTCCCCATACAGCCACTTGCTGAACTGGTTCTTCCCCTCAACCAATCCATGACCTGGGGCTTCTCTTTCTCTGCCTGCTATCATCAGAAAAGGCCAAGATCCAGAGCCAGCCATGAATCATAACCAGCTTGCCAAGGGCTCCAAGCTGCACCTTTGCCTTTCATTCAGTTATTCTTGCCTGGTCAGTTAGGAATAAGCCTTCAACATATCCCATCCAGAACAAGAAAAAGTTTCAGAAGCTCAGATTCAGGGTATTATAAGAAGTCTAAAGGAGTTCTGTATTTGCTATGCACTCGGTTGCCATAAGAGTAAAAACAAAATGTGTTGATTATGAGTTTAAATCTCTGGAAAGTGGTATCAAATTTCTCCTTCTGGGGAAATTCAGTAGAATGATTCCCCCAAGTTCTGTTCCCTAAAATAAAGTAGAAATTTGAGAGGTATTTGTGCCAGCCTTCATTTTAGCTGCCAGTTGCTTCTGTGGTCCCTGAAACATTGTGGGTCCTAGCTGCGTAGTTGGAAATTAAATTTTGAATGGAGACTAGCTCACAGAATCAATCCTTGGAATTCAACAGTTAAACAGATTTCAGTCGATGTTCTCTTCTAGGAAAGCAACCATCACCAAAGGTTTTTCCCTACTTCCACCTAACTATGCCAAAACCATGTCCTGGCAACATCTTTTTTCTGCCTTCATCTTTTCTTCTAACCCATGATAAGACAGGTTTAAGTAATCCTAAACTTTACCACTGTTAATGTGATATTCCCCTATCCCAATTCTGATGTCATCCAAGGGTAGCCAAACAATGTGCAAAATCTATTAGGCTTTGTCACCTACAGTATTTTCTTGGGGGAAAGGTTGGGTGAATTGAAACAGAGGCAACAGGGGCAGGAGAGGGATCAGCAATGGATTTCTGCCAATGCAATGGTGTGTAGTTAGGACTTCTGCTCAGCATGGGGGAAAGGTCCTAGGATTAGGCCATTATGAGTTGGGTTGACCAAAAATGTAAGTGTGAAGATTTCTCACTACATTTTTTAATGTATAGGCATTTTACAGAAGTCTCTTTTGAAGTTCACCTGAATGTGCTAGCCAAGAAAGGTCATGGTTAACTCTCAGATATAAAGTTGTTTTTCACAATTCATATTGCGTGACACATTCCTGCAATCCACTCTTAGGGCAATACAGTGATTAAGGAAGTAAGGAATTTTCAGAACAGGACTTGGCTTTAGGACAATCCACTACAGGATCCACCTGAAGGATTAAACTGATCAGAAGGTTGTCTTGAAAATATGTTCAGTACAGTAGAGTAGAGGAAGTAATGTCTGAAATGCTGCAACTTTGTTTATATTTGTTGTTTCTTGGCAGCATTTTATGTGGGGTAAAAATGGTCCTTTGTGCTAAGATAAAGTGAGTGCCAGCTTGTTACTTCTTGCATAATGCTGTGTCCATGAGGCCATCCTGAGTGAAGCAGTTCCATAAGGCATCTCAGCAAAACAGCCTAGTAGGAAACTGATAGCAACTGCTGAAAATACTTAGTAATTGTATGTGTTATGTATACTATGTATATTATTAATACCTTTTTGGCCCATTGCAGCTCATGTAGTTTGAATTGTTGGGTGGAGTTTTGTTAGCACTTTTTCTTCAGTTGATTAATGAGAGTTGTGTCTGGCTTGCATGTATTCCTTCAGATATTTCCACTTGAACACAGGAATAAGTTGACGAAAGTAACAAATTAGTCAATTAGTGTGTGGCCGTTGTGGAAAGTCCCTCAGCTTATAATGAAGTTCTACTCCTTGAAGGAATATAGGATAAATAGGATAAATAAGCCGATTACCGCTCCGGAGAAAGCCACAAAAACCCCTTGAAAACCCACCGAAATCCCTAAAATTCACCTTTGGGGTTTTGGAGAGGTGGTGGTTGCTGGTGGGGTGAGTGGCTTCTCCGAGGGCAGTGCGGGGGCGAGGCTTTGTGTCCGAGTCAGGGCCTCCAGAATGACGCGACGAAAACGGGATCCCAGTGAGCTGCCGGAGACAGCTGTAGGCTGCCGAGGGGGCTGTCAGGGTGCGAGCTGGACCGGTGGGGCAGGCGAGAGCCTGGAGTCCACTGGAGGCCAGGAGGCTGGAGACTACGGGAGGCTGCCAGAGGCCTCTGAATTTGATTGCTGGAGCCTGGAGGCCATTGGAGGTGAGCTAGGCCGGTGGAGTTGGCGGGGGCCTAGCAGACCCGGTGTGGCACAGAAAGGAGCCCGACGGATGCAGCGGAGTCCTTGGAGCTACCGGAGACCATCAAGGGCTGCAGGAGGCCGCGGAGCGCGAGCTAGGCTTGGCGGAGTTGGGGGGGCTTGCCGGAGCCGAGTGAGATGGACGAGGCGTCCCCCCGTCACAGACAATCTGGACTTTTTCCCGGGCCATTTTTTGAGGGGGTTCGGAGGCTCCTGATGTTGGAGCTGATTGGAATTGGGGGCGAACCCGGCGGCCCTGGGAGACGCAGATGGGACGGAGACCGGACTGATAGCCCAGTAGATCAGGGCATAAGAATAAGAATAATTACACGGACTAACCCCGAATTACTTTGGTGGAGGCGTGGGGCTTGGCGATCTGACAGCCCTGAATTTAGAACTGAGTAAGACCATAAAGAACTGGATGTCGTCCCATCGAGCTAAGGTGGCAGAGAGCTCGTAGGGGTCCCTTGGTATGAATGTGGACCCCCCGGGTGAGAAACGAGGAGGGGGGAGAAGATTGTATGAGTGTGGAAGAGTACCCCCTGGGTGAGAGTCAGGTGGAGTAGGAGTGATTGTTTGTGCCTCTCCCTGACCAGTGAGAGAAGTTGAGGGGGAGGTACAGGGTGTGAGCGGGGTGGTGCTAGACCCTACCAGTGCCGAGAGCAAGAGCTGGTGCACTGGGGGGGTCTTACCACCACCCAAGAGTGTGTGGGATTGTATGATGGATGGTTGGAATAAGGGACCCTTGATTAAGCCCAAGAATTCCGGAGGCCTGGGAGTGGAGGCTACTGGTCAGAGCCGGGAATCTCTGGGGGCTATGTGGCGGGCCATTTGATTCAGGTGGTGACAGGCAGGGGATGGTATGACGGGAACTGGAGGGCAAGCCATCATAGGGGAAGGCGCCCCTGGTGTTTGTTACCGGTGGTGCGTTCCGGCCCCCCGTGTTCACACCCAGGCCCTGGTAAGCAGATCCTCGTGGGCTCCGGTCTCCGACTGCTGCTGTTGAACGCCAGGTCGGTGAACAACAAAGCCCCCCTTATAAGTGACTTGATCACAGATGAGGGGGCCAACCTGGTGTGTATTACCGAGACCTGGCTGGGTCCAGAGGGGTGAGTAGCCCTCTCGGAAATGTGCCCAGCCGGGTTTCAGGTTTGGCATCAGCCGAGACACCGGGGCAGGGGAGGAGGGGTGGCAGTGGTCATCCGAGAGTCTCTTGTGGCCTTCAGGGGCGCTGCTCCACAAGTGGCCGGGTGTGAGACCCCGTTTTTCAAGTTGGGTTCACAAGAACAGTTGGGAGTTTTGCTGCTGTACCAGCCTCCCTGCTGCATAACAACCTCCCTGCCTGAGCTGCTCGAGGCTGTCTCGGGGTTGGTAGTGGAGTTCCCCAGACTTATGGTTCTGGGGGACTTCAATCTGCCATCTCTGGGACGGGCCTCGGAGGCGGCTCGGGAGTTTATAGCTACCATGGCAGCTATGGGCCTGTCTCAGATTATTTGTGACCCGACTCGTGACAGTGGTCTCACCCCGGACTTAGTTTTCTTGTCTGAGCAGTGGCAATGTGATCTGAGGGGAGAGTTACATCTTTCCCCATTGTCATGGTCAGACCATGCCCTGGTGACCCTGAGACTCTCTTGTGCTGCCCCACTCCGCAGGGAGGTGGGACCTACTCGATTGGTCCACCCCCGGCGACTGATGGACCCAGTGAGGTTTCAGAAGGAGCTGGGGGTTATTCCTGAGGACTTGCTTCACGGTCCAGTGGAGGTCCTGGCCACGGCCTGGAATAAGGCCGCGGCCAGAGCCCTGGACAAGATCGCGCCTATGTGACCTCTCCGGCCCTGCTCGGCCCGCCGCTCTCCGTGGTTTACGGAAGAGTTAAGGGCTTTGAAGAGGGTTAAGAGACGTCTAGAGCGCCACTGGAGAAAGACTAAGACTGAATCTGACCGAACACAATCTAGAGCCGCAGTTAAGGCCTACCTTGTGGCGGTAAGAGCGGTGAAACGTGAATATTTCTCCGCTCTTATTGCATCCGCAGAATGCCGCCCGACGGCCCTTTTTAAGATTACAAGATCACTTTTGGGTCAGGAGCAGGGAGAGACCCACTTACAGGGCCGATCGGAGGAGTTTTCTGAGCATCTGCAGGACAAAATCGCTCAGATTCATTCCAAGTTAGACTCCAAGCATGATACAAGATCTGGGGAGATGCCGGAGGCTCGTACTTACCATGTTATCTGGGAACAGTTTGATCCTGTTGCGCCTGATGAAGTAGACAGGATCCTCCGGATTGTAAACGCCACCATTTGCCAGCTTGACCCATGTCCCTCCTGGCTGGTGAAATCAGCTAGTGAGGTGACATGTGGCTGGGTCCAGGCGATGATTAATTCTTCCTTGAGTGAGGGGGTGTTCCCAGCTGCCTTTAAGGAGGCGCTGGTGCACCCCCTCCTCAAGAAACCATCCCTGGACCCTACCATCTTGGGCAATTTTCGCCCAGTCTCCCACCTTCCCTTTTTGGGAAAGGTGGTTGAGAAGGTGGTGGCGTTGCAACTCCAGAGGATTCTGGAGGAAACGGATTATCTGGACGCTTTCCAGTCAGGTTTCAGACCAGGATATGGGACGGAGACCACATTGGTAGCGCTTATGGATGATCTCTGGTGAGAGCGGGATGGAGGGAGTGCGTCCATCCTTGCTCTCTTAGATCTCTCTGTGGCTTTTGATACCGTCGACCACGGTATACTCTTGGGGTGGCTCAGGGAGTTGGGGGTGGGCGGCGTGGTTTTACGCTGGTTCGCCTCCTTCCTCCAGGACCGTTCCCAGTCGGTGTTGATAGGGGAGGAGAGAGCTGACCCGCGACCCTTGACTTGTGGGGTGCCGCAGGGGTCGGTTCACTCTCCTCTCCTATTCAACATCTACATGAAGCCGCTGGGCGAGGTCATCCGTTACCATGGGATGAGGTATCATCAATATGCCAATGATACCCAGGTATACATCTCCATCCTGGGTGAAGTAAGTGATGCGGTCGATGCCTTATCTCAGTGTCTGGAGGCTGTGGGGGTCTGGATGGGGAACAACAGGCTTCAGCTGAACCCTGGTAAGATGGAGTGGCTGTGGATTGATGGCCCCCCTGTATCCGGGAAGTTATCATCTTTGGTTCTGGGCGGGGTTGCACTACCCCACTCGGATCCAGTGCAGAATCTGGGGGTCCTCCTGGACTCGCGACTCCTGCTCAAAGAGCAGGTGGCAGTCGTGGCCAGGAGGGCCTTTGCACAGCTTTGAGTTGTGTGCCAGTTATGCCCTTTCCTGGATTGGGAGGCCCTCCGAACAGTCACTCATGCCCTTCTCATCTCCCACATAGACTATTGTAATGCGCTCTACATGGGGCTACCCTTGAAGAGTATCTGGAAGCTTCAGCTGGTGCAGAATGCGGCAGCGCGAGCAGTTATGGGTGCTAAGAGATCGGCACATGTGACACCTCTGCTACGCGAGCTGCATTGGGTGCCAGTTTGCTTCCGGGTCCAATTCAAGGTGTTGGTGATTACCTTTAAAGCCCTACATGGCATAGGACCAGGGTACCTGAGGGACCGTCTCGTCCCGATAACGTCAGCCCGCCCCACCCGTGCATGCAGAGAGGGCATGCTTCGGACCCCCTCAACAAGAGAATTCCATCTAGCGGGGTCTAGGAGGCGTGCCTTCTCTGCTATAGTGCCCGCCTTATGGAATATCTTGCCCCCGGAGGTGAGACTGGACCCCTCACTCCTGGCCTTTCAGAAGGCTCTCAAGACCTGGCTCTGCCGCTGGGCCTGGGACGACGGAGGTGGCAGTGCCTCCTGGGGTTGGCTGGCCCCGTAGCACCATGATCTATTTTGCAGTTCTAACCCATCTTGGACTTTATTTATTTTATGCTTGATATGTTTTTTAGAAATTTTGTATAGTTTTTAAATTTTTACTTGCTGTAACCCGCCCAGAGTCCCTTGTATGGGAGATGGGCGGGGGAATAATTAAACGAATAAATAAAATAAATAAATGTTTTTTTCCATATTAAAAGATTTTCCACTCTGATTTGATGCATGGTGAATGATAAGCTTTTGCCTTATTTCCATGACTGTTGTGTTCCTGATTTAAATTAGGCCATGTTCTTGCTCATGACACTTCCACCCTGTCACTGTTTTCATTTCATTCCCCAATCCCTCCGAAACAGCTACAACTGACCCCATAATTATCTTCACTAGGCTGCCTTGGAATACAGGGAACGCCATACTGATCTTCCACATAGGTCAAAATAACGTAATTCCATCAGTGCCCTCTTTTCTGAACAGACATGAGTCCTGGAGAAACAAAAATCCCTTCTTCTTACTCCACGCAAAAAAAAGAAAATAAAATTGTTACCATGCACAAACACAAGTTCTACAATAGGGAGTTACGCAATGGACAGTTGTTTGTTTAAAAAGAAAAAAAGGAAACATCCAACCACCTTGCGACCATCATTGTATTGCATCATCAGTAAGTATCTGATACCTTAGGGGTAGCTTCATGCTCACATGGTTTTTGTAGTATCTCTAACTGAGGCTGTATTCTACTATAATGGGAGGAGTTAGGGAGAGGGAGAAAGAAGTCCTAAACAATCCAGACAAGCTCCTTAAATTCCACACTGAAACTCAACAGGAGTTTATCTGAACTTCTTGACTGTTGACCTTTGCAATTCTTCCCATCCACGTATACATACAGATGCACATGCACATGCACATGCACACAGTGTGTAGACAGCTTACAAAGAGCTGTCTGTTTCTCCACTCCCACAGGGAATGATCCTGTATGCAAAGCATCATGCTGTCTGTTTAGGTTCTCTCTCCCTCTCTCTCTCTCTCTCTCTCCAACTATTTTGACACAGAATGACTTGCTTGAGCCCAGGAGCCAGGAGAGTATATAAGGGCTGAAGCCAGCAAGGCTGGAAGCTAAAAATCTGGGACCAGACAAGACAGTTATCAAAACACTGTGCAGATGGCCTCAACAATCAAGACCAAGACACAGGCAGCAAGACACCTGTTCTAGTGTAAGGGTGGGAGAAAGAGATCCAGAGTTTAAAACCTGAAGCTGATATACAAAGGTGGTTAGATGTCTAGAATTTTCAGCAGCTGATCATCATTATGGGACGCGGTAGCTCAGCAGGTTAAACTGCTGAGCTGTAGGCTGCAGATCAGAAGGTCTGCAGTTCGAACCCCGCGCAACGAGGTGAGCTCTCGTTGGTAGTCCCAGCTCCTGTCAACCCAACAGTTTGAAAGCTTCGCAAGTAGATAAATGGGTACCACCTTAAGTGGGCTAATTTGCTGGCGTCCTGTCGGGAAGTCGGCACCACCGGAGGAAAGGATCGGAGGAAGATCGAATGGCGGTGGTGACGACGGACCCGGATGTAACAGCTACAGGACGTCAGCAGCTGGCTCAAGGCATCCTGGGAATTGTAGTCCAGAGCCTGAAAGAGTCGGTTCCCTTACCCCCTCCCCTCACACGCAGTTAAAATGGTGAATTGTATAACTAATGTATATATATGCTTGTAAGCCGCCTAGAGTCCTCCATTAGGGAGGGGATAGGCGGGGTATAAATACCACAATAAATAAATAAATAAATTATTAAGAGCTTCTTTTGCATATGCAATAAAAGCAACTCATCTGAACCTCATCCTGGAATCTTCTGCTGCTAAACTCATGAGTGTCCAACAGATTTATTGCCTTGCCAAGGGTGAAACTCTGGCACATTGGGAGAAGCAAGAGTTTCCACTGCTGGGAAAACAGATGCCCACAAGTATCAGCTTTGTGTAAGAAAAGGCTGTCAGGGTTTTCCTGTGAATTGCAAATTGTTTTCTTTACTTTCTGTTTCCCAAAACAATTTCACTGATAAGGTGCAGGTGGTTGCCACTACATGATGTTATGTCTCAGTCTAAAAACTATCCCATGGGAACTCCCGGGGGGAGACAGTATGCTTGGTTAGGTGCGACACCGCCACCTCATGGCAGTTTATACTATGTACAATCCTGAACGCTTTAGGCTTCATAAATCTGAAAAAGCTTTGTGACCCTCTGATCCTAAGGTTCCACCAATCAGAAAGCTGAAACAAGTGTATATCTCAGCTGTGAACTATGGGTCTATGCTTCTTGACGTCTGTCCGGTCTTTTAGCCATGTTCGTGTGTGTGTTCTACTCCGTGTGAAGACTGGGAAGTGCGTAGCTATGCGTGGCTGTCTGTGTAGGCCATGCCATGAGCCCCTTCATGTCTGTCAATGGAAACAATACACGAAACTCTGCTTGTAAGTTTGTTTTTCCTTTTTGCAATAATGTAACTGTATATACATTTATTGCCTTTATTACAAGTAAACATTTTAGCCATAAAAGCTGCACTCTGTCTGTTTACTCTGCGCCTTAACCCTATAAGCCAGCGTTATCCCACAAAGGCCAGCTTTGCTCTGGTTTCTGGCTGACAGAGAGCCAGAAAAATGCTGGTTCTCAAAACAAGCCAGTATCATCTGACCTGATTTGAAAGTGACGCAAAGTCGTCATATGAGATGCCTTGGGCTGTTCTTCATTCCAAATAAATTCACTGGGAATTCAAATGGAAAATAGTGTGTCAGTAACCAAGTATCATGTCACTATGTAATGTGAGCTTGCATTATAATATTCTATATGTATTCTGGAACAGTGTGCATAAAACACTTTTGACAAAACAATGCCATTTTTGTCCTGAACAGGAAATGTCTAAGGGGTTATTTGGTGCCTAACTAGATAAACCTTAAAGATCACAGTCTGTTGAAACATTGGTCATGACTCAACCAAATGTCACATCCCATTTCTCATCCAAATTGCTACCCCCATTTGAAAATATAAAGTGTTGCATTACTTTATCATTGTTATTCCTTGTTCTCTCATCTGTGGTTTGACACATCTATACTTGATAAATGGGGACCAGTTCTCAGCATATGTTTAAAATTCATTATTTTGACATTGGGTTTTGTTATTTTACACATGGATAAAATGGTTCCCTGACTTTGCAAAAATATAAGGAACTTTTTAAAGGGTAGGGTGATCTGAACCATGTCCCTGTATTTTCTCCTTGCTCAGTTGCTGCGGATCTAGCGGGATCAGCCCGGTTCTAAGGCTCCAGCTCAAGTCACAGCTCCCCCTATTACCAGCCAAACAAGCCATCCAGTTGCCACAAGGAATCCACCTGGACCCTTGTTACTGGGCTCATCCAGCAAGATCTGTCAACAGAGCAAGAAGGGGAAGCTAATATAGATAGAATGTGCAGACCACCTCAATGGGAGGAAGAGGAAGTGCTCATATGAGGAAGAGGATGGCCAGAGACTCCAGAACCCACCCCCCTAATTCTCATTGCCTCCTTATTTTTATTTATTTATTTATTTTATTTAGTTTTGTTATTCACCATTTTACACCCTTGTAAACAATTAGGCTCACCTGGATTGCATTTGGTATGAGCAAAACTTTGAAATGTGATTTTTACTTCATATTTTCTCCGCCAGCTCAGCCCGTATCTTGCATTATTAGTCTCTTGAAATTTAGATTTGTATGAGTGTCTGGTTTTACTTAAGCCTAAATAGGTGACATTAGGGAAGAAATTCACAAAGGTTTATGAATGATCTTGGAAAATCCGTTCACTTTCCAATACCACAAGCCCACTTAAAAGTCCAGGCCAAAGTTAATCTTTAGAATCCCAAGCAATAGGGAAATGTGGTTCTTTTACATTTAAAAGTCTTACATATAAATGGATGTGGTACTATTCCAAAATACTCAGGGAAAGAAATATACATATAATTCAACCAACTTTGGTTTGCCTATGTAAACTGTCTCTGTTTGCTAGAATTCAAAAGGCAGCTAAAGAAATAAATCAAGGAAAAATAATAAAATTAATCACTCACAGATTTATTCCTCTTTTGCTTTTCTCTTAGTGACATTTAGGTAAGTACAAAGACAATATTGGATTCTGGAAGGACCTTACCATGTTCAAGAATGCTTCCCAAGGGGGTTTCCTTGTTTTCTTTAGGACCTCGTGTGAAATCAACCACAAATGGGTCTATTCAAAGATCACTTCTACATTATTTTTTAAAAAATGGATTCATTTTTCAATGGTCAAGACTGTATAAAATGCTCATCGGGCTTGAGCAGTGGTTTTTGCTGCGATTGCAATTCATGTTTAGTGTGGCCAAGTGAGCTGAAAGTCACAGGCAAGGAGACGGAATGTCCGGCTTCCATTCATGTGGGCATCTGATGTCACATGACGTCAAGGGGGAATGCACAGCCCCCGAGCCACATCTCCCTCCCACCACCCAGTCTCTACAGAGACTGACAAATAGTAATTTTCAGTGTGGTGGAAGAAATTATTATGAATATATATATATATATATATATATATGTATATGTATATGTATATGTATATGTATATGTATATGTATATGTATATGTATATGTATATGTATATGTATATGTATATGTATATGTATATAATCAAATCAAATCAAATCAAATCAAATCAAATCAAATCAATTTATTATGGTCATTGACCAGTACAAGTTGGAATTTTACAAAGTAAACACATTGGGCTTTAAAATATAAACCCTCTGATTTGAAATAGTTTTAAATCTAATTTAACAAGTCCCAATTAAATATTAAAATGCATATATATATATATATATATATATATATATATATATATATTATACATATAATATTTATATTATATATAGTTTTCTATATGTACAGTATATAAATATTATAAAATAATATTTATTAAATTTATTAAATTTTTGTTTGCCCTGTTTAGAGGCAGGGGACTGCATCACATACAGGAGGGGCGCGGTAGCTCAGCGGGTTAAGCCGCTGAGCTGTTAGACTGCCGACCATAAGGTCGGCGGTTCGAATCCGTGTGGCGAGGTGAGCGCTCGCCACTTGCCCCAGCTCCTGTCAACCCAACAGTTCGAAAGCTAAGGCAAGTAGATAAATGGGTACCACTTACGTGGGACAATTTGCTGGCGTCCTTTCGGAGGGTCGCCCTCGAACCGAAGAAGATCTGGTGAATCCCGTGGATGGCAGCGGAGGATGGCGGATCCAGAAATGACAACTTCCTGGACGTCAGCAGCCAGCTCGGAAGCGAGGGATTCTGGGGCATGTAGTCCGATACCTGCGGAAGAAGAGCCGGTTCCCTCACCCCCTCCCTAATGCGCGGTTAAACATTGTTAATATATATGCTGTATAATATGTATGAATCTCAATGATTGTAAGCCGCCTAGAGCCCTCCGTCTAGGGAGGGGATTGGCGGGGTATAAATACGTAAATAAATAAAATAAATAAAATCACTTTGTGAAGCAGCTTTGGAGTACTGCTTCATCTGAAGCCATGTAGAAGCAAAGCATCACTTTTTAGCTTTGGGCGAGCCTAATAATCAATATTTAATAGGTGTAAATAGAACTTAAAATTAATTTCATTGAGTTCTTATACTAGTCCTGTCCAGTATTTTTAGTCTGATTCCTGGCATGTCAGAAAAGCCCACAACTATGGGCTCAAAAACATACTCATTTGGCCTCAACGCTACATACCCCAGACATAAATTCAGACAGAAGATCATGGTCTGTGTTCTCCTTTGGTGAGTATCCATAGCTATTTCCACTCAGAGACAACTTTATGGTCTCAATGAATGTCTGTGAAGCGATTGCCTTGGTACGGTCACAAACATGAACTGGCACTTCCTTGTTTCTGTCTTGTGAGCTTTTTTTTTTTAACTGCTGAGTCTACATGTAGTACACTGTATGTGTGTGGCATTATTTAGTTTTATTTTTTTTACTTCAGGTGCAAGCCACCCCAGGCTGAAGCTGCTTTTTGTTTTCAATCTCATGGCTCATCATGGATTGGTTAAAATTCCATGGAGGACAGTGCGTGTGTATTTTTAACTGACTCATCTCTCCGTTTTTGCATGACCGGGAAGCCAGTTTTAAATGAATTGCACATGGGCAAGCAGTACAGTTCTCCTTCTGGTTCCCCTCCTGTATGAAAATGCATTGTTATATAATGTGCTCTTGATAAGGAGATGAAATACATATTTGTACAAAATAAGCACTTTTATTTCACTTTTCCTCACCAAGGGAGAAAAGAATCCAACTTTTCCAGACAACAAATGGTCTTAAACTATGGTTATGCTTGGCCCCCGAATCCTGCTTCTTCAGAAGAACTTACATAAACACAACCAATGTCTCCCTCTTGCATTATTAAAGGTACATTTGGGGGTGGTCTAGCTAAGGAAAAACAGGACAGTGGCAGTTCAACATGGACTGAGAATGGCCCCTGTTCTTTTAGTCCTTTCCTTATATTGCATTTGGGGATGGAGGGAGGGTCAGAGACATTATCATAACTTTACTTGGCAGAGATTTGTAAGCAAGCTGGAGACTTCATGAGCTTCTCTCTGTATTTGTATATTGAACTGGACTGAGAAATCAAGCCCAAATTCCACACTTCATTTTAGAGTTTGGGCAAAATGGGATTAATGTATTCTTAGCTCCCCAAAAAGATTTCCAAATATTTATTTTATTTATTTATCTATCAAATTTTGCCACCGCCCATCTCCCCCAAAAGAGGAACAATAAAGCTAAAAAGATTAAAATACATAAAAACAAGATATATTACATAAAATATAAATATACGGAAGATCGCAAGTTCGGAGGTTTGAATCCCTAGCCCCGCATGACGGAGTGAGCTCCCGCACTCGCTCCAGCTCTTGCCAACCTAGCAATTCGAAAGCATGCAAATGCAAGTAGATGAATAGGTACCATTTTGGTGGGTAGGTAACAGCGTTCCACACGCGTCATGCGGCCACATGACCATGGAAGCGTCTTTGGACAACGCTGGCTCCTTGGCTAACAAACAGAGATGAGCACTGGCTCCTAGAGTCGGACACGACTGTGTGGGGGAATCTTTACCTTTTTATATATATGTGTGTGTGTTTGTGTGTTTGTTTGTGTGTGTGTGGTTAATTAACTATACATTAATAATATAAAGTAACCTCAAAATTAATTGTAACAATTAAAAAAGGAAGAGGAAATGTTATAACTATGTTAACATTCAGGAAAGGCTGCGAAGACAGTGCTTTGAAGACAGTGTCATGCAACCAGAGGCAGCTATAGCAGGTGAGGATTTTGATGGTGGCTGGCTGTAATTTCCATGATGATGTCATGTATAGATGTTACTTTATTGCAGGGTTGTATTGGTTTTATAAATGGTAAACTGCCTGCAATATTTTGATGGAGAAGCATGCAAATATTTATATAAATGAATTAATTAATAAAAAAAAACAGAACAACTCAATTCTAGTTAAATTGCTTGAAAGCCTTCTTCCTGACCCTTTTGTCAAAGAAAAAAAAATCTAATTCAAATTTTGACAAAGAACACATCAACAATCCATTGTTGTTAACCAAGTATTGATACCTTTGTCTGGTGTTGTATGATCTATTTTGTGCCAGCTCTTTTGTGGCCAATAATCTCTGTGCCCACAAATACTCTCATAAATTCCAAGTATAAAGGAATCCAAAGCCCAAAGGAACATACATCTTTAGCCATAGTGATTGATCAAGAGTCATTTTAACCATTGTGTTGATTTCAGTCTAAAATGTGCATTATAGTCCAGACCCTGTGCATTAATGTTCCAGCTTATGAGTTGCTTCTCCAGCAGCAAACTGATTGTCACCAACCCTTATTGAATATTCTCTGAGGTTCAGCGGGTAAGACGCCAGGCTTGTCGATCGCAAGTTCGGAGGTTCGAACCCCTAGCCATATGTGTGGAGGGAGCTCCCGCACTTGCCCCAGCTCTTGCCAACCTAGCAATTCGAAAGCATGCAAATGCAGGTAGATAAATAGGTACCACTTCAGTGGGTAGGTAACAGCGTTCCGCGTGTGTCATGCCGGCCACATGACCGTGGAAGCGTCTTTGGACAACGCTGGCTCTTCGGCTAACAAACGGAGATGAGCACCGGCCCCTAGAGTCAGACACGACTGCACAAATGTGTGGGGGGAACCTTTACCTTTATCTAATATATGCAAAGCAAAATTGTTGCTCTATTAGTCTTATTTTAAGCTCCTAGAAAATTAATTCAGCTTTATTTAAAATGATCCTCCATTGGTTTATCAGGATAGGACATTCAAGCTCATTATTCTACAGGTTGCAGAAATAACTGATATCATTTTGTTGCTTAGAACAGTTTCATACTGGAAATAAAGATCTACATAAGGAAACTAACAAGACTTTAAAAACTATCTTCTGCATTAAAGGCTGCTGATCAATTTGTCTTTTTTGGTAAGGCAAAGCAAAAACAAAAAATAGGGAAAATATCATTAATAATAATACAGAATTTAAAAGAAAGACAACCTACAACAAACCCAGAGAACTCGTTTCTTCCACTTCCCCAAAGGATAGGTATGGAATCCTGAAGTTAAATATTAATACATATTCAATATTTCTGTCAAAAATAAACTTTGTATAAAATCTTTAAACAATTGAACTTAACTCATTTGAAACCAGATTGGTATGCATGTCCATTACTTTTATAAAATATGCAGGTCACAGAATAAATGTACAAGTTATTTAACAATTACTACTATCTGCCATCATTGTGCCATCATAGTAGAGGTCATAGTGAAATCATGGTGAAACTGCTCTACTTGTTATAGTTACTGTAGAGATAGGGATTATTGCAGATATATTATGCCAGCAAGCAGACAGAGCGGATATGAGAAGAACTTTCAAGATGACATATAAAATTTGCTATTGATTTTTACCTTCCTGTGTTTTAACTGCTGCACAATGTTGTCAGCATAACAAATGCCTTCATTTCATCTTTTAAATGTTCTTGATTGTAAAATCTGTGGATTAGGGCAGTCTGTAAATAAATGATGAATGGAAGATTGGCAGCAATATCTATGTCTGGAAAGGATATCCAGGACAAGGAAGCTGTGCAGCTTTAATGACTTTAGGGGGCTCCCGAGCAGTGTCCTTGAGGCAGCAAATCAATTATCTGAATGACTGGTATAACTATTGTTTGCTCCATTCCTGGTTGCAGATGTATTTTCTTTCAGCCAAAAGAGGGTTCAAAGGACTATGCATAGCCTTTTATGCACAAAATGCTTTATACTCCCGTCTCCACTACAAACCACCCTTGATGGTTGAGGGAACCTATGAAGTGATACCTGATCCAGCACTGACATTAGAAGTCTGCATCTTTGGGTACCTATTAAGCATCCTAAGAGACCTCCCAATGCTAGTCCCTGAAAAACCACAGCTATTGCCAACTGCTTTTTCATATTCTTTCTCTTGATAGCAGCAGGTCTGTCTCCTCAGGAGGCCTGCCCCACATCTCGTGTCTGTCTCTATGCCTGTTCAAGTGTTTCAGGTCCTTGTTTGGCATCTTTTGGAATATTAATCCTAGAAGAATCCTAGAATTGTTGAAAGGGCCCATTCAGGCCATTAATCTAACAACTTACTCGATGCAGGAATCCAAATTAGCATTCACAACAGATGGCTGTCCAGTCCTGTTGACACATTTTTAGCCAAAGGAAGCCAGTTCTATCCAAGTCAGCACAAGCTACTGACTAATTCATAGAACTTCCTCTCTCTTTGGCCTAAAGGCTTAAAACTCAGGCTCTGGACATGAAATACCCCACGCAAAAGTCATACCTGTTACCTACAGGTAGGCCAGCTATACAACATGGGATGAGTACACAATCCCCCTGTCCTTCTCTCAGTCTGCAGTCCCCTCTTCAGATCCTGCTGATTTCTGGTTGCTTAAAATCAATCAAGGCTTAAAATCAAAGGAGGAAATCAATTTAGAGAAAACTATTGGTTGTGGGCTTTGCTGTGGTCCTGCCTCCTTTTTGTTTCAGCCACATAAATTTTCCCTTGTCCTGCCCACACGCTGTCATCAGCTAGCGATATTAGGCAGAGAAAATGAACAATTGACAGAGGAGACAAAGCGTGGGGAAATCTCTGGTTCCAATTTTTCATAAACATGGCATGGCAGTAAGAGCCTTTCTCCGGTCTTTGTGCCAGCACTTGTATTCAGAAGGATTCCGACCTTTGACTGTGGAAGCTCGGTTAAGGCAACATGACTAATAGTTGATGCCCACTGACAGACTTATCCTCCATCAATCTGGTAGAACCATTGCTTCCAGCAGCAGATTCTTTAAATTAATTAGACATTTGGCAAAGAGGTGCAACTTTATTTTTTCCCAAATATACTGCCAATCTGTTTCATTGAGTAAGCCTAAAATCTATCATTAAGAGAGATTCTAATTTAAAATTAATGTTTTAATAGTTTACTTTAAAAAAAATACTCTTCCTCCTTCAAGGTTCAGCACTGTTTCATAAAAAAAAACTTACTTTCATGATCAGTAACTTTAGTCCACGTTCAGCGTTCAACAGTTAATGGATAATGTGATAAGTGCTTTGGATTCAAAAGGATTTTAACTTTTGCCAAGGCCCCTTGCCAAATTCCTCTGATTCTCCCTCTCCACTGTAGCTCCCACGTCTTTCTGAGGTTGTTTCGGATGTTCCCCAACCTCAGCCTTCAAGAACAGCTTTTCACAGGCCTGTAGAGGAGGTGGGAAAGTTCACCTTAATGTAGGATACAAGCCCTTTTTGCTGCTGTCGATTCAACTACTGTTAAGGGAATCCCAGAAAGTTGTCATTCTTTTAGTATTCAGAGGGGAAGCTTTCCTTTCTCACTACTAAACTCTGAACAGCTCCTAAGAATATGCTGGGGTTTTTTGAGTGCGAAGTTGCTCTGCACTGTAGTAAAACTAAGCTGCATGAATGTAATGTTTCCTAATTTTTAAAGAAATCCCTTATGCACACAGGAGGGCTAAGTCAGGACAATTACAGGCAAGTGAAACTTACTTGCAAGTAATGCATTTAAGAAAATACAATTCTTGGATGTCCAAACTTGCATTTCTGCATGAGTCATTTCCATCAGAGCATTTGATTTCATTTTCCATTTCCACTGGGAAAAAAAAATTATCTTGTAGAACACATCCGTAAATGCTCTCCTAAATAATGTGATGTCATATTAGTGCATTTTCAGGACAAGCACCTTCAACTGCCTTCCATTTAAAACTTACCTAATCTACACTTATTAACCTTTTGAGAGACTCTGTTCTCCTTCAGGGTTCTGGGATCTAAGCCTTCAGTTTTATTATTTATTACTGAAGAGCTTAACCAAAATATCAGTCCAGCCTCAAAGTTCAAAGCTAATGTTTCAGAACCAGCAGAGCTGGGATTTATGTTAATATGCATTATAAATAGTAAACTCACAAAGGAATTATAAATACTTTGAATCCAGGTACAGTATGTTGAATGTCAATATTCCATCTATACAAGGATTGGCAGTGTTATCAAATATTATTTTTACTACAGTATACACATACCAGAAAGGATGCATTTAGAGCCATGTTAAACTCAATCATGCATTTTGCTTATCTATATCAGAAACAGCCCGGCAAGTAGCAGTGCCTAGCTGACCTTGACTTCTCTTGGAAAAAGCTAAACATAGACAAACCTGATTAGTTCTTGGATAGGACAACAACAGGAAATCCCAGGGCTGTAGGACAGAGTGGGAAGTCAAAAAACATCCTGAAAGAAAGCAAGGGCAATTCACTTCTGTAATGTTGCCAAGAAAACTGCAAAAAATGTAGACATCAGGAGTCAAGCTTGTCTCAGGGGAGTTTATACCTTTACTCTAGAAACAGTTTTTATAAAAGAGGATTAAAACTTCCCCTCTAGGACACTTTCCCCCCCCTTGTTTCTGACTCCCCTGCCTGTTTCTGCTATTAGGGGAATTATTTAAACCAGTATTTCTCAACCTTGGCAACTTGAAGTTGTGTGGACTTCAACTCCCAGAATTCTTCTTCCAAGTGAAAATTTGTGATTTCCCTGAATGTGGTCAATTGCCTTCTCCTTTCTTTTTCACCCTGTTTGTCTGCTTGTCTGTAATAGCAAACTAATTCTGATGTAGAAGAGAGAACACAGTGATTAAAAACACTTGCAGTTACTGTGATATTATTTATAAAAGATCTGTATGTTAGATAGTAACTTTGGTGCCATCGAGGTGGGTTCAACTTCTTGTGCCTGTATGGACAAATGTTTGCCCCCTTGATGTTCCTAGTAATATCTCATTACTCTTCCACTGGATTCCAGGCTAAAGGTGGCATTTGAAGCTCCCATTAACTGCTGGCTGCATGGACAATTATTTTATCATTATCTGTATAATTTTTTAAAAAGTTACAGGTTAAATTCTGCAGCAGGCTTCAGCAAGGAAGATGGGCTTTATGGCTCTAGGTAATGAATTTTTAAAACTTGGCAGCGATTATTACTGTAGGCTAGATCTGAGCCATTGGCCTGGAAAAGAGCCATGTTATTTCTATGAACCATTCAAAATCCCTGAGAGGTCTTCTTTAATTTATCTTCCAACACTTCAGTTTCCATTACAGACCATCATGGTAGGCAAAAGCAGACATGCACATTAGTTTCACACAAGGCACCTTGGCTTTGCCTCATCAAGGTGCACAAGGGACATGCTCCACCTTGAAGAGATGCCTTGCATCAACTTGAAGCTGCAACCAGCAGTTTGAAGAGCAGAAGAGCCTTCTGCGCATGTGCAACACCTATGGAACTGGAGTTGCTGGAAGAGACAGGTGAGGCAGCTCTGCAGCTCAGCTACTAGCTTTTTTGGGGTGGGGGGAGGGTTACTGACATCATCTTTTGCTTTACTTTTCCTCCCTCCAGTCTTTGTAGTGACTGACCAACTGTAGAATGTAATCTGTATTACTGCTCAACTGAGTCAGATTGTATTTTGCCCTTGTGTGCTGTGCATCTCTTATTCAAGACAACTGCGAACATGCCCCATTAGGATTACAGTGAGGAAAGAGACTCAAATACATTAGGTGACACTGAATAAAATATACAGTAGCCACACACGCACGTACGCACAACGAGCCTAAAGCCAATTCCATCCTCTGCTGGAAGGGTGGATAACTCTCCTATCATCAGAGTCCACAGCTTGACCCCCAACAAACTGAAGGCCACAGGTGATGTTGCCAGAAGGATGGTGATGTCGATGGAAGAGTGACACCAACATTTCCAGCCATGTTTAGTGTTCTTCAGGCATTTTAGGGGGGGGGGGGCAAAAACTCTCATAAATAAATAAAATAAATTTCTACCCTTTAAAATATTTCAATCATCCCTTCCAAAAAGCTTGGAAATGTGCCACCAAACTTCACAATGTTTCAGCCCATTTTGAGGGCTGAAGGGCATTAAGGGTGGAAGTGGCTCGTCTCCCAAAACCTATGTCATTTCCATCCTTACTTCTTTTCTTTTCTTAGTCATATCATTGAACAAACAAACATTAGCATAATTTTGGGGTGCTGGGGGTGCAAGTGACATTTCGCCTGCTAAGTGCAGAAAGTTCAATGCGAGAGTCACCAAAAACTTAGATAGGAAAGGCTAATTGGGTGAGGCTAGGCTCAGTACCTACATCTTCTGCCATCCCTTCTTCATGAAGTTCTGAGAAACTCCTCTTGGCTTGCTTTTGGAAAGAAAGAACCCTGGAAAGTTAAAGCACTTGTGTGGCAGCTCTATTTACAAAAACACAAACTTCCTGGGGAATCATAGCAAATGCCAGGGCTGCTGTGCAGAATTCTAAGGGCTTAAGCCATTCTCCACTCTTCAGAAATAGATGAATAAGCTAGAACTGAACAAGCAATTCTAGCCTGAGAGCCTGAGTTTAAGCTAGCGGGCCAGCAATGTGTAGCTAGGCCACCTTTTAGTCATCTCGCAGTGAGCATTAGCCCTCCCAAAGCAAAGAGTTTGCAATACTTCTTCCAGCCAGCAGCAAACTCCTGTCTGTTTTTCAGAGCTTTGCGCGTCAGCCCCGAGGTTGAGCCGTGAATGCAGAAGGTCCACTGGGCTACAAGCCTGTGTTGTGCTCAAGAACCAAAGAGAGGGGGGAAATGCTGCAAAACTAAAACAAAACGCTGACTCCTGTGGTACTCTTGATTTCTCAAGACGCTGCAGAGATCCAGCTTAATGCCTTTTTTTTTTCCTTTCCCCTGAATGAAGGCTTCCTATATCTGTAAGACTAAAACTACGATTTCCATCAAGAGAATAGACTTGAGTCAAAACACAGTTTGTTCCGGAATGCATCTCTTCCTCGAGGCTGATTGAAGCACAGGATATTGAAGTATTTTGTTACATCTCTCAAGAAGAGAGCTGTTTTGTAAGGCTTGTTCCAAGTCTAAATGGCTCCTTAAATTTCAAGAGGCCTTAGCTAAATGTTTTAAAAGCTTCCACAGCATAGTATATTGGCTTACGTTTGGTATTTCTTTTTGGATTCTCCTATTTGTTTCTTTCCAGAGCACAGGCAACTGTTAAACATATTTGACAAAAGAACAGCCACCAATTGATTTTTTAAAATCAAAATATTTTCCTGGTTGAACATGAGGTTGTTGTTGTTGTTGTTGTTATTATTATTATTATTATTATTATTATTATTATATTTTGGTGCCTTCGAGTCAATGTTGACTCCTGGTGACTGCCTGAACTAGTCCCTACAGTAATAGTTAACTTGAAATAAAATGGATAACCTTCACTGCAGATTAGTATAAATAAATAAATAAACAATACAAAACAATGGTCGGACAGTAACGCTGTTCAAGTTTTAAAAAGATTAACCTAGATCAGAATGATTAATAAGGGTGTACAATTACATAATTAGGAAAGGAAGACAAAGAATTACTTAAAGAGAAACACGTATATTACAAAGTGGAATAGCGTAGTATAACGTCCAGCCATATGTTTTCTTACAACCAATATAAAATCATCTTAGAGTTGGATTTGTGCTTCTTGGAAAAACTCACCAGTATATGAATCACACCTTGATTTTAAACCCCCTTCCCCAGACACACAGAGAAAGAAAAAGAGAACAGGTTAGAATTAGCACACTTGGAATGTAGCATTAGTAGAATGGCATTACTAGTTCCATTATCTGTACAAATCTACTTGATTTCCTCTCATTTCTTTTTATAAACTGCTTATTTTATGATCCATTTGGACATATTAGTACTTATCCCTTTGAGCACTATGATGTTAACATCTGTAAAAGAAGACTCTTCTGCATGCTTGAAACAGCTGGGGGGATGGGGGAACCTCCTTGTAGAATGTTTGGTCTTAAAATGGCTAGCAGCCATCTTGATTATCTGTAGGTAAAAATTAGTCCAGGAGTGGGCAATTTTTGGGTGGCTAAGGGCAGCACTTGGAAATTTTAGGAAGGCTGAGGTCTGCCAAGCAGATTGGACATCGTGTGGGTGTGCAGAATTAGGATTTTGGAGGGGGGTGTCTTTTTTTAACTATGGCATGGATATTTGGGGGTTGTATTACATTTTCATAATTTTTACCACCTCAAAATACTGGAAAACAGGCCATCAATGTTCAGAAATCACAGTCAGAAGTGATTTCAGAGGTCATATAAAAAGAGGATTCAGGGGTTACGAGGAGTCCTAGGAATGCTGATTGCACACCCCTCTTCTAGGCCTCAACCCAATTGTTATACCATAATAGACCATTTGTAGTCGTTTTTTCCTGTGTCCTTGCTTACTGTAAGCCATCACACACCCCATTTCTCAATTATAGTACCTAGAAATTAGCAAAAAATTAAGGAAGAACAAAATTCAGAGTGAAAAACCAAAGGGTTAAAGGTTAAACATTAACTCTTGCTCTGGGAAGGAGCTAACTGGAAGGTTTGCAAATTTAGTTTAGACAGATGTTTGTTATTTATTTATTTTTTAAAAAAACTCCCAGAAATATTTATAGGAAGGAACAGCGTGCCCATTCAATGTGATGCTGAGTGCACACATGAATATTGCATGGTTTGGACACACACCGATCCTTTGTTCAGATTGCTAGCTCCATTGGATGGAATCGAGTGTGTATATGTGAACCTGTTGACCCATCATGCATGGAATTCATTTTTTTTTCTAGGATTTAGCACGAATAATCCTATGAGCTGAATTCAAGCAGGCAGAAACTCTGGAATGATTTGTATTGCCACAAATAAGTTACAAATTAGCTTCAAGTTTCCTGAAAAAGCAACACAAATCTTCATTAGAGGAGTAATGATCATTAATGCACTGTAACTAAAATGGTCTGCTTCCTTTTCTTGTTAGAATCAGGATGATAGATGGAAACCATTTCCAGTTTCTGACTGCCACTGCAGTTCTAATGGGCATGGTGAATAAAACACACAATTGGAGCGAATGCAGGGAGCAAGACCACATAGCCATGATTTCATCGCATTGCTCCCTCACTCCATCCCCTGCCTCCAGTTTCCGCCATCCATCAATGGCCAAGATTACTGGGTAGCTTTTACACTGTGTAAGAATAATAATGGTTTCAATTGTTGTTGTTGCTGTTGTTGTTAGACTTTTCATTATTGGATCTGAGTGGCAAACCTGAAAGCAACCCATTTCACTCTTCACATTTTTTTTAACAAGACTCTTGTGGATTTGATGCCCTTTGTCTTTATAGTTGAAAGCTATTCAGTGCAACATCATAATCTACATTCATAGGACCCAGCAATATTATTCCAATTCCTGTTCTTGTTATTATTCACAGAAGAATGGCTTGCAAACTAGTGCTCTTGACCAAGTAAATCTGAATTATGATTTTCCTTCTATTCTCCAGACATTTTTTCTTACTTTTTTTGTCCAAAGGAGTCAGTCCTTCATTACTTCATTTCTACTCGCTCCAGTTGTAATAAAGCAGTGAGTGCATGGCTTCCATACTGTGTTCAGGTTCCTTCCTGATTAGCATCAGCTTAAGTAAGAACGACTAAGTCGTTTTCAGTCCCCAGTGTGTCTGGGAGAACTAATGGAGTTTAAAGCATTAGGAGCTAGTGGAATATAAGCAATGCACCAGAATATTCAAGCACACCCCCAAAACCATCCAAGCAATGTAATCCTATGGGATTTGAAAAAGGAAAATTTGTAATGAAAGAATTGCCATTTGCAGGCTCACACTAACTAGTGCATAAAAAAGGGAAGAACAAATATTACACCTATATGTTATTTTGACTTATTGTGAATTATTCACAATAAAATGAAGGAAAATTCATTATGCCAACTCCAGGGCTGGCATTGTTCCTTCCTCCCTCCCCCCTTGAGGGTATGACTGGAGAAGGAGGGCCCTTTATACCTGACAGGTCCAGAGCCTTCTAATCTCAACCTGACATGCCTCTTTTTTGCCATGAGAATCAGCAAAGGTGAAGACTTCTTTGAATCAAGTTTGACACCTGGTGACTTCATGGACCGTGTGATTTTCTTAGCTACAGTATGGAAGCAATTTGCTATTGCCTTCTTTCAGGATAAGTCTGAAAGGCCTTCCAGAAGAACTTAAAGACCTGGTTCTGCCACCTCACCTGGGATGGGTACAGAACAGCTCCTCCTGGGGAAGGCTGGTGCCACAGAGCCCTTTTAAGTACAATCTTATCACCCCTTGGATTTTATATTTAATTTATTAATATTTATATGATATATGTTGTTTTTGTATTTGCACTGTTTTTTATCTATTTTAACTGTTGTAAACCGCCCAGAGTCCCCTTCGGGGGAGATGGAGCGGTAATAGAAATGGAAAGAATAAATAAATAAATAAGTGCAAGTGGTAAGCCACTAATGGTGGAGCGATAATAGTGGACATCATCATCTACAAAGCACCTCTGTGGATAAAGCTCTTTTTTAAGGGGATCCTCCTCAATTTCATCCTAGGAAACAAAGAATTGCAATTTAAAAGAGCTGGTGGATTAAAAACTACCCACAGTCAATAGATCATATGGCAAAACTGTTTCTAGGCTATGCCATTTCAGCCTACAGAGGAAGGATGGTATGTCAGATTACTACTCACCCAAATTAAACATTATATGCATATAGAAAGCTGTTCTAGATTTGTCTGCCACGCTGGCTTTCTGGGCATAGAGGTTCTTTTGTTGTGTAAGGAAGCATCCATATACATGATCCTCTACTTACTCCATTGTTTTCTAGGCTTCTATCGCTTCTACATTCACTGAACTCCAAGTTTAAGAGGTTAACATATGTAGGGGTCAACAAAAATCTAGATGAATATTTCACACACACACACACACAGACGGGGCGCAATGACTCAGCGGGTGAGACGCCAGGCTTGATCGGAAGATTGCAAGTTCGGAGGTTCGAATCCCTAGTCCTGCGTGACGGAGTGAGTTCCCGCACTCACCCCAGCTCTTGCCAACCTAGCAATTCGAAAGCATGCAAATGCAAGTAGATTAATAGGTACAACTTCGGTGGGATGGTAACAGCGTTCCGCACTCATCATGCCGGCCACATGACCGTGGAAGCGTCTTCGGACAACGCTGGCTCTTCGGCTAACAAACGGAGATGAGCACCGGCCCCTAGAGTCAGACATGACTGTGCAGGGGAAACCTTTACCTTTTATACACACACACACACACACTATACATACATACATACATACATACATACATACATACATACATATGACACACACACACATACATACAATACACACACACATACACATATCCAGTGTATTAGATCTGTACCTGAAATACAGATAGTCCTTGTTTAGCTACTACCTTGTGTAACGACTGTTCACAGTTACAACGGTGTTGAAAAAGTAACTTTATGACCAATCCTCGCATTTACAACCTTTGCAGGTCTATAAAGCAAAGGAAAGCTGAAGTAAGATCATAAGCACAGTCACAGTTTCACTTAGTGACCACTTCTCTTAATGACCAAGTTGCTGGTCCCAATTGTGGTCGCTAAACAATGACTACCTGTAAGGTCCTGCAGTTGAACTTCAAGAAGACTAACAAGTAGGGTGACCATACGTCCCATTTTGAACAGGACAGTCCCGTTATTTTAGCATTTTTCAACCGTCCCGTCGTTTTGATCAAAATCTCAATTTTGTCCCTTTTTTAAACCCGGCGGGAAGGAGGACAGGAAGACAGGAAGGAGGACTGGAGCTGGACTTGCCATTGGAGGCAGCCCGGAAGAGGCCCTATCAGCGCGGCAACTGGAAGCCCAGTTGCCACGTGCGATCCCAGCAGCAGAAGCAGCACCACAGTCCAGGTTCCTGCCTCCTTACCTGATCCTGAGATTGTCTGCCCAGCAGTGGTGAGGCCAGGGAAAGCAGGCACGGGAAGGTTGTGGAAAGAGGGTTTGTGTGTGTGTGTGTGTGTGTGTGTGTGCGTGCGTGTGCGCGCGCACGCAGATTACTTGCTCAGAGTAATCGCGCGCGCACACACACACACACACACACACACACACACTCTTTCTCCAGTCTCCCTGCAACAGGTGTGGGTGCATTTGGTCATGGGGAGGCTGGAGAAAGAGGGTATGGGGTGCGTGTGTGTGTATGTGTGCGCATCTGATCGGGCTTGGCCGAGAGAGGAAAGTTGTCGGGCCGTTGAGCAGGAGAAGCCGGCTGCGCTCGGCTGCTTCAGCCACACCACTCCGCCCCTTGCTGCCCGCTGAAGCTCCCCAGGGTGGCCGCTCCTGCTTCTCCTGCTCGGCGGCCCGACAACTCTCCTCCCTCGGCCAAGCCCAATCAGATGCACACACACACACACACACACACTCACAGGACAGACTGCCCTGGCAGGAGCTAACCATGCTGGGGGGCTTCAGCGGGTGGCGAGGGGCAGAGTGGTATGGCTGAAGCCCCTCAGTGCGGCCGGCTCCTGCCAAGGGCAGTCTGTCCTGTGAGTGTGTGTGTGTGCATCTGATCAGGCTTGGCCAAGGGAGGAGAGTTGTTGCCGCTGCCGCCGCTGAGCAAGAAAAACAGGAGCCAGCTACGCTGGGGGGCTTCAGCCACACCACTCCGCCCCTTGCCACCCGCTGAAGCCCCCCAGCGCGGCCGGCTCCTGCTCGGCGGCCCGACAACTCTCCTCCCTCGGCCAAGCCCGATCAGATGCACACACACACACGCACACACTCACAGGACAGACTGCCCTGGCAGGAGCTGGCCATGCTGGGGGGCTTCAGCGGGTGGCGACGGGCGGAGTGGTGTGGCTGAAGCCTCCCAGCACGGCCGGCTCCTGCTGAGGGCAGTCTGTCCTGTGAGTGTGAGTGTGTGTGTGTGCATCTTTTTTTTTAATATAAAATTTTAATTTTATTTACATTCAATATAAACAAAACATATAACACATAACAATAACTACATTTATGTATACATATTTACATTTGATTTATAATATTCATTATCTAATATATTTCATATAACATATATTTATTCTAAATTATTTTCCCTGTTTCCCTCTTCCCTTCTTCTTCCTCTAACCCTTTCTAACTACTTTATTTATATATATCTATTTCTAACCTTACCACTATTTTCTTTTTCTTCTCTTATGTTATATTACTGATTTATTAAGTATTTATTTCAAATTCAATTTTTGACTTATACATCTTTACCATACAATACATACGTACATTTCATTAAAATACCTTCAGTTTTCTTAACAAAAAATTGTGTAAATACTTGATTTACATTTTGATTCTTTCTTCTATATATATTCAAAAAGAACATAATATTAAGTAGAGATTAATAAACTATAAAAATAAAAATACAAACATAGGGGGGGTGGGGGAAAAAAGAGATGTAAGAAGAAAAATGTGTGTATGTGCATCTGATCGGGCTTGGCCGAGGGAGGAGAGTTGTCTGGCCGCTGAGCAGGAGAAGCAGGAGCCGGCCACCCTGGGGAGCTTCAGCGGGCAGCAAGGGGGGGAGTGGTGTGGCTGAAGCAGCCGAGCACAGCCGGCTCCTCCTGCTTCTCCTGCTCTGCGGCGGTGGCAGCAGCAGCGACTCTCCTCCCTCCCTCGGCCAAGCCCGAGGGGGATGGGGCAGTGGTGGGCCTCCATCCCCTCCATCCCCGCCCCTTGTTCTCCAGCCGATAACGGTGTTGTGTGCACAGTGTGTGTACTCCGGCCTCCCCCAAACACACCAGCTCTGCCGCACCATTTACTGCTAGAAGAAAAAAAAGCCTTTAAAAATCGGGAAAAAAAATTAAAATCCGAGCCAATCACACTGATGGGGGCGGGGTTTGCAGGCGGGAGCCAATCGTGTGGGGCGGGGGTGTGGTTTGCAGGTGGGAGCCAATTGCGTGGACTGGGGGGCGGGGTTTGGAGGCCGGCATGGTGGCATAAGACCCTGTCCCGTTTTGCCATCCCAAATGTCCCGTTTTTGTCTGAAGGAAATATGGTCAGCCTACTAACAAGGCAATCATATTCATATACATATACCTGCCTATTAAGAAGTAAATCATAAAGAGATCAGTGGAAATCTCTGGAAAGTATGTAAAGGACTCCTACCTTAAGTTCCTTCTGAAAGTGATGTTGTGTCTAAAACTATGTACACTTTGGGAGGAAATACATCCAATGGATCTCGTCAGAGTTTTCTGAGTAAGCGTGTATAGGATTGTACTGCTGGCCTGCAATGAAGCACAATTCAAGCCTCTCCAGATGCCTTTTAGAATTTGCTGGCAAAATGTTTTACCTATTGGTAGTTTTCATGACACAAAACCCTTCCCATATCAAGGTCAGTGTAGGTTCCCTCCTCTCTCACCATTTTCACAATGTAATTGGGAAGATTACAGTACCAGCATTGCTTTTATTTCAGGAATCTCAGCTATTCTTTTTTTTTTTTTTTTGCAGATATAATTTTTTATTATTACATTCAACATAAAACATAAACAAAACATATAACACATAACAATGATCATATATAACACATAACAATGGTTACATTTATGTATATATATTTACATTTGATTTTATATAATTATTTTTATTATATTTAATACAATGTATCCTTCTTTTTTTGTCTCTAATCTTTTCTCTCCTTTATCTTTCAATCTCTTCTAACCTATTCTCTCTCTATCTATTCCTTTCCCTTTCCTTTCCTTTTGATTCTTCCTTTAACTCCTTTTCTCTTTCATCCATTCCCTTCTTTTTTAACCCTCTCTCTCTCTCTCTCTAATCTCTTCTCTCACTTACCTTACTCACTCTTTCTAACCCTCCCATCTCTCTCTCAGCTATTCTTCTTCAACACATAAGGCAGGCTGTTTTCAGTGAGACACTTGTCAGACACTTCCCTCCTCCCATCCCTGCGGTCTCCATTTTCATCTGAAACCAGGCAGATGTTTTACTCTGCTGTCCCCCTCCTCCTACCCCATAGAGGTTTAATGTCTTAATCATGGACTGCTGTCTGTGTGTGCATTTTACTACTCATCCGCATTCACCTCAATCACCACTACTCCTGAGAAGAATTTCTGTTTGCAGGCTTACTACTATGCCATCCAGGTCACATTGGAAAGGAAACCTCTTTGAATGGTGCTTTATCGCCATCTCCCCATAGTTACATAGAACACTTCCCCTGCCTCTACCCCTTTAGTTCTCTCTTGTAAACACAATAGATACTAGCTGGAGGGAAAGTAGCTGGGGAAACAAGATGGGAGTAAAGTTAAAGGAGCACATGCTGTGCAACTAAAAGCCATCTGGAACATGTAGGGAGACAACAGTTTCGGGAGCCAACCAAATATTTTATAGCTTATATCTGGATGGCTTAGCATAGAAAAATACAGATAAAGAACACATAAACAGCAATGCTGAATGACTTTGGCATGATTAGAACAGCCAGTCAATTTTGTGAAAATGAGGAATTGTAGGGCATGCTAAAATGGTTATATTTTATTTTATTTTATCAATTGAGCAGGCTACCTCTATTGCAATAGGAGCTCTAGGTGGCTTACAAAGCATAAATGGTTAGGTTTAAAACAACAGCACAGCAAGAGAAATCAAGCCGATAACATTACAATTGCTAAAACCCATGTTGGGGAAACAAAAAAACCAATTACACACCATTAAATGTCAATAAACAAATGGGGCTGTCTGGAAGACCTCTTAATGACCTCAATAAAACACAGAACAGAATGGAAAGATTAAGCAACAATCAAGCATATTTACTTTAAAATATATTCCTCCCAAATTGATGGAACTTAAATCCAGGATGATATTGTTCAAACTGGATAACTAGGATTCAAATGTCCCACCAAGAGTGATTCTCTTGAAAAGATTCCCCTGAAATTTTTAAAGCATTTTCTTGGTACTTTGGCAGAAATCTCATGTTGAAAATAAATTGCTACTGCTACTCCCAATAAACATGCTTTTACAGTCCCCAATACATTTGATACGTACTCAATTGCCAGTATGGAGCTAACCGCATCCCATAAGCTGTCACTTGATTTAAATTTACTCACTGCTTCAATAGCTGCCATTTATGCATGCACGGTCTCTCTCTGCCGGGCCCACGCTGTGCTTAATTGGTCCTTGTGCTCTGATTATCATGGATAGATGATGTTCGAAGAGGAAAGAGAATGAAATCTGGAAGGGTTCAACATGCATTTAAGAAAATGCAGGGAGGTCTCTGACCTACGGTTTGAAATGTTATACACTAGTTTTGATGAAGTGAATACTCTGAATTCCTTACAAAAATGGGTATGTATCTCTCCTTCAAATACACTGAATAAGAATCAACCCCAAGTTGCTAACCCAATGTGTTCTTTAATTTTAAAAAGTATGTTATTTTCTTTAGCTGTACAAGCTCATCAACTTTCCTTCCTTGATATCTTCCCAAGATCTTGGACTACAAGTCCCAGGATCCCTTGCTTATAGGGACATTGACTGGACTGATAGGCCTTATTTGTGGTGTAGTTTTATACACATGGGTGACATCAGCTTGGGAAGGCCTGCCATGCCAAATGGTACTAGGACGAACCAGATAGAAAAAAAGTTTTAGCACATAAACTGGGAAGATACGCATCTCCAGAGGTTGATGAATACATTACAATTCCCAGCATTCTTTGTTACTGACCATGCTGGCTGGTGTGCTGAGACTGCTGATTCAGCAGAATCTAGGGAGCTACAGGTTGCCTATCCCTGACTCAAGGAAAGAGTCCAAAATACTTTTCCTTCCGAGGCAAAGTAGATGCTCTGTTTTTCATTCATATTTATTTGCTAGCAATCTGCACATTATAAGGGGAGAGGATGGTCTCCCCTGTAATTAAATAAGGAGTCTATCATGTGTTTTGAATCATTAAACTTTAAAATGGCAGTCTAATAAGACTAATGATTATCCAATTGCTTCATTCTGAAAATCATATTTTCTTCTCATTTGGACATGGGCATGGCTACTGAAATTAATGGCTCACATTTGCACACAGCGAGTGTCTTCATGTTTATTTCCAGTTCAGAATATGTCACTCACAGATTTCTCATCAAACTTCCAATATTCATTTCTTTGGCAAAGTGATTCTTAACTGGCTGTATTTGCATAAAAGCATGATCACTTATCTAATTAAGCATTATGTTAATAGCACCAACCATAACATTAGAATTACCAAGGCATTTATACAGACTATAAGAATTATTTTGCTTCTTATGATACATTAAAAACTTAGTATTAAAGACTATCCTAAAAAAAAACAGAACAGTTTTGGAACTTTTAAAAGTAAGTGTGCATGTATTTTTGTCACATGTGTTGGCTTGGCAACTGGGGAGATAGCCTATTATCTGTCTATCCTGCTCCCACTCAAAGCATTTTACAGTCTATACCGAACAAGATTTTAAAGATAAAATTAGCACGTAGGTATCTAGTTCTTACTGAAGGATAGATATGACTAGAACTCCAAATATAATTTTTACTTTGGGGAAAAACCATTCTGCCTCTTAAATGCTTGGTTTCACGTAGGGGTCAAAATATTGGGGAAACGTTGCCCAATATGAACTCCTCACCTCACTGTCGTATTTTCCCTAGAAACATTAGAAGCCACATCCATCAACATCAGGTATGGGAAATCTGTGGTTGGCATGGGGCCCAGCGCTTCACTTGCCATCTCCCAACATCTTGAGATCACACTGCTGAAACTTATTAGCAAAATGCCTCATTTTGTTGGTACAATTTTATCCCCCCCCCCCAAAGAAACCCCCAACAGGAAGCCTCTGGACAACTATACACTCTGATTTTCACTTTTATTACGTTCCATCCATCCCTGCCAAAATTGTGCCATGCTGCTGTTAAATTTTGATGGGACCATTGCAGGGTTGGAAATGGGAGTCTTTTGCCTCCTACAGATCTCCTGTTCCCATTTCTATGTTGAACACATCCCAAAAGGCTAAGACAGAGCTTTCCAAACTTTTCATGTTGGTGACACACTTTTTAGACATGCATCATTTTGCAACACACTCTTACAGTAGGGCATCATTTCGTGACACACTCTTACAGCAGGGCACAAGGCAGGCACTAGGACCTGCGTGGAAGCCAGGAGGCAGCAGCAGCCGCGACACACCCAGACACTGCAGCCGACACACTAACATGTCCCGACACACAGTTTGGAAAGCTCTGGGCTAAGAAATGGGCCCTGTCACTTCTCGTGACCTCACCACATCACCAGAAGGCTTCCTGTTGCTTTCTAAAAGGCCAGGAGACTGAATTGCACCCCTGACTTCTGGAAATTGCCCCCCACAAAGGCCTAGCTGTCACATATGGTTAAGCTAGGTCTTCCAGAAAGGGGGGGGGGGGCAAAAGACTTGATCTTATTCATACCTCTTTGCTGCCATCTGGTGGCAGTCTGTATATTTGCAGCCTTGATCTGGTAAGCCTCATAAGTCATAATGTTTGGTTTTGGCTAAGTATAATATATGATTCAAACTTATATTAATTGAAGAGAATATTTGTTGCTCAGGATTGAACTGTGGAGTCCTTGGTGCTCTCTGAGCCTTGTTGTTTTCTTGCAGACATTTCATTGCCAGACTAGGCAGCATCTTCAGTGGGAAAAGAGAGTGGGACTTGCTCTCTGTTTATATAACATGGCTTGTCCTGCCTGTGTTGGTGGGGGTGTTGTTCTCTCCTTGGTAGCTCCTCGATTAGGCTGTTGTTTGTTGCTTGGTTGATTGACTGACTTAATAGTTCCTTGATTAGGGTATACTGTGCTGTTTGATTGTTCCTCTGGTGCTAATCCTGGTTTTAATCTTTGCATATCTGGGTGTTGATTGCTGGCAAGGAGGTGTTCTGGTCTTCTGGCTTTTCTATTGTCTCTTATGAATGGTATGTAAATGTTGTTTACCTCTATGTGTCTGTTGATGGCTGCTTTGTCTGAGTGCCAAGCTTCCAGGAATTCTCTAGCGTTTTTGGACTTGGCTTGGTTTAAGATGCTCACAGTTTCCCAGTTGAAAGTATGGTTGAGTCTGTCCATGTGTTGTGAGACTAAGGAGTTTTCATTGTGTCTTCTGACTGCTGTTTGGTGTTCGTGGATGCGTTCTGCTAGTCTTCTGCCAGTCTGTCCTACATACTGGCTGCTACAGTCCTTACACTGTATGTTGTAGATAACTCCTGTTTTTTCTTCTTGGGCTACTAGTTTTGGGTTACTTACGATGTTCTGAAGGGTTTTGGTTGGTTTATGTGCTATATTTGACTGGCAGCCGTTCTTTAGAGGTCCGAGCAAGAATCTCTCTTAGTTCTACCAGACCTCTCATTCCCCACTGAGTAGAGCTTACAAACACTAGGCATACATATCAGAGCTGCAAAACTCCAGACAGTTGTTAGAAGGCAACAAAAGAGGTAGAACTAGTCATTGTTTGCTGCCATCTAGCAGTCATCTGGGGTTTTTTGCAGGTGTAATATGGCATACCTAACAATAGTTATTATTATTATTATTATATCTCCCCCAGAGCTGCTGCCCCAAACTGAGAGGTCCAACAGGACCAGAAGGAGCATACTACCCCCATCCAGGTCCCTACACAAGAGAATGATAAACACCACCTCTGCCCCATACTCGGGGCTGAACCCTGATTGAAAAGGAACCAAATAATCTACTTCTTCTGGCGTGCTGCACTGTTAGTCCACCACCACTGTCTCAACAACTCTCCATAAAAAGGGCAGGTTAGAGACTGGATTATAGTTATCCAAAACTGCTGGAATACTTATTTATCATATAAGTATGATAAATAAATAAATAAAATAAATAAAGCTGTCCTTCAGCTGGAATGTTTTGCAATACAGCTAATTGTTTGAGGATGATGCCATCCTAGCTGTAGATTGAAAGCTTGCCTTTCCTATCCCTTCCCCCTGGTTGACTTTGTGTGGAGAAGCACTCCCTAAACCTGGCTTTTAATTGGCAATGTTAGAACAGGAAACCATAGTGTCATCGGATGACTAGCTGTTGGCCAGCTGAAGAGGAAGTGTGCATTAACTTGGTTGTGTTCATCCTCCTTTCAAACACGGCAAAACCGAAACTCATATGGTCTTTCAGATGCATCTGCTTTCTGTTTGCTGTGAGAATATGGGAGGGAGGGAGGGAGGGAGGGAGGGAGCGAGTGAAGGGGAAGAGGATCTCTGTCCCCTTTTTTAGGAACCAATCGGAAATGCCTGGTTAACATTTTCCATTAATTGATATTGCCTTCATAATCACAGATTAACAGACAGACCTATTCCTGTGAGTTCTGATGCCTTTTGGACACGTTTCCCTCAAGCAGCAGACCTTGCTTTACTCTTAAATAACAATTAAAGCAGAACAACTCCCTCCATTCACATCCTGCTCCATATGGAAGGTATTGTTTCAATCAGCAAATTAAGCAAATATTTATGCTATTTTCAAAATGATTACACATGCTGTAATGGAAGCAACTTGAACATCCAACATTTTATTATCTAGAAAGCAAGTGGATTCATGGTTTTAGCAAGCACAGAAAATCAATGTCATTAAGTCCCCTAAAAATCTGAAGAAGCTGAAGAAGCTCCTTGGATAAGGAGCGAAACGTTTCCACTGAGAAAATAGAAATCCAGTTGACATGATTCAAGCTACAGACAATTCCACCTGGATGACAGAGAACCTTCATAGACATATCCCCTAAAAATCCTTTTTCACTCTTGCCAAGTGAATCCATGCCATGGCTTGCTCAGTTCAGAGTCCCTTTCACCCGGTGATGTCATAAAGGGAAATCGCCCTCTTTGGACAAGGAGGGACAAGGCTGTTGGAGGTTCCAGCAAATAAGCATGCCTCATTAGCATATGGGTGATTGCTCTAGGAGGCAAACTCGCTATGTGCTTCCAGAGGAAGCTGCTTGTTGCCCCTCCCACTTCCTCTTTCTCTCTCTCTCTCTGCCTTTTGCCACCATCAAAGGAGCACGTGGCTGCTGAGCTCCTCTCCATCAAGAGGCTATGCCTAGGCCTCAGCTCCAGAAACTTTCCCCTTTCTGCACGCAGCCCCTGGCAGCAAAGAGGGCCAGGGATCTACGTAAGTTTAGGGAAACAGAGAAGAAGAATCATTCCTAACAGAATGGATGTAACTGAACTGGACCAAATAAAAATAAGAACTCTTTTGAAACTACTTTGTCTAAGCATGTAATTCTTTATGCTTGGGTGGGCTAAGTGTGTTAAGATCAATAACCTATATTTCTCTACCGTGCTCATTAATGCTATTTTGATAAAAACTCTTTTCTGTGTGTGCTTATTGCTCTGCTGCACTAAGCTCTGCTCCATTCAGTGGTCCTAGCAGTCCACTAATGGCAATCACAGGCAGATATTGATAGTGGCTTCCCTGGGTAGACGAGAAGAAGCAGCTGTCTCTGGTTTGAAGGGCAGCCATGTTGGGCTCAGTCTGACTGGGACCATCTCCCCCAGAGCTGCTGCCCCAAACTGAGAGGTCCAACAGGACCAGAAGGAGCATACTACCCCCATCCAGGTCCCTACACAAGAGAATGATAAACACCACCTCTGCCCCATACTCGGGGCTGAACCCTGATTGAAAAGGAACCAAATAATCTACTTCTTCTGGCGTGCTGCACTGTTAGTCCACCACCACTGTCTCAACAACTCTCCATAAAAAGGGCAGGTTAGAGACTGGATTATAGTTATCCAAAACTGCTGGATCCAGGGACAGCCTCTTCAGAAGGTGACACCCCACAGCCTCCTTCAAGACTGCTAGTAATTTCCCCTCCTGCAGAGAGGCATTGACAATTTCCCAACACCAAATGCCAGTGAGTAAGCAGGCCACTATATTTTGGCCCAGTTGTAGTTTCTGAGTAATCTCTCCTGGATCCAAGAGGTTACCTCTCTACCTGTTCCCCCAACAGCCAGAACCGCACCTATCTATTTTCACACAGTTTAGAAGCCCGAAGGAGTCCCAAATAATATGGCAAGGGAGTGCCTAAGTCACCAATCAAATACCCTGTCCCTACAGAGTCAATACTTCAGTGGAAATGAAAGAAACCATGGAACAGAGGTAGCTCAATCCTATCTACAGGATGTCTATAGGCAGGTTCCCAACCATCCCTAGGGATTGTGGGCAACAAACCTGCCATCTCTTCTATACAAATTGCAAGCTTTCCCTTCCAACTTGTCTCTCTATGTCTGAGATAAGCTATTCTGATGGAGACCTGCCTGGTTTAGTCTTTGCCCATTGCTTGCTTTGTTGAATACTATGCACTTTATAAGCAATAACAATGTCTCGTTCTTCTCTGTATCACCATCAGGACTGTAAGCTACAATCAAAGATGGGGCGGGGGGGGGGAAACAAGTTTGCAGGTCCCCAACTTAAGATACCATTGCTGAGATGAAGTTTCCATCAAGTGGGATTGCCAGAGTGATCAGTCGGATTTCTATCTTCAGTATCAAAATGCTTGGCCTGTCCTTTGTTTCATATTGCAAAATGTGTAGGAAATCATTCCCATATGCGAACATTTTTCTCCAGGAATGCTTTTTTGGGGGAAAATATTTTCCATTCTTTATTGCACAAAAGACCACTATTTATCTTGACTTAACATTGTGATAAACCCCGCAAATGGTGGTTTCCCTCCTCTGACCCTCCTCACTTAGAAATTCGAAATAGATTGAAGTTTTAAAAGTTTCCATAACAAACATTTTAAAAGTTCCTGAGCAGTGATGCTGAAATATTTTTCTCCTTTCCTTTTATCGAATACTGGATAGAGTAGAATTATTAGTGTATGTGTATATTTCTACATTGTTCATATTATGAAATCATGCTGTACAAGCCACAGAATCAAGAAGCAAACCACTTTGCCTTAATAAGAGCCCAAACTCTTCCATAACTTCTAAGTAGATCTGCTTCTTCTCCTCTATTATACAACAGAATATATCAATTAAACTGCCTCTCCACTTACCACCAACCCAATGTGGCAGAAAACATTCTGAAATGTCTCAAGGTTGTTTTCAATATAAACTGTATTAAATGAGTAATCCTTTCTAAATTCCAAACTTTGAGGGGGCCCCTTGTGTAAGTCTTCAGTTCACTGGCACAGTTGTGTGGCTTGAAGTACATATTTAACGCAGCACCAGATCCTACCAATGAGGTTCCTTGATCAAGTCCAATCTGGTTCTCATTTATATTTGTGCTTTTAGAAGAAGATCTAGTCAAGGTATATAGTCAGAAGGAAATGTTGGGCCACACTGACCTTAAATGCATCAGAACCATTTTACAGAAGGGATTTCCTCAACACAGCAGCATCCATGCAAATGATCTTGGCATAGGCTTGCCATCTTTTCAAGCAGTTCAACCCGATTTTGAGAGATGGTAAATCCATGCTTCCAGATAAGGGGAGAGCACGGGTTTAGACGAGTAAATTCAGTCCCTCTTTGCCTGTGCAAAGGTGCAGCAGACACCTGGTCAGGCAACTCCCAGTCAGATTGAGACATATGATAAACCTGCCTTGGCAGGAAGCATGAAAGTCAGGGATGGAACTAGGGTCTGTGTCACCCGGGGCAAACATGGATTCCGTGCCCCCCATGGGTTATTTTGTCATTTTGGTGCCCCCCGGGCATCATTTCGGCGCACCCCCCAGCATGGCGCCCAGGGCACATGCCCCGCTTCCCCCCCCCCCCAGTTGTGGCCCTGATGAAAGTACAGTATATAACGTACGAAACAAGCATTTGATTCTGTTGGCAAGATAGACACGAGGGAGAAGGATGTTTACTATGTGATTTTCCCCCCCTCTCTGGACACTTTCTTTTTCAAAAAGAAAATTCTCTCCCACTGAAGTCAGTGGGAGGAAATGAATCTAGCCCAGTCTTATGGCTAGGGTAGACCTTATGGCTAGGATAGATAGTTTTTCCAAGTCTGGGGAGAAAAAAACATAGGAAGCTGGTTTGTGTGGGAATCCGTTTCAGACCTCACATTTTCCCCTCCAAGGCTGGAGCTTTTTCTCCGACTTCAGAGCAGGAAACTGAAATACCCTACAGTTCCTGGAATGTCCTTCAGGGACCAGAGAAATACGGTTTTCATGCCTTGCTTATTTGTGCAAAAAGAAGGTATTGTGCCACAAATGTGGTGCCCCATGCAGCAGGATGATTCACATGGGCATTTTATACTTGGAACAAATTAGGTAACAAGGAAACATCAAACCAACAGGAGAAAACTGGTTTGAGGTTAATTTCCCATCACATAAGTGGTGTGCATTTTTGCTGGCTAAGTATTTCTTACCTTCGTAGGCATATCCTATATAGCAGGCACACAGAAAAGTAATCAATCTACTGCTTACAATCTTTCCAAACTGAATGGCTAATGAGTTTAACACATTCGTTTTTCAAGACAAATTAAACCTGTCAGAGTGACTCACCGACCTATATAGGGGAAGTTTGAAACATATTTAAGGGGAAATTTACTTGTCAAAACCAGTTAGTTTGCTGAAGTCTAAGCAATCCCAGGCTTCTTTCAAACCGTACAGAAAGTAATGTATTTGGTACATGAAGGTCAGTGCATTAAAAGTGCTGTTGAGCACCAAGGTGGAGAAAAATAGTTCAAATAAAAAACAGCAAAGTGCACTAACCCCACAGTACAATTAGAGAAATTTCTATGCAAAATAGAACACATATTTAATGCTGATCCATCTCAGCAGATCGAAGTAGACTTCTGTGCATGGAAGCAAGCTAAGCCTGTATCGCACTTAGAGCTATCCCTGCAGGCAGCAGATTTTGTGTTTTGTGAAATGGCAGTGAATGGTTAGGAATTGTACAGTATTATTCTATTTTTTACTGCTGGAAGGAGGCCATGTGGGATATCTGCTTGAATCCAAAATATCTTAACTGATTTTTGGTGCTAGGCAGTTTGGGTGGAATACAAAAGACCTTGGGCTAGACCGGATCTCAGTTGCTGGTTCTGGAAGCCTATTCATAGGCGTGCACTTGCATGTAAGCGCCATGCAGTGACATTCCATTCCATGGAAGGTGCCTTTTGAATGTGAAGCCCCATTCAAAGGCCAGCATAATTGTAGTCATGCATAAACACCTTTTGAAAAACTTGACTAGTGCTGAGATGATTGATTTATCTATATTGCACTAGGTATCTAGATCACACTAGGTATATACCAGAAGAGTCAGATATATTTATTTTCAGTAAAGTGCCCAAGAAGAGCAAGCATAAATGCAGAGGTGAATCCCTAATTGTTTGTGTACTGTATTACATTATATTAGATGTATTTATTATTTCCATTTGATCCTACTTTTTCATTCCCCAAGTGTTTCAGACATTCATTCATTCATTCATTCATTCATTCATTCATTCATTCATTCATTCATTCCAATTTTTATTCCCAGGATGCTTCAAACTTTCAAACTTGCAAGATTCTGTTGTTATAGCTGTTCCAATAAAAGTAGTTCTGACCTATATGGCATTGGTTTCTTAGTCTGGTCTACCTTGTTGGGTTGACATCAATCTTGCAAGTCTCAATGTGCTTGCCCTTCCCTCACTTTATCTTCGTGTGAACTAGGGAAGGGCCTGTCTGAGATGTTTTCTCAAGTTATTTTCTTGGGACAGGCTCAAGCCCCTTTTATCTGACCATTGCCTTGGTAGTGGCTCTTCCTCCTGTCCTTCAAGGCCATTCTCTATCCCCTCTACAGACTGGGAACAAGGACAAAAAAAAACCCTAGAAAGTGAAATCGTTCCTCACAATGAGGGAGGAAAGAGTTTCATAGACAGATAATCACAGCCAGTGTGATGTGGTGGCTAGAGCAGATCTGAACAACTTCTGAACCTCCAAGCCAACTGGAATCCATTGCCCAAACAGTGAATCCTGATAGGTACTTAATATTACTGTCCTAACTTGCATGGAAGTGAGTCCCATTGATGTTAGTAGGATTTATGAGTAGACATGACTGAGATATTTTATGAGAAGCTTCCTACTATCCTGGGACCCCAGCAAAGAGTGAAGCAGAAGACATTTTGAGCCCAGATGACTGGGATACTCTGTTCAGCTTGGTGGATTACAAATTGTGCATACTGGCTAAATGTGATCGTGGAGTAATATGTCATGCCAAATCTTTGCTAATGTAACCACAGTTGGCTTCAAACAACACACCGACCAGCAGGGTTTACAAATCACAATGGCTAGGTTCACACAATAAGCCAAAAGCAAGCAAACTATACCTTAGCTTGGCATGTTGTATGGACCTAACCTACAGTATCTCAAAACCAACCACTTCCCAAGGCCTTTGTAGCACACAGTTGTTGACACGGCTAACAGTGAGGTCTTCCAAACCTGGCCCTTAAACAGTCAGAATGAAACATGGTTGTCTCACAGCAGAGAGAAAAAGGTAAAAGGCTGAGGTAAAAGAAAGAAATGTGTGAGGTAATATATTGACAAGCAGGCCTTTGCTTGCAGGTATACAGTAGTCATACCTTACAAGATAGTAGAGCTGCCAAATAGCCTTGGTTGAATGTCAGCAGCAAGGCTGCCATGACTGAACTAGACTTTGACATGACTTAGCTAACTGCAACTTATCTAGTGTGTGTGTGTTTTTTTTAATTTTAAATCTTACTATGGTCATTTGTAAGGAGACCCATTGCCATGGACCCCTCCCAAAGCAAGACCTCTAACCTCGACCCTTTTAGGTCTACCATATCTGGGCTGCAAATATCCAGACCACCTTTGGATGGCAGCAATAAGTAGAAAACTTAAACTCTCTGCTACTACCTAGTGATCAACTTTGCAGCCCAGATATGGTAGCCAATAGATTCTTTGCCATAATTTTATTTTCAAAGCATAGAATAGGATTGGACTGAGTAACTCCCAAGGAGAAAAAAAAATCAAGCTAATGCCTGGAATGACCTGATCTGATTCAGTCCCTTCCAGGTAATTCTCCCAGCACCACTTTAGCATAATGCTGGTCACAGGAGGTCACCTGAAAGGTTAGTTATTTAGTTTTGATGCTGGATATATCTGGGTCTTTTATTCCTCCAAAGAAATACCCCACCAGAAGGAATGGGGAATACTGGGGTCATTGTCACAGTAGCTAGTTATGAATGTGTCTGTCAGCTTTGCGGAGGCAGTGTCTCTAATAAACAGCCTGGCCATTTTTCCAACATGAGCAAGTGCTAATGGGTCACCGTCTATTTTGAGCACAGCTATCATCCCCATTTTCTTTCTTCCAGCTGCAGTGTTACTTAGTGCAATCAAAACTGGCATCAATACTATGTATCAATAATAATGTGCATTTTCAGTTATGGAACAGGATTCCTGCTGTGAATACCTCGGAGAGAACAGGGAAAAGCATATTAGCTTATCTGGTTCAGATCCAGTACGTTGCCATGCCAACAACAACCCAAAAGTCTGCTATTGAAACATATCATTTAGGAAATGTGGCTCTTCTAATAGCACAATGGGTTGTTTCACTGCACTCAGTACTTTTTTTGAATTAGTTGTCCCTTCGTATAAAAGTCACGATGATCTGATATGTGAAACCTTACGAAAAAAGTGAGAAAGATGACCAAGTGCAGGAAATATGGCTTCTCTCTGAAACACAAAACAGCCAGTAAGGAATATGTCGAGTTTGGCAAAGTAAGCTTGATCTTACAGTAGCCTGAATGCCGTACAGATTCTCAACTGATTCATAAGGTAACACAATGATTTGTGAGCCGGATACAATGTGACTCTGAGGTACCTGCAATTCTTTTCTGTTATTTTTATACACTGGAAGATGTGGAGCGTCTCCCTAAAGGTGACTCACTGTCTTGAGAATATATTTTGACTTGCTCAATTGCCTGTTCTTTAAAACTAGAGAAGCAGCAGGTTGTGTGCCTGTATGTACACATGTCTAAGCAAGTTTGTGTGTATGAGGCCAGAATAAAATGAACATACAGCATAGCCCCTGGAAATCATTCCTTGGTCACCAGTGTCAAGGTATGAAACACATCATTAAATTGTCATTAAACACATCACTAGGAGTAACATTTTACTTTTTCTGTGAAAGAAAAGAGCAGATTATGTACTGTAGATATGGTAACAAAAGGTATTTACCAGATGTCTGTTACTCAGAAAGTGAATTGATCCCCCCTCAGATTAGTCAACAGCATTTTTCACTAGATCTTGGAATGGCTTGATGGAAAGTCCTCGGTGATGCCTTTCATGGCTGGGTGAGAGAGTTTAATTCACTTTCTGAGTGGATTTGAAGCCACAGCAGACATTATAAATTGGATCGAAATCTGCTCATTTTTACTCTAGCTGGAGATAAAATGGTCAATGCCTCCAGTTCAGCTGGATTACAATTTGCATGGGAACGTCCCAAGGTTGGTAATACAGTTGGTTAACTTTGGATTCAGACTTTAATGGCACTGAAGGAAGCCTTCTTTGGGCCACCCTATTGTCATTACTGTCAATAGCTGGACAGTAATTCTCATAAAGTTCCTTTGGCTCTATGTTAGATTTTAACTACCAGTTTTAGAGCCCACCTCCTTTTGATTTCAAGCAAATATGGTGATGTTTGTTGGATTCTGGCTTCAAATATTCCAGGGAAAATGAGTTGAACTAAATTTGGTATGTATTAGAAGATTTATCTTGCTACCTATCAGAAGGTTTATTCATGAAATGTAAAAGAAAAATCATAAGTCATGGTGTAAAATAATTGTATTCATAAATTCCAACCTTCTAGGTTTTAAATATGCTTAAGCAAAAATAGATTCAAAAGGACATTTCCATGAATAAATGTATTGCCCCCCCACCTCCACTGATTGACAATAACTGCTTCCCCATTGCTGATATATTGAAGTCTGATTAATTGAATTATCTGGATAACTATATGATCCCCTGTTGGTCAGACTGCATAGTTAGCAAAAAGACCCCCAGCCCTTAAATAACAAAAGGAAAGGGGAAAACATCTCAGAGGGGACTCATACAGGAGCAAAACTATCAATAGTTCTCCAAAGTCCCAAGCAGATGTCTGTCTTTCAGATCTGAGATTGGGTTTGAACAATATATATGAAAAGCAGACACTGTATAACTGGCATATATTCCATTAGATCTAGGTTTCTGTTTATGGCCCTTGATGCGTCACCTTTTGTCAACCTCCTAAATGTTTGAAAGAAACACATGGTACAATTTACCAACAGTAGTGGCACAGTAAATAATAAGGGCTGACAAACAGTATCTGTGTGAATAGGGTTGAAAGTCTTAAAATGGAAAGGCTGTTTCATAATTCTTCTGCAGAGTTTGAAATTATTGTAATTGTGGAAGTGTAAACAGGATATATGTCATGTGTTTTTACTTAGGTCTTGGACAAGTTATATTTGGCAGGGTGGTTTGAAGGAACGTCAAATGTGTACTTTAGATGCAGGCTCCAAGATAGTGTAACTCTTTCTAGAGATAGTATATACTAACAATTGGTTTGATGCGTATGATTACATAGACACTTCCCCCCACTTTGTCCCTTCTTATTCTATATCATTTGTTTCTACAACTGTAGAAAATATGGTCTAAATGAGCAACAGAAATCTGCAAAATCTACTGAGAGCATTAAGTAATTTACAACTTGTCAGGAACACAAACCAAATTATAATTATGAAAGATCCATAATGAAAGAGACACATTCCTTACACAATATGCTTTTCGTTATTTCTAGTGTCTTGAGCAGACCCTCAAAAAATGATACTTAGTCTCAAGGAATATAGATAGCTTACTTTATTTCATTGCAATAACATGAGTAAAAGATCCATAAACGAAAAACCAGGCTGATCTACAGAAACAAAGAAACTCTTGGATGTATTAATCTATTTATTGGATGAAAGAGCACATACTTCCCTGCTTCTCAGAATAGGTTTCCTTGGAAATATTCCAACATTTAACTTTGAAATCCCATAGATTTATGGCCATCCATGTAGGTTGCCATCTGCAGGGCAAGCACATGGGATGGTGATTTGCGTAAAATTGTACTCCAACCCAACTGGATTTTAAAACATGCCAGCATAAACCTGGATATGGTCTTTAAAATTGACCTAAAATGTATGTGGAGCAGTTCCTAGACACATGATCATTGCATTCTGACCAGCCATTCATTGGAACTCACCTCAAAGTGATGACAATCTCTCCACATGTACCATCTTTCACAAGCTCTATTTAAACAGTCTCTGCACATTTTCTGAGGCTTAATCTTCCCTCTCTTCATGTTTCAAATGATCAGTCTTGGGTCAGTAACCCCTGATTTAATACAGTTGTTCATGTAAATAAGTGGACAGAAAAAAGTATTGACCAATCAGACGCTGGGCTTATGAATAAGGAAAACAAAATGGGCAATAATCTCTTTTTAATTTTTTTAAGAAAAGGATATAGAAGTCTAAAGATGTGAAGGCATAGCAGAGTGCACACACACACAAACACACACAGAGGGGGGGCAACTCTGCAGTAAATCAGAGCAGTTCTAAACAGAGGAGAAAGTAGTCCTGCCAAATGTAAATAAGATTGGACCTATAGCACAACATGAGGGATCAGAACTGGACATGGGATAGTGGAAAGTTAAAAAAGAAATGAAGTTGCTGGTCCAAATTCAATTATGTCCGCTCAAAACGAAAGGGATGGGCATGCTCACAAGAATAAACAGGGCAGCCCATGAGAGAAATGGCAGCTAAACCTGCAAGATGAAGCTGTAGTTCAGGATATTTAAACATATGCAAAGCTTAGTGGCAGCAATTGCCAGAGGAAGTCTTCTCTTTCCATTTGGGAACCAGGCACACGGTCAAAGAAACGGCTGGACTCCACAGCCAGCTGCTTAACTTGTCTCCTTCTAAATAAAGCCCCTGTCATAATTAGCTATGCTGAACAAGCCGTAGGTATCACATGGTGATGCATATGCTTTTGGTGGTGGCGTATCCGGAGAGAGCGCTAACCAGAACCACAGGCTATTTCAGTCTTTTGGGGGAGGGGGGAAGGGGGAGAGCAGGGAGGAAAGAGAGCAACCATGGTATGAAAAAGAGCTGGAGCTTCTCCAAGCTTCCCCAGGCCAGTCAGTCATCAATATCCTGCTTTGGCCACAGAAGGTCTGTGGGGGAAGCAGCCAAATAACAATTGGGAAAGGTTTATAACCGCAGGAATCAAGGGAATGAAGCCAAAAGGCCGCCAAGTGATGCAACTCATGGGAAAAAAAATCTTTATTTCTCCAGCTCCTACGCTGGAGCATTCATCATTTGCTGTGACCTTCCAGGAATGTGCTGACAGACACAAAGCGTTCTGTATGACATTCTGCCAGTGAACTGGAATGACTGCTGTTTGCACAATGGTTCCTTAGCAGCAGGCACCATCTTCTGGAGGGCTCAAGGAATGGCTCTGGGCTGCCCCACACACAGACCCTCTGGAGTTACTGCAGAGAAGCCAAGACCAGGCCAAACCATTCTGCTGCCTGAGATGATGGAAAAGATCATGCGTCCCACTTCACCCTCCATATGTAGAAGGCATCTGGGCGGAGCTGAGACCTCCTTCCGCACTGCAATGAGGCAGCAACCATGGCCCAAACAGCTCTTATCACCAACCCTTTCTTCTCACCTTTCCTAGATATGCCCATAACAGAGGCTGTTTGCATAGCCCTCTGATAGTAAGCATGCAAGGAATTTTGTTGTTGTTGTTCAGTCGTTTAGTCGTGTCCGACTCTTCATGACCTCATGGACCATAGCACGCCAGGCCTTCCTGTCCTCCACTGTCTCCCGGAGTTTACTCAAATTCATGTTCGTTACATCGGTGATGCTATCTAACCATCTCATCCTCTGCCGTCCCCTTCTCCTTTTGCCTTCAGTCTTTCCCAGCATCAGGGTCTTTTCCAGGGAGTCCTCTCTTCGCATTAGGTGGCCAAAGTATTTGAGCTTCAGCTTCAGCATCTGTTCTTCCAATGAGCAGTCAGGGTTGATTTCCTTTAGGATTGACTGGTTTGACCTCCTTGCAGTCCAAGGGACTCTCAAGAGTCTTCTCCAGCACCACATTTCAAAAGCATCAATTCTTCGGCGCTCAGCCTTCCTTATGGTCCAACTCTCACAGCCATACATTACTACTGGGAAAACCATAGCTTTAACTATACGGACCTTTGTCGGCAAGGTGATGTCTCTGCTTTTTAATATGCTGTCTAGGTTTGCCATAGCTTTCCTCCCAAGGAGCAAGTGTCTTTTAATTTCATGGCTGCAGTCACCGTCTGCGGTGATCTTGGAGCCCAAGAAAATAAAATCTGTCACTGCTTCCATTTCTTCCCCTTCTATTTGCCAGGAAGTGATGGGACCAGATGCCATGATCTGAGTTTTTTTAATGTTGAGTTTCAAGCCAGCTTTTGCACTCTCCTCTTTCACCCTCATCAAGAGGCTCTTTAGTTCCTCTTCACTTTCTGCCATTAGGGTGGTATCGTCTGCATATCTGAGGTTGTTGATATTTCTCCCGGCAATCTTAACTCTGGCTTGTGATTCATCCAGCCCGGCATTTCTCATGATGTACTCTGCATATAAGTTAAATAAGCAGGGTGATAATATACAGCCTTGTCGTACTCCTTTCCCAATTTTGAACCAATCGGTTGTTCCATGTCCGGTTTTAAGCAAGGTTTTAATCGGTTGTTCCATGTCCGGTTTTAAGCAAGGAATTTTAGGGGAATACAAACCCAAACCTATCTTGAATCTTTAACATAAATAAATAGTGAGTATTCCAGCCATCTTTAAGCAGCAGACCAGATCTTAGCATGATCTTCACAAATGCAACCATAAGAAAATCCAATCGAAGAGAATATTTGTAGTTCAGGGTTGCTGTGGAGTCCTTGGTGCTCTCTGAGCCTTGTTGTTTTCTTGCAGACGTTTCATTGCCAGACCAGGCAGCATCATTGAAGCTGTTGCCTAGTCTGGCAATGAAACGTCTGCAAGAAAACTACAAGGCTCAGAGAACACCAAGGACTCCACAATAAGGAAATCCAAATGCAGCTTTTCCTGTAGTTTGCAAATATCAGACCCAAGAGGCATCAGCAGAGCTGAGGGGAGGGAACCCCACAATGTTGCAATTCCAACAGATCTTTAGGATCAAAACATGAGAGGGGAATGAATTGAAAGAGCCCAAGAGGTCAATCTGTTGCTTGCAACCTAACTGTAATGAAAGAAAAGCACCATTCAAAAACAAATGAAAAAAGGACTTTAATGGCATCTTTAGGTATAAAATTTTGAGCTCGACTCCTTGTTATGTTTGAGATGGACATGCACATGCAGTTGTTTTGACAGCAGTATGGACGTTATTTGCTCTTGTTTTCATCTGGGATGCTTTTTGGTTTCCCAACCTTACAGCAATGCTTACAGCCCTGGGATTCCTCGGTTACCTTCCTTCCAGGTACTAACTGGGGCCAATTCTATTTAGCTTCCAATCCTAGACAAGATCAGCCAAATGTCATCGCATATTGATTGAATGATTATGTGTCTCCCTATATAGCAGTGTTTCTCAACCTTGGCAACTTTAAGATGTGTGGACTTCAACTCCCAGAATTCCCCCGCCAGAATATGCTGGCTGGGGAATTCTGGGAGTTGAAGTCCACACATCTTAAAGTTGCCAAGGTTGAGAAACACTGCTATATACCAATACACTAATGGCATCACTGTGTGTTTACACATTTTGTATAATTTTGTGTATACATTGTAGTGCCCAAACTCCATTGTTATCCATGTCTTTATTAAAATAATATTATAGCTCACCTTTCTGCCTCAAAAGAAGCAATCAAGAAGGCTTATTTAAACACCCCCAAGAACAATTGAAGGCAACTTTAAAATACACTCACGCACATCATCAGCCAGAAGGAAACAGCAGTTAATATCAAAATCCAGATTAACATCAGGAAGTCAGGAAAAAATAAACTTAAACCAAACATCCAACAGGCCAAAGGCCTGTGAGAACCACCAAAGGTCTTCAACTGTGAGAGAAAGGAGAGCAGGATGGGAGCGAAATAGATTTCCCAGGCATGTCTCCATAGTAAGCGAGAGCATGTGGCCCTGTCACATGTCTACCAGCCAGAGGCAAGTGAGATCCCCCCCCCCCCCCGTGTCTGCTGGCTATTTCATTGGGGGGGGGGATGATTGAAAGCTTGGCAATGTATGCCATGCAAATGTGTTTCAGTGACAACAAAGCCAGTTTCTCTGAAATTTATATGTTCTTGCTAGGCATGGTAGTCTGCTTTGGACTTTAGGTGCACTTTCTTCTCTCTTCCTTCCCATTACAAATAAAATCCCATTTCTTAATGCCTCTCCTGAATTGATTGATTGATTGATTGATTGATTGATTATATGCCATCAAGTACTCTTCTGGATGCCGCTGTGATAATCTTGTATGTAATTCAAATTAATATTTGAATCTAATCGAATTCAGATTCCAGTTGAAACCTCCCTGTTTTTTAGTTTATTCATCATCAGAACTTTTCCTAACAAACTGGAGCTCATATATTCAAATATGTTAGTGGGATGAGGCAATTTATTTCTCTGCATCATAGGAGAGCACCATGTTGAGAAAAAGCTGAATTAGGCTTGAGAGACATTTTGGAGTGGCTGAGGATGACAGCATGACAGGATTCATTACCCAGGTGGAAAATAGAGGGCATTTTCACTCACAAAAGTAAAATGGAGCAAAATTCTGGAAAGTGTTAAAGAATCTGGCAGGGGCAGATAGAAGAAAAAAGAACCTGTGTATGGGTGTGAGGAGACGTCATGCAGCATGAGCCCTGGTATAAGGCTGAGTGAAGTACCTGAGTTTAGGATCTCATGAAAAAGCAGCAAATGACTAGGTGTGATTATTTTTTATTTGGTTTTATTCTGTTAAGTATGACCAACCGCACTGTGTGTGTGGTCCTTAATGGAACTACATCTACGTGGAGGGAAGTATGCACTGGGGTACCTCAAGGTTCTGTCTTGGGCCCAGTGCTCTTCAACATCTTCATAAATGACCTAGATGAGGGGATTGAAGGGGTGCTCATCAAATTTGCGGATGACACAGAGCTGGGGGGAATTGCTAAAACTTTGGAAGATAGACTCAAAATTGACATTTTGACAATTTTGACAAACATGAGCACTGGGCCCTATCCAACAAGATGAAGTTCAGGGGCGAGAAATGTACACTTAGGCAGAAAAAAAAACAGGTGCACAGGTACAAGATAAGCACTGGACCACTGCTTAAGAATGAGTCAGCAGTGTGCTGCAGCTGCCAAAAAAGCCAACGCAGTCCTGGGCTGCATTAACAGAGGGATGGTATCAAGATCACGGGAAGTGATAGTACCGCTCTATACCACACTGGTGAGGCCACAATTGGAATACTGCATCCAGTTCTGGTCACCACAATACAAGAAAGATGCTGAGGCCCTAGAAAGAGTGTAGAGAAGAACAAAAAGATGATAAGGGGTCTGGAGGCTAAATCCTATGAAGAATGGCTAAAGGAACTAGGTATGTTTAGCTTAACGAAAAGAAGACTGAGGGGAGACATGATAGCAGTCTTCCAATACTTGAAGGGCTGCCACGGGGAAGAGGGTGTCGACTTATTCTCCATAGCACCTGAGGGTAGGACAAGAAGCAACAGGTAGAAGCTCCTCAGAGGGAGATCCAACCTGGGAACAAGGAGGAATTTCCTGACAGTGAGAACTATTAAGCAGTGGAACAGTTTGCCTCCTGGAGTGGTGGGTGCTCCATCGCTGGAGGTTTTCAAGAAAAGACTGGACAACCGTTTGTCCGCAATGGTCTGAGGATTCCTGCCTTGGGCAGGGTGTTAGACTAGAAGACCTCCAAGATCCCTTCCAACCCTATGATTCTATGATTCTAAGTATTAATATTATTTGTTCAGTACTCTTCAGAATGGGAGGCATCATTTGATGCTTATGTTTGGGCAGCAAAATGTCTCAAGTTGACACTGGCACATGGAGGCCAAGACTGAGAGATGGGGAAACAGAATTATTAGGGCAACCCTGAATCAGCCAGAGGTGAGATGACTGAGGTGTGTGTGGCAGAAATCACTTAATCAATGTCGGAAGAGAGCAACTGTGGAACTCTTCCTAAAGTGCCATCACTTGATTAGATTATTACTGGGCAATGAGGCTTCTTAAACAAGTGATTTTCCTTGGTTTTGCCCTGAAAAATCATAGTCAGAAGATTGGGCCAATCGTCTTGAAAACCACAAACTGAAAATGCTAAGAATGATACATAAGTCAGTTTGGAACCTTGGAAGGGTGGCTGAAACAGAGAACGGAAATGCTGCAGCTTTCAATGTGAGTTACACAGTGGCACCTAGTGGTTAAAGGAAAGCCACAAATAAATAGTTCTAACATACACTACAGGAAAAAGTTCCCACCCAGCTTAAAAGTTGTGATACAGAAATAATTATTTAATTTAATTTAATTTATTCATTTTAGGTGCCGCCCATCTCCAGACGACTCTGGACAGCTCACCCTGTAACAGCAATAAACATACAATATGAATAATCAGAGATTAAATAAACAAGAAATAAACAAGAAAAATAAGAACCAAAAAAAGAGAACAAGAACAAAACCAATAGATTTCATAACAAAAGCTTTGATGTTAGTGGAGTATTTGAGCTGATTAATCCATGACTATTGTGACCCTATTCTTCATTGTTAAGTAAAGGTAAAGGTTCCCCCCGCACATTTGTGCAGTTGTTTCCGACTCTAGGGACCGGTGCTCATCTCCGTTTGTTAGCCGAAGAGCCAGGGTTGTCCGAAGACACTTCCACAGTCATGTGGCCGGCATGACGCGCGCGGAACGCTGTTACCTACCCACCAAAGTGGTACCTATTAATCTGCTTGCATTTGCATGCTTTCAAATTGCTAGGTTGGCAAGAGCTGGGGCGAGTGCGGGAGCTCACTCTTTCATGCGGGGCTAGGGATTCGAACCTCCGATCGACAAGCTTGGCGTCTTACCCGCTGAGCCACCACACCCTATTATCTTCATTGTTAATATGTGATAAAAACAATTGCACAGATTAATTAGGCAAATGGCACGGCTGCTTTGTAAAGTGCTGTCCCTTTACTCCAGATAGGTACAACCACAGTTGGTTCTTCCATTAGAAGTGAGGCAGTCACTTCCAGCAGCTAACTTTAGTTGTCGTGGCATACATGAGAAGTCATTTAATTTATTGTTGTGGTATTTTTGATATATCTATTCACATACACACACCTGAAGAAATGTTTCAGAAAATTGTGGAGTACCTCCTTCTGTAAGCATAGGGTGAAGTCTGGTATTAACCAACTGGATGACTATTGAATCTTTCCCTTCCAGTCATCCCACTGCAACTTCTATAGCCCTCAGAATAGCCTTTCCAGCCCTCCAGAATGTTTCAATTGAGCTGCAGTGGGAGGGGGAAAGTTCTTATAACCAGGCAGAGAAAACGTGCATGTCATATTCCCAGTACAGATGAGTCTCTTTTCTGAGTGTAACATGATACAAAATTCCCATTGTTCCATAGTTCTCTGTTGCCAGAGAGGCATAACTAGATGGACTGCAAAGGAGGAGGAAAGGGGAGGAGGAAAAAGGAAAGATCTGCTGCGAATTCTGGGAGTTGAAGTCTACACTTCTTAAAGTTGCCAAGTTGCCAGTTGAGAAACACTGCCTTAATCTGAAATCCTGTACTAATTTATCTGAGGTTTTGCAATGCACATGGCTTCTGAGATTTACTCATGCAAATTAAATTATTATTATTATTATTATTATTATTATTATTATTATTATTATTATTTAAATTCATTGGCCACCCAACTCCAATGGACTCTGGGCGGTGTACAAAACTAGGAGAAAAAAAAAGCTAAAAACATTAAATCAGATGGACAGGCCAGACTAGAATGATCTAATAAACAACATTATGCAGTATTAGTATTTTTTTTAAAAAAAACGAATAACCCTGGAATTGGCATATTCCTTCAACAACGCAGGTTACTTCCCAATCTGAGAAAGTATTTCTTCAGTCTTCAGCTGAGAACAGCTTTTATGGAAGAACATTTACAAGGCTCTGCCTATTTCAAACAGGCTTCAGAAGAATGTGGGTAAGGACCTCTCTGCTACTGAGTAGGTCTGGGCAACGATCCCTACTCAAAAGATAAAAGATAAGAGAGTTGGTGTCTAGGTATACACCTTCCACCTATTGGCTACACATTAAAGAAGTTGCTTTTTCCTGGGCTCAGGTGAACGTGCTTTATTTAAGGCAGCCTTTCTCAACCTTTTGACCCTGGAGGAACCCTTGAAGTATTTTCCAGACCTCGGGGAACCCCTGCACATTCAGGCCCAAATATAGGCCAGAAGTTACAAAATTATTATATTCGTTTCATGGGTAGGCCTGCATACATGCATTAACAGTGTTCTTAAACTGAAAATAAAGAATGTAACTTACCTCTTTAATGTGAAGTTGCCCGAATTTGAAATAATTTTTTAAATAAATCGTGATCTCCCAGGGAACCCCTAGTGACCTCTCACGGAACCCTAGGGCTCCACGGAACCCTGGTTGAGAAACCCTGGGTTAAGGAGACCATAGCCTAGCATTCAAGAGAGGAGCCCATCTTTTTTATGATTCTCTGCAAGCCTGAAAAATAAAAGCCAGGCTTAAGAATCGTGCTGACTTTAATCTGCAGACACCTTGAAGCAGCATTTCTCAGGCTCATGCAGAACCCTGAAAACACTTAAGACTGTTTTTATTAACTATTGGGGAGGTACAGAACTTGCACATCCAAAGCACTTGTTCCAAATCAGTTTTAAAGTACACATAGCCTTTGACAATTCTATAGAAAATGAAATGTTTCTCTCCATAGAACTATCAAAAATATAGAAACTCCATCCTTCATTGCACCTGTATACACTCTTCATTGTCAAGAATATGGTACTGAGCCACTGACATCTTGCAGTAACATGTTACAGTCAAAAGCAGAGAGATGTGCATGAGAATACATTGATTTTAATATGCTTTAGTTTAACTCTGTACTGGATTACTGTCATGTGTAGATGCAGAAATAACACGCCGAGGCCAGGAATCTAGTCTCTAGTGTTTATTGCATACCTACAAGCAGAAATCCTGCTAAACTAACAGTGCCTGAAGATTCCCAAGTATATCAGCTCAACCTAGGGCGAAGCTTTCTTCTGACGTTTGGGGAAATAGGCTAGGCTCTCTGAGCTGCGTGCTCGCTTCTTATCTAGCGCCCAGCCCTCTTCTCTGCTCTCCCCGACACCACCCCCCTCTCCATCCAAAAACTCCATAGCAACTCCCTCCCCCCTTTCGTCCTTGGTGTCGGGTAGGATCCCGTGTGAAAATGTGTCCATCTGCTCCTCCTCCTGGGAGCTGGGCAGTGAAGGGAGGTCATCCAGGAAAGGAATGTCGGGGGAAGGCTCGTGTCTCTCTGTTTGATCTGATAGCCCGGGTGCAGCTGGCCTCTCCTGAAAAACAGCTAAATCGTTAGAAAGGTTCTCCCTCCCCCCTCCTGGGAGCTGGCAACCAGAGGTGGAGGGATGCGAATCTACCTCCTCCCCCCTTGCTGGGTCTGGCGGGGGGAGCAGGAATGGTTGCTGGCAACTTACGAAATTCTCAGGCTGGTCGGCTTCCTCGTCTTCAGCTGGGGGCTGTAGCTCTGGGAGTCGAGCTGGTCGAGGCTTGTGAGGGAAAATCTGATGAAACCTATGCACTAGGACGGGTGCGTGAACATCTTTGGCATTTTCCCAGGAGCGCTCTGTCTGAGAATACCCCTTCCAGTGTATTAAATACTGAATTCCCCTGCCCCTCCTTCTGGAGTCCAAAATCTCTTGCACTTCGTACTCTGGTTCCCCTTGGACAAGTACCGGAGGTGGGGGGGGTGGTATGCGACCGCAAGGCACTTGGAGGGGAATCTTTGACTAACAAGGACTTGTGAAACACCGGGTGAATCCTCATGGAGTGTGGAAGCTGCAAACGATAAGCCACAGGGTTTATTTGCTGTATCACCTGAAAAGGGTCAATAAACTTAGAGTCCAGCTTCTTGCAAGGTCTGTTAGTGGGTAGAAACTTTGTAGAGAGCCAGACCTTGTCTCCTGGTGATATGGGGGGTCCTTCCTGTCTGTGTTCATCTGCGTTCCGTTTATAGGCTGCCTTTGCCAGCTCCAGCTGCTCTGCTAACAGGTGATGGGCTGCCTGTCTTTCTGCCAGGAAATCCGTGGCTGCAGGCACAGCTGTTTGTTGTGAGGAAAGGGGCAACACTCTCGGGTTTGTGCCATAGAGAGCCTGGAAAGGGGACATCTTGGTTGAGGAATGTACTGCATTGTTGTAAGCGAACTCTGCCATGGGGAGAAGTTCTGGCCAATTGTCCTGCCGGTAGTTAATGTATGTAACATCTGAGATATTGCTGCAATAACTGGTTAGTTTTCTCAGCTTCGCCATTACTGCAAGGATGATTCACAGAGGACAAGTGTATTTTGACCCCCAACGTCTGGAAAAGCGCCCCCCAGAACCTGGAAGTGAATTGCGAACCGCGATCTGAGATCAAGTGGTTAACCATACCTCTATATCGGAAGACATTGTCCAAAAAGAGCTGTGCTGTAACTTGTGCTGTTGGTAGGCCCTTGCAGGGAATGAAATGCGCTATTTTTGTAAAGCAGTCTACCACCACCAGGATGGAAGTGAAACCCTGTGCCTGTGGCAAGTCGGTGATAAAATCCATGGAGACAGTGTCCCAAGGTTGGGGGTGTGTGGGCAGGGGCTGCAAAAGGCCTGCTGGTTTCCCTGCAACCGTTTTAGCGCGTCTACACACGTGGCAAGAGGCCACGTAAGTCTTGATGTGTGCTGCCATCTTGGGCCACCAGTAGTTTCTGAGTGTTCTGTGCAGCGTTTTGAACACCCCCTCGTGTCCTGCCGTTGGGCTATCATGACAGAGCTGTAATACTTCTTCCCTCAGGATCTTGGGAACATAGAGCCGCCCACTATGCCAAAGGGTCCCTGCCTCTGCTGTGAAAGGGGACGGTGTACCATGCTGGGCCCCCTGGAGGTCATCCAGCCTAGCCCGTGCGTAGGGGTCTTGTTGCTGCTGCGCCTTGATTCTTACAAGGAGATCGTCTACTAGTCTGACTGCTGCCAAGGTTTCTACTTGGACCCCTTCGGGAGGCTTCTCAAAATTCTGAGGGTGCAAGATCGTGGCTTGGGTGGCTTGGTCAGGTTCTGCAATGTCCTCCGGCTGCCTAGACAACGCGTCAGCCAGCTTGTTTTGTTTGCCTGGCAAATACGAGATGACGAAATTGAAGCGTGAAAAAAATTGACTCCATCTGACCTGACGGGGGTTGAGGGATCCCGAGCTCTGCAACAGCGCTAAGTTTTTATGGTCTGTGTAAACCTTGATTGGCAAAGCTGCTCCCTCTAACCAATGCCTCCATTCTTGAAAGGCTGATTTTATGGCAAGCAGTTCCTTGTTGAAGACATCGTAATTCCTCTCTGCTGGTGACAGCGTGCGAGAGAAATAGGCACAGGGTAATAAACCTTCCCCCCTTTCGTCCGCCGCTTGGAGTAAAATGGCGGCGACGGCAAAGTTAGAGGCGTCGCACTGGACGTGGAACTGTTTTGAAGGGTTCGGGTGCCTCAGGAGTGGTGGGGAGGTAAACAGCTGTTTAAATTCTTGAAAGGCCGCTTGCTGCTGTTCCCACCAGCAAAAGCGTCTGTTTTTCTTTAAAAGCTGAGTAAGGGGATGCGCTTTCTCCGCATAAGAGGCAATGAACTTGTGAAGGAAATTCGCATACCCCAGAAATTGTTGGAGCTCCTTGACGTTACGGGGAGGCTTCCATGACATAATTGCTTGGACCTTTGCAGGATCCATGGCTACGCCTTCTGTGGAAATCCTGTATCCCAGATAGTCTAATTGCGTTAAGTCAAAGGCGCACTTTTCTAACTTCGCAAATGTTCTCTCTTAATCTCTGCAGAACATTACGCACATGGGTAATGTGGGAGGTGGGGTCCTCAGAATAAATCAGAATGTCATCAAGATACACAATGACATATTTATCTAACAGGTCTGAGAAAATGTGGTTCATGAACCTGGAAAATACTGCCCCACAATTACTTAGTCCAAAAGGCATGACTAAATACTCAAACTTACCATATCTGGTGTTAAAAGCCGTTAAGTATTCATGGCCTGGCTTTATTCTGATCAAATTGTAGGCATTCCTGAGGTCTAGCTTGGTAAAAATACGAGCCTTTTGCAGGCGATCCAGCAACTCCGATATCACTGGAAGAGGGTAGTGGTCTCTAACGGTGACTGCGTTGAGTGCGCTGTAGTCATGCACCGTGCGCATGGGGGGTCCCTTATCGCCAGCCTGTGCCGCCGGGGTGAAAGGATCGGGCTTTTTAGGCACGAAGAAGGTAGGGGCAGATGCCGGTGATGTCGATGGCCGAATGAAACCCTTTTTTAGGTTGGTATCCAAATATTCCTTCAGTATAGCTAGTTCCTTTGGGGACATTGTATAATGCCGTGCCGCTGGGATCTTGGCTCCAGGCTTCAAATCTATTGTACAGTCGAAAGATCTATTGGGGGGCAACACTGTGGCCTCTTGCTCTCCGAAGATGTCTGCATAATCTCCATACTTTGTTGGTAGGGGAGCCTTCCCTGCTTCTCGGCTTGCAGCTGCCGGTTGGGCTTGGGTAATGCCCTGCAATTTGTGGTGCCGACAGTCTTGAGAGGGAAAGGAAACTGCTCCGGTCATCCAGTCCAAATTGGGGTTGTGAAGTCTCAACCAAGGTGCCCCGAGAATGACTGGGACTTGCAAGGAAGAAGTAACGTACAGTTGGATCCACTCCGTGTGATCTGCGATGGATAGCTGAATTGGCAGGGTGCAACGTTCGATCGCCCCTGCCTTGAGAGGTTGCCCGTCGATGGTTTCAACCTGCATGGGGCTTGGTAGTGCAATAGTTGAAATGTGAAACTTTTCCACCGCTTCCCCATCTATAAAATTGGTTGTCGCCCCGGAATCAATCATAACATTTACCGGTAATAGTTGCTTGGAATCTGTAGTCAGCGTGGCTGGAACAATATAAAAATCTTGGTTGTGATCTGCCGTCTGAGCCCTTCTTAATTGCTGGATGGCCTCCCCACGGGGCTCTGACAAGGGGGGCCGTTGGAGTTTAACTGCTGAGAAGAAGCGGCTGGTATGTGGGCCTGCTCTGTGCCTTGGGTTGTAAATCTCACCGGGGTTGCCTGGCGTCTGGTCGGGCACACCCTTGCGATGTGCCCTGGCCCCCCGCAATAAAAACAAAGTGCATTGTCCCTTCTCCTTTGCCTCTCGGCTTCAGAGAGCCCCCTTCTTGTGGCCCCTATCTGCATGGGTTCTTCTGCGCTCAGGGGAACAAACGTGTTAGAGGGGGTAGCAAAACCTGGAAAAGCCGGTCGGGTTCCTGCCCTGTTTCTCCCTGGCCGAAGCTGCTTTAACTCCTCCAATCGAGCATCTATGACGACTGTTAACTGGTATAGGTCTTCCAATGTAGCTGGAGTGCCCTGCCGCACTAACTCCGTCTTAATCTCTTCGTCCAGTCCTTGTTTAAACTGATCCTTCAATGCCACCTCATTCCAGCCCAAATCTCCTGCCAGCAGTTTGAAATCTGCGATGTACGCTCCTACTCTCCTGTTCCCCTGTCGGAGCCGTCGGATCTCTCTGCTGGCAGTGACTTCTCTGATTGGATCATCAAAATGGGCTCTGAAACGGGCCATAAAATTCTGGTAGTTGTCCAGAATTGGGTCATTAGCTTCCACCATGGGGATGGACCATCTTGCGGCTGAGCCTTTCAGCAAACTTAAAATGAATGTGACTCTGGACCTCTCCGTCGGGAACTCGGCTGGTCTGCTGTCGAAAAACATGGTGCACTGGGCGACGAAGGTCCTGAGCTGTGCCGTCTCTCCCCCAAATTTCTCTGGTAAACACCCTGGGGATCGCAGAACGACTGGTGGGGGTGGTGCCACTGGTGCTGGCTGCTGTGCCCCTTGTTGCATCTGCTGAAGCATCGCCGCTTGTAAGTTATTAATCTGGTCGTCGACTTGTTGCTGGTGTTGTGTCAAGGCCGCTGCTAGCTGGATTATGGCCTGCTGCAATTCCTGTGTCTGAGAAGCCATTCTCCTGGTTTATGTGTTCCTCCCTCTTTCGATGGGAGTTTTGGTTTAGCAGGATTGATGTCGTGTGTAGATGCAGAAATAACACGCCGGGGCCAGGAATCTAGTCTCTAGTGTTTATTGCATACCTACAAGCAGAAATCCTGCTAAACTAACAGTGCCTGAAGTTTCCCAAGTATATCAGCTCAACCTAGGGCGGAGCTTTCTTCTGACGTTTGGGGAAATAGGCTAGGCTCTCTGAGCTGCGTGCTCGCTTCTTATCTAGCGCCCAGCCCTCTTCTCTGCTCTCCCCGACACCTACTATCATTAGGATGGTCAACCAACATCTCCTGAATAGGCTTACTCTCTGTGGTTTTTCTGTTACATCTTCAAAAACCAACAAGTTAATTTTCATTTCTATAGCATACTTATATTGTTGCCTATTAATGTCAAGATGCTATTAAACACAGAAGAGCTGGTAGGGAAAAAATCGGCAACCTGAGTTACTATAAACCCTTGTGAACAACTATACTACACATATGTATCTACAGTATTTTTCTCTAGTTCACCAGTTAGGACTTTCTCCAAAGCATCCTTGGAATTATTGTTTGAGATAACTAGATGTGTTTTTAGCAAAGTATTTGATGAAGCCCCCAATGGCATGCTAGTTAAACGTGGACTGTTTAGCCTGCCAATTAAGTGGACATGTACAGTAGCTGACTTGAAAATTGGAAACTGAAAATTCTCATCAACTTGAGAATCAAGTGGGGTGCCACAATGATCAGTCCCGGGTTTATTGTTCAACATTTTCATTAACATTTGGATGAGGTGCTAGAAGTATAGATAGAAGGAATGCTTCCAAATTTGGAGATAATCAAAATTGTGTGGGAGAGCTAATACACTAGCAGACAGAAGCAAAACTTAAAACAATTTAGATTGGAGAAATGGGCAGAAAGTCACAAAATTAAACTTAACACAGACAAGTTCTTCATTTAGGAAACACTGATCCGATGGTAGTTGGTAATGGTACTTGTGAAGGAGATCTTGTAGTAGTAGTAGACTGTATACTGAATATGAGCCAGCAGTGTGATGTGGCTGCAAAAAGGCAAGTGCAGTGCTGGGCTGTATCAAGTATATTTTCCAGAACATGGGCAGTGTAAGCAGACTTAAAGGACTTTCCAATTGTGCACCATTCTGAGCAGCATAGATCCCACTTTGGTAAATCAGGTCTAAGCAATAGAAACGAAGCATATCAATATCTATTAATTGTTAATTGTGCCATTCTAATCTGATTCAATCAGAACCGAGCTCAAATACTGTGGCCAGTGACTTTGATCAGGGGACTAGAAACAAGCTGTATGAAGAGAGACAGAATGAACTGAGTACTTCTAGTCTTGAGGATAAAAATGACCAAGGGGGAATATTATCACACTCTTCAAATACCTGAACAAATAGAAGGTCGAGACCTGCTCTCTCATTCCAGAGTGCCAGGCATGAAATAATGGATTTACATTACAGGAAGGCAGATTCCAGATGAATGTTGTGGGGCGGGGGGGGGGGAATGCTAATGCTAAGAGCAGTTTGACAGTGGAATCAATTCCCTAGAAAGGTGGTGGGTTCCACTTGGCTGAATGTGTTCAAGTAAAAGCTGGTTATTAGTCAGGGGTGCTTGAATTTGAATTCCAGGGGCTGGGCTCCATAGCCTAACTGTGCCTTCCAACTCTATGTGAAAGGGAATTCTCTCTTAGATATGCTTAGTATTGTGAACTATCAGCATTAGCCAACATCCCCTTTCCCACCTGGAAACCAGATTCTGTTGTAGCAAGATCTCAAGCTAGATCTCTTTACTTGCATCTATCCATATTAACAGGCAATTGTGACTGTCAATAGTTTAACGCACTTTCCCAGAATCCACTTTCTTTCAAACAAACATGAAGGGGGTTTTCTCCCCCAAATCCGGTTGAAAAAGAAAATGACTTACATTCCCATATACTGTAGGTATGGACACCCAATAGCACTCACTCAGCCCTGCTTTTTCGTGTCTTTATTTTTACACCCTCATGGTACTAATGGCATATCCCTCTCCACATTGCTCTGCCTGCCACATACTCGTGCTTTGGAGCCAGTGTTGTAACACAGGAAGTCTGTCTTTGCTGCTAACACCTGGTGTTGTTGCAAAGAAGCCAGATGGTTTTAACTCCAGGCTCATGTGATTGATGATCTCTCTTTTGTCTCACACAGTAACCGTCTCTCACTTTGGACGCAGATGTTGTAGTTGTTTAAAACGCCCCTCTTTACCTTCCTATTTGGCTACAGGAACCAATACAGCAGTCCTGAAAGATTAAGGAGCTTGAAAGCACTTTCATCTCACCTAGATACAATTGGGATGAATTAAGCGTAATATCTGCTTTTAGAAATGACACGCTTTGGTTTTTTAAAACCTTTGGAGCCAAATCACAGGAACAGCTGGCAAATGTTCCATGGAGCAAATATCCTGGCCAAACAAGTATGAAGCAGGGCTGACTCAAATCTCTTTTCAGATTTTTACTCACTTGGCAATGAAAAATCTTGGTTTAGGATGAAGTAAAGCTCATAAGCAGTCAAATTAAGTCATTCTGTTGGCTTGGGCTTATTTGACTCCGTGGCTATTTTATTTTACATTTTCTTTTATTATTTTTTCTTGGAAAGTTATTTGTGCTTAGGTCATGAACAGCACCCAATCATAATTTTTCTGAGCTACTACAAAGCCCACTCTTCTCCTGTTTTGAAAAATGTGAGGCTTCACAATACAGATGATTACATTGATTGTTGTAACATTTTTTCAAAACACCTAAAAACAAGCCTTCCCCAATCTGGTCTGGGAATTCTGGGAGCTGTAATCACAATTAGGGAGACAAAAGAAGTTGGGGTACAATTTCTCTGGAATCAAATCTGGGGTTTGCATTTCAGAGGAACCTGTGCAAGAACTACCCCAAAACAAAGTCTAGCTAACCTCCACTCCCCTCCCCCCAAAAAAAGTTAAAATTGGAATATTTAGAGCTAACCCAATTCAATGCTATCTCAACTTTCAGGGTTCTTTTTAAAAGCCTTGGAGTGAGAAGGATGTTTACATAGTTTGCTAAAGAAACCCGAACTGTTATAATCCATTTACTTTTTTTTTTGACCACCAAAGAAAATACTCTCCTTTTGAAGGTTCTAGCAGACAAAAGGCAAAAGACAGGTTCCATTTAGAAAACAGTGAATAAGTAACTGAAAGTCTTGCTTGCAAACCTTGATCAAAGCCAGGGAAAATGGATTTCCTGAATCGATAAATAGGCTCCTGCCAACACGGAGTACACCTGACTTCTAGGCTTTTAGAACCCCTTGACCTCAGTCCTCGGAGAACGCCAGGTAGCCCCTGCCTATCCCGCTCCTCCATCCTTCTGAGTTATGCCTGGTAAGAGCTGTCAATGAATTAAAAGGAATTCCCCCACCCGCACGCTTTTGTTGTTGTTGCTGTCGCCTGTGCCAACTTAACCAATCAATTGTTCTGTTAAAAGCTGCTTGGATAAAGGGGCACATAGCAGGTGGTCAAAGCACCGTGTTAAAATTGTAAATCTTTCTGGAATAGAAAGGCACAAAGGGGCACCTCCCCTGGAGTGGAGGAAGGTTGATATAACAGCAGGAAAACCACCAAAAAACAAATAGCTTCATGTTTCCTCCACCAGAGGAGTGCACCAATGGTGCAGTGGGGTCAACCCCACAATGGGTTGTTCCATGCCCTCCTTGCCGGACTTCTACACTAGGTAGGCAATAACATCAGCAGTACGTTTTTTTCCTCTCTCTGGTCTTCATTTGCAGGTCTTTCTTTCTCATAAACATAATGCTCAAAATAGGAAGCTTAAGCTGGGGACCCAAGCCAGATAGAGCTACATGCAATCCTAAATGTGGTTACTGAGGACCATACCTGGCTCAGAGACTTCTGAACAGACATGGTTAGGGCTACAGAGTCAAGTGTTGTGATTGTGCCCAATGAGACTTTCAATACTGTATGTGCTTAACCTTTTCTACTGACTTCCAGCAAGTTTCTAAAGAGCTCAGCTTGGACTGAAATTTGCCCTGCGTACCTCTTTTGAAATCACACCCCACATGACATTTTCCATTGGATTTAATTTATTACAATATATCTTATTTGCATTCTGTTCACCATCAAAATGAACTATCTTTTTTATCACAGCACTACTGCATACATGTACAGAGAAAATATCTTCCCCAAATATATCCATTAATAATTCTCCCACTTGCCCTCAAATTCCATCACCATTATTTGATTTTCAACATATGGAACTAAATAGCCATAAAATGTATCAAAATAAACAGGGATCCACCTTGCATATTCTAGTTTAGGAGATAGGAGACAGTATAAACAGAGCATACATTGGCTTTCTATTTAGAAAAGGTATCTTTTCTGTAACAAAAAACCATCAGTACACCAGAAGTAAAGTCAAGAGGGTCTTTTTTTTTCTTTCACAGAAAGAATTAATTCATTCATTCATTCCATGTTTACTGTGTAAATTCAACAATGACATTTTATTGTGTGCAGAACTACTTGGCCAAATTAAGAACTATTTAGAAACTGTATCTGTAGCTAATTTTCTTTTAACTTTTAACAGTAAAGCTTAAAAATGCATTAAAATATATTCCCCCCAACCAATGCCATAAATATTAGCTGAAATGTACCTGCAGATCCTCTCAGCAACTACATTCAACAACACAGTAGCATTTCTAATAAGGCTAAGGCAGGCTTTCACATTTTTTAAAAAAAAAAATAAAGTTGAATATTATTAACATTAAAAGCATATTAAAATCAGCAACTAAGAACAAAATAAATTTGCCAAGGTTTCTGCAAGTAGTTTCACATTTTCCTACAGAAATCCAGAGATTGCCTCAGGTGTTATCACAGTAGAGTACGTGTTAGTTGAGATCATTTACTGTCTCCTAAAATCATGGCAGACCCACCCAAGAATTCCCCGTTTAGTCAGGGGGCCATTCAATTCCTGAAAATATTTACTGTTGGTTTATGAACAGTTCCTAAAAATAAGGCCTGTTTATAAGACAAAAAATTCATCCTTAAAAAGCTAGAATAAGAAAACAATCTACATGGACTAAGTAGTGAATCTCACTAATTTCTGGCAGAATGGGAAACTCTTGTATTAAAGTAAATGGGAATGAAACCTGTTTAATAGGGCTTGGCAGAGCTTCAGATTCCATCTCCCAAAACGTGTTTAGAGCAGAGAGGGAGTATAGCATCTGCCTGAAACCTGTAAAGCAGCTGCACCAAAGTACCTTTTGGGAATTGGATTCTAAGAACTACACAACACTATTTTTTAACCTTAGCTGGATCATGCCCCTTTTGTTCTGAGTAAACAAATACTAAATACAAAGTGGCCGCAGTGTACATAAGAGAGATAAATGAAGAAAAGAAGCATTCTTCAGTAAGAGATACATCTCTCCAAAAATGATAATATTGAAACACGTTTTTCCATGGCTTTCTGTTCCCTATGCTAGACATTTTGGATTATGAAATGCCGCTAAATCAATAATCATGTTCTTAGACCTGAAAAGTGGATTTCGTTTTGTTCAACTAGTAATTTGGTAATATTAAAGAGCTTAAAACTATGCTGGTTTTGGATCAGTACCTGTATTTCTTTATGCACCCTGATATTGCCCAAATTTAGGAATCAATGTATGTTCAGAAATAATTGGGGGGAAAACACTTTCGTAATCCCAGCAAGGTATGGTGCCCAATCATACTACTTAATGCATATAGGAGATGTCACAGGCCAGCAAAATGACAAAATCTTATTCAAGGCAATGGAATGGAATGTGTGAGCTATTCCTATGCATCCAACTCAATCTTTATCAATTACCTTCTGATAAGGGTACTAAGAATTGCAATGTTAATTGCAAATTACTTTCATTTGGATCTTCATCATAACTTTAGCCAGGTTGGAGACATAATATGTAGTCCTAAAATTTTTGCAATTGCAAGGACTGTTAGTACCAGCATGTATTATAGATGTTTAATCTCATTGCAAACATTAATACCCTAATTCAGCTAATGGAATATAAGCAGAGTATGCTTGTATGCATGTGGAAGGAAAACAACATGTAGAAATATGGCTATGCACACATAATTCCTCTTCAATTTTAACAGCTTGGGCTGTAGGGATGGGACTTCTTTCAAAAGGCTGATCAACAGAGTTTGAAAGAGAGAAATGAACTCAGTCCCAGCCCCATTTCTCCTTCCCCATCAAACAAATGACCCTGGGGTTGGAGCTGTTTTGGCTTTACATGCTCCTTTGGCTTTTGTAGTTATTTATTTATTTAAAATTATTTTATATATGCTGCTTTGGACTGCTGAGAGCAGTTTCCCCCCATCAGCGCTTCTGGGTTTGCGCGCGACACACCAGGACATCACAGGCGACACAGTAGTGCAGGGCTTTCCAAAGTTTTTCCACGGCGACACACCAACCGCCGTTGGTGTGTCGCCGCGGGAAAACCCGGAAGTGCCGCCATTGCGGCAGCACGCAAAAACCCGGAAGCGCTGCTGCCGCTTTCAGGTTTTTGCACGCCGCCATTGGTGTGTCGCCGCGGGAAAACCCGGAAGTGCTGATGATGATCAGCGCTTCCGGGTTGTGTGGCGACACACCAGACTGTGTGTGGCGACACACTTTTGTGTCACGACACACAGTTTGGAAAGCTCTGCAGTAGTGTGTCGCGACACACACTTTGGAAAGTTATGCTCTATTTTTTTCCAGAGGTTAGGCCCAATGTCTTTATTGGGACTTCCAAGTAATTATATATGGGACAACAGCCTAGGTCAAGTAAGTGAGAGTAATCTGACTTTATTATAATTAACTTTAGCTGGCTTTGGCCACTGTACCTGGGAGCTGCTCAGAGTACAATCATGAAATGCAAATAAAGAGAATTCCAAGAACCCATTTAAAAGAATGGAGACCAACCAAGCAGAATTTATATAATGGCAACTGAGGTATATATCTGAAATGCATATGAGAAGGATTCCAAACAATTTCTTCTTAGGGGTATTTATCTACTCAGAGATCAGCAAGAGAAAAATACTAGGGTTAAGTTTCAGACAGAAAACACAGTGAGAAGGACTTTAAAAATATATTCTAACCATCTCAACAGCATTTGAATTTTGCCCATCTAACTTTAAAAAGACTTAGCAGGCCTCAGGCTTCTTGGCATTATGTCTAGTCTTAAACTGATCATCTAGCAACCTTCCAATAAATATTAAAAAAGAAATAGCTTAATAAAAGAAAGGAAGGAAAAGAAAATTTTGTTTTGTTAAAAGAGTATTTGATATACAGTATAAACAATGGAAACCTGCATTTTAAAGAAGGCCAGCAACTTGTAAAAGCAGCTTCTCTGAAAAATAATCTAAAATATTCACTTATAATGTTGAATCTCAAGGCAGTCAAATAATACAAAACAAAAAAAGGAAGATTATGAATTCTCGTAATTACAGTATATCAAGGGGGGGAAATGAAATGTAAAGGAAAAACTCTCACTAATGGCGATTTTATATTGTATGGCACCCAAAATCATATTAATCTCAAAATTGGGTGGTAAAATAAAAAGAAGAAAGAAAACCCAAAGAGAAATCTTCAGAGGATTTACAATCAGCCACCTCCCTCAAACCTCATATCCTAGTACACATAGTGCAAATAAAATATGCTGAATCAGCAATGAAGCAATTCAAGGAAGTTCACAAAGAATACTTCCAGACATGTTTCTCTTGCAATTAAAAGCAGAAACCCTTGTGTACTATTATTGGTTAGATGGGAAGAGCACACATATATTTAAATGGCATCACTCTTCATGGAAGAAGAAACCAGGAAAGGCAGAGGACTCTACTGCCAAGTATCATTCTAAGACACACTGTTTGAAAAGCCTATGTCATACTAGTAAACTCTAGCTATGACCATAAAGATATTGCACTGAAGGACCTCTGGTGGGTCCAAACCTTCCAGCAGGATCAAGATGAAACACGGTAGAGAGTAATGGTAGTTTCTTTTTGCAAATTATAGCCTGAATTTAGTAGAGCCAACTAGTCACATGCAACTGCTAAAGTAAGTGCATTCAATGCTTTTTTAAAAAAGGTTTTCATCATGACAATGACATTGAAAGAACAATTTGGCAATGGTATATTGACAAACAGAATTGGAGGTGAGAATCATACCCCTATCAATACAAACTAGTACAGTGCTAGTGATGATAGCGGTGCTGTGTAAGCTGATCAACAGACTGGATTTTGTTCACTAGATCTCAACATATTTTGTTGATCACTGTTTTTTTTATACTGGGGGGCTAGAAAATGTAGGTGTTACACCTCAGAGGCTTAAAGTTATTTCTTCTTCCTCTACCTGAGTAGTAGGGGATGGAATGGCTCCAGTGATGCTTCATGGTAGAAACACACCACTTCGCTTTGAAAGCTCACATGGAAACACTGAAGACCATATAGGACTCTCATTTTGAGATTCCCAGTATCATGGCACTCAGAACTGTCTTTTTAAAAAGAATATATGGCATTGGGTACCTCTTGAGCATGATGCTGGTGAAGAGCTGGGAGGGCAACATTCAGAAATCTTACTTTAAAGAACAAAGGTAATTTCTGAACTGACATTTAACCACTACGTCCCAAATTCCATTTGAAGCGCAAAATCCAGTTGAACAACTGAAGCACAGGAGAGCTGAGATGTTGAGATGCTGCCAAGATGTTTCAAAAGAGTTATGGCAAACTAGCACGAACATCATTATTTTCAAAAGGTGGAAATGGATCCCTCCAGTATGTGAACTGACTGTAGGTGTCAGAACAGGGGAAGTCTGAAGAATGACTTCTTTTCATCAAGGGAAATACATGATCCACCACTTCGCAAAGTCTCACATACCTGTAGGGGGAAGGGAGAAGGCGGGGGGAGAAACAACTGAAATATTACCTGAACTATTAAATATATTAATGATGTCATGGATTGCATGAACACAACTTAGGCAAAATAATTAGAAAGAAAAACGTAACATCCCTACCGCCTTTTAACTTATTTCTGACCATTAGGCATATGGGTGTGATTTCCTAAAATACTGCTAGGAAGAACAGTAAAGACTTGTAATAAAACTAGCCACAATAGATTACAAAATCCACTGAAGTGAAAACAGCTCCAATAGCATCTCCTGCAGCGTACTGAAATGAACAGGTGAACATTCTGAACATGCCCTCTTGAAGAAAGTCAGAGCTGTTTTGAAGAGTAAGGCCTTCAATGGCCAAACTGAAATTATCCTGGCCCTAGAATATGGGAGAGTGGCAAGAGCAGGATACAGATCCATGTGCAAGCAACAAGGTCTTACTTTTTCCAATTACATTTATTAATCCCTAGGAAAACTCCATTTATAGCAAAGGTTTACACTTCCTCTATAATCACTTTCAAATACTTTTTTTCACCTGAATTTCAGCTTCTGACTTTCAGAAAACCTATCAAACATGACCACCTTGATAGACAGACAGACAGCTTAAGAGACAGCAGAAAACAAAAGTTTCGGAAGCAGAAAAGTTGTATACGGACTGTGCCTACAACAGGAATTTGGTAACTCTTTCTTAGAAATGTTAACTTGATTATTCTGTTGTATGCACAAATACCCTCACCTTATTGAAACCTTAAGAGGGAATTTTTTAAATCACTGCAAGTGTATTTTTAAACCGAAAATGTATGTCCTTTAACAATCTTTTAAATAAAGAAAACTCTGAATCCTACATTTTAATGTTAATCTCTAAAAGAGATTGCACTACACATAACCAAAGTAAATGTTGGGAATATGCATCGTTATCACTGAGGTTTATTCAAGCCAATTCATTTAATTCCTATTGTAACTTTCATCATCAAGGGCTTATAGAAAGAGAATAATCAGCGCTACATAAGCAGCAGACAGATACTCACGATGAAATGTTGGTCTTTGCATGCTCTTGAATTAGTTCTCCTTTCGGATTAACAGTGAATATTCTGTTTAGTGAAACCCCAACTTGCTTGTATGAGTACACATCCTAGAAAAATAACAAAAGATATGAGTCCCATTAAAATAATCCAAAAATAGTTTTTGTGTGTATATAACTTGCATACTGTTCATATAGGACTTCATGAATTTTAAGCAACAAAAATGTATTACAAGTACAGATTCCTTCAAGTTGAGCTCAATTCCTGGTGACCGTGGTTTTCATTGCAATAACACAGAAATGATTTGCCACATTTTTTCCCACAATTTTTTTTTTACTTCCCAGTCATCAACATCATCAAAAACTAGGGGCAAAGTTTCGTATGAATACACAAACATTCAGGGAATGCTTGATCTGGCTGCCTAGGCATTAGGAAGCAATACAGAAGAGTGAATCTGAGCATAGATAAGAGTCTTTGTTAAGGATTATTTTGTGGAGATAAGAGTGGTGAAATGTATTTCTCTGCTCTTATTGTGTCTACAAATTGCCCACCAGCAGATTTAAGGTGATTCAATCCCACCTGGGCAGGGAGGGACCAGTGGAATACCTGCAAGATCACTGAGGACTACTCTAGGTATCTGTTGGATCTGATTCACTTTGAGCTGGATGTCAGCCGAGCAAGTCCTTTGGAGGTGACCGAGGCACAGTCCAGTTCCATTATCTGGGAAGGGTTTGAATCTGTTAGTCCTGAGAAAAGGGACAGGGTTCGGGGGGCTGTAAGTATGGCCACCTGTATTTCAGATCTCCGTCTCTTCTGGTTGGTCAAGGTCTCCCAGGAGGTGATATGGTTGGATCTATGCAGTGATGAACTCATCCTTGAGAGGGGGGGTGGTTCTATTGGCTCGGAAGGAGGTGGTCTGACCCCTCCTCAAGAAACTATTGCAGGTTCTAGCAAAACTGGACCATTTTTGGTCAGATTGCAGCTTCAACGGGCATTCCTGGAGGAAACAGATTCTCTGGACTCCTTTTAGTCTAGTTTCAGACCAGGATATAGCATGAGATCTCCCAGCAGCTTTTGATACTATCAACAATGGTATCCTTCTGAACCAGATCAGGGGACTGGGATGGTCAAGAACAGCTCCAAATGGCCCAAGCCAGCATGGCTAATCGGGGTGCTGGGAGTTGTAACTTAACAGAATCTGGAGAACATTTTTTAACTGAAAAATTAATCCTGCAGTGCCAATACTTCTTTGGAAGAGCTCTCAGAGAATAATCATCACAACTGGTACTTACAGCAGGCCTATTGCCAAAGGCAGCATAAAAAGGTTCCGTGTTAGGATGAAATAAGTTTTTTATGTCAGTTAAACACTGAACTTTAAATTTTTCTGGCTTCTTCTCTATCACTTCTCTGAAATAAAAGGAGGAAATAAAACAAGGTAAAATATTAGATGATAATGCTTTAGCACTATAAATGGTACACAGCGCATTTCCTTAAGCTGTGTGAACGATTTCAATTGACTAAGACTTCTGACTAATAATCTGTCAAGGTTTTCTGAAATTTTTATGGTTCATAGGGCTGTTTAAAATTAAACATGAAGACTCATTCTATGTACGCAAAAAAAGCCAACTGCGTTGCTTTAAGCCTGCTGATTTTGGCAATGTGAGAGCCATGTTCATTTGCATAAACTTTCAGTTTCAAAAAATTGTTTAATTTACTGATGAATATATTGGTCTTGCAGTTATTTTATGGTTATCTGATTTCCTCTCCATCAATCGACAACTATCAAATCAGAAAGGGAAAGTTTTCCAAATCTGCTGTATGTTACATGCATGAAATATAAAGAGCAAAAGGCAGCTGAGTTTCTTTTAGCTTATTTTTATTCAAAGCTAACAAGAAGCAAGTTGGTTAAGATTATGTTTGGGGGGGGGGGGGAAACCTGCTTTTAAACATTTCCCACTGAAAGCAATTTTGCCCATAGGCCTAAGGTAAACTCTGATTACAGGTCCCAAATCCATACCTGCATTATATTCCATAGAAAACGTCCACCAGAAATAGCTTGAATCTCACTGCTTTCAACAGGATCACACAATTACAGTACCTTTTGCTAGAGTTGATCCACAAATATTGAATGCGACAACTCACATTACTGGACAACAATGTATTTTACTACCATGTTACATAGGGTCACTAAGTACATCACACCTTAGCCATAGTAAGGAAATGTTGACCTCCTAAGCTCATTCTGTAATAAGCCTAACCCCTGAAGCTGGGTAGTGTCCTTGGTTACAAGACCGCGTGCTGTGATACCTGTGAAAAGCTGAGAACAAACTGCTGGGACTCAATAGCACAGGCCCTTGCGGTAACACCGTCCCCCGCTCGTTCACCCAGTGCAAATACCCTCGAGTCATATCTGCCATCCCAATAGCACGGGCCGAACAGTACAGGAACTTATATCCATTTCTGTGGTTTTAAAGAGGGAAAACATACCATCATCATCACAAAACATACCTAATACTCCGTCCTCCTCCTATTTTCCCCACAACAACCCTGTGAGGTGAGTTGGGCTGAGAGAGAGGGACTGGCCCAAAGTTACCCAGTGGCTTTCATGCCTAAGGCAAGACTAGAACTCACGGTCTCCTGCTTTCTCGGCAAGCACCTTTGCAATTGTTATCAGCCACGCAAAACACTCACGGCCAAAGGGATCCCTTTGGATTGTGCAGGAAGAGAGGATGGAAAGGTGCTTCTTCCCTTTCTATGTGTGGTATTTACCACAGGATTCAGTGCTATCTACTGTATAAACCAAAAAGGTCTTTCCATTCAGAGGCATCTACATAAAATTCACTGCTGCTTTTCAATGTCTATCACCGGGCTCCCAAAGTTTTTTGGGCTAGTGGCAAATTGGGAGCTTTGAGAAAATGTTGTGGGTTCTCTTGCAAAAGGGCAGCTGGTGGTCTGTCTATTCACAAAATGGCTGCCATGATAGGCATAACTAGCCACAAAATGCCAATGCACCACATTGCTACTCTCCACGTCAGTGTTTCTCAACCTCAGCAACTTTAACCTCAACCTCAGCATGGTTGGCTAGGGAATTCTGGGAGTTGAAGTCCACACATCTTAAAGTTGCTGAGGTTGAGAAACACGGCTCTACGCCCTCTAGTTTCCCCTTCCCATAGGACTGCTTGCTACCCTTCCTTGCATTTGTCTTTTTTCTGAGCAGGTGGGCATATGTCCTAATTTAGTTCTGCAATGCAGCCACCCATCTTGGTTTACTTTATCAGAAGACTTCACATTTAAATTACTAGATTTTAAAAATATAAAGAATGTCAGGATCAGGGAGCCTGGAGGCACCAAGGGTGATTTCTGTGGTCATACTGGGGACCCCATATCTATCACACAGAGGATAAGTTGCATTATGGAAGGCAATCCTCAACCACAGGGATATATCATTAAGCATAACAGATGGGTCTAGAGTATTCCTCCTAGACAGGCCATATTGCCTCTGGCCAAAGCTCCTGAGGAACACAGGGTGATAAGAAAAGGGATTGGAGCTAAAAGTGGGCAGTGAAAGAACTAAACATACATATTATATCTTTCTTATACATATTCAACTACAACGAACACCCCCACCCGCACGGTATTCTCCCACCTATCCACGTTTTCTTTGCCTCTTTTATCTAGTTTTTATTTTCTCCTTCCCTTCCTGAACTGTTTCCCCTATTTTAGCTCTATTCTATCCCCAGCACATTGGCTGGGTACAAGTGGAAGTTTCTTAAACGCCCCCCCATCCACCCTTCAGATTTAATGCAGCATTAAGGACTTTCAGGTGGGTTAAGATACATAGAAAAATGCCACAAAATTTTAGAAATACAAATGCCCTAAAATCTGGGGGGGAGGGGTGGTCTGTGGGTAGAATCTGCAGTATGCCTCAAGGGGAAGGAAGGGTTAATCTGGAGCTCCCACCCAAAATGCAGGTAGCTACTTTAGTATTCAGGGCCACATTATTATCATCCCTTATACAAATATATACATTAGACATCCAAATTATAAATATAAATATATTTATATAAATTATAATTATAATTTTAATTATAGATATAAATTATAAATATAAATATATACAATATACAATATACATCCAAAAAGGTGTACAAATCCAAATACAGATATGCAAGAAAGTGTAGTGCAGTTCATGTAGATGAGTTTTGCATCTGAATGAAAGGAGGAGAAAAAACGGGCTCTTCCCTTAGGCAAGGTGGGTGGGCCACTGACATTGTAATTTCTTTTTAGTCCTATACTATGACTTCGGGAGGATCACATTCAGGGGCTTTAAGAACCAAACTTCATTCCAGGAGAGGGCAAAAAGTGGTAACGGCTGCCTCTTGCCAGGCAGCCATCCTATTTATCAACCCAAAGCTGCCCATCCCGAAGGCGATGCTCAGTTCTCAAAGTCAGGAATATTCTTAGCTTAATCATCGGCATTTGCTTTTTATGACGACTCATATGTAGTGGAAACTGACATTTAAAAAGGAAGAAGAGGTGATTTTGCAGATTAGTTAATATACTTACTGGCTCACTTTATGATACAATTTAGCAATGCCTTGATGTGTCCAGTCCTTGCCAAGAGTAGGCAAAATATGACCTAAAGTATCTGATCTGGAAAGACAGGAGGTTTTTAAAACCAAAAAGAAATGTACAATAACAAATTATATTTGTGGAATACAGAAAACAGGTTTACAGCTTTGGTAGTTAACATTAGGTAAAGGTTCCCCCCGCACATTTGTGCAGTCGTGTCCGACTCTAGGGGCCGGTGCTCATCTCCGTTTGTTAGCCGAAGAGCCAGCGTTGTCCGAAGATGCTTCCATGGTCATGTGGCTGCATGACGCGCACGGAACACTGTTACCTTCCCACCAAAGTGGTACCTATTCATCTACTTGCATTTGCATGCTTTCAAATTACTAGGTTGGCAAGAGCTGGAGCTAGTGCGGGAGCTCACTCCGCACGCAGGGCTAGGGATTCGAACCTCCAAACTTGCGATCTTCCAATCAACAAGCCTGGCGTCTTACCCGCTGAGCCACCACGCCCCTAACATTATTATTAACATTAGTATAGTGTAAATGAACTTTATTTAAAAAGTTCCATCTTGTTGGCCAGTGTAACTACTTTAATGATGTCTAGCTATTTATCTTTAGAAATATCATTCACTTTTTCTTTCCCAAACAATTATCTTCACTTCACTGAGGAAGTGTTGGGAATATTCTCACTTTGAACCTATTGATCTGGTAATTATATTATTAACATCCGTCCATGACTAAATTGTGTATTAGAAGCATCACGCATCCCACTTATGTCGTTCTGCATTTTGTTTTGTTTTGGGGAGGGTTTGGTTTTGCATATTGTGTAACCTTAGCCACTGTCATTTATAAACCATGATATGTCAATCCAGCCAGTGGTGCTTAATTCAGTGAGCCACAGCTAAACAAACCATGGCTTAGTATGACAGTAAAAAATCAGATCTCTGACTTCAGCAATGAAAACATGCATATGCATGATTAAACAACACTTTAAAATGAACACTAAAACTAAACAAACCAAATGAGAGGATACAGAAGAGCTGCAACCACTGATTTCCTGGGCTACAAAAGACCAAGAAACAGCTACCTGCACCCACTGCAATGTCTCGCCCATACTGTGGTCAGGGTAAGTATCTCCTGCAATTGGCCCACCTGGCACATGAAAGAACAGGAAAGCATGCTCTTCTGTCTCTTTCAGCCAGATTGGCACAAATCCACCATTACTTCTTTGTGTCACATAACAGAAGCAAACAGCTGAGTCTATCACCCCTTTGTCTGATGTGGCACAATGTCTGAAAATGGCCCAGTGCTCTTAGATGCTGTATAGTAGAGCACAGACTGAGCTGTCCTTAGTCTGTGCTTTACTATACAGCATATAAGTAGTTTGATCCTTAAGTGGAATTAGCATGTATACATGACTCCATCACACTCACTAAACAGAAAGGACATTTTACTAACTCTTTAATGTTAGTTTCTGTAGGGCTCAGGTTTGCTCTTACACACACCATGCAAATACAATATTATTTTTATACAATATTTATACAAGATTTTAATATTTGCTGCTCAGTTTAAAGTGGAAGTAAAGCATCACTGTTGGTTTGTCTTATCAGAGAGCATGGTATTCCCTGAATGGAAATGTGCCATTCTGCATCTGGCTAAGGACTCACCTTGTGATGGTGCCATCAATGTCAGAAATAATGACTTTGTCATCCCAGTTCCATAAGTAGATGATGCCTTCACAGCGACATGTTCCTTGATATTGTGTTGTGACACTAAAAGTGACATCATTGGGACCATTCTTAAGGTTGAGACTTTTCTGTTAAAAAAAGCACACAGCCTAGAGGTCAAACGCCACACAGAGAAACCAGAGAACAGCCTAAAACATATGCTCACTCTCAGAAGTCAATCTCATTGAATTTAAACGTGGTACATACTCCGAAGGAAATGTATATGGAATTGCAGCTCAAATAAAGCTGCAGTCATACTTACAGCTTCCAAGCTAATACCTTATGCTCATAGACTTAATGTTAGGAAGATATTTCACTGCACATCAACTAATGAATTATTTTGTTTCAGCCTTAAGTCAATCTACAAAGGGGAAGTCCACTAGGGTACAAGGCCAAGATTGATAAAATCCCTTAGGAAAACCTCATTTATGCTATAGGCAATTTTGGCATATGCAGACTGTAATCATGTCAAGCTTTTCCAAAATTAGGCTTCTTTTATAGACACTTAAGCATCAACTATGACTGAAGCAAGATGCTTCCTAAATTGTCCACCTGTATTAAATGCGGAGCCCACAGAATGAAATGCAGTGTTATCAAAGAACCCCCCCTTTAGCTAAATAGATGTTAAGACTCAAACTGCACTCCTTTCTGAAAATTATGCCCAATGCCCACCAACAATCAAGAATCTCTTCTTGTCAGTCAGAATTACAGTGCAAGTACTCAGCTTCTCTTTTCTCCTTTTACAAAATTATTCAGCCTGAACTAAATTCCAGATTTTGCTTCACAAAATGGCTGAAGATTCCCCAAATGGTCCCTTAGAGGGGTTTACTCAGGTGCCGATTCTTGGCATAGCAACTACATGAAATCTTCCAACTACTAGGTAAAAGCAGAAGGGTCCATGGCTAAGTGACAGAGCATATTCTTGGCAAGATCTAAGTGGCATCTTTGGAGCTGGCACCTCCAGTTCAGCCATTCATATTGTAAGTCTTCATCTTGGAACTCAGTAAGTTTTCTTTCAGGAAGGGGAACAGACTCTACACTAAAGATATGTCACTAAAACACCCCTCAAAGAAAAAAGAAGACAAATTCCCAGGACCCAGAAAAGTAAGTAAAATGCATTTATTTATGATCCCATAAATTTTACTGATTTTTCTCAACCTGTCAATTTGCTCCCTTTTTCCTCATTCTTAGTGGATGTTATTTGACTGTTTTGTCCTACTACAGTTCGATTAACAGGCTTCCTTTCCCATTAGCACGGTCATAACTGGGGCTGCTGGACCACCAATCAATGGATTCTTCTTCCCTTATAGCAAGTCATGCCCCAGGAAATCCTTTGTTTGATACTGGGAGCTGTTGTATTATCACAGATGGATTCTGCATGATGATAATAGAAATCCTAATGACAAATGTTACTTACAAGCTGTTCGGAACTGAGTCGAAGAGTCTTTTTATAACCTATTCCAGACAACAGTGGAAGGTGAGTGACTTCATTTGTAGTTCGGTGGTCTTCATCACTTGAAGAAGAATCATCTTTGATTCTGAAACATCAGAAACAGAATACCCACATTCCTTTTCTGTATCATCTCAGAGTAAATATGTATTCCTCAGCTGTTGTTTATTATTTTATTTATGACAAATAAACCCTGTTTGGTAGATTAGGCCAAGAAAGAGGGACTGGCTCAAGATCGCCCTGTGAGTTTCTTTACTGCCTGAGTGAACACCAGTCTCTGCAATCCTAATCTGTTACTCCACTCACTAAACCATACAGGCTGTAATCATGCCAATTAAAATTCACAATCATTTATCTCTGCCTCTGATTATTCATAACTTGGTATTTGTTGAAGTCCCCATAACTGCCATCTTAATGTAAAAAAAATTATTTATTTATTTATTTATTTATTTATTTAAATTTATATAACCGCCCATCTCCCCCAACGGGGAACTCTGGGCGGTTTACAATAAAATAGATTAAAACAGGATAAAACATCAATGTACAATATATAAAATTAATAAATAATTATAAATCCAGATGGAGATGGAATTAAACGAAGGACAATAAATTAAGGAATTAACCACCCCCATGAGGAACTATCCCTTCCTCCTTCCCATGCCAGGCGGCACAACCAGGTCTTCAGCTCTTTCCTAAAGGTCGGAAGGGAGGAGATCTGCCTCAACTCTGGGGGCAAGATGTTCCACAGTGTGGGCGCTACCACAGAGAAGGCCCGCCTCCTAGACCCCATCCGATGACATTCTTTAATTGATGGGGTTCGTAGCAGGCCCTCTCTGAATGACCTGGTGGGGCGGGTCGATAAAATGGGGATAAGACGGTCCTTCAGGTATTCTGGCCCCATGCCATGTAGGGCTTTAAAGGTAATAACCAACACCTTGAATTGTACCCGGAAGCAAACCGGCACCCAATGCAGCTCGCGGAGCAGAGGTGTTATGTGTGCAGATTTTGGTGCACCCAAAATTGCTCGCGCGGCCGCATTCTGCACTAGCTGAAGCTTCCGGATAGTCTTCAAGGGTAGCCCCATGTAGAGCGCATTGCAATAATCTACATGGGAGATGACGAGAGCATGAGTGACTGTTCGGAGGGCGTCGCGATCCAGGAATGGGCGCAACTGGCGCACCAACCGAAGTTGTGCGAAAGCCCTCCTAGCCACGACTGCCACCTGCTCTTCGAGCAGGAGTCGTGAGTCTAGAAGGACCCCCAAGTTGCGCACCGGTTCCGAATGGGGCAGTGCTACCCCATCAAGAACCAAAGATGATAATTTCCCAGAAGACGCTAGGCCATCAATCCACAGCCACTCAGTCTTGCTAGGGTTCAATTGTAGCCTGTTGTTCCCCATCCAGGCCCTCACAGCCCCCAGGCACTGGGACAGGGTTGTCACTGCATCACTTACTTCACCAGGGATGGAGATATACAATTGAGTATCATCCGCATACTGATGATACCTCATCCCATGGTGTCGGATGACCTCGCCCAGCGGTTTCATGTAGATGTTAAATAGGAGAGGAGAGAGAACCGAACCCTGCGGCACCCCACACAAGAGGGGCCGAGGGTCAGATCTCTCCTCTCCTATTACCACCGACTGGGATTGGCCTCGGAGGAAGGAGGTGAACCAGCGCAAAACTACGCCGCCCACCCCGAACTCCCTAAGCCGCCCCAACAGGATACCATGGTCGATGGTATCGAATGCCGCTGAGAGATCCAAGAGAGCAAGGATGGATGCACTACCACCATCCCGCTCCCGCCAGAGATCATCCGTAAGCGCGACCAATGCAGTCTCCGTCCCATATCCCGGCCTGAAACCTGACTGAAAAGGGTCTAGATAATCCGCTTCATCCAGGGTCCTTTGAAGTTGCAACGCCACCACTTTCTCAACCACCTTTCCCAAAAAGGGGAGGTGGGAGACTGGACGAAAATTGTCCAGGATGGTAGGGTCCAGGGCTGGCTTCTTGAGGAGGGGGTGCACCAGTGCCTCTTTAAAGGCAGTTGGAACCACCCCCTCCGCCAAGGATGTATTAATCATGGCTTGGACCCATCCACATGTCACCTCCCTGGCTGATTTCACCAGCCAGGAAGGGCAGGGATCTAAATCACATGTGGTGGAATTAACAATTCGAAAGATCCTGTCCACTTCCTCAGGTCCAACAGGATCAAATCGTTCCCAGATAACAGGGCAAGACCATTCTCCCGGCATCTCCCCAGACTGCATTTCACGCATGGAGTCCAACTTAGACCGAATCCGAGCGATTTTATCCTGCAGATGCTCAGCAAATTCTTCCGCATGGCCCTGCAGGTGGGTGGTTGATACCACCCTACCCAAGAGAGATCGAGTAATCTTGAACAGGGCCGACGGACGGCATTCTGCGGATGCAATAAGGGCGGAGAAATATTCACGTTTCGCCGCTCTTACCGCCACAAGGTAGGCCTTAATAGCGGCTCTAGATTGTGTTCGGTCCGATTCCGCCTTCGTTTTTCTCCAGCAGCGCTCTAGACGTCTCTTCACCCTCTTCAAGGCCCTCAACTCCTCCGTAAACCACGGGGATTGACGGGTCGAATGGGGTTGGAGAGGTCGCATCGGCGCGGTCCTGTCCAAGGCACTGGCCGCCTCCCTGTTCCAGGCTGTAGCCAATGCCTCCGCTGGACCGTGCAGCAGATCTTCGGGTATTACCCCCAGCTCCCTCTGAAACCTCATTGGGTCCATAAGTCGCCGGGGGCGGACCAATCGAATAGGTCCTGCCTCCCTGCGGAGTGGGGCGGCATAAGAGAATCTTAAGGAAATCAGGACGTGATCTGACCATGACAACGGGGATAGTTCTAACTTTCCCCTCAGGACACTTTGCCATTGCTCTGACAAGAAAACCAAATCCGGGGTGAGTCCACTGTCTCGAGTCGGGTCCCGAATAATCTGGGACAGGCCCATGGCTGCCATGGTAGCCATGAACTCCCGAGCTGCTTCCGAGGCACGTCCCAGGGACGGCAGGTTAAAATCCCCCAAGACCTTAAGCCTGGGGAACTCCACCGCCAACCCCGAGACGGCCTCCAGCAGCTCAGGCAGGGAGGTTGCTACGCAGCAGGGAGGCTGGTACACTAGCAACACTCCCAACTGTTCACGGGCACCCAACTTGAAAAACAGGGTCTCACATCCGGATACTTGTGGAGCAAGGCCCCTGAAAGCCATCAAAGACTCTCTGATGATAACTGCCACCCCTCCTCCCCTGCCCCGGTCTCTCGGCTGGTGCCACACCTGAAATCCGGCTGGGCACATTTCCGAGAGGGCTACCCCTCCCTCTGGGCCCAGCCAGGTCTCAGTAATAGAAATAATAATAAAATGAAATAATACCGTAAGGTATCAGCAGAGACAAATAGAGTCAATCATAGGGACTATGCTACAGAACTAAAAAAGGATTTTCACCTTGGAAAACCCCAAAAGAAATTTGTCAGTAAAATAAGATTGAAGCAATTTGGAAATAAACGCCATAACGTACATCTAACAAGAGCATAATGATGCACCATTTTTCTCTCAGGGCTGTATTTAAGCTACTCTAAGTATCTGTTCTTTTGAAATGACTGAATTAGATAAACCTGACTTGGTTACTTGTACACAGTGTTCATTTAAATATGTCTCTGTCAGATCTTTAAACTTGGAAGAATGAAGGAAACCCATTTTGCCTACAAGAAGTGGATGAATTGCAATAGTTTTTATTTTAGAGCTTGGTGACAAAACCTGAAGTAGCCATGTCATGTGATAATATGATCTTTTGATCCCAGTATAGTAACTAATTGCTAGTTTTTCGAAAACTGTGGAATTGGGAGGAATTTTGGACCAAGGATAAAAAAAGTCTACTGCTTAGGGTTAGAGCAGCCCTGAAGGAACCCTAATAATCAGATGCTATAGAAAAAACTGTGAGATTTGTGTAATTCATGCATTAATTGTTGTTTAGCATAGTCTCATAACATTGTTGAATTACTATAACCATACAATATGTCTATGAAGGTTCTCAGTCATCCAGGTGGAATTGTCTGTAGCTTGAATCATGTCAACTGGATTTCTATTTTCTCAGTGGAAACTTTGCTCAGACTGAAGAAGCTCCTTGGATAAGGAGCGAAACGTTTCCACTGAGAAAATAGAAATCCAGTTGACATGATTCAAGCTACAGACAAAATATAACCATACAAGAAACATTTCTAAACTTTCCACCTAGTTTCCCAATATTATGTTGTGCTTTTAAATGATCTGTATCAAAATTCAGGATAGCACTATGCAGATAGGAATAACTCACTGGGGAAGCCCCCATTACAATCCTATCCCACAAGGGTTCTACTTTGTTTTCTCCCATACAAATGAATGGCTACTATTCATCCCTGTAGAAGACAGTGCTGTATAAGAGGATGCTACTATGTTGAAATCAAATCTTTCCAATCCTCATTCCCAAGTCCTTGCAGTATACATACTCCCCCAACCACCTCTATGGATTCTTGTCAGGATAACAAGAATTTTCTATCACTAGGTAATATACAGCTGCAGAAAACACTGGGCCAACCATTCAGCCACTGGTAAATTAGACTAGGAACACTTTCTTTTATTACTCTGTGATATTTTAAAAGTACACTGAATAAGCCAAGTATAATTTATGACTATTGTGATGTATTCTTGATACCCAGCTTCAGTAAGGTTCCATAGTCCAAGAAAGTAAACATAATGGTTAAATTAAACGGATCAACTGCTGCTTAACCAAAACAATTCACTATCATTAATAACATTATAAAATAAGTTTGTAAAATTGTCACTTCTTTGGGGTGACAAAGGAACTTTCCAAAGATTAAAACTCACTAGGAAAACCATCAAATAAATGCACTATCCAATGGAAAGAGAAAACCACTTATCACCGATGCTGTGTCCACTGTGCTCTTAACCAAACGTAGGTCTGCTCCATACACAGCGGTTGCACCAATCCGAGACCTGTGCAACTCCATGGCCCAGTTATCTCCATGAGAGATTAGAGCAGAGCAATGGGGAAACTAGCCTGCACTGCAAAATACTGCTGAGAATACAAGTGTGGAGAGATGTGGCTGTGTGGAAGTGCCCTTAGTCAATGCCTAAGGAGTTTTATGGCACAGGGTTTTCTATGGACACAGAAGTCTGGCACATTTTCAGGGCTCTAGTTTTTAATGGTGTGTGTGTGTGTGTGTGTGTGTGTGTGTGTGTGTGTGTGTACATATATGTATATATGTGTATATGTGTATATGTATATGTAATTTTCCTAGATCTCTATAAAATATTTCTTGGATCTTTGAAAGTGCAGTTTTCTTATTCCAAAAGCATTTTATTAGCCACACATCTTACACTCTTATTTCCTATAATGTTTGCTTTTTTAAAAAAAAAATCTGCATCAACTTATTTCTGCAGTGCTCATTTCTTTTAGGAAAACCTGACAGAAGAAAATACAAATCAAGCAGGAATGTTTTTCCATGGAATATAATGCAGTGCAACCAGTCAGTAAATGCTATGGGTCTCATTCACACAAATATGCAAGTGCACATGCACACATACACACATTTACACATATATAGTGTAGAGGACATAATTCTAGCACACTTTGCTTAACATTCTTCTTTTCATATATGACAAAAATTCCAAATTTCCTAAGATGCAATATTATTATTATTATGGATTATGGATTATTCTTTATAATGGCGCATACTCTATTGCCAACTGGTGATTGTTAACTACACCAAGGCCAACCCTTGATACTGCCATGAGTGAAGATGCATAGTAATAAATATCAGATTTATCCAAAATGAACAGCAAACCTGTAATCAGGCACACAATTATACATACAACACAAACATACAACATTCAAAATAATTACATTAAAAGCAGTATTAGAATTAAATGCCTTCACATTAAAACATAGTATTTGACTTACAAAAAGTAAAAAATCTCAGCTCAAATCAGTTACTGGTAAAGTTTTCTTTTGCATTCAAATATGTAACCTACCTGTACTTTGAAAGGGCAGTTTCCACATTTGTGCCCAAAAATTGCAGTTTCATATAGGCACACCCAATTTAGATTCAAATCCTATTCAGTTACGAAACTCATGAGGTATTTTCTTACAATGTTGAATAGATAGATGAGATAAGAATTTTAAAACTCCGTAAATTAAAACTCCATAAATTAAAAAACAGAATAGAAATGTCCGATACCTGTCTGCAATACTCTTCTCTTCTTTTCCACTGAGACCTTGCACTGGCTTTGCCTCCTAATGGTAAAATGTAAGGAGGTGAGGAACAGAGTTTGAAAATTATTCATAGTCCATTGTCTTCCTACTTTTAAGAAAACAAAGCTACAGCAAAAATTAACACAGCTGTGGCATTACTCTAATGCAAAATCCCTTCTTACTGGCATCCATAATTCTGTTCTATCCATCTATGAGGGAAACATTTATTCAGGTGATTCACATATGGAGCATTATTATGATTAATAGCCTCTTCCAGGACCTACTTCTACAAGTTTAATGAGGAATATTGGCAATAAGTAAAAGGTAAAGGTAACACTGAATGAAACTTGACTCATTGATGACTTCATGGGTACATCCATGTTGTTTTCTTGGCAGCAATACAGAAGCGAATTGCATTATTCCATTTAATGATTGTAAGGCATTAGCTAAATGGATCATCTATGTCCACTATCAATCAACTAGAGAATACTAAAAGGGCCTGGCCATCATAATCATGCCTTTCCTCAAAATCTCCCAGAAGCATTTGGCAAGCTGTGCAGGAGACAAAATGCTTAGTCAGGTGGATCATGCCCCAAACCAGCAAATGATTTCTTAAATTCTTGACAGTGGCCTTGAATACTATTCGGGAAAATAGTATTGACCAGCTTTGTAATGGTGAAAAAATAATGTGAAATATTGTATCAAGAATTACAATATTCAGCTTCCTGAAAATCTTTGCTGTCATAGCTTATATGGCTTAAAAATCTGCAAGTAATGTTTACATTCTGTTATCACCTATAGTATGTTTGCATGAAATTTCCAGGGATGGGTGCCGAGTCTTTGGTGCTCTGCACTGTCTCACAATTCCCCTAGTTTAAAACGTAGGCTAGGTAGGATCCAAAACAAACAGGCAAAGCTAAGCCAGTGTTTAGCATTCAGCAGTTCATTTTGTTAAATTTGGATTCTTTGAGGAGTGTCAGTAATTCACAGATTTCATGCAGCCGTGTGTGTGTGTGTGTGTGTGTGTGTGTGTGTGTGTGTGTGTGTGAGAGAGAGAGAGAGAGAGAGAGAGAGAGAGAGAGAGAGAGAGAGAGAGAGAGAGAGAGAGAGAGAGAGAGAAGCAGCCTGGAAAAAAAAATCAGATTAGTTCCAGATTTACCTCTTTAATAGTGTTACTCCTCCCTCTCCATGAAAACCACCATCTTCCACCTTTTCTGGGCATCTTATCCCTCATTATAGAGTCCACAGTGGCCTGTGATAAATGGATGGTAACATAAATAATGGAACTAAACAAAAAGTAATTTAATTCATGCAAACAAAAGGTTTTCTTAAAGAACAAAAAAAAAAAGAACACAGAGACAATTTAAACTCAGGCAAAGCAAGTCAAAGGAAACATACTATCTGTGGACCACAAATCTTGTCAAAGCAAATCCTAATGGTATCCAGAACTGTACGGAAATAACTTAAACAAGAACACTTCAAAAATTCAAAAAAGAAAAATAGAAAAGAAAAATGGGAACAAAAAAGGCATAAGTTTAGTGTAATGTACCAAAAAGTAGAGAGAAAGAAATACTAATTCTGTTTAGTATAAATTATGAAGACATTTTATTGGTAAAGAATTCAGCATGGCTGTCTTCCATAAAAATAATAGAGAAATAGCACGATATTTTATTATCTTCTAATAATCACTAGTATAGGAAAAAGGGTTAAATGATAATGGATGAATGAAACATTAGCATTAATATGAGAACCAAATAGCTACAAACTGCTGAAGAGAAAGATGTTGACTTACCACAACTTGCTTAACAGTGAATTTTTATAGGTATAGGTGACTTCTTATTCTAACCAAAACAAATATTCCCTCCTTAGGTCAAGATTAAAATTAAATATTCAAATTAAGTATTCAAATGCACAAGGATCAATCCTAAAATGCATTAAAATATTTTGAATAGTTCACCAGAAGATTTTAATTACCTGATGAAAGTTACAATCTACACATGTGAACGAGCCATCAGAGACACAACAATTGTTTTCATATCTCTCCTTTACTTCAAAGGCCACAGCTTTTCACCTGTTCACATTCACATTCCTCATGAAGGCTGCAGCAGTGGGGGAACCAGAAGTTGGACTACAAATCCCATCATCTCTAAGGATTGGCTATAGTAGATGAGACTTGAAACTCAGCAACATCTGGGATGCATACAGTACTAGGTCTTCCCCTCAGGCTTACAGCACTAACATAGAGATCCAGTCTTCTGTGAGCAATGGCCCAGGAAATACTACAGGTAATCCTGAGTTATGATGGCAATTGGGACCAGGCCATCGCTAAGCGATGCGGTCATAAAGTGCGACGTCAAGTGACCGTATTGCTTAGTGACAACAACAATCCTGGCAGTCCCGGTTGCCGTCATAACCCCAAGACATGTGGGTCATCAAACATGAAGCAGTGGGAGTCCCAGGTAAGGAGCATGGGGGTGTCATGGGGGGTGGGGGGGCCTGGGAAGCCCAGCACAGGCTATCTGTGAGAGCAGAGGGGCCAGGGAAGCAGGGCGCCTTGTGAGCACAGGGAGGCCGGGGGAAGCAGGGTGCCACATAAGCGCAGGGAGGCTGGGGACACTTACTGGAGCAACTTGTGACCTTCCCTGCCAGCTTCTCCATTGACTTTACTTGTGGGAAGCTAGCAGGGAAGGTCGCAAATGGTGATCACGTGACCGCAGGGCGCTGCAACCATCATAAGTGTGAGCTGGTTGCCAAGTGCCCAAATAACAATCACATGATCGTGGGGGTTGTGTGATGGCTGGAACTTCTAGGACCGGTTGTAAGTCCCCCTCGTTCAGCGCCATTGCAACTTCGATTGGTCGCTGAACAATTGGTCAGTAACCGAGGACTACTGTATGGTATATTGGTTTGGAAGAGGACTAAGCATGAAATTCTGGTGAATTTGAATTCAATAATGGAAACAGCAGGAAACTATTATAGCCAGTGGTATGTGACTTGTCAATGATCTTTAGTCTCTTAATGACATTTCCTGTTGTAAGGAAAAAGCGAAAGCACTGTAGCCAATCCTGTATTGAATTTATCTGTTGCAACTTTACTGACTGGATAGATAGATCAATCAATATGCAGTGAGACAGAAGGATGCTACAGAGTCCATTATTTCATCAAATGCTAAACAAATTAAGAGCTATCTTGGGCTAGATTTTTATGTCACTATCAGACTAGAAGTCCTCAATAGACTTCTAACTAGATAGAAGTGTGTCTAATGAAATCAATTAGTTTCAGAAGTGGGTAAGAGAGATTTTATATGCAAGATGCTAAACTGTGAATTTCTTCTCCTGATAGGATACATCCAGACACAGAGAAAACATACAACAGAACATCATGCAGCTCCAAACTTCATGTGTCTAATGAAATCAATTAGTTTCAGAAGTGGGTAAGAGAGATTTTATATGCAAGATGCTAAACTGTGAATTTCTTCTCCTGATAGGATACATCCAGACACGGAGAAAACATACAACAGAACATCATGCAGCTCCAAACTTCATGAGAAGGACACCAAATCCCTCTCACGTGAACTACTGCAAGTCCTACAAGTAGTCCTCACTTAACATGTTATTCAGTATAAAAATACGTATTAATCCAGGCTGTCTTTCTCTTTGCAAAAAGACAATTCTCAAGGTAAACTGTCTAATCCATCACAAACAAAGGCTTTGAAAACATAAACACAAGTTCATGCAAAATCTAGGAAGTGCCAATTCATGGCCCAAGAATTAATATAATCGCGCTAGCGCTCTCTCTCTCTCTCTCTCTCTCTCTCTCTCTATATATATATATATATATATATATATATATATATATATATTCCTTCCTTCCTTCCTTCCTTCCTTCCTTCCTTCCTTCCTTCCTTCCTTCTTTCTTTCTTAACCTTTAAGGTCACAACTCTCTAGTCATTCTAAGCCCAAGAATAAAAAGACTGCTAGAAAAAGAAAGCAAAAAGGTTACACTGCCCCACAATGAGTTACAGTTGTGTGTCAGGAGCAGAAGCAAGCAAAAGCCCAGGATGAGGTTGGGTGGGGAGCATAACACTATAATGCCCTGAGTGTGGCTGGAAAAAGAGAACAAGGACTTTTCCCCCCAAAGGCTGGCATGGTCAATCTCACCTTTGGCAAAGGTTTCTGGAATGCTTGCATTGCCAGTAGGAGGGGAGCTGCTGTGGTCCAGTTGTAGTACCTAAGAGAGGAAAACAGTTTATATGCAATCCTTTAAACCTGCAAATTATCACAGAACTTGAAGCAACTATTTCTGCTGAAGTGGGTTGGCATCAAAGCATTTAATTAAATCACTTCAGGCCTTACATTAATATTAATCTCAATATGACAAGTATAAATCTACACCTATATAGGGATGGATATCAAAGTAGGGTTCACTTAGCACCTTCTTTTTTTTCCAAATCTTCAATTAATTTCATCCAATTTTTTAAATATGAATTCGCATGAATGTTTTTCTAACATAGGCAGATTAGAAAGTTGAAGGATGTGCATTTTGGTGCAAGTGGGTGAATTCAGATTAAAATGCAAAGTGAAGAAATTCTTGGTCCAGTTTTATTTCGCTGAAGGAAATTCACTATGTCTGCTACTATGGAAACAGCATCATAGAACTGGAAGGTACCTTAGAGGTCAACATCCCCTTGTTCATTGCAGGCTCTGCTAGATCATCTCTGCTAGATGACCATCTAGCTTCTGAGTGAAAACCACTAGCAAATGAGAGTTTACCACTTCCTGTGGCAGCCTGCTTCACTGCTTCCACCTGATGTCTCGCCTAATCTTCCTTCCTTGTATATTTTTACTGTAACTCATTGGTTCTGGCCTTGCCCTCTAGTGCTACAGAAAATAACCTTACTCCCTCTTGTGTGTGACAACTCTTCAAATATTTGAAGACTACTATCCTATCTTCCCTTTGGCAAGCTAAACATAACCTTTGACCCTTGCTCAAGTGGCTTGGTTTCTAGACCATTCACTATCTTGGTAGCTTCCCTCTTAACTTGCTCCAATTTGCCACTGTCCTCTTTGAACTATGGTGCCCAGAACTGAACACAGTACTCTAAAGGAGGTCAAACCAAGGCACAGTAGAGTAGAGCAATTACTTCCCATGATCTGGACTTTATACTCCTGTGAATCACTCCTAGGTAGCATTTGCCTTTTTAGCAGCTGTATCACACCGCTGGTTCATATTTAACTTGAAGTTGAGAAGGACACCAAATCCCTCTCATGTGAACTACTGCAAGTCCTACAAGTAGTCCTCACTTAACAACCCTGAGACCAGAATTTCCATCGCTAAGCAAAGCAGTCATTAGGCGAAACATCATGTGACTGCACAGCTTAGCGACAGCAGTTCCAGTAGTCCTGGTTGCAGTCATTAGACCATTGTTAGGTGAGGACCTCAGGCTTCTCCTGCCCTACCATGCTTGCCTCCACTTCAACTCCCCGCACCCCATCTCCGCCCTTTTGGCTGCCCCGCACTCTGCTGCCTACCCCTATTGCCCCACGCCATCTTCTTCCTCCCACTGCTGATGAGGCAGCTGCTGGTGCCTCGTGTGGCCTCACGAAGGGCCAGCAGGTGCCTCCACCAGGCGCGCCATGTCAGAAGCAGAAGGAAGAAGATGGCGAAGGTCAGCTGGGGGGCAGCAGTGGTGGTGGAGTGCAGGGCAGCTAAAAGGGCAGAGATGGGGGGATAGGCAGGTGGGGAGAGTTGAAGCACAAAATGTGGGCAGGCTGCCATGTGACCACAGGGGCGCTGCAACGCTTGTAACTTCGAGGACTGGTCGTAACTACCATTCATTTAGCGCCATCGTAACTTCGAACAGTCACTGAACAAATGGTCGTTAAGCTATGTACGTACATGCGCCTTACATTTTTCCTACCCAGATGCAGAACATTACATTCCTCACTTTAAGTTCCATCCTGTTAATTTCAACCCGTTGCTCAAGCCATTCTAGATCTTTTTGACTCTGTTCACTTTCAACTCTTCCTGTTTGTTGCTTTCAACGAGATGCACACACTTTATTCTGCTGAGCTGCACTCACTTGTTTCCAATCTTCACCACAAGGTTAGGGTCATCAATGATAGCTGGACTGTCCACAAACTGCTGGTAAGTGACTTCTTGTTCTAAAAACTTTTCTGTTTGGAAGACCAAAACATGAATGAACCTCAATTAACAGGTCAAAATAGTGCTTGGAATATATTGTAGAATTAGCAACTTTCTTTTACTGATGCTGGACCAGCAGACAGTAAAGAAACTAAGGAAGCATAAAAGCAATTTCAGAGCCTGTGATCTCAGGTAGTCAGCATAGCATAGTTTCAGGGGAAAAGAGATAGAAAGCTAGTTACTTGAGGACTCCCAACAAAACTGAAGGAGGGAATGCTGCTTGAAGTGGACTCTATTCATCTTGGTTCTATTTGTAGGAATTCCTGCAGATAAACTCACATGTTCAGCTTTCCCTGTTCTGACTATTCTTGAGAGAATAGACTGAATGGCGTCAAATCACATATTTGACTAAAATGTGTACAGGCAATTACAAAACTGAAACGTGAATTTCCTTTGAAAATAAAGATACATATATATACAGGCTGTGACCAGTCAGGTAACTTTGGAGGTACACTCCTTGCAATATATAATTTCCTCATCTGAAGCCAATTGCTGGCTGGTGATTGCAACCAAACCTGCCTTCCACCTGGTATGCTTATGTAGATTTTAAAAAAAGTAAATTAAAGTAAATCAACTGGCACATACTGATATGAATAAACATGAATGTTGCACTTTAAAATAGCACTGAAAACAAAATTTAAAACATGACCTAAGATTAGGGGCAAGAAGCCAGATAAACAACTTGGAGCAGCATATAAATTGCTAATTAATTAGTTAGGTGCGAATCAGTCAAGCTCAGCTCCTAGTAGTTGCACGGACAAGTGATCTCTACCTTAACCCGCAATAACCAACAGCTCTTCTACGGACAATTCTGTAATCTCCTTGAACCTGTTTATCCACCTCCTTTGTCCTCTCATTCTTTTACTTTATTCAGCTCTGCCAAACATACCTATTTTTCCTGCTTATATCACAAGTCCAAACTATGTGAGTTTTTCCTTGTTGATCAGTGCTTCAGGAGAGCTGCCTGTCTTTATTTGATCTACGTTGGATTAATTGGTTCTCCTTGAGTCTATTTTTCTCTTAGTAATGGTTTCCAAATCCATTGTTTGCTGCTTCTCAGCAGCCAGGTTTCACAGCTTATCTTGCCATATGGAAGATCATTACTTTACCTGTTCTGATTGTTGCTATCATTGAAATGTCTTATACTTCATCATCTTCTCCAAGTCTGTCTTTCCCTTCCTATTCTATTCTGTTCCTCCAAACAAACTGGAACCCAGTGCAGCTTGCGTAGCAGAGTTGTTACATGTGCCACCCTTGGGGCACCTAAGATTGCCTGCTCAGCTGCATTCTGGACCAACTGTAGCTTCTGGATATTCTTCAAGGGTAGCCCCATATACAGCACATTACAGTAGTCTATATGGGAGATAACCAGGGCATGAGTGACTGTTCGAAGGGCCTCTCGTTCTAGGAAAGGGCGTAACTGGTGCACAACACGAAGTTGAGCAAAGGCCCTCCTGGCCACGATTGCCACCTGCTCTTCGAGCAGGAGTCGTGAGTCCAAGAAGACCTCCAAGTTACACACTGGGTCTGTCTGGGGCAGTGCAACACCATCCAGAACTAAAGATGACAATTTCCCGGATGCCGAGGAGCCCCTAATCCACAGCCACTCCGTCTTATCAGGGTTCAGCCGAAGTCTGTTGTTCCTCATCCAGGCCCCCACAGCCCCAGGCACTTGGAAAGGGAGGTCACAGCATCACTTACTTCCCCCGAGATGGAGATGTATAATTGGGTATCATCAGCATATTGATGATAACTCATCCCGTGGTGACGGATGATCTCACCAAGTGGTTTCATGTAGATGTTAAAAAGGAGTGGAGAGAGTACTGAGCCCTGCGGCACCCCACAAAGAAGGGGCTGCGGGCCGGATCTCTCGCTCCCTATCAACACCGTTTGGGACTGGCCCTGGAGGAAGGAGGTGAACCAGCGCAAAACCACACCACCCACCCCCAACTCCAAAAGGATACCATGGTCGACGGTATTGAAGGCCACTGAGAGGTCAAGAAGAACAAGGATGGATGCACTGCCTCCATCCCGCTCCCGCCAAAGATCATCCATAAGTGCGACCAATGTCGTTTCTGTCCCATAACCAGGCCTGAAACCTGACTGAAAGGGGTCTAGATAATCTGTTTTATCCAGAATCCTCTGGAGCTGCAACGCCACCAGTTTCTCAACCACCTTCCCCAAAAAGGGGAGGTGGGAGACTGGACAAAAATTGTCCAGTACAGTAGGGTCCAGCGATGGTTTCTTGAGGAAGGGGCGCACCAGCGCTTCCTTAAAGGCTGCTGGGAACACCCCCTCTCTCAAGGATGTATTTACCATTGTCTGGACCCAGCCACATCTCACCTCCCAGGCTGCTTTCACCAGCCAGGAGGGACATGGATCTAATTGGCAAGTGGTGGGGCTTACAGTTCAGAGGATCCTGTCCACTTCCTCGGGTCCAAAAGAATCAAACTGTTCCCAGATAACAGGATAAGAATTTTTTTTCATTTTCTTGATATCTTTTCTAGTTGTTGACATTCTAGATTGAATTTTCCCCGTTTTTTTCTTGACTGATACTGGAAATGTACATTTAGTTGTCATGTAACCTTCCAAGACTTTCATCCTTCATCTTTTTCTAGTTATTAAGATTTGTTGTTGTTGTTGTTTATTTGTTCAGTCGCTTCCGACTCTTCATGACTTCATGGACCAGCCCACGCCAGAGCTTCCTGTCGGCCATCACCATCCCCAGCTCCCCTAAGGTCGAGTCCGTCACCTCCAGAATATCATCCATCCATCTTGCCCTTGGTCGACCCCTCTTCCTTTTGCCTTCCACTTTCCCTAGCATCAGCTTCTTCTCCAGGGTATCCTGTCTTCTCATTATGTGGCCAAAGTACTTCAGTTTTGCCTCTAATATCATTCCCTCAAGTGAGCAGTCTGGCTTTATTTCCTGGAGTATGGACTGGTTTGATCTTCTTGCAGTCCAAGGCACTCTCAGAATTTTCCTCCAACACCACAGTTCAAAAGCATCTATCTTCCTTTGCTCAGCCTTCCTTATGGTCCAGCTCTCGCAGCCATAGGTTACTACAGGGAATACCATTGCTTTAACTATGCGGACCTTTGCTGTCAGTGTGATGTCTCTGCTCTTAACTATTTTATCAAGATTTGCCATTGCTCTCCTCCCAAGAAGTAGACATCTTCTGATTTCCTGGCTGCAGTCAGCGTCTGCAGTAATCTTTGCGCCTAGAAATACAAAGTCTGTCACTGCCTCCACTTTTTCTCCCTCTATTTGCCAGTTATCAATCAAGCTAGTTGCCATAATCTTGGGGTTTTTTGAGGTTTAACTGCAACCCAGCTTTTGCACTTGCTTCTTTCACCTTCGTCAGAAGGCTTCTCAGCTCCTCCTTGCTTTCGGCCTTCAAAGTGGTATCATCTGCATATCTGAGATTGTTAATGTTTCTTCCAGTGATTTTAACTCCAGCCTTGGATTCATCAAGCCCAGTATGTCGCATGATGTGTTCTGCGTACAGGTTGAATAGGTAGGGTGAGAGTATACAGCCCTGCCATACTCCTTTCCCAATCTTAAACCAGTCCGTTGTTCCATGCTCTGTTCTTACCGTTGCTACTTGGTCGTTATACAGATTCCTCAGGAGGCAGACAAGATGACTTGGTATCCCCATACCACCAAGAACTTGCCACAATTTGTTATGATCCACACAGTCAAAGGCTTTAGAATAGACAAAAAAACAAAAATAGATGTTTTTCTGAAACTCCCTGGCTTTCTCCATTATCCAGCGGATATTGGCAATTTGGTCTCTAGTTCCTCTGCCTTTTCTAAACCCAGCTTGTACATCTGGCAATTCTCGCTCCATGAATTGCTGGAGTCTACCTTGCAAGATCTTGAGCATTACCTTACTGGCATGTGAAATAAGTGCCACTGTTCGATAGTTTGAACATTCTTTAGTGCTTCCCTTTTTTGGTATGGGGATATAAGTTGATTTTTTCCAATCTGATGGCCATTCTTGTGTTTTCCAAATTTGCTGGCATATGGCATGCATCACCTTGACAGCATCATCTTGCAAGATTTTAAACTGTTCAGCTAGGATACCGTCGTCTCCTGCTGCCTTGTTATTAGCAATGCTTCCTAAGGCCCATTCAACCTCACTCTTCAGGATGTCTGGCTCTAACTCACTGACCACACCGTCAAAGCTATCCCCGATATTATTATCCTTCCTATACAGATCTTCCGTATATTCTTGCCACCTTTTCTTGATCTCTTCTGCTTCTGTTAGGCCCTTGCCATCTTTTATTGTTATTAAGTTAGCTTGCTCTAAAAGCCACTTTGAACTTTTTATCTTTGAAATTTTGGGAATATTGTTTGTAATTTGGTTTACACTATGTCTCTCAACTCCTTACATAGCTCTTCTGCTTCTCTTTCACATATTGAATCTGTTCTATAAGTTGATTTTATATTCTAACTAGCTGGATCAAATCTTGTTCTCTTCCAATGTTCTCTCCACCTGTTCTCTCCATTGTTCTAAGTTTAATTTATGCATACATGGCACCAATAATTTATGGTCTGTTCCACAATCTGCACATAGAAATTTCTGGCTTACTGCACTGTACTTCTCCATCTTTGTTTCCTATTTTCTAGTTAACGTGACTCTGTTGTTGGGCACCTGATGATGTCCATGTGTAGAATCTATATTTATCTTTGAAGCAGATGCTGGAAATAGAAAATCCTCTTCAAATTGTGCATTGTTGCACTTACCCAACCCTATCTTTCTATAATTTCAAGTTCCCTCATTTCTCCACATGTTGCATTCCAAAATCCATTAGTAGAACTATGTTCTTGTATTTAGCACCTCTTATAATTTGTCATATAATACCTCAAGTTTTCCACCACTGCATCTCTAGTACGTACATACACTTGTATAGCATTAATGTTCACTTGATTATAATGCTAATTCTAATAGAGATAGCCTTACAACAATATAGACATAATTTGTCATTGCTTTCTTCCAGTTTGATTTTCCTCACTGTGTTTGTTGATTTATTTATTCAATTTATCTTGCTGCCCATCTCAAACATATGACTCTGGGTGGCTAACAAGGGATTAAAAGCAGGCAAAAACCTCATAACGAAAACAATAAATAACAAATATAGCAGCTGAGATAAAACCAGCCAGGATAATCAGCATAATCAGCATATGGGCTCAACCATACATCCCTGGCTCAGTAACAAAACCAGATCTTCAGGGCCTTACGGAAAGCCAGTAGGGTCAGGGCAAGTCTAATCCCTGGGAGAATGATGTTCCAGAGGGTGGGTGCCACGACAGAAAAGGCTCTCTTCCTGGGTTGTGTGCTTTCCCTCACAGTCGCAGAGCCCCACCTGCCTTCACCCCCACTGAGAATTATTGTTACCTTCACCACCACCCTTTTGACTTTTCTGGCAGGGGGACCCTCCTAAGAGGTCCTACCATCACTCTCAGCATCACTGGAGCTACTAAGACCCCTTGCCACATTCAGGTGGTAATCCCAATAAGTACATTTTTATAATACAATTTAAAATTTGGAAGGGCAAGACCACCTCTCTCTTTAGAACCCTGTAGAACCTTTTGCTTAACTCTTTTCATTTCTTGGGTCTTTTTCTCACTCCATGTGAATTTACTGATAGTGTCTTGCCATTCTTGTAAAGTTCTCTCAGAAATTCTGATTGGTTTTGAAATAGTTAATTTATCTTGGGTAATACATTCATTTTAATAACTGCAATTGATCCTAAGCAAGATAGCTTTAGGTTCCTCCATCTTTCAAGATCTTTTTTAATATCCTGCCATGATTTAGCATAGTTATTTTGATATACAAGGGGCTGTAAACTCACAAGGTAGTAGTGAAAAACACAATGTTATATGCAGATTGTTTAAATGAATGATGTTTGTAAGCCTTCTGTCATCCGTGCCTTGCCACAGAATATCCACAAGAGGTCACTATACAGTTTTTCATAAAGGGATTGGAGCATTCAAACAAGGCATAACAGTATTTTAAAGTAGAAGTAGTAGGTGTGTTGAGCGTACCTTTTGATATTTCTTTATTGTCACTAAGTCCCCCACAAAGTGAAATGGCAATGGATGGCAGGTCTCGGATCCCATCCGAAGTGCTCTCTACACCGCTGTCCACACCTGAACTTCCAACCGATTGAGGAGATTGATTGGCTGAGCGTGGACTATTTTCACCCGTATTCTTCAAGAGGGCAGCATGGTCACCACTGAGGAGAGAAGAAGGATTAGCTACCTCCACTCCTTCCTAAGCCAGACGGCTCTTGAATTTCCTCATCTGACTCACCTAGCCTACTTCTCAGCTCTAATAGGTTACGTAACCCGTGCAAGGAATCTCTCTTGTAATTAAAGCCTTTTCAAAGGCGCTTCCAGGCAACATATTAGGACAGGTGAGGGGAAAAAATGCTTGCTTCTAGTCTTACTCCAGCGCCTCTGACACTTTTTTTAAAGAAAAGGCAATGTACAGTCCATGGTTTCCCAGCTATTCTTGTAGATGGGCACCCAATTTTTATAAGAATACGAACGTACCACTGTGTGTGTTTGTGTTTGTTTTAAAAAGCTGCCTTTTTGCGCCATAGCTGAAGAGGTATGATAACGCTCCAACAGATACCTTTTGCATGATTCTTTAACTTTATTTCTTCAATTTGTCACTTTTAAAAAAACTAATTTGTGTTAAAAAGCATTAATATAATAGAGAAAAACGTAAGTTTGGGCTATGTGATTTTAGACAATCTTCATCGGAGTACAGATTTCCTTGAAAAGCATACAGGTCAGAATTTTGTACATGGGGACACAAGATCCTGAAAAAGCTATTTCCATAAATGGTAAATGTTAGTTTATAGCATGCGTACTTTTTAGGAAAATAGAGTGCAGCAACCTCTGGCTCCATGTCAGTGAGATCATCTAAATATACACCGTCAGCACCTAGATGTCGGCTCCGTTTATCTGTAAAATGCAAAAATTATTATACAGTGCTTTTAGCAAATACATTTGAAGGAAGAAAAATGTGTAAGAACTGATTTAATCAATTTAACAAAGCTTTTATCAGGAGCTTACTGTATAAGAGAAACAAATAATAATTCATTAAAGAAGTAGAAGCATGAAACTAGCAACCCAGAAGAACACTGGAATAACAGATTCAGACCAGTATCAAAACTTTCAATGACTTTAAAACCACTAGAAGATCTATATGTTAGAAGAGGGCTTTAAAAGTCTGAAAAAAATTAAAAAACATTCACCTTTCAGGGAGGATATTCTGTAAATGGGTGCCTTTGATGATAAGGCCCCATCTCGAGTAACTACTTTTCACCTCTTGTTTGATGGACCACTCAAAATATAACCTCAGAAGAATATCTTAAAGTCTTGACAGGGTATTGGAAAGAACCAATCCTTCAGGAACCCCACTCCCCATCTACCGAGAGTTTTAAAAATACTGTTATCTGAGTCCAGAAATAGCCTGGAAGCCAAAAGGAATAACAGAGCTCTGGCACAATATGGTGAATTGTCCAGTCCAACCTCCAAATCTGACTGCTCTTTTATGGACCAAATTAAGTTTCTGGTCCATTTTCAGCGACAGCCTCACACATAAGATATAGTCAAGGCAAGATGTTACTTGAGTATGGGTATTTATAGCAAACAGAAAGGTATCTTTGTTCAGATGGTGTTGCAGTGGACTGCATCACAACACAGGAAGAGAATAATCAATTTCTTCTCTTTGTCACTTTCATGGTTGTATATTTTTGAGTTCTTATCCTCTTCTTGATTTCTAGGAATACTGTCACATGTTTCTGTCTTCTAATTTGCTTAGGGCATATGACTACAAAATTGAAATGTTTACAATAATGCATTTATAAATAATAGCTTTCTCTAAAATGCCATGATAATCAAAGGAATATAAGTGATTAGTTCTACTGTTTTTAATACTGAAAAAAACTGTGGATATTTAAAAGTATACTTGCAAGTGAAGAGGTAGAAAATTGTTACAATAATAATATTGAAGAAAACCTCTACAGTCATAAAACTTCTATTTGAACTGATGAAGCCTAAAAACAAAGGGGAAATCTCCATCATTTTATTCTGGTTATTTAGAACATTTGCATACTGCTTTCCATTAAAAAAAACTCCAAATAATTTTTAAATAATTAGGGCTCCATCTATTCAAGTTGTGCAAAAGAACAAAAAGGAAACAGCTTAAAAAGAGGAAGCAGCTTGTATCCTTGATAAGATGGGTAAAAATGAAAGAAATTCACTTTCATGGTTAATTACATACAAATGATCTTTGATTGCATTGCACATAACCACAGATAAGCTGAAGTAAACACAGATGGTTTTACTGGAAGGTGAATAACTTCAAATTCCAGGAAACAGGATAAATCATAAATGTTCAGATGTTGTGGTAAGTTTCTTCATGCCTCTTCAAAGTACGGACCCTGACCTTTCAATGTGTGATTCTATACTATCTAACATTTTATTTATTTATTTATTATCCCTTTATTATTTTTATAAATAACTCAAGGCGGCGAACATACCTAATACTCCTTCCTCCTCCTCTTTTCCCTACAACAGCAACCCTGTGAGGTGAGTTGGGCTGAGAGAGAGTGACTGGCCCAAGGTCACCCAGCCGGCTTTCATGCCCAAGGCGGGACTAGAACTCACAGTCTCCTGGTTTCTAGCCCCTTGCCTTAACCACTAGACCAAACTGGCTCTTTTTTTTACGTAGAACTATGCTACCCTTTGATAACCACACTTAATTTGGGACAGGAGACCATAAGCTTCTGTGGGTGCAGAAATGGGTGGACAAATAGGTGAAGTCATATCTCAAGAATGGGATTTTATGGGGTTTTTTTTCTTTCTAACTTAGGCTTTCCTGCATTATAGTAAACATATTCTATGGTTTACAACACAGTTTACTATGTTTTACATTTTGAAGATTAGAAAACTGCACTATTGATTGTGCCAAAATGTGTTCTGGGTTGCAAAAAAAAAAAGGATTGGAATGGTATGTGGCCCTTAGACCTCAGGCCCCACCTGATTTAAGAGACCAATCTTAAGAGACCAGGAAAGCCGGCTGGGTGACCTTGGGCCAGTCACACACTCTCAGCCCAACTCACCTCACAGGGTTGCTGTTGTAGGGAAAAGAGGAGGAGGAAGGAGTATTAGGTATCTCTTTCCATTCTCCTGTCACGTAAGGTGGCTCTTCCATTACAATTCACAGAAGCATCCATCCTTTCATTTTTTCTGTTTCTCACTGAACTTTATCTTAAGTGAAATTATATGTAAATGTTGGGCTACTGCCCAGAAAAATGCCTGAGAAGTGAAAAGCTAATGAGGATGAAGAAACCTGGGGTGGCATTTGCTTAACTTTGAATAACTGAAAAATCTCCTAAAGCAGGGATGAGGAAATAATTTTCTGTTGAGGTCAGAAACCGGTTTAGATCTGCACTTCAACAGTAGCTCTAGAGCTAAAAGTCATTATTTTTATCATTATTCTATGTAGAAAAAGGGGGACAAGGAAGACAGCAGGCTTCAGGCTGTAACAGGGGAAGGGACGAAACAGAACAAAGTTTCCCCTCAGAACGGGATCGGGGAGGGGTGTGTGGATGGGGAAGAATTAAGAGGTCTACGTTTGGCCTGCAGGCTGGTGCTTCCCCACCTTTGACCAGAGTGGCATGAGATCTGAATGATTCTGCTCTGACAGGCATCGCAAGGACCTATAGAACTAGACTTTCAAAAAGAACTGGCACCACTTCCCATGATGTTTGGAGCATTTTAGGTTGCTAAGCAGCAAAGGGGTGCTCAGAGATGTTAAAGCAGCTTCTGCCTTTGCTCTTGCTCCCCCGAGTTCAAGGACCCATTTAAGGAAGGAATGACCTTGTCTGTCATTGCAAAGCCTCTTTGCATGCCAGGTTCCCACCCTCCACTTTTGCTGACATAAGAGGCAAATTGCTTTCTCTTTCCCCTCATCATCTCATTTCTTGGAAAGGGCAGTTAATTTCACTGGTAACAAATTGCTGACAATAGTATTTGGTTGCAAAAACTGCTATACCTTTTTTTTTGGAGGGAGAATCCGTTTTGCTGGCTGGCTGCATCAAGCAAGTCATAGCTGGTTTTATTTCTTCACTGGCAGAAAGCGGAGGGGCTGCCGCCCCTAAAGTGTCGATGTCCGGCTCGGTTACTTCAGGTGCAGCTGCCAGGAGCTCTACTTCTTCCAGAACGAACACGGCCTCATCATGTCCAGGGACAGGTAAGGAAGAGAGGTTCTGCGCCTCTTCCGTGTGAGTGCTCTGGATGACTCGAAAGTGAGTGCTCCCAGAAGGATTCACATTCACGGTGGGGCCAGGTTCCTTTGGCTTGTGTGGGGAAGCAGCCTAGAAAGGAGAAAGGAAAGCACATGATTTCAAGAAGGCTCCTGGAAGAAGAACAAAAGTGACACAAAATGTGAGAAGCCAAAGCAACCTTGTTGCGCTCATGTCACACTGCAAACCCCTCTTACACCATTAGGATCATTTCACAAAATGCATTGAAACAAATCTGGATCTGCCCGCAAGTATATATTCTCCAAAGACAGAGGCAAGCCTTGCTTCCTGGTATGATAATATGTTTTCAGACATTTGTTGGCTGCTGTCCTGGGGCAGAGTCTCATGAGGACATGAAACTTGACAGAACTACACAACCTTAGTCTGGGCAGTGGCAGGATGGAAGGCCACCAGGGAATAATCTTTGCACTGAATTCTATGAAGGAACAATGACAGGGTATTCTACAAGAACTTTTTACAGGATGCCATACTGAGAAAACCCAGTTCTTATTGGGAAGATTACTGCACCATTGACTGGATCCAAAACAAAACACAACTTGGACTCCTGGGGAGAAATGGCGGATTGAAGACGGCTCTGCTTTTTGCAGAGCCAACGGCCGCGGCGTATAAAGGGAGCCGGCGCAGATTTCGGCTCTTCAGAGCCCTCTCCGGATCAAGGAGAGGACCGGATCGCCCACACGTACATGGTACAGAGGCTCCCTGCGTAGAAATCGCTTAAATTGCGATTAAATTAAATTAAATTAAATCTCCAGCAGGTTGAGCGCTCTGGAAGTCGAGGGAAGAAACATCCTGCCAATGCCTGGGTTCAGATCCTTCAAAGGGACATTAGATTTGCTTTCACTTCCTTCCTTAATTACCATCGGCTACTATCTATTAAAGTTGCCTTGGAAATTAGGAACCTTCCAAAGGGCAAGTCTCAGCACACCGGGAGAATTTCCTTTGATCCTTGATGTAAGATTTTTGTAAGTTTAAAGATTAAAAAGAATAACTTTGACTTTTGGAAACAGCAAAGGACGTTTGGAATTGGCTTTGAATAGCTATAGCACCAGAAGGATTTGTAACAATTTTTTATGGATTGTTTAAAATTTTAAATAAAACATATTTTAAGATTTTGAAAATAACTGTGAGATTTATTTATTTATCTTATGGCATATTCACATCGCAATTCAATAGAATAAAAAACACGGGAGATAAAATACAAGATATAAAGTATAAAGTATAAAATTATAGGCACCTGTCCAATTTACAAATATACTGTAATTTTTTGCTTCATTTGTCACAGTCAGGAAATCAGCGAAATCTCCATTATAGGCTCTGTTTTGGCACTCTGTCACTATATGCTGGAAAGTTTGTTTTTCAGCCCCACAGTCACAATTCGGTGATGTTATTTTGCCCCACTTATAAAGGGCATCTGCACATCTGACTGTTCACGTCTGTGACATTCCTTAAGTCACAAGTGCCTGGTGCTAAAGAACAGTCACTTCGAGGTAAACATCTGAAGCCTCGAAGTTAAGGTATCCAATTAATCCTAGTGATCTCTTGGCTATATCACATCGCACTAAAATACGCTTCAAGACATGAATACAAATGGTCCTTCTCAGAACCTTACAAAAAAATTGGCCCTGTTATTAACTGTGAGAACTCTCTCCTGAGGAAGTCCTGCCAGTGAAAAATAAACGTATGATAAGAGTCGACTTTGAAACTGAACTAGAGGGAACCAGAGAGCATTTAATGGGGAAGATACCTATTAACAATGGAGCAGCATTATCTTACTTTAAGAGAAATTAAGTCTGTTTGGGAACAATACACTCAGGACTTAACTTTTAAAAATATCTGCTGCTACAAAAATGGATTTAACAGAGGCTATAGAAGAACAGATGCTACTGGATAAAAAAGAGACAGGCGGTTTCGGATGTGGATTTGAAGCAGGATCACAAAAGGAGATGCCATGGTTCTGAAAATTGATTCAAAAATGCCAGTATACAAGAGTGATGTGGAAAAAGATGCAAAAATGGAGAATCAAAGAAAAGGGATCATACAAATAATAAATCAGAGGAGTGACTTGGAAAGACTTTTTATCTCAGATTTACAAACAGTGTGTGTTAACCCAATGAAGTTTTTTTTTTTAGGAGGAGACAAACAGAAATAATTCAGACTGTTCCTGAAAGGAAACAAAGATATGATAAGAAATGAATGTAGGGGGCATTATTTGACAGGGTTAAAGATTAAGCTTTTACAAGTAAACAGAAGCTCTATATGGTAAATCTATTTCATCAGGGTTAAAGTTTATATGTTACGCTATCTGGTAGTTATTAATGGGTTTTCTTTCTTGATCAGGACTGTATGACAAGGCTTTAAGGATTTAATCGGAGAGAATATTTGTAGCTCAGGGTTGAACTGTGGAGTCCTTGGTGCTCTCTGAGCCTTGTTGTTTTCTTGTAGACGTTTCATTGCAAGGCTAGGCAACATCTTCAGTGCTAAAAGGGAGTGGAACTTGCTCTCTGTTTATATACCCTGGCTTGTCCTGCCTGTGTTGGTGGGGGTGTTGTACTCTCCTTAGTAGTACCTTGATTGGGTTGTTGTGTGCTGCTTGGTTGATTGACTGAGTTAATAGTTCCTTGATTAGGGTCTATTGCAGAGCTTTCCAAACTGTGTGTCGGGACACGTTAGTGTGTCGGCTGAAGTGTCTGGGTGTGTCGCGGCTGCTGCTGCCTCCGAACCCTGCCAGGATTCCATGCAGGTCCTAGTGCCTGCCTTGTGCCTTGCTGCCTCCAAACCTGTTGTGATTCCGCGCAGGTCCTAGTGCCTGCCTTGTGCCTGGCTGCCTCCAAACCTGCCCTGCCAGGATTCCACGCAGGTCCTAGTGCCTGCCTTGTGCCTGGCTGCCTCCAAACCTGCCCTGCCAGGATTCCACGCAGGTCCTAGTGCCTGCCTTGTGCCTTGCTGCCTCCAAACCTGCCCTGCCAGGATTCCACGCAGGTCCTAGTGCCTGCCTTGTGCCTGGCTGCCTCCAAACCTGCCCTGCCAGGATTCCACGCAGGTCCTAGTGCCTGCCTTGTGCCTTGCTGCCTCCAAACCTGCCCTGCCAGGATTCCACGCAGGTCCTAGTGCCTGCCTTGTGCCTTGCTGCCTCCAAACCTGCTGTGATTCCACGCAGGTCTTAGTGCCTGCCTTGTGCCCTGCTGTAAGAGTGTGTCGCAAAATGATGCATGTCTAAAAAGTGTGTCACCAACATGAAAAGTTTGGAAAGCTCTGGTCTATTGTGTTGTTTGATTGCTCCTCTGCTGCTAATCTTGCTGTTAATCTTTGCATATCTTGTTGTTGATTGCAGCAACACAGGCAGGACAAACCAGGGTATATAAACAGAGAGCAAGTTCCACTCCCTTTTAGCACTGAAAATGTTGCCTAGCCTGGCAATGAAACGTCTGTAAGAAAACAACAAGGCTCAGAGAGCACCAAGGACTCCACACTTTAAGGATTTGTCTATAAGTGAAGAGAGGGGTTTTTTTGTTTTATTTTTTAGCGAAAAGGATAAGTTGGTTTATAAAATGGATTTTTTTAAGGTTAATATTTGCATACTAACTGGTAGCTTTTAATAGATCTTTGCTAATGAGGATTAAATGATTATTTCTTATATTTTGACTATCAAGAAGGGATGTGATATGGTAAGAAGAGATTCATTTTTTTCTTACCACAGAAGGTGTTAACTTATTGAAATTGTTTATACTTGTCTGGAGGGGAGGGGGGTCATCTTTTATATATTTTCTTTTTTCTGTCTTTTTATTTTTCTGTATTAACTTGTAATTCTTTTTTTCTTTACTTTACTTTTTATATTTTCTTAGTTTGTATTAGTTTTTTTATCTTTGTATATGTAAAATTTAATAACATTATTATAACAACAAAACAAAACACAACTTGAGTTCCTTCCTCTGGACCATGGACGAAGTAATGAAAAAAATGGAATCAGGGATAAGATTCCTTATTACAGAGAACCAATCCTCTGCTCATAATTCAATCCATATTTTCAACCCTAGAAGAACAGTAGGAACAGTTCTTCCCACTCTGCTCTCAGCTGCCTCAGGAAAACAAGCTTCACAGTTGTTACAAAGGTTTAGTCATAATCAGGCATCCTGGTCAAGGAGAGCTCTTAAATATGTATGAATTGTTTTAAGTGAATTTTGTATCTCAAATTCTGTTCAGTATTGAGATGCTGGAGATCAGTCAAAAACCCACTCATAAGTTAAGAACCACAGACCAGGCAACAATTTTGCTTCCTTTCACATATTCAATTATGGTGTTTTCCGGAATGTGGCAGAGGGCAAATGACAGTAATCATGGTGTAACACTAAACCAGTGCTTTCCAAAGTCCCGCTGTTGGCGACACACCAACCACGGCGGCGGCCTCGTGTGTCGCACTAAAACCTGGAAGCGCTGATGGCTTGCTGCCGCCGCCGTAAGCACTGCTGCCGCACGTGCTGCCGCAGGGGCGGCGGCAATGCGCCATCAGCACTTCCGGGTTTTGTCGCGACACACAGTTTGGAAAGCTATCCACTAAACCATGCTTTAGTTTTGCATGCATATATTTGCTTCCCACCCCGCTCACCTCCTCAGGTACCACTCCTAAGGAAACATAAGAAACATCACCATTGGCTTTTAAGCTATGCTTCATCATTTTTGTAACAACCAGAAATTGTTCTTAGTTTTAACTCCGGCTTAACTGAGCAAGCAAGGATCCAAAACCATGATCAAAAGTTGATTTTCCTGGACAAACCGTAATTAAAACTAGCTGAAATGTGTTTAAAAGAGAAACAGATTCTTCCCCTCTCCATAAAGCCATGGTAAAACACCAGGTAGAAGAGAGGGGTAAGAGTCCAATATTCCTAATACTAATGATAAGCTATGGTTTAATGTAATATCTAAATCTTCCCTGTGTATCTATTAGCCACTTCATAGCTTCTATCCCTTTCAGGCAGAAGAAAAACTCAAGATAGTCTATTAAAAAAAACTTATCTGGAATGTATGATTCTTGTTTCTTTCCACATACCTTTGTGGCTTGAGGTAGTTCTCCCCAGTCCCAATGCATGTGAGGATTATTGTTCTGAACACCTCTTTCCAGAGGCTTACTAACTAATTCGGAATCACTTTTAGGAGTGGGAGGTCGTGAACCTGAAGGACTGCAAGAAGAACAGGGAAGAACGGGAAAGAGCATGTATTAAAGCAGGATAAAAATGATATTTAACTTTCTATCGTGAGTGCCAATATGGAGCTAAGCTTACTTAATCAATTTGGATATAAGTCTTGATCAAAAGGCAGCCCAAACTGCACGGTCCAAGGAGAAGATTAAGATGATGTTAAACTAAAGCTGGATTCAAAATTCTAAAGCTAAACAAAGAGCGAATAGTCCCATTCTTCTGTTTGATAAAGAAAAGAGGCTTCCAAATACTTCTTCCAGGATTTCAACCATATGCGTGAACCACATCATAGCCAGTGAAACGCGTACCATAATGTTACAAGTGCACAAAGAGTACACTCACTGTGCTTTTCCCTTTTAACAGATGATTTGCCAAATTGATGCAATATATGTATTCAAGTAATCACAGTTATACAGAGGTGAATTGCATAAGTTTCAATAGGATGCATACTTTAAAGGAAGATGCCAGAGGTCCCACCAAAATAACAGTTTAGGAGCATGCCCCTACCCTCCACAAAAAACAGAAAGGTTTCCTCTCATTCTTTCTTTGGCTGAACAAGGTCAACAAAGGATGATTCATGCTATTTATGCCCAGACAAAGGAAGACGCATATTGGAACTGCAATGTGCAAAAACAGATACACTGGCTCCTGAAACAAGGAAAAAGAGCACAAGGGTATCTAGCATATCTTGATTTTTATCCTCTCCAGAAATGCACAGGCCTTTGGATGAATGTGCAAAATGTTTCAAGCTCGGAATGCCCATTTTAAATTCCAAACAGGTGTTTCAAATTTGAAACATGCTGTCCGAACCTAAGTGGAACATTCTGAACCCAAAATAGCTTTGTTTCAAGTTTGAAACAGGTGTTCTGAGCTCAAAAGAACCTTGTTACAAGTTCAGAATAATACTGCCATTGTCAAAACAACACATTTCAATACAATCAGTCTGAACTTGAAATGGGGTATTTTAAGCTCAAACTATTTCAAAATCAAGACATGTTGTACTCCCTTGTTAAACCCATGCAGAACCCACTCACTCAAGTGTGTTTTTCCCCCACTTAGGAATAAAATTGCTGATACAGGAATAGCTCTGCAAAAAAAAAGTCAGTTTGAATCACTAACATGACTGGCATCATAGCAAAGGTCTTGTAGAACAAAGAACAAGTTTCTGAGTAAATAAATTACATGTTTAAAGTATGTAATGTGTCACTTTAAGCACTGATCAATTATAACACCATTAATCAATTATTGAGGCGGGAGGAAGAAATTGGTGCCTAGATTCAATTCTTAGAGTGTGCACACAAAGAGATAACGCAGCCAAAGTGAGAAGCACTGTCAGAGCTACAGCACTAATAATTTGTAAGTGTACACATACTGTATGTGCACTGCACAAGCAACCCTAACAGTACATCTCTCCCTCTGTGCATACATATTTTTTGCTCAGTAATATCCTGATAAAGGAGAATCCTGTACTATATCAATGATGTAGCTTTATCAGGGTATAAATATGTGAAACTGAATTCATGGGTGTGCTTAAGCAATAGGAATGATTTAGTCTTCTTACTTTATTGAAACTAATGACAATGGAGTGACTAGAAAAAAGCTTTATATATAAATAAATATATGTACAATAAACAACAAATATATAGGAATAAATCCTATCCTCAGAAGCAATTGACTGTTGCCTAGGAAATAAATCATCCAACTCACATTCAGCAAACTAAATGAGTTCACATGCTACTCTATTAGACATAAAAGAAGCCTAAAGTGCTTCAAGAATATATGATGGTTCAATATGGCATCACTCATTTGGATGCCAATTGGCTGAGCCTGTAACACAACTTTAAAATAGCATTTAAAAATAATCTGAATAACTATAGTGAAAAAGGTTAATAGATCCATAAATAGTTGAAAAAATAACAGACCTTGCAGGACCCACTTCCCCATACTAGCAAATTTCTCCATTTTGAACAGCATTTCAAAACAGGAAAACAGAAAGCGAGGGAGGGAGGACTATCCCTTTAAAATTGATTAATGCTAATACAGATGTAGTCAAAACTATACCACCCATACATACTGTAAGAAACAAGTGCTGGTAGACAAAGGCTTTACAAGAGCTGATCCTCCTCACGTCCAAATAAAGTAAGATGATGATTCAATGGCACAGAATATGGACAAATGAAGGTGGGAGAAAACTGATAACCAGAGGTATGTAATGGTTAAGAAGAAAAGAAGAACAGAAGAAGGAATAAACATGGTAGACAGAACCACTTCATTAGCTAGATAGGCCTTTACCCCTGGGAAGCCACTATAAAATGCCCCAGGAGGTAGAAGTCAAACTGCTCATGGAAATCAATTGCATGACTGAAATCAAAGATTTTAATGTATTGTAGATGGGACTGGGCTAAGTAACTATCCCACTACCCTAATCCAGAAAAAAAAATGGAACAAAAAATAAAATCTGGAGTGTCTAGACCCCTAATTGAAAGCAATATTTATTTATAGGCTCCATTTGTGTTGTAATAATAATCCCTTTCTTACAAGCTATCTTAGGACAAGGGTCGGAAATGGCGGCTCGCGAGCCAGATCTGGCTCTTTGGCCCCTCGGCTCTGGCTCTCTCTCTCTGTGCGGCCCTGCCGCCGCCGCCGCCGCCCTTTCTCTCCGGCTCGGATCCCGGGAAGGCAGCGGGGGGGCCTCGCAGAGGGAGGCAAGCAGGCAGGCAAGCGGGCGGGCGGCCCGGGCCTCCTCCTCCGCCGCCGGCGGGAGAGGAGGAGCGGCTGCCCGCCTGCCTCCGCCCGCCCTGAGGGGACCCACCCGGCGGCGGCGGCTCCCCTGAAGCGTGCCGCTTGTCGTCGCCACCCGCCTCGTTTCCCGCCCCCCATCATTTCCTTGGCTCGACGCGGGCGGGCGGAAGCGGCAGCTCCGCCCGCGCCGAGTGGCGGTAGCGCGGCCCCGCCGCCGCCCTTTCTCTCCGGCTCGGATCCCGGGAAGGCAGTGGGGGGCCTCGCGGAGGGAGGCAAGCAGGCAGGCTAGCGGGCGGGCGGCCCGGGCCTCCGCCGCCGGGCCCGCCCCCCTCAGCGCCTGTGCGGCTCCCCCGCGCCCGCTCCGCCCGGCCAGACTTGCCCCGCTCTGGAGGCCGGGCTCGCCGAGGAGGACCATGACTGCGGCGGCGAATGGGGCGAGCCTGGAGGACTGTTGCTGGCTGCGCCCCCTCCCTCCATGAGCCCCCCGACCCTTCCACGTGATTGGCCCAGCTCCCATCTGCGGGGCTGCTCCGCCTTCGCCCTGAGGTCTCCTGGGAAGCCCGTCCCGCTGCACTAAGGGGGCTTGGACCCAGGACCCCGGGCGCAGGACTGCACCTCTTCGCCCGACCTGCTGGCAAGGGCCCCGGGAAGCACAGCCCACTTCGCCTCCCCACCTTGAGAGGCCAGGCAGGTCCCGTTCTCCCCCGACCCTCCCAAAATCCAGATTCGCCCCCCCACCCGCCCCAATAAGCCACGTGATTGGCTCCCGCCCGCAAACCCTGCCCCCTTCCACGTGATTGGCCCCCGCCCGCAAACCCCGTCCCCTGGCTCTCTGCATTTCAAAATGTGCACGAGCATGTCAAAATGGCTCCCGGCATAAAAAGTTTGCCGACCCCTGTCTTAGGACAAATGCAGCTTTAAAAAAAAAATTGGCAATTTGAATTGCAAGGAAAAGAAGAAAAAATGGCTAGAATTTGGAACACAGCAAAAATATATCAAGTTGGAGAAGGAGAAAACAGAATTTTATTAAAAAGTGGGTTTTATTGTACTTCTACAAAATCTAGGTGCAATCTGAAAATTACAGAAACTTTCCTGGTTGTGAAATATACTTACATTTCTGAATATAGAATTATATCACTAAATTATGCATTTAAATTTTAACATCCTTGTTTAAATATGGATTAAAATATAGTCTTATTCAAGGCTTCTTTACTATATTTCTTTACATTTAATGATCGATATAACCTGTTTCAGAGTGTGGAAAACATATGGATAAGCAGTTCGTACATGTATATGAACCTGATGCAATAACAAAGGATAAAAAAGAAACTATTCAGAGTTTTAATGACAGGTTGCACTCAAATGTCACTCTCTATAAGAAGCTCAACAACTACAGAAATGGGAACTATATTTTTTTTTCCATCAGACACAGAGAAAAAAACACAAGCAAATGCTCTCTGAAGAAAGGAAGTTATGAATCTATAAAAGTACACCCGCCAGCCAGTGTAAAGGAAACCCCAAGACACAAAACTTCCTTGTGACAGAGCCTTTCAGCCAGTCTACAGATTTCCCACGCTCCAAAAAGCATGTAAGCAGTTAACAAGCAGACCCACAATCCTCCACCGTTTTCTCTTGCTTCAGATCAATCTCAGCCACAATTTCTAATTGCTGATCTCCACTTTATACATTTTTTTTCATGCAAACCTACAACTTACTTTTTTGCTTGCTTAAAAAGTTTTTTGGGAAACTAAGCTAAGCACTTCTGGTTTTCCCCCAGGAGATGGAAAGCCTGTGCAAAATCTTTCTCCATTAGCTGCATGAAGAGCAGAACAAGCAACCAGCTGCAAAACCAAGCTAATCTTTTCTTTGTTGAAAGTTATGGCTACAGTTTGCATTTGAGTGAAGTCTCAGGGACTGGGCACACTTTGAAATTAACTTTCATTTGAAATGGACTCTTGGCCTAGAATTATACTACCTATTTCATCTGTTTTGCAGGTCTAGGATAATCTATTTCTATATATATTCATAAACTTACAAAGTGGATGCATACATTTTAAAGAATTGTAAACTGTAAGAATCCTGTTCTTACGATATTTTGAATTAGATTGGTTTTAATGAAAATACAGGGTGCTGATTCTGGCACTCTCCTATCCTGGTCAAGAGCTCTCTTGGCATGTAAATCATACATGCAAAATTCAGAAGCTTCTTCTGAAGTCACTGAAGGAATGAACAAGCCCTTGGAATCAGAAGATTTCCATTTCTCCACCCAAATCCCTGTGTGGGCAAGCCGAGATTGGAGATTTATACCATATATATAATATAGTATGATTAGCAAAATACAATATAAACTACATTGTGCAATTGAGGAAACCTTCTGACTTGCTGTGAACAACTACACCAGAGCTTTCCAAAGTTTTCATGTTGGTGACACACTTTTTAGACATGCATCATTTCGCGACACACTCTTACAGCAGGGCATCATTTCGCAACACACTCTTACAGCAGGGCACAAGGCAGGCACTAGGACCTGCGTGGAATCACAGCTGGTTTGGAGGCAGCAAGGCACAAGGCAGGCACTAGGACCTGCGTGGAAGCCAGGAGGCAGCAGCAGCTGCGACACACCCAAACACTGCAGCCGACACACTAACGTGTCCCGACACACAGTTTGGAAAGCTCTGAACTACACTGTTCTCTGCTGGTACAGAGGGCTGGACTAGCAAACAGGAGCCTGGGGTTAAGGACCCAACGTTTGGAATACATAGAAAAGCACAGAAAGTAAGGCAGTAATCAATGGGTTCTAATGCTGGCAGGATGAAAGGAAGGGCAGGAAAAGATTCTGAAGAAAGGAAAAGTGATGGAAAAGAACAAGTGCCGTGACATCCATGTGCAGGACCTAGAGCAATAAATGAATAATGAATATATAATAACCACTCACTGTTTGGCTGGAGATTTACAGGTTTGTATAATTAATGCTAAGATTTAAAAAATCCCAAACAAAAACTTTAAGAACCACTTCCCAGTTTCCTGCCGTGAGTTAGTAAAAGATACCAGTTTAGTAAGACCCACCAAGCTTGCATACTGTTAACAGTATTAAAAGGTTAATCACCATTCCAAAAATGCAATTGGCTGTTCTACCTGTCTGTAGCAGGACAGTGAGAAGATGGGTCAGGACAAGAACTAGATAAGCCTCCCTCTGCTGGAACAGTGAGATGAGAGGACCTCCCTGTGCAAGTTCTAGCTTTACTGGATAGTATAATACAGCAGGGGAAAAAAGAGAAAGATTAGGCAACATTCTCCTGAGGTATATTCCAAATCAACCTGTGCTGCTGAGGCTGTCATTTGCCCCTTGGAAAATGGCCAATTTGGGTTAAACAAAAGGGACTTTCTGATTTATAGGATCCAGAACTGCTCTAAGCAAGCACAGAGGAAGGCAGAATATAGTTCAAGACACCACTCAACCACTCTACACAAAAGCTTAACAATAAGCTGCAAACAGCACAGGCATTATAATATGTGGTAACATAATCACATCAAATCAAGCAGCACTCAACCCTAAGGAGACATAAAGGCTTTGTATGATGATGTAACACCTCAGTATTTGAAGGAAAACAGAACAAGTTGCTACACACCTACAGAGGAAACAGGCAGACACATACAACTATTTCTCACAAAGGTGGGCATATGCACTTCAGGTTAAGATGGGTTCACTAAAACGACAGACTTTTTCCAGTGAGGAAAAAATGTATTTTTAAATTGGCAAATGATGTCTGATTAATCAATACATAATTTTAAAAAATCATGAATTTACAGAATTTGGCCTCAACTTGAAAATCAGAATACAAGAATCCATGGCCACACTACCAAAATGTAGCAGTTCTGGACTACATTTCAAGCCTCTCAATATAGGAGCCACACATTTGAGATGGGGTTTCATTTGCCGCCATGGAAACTGAGCTCTGCAAAATTGGAATGTTCCAAAGATGAAAAAAATTCCATCTGCCTTCATGTACCTATATCATGACATCACACTAAAGATTTGTAGGAATTACAGATCTGCTTCCTTCCATATGATCACATTAGGACACTAACCCAGGCTATTTGCATTGATGGGTTTTTATACTAATGAAGAGAGTATCATACCTGACCATGGATACTTAAGACCAAAAAGCATTTTGAAATTAAGCCTAACAGGGTAGTGATCAAACTACATCTATTACTGTATATGAAACATGTATAAAAGGATGCCTCAAAAATCTGTATCTTCTGTCTAACTATGTTAGAGAACAAAGCTTGGACTAATCCTTCTCCACTCCCCACTTAAAACTGTTCCAGACAATTCATCTTCCCACAGCTTTGAAGTGAAAGAAATTTGCTTACACACATTCACATATAACATACTGTATAGCTGAGCCCTCAATATATGACTGAAGCTGGAAGGGCTAAACTATTTTAACTATGAGAACATTTAAATGGAGTTGAAACCAGAGATATATACTCATAGCATTAAGGCCAGAAGCATGGAAAGTCTTGTCCTTCCTTTAACTGCTGCATAAGTCTGAAAAGGAGGGGTTCATGGAAAGGGTTCAACACACAGACAGGAGATTATCTGAGTTATCCTGGTAACCTGTATTGTACCTTTGTCTGGGTGACCATTCTCCATCTGAGTGGCGATGAGCAAGCGCATTTATAGAAGAAATCACCTCGATCACTTCGTCCCTGCACAGATCAGGGAGAGATGTTCTGAACACAAACAGAAAAAAGAAGGGTTTTGTTTTAAATGCCCATTTCTGATACTGTATATAAGTTGATAGCTAAAATAGTGGTGCAACAAAACAATGTAAAACTAACACATTTTAAACTCATGAAGGCAAGATCTTGATACTTGATACTTGAATGTGCAATAAGCTGTGATTTCACTTTCTGGCAAAAATTTACTTTCTAAATTTTCCATAACCACCTTAGTTAGGAATTCTTGGTAAAATATTAGTAGTGTATAGTGTATAGCAGTGCTTTCTAAAGTGCCGCCGCACGGGGGTGGGGCGTGCATGGCGGCGGTGCAGGGGGGTCGCACAGGGGCGGGGGCGTGCACGGCAGCGGCGGCAGCCACCGCTAAAATGCAGAAGCACTGATGGCGCGCCGCTGCCGCCGCCACCGCCACCATACACACCCCCGCTGCCGCTTCCAGGTTGTGTGGCAACACACCAGACTGTGTGTTGCGACAAACTAAAGTGTCGCGACACACAGTTTGGAAAGCTGTGGTGTAGTGTAGTGTGAATAGAATAGAATAGAATAGAATAGAATAGAATAGAATAGAATAGAATAGAATAGAATAGAATAGAATAGAATAGAATAGAATAGAATAGAATAGAAATTTGAGGTTCTTTCCAGATGGACTCTTTAAAATGTTTTAGTAATCGTTTATTACAAATTCAATGGAGCAAACAGATGGCATTATTATCTTTTAGTCATTTGCTGTTATTTTTTCTTTCTCTTCTGTTTTCACTTAATGAAGATAATTTATTTTGAAAGAAAGACTTAAAACAGGAGTACAATGCTTCAAAATTGCATATGCACCACAACACAATTAACTGGGGGAGGGGTGGAGGAAATAGGCAACTTTACTTAGACATCTTGAACATATGAGCATGCAATTTTTTTAAAAAAAATCAGAATTCTGGAATTTCAAAATATTACAAATCCATCTGTGCCTTTACCTTTCTTTTCTGGGCAGTGTATAATAAATGTCCTGCCTATTCACATCTACATGCAAATATGTACCGTATTTTCCGGCGTATAAGACGACTTTTTAACCCAGGAAAATCTTCTCAAAAGTCGGGGGTCGTCTTATACGCCGGGTGTCGTCTTATAGGGCGGGTGCTGAAACCGGAAGCGCTGATGGTGCACCGCAGGGGTGCAACTTCACTTCCCCGCCGCACAGCTGATCCCCGCCGCACAGCTGATTGGCGCGGAGATTTTCCACCCGGGCCCCCCCCCCCAGAATACATCTCCAAGCTTTAGCAGAACAAACCGTGAAGGAGGAGGAGGAAGAGGGTGGTGGTGATGATGGGGGGAGGTTTGAAAAAGCAGATCCAAGCACAAAAGTTAGTGAGTCATTTCGGTGGCAGCTGGAACAGTTTTTTTTGACTCCGGCCTCCCTCCCTCTCTCACTCTTTCCCTGGCAATGGATCAGTACGGGGGGAGGGAAGGGAGGAGAAGGCAAGGGAGGGAGCGTTCAAGAGAAGTGGATTTAAAAGAGCGGGGGGGGCTTTGTATACAGATGCCCGCGTGTTAATTCTTCCGGCGGTGATGCGATTCACGCCCCTGATTTATTTTTAAAGCCACCCCCCGCTCTTTTAAATCTGCTCCTCTTGAACGCTCCCCCCTCTGGTCCCACCCTCCGCTCCCTCCCTCCCTTGCCGTTTCCTCCCTTCCCTCCCGACCCCCCCCCCCCCCGCACTGATCCATCGCCAGGGAAAGAGAGCGAGAGGGAGGGAGGGAGGCTGGAGTCAATAAAACTGTTCCAGCCGCCGCTGAAATGACTCAGTAACTTTTGCGCTTGGATCTGCTTTTTCAAACTTCCCCCCATTACCCTCCTCCTCCTCCTCCTTCATGGTTTGTTCCGCTAAAGCTTGGAAATGTATTCTTCACCCCTCTGCCTTGCCCAGGTAATTAAAGCTTTCTCACCCCTCACCCCAATATTCTCCTTCACACACACACCCCGCGCTGCCGCGCTTCGCATTACTATTCGCTTTCTACTCTGCTTCCCTGTTTTCTCCCTGCAGTTTTTTACTTTCTACTCCGCTTCCCAATGCATTGGGAAAGCTTTTTTTCCCCAGTGTGTTGGAAGAAGGTTAGTCTTATACGGCGAGTATATCCCAAACTCTATATTTTAACTGGAAAAGTTGGGGGTCGTCTTATACGCCCAGTCGTCTTATACGCCGGAAAATACGGTATTCTTTTAAAATATATATTTCTGTAAGAATACATGAATTCTGAAAAAGGAAACACATGTATGAGGCAACTGTCAACTACTAGTTGATAACATCCAGTTGCCCACTGTTCTCTAGGCACAGTATGTTTACATGTTAATCAACTTTATCTGACCTCATGAATCAAGAACTTGTTGCAAATATTAAATACATTCACTGTTACAAAACACAAATATCAGTGAACAAAGCCACAGAGGCTGAATGGCTGGAGTGTTTTGAAATTCCCATCTAATTTTTCCAAAAGGTACAGATATGGATGAATGAAAAATCTCTGCACATGTGGACAGGAAAAAAGCAATTCTCTTTCTTTTCTTTCACTATTGCTTTCTTTTTTTTCTTTTCTTGGTTCTGTTCCAATAAAATAAAGGAGAGTAAACAAAGGAAGGCTGGAAACCTGCAATAGCAAGGACAAGTAGGAGGCAGTCCATGGACATGACCTACGTATTGATGAGGATAGTTGATTTCATTACCAAAATCACAGCAATGAATTGTTTGGATGCTATGCTGCAATTCTTGTAGACACTCACATTTTAAAAAATGGAAAAACAACACATGAACGAAAGCTAAAATCTGAACATAACCTTAACTTCTAAACTAAACTCCACAAAGTAACTGTAATTCTGTAATCCTGTAATTTTATTCAAAATAAAATCTACAATCTATGGGCATTCCATAATTCTTGTACTACAAGAAAGCAGAAAAAACATTTAAATGTTTTAAAAAAGTTTAAATGTTAAAATATTATTTGACTTGAAAAAATTAATACTTTGAATAAATTAGACCTCTAATCTAGATTAATACCTTGAATTAGTATCTAGCAGCTCATTTTCTGATGAACTCATTTCTATAGGGAACATGTTTTCATCTTCAGTAGTATCTGCATTTTCATCTCTTTTTGAAGTGTCTATTTTATGGGCAGATCTCCTTCTCCTCTTCCTCCTTTTCTTCACAGAACAACTTGCGGAAACGGGTTCAGCTGAAGGAGAAGTAGGGGTTGGTAGCTGTGAAGGACCAGCGGCGTCCATGCTCCTTATCCTATCAACAGAATTTCTCTTCAGTTGTAATTCCATGAGAACAGCTCCCTCTGACAGAATAGGGGATGTAGCCAAGTGGTATGGAATTGCCTCCTAAAGGAAGGAAGGAAACAAAAGCCTGTTGACCTCTGATATTTGTGCAGAAGATGTGCTGTCAACTCAAACAAAACAATAGTCAATCCACGTGTTCCAAATCTGTGTCACACAAGGGAACCTGTCAAGGCTGGCAGAGTACGTGTGTGTGTGTATATATAAATAGAGATATAAATATTACACACACACACACACACATATCCATCCATCCATCCAACCATCCCTTCCAATATCCCTCTTGACAGAAACTCTTCTGGAAAAGGTAAACTCGGAAAAATGTACAAATCAGGAAAACACCTCAAATTTAAGAGATGTGGCTTGCCAGTAAGTGAGACTTAGTAATGCTTGATTATTACTACTAACCAATTCACAAAATCAGTAACAACTAATGATTTAATGTACAATCTTATTGTATGCCAGTTTTTCTCTGCTAATGGCTCTTATCCATAAGAGAAAATAGGGAAAATAGTACTAACCACTCATTTTATTCCATAATGTCTAGCTTTTGACAGACTTTATTTATATAATTTGAAGAATGTGATCGTGTGAACTAGTGGCTATTTTAGACATAACTCTAGTCCTGCATGACAAACAAAATGTGATGGAGAAAAAAAGCCTGATATAGTAGACAATCCTACTACAACTGATATCTTAAAACAGACATCAATCCCTTGCTCTGTTATTGATATTGATTTGTATGTGCCTTTGGGCACTATAAATTATGACCAAAAAATACATATGGGTGGGCTGGTCTCACCTGTTTGTCATCTGTTTCCTCTACAAAAAATGCTTCTCCATTGTCCCCTAATTTCATGTGCAAATCCACAGATTCTCCATTAATTTCTATGTCAACCTTGAGAGAGAAGACATTCGAATAAACATGGATTTAACCTCAAGAAAATATTACATGTTCATTCCTTAAGTGAAAGAACATCTTTTTACCCATTTTACAGCATCTGTTCAACAGTGTCCAGGTGGTTAAAGCACTTCACATGACATCAACAATTTCTCTAAGATTGATCAGTTGTATTCTACCTTAAAAAATGAGAAAACTGAGGCTGTCTTAAATTCTGCTAATAGATTCATAGATGATAATGTCTGAATCCAGAAGTTCCCAGATGTTATTAATCATTATAACGCACCAAGTAACATTAGGAGTGACAACCATAATCTAGCAAAAATTACAAATTATTTACGTAGCCCAGGTGACATCTGATTTAAGGTCTTTTAAATCTCACTTATTCCACTACAAGTTCTGGAGTATATGGTTAATACCACATAATATAAAGTTCATAAAAGTGCTTAAGGGAGTCATTATCAAGGGACAGGCTGAAGCGAGTAGCTAAATTAACTTGCTTTTATTACTAGATACAGTGACATGATGAAAGGCCTTATGCGCAACAAATGATTCCTGAGTACACAATCAGTCTGACTCACGGCAGTTACAACCCACATAGTTTTGTCACTTGCTGAAAATGCTGATGACTTTTTTTTTTAGAAATCCACAGGCAGTGCTTTTTTGTTTGGACTCATGATCATTTGATTTCATACAAGTGTTGTAGGTGTATTCTGAGGACCAAGTACATTTTTTTTTAAGATTAAATGGCTGTCAGACACACACCTGCTCTCCTCATAACTGCCATATGCTGGGATGAGAAGCTGCTATTTATGGCTGTAGCCGTTCCTTTTGGGAAGCAAATAAAGCAGGGGAGCTGGATTTTTTCTGGGAAAATGGCAGAAAGGAAAGGTTTCAACATTTCAACCATTCCAATCCTTGTGTCCAAATGTGATCTCACCTTCAATGTCTTACCAAACTTAACAAATGCAAACACTCCTTTTTGCAATATTCTGGGCAAAGGGTATACATCTGATGAACAAAAATTGGGTTGAAGTTTTCTGCTCCTTACCACTTTTTCCTTAGAACGCAAAACTCCCATCTTTCCAAACCGTACATGGAAAGGTGAACACTGGAGGTTTCCATTAGGCTGGCGGACAACGATGATATCAATGCATCCAGATAACGTGGCAGGATTTAATCCTTTATAGAGCTCCTTCACTGTCACAAAGACTTGCCCTGCTAACTGTCCAACGTAATTCATGGTTTGTGCCTGGAGATGAAAAACAGAAGAAAATTATCATTATATGATTGCTGATTTGCATTCCTACAACAGCTGCAGAAAACCCCTGCAAAGCCAAAGCAATTCTGCAAAATAACAGAAGAGCTAATAATTCTTCGCATTTTAAAAAAAAAGGTCTTAGGTTGAATTGACCAGATTCAGGCCAGATTCAGGCCAGATCTAATCAGCTCAAGGAGATGACCTGGCCTTCGAGCAGGCAAAGAGCAGGAAAGAGGCAGCACACTAGAGCAATAAAACTTAACCCCCCCACCCCTGGATCTAAGCATCTGCATTGGATACTGGGAAACAACGGTGTGCCTTTACCTCCAATTTCATTCTCCAGTTATGCTATTATGAGCTGGGCTTATTTATTTATTTGGTGTACGCCCCCATTGCAACTGAGAAGACTCCTGAGTCACTGAAATGGCCATTTCAATAGAACAAGCACCAGATAATTTCCTGATAAGAAATACAACTATAAATTCTGAAATGTGTAATAACTAACCTATAAAACCATCTTATTACTGAACCGAAAGCATACTGCCTGCTATTACACATTGCACATTACCAGCATTAACTATTCCTATGAGTAAACTCCGGGAGACAGTCTGTAGCTTGAATCATGTCAACTGGATTTCTATTTTCTCAGTGGAAACGTTTCACTCCTTATCCGGGAGACAGTGGAGGACAGGCCTGGCGTGCTATGGTCCATGAGGTCACGAAGAGTCAGACACGACTAAATGACTGAACAACAACAACAGCAAACGAAATGTGTCCTTATAAGAGTGACCAAATAAATGGAATGTGTTCCCAGGTAAGAAGGTGGAAGACAGCGGTCAAAGATGGGTGCCCTCTGCTGAGAAAGCAGGGACTAGTATGAGCAGATTAAATGGTCTCTCCATTATGCATACCATTTTTTAATGCTGCTTTGAACAACAGGAAATAACACCCATGAGTCTTAAAGGTAGACAGAATTCCCCCAGAGCAAGCAGAAGAGTAATCCAGGAAAGTTTAGGATGGGGTGGACAAGACCCATGGATTCCCCCAGGATTCCATCTCCAGGACCCAGAACACTGTTTGATGTCCCCTGTGGGGAGTGGAGGATCACTAAGTGGCAAAAGAGGCTTCTTAAGGCTGGCAATATATTTAGCCACCCATTCCATGTTTAAGAACCCTGAAAAACTCCTGAAAATTGAACTAATTTTTCTCATAAGGCATTAAGGGGCAAAACTGGTGCTTTGCCCCTTAAATTCTGCCCAAGCCACAAAGCACTGCTTCAGTGATCTCATGTTATCAGCAATGCCAGCTGCTGCCCTTCAGGCTGAAAAAGTTTCTTTGTGCTTTGTTGTCTAGAGTTTATCCTACTTGTGATGAACAAAATGTTTATTTAGGCCTCAGTAAATCAGTGTGCTGTAAATATTAAACTTGAATTCAAAGTTCTACTGAATCTTGGATGATCCTGAGCAGCCATATTTCTCAGTCTAACATAGTACTGTTGTGAAAGGGATAATATACCTATTAATGCTGTTTTCGATTCAATCTAGCAAGGCAAAATTTGGCAAGAATATATTTTGCAGGACATGAAGACTCAGATAAGCAGACTTGTAGCAAAACCATGAAGCCATTGTGAAAGAATTCCAACGACTGCAAGCGCTATATATACTACAGTCAATGTTCAGTTTCTTGTAGTGCTTGCTTCTGCCTGCTCTACATACAGGTCTAAAAGCAATTCAGTTTTTGGCAGGAGATGTGGTTTCACTTGCTCCTTGTTTTGGTAGCAGCCTGTTCATTTGCGTTTATGTATGACTGTGTGAGAACTAACTCTCACAACAACCAACAATAGTAACGATGGGATTACAGAAAAGGAGCAGAAAGAATTGTAAGTACCTTAAAAGGCTTAGAAGAAGGATGGGCAGAAGCTAAATCAGGACCTACAGTACTGACTGATATCTGAGTGATCTGCAGTAGATCAGAACATTTCAGTTGTTTCAACTCAATAATAATACCAGTAATTCAAAAATTGTGTGTAACTCCTCATCAGATTGCTGATCAAGAATGCTTGGGAGAAAACCAGGAGTAAATTTTGCACAAAATGATGTGCAAGCTTGATTCTGGTATGTGTCACAAATTCCTGGCTTGAAGGCTTCTTTTTCTTTAATTTATATATCTTCATGTGGGTATCCCTCTTTTGCACATGGATCCAGTTGCTGCAAATGAAAAACAAGTATAAACTGCACTCCAAAAGTGCAGAGCACTGGCACTTTGAGTAACAATAACAAAGGTCAACTGGAAAGGCATTCTAGGACAAGAAAGGAGATTCTTTCATATCATTCAACATAGATTGGGAAGGGGGGGGAAGAAATCACCCAAGACAAACAGTGGAAAGGCTATCTTCAGCCACAAAGCTATCTTTAGTTGTTTCCACTTTTCCTCTTCAGCATGACTTCTTCTGCCTCCCCCCCCAGCCAGGATACAGCAGAGAACATACTGCCACACCACTGCCAGGCGTCTTAAAGGCAGGCCATCTACAATACTAAAATACCAGGAAACGGGCTACGAGAACATAGAAGCATTCTAAAACCACAACCTCCTGAAGACCTCCTATGTTTCTATCATACTCCTTCCAAAGCTTTCTTGTGCACAAAAGTCTCCCCAAGTAGCACAGAAAGTAGATTTCCCCTCAATCCCTTATGTCAGCAGCCTGGTCCAAAATATGTCCGTACCTGAGGGGACTAACAAGATGGCACTTCCCGTACCTCAGATTCAACATACAAAAGCTGACCAGGGTGACCAGGGAACCCTTTCCAAGACCTGTAAGTCACCTTAACGTTCACCGGAGAGTGAAGAAGGGAAGAGAAAGCTCATCATGTGGCACATACCGCTCCCTCTAGCAACAGATTGAACTAAACGAGATTATAGTATGTTCAAAGTGACTAGTCCCACATAACTTACGATGCATGCACACACACACACACACACAAACACACAAAACCAGAATGCTGGATGCAACTCTGTTAAGAGCAGAGTGAGGTGCAACAAAGTAATTCTCAAGTGGGCAGCATTAGAAACTGAAATTATAAATAGATAAACTGCTTGGAATATTCTCTCTTCTACTCTTCCCCTCCCCCATCTTTGAGAAGCCCTAACAAGTCCACACTGTGAAACTGGGCACAGATTTTGCTGGTGGGCAGAAGCAAAAGTGGTCAGAATGAAAGAACAAGAAAATAGGAATTTGTGCCCGCCTTTTACTTCCTTCCTCAATTTTCTTTCCACAGAATCAATACTGCTTGCATTATTAAATAGGAACTTCCATACAAGCCTTTGAAATGGCATTTTTCCATAGGCTTTTCTTTGCCAACTGATGATAAACAAAGTTATCAAGCAGAGAAAGATGTACAGAAGAGAAACATTTCATTTTGATAATAACCTGGGTAAGTATTTTCAAAACAATGATTAAAAGACTTCTGCAAACAATCCTCAACTGAAGAATTCAATTTACAGAGTTTAAAATATGTTATTAGAAAAGCTTTATTACTGAAATTCAACCTACATCTATAGTGGATATTGTTATTCAAATGAGTCAAAAAAACCATGCACATGACTTATTCTCCAATGTATAAGCACAATACTGAAAAGCACAAGCTTTCTGAACCATACTATACCGAACTCTTCCAGTTCTTCTAATTAATAAAATGAACACCAACTGAACACAATTTAGGGATTCTTTTTTGGATTCCTACTTTCTCACATTTTAGAAGAAATATCATAGGATAACCAGAAAAAGATTACAAAACTTATCTACAAAAAGCTCCTGAATATAACCACCTTTCAGTCTCCAAAAAGTCTTCAAACTAGCTTACATCATTATTTAAAAACCTAACATAATCTAAATCATCGCTTTCCAAAGTGTGTGTCGCAACACACCAGTGTGTCGCCGGGAATGTCCAGGTGTGTCACGCGACGACCCGGAAGTGCTGATCGGGGTGATGCACCGAGTGCCAGGGAGGCTTCCTCAGGGACCATGCTGCCGGCTTTTTGCCTCCCTGCCACTCAGTGCACTGTTTTTTCGCAGAACCGAGGGCATTTTTGGGGTCCCCGGAGGCTGCCCTTTCGAAGGGGCACCCTGGCGGGGCACGGGGCGGACTTCCCCCCATTTTTCTCCCTGTGGTTTTTTCGGCCCTTACCGGGGTAGCTCCAGTGCGCCTCTGCCTCCCCGCTGCACAGCGCGGATATTTTCCACCCCAGGGCGCCCCCCCACCGTCACTTTTTGCGGTGATCCGAGGCTTTTTCGTCTCGTGACCGCAGCTTTTCTTGACGGAGACAGAGCAGGGCAGGGCAGCCGCAGGGTGGGGCAGGGCAGGGCAACCCTGCCCTGCCCTGCCCAAGGGAGAAGCCAATCGCGTGGGCCGGGGGGCGGGGTTTCCATCCGGGAGCCAATCACATGGGCCGGGGGGCGGGGAGCCCTGTTATTACTGTGTCGCGAAATGATGCACGTCTAAAAGGTTTGTCACCAACATGAAAAGTTTGGAAAGCTCTGATCTAAATATTTAAATGTACTGAAAGCTAAACAAACAGAACCCCTTAAATGCAGTTGCACAACAGTGATTGAAAGAAGGAAATCAAAAATCTTTGCCAGCTGTCAAAAATGAAGATTGCAGCCAACCTTTTTGAGAAATCAAGTTCCACAGTCTGCATGACACAACTAAATAAAATACTGCCACTCATTCCAAAGAATGGCAAGTGGGTTGAAAAGCAAAACTACTTTTGAAAAGTGCAACAGGAAGTCAGGTGGATACTGTTTTGGAAAAGGCATGGGTCCAATCTGCAAAATTGGCAAGTCTCATTCAGCAAACAAATCAAAGGCTTTTCTATCTACATCAGTATTATTCACCTAAATGGCAGCAGCTATTACAATCTCACACAGAAGCCTTTTTTTAATCTCCTGCTTACCAATTCCTTTTAACTAAAGCAGCATGGGTTTGAATCTATGAAGATCTGCATGCAAAGAACATACTTTACTACAGACATATAGGCCACTCCCCAAAATGAAAATGCTTTGTAAATTTAAAGTGCTTCCTATTTTTCATACATTATGTGGCAGCAAACTTGAGTTTATAAAGGCCAAATGTTGTCTATTCCTCTCTAGGAGACACCAAAAGTATTATCCCAAAAACTTTACTAGTCAAAAGTAATCTAGATTCTCTCTTTTTACATGATGGGGTGGGAGGAACCTTAAAATTAACATTTTTTTAATTTTAAAGAATTTATATCTGTTTAATGGAGAACATCATCAGCCGGATTCCTCCTTAAGGGAATAACAGCAATGTTTATTGACCTTCTCACCCACACCCACAAATTAGGATTTTCAAATCAGCATTGATCCAATTAGAATCAGAACTTTGATTCAGAAAATTAATCTAGTTCAATAACTCAAGATAGCTTGGAAAACTGATCTGATGAAAACTTTCAGATCCTCTGCTCAGTTCTGTTTTCTCAAAATTGAATCAGAAAAACCCATTTCTGCACATGCACAGAAGCATAAAAATCACATAGATTAGAGATTTGATCAAACCGTTTTCAAGTTGAATGCCCAAACTGAAGCTTCATAGAAAAGCTATGAAAATAACCCTACCTCTTTCAGGTCAAAAGCTAGCCTAAGTTATACAAAGGTAAACCATTAATCTTCTGAAAGCTGAGGATGCAAGGGACATACCTACCTAGAATTAGAAATATTATTGTAAGTAGAAAGACCATTCATTTCTAGTTGCTGTACTCATGGGGGGGAATCCATCATCACCAAGCCCTGGACAAGGTGATAAGCCTTGTCTTAAAAAACATAACTCATGGAATAACCACCAAGAAGAAACTCCTTCATACATTGCCCTTCGCTCCATCTTCCTACCACGTGCACTTTTCTAATGCCTTTGATCAGTATAAGTACATGCATGTTTCTACACTCACTTATTGGAAGAAGGGCCATTTCACTGTTATACAGTTTTGAAAGATCAGCACCAAGGAAGTCAGGTTTTTCCAGCATGGTCTGAAGATAGCCCCCAGTGGAAAATTGGAGGATCCTGAGAGTTTATGGCAGTGCTTTCCAAACTGCCGCCGTTGGCCACACACCAACAGCAGCAGTGGCAGGGGGCGCGCATGGCGGCAGCACGGGGGCATGCGGGGGCAGGGGCGTGCGCAGCAGCGGGGGCGCGGGGGGCACGTGGCGGCGGTAGTGTGCACAGCAGTGGCAGCGGCCTCGTGTTTTCCGCTAAAACGCGGAAGCGCCGCTGCCGTCGTCGCTGCCGCCGCTGCCACCACCATCCACACCCCTGCACCACCACCGTGCACGTCCACTTCCGGGTTGTGTCGCGACACACTAAACTGTGTGTCACGACACACTAAAGTGTCGCGACACACAGTTTGGAAAGCTATGGTTTATGACCTAGAGTTGTTTTTGAGAACAACTGAGTATTTCAGTTACACCAATGAAGTCTCGGCAAAAAAAAATTATCACTTCTGTATTGACCCACTTTTTAAACCAAAATACCTACCAGACAAGAATGGCCTTGTTCAAATACTTGATCTTTGTTTATGGAAAATAATAAAACAAATGCTAATACTGTATGTACAGGCATGCTTGGGACTAATATCATTATCAAACTCCACTAACAGCTTCAAATAGCTTAAGAAAAGTATGCATTTTGTCCTGCTTAATTGCACAAAGAAGGCTTTAAAACTAAATGCTTCAAAACCAGAAAAGTTGCAAATGCATTTAAAGTGGAAATTCAATACATAACCCATTGTTGTTAATAAAGTGTCTGCAGGAGTGAACCAGCTATGAGAAACTCCATTTAGAACATAAATCCATCTTCTGGGTCTGAAAGCACATTGCAAAAATAGTAGTCAGTATTCTAGCTTGACCAGAATCATTCCACTGATGTTGATGAAATCAAATGTAAACCATTACAGAATCATAGCTATTGAGAGAGTGAAAGACTGCATCTCATCACATCTCAGAGTCACTTGTTGAGATGGGCGGTTATAGAAATTAAATAAATAAAATAAATATACAAACCTTATCTAGAATTATTATTGTTAGTAGTAGTATTTTGGACAAATGCCTGTTTCCTGTTACACAGCCATCTCCAATCAGGTGCTCTCCAACTGTCTGGAGACTATAGTTCCTAAAATTCCCCATTCAGCAAGCCAGCAGTTGTAGTCCCAAAACAGCTAGAGGGTGCCAGGTTGGGGGAAGACTTGGGTGGCCCAATTTTAGAATTGAAATTTAGAAAGCTGTGGATTTTAGTTTCAAAGCGTGGTTTCATATTAAGGCTGTAATTGAATGGATGCTTTTTTACTTTAAATTTAGTGGAATTACTGAGCTTCACAAAAGAAACATGATGTGTGTGAATGCCATGTAGTTTTGAGTGCAAAACCCATTATACTTAAATCTAATAATAAACATTTATTTTTATTATGCTATATCCTACATTCCATTCAAGGGCAGCATAGATAATAAAGGTAAAGGTAAAGGTTCCCCCCGCACATTTGTGCAGTCGTGTCCGACTCTAGGGGTTGGTGCTCATCTCCGTTTGTTAGCCGAAGAGCCAGCGCTGTCCGAAGACGCTTCCACGGTCATGTGGCCGGCATGACGCACACGGAACACTGTTACATACATACATACATACCTCCCCTTTAATCCTTACAACAAATCTATTAGGAAAGTTATTGGCCAATATCCTCCAGAGCACTTTGTGGCTGAACAGAGATCTGAAACTGGATTCCTCCCAGTGTAACCAAGTACATCACATGAGCGCTTTAAAATGCAAAAACTGTGTACATAGCATGATTTAGAGGCTACAATTCAAGTAATGTTGCATACCTTTTTCCAGTGCAAACATACAAATCAAGGTGAATTCAGAGAAATAAATAGTATGTTAATACAACTTACATCATCCTGAGGGTTTACATTAATTTCCCCAAACAAAAAGAGAATATTCCAATGAAAGGAAATATGCTTTTTGAAAAGTGCTATACATTTTAGTGGCAGAATTCTACATATTTAGTGCTTGCCTATTGAAATTGCTGGAACAGTTTTACCTCATACCTATTCTATCTGGCTTTATACCAGAAATGCTTAAAACAATTCCTTATGTAAAGGCTAAAATGTTTTTGATTGTTATGTACTTCCTTCCATGGCACTAAAGCTTGGTTCCCCTACAGGAGTATTAGGCAAAACAAACATTATTTAAAATGTTAATTGATGTAAATATGTCATCAGGAGATACAGAACTCACTAATACTATTTGGCTATTGCCACAAACTACATATATCTTAACAGTTTCAAAGGACCATTTCTCCTCACACATTAGGCAACTGTGCAATCAAACAGAAAATACTATTTGCACAGATGCAGAAGGTCCAGAAAACTTCAACACTCTCTTAAGCATCTAAAATTGCTATAATTTCTTGTCACCTTGAGAGACCGATAGCTGCTTTCTTCTTATCTCAAAACAGCTCTTAGCTAACAGTAAGACAAAAAGAGTACATTTAACTATGTTCTTCTCTCAAATGATTTCACTGGGGTCTAAACTGTACCGCAGGCCCACAAACGTTTTCCATTTGTTACCACCTTGGCCCAGCTATCACAACCTTTGCCGCTTATGTTCCCCACGATATGCTTCTTAAGTCAACCAGAGAATTCTGGACAAAGACATCATTCCCTGCCTGCAGACGTGTTACTATGTCAACTGTTATTAAAATACAGCTTATCTTCAGATCCATATAGTGGCAGCAAGGGACAGAAAGGGAATCCCTGAGGTTCAGTACTTTTCTAGAAAGTATATGTATTCCAACCGAGGACTTGTCCAGTTTAAAAAAGAAAAAAGCAATAAATTAGACACAAAGCAAAGCTATGCCCTTGCCGTAAGATAAACATTGGCATCTTAAGCCAAGCATTTCACTTTGCAGGAAAAATTCAGCAATCTCCGACTCCTTTTACATTCCACCCGCCCTTTCATTGGTGCCATGCCACCCAATCTATCTTTCAGCTATTTCATACCTTGCAAGACTTCTTCTCTCTAGTGTAGAACACATCAGCAATTTCTCCCAGGGAGGCAAAAAGCAACTGTCTCTCGCACAGCTATCCTCCTCCAGGGCAATGAATGACCGCAGACCAAACTACAGCAAAGGAGGTAGCTCACCGCCAGAGCTGCACTTGCTTCTGTGTCTACACAGGCTACTGCGGGGATGTCAATTCATCCCACATCACTGCTTGGAACCCGCCCTGGAGGAGGGACTTAGCAAAAACAGACAGGAGGCTAAAGGGGGAAACCAAGGGGAATGACTGGAGCTGAGATTTCAAAGGGAGGTACAGTATTAATGGCGGGGCTCTCCTTTATTTATTCATGCCTTTCTGATAGCTCTGCTCTGCAGTTGTAGGTTTGTGTGAGGTCAGAGCCATGAATCTCTGAAGATGGACCTAATGAAGGTGACCTATCATTGGCTGCTGAGAGAAGGGGGTAGAATGCATGGCATCAGAGTTCTGCAAAACTTGGAAGGTGGTTATCATATTCAAAATTAAGTTTAAACTTTAGAGGGAGCAAAATAGCAGAAGAAGATGGGGATTCATTCATATGGCAAAGTTTCCTTCAAGTCAAGCTCAATTCCTAGTACAGAGCTTTCCAAACTGTGTGTCGCGACACAAAAGTGTGTCGCCACACACAGTCTGGTGTGTCGCCACACAACCTGGAAGCGCTGATCATAATAATCAGCGCTTCCGGGTTTTCCCGCAGCGACACACCAACGGCGGCGCGCAAAAACCCAAAAGCAGCAGCAGCGCTTCCGGGTTTTTGCGCGCTGCCGCAACGGCGGCACTTCCGGGTTTTCCCGCAGCGACACACTGGTGTGTCGCCAGGGGAAAACTTTGGAAAGCCCTGTCCTAGTAACTTGAGAGCCAGTTTCGTGCAGTAGCTAAAGTGCTGGGCTAGAAACCAGGAGACTTTGAGTTCTAGTCCTCCCTTAGGGATGAAAGCCTGGTGGGTAACTTTGGGCCAGTCACTCTCTCTCAGCCCAACCTGCCTCAGTGGGTTGTTGTTGTGGGAAAAATAAGAGGTGGGAGCATTAGGTATGCATACCACCCAGAACTGACAAAAAATAAAGGTGGGATAAACATCTAATAAAATAAACATCAAGAATACATCCACATCATTATCTTGGCAACTACATAGAAGTTGTTTATCACAATGCTGGCATATTTTTTCAACTTTCCAAGTTTAGCCTCCAGGCCAATGACAGCCTCCCATCCAAGTATTAACCAGACCTAACCTTTCTTAGCTTCCAAAGCCAAGTGCTACTACTTTCTGGAATATATGAATTGACTTTTCTGTATCTAGCTGAGAATCTGCAAAGTAACTTAATTAAATATACATTTAAATGATGAAAAAGAAAAAAAAAAGGTTTCCCATTAATACAACTTTCATCATAAATTGAACTGGATTAAGTAAGTTACACAAAATGGCAGGATACACTGTTGTGAATGATTTGACACTTGCAACCTGGTCTGTCTCAAATATTCACAAAATCATTGCTGCACATTCACATGCACTGGAATATAAATATTTCAACATACAAAAAAAAATTAGCCACCTCTGTATCATTCACACATATATAATAATTGCAAATATGATCAGTTAGGAAAAAAAGCTTTGGTTTTCTAAGATGCCAAGCAGTTTTGTGCTTGGGAGTATGAGAGCGCCCATTATGTTCAAATTTCAGGGTGGCAATCTTGAATACCAGACTCAGATTTTATATACGTGTGTGTGTGTGTGTGTGTGTGTGTGTGTGTGTAGTATTTCAGAATTTCATTAGAGTGAAAATATAACCTTATTTAGTCTTTTTTTCCTCATACCTAGCAATAGCAAAGAGATTGTTACCGTAGTTTTAAATGCAATCTTAAATTTCCAAAAACAGGGCTTACTGGGGCAACCCGGGATAACATCCCAGCTAAGTGCAAAAAATTCCAAATCTCTCTTTGCACAACTATTCTGAATACTTGAAGCCGTAACGGCTAATCAATTGAGAGGCACATCCCTGTCCACATCTAAGCTCTACCATAGGTATTAAGAGTTTATGCTGGAACGCTTTCGCTAACCCGCACCCACCTCCTCCGTCTGCCAAGCCGACGTACTGTACTATCAGGCGAATGGTAACGCGGAAGTGGGGAGGGGAACCACCTGATTTGATTTGGCGGGTCCCGTTTGGCCGTCGGGATCCCCCCTCGGCAGGGCCCTTTGCTTTTGAAGCTCAGATGCGCTTGGCCGTTGCATTGTGACTCAGCGCTAGGAGGAGGAGAACTGAGGTGATCCCTTCGGCCAATCAGGGGGCTGCCTGGCCTCAGCCGAACACTGCTGGCAGGAAGGAGGCGGGTCCGCGAAATGCGAGTATTTGGGTGGTGCTTTGGAATGTTGTTTGCTGGAGTCTTACAGGCACGTGTCATGTAAATACCATTGTCCTTAGGCTGGCGTGAAAAACATTGCTGCAATCGTCAGAGGCGCTGGCTTAATTTGCGCTGCCCGGGAAAAAGAAAATCGCGATACCTTTAAAAATAGCAAATGAATTCCTCCATGCTGCCTATGCGGCAGGATTCTCCGTATTTTCAATTCAATAATTCTTTAAAAGGTATGGAGAACTGCGTTGTTGAGCCTGATCTGGTAATTTTACAATACTTCTCTTCCGGTTTAGCATTAAAAACCCTAATACTGTTGCTTGTATTCGTTTGAGCAATCACTCACTCTAGTCTGATGTAAAAGGAAGCAACCGAAGGCCCTATCTTGTGTGGTCTGGCGTCAGATATTTCTGGAAAACCAACTTGGTCACAGCAGCAATTTTAGATAAATTGGTTGAGTAGCAACTTAGTGTTAAAAGGGCAATGCAGAAGAACCAGTTTACTCTAACATCTCCTGGTCTAAAAAAAGATGAAAAAACCTGTTGTTAACAGACAAATTAGACAACAACTTGGTGGATGGAAAAATAGAAAGCAATTCTCTGCTATAATTTATTCACTGCCTGTTTCACAGAGTTTTTGCATGTGATACAGGTGTATCTCAGAAAAGTTGTGTTTCACAACAGGGAAAAAGTAGCTGCCTTCTAGGACACACCCCTCCCCTGTGTACATAGCCCCCTCTCATAATTGTGATCAATAATAGGCAGGAGTAATGTATTTATTAACACCTATCTATCAAAGGAATTCTAGGTAGTGAACAGAGATAAAACAAAAAACAAATTCACAAACAATTATAAAGAAACTAAATTGAGGCCCCTGACAGAATCTCAATCTCAACCTGTGGAACACACCCACACCAGAGTTCTGGGCCCCAATGCCTGAGGGAGTTTTCTTTATCTGAATGTACAATCAATAATTATGTTTTCCTGCTGTAGAGGTCATGGCATTTCTACAGCGATTCAGTGGTTTTCTATGTCATTACTATATGAGACCATTCTTCTCTATCTTGTTACGATTGCCAGAAGCTTCCTAAGATAGCAAGCATCTTTCTCAGACCTGCTGTGAGATTCTGTAATTCAAGTTCACAATTGCTATCATTCCCTGTGAGAGATCATTACTGGCTAGGCAGATGGAAGCTGAAGTCCATCAAAACTTGGAGGACCACTGGTTCTCTGCCTCCCCCCCCCCTTTCATTGATGATTTCAGAGACTACCTGAGCCTTCACAGTGGAGTAGTTTTCACTTACTATCAACTACAGTCCTTAGACTTCCTATATCATAGCTCCAGCCTACAGTTTAGAAATTTGAATATCCTGAAAACATGGTGCTGTGAGACAACATACTATGTCTACATAATTGGTTTAATGTCTATACATGCACTCTGACCACACAGAATTCATGTTTACTTAATTGCCAAAAATATATACTAACCTTGGATACATTAACAAATATTACTAAACAAAACTCCAGTTTAAAATTAGCTTTTCAAAGAAGAGAATTAGAATTGGTGAATATACCCATCCCCACATGTTACAGTTTGGCAGTTCTAGATGTATAGATTTGGTATAGCTCTGGTCACATGTTTTGCATGGCTACTGCTGATAACTCAGGGAAGTGATTTCTTAATCTGGTCTTTCTGGTGGTTGATGGATAGCAGCAGCAGTATAAGAAACAAGTAAAAAACACCAAAACCTATTGCTAGCATGTTGGTCAGGGATTGAGTGAACCAGTAAAAGCAAATATCAGGATCATAAGTAACTCATTCTCAAACATTTGATTTTTATTACCTTTTAGCAATTTAGCACTTATGGCATGCATGTTATCAACTGTATAACAATTTTCACATACAGGATGTATGAAAGCAACCTTTTCAATACATTCAAATACACAGTCAGCCTTAGTAAAGCAGGATGCAAATGCACTTAGTTCTTTGCCCTTTCACAATTGGCCTATCCAATTTCAGTTGCAAATCATTTAAGTCCAGAAAACAAACTCCCTCTACCTCATACCCCCCAAAGCTGTCTGTTTGTTATAAAAGTCAAGGAGGACATACAGTATAAGCAGGCATTTCAAATACAGTAGCACTCTCACCCGATTCCTTAGGCGGGAATCTTAAGAAATAGTAAGTACTACTTAGTCCATATTTTGTTTAAGTATTAAGTTGTTTCTGGAACTGCTACTGCAAACTGATTAATTAGTTGGGCTTGTCTTTATTTGAAACCTTGACCTACATGTACTGTATATATAGGCAGTGTAGATTAGGGACTCTCCATCTGAGTTAGTCTGCTGAAGTTCTCCCCATTTGTGTGATGATCCTATTTTCTTTTCAGATACTTAATGTTCTTTCCTTGGTTCTCACACCCTTCTCCTTAAATCCTAAGAACTTGATTTCCCTCCACCACTCCTGACTGCCCATGTCTTGGAAAGAGGCTATTGTTAAAGGGTTTCATTGTGGCATCATTTCCAGGAAGACTATGACGTATCAGAAGTACTGAGTTACAAGAGGACAGGAAAATATGACATTGGTGAATATAGTGTACCCATCCCCCCAAGAAACAAATGAAAGAATGGACATGATTTTAACTCCTTGTCCAGTTAAAGAGTAGAGGAATTATCAAGTAATAATAGCCAGAGGAGCAGAGTAAGAGATTGCATTACTGTAGTTTAGAGCTTTCCAAACTTTTCATGTTGGTGACACACTTTTTAGACATGCATCACTTCGCAACACACTCTTACAGCAGGGCATCATTTCGCGATACACTCTTACAGCAGGGCACAAGGCAGGCACTAGGACCTGCGCGGAATCACAGCAGGTTTGGAGGCACAAGGCAGGCACTAGGACCTGTGTGGAATCCTGGCAGGGCAGGTTTGGAGGCAGCAAGGCACAAGGCAGGCACTAGGACCTGCGCGGAATCCTGGCAGGGCAGGTTTGGAGGCAGCCAGGCACAAGGCAGGCACTAGGACCTGCACAGAATCCTGGCAGGGCAGGTTTGGAGGCAGCAAGGCACAAGGCAGGCACTAGGACCTGCGCGGAATCCTGGCAGGGCAGGCACTAGGACCTGCGCGGAATCCTGGCAGGGCTCGGAGGAAGCAGCAGCCGTGACACACCCAGACACTGCAACCGACACACTAACGTGTCCCGACACACCGTTTGGAAAGCTCTGCTGTAGTTAGTTCTTTTGCTTCCTCAAAAGGTGACAGATTCCCAGGATAATGTTACAGGGTTTAGTTTCCTTTGAATGAGTCAGCACTGAAGACTTACACTGACCTTTTCAGATTAGTTTTATTTATAGATGCAGAGGTCAATGAAAAGAAGCAAGGACCAAACAACAGGGATCAGAATTGCTGTTCTCACAGCAGACTTTTGGAGAGCACCTGTGTCAGTCCTGTACAACCTAAGCAACACCTTGGTTGAAGCTTTCACCCAAACCGGGACAAATTAAAATGACCAAATTGGTCCAAACTATTCTACCCCTTCTCCCTGGTCAGTGGCTGTCCCTGTCTGAAGGCAGAATGTTCCAAGTTACCAAGGATAACTTTGCCAAGCCCTCCCATTCAGTTGCCAGTGAGAGAGCTCCATTCTAGCATTTGAAATAGACAGGACTGAGTTGGCTGGGGAGAATGGACAGGCGAGGCTATTAGGGTGGTGATGGGCTGAGGGAGATAGAGTGGGGGATGGAGGGTGGGCCACTCTCAGGGAAGGTGGCCTCAATGTTTAATATCACTGTTGCCTTCCAGCCCTTCAGGCTCTGCCCCAAATTCTGGTAACCAGCGCGCCAGAGACCCTGGATTCCAGCTGCTTCTGCTTAATGCCCGGTCAGCCTGTAACAAAGCTGGCCTCATTCATGACTTAATTGTGGATGAGAGCTGACCTTGTTTGCATTACTGAAACTTGGCTGGGCCTGGGGAGGGGGGAGTACACCTCTTGGAGATGTTCCCAGCTGGGTTTCGTGTGTGCATTAGCATGGACTCAGGATCAGGGTAGTGGTGTGACAGTTGTTACTCAAGAAACCCTAGTGGCTTTCAGGGGTGCTGCTCCACAGATTGCTGGGTATGAGACCCTGTTTCTGAATTTGGGCTGTTGGGATCTGAAGGAACTGTTGCTTGTGTAAGAGCCTCCTGGCTGCATAGCAACCTCCCTACCTAAGCTGCTTGAGTCTGTGCCCAGATTGGCAGTGGAATTCCCTGGTTTCTGGGGACTTCAATCTGCAATCCATGGGTGCAGACTCAGAGATAGCTTGGGAGTTCATGGCAACCATGGACCTGATTCAAGTTATCTCTGACCCAATCCACAGCAGAGGCCACACATTAGACCTAGCTTTTATTTTGTGGCCATGGCAACGTGATGTGGAGTTGGTGGATGTTACCATCAATCCCTTACCATGAACCGGTCACTCCCTGTTGGCTTTGGAGGCAGGATGTATTTGAATGGTCCACCCCAGGCACCTGATGAACCCTATTGGGTTCCAGAGGGAGCTTGGGGCTGTTCCTGGTACTCTGGTACATGGTTTGACTGAGGTTTGGTTGCCACATGGAATGAGAGGGAGGCCTTAGATCAGATTGCAATGCCACCGAGGTCCTTTCCTGGTGCCAGGAGGCTATGCGGGTCCGGATGGGGGAGAACAGGCTTCAGCTCAACCCTGACAAGACTGAATGGCTGTGGGTTTTAAGGCCCCCCAGGTCTGGAGATTTTCCATCTTAAACTCTGCCCATGGATGTGCTCCCCAGTCAGAATTGGTGTGCAACTTGGGGGTCCTCCTGGACTCACAGCTCCTGCTCAAAGAGCAGGTGGCAGCTGTGGCTGTGGGGCCTTAACGAATGTTTGGGTTGTGCACCAGTTGCATCAATCTCTGGACCAGGAGGCCTTGCTTCCTGTGCCTTAGTCTCCTCCCATTTGCATTACTGTAACACGCTCTACACGGGGCTGCCCTTGGAGAGCATTCAGAAACTGCAGCGGCTCCAGAATGCAGCGGCATGGGTAGTTTGGGGCATCTCTCACTATGCCCATATAACACCACTGCTCCATGAGCTGAACTGGCTTGCAGACGACTTCTGGGTGCAATTCAAGGTGCTGGCTGTCACCTATAAAGCCCTCCCTGGCATAGGGCCAGGTTTCTTGTGGAACTGACTGTCTCCCATTGTTTCTGCTCACCCCACCAATCTAGCAGAGTGAGCGTGCTCTGGGTCCCCTCTATTAAACAATGTCATCTTGTTGGACCCAGGAATTGGGCCTCTCTGTGGCAGCGCCTTGTGGAACAGCATCCTCCCGGAGATCCAGATGACCCCGACCCTGTTAGCCTTTCATAAGGCTCTGAAGACTTGGCTGTTTCTCCAGCCATTTGGGCCCAGAGGTTAGGCCAGCTTTGTTGTTGATGTGGTTTTATGATTGGAATGTATTATTTAACTCGGGCATCATGAGCTATTGTTTGTAAGTATTGGCTTTTTAATCTCTGTATGCCGCCCAGAGATGGTGAGAAATGGGTGGCCTTATAAATTATTTAAATTAAACAAACAAAGTATTATTATACAATGACAACAGATTGTAGGGGTTCTTAAAACACTTTTGCATTTAAGCGTACATGGTTTTAATGTCAGACATATTGATATTAAATAATTGCATCAAATAGAGAAGGTGGTCATACAGGCAACAGTGGCACATGCTCCATGACTCATAGTTTACATCCTGACTCATCACCAGAACCACAACTCGCCTCCAAGATTTCTTAAGACTGAAAATGCACGCGATGCCTTCAGTTGAGTGTAAATAAGAGCAAAAAAACTAAGTAATGTTCCCACCCGTTGAAGGAGAATTAGGAGAGTGTATTATCAGGTAGGCAAGTATTGCTATACAACTATTCTATTCTTCCTTTTTGTGTTAGAACCTCATCCAGATTGGCTCTGGGGTTTTGCAGGCATGATAATGAGAAATCCAAATGATCCCTTGTTCGGGTTATAGAAATGCTGTACAGGTGGTTAATGACGGCAATTGGGACTGGAATTTCCGTCGCTAAACAATGTGGTAGTAAAGCGCAACATCACATGACCATGTCGCTTAGCAATAGCAGTTCCAGCACTTCCTGATTTACATCATTAAGCACATCACTGGCTCATTAAGTGAGGATGTCACATGGTCACCATTTGTGACCTCCTGCTGGCTTTCCCGTTGACTTTGCTTATAGAAAGCTGGCAAAGAAGGTTGCAAATGGCAACCGCGTAACTGCAGGACACTGCAATGGCCAGAACTTTGAGGACCAGTCGTAAGTACCACTTGTTCAGCACTATCACAACTTCAAATGGTCACTGAATGAGTGGTTGTTAAGCAAGAACCACCTGTATTTTATGATTGATAAGGAAACAGAGTCACTATAATCTCACTTCCCATTTTTAAAAAAAAAATAGTATTGAGAACTGCTCAATATTAGTGCTTAAAAAACAAAATAAAACCAAGGCCCTATATCTGGTTGCTTAATAAGAAAGGCTGGGTTTAATTAATTAGACTTTAAATCTTTTTAATGATCTGGCTCAAGTTATACCCATTGAAAGAGAAGTCCATAATGGGCATATGGTTAATAAAATGCTGTTATATACTTCAAACTGTGCTTAAAACAGAAGTTTCATGAAAGGTATTAATACTGGGAATTAATGGCAGTTCCTTCCAGTAAGATTTTTCTTCAGTGAAATCACATCACTCTATTATTTGCATACAAATTTGGTTTTTTGTTTGTTTTCTTAGATAAAAGACATACCACAACAGTAAAGAGAGGAAAGCAGATGTAGGATTTCCAGAATATCTGCCAGGCAAAACTTCTTCCGTCCTTTTTAAAGCCCTGAGGTCTACTTTGAGATTCTAATAAGCCTTTTATCGAGCATCATAGTTATCACTCATGATTCAGAGCACAGAAACATCAGTGGAATATCCTTGATCTTACCTCAAGTCAGACATTTGTTCTACTTTATTCAGTGTACAGTAGTTAACTTCCAAGAAAGAGCATGTAGGATCCTAGCCGAAACGTTGCTGTGCTATCCGGCAAAAAAAAGAGGACCAACTCATGAAGTTGGTGATGCATGTAAGCTACAACATTTCTTTCGGTTTCTATAGTTACCATATTCAATTGCTTTAAAACCTGATAACGCTGTTTTGATTAGAGCATATCTCCTGTATTCATATTTGTGAAATTCTGATACCATTTCATCCTAATCAGAGGATTCTCATAGCTGGAACACCAATAAATTGCACTGTAGATTATCACTTTCTGACATTTGCATGAGATCTTTGTTCTGTAGCCTGCTAAATCATCTTTCTGCAAAATAATGACATTAAAGCATCATGGAGTAGTTTTTTTCTCAGAACTGCCTAACAGTATTGAAATAACAAAGAAAGAAATAATGTAATATCTTCTCCCCAGTATAATGTCCTGTAACATGGCAGTTGTATTTTATTTGTAAAATGTCCATGTTTTCTATATGATGTCCTCAATTGTCCTTAGATTCTTACAGTCCTTTGATTTTGGTCATGGAAGAAGTATCTTATGGACAAACTTTCTCCCAACCCTGCTGGTCTTTAAAAAGGCTGCCAAGGTTCTTCCCCGGGCCTTGATGTCGTGATGTATTGGAGCCCTGATTGGATGATGGTGTCACTTTTGTGTGGATCACCATTTTATTATTTTATTCTTGCTTATCAGTTTATATATTGTGGTTTTTGTTCTGTTTATTAGGTTTTGTTGAAATTTCTGCAAGCCACCCCAAGTCACTTTGGCTGAGTTGGGTGGCCATACAAATGTTTTAAATAAATAAAAAAAATCAGGAAGGGTAGGGAACATTTTAAAGCCATTGCAGTGTCTCAGAAGCATTATTGGAATTGTTCAGCTTTTCCTTTAATGTCCTCCATTTCAGCCAACTATTGCTTGGCTATATTAATTCCTTAAGATATCTCCTAGTGGGTGCAGTTTAATCCTAGAAATACAATTTAATTTACTTGGATACCCCAGCTTGCTTACTTAAAGGCAAACTTACTTGTACCTTTAACAGCAATTCAAGCATTTTCAGGAAAAGGGACAGGCTGTCAGATCCTATACTAATTTAGAAGCAAGGCTTACTTAGTTCAGTAGGATTCGCTTTCAGAGAAGTGTGGATTGGTTACTAATAAGGACTAGTAACCAATCAGTTTGGTCAGTTTAACATTTAACAGATCATTTGTAACTACTTGGTTGTCTCTTATCCTCTGTTATTTATGTACTTGGGATGCACTGAAAATAAAATGTACAAAGATTTTGACGCTTCCCATTTACTGTGTTTTACCCAACCACACTCACCACAGAAAAATCTATACATGCACTCAAAACCACCCATCAATTATCTTTTGGGTTCTTGTTACAATGATAATAATATTATCATATTTTCAAAGTATCTAAGCCACAAAGGTTAGAAACACATTAATTTCAAGCCTACTACTACTGACTGTACAGAAGATTTTTGCCAGTTTTGTGATATAATCCTACATATGTATCTCCTTGAAAGTATCCCATAGAATTCAGTGGGAATTCAGGATCCTCAATAAGTGAGGATGGTAAGAATTCATTAAGAGATCAGTAGGATACATCCAGACAACTGGTTTAACATGCTTTCTGACACTTTGTGAGGCTACACAAAATTAAGTTAAAGGTTTCCCCTGCACAGTCGTTTCCGACTCTAGGGGGCAGTGCTCATCTCCGTTTGTTAGCCGAAGAGCCAGCGCTGTCTAAAGATGCTTCCGCGGTCACGTGGCCGGCATGACAAGCACGGAACAGCTGTTACCATCCCACTGAAGTGGTACCTATTTATCCACTTGCATTTGCATGCTTTCGAATTGCTAGGTTGGCAAGAGCTGGAGCTAGTGCGGGAGCTCACTCCGTCACGTGGGGCTAGGGTCTCGAACCGCCCAACTTGCGACCTTCCAATCAACAAGCCTGGCGTCTTAACCGCTGAGCCATCATGCCCCTTAGATCACAAAATTATGTCAGCATAATTTGTTCTCTCCAGATATTTGGTCCCTACCTCAGAAATGAGTTTTTACATATGGCTAGACCTATGGGCCTCACTCTATTACTTGCTCTCTTTGGCACACTCTCTGCAAAAACATGGAGGGAGTGCAAAAACATGGAGGGAGCTCCACATTTCAGACAGCACCACTCTGCCATACAAGATGTTTGTCAGTTGGGTCACTTGTTTATATCTGTCTACAGATCTTGCACAAGACCACTAGGCCCATCCATCCATCCATCCATCCATCCATCCATACACACACACACACACACACACACACACAGAGAGAGAGAGAGAGAGTATATATATACACTCTCTCTATAGAGTTTTACTTATCTGCCTTAAGATTTTAAAAGCCCAGCTTAAAAATGGTGGTAAACGCATTTCCAATATATTATATCTATATTAACAATTTAGCAAGCAACACATTTCTTTGCTACATCTTTCTTCCAAGGAGTTAAAGGCCATTTACAAGGTTCTTTCTTCCACCATTTTATCATCTCAGCAATCCTGGGACACAGATTATACTGACAGAAGATCAATAGACAAGGTCACTCAGTGAGCTGAGTGGGATTTTTACATAAGTCTCCCTGACCCAAATGCAACATTTTAAATAGTATAGCAAGTTTAACATCAACAGAAGCGCTACACCACAACACCCCAATTTCCTTGTACACATTCACACTCTCAAGAGTAAACTGTTTAGCAAAAGAATACACAAGTCCTACCCAGAAATGTGCTGAAATAATATCTGTATACATATTGGCTTCTCAGATGACCTCTTCATCATGCATCCATTACCTCCACATTCTGTAATCTAAATATACCCAAACAAACATTCCAAGAAGTTGTCATGCTGATGTCATATTGCCACACCTCTTGCTTATCTGGGGGAAGAGGCAATACTTCCTTCAGCATTGTCCAGGGTAACACTGCATGAGCATCCTCACAAAATATTACTAGGTGGATAGCTAGCCCTCTAGACTTTGCCATGGTTTATCAAGAACTGCTAATTTCCTATTTGAGTTCAAGAACACACTGCCATCAACCACTTCCTGCTATGAATTGCAAGTTCATGCTGGTTGACATTATCTTTGTCTTAATATTTAACATGAACCTGAATTTTTCAATTTCCATTTTTATGTTCATAATCTTCTAAAAAAATTTTGCTTTCAGATACTGTAACTGGTGTGGTCTGTATATCTGAAACTGTTAGTATTTTGGCCTCTTATTTGATTCTAGCTTTCATATATTTTTACAATATATTCTCTGTATAAGTTAAACAAACGTAGAGACAATATTCCTGCTTGTTTCATTCCCCTTTTGAACCATTCCATTTCTCCAAATTCAATCCTTACAGTAGCTTCTTATTCATTGTAAAGTTTCCTCAGAAAAATAAACACAATATGACGTTAGAGTTCTGTCTCTCCAAATCCAACTCCACATAAGAGAATCCAGACTGCAGCCAGTCTCCTCCTATTTTGACAGCCTGTTCTAATTGCTTACTATTTTTATTTATTTTTATTTATTTATTTTATTTCTATCCCGCCTTTATAATTTTTATAAATAACTCAAGGCAGCAAACATACCTAATACTCCTTCCTCCTCCTATTTTCCCCACAACAACAACCCTGTGAGGTAAGTTGGGCTGAGAGAGAGTGACTGGCCCAAGGTCACCCAGCCGGCTTTCATGCCTAAGGCGGGAATTTTAAGCAAAAGCTTTCAGTTTCAGTTACTTATGCTATTAAAGGAATACAGTAGGCATCTTTTCCAACCCTCTGTACCACCCAGTCCACATTCAAAGAAAAGACTGCTGAAATCCTGTGAGCTTTCAGTAATGTTGGGGTGAGTGAGGGCATCTTTAAGGAGTCCAGCAAAGGCCTGGCACCCACATATTGGGTGAAGTACTTCTTCAATATTAAAGATGGAGGATCATCACTAATACTAAACAATGATGGTCAAAAGTTACCCATGAGAGCCAGTGTGGTACAACAGTTAAGATGCGGGACTAGTATCAGGGAGGCCCAGATTTAACTCCACTCTTGGGCGTGGAAATTTACTGGGTGACTTTGGGGCAGTTATTCTCTCTTAGCTCAATCTACCTCAAGGGTTGCTGTTGTGGAAATAAAGTAAGTGAGATTTACTCCAGCTCTTTTGAGCTTTTAGGGAAAAGCCAGAGTATAAATCGGACAAATAAATACAGTTTTGCTTGCTGATAAATCTCTCTTGCTGACATACAAAGTTTTTCCTTTCTGATGTACACCCACATGTGCTGAGGATGAGAAACACTGATCTACATACATCTTGATGGCTGCATTTCAGCATGAAGTGTGTATCATAAGAACAGATGTTGCCACTATTTCTTCTCCGAGAGCCTTCATTTCTGGCCCGTGACAAAACAATTGTGGTTGTGCTGATGAACTAATCAACCCATACAGGAATCAAATCAGGTGACAAACATGAATCATTTAGATAACTTTGATCTGGCGAAGGAGAAGGAGGCTGTAAGATTCATGGCTTTCTCAAATGTGATTTTCAGATTGTTTATGAATGTCCGGTGATGACAGTGCAGGCCAAGTTGTGAAAAGCTTTGTGGGAGTCAGGAAACCCCAGCCATGACGAGTATGGTTAAAATCCTTCCACCACGACTTTCTGAATATCTACATTTGAAATAAACACTAATGTAAAAAGAAACCACACTTACATTCAGATTACGAGTCCAGACATTTCTGATCCAGCCAGGATCTTTCATCAGTGGAATCTAAAATTCAAGATAAATCATAATTAACACTATGACATATTAATTATATAAAAGGAGCAGCACCCTACCTGTGGATATGTGGAGTCTCCAATCTCTACCACAGATACGTGTGTACCTCTTTATTGGTTTTCTTGTGAAGATCTACTGAAGTAGATTTCCTTAAATGTCTGCCATAGCCTTTCAGAATCTCTCTTTGAGAACACTGGGTTGGATGCAGAATTATTTTTTTCAGTGAAGCACTGAATGGTTTTCCACTTGGAATTCCAAGGTCACCTTCCACATTGATCTGAAGGGTCCTGCTATTCAAAACATAGAGGGGAGGATTCAGCAAAATGTTCTCCTTTCTCTACTTGACCAATAGAGATGCCCTACTGGATTTAAAAAAAAAACATCCTGGGCTTAAGGTCAGGTGGCTTTGTCCTAGTGGAAATCACTTTTGCTTACTTAAGATGGAGCACCCCAATTTTGGCAATCTCCCATGTCTCTTGCAACCTCCTGTGCTCTTGAGAGTGATTTCTGGAAATCGGCCAATCCTCTATAAACAGTCAGGTTATGGCACAGAGGGATGCTTTAGAAAGAAAAAACAGAAGTAATGCAAGTCAACAGAGCTATTTGTAACCTTCCAGATGTTTCTAAGCCCAGGATGGTTCTCCACAGATTTAGTACTACTAATGATTTTGTATCACATGGACTGCCTTTCCATTTCAGAGTGAGCCCACCGCCATCCCATGTAGCCATTGGGTCCTCAATATATGACTTTAGATGCACATATTTTCTATGTGGTTATACTTTTGAAATTTGTGTCCATATGCTGAACATTATTCTAGGCATGCTTCATACTGCATCAGCTACACTGTTTGCATGAAGAATGAAAAGTGTTGCTTTACATCTTGTAATAAATAGAGACTGAATAGCTCTTGTAATAAAGTGCTGTTGATATCCAGGAGCTGAGTGTACATGTATATGTTATTCTATACCAGGGGTGTACAACCTGTGGCCCACGGACTGCATGCGGCCCTGAACAGCTAGTAATGTGGCCCCAAAACATTATTTTGCAATTTTTTTCACGGCTTGTACCTTGCGATCGGCCTGGCAGGTGACAGCAGCCAAGGGAAGGTGCAGGGTAGGGCATGCACGGTGGAGGGCAGATTTGGGCATTGAAGAAAGAGGAGGCCCAGGAAGGGCGGTGGGTGCACTGCAAGCCACAAGGTGGAGAAGCGAGTCGCCGATTGGCCAGCCCCGGATTGCCGCTGGGGCGAGCGTGCCATCAGGCGTTTGCAGCAACAGGCAAGAAGCACGAGGTGGGCTGCTTTCTTTTCCTGGCAGGGCTGGTGAGGCTTAGCCTATAAATCTCTGCACCGGGAAGCCAGGGCGGGGGGCAGCCTGCCCAGCCCTCTCCTCCCAAAGGAGGGGTTTGGGAGACACGGTGCTGGAGGTCTCCGGGGAGGGTGGAAGAAGGAATTTAGGGCCGATCCCTTTTGGCTAGAAAGGGATCGGCCCTCGTTTCCTCCTTTCCAGGGCTGCCCGCACTGCAGCTGTCCGGGGAGGCGAGGCCAGGGAGGGATCCCCACGTGGGGAAGCCAGGGCGGGGGGGCTGCCTGCCCAGCCCTCTCCTCCCAAAGGAGGGGTTTGGGAGACGTGACGCTGGAGGTCTCCTTCGGGGAGAAAGTGTGAAAGTGTGCATATCAAAAGTAGAAAAATGGGGAACTAAGCCACATTGCACTTGACAAATTTAGCTCCTCTATGTCCCTGACATCTCATTTGGTGCTAGAAAACAGCTTTTGCTGGATCTTTAGCAGTCCAAATCAAGAAGTTTCAAGGGGACCCAATGATGTCAATACTATGGGTCTGATGTTGAAGAAGGACAATTACACAATAAACATTTATCTGAGAGCAGCTGAAGTTTTTTGAGATCTACCATGGCAGCAGTGAAATATAAATTTACTCCAATGCTTTTTTGCTCAGATGATGGTGTTTCAGCTACAACTCGTTTGGATTACTGCAATGTGCTCTACATGGGGCTGCCCTTAAGGACCACCCACAAGTTACAACTGGTCCAGAATGTAGTCATGCATGTAGTGTTGGTCGCCCCTAAGTTCACCCATTTTACACTCTTATTTGATTATTAAACTTTGCTTTGTTTATTCGCCTACCTAACAATTTACAATGGGCTTGTTGTGTTATTTCTTAAAAAATATATTTATCTATTATTTATATTTATTCCTAAATAAATTTATTCCAGCATGGCTTCAACGTCATTTCAACAGAAAACAGAACCCAAAAAAGAAAAGAAAAAAAGAAAAATCATGGATGAAGGAAAAGTATTCAACGAAAAATGGACAGATGAGTACTTTTTTGTCGAGACAAATACTAAGAACTCTATTATAAAAGCTAGTTATTTGGTAGCAAATCTGATTGCAAAAAAATCAAAACCATTTACCGATGGTGAGTTTATTAAGCAATGTATGGAAAGCGTGGCATTTGTCCTGATAAAAAAAGTGATTTTTCTAAAATCAGTTTGTCTCACCAGACTATAGCCAGGCAAATTGAAGAAACAGGAAAATCTATCGAAAGTGGTTTGAAGAGTAAAGCTGCTAATTTCAAATTTTATGCTTTGGCGATGGATGAAAGTACTGATGTTACAGATACAGCTCAACTTGCCATTTTTATTAGCGGTATTGATAACAAATATAATGTCACTGAAGAAATGGCTTCTTTGGTGCCATTAAGACACAACTAAATCTCTTGATTTGTACAAAGCAGTAAAAATGACATTAAAGCGATTTTCTTTAACCACTGTCAACATATCTGGTATATCTACTGATGGCGCCCCGGCGATGGTTGGTAAAAGTGAGGGACTTACAAAATTGATAGAAGACGATGCAAGTGTTGTTGGCAACTCACGTTTGATGAAGTAGCACTGCATTCTACATCAAGAAAATTTATGCGTGAAAGCTTTAAAATGGATAATGTCATGCAAATTGTCATCAAAGCAGTGAATTTCATAAGGGCCAAGGGATTGAATCATCGCCAATTCTAGGAGTTCCTTAAAAGTATGGATGCTGATTATGGGGACATCATTTACTTTTCTGAAGTACGATGGCTAAGTCAGGGTAAAATGCTGAAAAGATTTTATTATTTGCGAAATGAAATCAAGTCATTTATGGAATCAGAAAGAAAATTTGTGCCAGAACTTGAAGATGAAAAATAGCTCACAGATTTAGCATTTTTGGTGGATTTGACCGCTCATTTAAATGAGTTAAACATGCGTCTTCAAGGTGAAAACCAACTTATCACTGCAATGTTTCAAACCATAACAGCGTTTGAAATGAAACTTAAAGTATGGCAAACTCAAGTTATGGAAAATAATTTTATACATTTTAATACGTTGGCTAAACACAGTCCTGTGAACAGCGAGAAATTTGCAGCCTTGCTTTTCGGTTTGATACAGGAATTTGAGAACAGGTTTCCAGATTTCTGGAAAAATCATCAATATTTTGGTATATTTTCGACTCCATTTTCTGTCGACATAACTACATTACCTCCCTGTACTGGTCAGTGACCGTAATAAACCAGAATGAATGAACATTACCTCCGAATTTTCAAATGGAATGCATAGAGTTGCAATCAGACATTCAACTCAAAGAAAAATTTGATCACGTCTCTCTACTGGACTTTTATAAGACCTATCCTCCCAGAGAAAAATATCCCTCGCTTCACAATCACGCCTTATTCATGACATCGCTTTTTGGCAGCACGTACATTTGTGAGCAACTATTTTCAAGGATGAAGCACATGAAGAGTAAAATTAGAATTAAAATTTCTGACGAGCACCTTGAGAACTCACTGAGAATTGCAACCACTTTCATCGAACCAGACATTGATGCATTAGTTTCACAAAAACAAAGTCAAATATTCCACTAGTTTTATGTTGCCCTCTTTGTTAAAATTTTATAATAAAAATATTAAAAAATAAATGAAGTTTTATTACTTATATACATTAACTATATTATATATTTTATGTGTGGCCCAAGACAATTCCTCTTCACTCAATGTGGCCCAGGGAAGCCAAAAGGTTGGACACCCCTGTTCTATACCATGAAATAGGGGAGAAAATGAGGCCGCCTAAATTATCACAAAATAGAATAAATTCTGGTTAAAAGTGCCATTATCAGTAACACACGTTTCTGAAAAGGCTCCCAATGCTGGATTATATATGCTGCTTTTTAATATCAGTGTAACAAGTTTCACTATCTTTGAGGCAGTTACTAATTTCGTTGAGTAGTTATATACGAGATGGGTGGCAGAGAAATTTGACAAAATAAATAAATTTATATTTAAAATAAGAGCACTAAGTGTGTGTACAGTGTGAAATGACTTCCTTAAGAGTGTACAGGAAGTAATTTGGTCTGAACATCATTTAATTAATGATCCTACAGCAAGGGGGCATGCTGGCTCAGCAGGTAAGACGCCAGGCTTGTCGATCGGAATATCGCAAGTTCGGAGGTTCGAATCCCTAGCCCCGCGTGACGGAGTGAGCTCCCGCACTCGCCCCAGCTCTTGCCAACCTAGCAATTCGAAAGAATGCAAATGCAAGTAGATGAATAGGTACCACTTCGGTGGGAAGGTAACAGCGTTCTGCGTGCGTCATGTGGCCACATGACCATGGAAGCGTCTTCGGACAACGCTGGCTCTTCGGCTAACAAACGGAGATGAGCACCGGCCCCTAGAGTCGGACACGACTAGAGTCAAAATTCAACAAATGCCAAAACAGTCAACCAAAACCGGCACTGTATACTTCACGTATTCTTCACTCCATCCTAAGCAAAGGAGGAAACTTTGCAATTACACCCACCAGAATTCCAGTGGAAGATATCATTGCCAATGTGGAATCAGCCATTCACCAACGTCCAGAGGAAGAAGCAGAAGAAATAAGGGGTGAAGTGGCAAGAATCCTAAGGAAAGCAAAGCCCCCCACCAGCAACATTACTAAGAAGGAAAGAAATGCCATAGAGACCCTCAATTCGGACCCAGACATCATCATCCTTCCAGCGGACAAAGGCAATGCCACGGTAATTATGAACATAGATGAATACAAAGACAAAATCAGAGAATTACTAGACCCCACCACATACAGAACAATAAGACGGGATCCGACCAGCAAAATCATGAAGCAAACCAACACACTGATAAAGAGCTCCTCCCTGCATCCCAACGTACTACAACGTATTTGCAAGACAGAAGCTCTCTCACCCAGACTATACGGACTCCCCAAAATCCACAAAGACTCGATTCCACTCAGACCCATTGTAAGTGCCATTGGCTCCCCGACATATGAATTATCCAAACATTTGGCAACCGTTTTACAGACCCACATCGGACAGACTCCATCCCACATCAAAGACTCAGGACACTTCATCAACAAAATCAGCACCCTAAAACTCATCCACACGGACAAACTGGTCAGCTTTGACGTGGTCTCCCTGTTTACCAAGGTGCCAGTAAGGGACACCCTGGCACTCATCAAGCAAATCTTCCCAGAAGACATTACAGCTTTATTTCTACACTGCCTAACAACTAGTTACTTTCAATGGGAGAATGAGTTCTACGAACAGATGGATGGCGTTGCCATGGGAAGCCCCCTGAGCCCAGTCATAGCAAACTTTTACATGGAACACTTTGAAAAACAGGCTTTGGAATCGGCACCCATTACACCAACAGTCTGGTTCCGGTTCGTGGATGACACCTTCGCAATTTGGAGTCATACTGAAGAAGAACTGGAGAAATTTCTGGACCACCTAAACGGCATCCACCCCAATATACAATTCACTATGGAAAAAGAAACTGATGGCAAACTTCCATTTTTAGATACGCTGGTCATACGCAATCCGGACCTCAAACTAGGACACAAAGTATACAGAAAACCCACCCATACGGACCGATATCTACACAAAAATTCCAATCACCACCCACGACAAAAGAGAGGCATGATCAAAATCTTGGTGGATCGTGCTAATCGAAACTGTGAAACCCAATTTCTCAACAATGAACTTAACCATCTGAATTGGGTCCTACAGGCAAATGGCTATTCCAAGAATGAAATAAAAAGAGCCATCAAACCAAGAAAACAACATCCAACTGAAGAAAAACAGCCCCCCACAAAACAAAGTATTCCTGCCCTACATCAAAGGAGTCACTGACCGCATGGGAAAACTGATGGAAAAACACAACTTTCAAACAGTCTTCAGACCCATCAGAAAAATACAACAAATGCTAAAATCAGCAAAAGACAAAAGGGACCCCCGCACCGCTGCAGGAGTATACCGCATACCATGCAGCTGTGGACAAGTATACATCGGAACCACAAAACGAAGCATTCACACCAGGATAAAAGAACATGAAAGACACTGCAGACTACAGCAACCGGAAAAATCTTCAGTAGCTGAACATGCTCTCAAGCAAACGGGACACAAAATCCTATTTGAAAACACAGAAATACTGGACAACACCAAAAGCCACTACACCAGATTATACAGAGAAGCCATTGAAATTCACAAACACCAGCACAGTTACAATAAAAAAGAAGAAAGTTTAAAAATTAGCAAAACCTGGCTACCAGTCCTGAAAAACACAGCCTGCAAAAGGTCAACGAACTCAGTCCAACCACCAGGACATGGGAATACTTCTCACAATGAACATGCTAATCACGCTCATCAGCCACTCGTTAACATTTCAACACAACAAAAAAACCCACCTAATCTCCTATAATTTAGCTCTATAAATAGAACATTGCCACTCTACCTGGGCACAGAGATTTTGCTTCTATCTGTGCTCCTGCCCTCTGAAGATGCTGGCCACAGATGCTGGCGAAACGTTAGGAACCACAACTTCCAGAACACAGCCACACAGCCCGGAAGACCCACAACAGCCAGCAAATAAATCTATCTTGTGATGTAATGCTGGTAGCTGGTTCCTGATTAGATAAATAAGTGTATATATCTTGTGTAGTGATGTTGGTAAGGGGCGTGGTGGCTCAGTGGGTAAGACGCCAGGCTTGTTGATCGGAAGATTGCAAGTTCGGATGTTTGAATCCCTAGCCGTGCGTGCGGAGTGAGCTCCCGCACTTGCCCCAGCTCTTGCCAACCTAGCAATTTGAAAGCATGCAAATGCAAGTAGATGAATAGGTACCACTTCGGTGGGAAGGTAACAGCATTCCGCGTGCATCATGCCGGCCACATGACCGCGGAAGCGTCTTCGGACAACGCTGGCTCTTTGGCTAACAAACGGAGATGAGCACCGGCCCCTAGAGTCGGACACGACTGCACAAATGTGCGGGGGGAACCTTTACTTTTTAGTGATGTTGGTTCCTGTCAGTAACTAGTTCCTGATTAGACAAATGAGTGTATTATGTAGAAATTGAATACATATATCTTGTAGGAAAAAGCATGTATAGGAAAGGTAAATTGCCCATTTGTGTTTTACTATAGATAAAGAAATTTATGCTTAACCATAAATAAGGAAATTTGCCACAATTTTGAGATAAGAGAACATCTGAACAGGATGTGAAAAAGGCAGATGTTCGTGCTGATAGAGTATAGATTATTGTAATGGGTGGGTGCATTCTGATTGGCTAAAATTTGGCCAAAAGTCCTATAAAAGGATGGAGAAAATTAATCCCTGGTGCCGCTTCCCATTCAAAGACATTTGACAACTTTGGGTGAATAAACATACTTTGACTCTCCACTTATCATCTGGCTATTTCTATTAAATTCCTGGCTTGGGAACGAACAGAGAAAAAGAAGGAGTTTCATCCTTCTAACACTACCTTCCGGGGGGTAATTCTTTCATCCAGGGGAATAACCACACCCAGATACCCCAGGACTCAGTTGGGAGAGTATAAGGATAGCAATTTAGGCATAGATTTGACAAGCTTGTGTTTGTGACAGACACCTCCACCTCCTCCCTGCTACATGGATTATTTGGCAAATGAAGCATTTCTCAGTCTTATTGATTTCATCCACAATTAAACAGTCAATGTATAGTCGAAGGCTTTCACGGCCGGAATCCGATGGTTGTTGTGGGTTTTCCGGGCTGTGTGGCCGTGTTCTGGCAGTTTTTGTTCCTAACGTTTCGCCAGTAACTGTGGCTGGCATCTTCAGAGGACAGGAGCACAGCTAGAAGATTCTCTCTGTGCCCAAGTGGAGGGTGTGTGTTCCTGCTGGTGTTTATAGCTGCTGAGAGAGTGTGTGTCTTCTGTGGGTCATTTACAAGAGATTAGGAGAGGGTTTTTTGTGGTGATTGGGGGTGTGGTGCTGTCGTGTGTGGGATTAGCACATCTATTGTGTGAGTTGTTTGTATATTTCTGTGGTTGAGTACTCATGGTTGTGGTTGATGTGCTAATCCCACTTTCTGTGGTTGATGTGCTAATCCCACACACGACAGCACCACACCCCCTAATCACCACAAAAAAACCCTCTCCTGATCTCTTGTAAATGACCCACAGAAGACACATACCCTCTCAGCAGCTATAAACACCAGCAGGAACACACACCCTCCACTTGGGCACAGAGAGAATCTTCTAGCTGTGCTCCTGTCCTCTGAAGATGCCAGCCACAGCGACTGGCGAAACGTTAGGAACCAAAACTGCCAGAACACGGCCACACAGCCTGGAAAACCCACAACAACCATCAATTAAACAGTCCCTTAAATCAGACTAGGCTCCTGGTGTCCTCTCTGTTTTCATAGCAATAAATCAAGGCATTGCCTTCTTCTGTTATGTTTTTTTTCTCCCTCTCTCTTTCTCTCTCTTCCCAGTTTAGCCTACAAACCTGCATTTTCCTGATGATTTCCCATCCAAATAATAATCAGATCCAACTCTGCTTAAGTTTTTCAAAATCAGCTAAGGTCAAGTAAGTGCTGCCACCTAGCTGGGCTCAGGAGATATTTGGTATCTGATTGGCTGAAGAGTATCTATATATCATTTAAATAAAGCAACTGGCCTAAGTAAAATTGCCATCTTAAAGTTAGCAGCGGTGTCTGCAGGATCTGGTGCTTTTGTTAAAATAGCAAAAGCAGCATTGTGCCTTTACAGGGCAAGCTCTGCCTCTTTTGTACACATCCACAGACAACTCTGAAAGTGAGATAGCCCATACTAGGCTGAAGAATGAAAGGTTAAACATACATTCAAACCAGCACTGAAATCCCCATGGTTTGACATTCCCTTTTTCTTCAAATATTTTTTGAACAAATTAATATACTGATTGATTGATTGATTGATTGATTGATTGATTGATTGATAGATAGATTATGTGCCTTCAAGTTGGTGTTGACCCTTAGCGACTACATGGATAGACCTTCACCAGGATGATCTGTCCCCAATCTGGCCTTTCAGGGCTCCCAACAAGCACACCAATCAATGCTGTAACTGACTCAGTCAGTCAATCAGTCTTGTTGCTGGTCATCCTCTTCTTCTCTTTCCTTCCACTTTTCCCAGCATTATGGACTTCTCAAGGGAGCTAGGTCTTTGTTTGATGTGTCCAAAATAAAATTTTAACCTGGTCATTTGTGCCTTGACTGAAGACTATGGATTGATTTGTTCTCTGATCCATTTGCCTGTTTTCTTGGCTATCCATGGTATTCTCAGGAACCTTCTCTAATACCAAAGTTCAAAATAAATTTAAGTTTAAATAACAAGAGCAACAATAATAATAGCATCAATACTCTTTCTATCCTGCTTCTTTACCATTGGTTACAGGATTTGGATCTTTGTAGGTATAAACACATCATGGCATCTGAGTATATTTTCCAAGGCCTTCATTGCTACCCTACCAAGCACTAGTTTGCAGCGTATTTCTTGACTGCTGGTTCCTTTACTGTTGACAGTCGATCCTAAAAAACAGAAGCTAATCACCAATATCTTAATTGTCAGTTCTAAGGCTGGTTGCTGTACCTGGGTATTGCTCTGTCCCTGGCACAGCACTGATGGGCCACAGGTTCTTTTGGATTCAGAAGCAATGACCACACCCCTTTAAGGCTTTATTCCAAGGCAGTATCAGAAAATGACATGAGACAGAAATCTATAAGGAGTGGTGTACTCTTGGTGTACATTCCTGGCATTTTTTGCTCATCTGTCCCAGTGTTAGAAGTTAAGAACTTTGTTCCAAAGCCAGACTACAATAAAAAAACACTTGTGGAAGGATCAGGAAATTGTTTATTGCAATAGAGCCCAAATCAACAAGTAGGCAGAGATGGGCAATGGCCACCCCGGGCCATTCTTTACCACCTCTCTTATAGATCTCTAGTTCAAAAGTTTAAGCCAATAATTAACAATGAGGGTGTAAGGCATTAGCCAATCATCTATTTACACTTTCTGAGCAAGAAGCCTCCTGTGCAGTTTCCCTCCCTTCTTATCTATGGTTAGCTGAAATGGCTACACTGACAGTGCCTGCAGTAAACAACTACACCTAAGTCTTTAATCTTCCTTTCACATAACCTTTGCAACATGCTCATTTACCCGTGACAGAGCTAGCCTTCCCCTGCAAAACGGCATCACTCTTGCTCATTACAACCTTTTAGCTTCTCACCAAATCTTATGCTACTTTAGATATTATTGTAAGAAAATATTCCAACACTAAAAACACCCACCACCACCCCAAAGAGGCAGCACAGCAGAGATGGGGGTGGGGCTATCCTAATATCTCTTCTAAACACAATCTATGTAAACATGGTGGCTCTCTTCTTCCTTCAGCTAGTCTTGTCAATCTTGTAAAACACAACTCTGGGCAGCTCACAACAATAATAAAACCATGAAGAGTAAAAACAAACAAAAAAAACCACAAGAAAAACCAGGGTTCTAGATAAATGTGTAAATTAAAGCAGGGAGTGGAAACAGTGTAACCATGCCACTCAGGTTTCAAAATGCTCCAAATATTACTAGCTACTTACTAAACACAGACATATATTTAATATATATCAGCAGCATGATTAGCATCATGATAATGACTAGCAAAATCTGCTTTCCTTGCCAGAAGGGACTGCTTTAAATACAGTAGTTCTCATTCAGCGACCACTCGTTCAGCGACTGTTCAAAGTTATGACAGCACTGAACGTGGGGACTTACAACCATTCCTTGTAGTTGCAGCCGCCGCAGCATCCCCACGGTCATGTGATCACCATTTGTGACCTTCACTGCCAGCTTCCAACAAGCAAAGTCAATAAGGAAACCAGCAGGAGGCCACAAATCACAAATCACCTGACCAAGGGACGCTGTGACCACACAGGATTCACCTAACAACAGCAACTGGAACTGCCGCAACTGCTGTTACAAGTCGGCACAGTCTTATGACATCACGCTTTACAACTGCATCACTTAGCAATGGAGTTGCTGGTTCCAATTGCCATCATTAAGCAAGAACTACCTGTAGTGCCATCCTCTTACATGAGGATTTATTTGAGAGTAAGTACTTACTTCCAAATGAATATGCACAGGATTATGTCCCAATCTGCACTGCTCTCCTCAGACTTAGGGCATATCCACACTGTATTTGTCAGCTGTTCCTGTCCTGCGCTCATGACAGATTAAGTCTAAACTGTTTTAAGAAAAACCTGTCTGGGCTAAGATGGTTTGGCTACACCTTGAAAAGGAGCTGGCTACCACGTCCTCCCATTGGGCAATTATCTGCTGCTGGGCCTTCCCACCTTTCTGTTCCAATGGCCAATCACTTTCCTTCCTGTGGGCAGGTCTTCCTGGACATACTGTAGATATTTTGATATGTGGGTAATATGTATACATGCCTATATATAAAATATATATCTATACAAAGTTACATTTATATATACAAAGTTAAAGCATCAAAATGCACATATACGGAGGCACAATAACCAGTTTCAAATAAAAATTCCTTTCTTACATTTTCAAAGTATTTCTTCAAGGTCTCTTGCTGCCCAGATTGAAGTGTTATTTAGGTGGCACAGCAATTAAAATATTTGTTTCACATTCGGAACAACCTCTGTTCAAAACCAAGCAGAAATCTTGTTTTCATTATTACTGTTTTTCTTTCCCTGACCTCTCTATTTTTCAGTCACTTGAGTCTGCAATCACTTTTGCCTCAAGTGATTGGCGACTCAAGTCACTGTGAAGTGATAAAATGGTAAACACCTGGACTTATTTAAAAAAAAAAAAAGCCCAGGACAAAATAGAGAGGTCAAGGAAAGAAAAATAGTAATTAATTTCTTTCGGCTTTCAGACCAGGGAGGTTCTCCATGTGAAACAACCTCTGTGTCTAGGAGATAACAGAGTAGCAAAAGGCCTCTTAGAAGAAAGACATTGAAAATGAGGGTCATTCCTTTCTGTGCTTGGGTTAACCTGTAAGGAAGTAAAATGCTGCCAGCCAAAACTACCATTTTCATTTCCCACAGTGTTCAGCAGGAGTGCCCCAGGAAGGAAATGATGGAACACTGAAAGTGACCCTTTGAATTCTGAAGTAATTTTTCCTCTGTGTTTTTATTCAAGAAAACTCCATCTTTTTTTTAAAGAATTTTATTGAGTTTAAAGCAAAGATAAAAACTACAAAAAAGCAAAAATTTTGCTTATTGTAACCCGCCCAGAGTCCCTTGCATGGGAGATGGGCGGGGAATAAATTTGAATAATAAATAAATAAATAAATAAAAAACTACAAAAAAAGAGAAAAGAGAGAAAAAAGAGAAAAACTAAAAAAGTGAGAAACACAAGAAAAAAGAATGTGCTAATGGAAGGATTTATAGAAATAATGTGATCTTGGTTTGATATAGAGTAAGGGATTGATTATGGAAATTGCTGTATATTCTTCCTGTTGAAAGTCGGAAGTCACTTTTCTACGTAATCTTTTCTATGTAATCTTTAAGAAAACTCCATCTTGACTTAACTCCAGTCTGTTCTTGTTTCATGCCATCTCTTTAACTGATGGGCATATTTCTTGTCTCCGAAGGTAGGTTGCCAAATCTAGTCTTCAAGAATCCTGACAACCACTAGATGGCACTAAAGAGATACAAAGAACCTCTAACATTTTTCCTTCCATCCAGTGGTTTTCCAGATTTTTACAGATCAGATAACAGTAATCCTGTCCTACAGCATTTCTAGTCCTGGCGCTCATTTCCTGAAGACATCTTATCTTCAGAGAGGCTACTGAGATCATCAGGAGTGACATTATTTAGAAGAAGTCTCAAGGAGGCCTCAGCAACAGATTCTGCTGAGGCTGTAGGGCCCTAGGGAAAGGAAAGGTTCCCCTGTGCAAGCACCGAGTCATGTGACCCCTGGGGAGATGCCGCTTTCGTGACATTTTCTTGGCAGACTATAGAGCGGGATGGTTTGCCATTGCCTTCCCCAGTCGTAATTACCTTTCCCCCAGCAAGCTGGGTATTCATTTTACCGACCTCAGAAGGATGGAAGGCTGAGTCGACCTGAGCCAGCTACTTGAGAACCAGCTTCCACTGGGATCGAACTCAGGTCGTGGGGAGAGTTTCAGTTGCAATACTGCCGCCTACCGCTCTGCGCCACACGAGGGCCCTAGGCCTTGTTTAAAGACACTACATCCTGAATCAGGGCCTGTGTAGCAAAGCTAAATATGGCAATAGTTAATTTTGCAAAAACTGCAAGTTAATACTTGGTCAGGAGCAGGGACTGAGATTGCACACAACACCTTCTGTTTGAGGATGACAACAGCACTGGTATTTCACAATAAATGAGGCAATCGTGCAGATGTTTGAAATAGCATAAGACATAACAATATTGATTCTGGGAACACAAAACTGTATGCTCAGTCTCAAAAACAACTTTCTTCATACAGTGATATAATCAGCCCTTAGCAGGCTGGGCCTCTTGCCAAGAATTCGAGGACAGAGTTGAACACAAGCACTCCTTTACTCTGCAGAATTAAAAATAACACCCAAATGGTCTCCCCGTCAGAGATAGAACCACAGAGCCACATAGGAACCTGGAATATTTAACATTTTAATAGAGTACCAGATCATCTTTACAAAGTGAATTGCATGATACCTCGCAGATGTTTGGTAGACTTATGGAATCAAGAATATAAGAGAATCAAAAGGTTTATTTGAGAGCAATATGGAATATTTGTTTGAAGTTATTAACATAAACTGTCCCATCCACCCCAAAAAACTGATTTAGAAAAAAAAGGCTAATAAAATTGGAAAAAAAATGGGGAGGGGGGAAATGCATCTCTGAGAGAAAGATGGAGTGTTCAAATGGAATGTATGGCCATACTCATGTTTGGTTCTGGCCCCCACCCACTGTTTCCTTCAGCTCCACTCATCATTGATATGGAGCCTCCAATAGACTATCCCTAAAAGAATGTGGCCATTGATTAAAGCTGTCTACCCTGCCCTGAAATGGTCTATTCCTGCTCTACTTAGTCTTAACACGGGATAGCCCACGATGTTCTAATTTGGAGTTGCCATGGAAGCCAGGAAGGTTAGGAGATGGAAAAGATGACTCATTCAGACCTCTTCTCTAGCTAAAGGGGAGACAATAAACTTTCTCTGTATGAAGAAAAAAGTAGTATTGCCATTTCAGCTATAGGAAGAAACAGAAAGGAACTTTGGGCCCAACAGCATTTTGGAAATCTGCTTCTCTCCATGGAAACCTGATATGAGAACAGAGGGCTATTGCTGTCTTGTGGAATATTTAAGTGTATTTAAGCACCTTTGTGTGTGTGTGTGTGTGTGTGTGTGTATACAAACATGTATTTATATAAATAAACATTTTATAAAACAGTGTTTTATTTCACCAATGAGTTTTTTCCAAAGAAAGAAGGCCTGGATAAATGTCATACCATTTCAGCTTGCTTCATCACAAGAGAGAGGGTGAATAAAATCCTCCCTCTGTGCCCATTTGGTATAGTTTGCCCTTACATAAGACTGCTGTAATAACAGAAGCTGCAGAATTAGCAATCTGGAATAGCCACATGCCAAATGACGTGTGGATTTGAGAAGATTCATGAACAATGGACTGTAGGCAATAGTCTTTCCCCTTACCAACAGGAGTGATCTCATTGCATAATAACATTCTTCGAATGAAATATTTGTGATACAGTTGATTTAATTTAGGATGCTGTAGGGACTGCATGGTGACATATGACTACTGGGTAAACCATTTCATTTGCTATAGCAGATTTAGTAAACTATATTTAGCAAATAACTAGAAATGAAACAGATCAACACATAATCACTGCCCATACACTGGCCCTCCCAGTCCATTAACATTCTTTGAATAAATCCTATTATCAATCTGTGCCAGTTAATATCCATTTATCTATATTGCTGGAAGTGTTCAAGGTTTCTGAACACTTTGGGGCTGTCTCTCAAAGTTTCTAAAGTTGCCATAAAATTATAATTTTAACATAATGGAAAGATAAATCACTAAATTCATCAGGAAAAATCAGGCTTAATCTTTAAAAAAAATTAAAAAACAATTTGTTGTGGTCCTGACCCTCAACCAAAACCTATTGTGTGTACTTGGTCTATACTTCTGACACAGTAAACAGACACAAACACATCCGGTCTTTAGCATCCAGTCATCTATACACCCTGCCAGACATGTTCTTTTTAGCTGACAGAGACCCTGAGAAGAGGCCAGAGAGCATAAGCTTTCATAACTTTCCCATAGGAAAGGGGAAGGGCTGCTGTTGAGCAGGCAAAAGAAGGAGGGGAGTGTTGGAGACGAGAAGGAGAAGGAGAAGGAGAAGGAGAAGGAAACGACACGATTTTTTAGGAAACGACACGATTTTTTATTGGTTAAAACCCTCCTACAACCGGCCCTGGCACGCCCCCAGTGGGAACGGGCGGCCGGGCCCACGGGAATGAAGACAACAAAAAACACTCCGGACTGGAGAAACGCAACAAAAAACCCCCACACGCCCACCGGCAAACCCGCCGCCCACCAAAGTCATCCTTGGGAAAACCCCAGAGTCAGTCCGGCCGGGAAGGCCCACAGGGAAAGCCGCGCTCACGTGATCGGCGGCGGGGAGGGCGCCCGCTCACGCCACGGCCACAGCCGCCGCCAGCGCTCCTCGGGAAGCCGCTCGCGCTCGGCGGCACGGATCCAAGCCGCCCGGTCGGCGATGCGCTCTGCCTCCTCCGACGCCCAGTCCACTGGCGGGGCGCCGCCAGCCCGCTCCACGCGCAGGTGCCGAGTCCGGAGCTGGCACAGCGCATGGAGGACGAGATAATTCAGGATCCGCAGCGTCGACCAGGGCAAGGCCGGCAGCCGCCGCCACCGCCCCGCCACTTGCGCCGCCGCCAGTCCAGAGCCACCTGCGCGACCCCCACCACCGGCGCCGGCGCCTCCGTCGCCTCCGTCGGTGGTGCTGGCTGCTCCGCCGCCGCCGTCCTCCGCGGCTCCGCCAGAGGCCGCACCGATGCCACCGCCGTCAGGGCCCCCGTCTCCGCCGCTCTGTCCGGGCGAACCTACAGCAGGGGGAAGCGGGAGAGGAAGAGGGGCCGGGGGCACGGGCGCCCGTGAAGGGCCAGCCACCGGGGGGGGGGAGGGAGAAGGCCCCGGGGTCCTCCAGCCCCAAGACCAGCTGCAGCCATGGCTGGCCGGCCAGCTCCGGCCGCCCGAAGCGGCACGCCACCGCCGCCCAGAGCGCGCGCGCCTCCGGGCACTCGGCGACAAAGTGCCGCACGTCATCCTCGGGCACGGCGCCGGCTGTGCCGGCCGCCAGCGCTGTGGCGGTGCAGACTGCGCGCGGGCACAGGCGCGCCTCCCCGCGCGCCCACGGCTGCGCCGCCGGCTCCCGCAGCACCTGGTGGTACGCCCGCCAGCGAGTCTCCCAGTAAAGGTACGGGAGCCGCCGGTCGGTGAAGGGCTCCAGCGGGCCTGCCGGCGGCGCCCGGTAGCCTGGCAGGCGGCCCGCCGCCACCCGCCGCCGCGCCGCCACCCGCCACGGCCCCGTGATGGCACGCTCCAGCGCCTCTGCCGTCACCTCCACCCGCATCGTGCGGCGCCGGATGGCCACCTCCCGGCCCGGCACACCCGCTGCCACCTCCCGCCAAGAGGGGTGGAAGTGGGCCGCCGGGATGCAGTACCGGCGCAGGACGGCGGGCAGTTCCGCCAGGAATGCAGGCAGGCAGCCACGGTCCGGGCCCGAGACACGGAAGGCGCAGGTCCCGCCGTGCCACCAGCGCGTCTCGCCCCAGTCGCTGCCCCACCAGTGGGCCAGGAACAGCGCCGCCCAGAGCGCCGGTACGCGACCAGCCGGCGGCGGTACCGCCCGCCCCGCGCCTGGTGGCGGGAGTAGCTCGGACGCGCTGCCCAGGTTCTGCGCCAGGAAGCGCCCCCACAGCGCCAGGTCCAGTGCCGGCAGTCCAAGGCCGCCCTCGCGCACCGGCAGGTATGCGACAGCCCGCGCCAGGGGGAAGAACGCTGTGCCCCACAGGAAGGCGAACCACCCAGGAGTCACCCGGCGCAGGAAAGCGTCCGGCGGCGGATAGACCGCCGCCAGGTGCGCCACCTGCGGGAGCAGGTAGGTGCGCAGGTAGGCGGCCCACTTGAACAGCGGCAGCCGCCAACGCCGCCAGCGTGCCCAGCGCGCCTCCCAGCGCTCGGCGCAGCGGTCCCAGTTCTCCACCCAGGCGTCCGGGTGGAGGCCATAGCGAACGCCCAGGACGCGCACCATGCGCGTAGGCATGGCCGCGACCGCCACCCCGGCAAGGGCGGCACGGGCCACGCTCGGCCCCGTGCTCGCCCCCCACCACTCCGCGACCGGCCAGCGGTGCAGCACGCCATCGCCCGCGGCTGGTGGCTCAAGGGCCACGACCCAGCTCTTGCGGTCGTTGACCTGGGCCCCCGAGGCCGCCTCATAACCGCGCAAGACCTCCCTCGCCCGCTGGCCCTCCGTGCGCGAACACACCAGGAGGGAGATGTCGTCAGCATGGGCGACGAAGCGCACCCCGCGCGCCGCGCCGCCCCGCAGCCCCACTGGGCACGGGAAGCCCGCCAGACCGCCATCACGTTCCAGCCCCCAAAGCGCCACGTCCAGCGCGAGGACGTACAGCAGCGGGCTCAGGGGGCAACCCTGCCGCACGCCCGAGCGCACCGGGATGGGCGCGCCACGCGCATTGTTCACCTGCGGGACGACCGTCGCCCCGGCGTACAGCAGCCGGACCAGCGCCACGAAGTCCCCGGGGACCCCGTGCCACGCCAGCGCCCGCCACAGGAAGGCGTGGCGGACGCGGTCAAAAGCACGCGACTGGTCCAGCTGCAGCAGGAAGCCCCGCCACTCCCCCCGGCCTGCCCGGCAGAAGACCTCACGCAGGAGGCAGAGGGAGTCCGCGATGCTGCGGCCCGGTAGTGCGCTGGTCTGGGTGGGCACCATGCGCGGCCCCACCGCGGCGGCCAGCCGGTCCGAGAGGATGCGTGCCAGCGCCCGGTAGTCCACGTTGGTGAGGACGATGGGGCGCCAGCTGGCAGGCAGCGTGCGGTCGAGGTCCCCCGGCTTGGTGAAGAGCAGGAGGATGCTCTGGTACAGCGACCCTGGCAGCCGCCCGCTGCCCGCGCGCGCCCCCGCCGCGCAGCCCTCGTAGAGCGCCGCCATCGGCGCGGCCAGCAGGTTGGCGTATGCCCCGTAGAAGGCCCAGCCCAGGCCGTCCGGGCCCGGGGCGGAGCGGCGGCGCCCTACGCGCAGCACCGCTCGCACCTCCTCCACCATGAACGTGCCGCCAAGCGCGGCGAGGCGGGCCGCTGTGTCTGCACCGCCGCCGCCCGGCGGGCGCAGGGGCGCGAAGAAGTCCTCCACGCCCGCGTCCCCCTCGTCCGCCCGCCCCGCGAACAGTACCCGGTAGAACCGGTCGACCACCGCCAGCATACCCCTCTCGTCGGTGCGCAGCGGCGCGGCAGGGTCGTCCCGGAGCGCCTCCACGAAGGCCGCCGTGACCGCCGAGGGCACGTCTTTGTCAGCGGCCGCCGGCGCTGGCTGGGCGCCGCGCCCCCGCTCTTCCCAGCCGTCGGCGCCCACCGGGCCGCCCGCCGTGCGCGCGAAGTGCCGGAAGAAGCGGACGCGCCGCCGGGCTGCATGGAATCCAGCGATGACGCGGCGTGCCCGCTCCAGCCGCTCCCCCTCCACCGGCGAGCCCTCGCGCACCCGCACATGGCAGCCAAGGAACGCACGCACCGCCGCCTGGTACTGCGCCAGGTCCCGCCGCGAGCGGCGACCCTCCCACCGCTGGCAGAAAACACGCACGTCCCGCTTGACCCGCTCCCACCACTCGGAGATGCGGGCCGAGCCGTACACGTCCCGCAGGGAGAGGCGCTCCTCGAGGAGGCGCGTGAGCCCGCCCCGCAAACCCGCATCCCCGTCCAGCTTGGCGGCGGTGAGGCGCCAGAGCGGCCGCCGCGCCCCCGGCCGGCCCGCCATCCGCAGCGCTACCTGCACCAATGCGTGCGTGGACCAGGGCGTGACCAGCACACGGCAGGAGCGCACCGGGCAGCCCCGCGGTGCCCACACGCGGTCCAGCCGCGCCGCCACCGCCGCCCCGTAGTGGGTGCAGAAGGGCGGCGGATGTGCCGTGCACGGCCCCGCCCCAACCGCCGTCACCTCGTCGGCCCCCTCCGCCGCTCCCGCCTCCGCCTCCGCCCGGGCGACCCCCGGCGGAGCAGGAAAGAAGCCCAGGGCATTGGGCACGGTGAGCGCCACGTCCACCAGCCCACTCTCCGCGCGGACAGCCTCCGCATAGCGCTCCTCGGTCGAGAGCGGCGGGCTGTACGCCGAGGCCGGGCGCGTGCCCACGCCCTCCGAACCCCCGCAGCGTCCAGCCACCCGCAGTGGGACGCGGTCCTGGGGGACTACCCAGTTGTTAAAGTCCCCTGCCACAAGCAGCGAGCGCCACATCGCGCAGGCCGCGCGCAAGCGCACCCACAGGTCGCGGCGTGCCGCCGCCGAGGAGGCCGACGCGTACAGCGCACAGAGGCGGAATGCGCGCCAGCCGAGTGGGCCGTCCGGCCCACACGGACCCGCCGCAGTGCTGCCCGCCTCCTCCGCCGCTACCACCTCGAAATCGAGGACGGCCAGCCGGCCCGGCACCTCCTCCACATAGCGCTGGAGGCGCAGGCCGGGGCCGCCGCGCACAAGGATGCCCACGCCCGCCCAGCCCTCGGTTCCATAACTCCAGAAGGAGGGGCCCGCGGGCCACAGGCGCTGGGCCGCGGCGCGGTGGCGCTCGTCCAGGAGGTGCGTCTCCTGGAGGACGAGGATGTCTGCGGGGAGTTCCCGCAGCGCCCCCAAGAGCTCCTCTCGCCGCACTGCCTGCCGCAGCCCACCACAGTTCCACGTGGCCACCACGAACATCCCCGAGCGAGACCGCGGGGGGGACAGTGACGACTCCCGCTGTGTCCCCGCCATAGCAGGCCATGAGCAGGGAGCGCCTCACGGGGAGGCGGCGCCGGGCCACTGAAGCCCCCCCGAAGCCAGAGCAGGCTCGACAGATAGATGCCCCCCGGAGCCGCCGGACACGGCCAGCGACACGGCCGACCGGCCCTCCCCGCCCGCGGCAGCCGTGGCTGCCCCACCCACCCTGCCACTCCGAGAAGCTCGGGCCGGCGTGGGAGGCTCGGAAGCGCCCCCAGATGACGACGGGCTCTCGGACCCTGACGGGAGGGACAAGCGAATTGGGGATGCCGTGGAGGAAGAAGAGGTAAAGGAGGAGATGGGCGTGGCTGGTGAAGCCCCCCCCCTCCCTCCCCCAAGTCTGCCCATCCACTGCCGCCCGCCCGCGTTCGGGTGTCCCTTCCCGGGACGAACACACCCCCTCAGGAGGGATATAGTCCTCCCCCAGTCCCAAGCCGGCCACCACGGAAGGGGCGCCCGGCCCGTCCAAGACCTGCTCCCGTGACCCCCCTGGGTCCGCCGCACAGCCCGAAGGGGCCGCTTCTGCCCCCAAGCCACTGACAGCCCCCGGACTCCCTGATGACAAGCCCCCTTCCTCAGAGGAGAGTCCGTAGTCCAGGGCTGGGAGAAGGAGTTGGGCCACATCGGCCCCCGCCACCGCCGGCGCCGGCTCCGCTCCCTCGGGTGGCCCGGGACCTGCCTGGGCCCGCAGCACCCGGCCAGTCAGCGTCCCCTCAACCAGCTGCCGCGGGCGAGCGAGGGACACGGGAGCCGCAGGCTCATCCCTGGCCCGGGCAGCCGGTTCGGCCGGCTCTGCAGAGGCCGCAGACCCATGCTCCAGGACGGCGAAACGGTTCCCGACCGCCCACGCAGGCCCCGCTGCCACCCTCTGCGGCCGGCCCGGTGTCGCGCCCGGCGAGGCCCGGGAGCGCTTGGGCCGCTCCGCCTCGTCACTGGACCGCCGCCGGCGGACCGCCCGGGAGTCCCCGGTGCCGGCCACCTCCATCGCCTCCTCAGGGCCACCCCCTGGCGGCACGTGCGGCCCCGCCCCAGGCGACTCGGGGCACTCAGCCCGCCCGGCACCACAGGTCCCAGGCCCGCCGGCCGCCGGCCCCGCCGCCGGCTCCAGGCCGTCCGCGGCAGCCCCGCCACGCGGGGCGGGCCGCTCCGCCGCCTCCTCCAATGCCCCATCTGCCGTCTCTTCCGCCCCTGGCGCCCCGCCGCCCGTAAACCTCTGCGAACCTCTGTTGCAGGCCGCCCGCGGGCAGCTGGCGTAAGTGTGGCCCTGCTCGCCGCAGAGGTTGCAGCGGACCGCTGCCTGGCATGCCGATGCGACGTGCCCCCGTGCCCCGCAGCGCGCACAGAGCGGCGTGGTACAGGTCCGCCTCTGGTGGCCATAGCCGCCACAGGAAAAGCAGGCGGGCGGCTGCCCCGCGTAGCGAGTCACACCCCGCTCAGCCCCCAGGTAAAAGAACCTGGGGAGCTGCCGGGACCCCCCCGGGGCGAAGCGGAGCAAGGCGCGCACCTCCCCTGTCCAGATGCTCGCCTCGTCCCGCACCTTGGCCGGTGGCGCGAGCAGCGTGCCGAACCGGCCCAGCCAGGTGGCGATGTCCTGCAGCGGCACGAGGTGGGACCGGAAGAAGACAACCACCTGCCGTACATCGCCCTCGACAAGCGAGGTGACACGGAAGCCGTCGAAGAGCCGTGGCTGGACAGTCGCCAGGTCGCGGCAACCCAGCACGAAGAGGGAGAAGGCCGCAAAGGAGACAAAACAGACGTCCACCTCCCTCGACTCTGGGGGCCTGATGACGGCGGCGAGCAGCTCCACGGGGAAATCCAGGCCCTTGCAGATCACCTCCCGAACGAGGTGGCGCCGCGGCTCGAAGCCTGCGTCCCCCCCACATAGCGGAAGCGGAGGACATACCGCTCCCGCGAGGGGCCCGCTGACGACGGCCGGCCAGCCTCCCCTGCCCAGGGCTCCTCCGATGGCCCCCAGTCAGAGGACGGGCCTGCGCCCACGGAGTCGAGGATCTTGTCCAGATCATCGCGGGCGGAGCCGCCCCCGCCGAAACCGGCGGGTTGCCGAGAAGGCCCGGGCCTCGCAGCACCGGGCCCCCCTGCCCCGCCGCCCGCCACCGACGCATACGACGGCGCCAGCCGTGCCCCCGGAGGCCCCTCACCCTCGCCGGCCGTCGCAGACTCGTGACGCTGCGGCCGTACTTCCTCTGCGCCCCCTGCGGCGGGCCCGGCCCTTGGAGGTGAGGGTGGGGAGGCGACCGGGCCTGCACGCGACTCCCCCGCGCCCCTCCCGGGCGGCTCCGGGGCCGACCGCCGTCCCTCCGGGCCGCGCCCCGGCCCTTCCGATCTCAAATTCCCCGTCTCCCCCGGAGGGGCCCCAGCCAGCACCCGGGGAGCCCGCAGGGCCCTCTGCGGGAGCGGGCTCACGGGACGCTCCCCCGACCCAACTGCCGCGCCTGTGGTCTCTGAATCCCCGGGGACAGCCCCGTCCGACCGGTCCCCTAGCAAAGCCGGGCGCCGTGCATCGAACCGGTCCACCACGGAGCTGCGGCGGGCCCGGCCCTCCAACGCGCCCTCAGCAGCGCCCGACCCCGAGCGCAACAAGCGCGTGCTAGCCGCCGCCGAGGGGCCGCGTGCCGCCCCCTGGCCAGACGCACCGCGGTGCCGGCGGCCACCCCGCCGATGCCGCACAGATGAGCCCCCGCCAGGCGGCTGAACCGCCCTGCCCTCACTGCCGGAACGAGCCACCGCCCCCTCCTCTGAGGCACGAATCCGTCGTCCCCGGCTCTGGAGCGCCACCACGACGGCGTCCAGCCAGGCCCCATAGTCGGGGGCAGACAGGGCCGAGAGGACAGACCCGGCTTGCTGGCCGACGGGGACCTCCGCACCCGCGGCCGCCTGCCAGCCCCTGGAAACCTCCTGGAAGGCCTGGAGGAGGCCCTGCTCCGTCAGCCACAGGGGCCAGGACGTCTCACCCCGCGGCTTCCGGCCCACCAGCAGCCGCTCCACAGCCACCAAGGTTAGCGAGCGTGCCACCGACGCACGCTCATACGCAGGGCCCGGTACTGGGAGCCCATCCCGCAGAACGGTCAGCAGGGGCTCGAGCTCGCGCTCCAAGACGGCCCAGAAGCGGGCCTGGCTGCACTTTGAGAGGGCCGGGACCGGCACCCGCGGGAGGCGCACGTGACCCACCACCAGCCCCCAGAAGCGGAGGAGGACCACCGCCGCGTCCTGCTCCTTTGCGAGGTACGCAGTGGGCAGCGTGCTCAGGGGCGCTGCCAGATCCCGCAACCACCCCTCCCGGATGATGGCCTCCCGCGAGCCGGGGGTCCCCTGCGAAGAACCGCCCGCATCACTGCCATCGCCCCACGAGGTGGAACGGCCGAACCCGCCGGAGCCCTCCTGCGAGCGGCTGCGAAGGGGGGAACGGTCCCGCCCAGCGGACCCCGCCCGGCCCCCCGAGGGAGAGGCCGAGGAGCAGCGGCGCCCCGCTACTGACTGCCCACCACCGGCGCGGCCCAACTCCTGCCGGCGACCCCGTAAGGGGTCAAGAGCGGCCGGCACATCCTCCATCGAGGACCCTGGTGAGGAGCCCCCTGTCCAGCCCATACTCTCCCCCGCCTGAGAGGAGTCGCTCCCCATATCCGAGGGGAGCCCCCACACCCGCGGGCCCGAGACTACGGCCCGCCGGGCACCATCCGGGCCGACGAGGCCCCCCAAGAAAGAAACCAGCCCCTCACGCTGTGCTGGGGCGTCACGTGGAGCCCCCACACACCCCGCAGGGGCAGGGCCAGCGCTCCCCGAAGCGGGAGGACCCGCTTGCCCCTCCTCCCCGGGTGCCGCAGCCCCCCCCGCCACAAGCGTGGCCGGGCCCGACTGCGCCACCCCCAGGGCCCCCCCCAACAAACCACCAGATCCCTCCACCAGCGCGGACCCCCCAGGTACTGCCCCAGCACCGAGCCCGAGGGAAGAGGAGAGCGGGGAGGGACCACAAGCCTGTCCCTGCGAAGAAGGCAAACTGGCCTCCTCGTGAGTCGTAGGGGTCCCAGCCGGCTCGGTAAGCGACTCACGAGGAGTCCCATCAGAAACAGCAGCAGGGCTGCCCTGCACCCCGACTGAGCCCGTACGGAGCCCAACTAAGGTGGGGACACCGCCAGGAGTGCTTGGGGGGGTGGCCCCCACCCCCCCTGCCACGCGGGGGGGCCGCACCGCACCCCCCCCGCCCGTCAACGAAGAAGCGGCCATGACCCAGGCTCACAACAGCCACCAGGAAGGGGAGTGAAAGGGAAGGAAGCACCCGGAAAAAAACCCCAACAAAGGGACAGGGGGCCCAACAACGACCCCCCTTGCTCCAAGGAGCCGTCCCCGTGGGGCAGGGAAAAAAAAACCCCAAAAAAAAACGCCCCCAAAACCCAAACAAACTCCAACAAACAGGCAAAAAAGCCCAGGGAGATGAGAAACAGCTGGGACAAAATGGCCCCCACCAAACTCAAACAGGGAAATGGGGGGAGAGAAAAACGGCCCCCAAATGCCCCAGAGGGGACCAGGACCACCCCCCCTGCGACGGGGGGGTGCCCCACGCCTTCCCACAACAGGGGCTACCAAACAGCCCCGCCTCCCACTGCTCTAAATGCCCCAAAAACCTCCAAACAAGGGCTGGCTAGGCTGCAGCTGTTACAAGACAGGTAGCTCCGCCTCCAGAAGGAGAAGGAGAAGGAGAAGGAGAAGGAGAAGGAGAAGGAGGTCTCATGGCTGATAGACCAATATGGATTCTAGGCAGCATTGGCTGTTGAACATTTGTCCAAGATTTCCTGGAAATAGTCCTAAGGGGGGAGGGATTTGAAGATCTACTGTAGGAAAAAGAGGACCACCTTGGGACAAACCTACCCAATGCAGATGTCTTTTATGGAAAGCTGAAGAAGACAAGAGTGGAATGAGCTTGTTCAGCTGGCTAGCCAGCAAAGGAAAGTGAGAACCTGGGAAAGAGAAGGCCTGCCAGGGCACTAATTTGTAAAGGAAAAAGGAAGAGGATATAGAATTGGCAATTCTCATATTTAGTCAACACTCTAAAACACAAACATAAGAAGTAGACATTACCAAGAGTGGGGAGCTTTGTTGTACTAAAAAGTGCTTGACAAACACTGTAAAATACTCTACTCTCTGTTGATTTTATTTTGATTTATAGGTGTATTGCCACTTCTGGGCAGGAAAGCAGGAAGAAAGGAATTTGTCTTGTCTGGCTCAGCTGCTGTACTGAACCATTGACTAAAACTGAAACTGAAATTGAAACTTGCTCTGTTAATTTTTTTAAAAAACAGAGGAAAAAGTATCTCAAGAGGTATGTTGTGCTGTGCTGCTCGTCCATCCTGTGCCTTGGATCAAATCCTGTGAACCCCCAAGTTATCGTAACAGTTGCCAAGATGCCCAAAAGGGAACCAGGCAGCTGATCGGATGATCATAATTGACAATTATTTTCTTACTTTGTCCTTTATTGAATTTTGTTAAACTGCATGCATACCTGTTCATAAGGAGGATAAAGGGGAGCATATGGTGAAATGTGCTCCATGAATCATATTGCCACCCATGATTTACATACTTGCATTGGAAGGCAAGTGAAAAAGACTGGGGTTTGTGTTGTGATGTTGCCACACATGTCATTTCCTCATCATGGTTTGTAACAGATGCATATGGCTATATATATCTGAATAAAGCAAGTAAAACCAACAAAGCCAACGTGGCTTAGTATTTTTTTTTAAAAAATAGGGTGAATGTTGTATAGAAGACTATTGAAGACTTTCTTTTAAGGCCGAGGGGGGGGGGAGTTAAAGCCTTAAACCAGGGCTTTCCAAAGTTTTCCCGCGGCAACACACCAACCGCCGTTGGTGTGTCACCGCAGGAAAACCCGGAAGTGCCGCCGTTGCAGCAGCACGCAAAAACCCGGAAGCGCTGCTGCCGCTTTCGGCTTTTGCACGCTGCCATTGGTGTGTCGCCACGGGAAAATCCGGAAGCGCTGATGATGATCAGCGCTTCCGGGTTGTGTGGCAACACACCAGACTGTGTGTGGCGACACACTTTTGTGTCGCGACACACAGTTTGGAAAGCTCTGCCTTAAACCATAGCTTTCCAAATTGTGTGTCGCAACACTTTAGTGTGTCGCAACACACAGTTTAGTGTGTCGCGAAGCGGCGGCAAGGGCGTGCACGGTGGCAGGGGTGCACATGGCGGCGGTGGTGCGTGTGGCAGCTTTGGCAGCGATGACAGCAGCAGCGCGCCATCAGCGCTTCTGCGTTTTAGCGAGGCCGCCACCGCTGCCGCCACCGTGCACACCACCACCGCCGCGCACCCCTCTGCGCCACCGCCGTGCACGCCCCCACCGCCGCCGCTGCCGCCATTGGTGTGTCGCCAACGGCGGCAGTTTGGAAAGCACTGCCTTAAACCTTTAGACTTAGAAAAAACAGAAAGTTGCTCCTCAGTTTGAAGTTACAATACATCTGACTGAAGATGTTGTTCCTTTAGGGCAGGGCTTTCCAAAGTGCCGCCGCTGGCGACACACCCGGCGGCGGCAGCGACACACGCGCGCACGGTGACGGCACGGGGGGCGTGCGGCGGGGGGCGCGCGCACGGTGGCGGCGCGGGGGGGCATGCGGCCACGCGCGCACACACGGTGGCGGCGCGGGAGGGGCGTGCGGCGGCACGGGGGGCGTCCGGCGGCACGGGGGGCGTGCAGCTGCGCGCGCGTGCATGGCGGCTGCCGTGCACGCGCGCGCTGCCGCTTCCGGGTGGTGTGGCGACACACCACGCTGTGTGTGGCGACACACTTTTGTGTCGCGACACACAGTTTGGAAAGCTCTGCTTTAGGGTATTGTCTTGTTTTTCTCCTATTTTAATTCCTGAAGGTTCATAAGTGTCAGAGGATATAAACACAAGCATAAATATATTGATCAGTGAATGCCCTGAGAATCTTCTGCTTAGTCTTGATTAAAAAATACATAAAAGTAATGTGGATTATTGATTTCAGGAAACTACTGCCTCTAGCACAGCGTTACATGCTTATACACAGATGCATACACTATGCTGCACTGTACAATTTTTCTTCTCCATATGTTACCCTTCTTTTGCTGCTATTAATACCATGAATTTATATGGAGCAATGCTTAGACTAAATCTGTTCTTACACCATGTAAGATTTTGCACTCAATAACATATGTATCATCTAGCTTAGGCACATACATGCCAGGGAGACAAACCCAACAGCTGAGCTCACCCCAGGTCAGTTTTCATGTTTACAAGCTTTGGAGAATGGATTTTGGATGTGAAACTAGACATACAAGTGCTCCAGGCATTAAGCATAGGCTCAAAACAAATGCATATATCATGACAATGTCAATACTCAACATGTCCTGTTCTAGGAACATACACAGTAAGCTGTTCCTGTCCATATATGCTTGGCAATAGATTTGGCACTAAGCAAAGTAATAAAATCTTGCAGACTTTTATGGCAGGGAAAAGTACTTATCTGGGCCTCTCTGATTTCCTCTTAAAGTCATAGTTAATGGCTTTGCAATTATGTCTACCAGAGAATATGTAGTGGTGATGACAAACATAATTATTGTTTACATTTTTAATTTGTCTAATCATCAAATTTCTCTGGATAAATTGCACTGTTATTTAAAAAAACAGTGTTTCTAAAAATATTTTAAAAGAACAAGTAAAATAGTAAAACAAATTAAAATAGTGAAATGCAGCTGGTAAACAGCACAGGTAAAAATTCATCTTTCCAATGTCAGATGGGCACTGGAAAGAAACAAACACAAAACTACAGCAGTGCCTGGGAGAAGAGGAATGTCCTTGTCTGGTGCCAAGAAAACCTGAACAGAGCTTAATGCCCCTAGAGAAGGTGTCTGATAACTGCCTCACTTTGCTTGACAGGGGTACCACTGAAGGGGCTGGGAATGGCCATAAAGGAAGAGGGGCTGCTTGAAATAGCCAGCACAGACTTCAAGCCATTCAACCCCAATTAGGCAACAAGTAGCTGGCTCTTCGGCTAACAAACGGAGATGAGCACCGGCCCCTAGAGTCAGACACGACTGCATAAATGTCCGGGGGGAACCTTTACCTTAGACAAGGAAGTAAGGAAAGGAAAAATAAAGAGGAAAAGCACTTTGAGTCTTCAGATTCGGAGCTGAAAGCCACATACTCTATAGCAGGGGTCAGCAAACTTTTTATGCCGGGAGACATTTTGACATGCTCGTGCACATTTTGAAATGCTCGAGAGCCAGGGGGCGGGGTTTGCGGGCGGGGGACAATCGCGTGGAAGGGGGCGGGGTTTGCGGGCGGGGGCCAATTACGTGAAGGGGCGGGGTTTGCGGGCGGGAGCCAATCACGTGGCTTATTGGGGCAGGTGGGAGGGCCCATGTAGCAGTTTCCCCCCCCCACCGGCTTCCCGCCCCTCCCTCCTTGCCTGCAGAAGGCGGCCGGCCTTCTCCCCCCGCTGTTTCCGGAAGTGATCCAGCGCCGATCTGCAGGCTGCGGGGGCTCCAGCTTCGGAGGGCGCCGGCTGCCAAGCTGTTCCGAACCAAGGAGCCAGGGCGGAGCCGGGGCAGGGGAGGAACGGGGAGCGCCAGGGGACTCACCCGCTGCTGCTCGGCTGCCACCTTCCTCCTCCGCTTCAGCCACCCGCCCGAGTCCCGGCCCTTCAGCCCCCGCTGGGGGGAGGGGGGCAGGGACTCAGCGCCCACACGCCTGGAGCCCGGCAGAGCTGCGTCTCGCCCCGCCCCGCCCTCCCAGAGTGGCCAGCGGAGCGCCACCGGCGCCCACCTGCTCGGGCAGGTATCAGCCTCTCTGTACGCTCCTTCCGCTGCTGCTGCTGCAGGGAGACGGCGTCCACCCGGCCCAGCTGCCCGGGGTCCAGGGAGATCAGCTCCGGCGGGATCTGTGCCGAAGAGCCCCGCCCGCTTGCCCGCCCCGTCCGCTTGCCTGCCTGCTTGCCTCCCTCCGCGAGGCCCAGACGCGCTGGAAGGCAGCGGGGGGCCTCGCGGAGGGAGGCTGAGCTCCGCAGCCGAGCCTGGGCGTGCATGCGGGAGGGAAGCCGCCATCGCAGGCTTCCTCGCCGAGTTTGTCCGCCGCCTGCAGGGAGGGAGGCGGGGGGGACAGGGCTGGGCTCTGGGGCAGGGGCAGGGGCCGCGGACGGCAGGCCAAAGGGAGATGCCAGGGCGACTGTAGCGACCGGAGGCGGCCAAGGGGAGAGCAGGCGGCTCTTCGCCCTAGGCGTGCCGCGGGGCCAGACGAGCCTCCGGCTGCTGCTTCCTGCGCCCGTGGCCTCTTCGCTGCCGCCGCCGCCCGCCTCTTCTGCTCTCCGCTTCCACCTCGCTTGCTGGAACGTATTGAAGTGGAGGAAAAGGAAACATTAAGATGAACCAAGAGCTTTGCGGAGAAGCGGAGAGCGGCAGAGGCAAGGCGGGCGGCGGCTGCTGCTTCCTGCGCCCGGGATCCAAGCCGGAGAGAAAGGGCGGCGGCGGGGCCGCGCTACCGGAGCACCCGAGTGCCAGACAGGCAGCTCCGCCCGCACGCCTTCCACGCGATCGGCCCGTGAGGACCGGCCAGGGAAGGCGCGCGGGCGGAGCTCCCGTCCCACTGCACCCCAGCCGGAGTGCCCGAGTGCCAGACAGGCAGCTCCGCCCGCGCGCCTTCCACACGATCGGCCCGCGAGGACCGGCCAGGGAAGGCGCACGGGCGGAGCTCCCGTCCCGCTGCACCCCAGCCGGAGCGCCCGAGTGCCAGGCAGACAGCTCCGCCCGCAGCGCGCCCAGCATGGCGACGCTCTCCTGCCTGCCTGGTGAGCGCTTCGGGGGGGTGGCAGCGGCGGCCGTTGCAACGCGGGCGGAGGAAGAGGCGGCGGCGGCGACCAACCAACTTCCCCACCCGCCGACCTCGAAGAAGCGCCGCCCGACTCTGGAAGGCTCCCAAGGGCGGGAGGAGGAAGAATCAATCACCCTCCTCCAGCGCCGGCCATTTGGGGGCGGGATCCAATCGCGTGGAAGGGGCGGGGGTGAGTTCAGCTGCGGAAGAGCCACACTCAAGGGGCCAAAGAGCCGCATCTGGCTCGCGAGCCGCCATTTCCAACCCTTGCTCTATAGTCTTCAACCTCTTGGAAAGGCTATTGGTAGAATTTTCATTTCATGACCTCTTGCTTAACTGCATAGTTGTAAGCATCACAGAGACAATAATGTCCCATCCATCCACTAATTTCTGAACATCTGAAATCATCCATGTTCTACACATAACATAGCTTTGTGAGATCTGACAGCATCCCTCAGAGTCTCTGGGAAAGGACTCAAGAATGGGTTGAGCACTTAGTCCAGCAAAAGCCTAAAGTTTTATTGATGACAAATTTGGATAGCTAATCCAGAATAGCTCCTAGCAAGATGAGAGTAGTGTGGGACAGCATCTCTTCAAATCTCCTTTTTTTTTGACTACACAACAGTGTTGCCACAACTCAATTAACCAGGCCCAAACTTTCCCTCAAAAATTAGACAAATCACACTGTAACTTAGAGCAATGTAATAATAATAACGACAATTGGTTAAACCTGTATGCCACACGATTCTCAACAACTCTGGGCAGCTTACAATAAATAAAAAATAAAGAAATTACAATAAAATCAATAAAAAATTAAAAAATAAAGATACTATAAAAGGTGGCAAACACGATGAAGTAAGGGGTCTCACTCTCCCCCGCTGAAGGCCTGGGTGAAGAGCCAGGTGTTCATGGCTTTTCTAAACAACAGCAGAGTTGGGGCCATCCAGATCTTAGGGGGAACCTCAGTCCAGAGAGTAGGACGAACCTAGTCTTATAAATATAGGAAATTTTAAATGCTTTACTATTTCTAAATAATCAGGTTATAATGGTCCAAAGTTTTAGAAGATCCTGTGCCACTTAAAATTTAACTGATATACAGTATGGCAAAAAGATGACGAGCTAATTTACAGTTGCACAACTTCCACCAGCTGGCATCCAAAAGCAGAACCTACTTTGGGAGGAGTTTTCAGGGAAGTTGAGAGATGAAATGAATGCCTTAAGTGTCTGCAGGTTTAAGGTATACCTTTTGCTCCTTAAACTCCACTCAGACGTCAAAAACTACAAAAAGCCACACACTGGCTCAACCCCATCTGAAGAAGGTCTCAGAAGGGATGCTGGGGAACACATCTGGCTCCAGGCCATACTTTTTGAAGCCCTTGCCTCAATAATTAAGAGTCAATTTATCCATGAAGGTCATTATGGAGATTGCTTCCCCAATAGCTTGTTCAGTCTGGAATTGTCAATCTTGATTCTGTACTTTTTTATTGTCTCTTTTTGTCTGCTGTCCTCCCTTCTTTTTTGTGGTAATTTTCCTTCCTCTTAAAACCCAGTTACAGCTCCAGGGTAAATAGGCAAAATGAAGTTCAGAGCTTTTCTGGGCTAATATAGCTTTAATATGCTGATTCTCCTTACAGCTTCTGACTCTGCCTGCTCAGAAGTGGTTGGTTCCAAAATGACCAACTGACCATTCCTAGGGTCATGCTCTAAAGGAACAAAGTTCAAATTAATGATTAATTTTTTTAACATGTGATTACCTGCTCTGAGCCTGGAGTTTCTCTTACAGTCCTAAAACAGTTCTGTGGGCATTTTCTTGCAAAATCTCTAGCAACCTTTGCTCTATAAATGGCAATTGAAGCCTGTTTTCTTACAGGCTGCCAATAGCTGCCTTTCCTGGTCCTTTTGAGATTTTAATTATGACTCACTTTTTTTTATCCTGGCACCTGATGTGTCATTACCAGAATGCAATAGCAATTGAGCCTGAAGTTCCATAAATGGTAATATTAAGATAGGCTGATGGTGTCCAAAATGATGCCAAATTCTGAATAGCTTTATTTTATTCTAATTCTAGAATTGCTTTATTTAATATATATTTTGAGAGGTGTGTGTGTGTGTGTGTGTGTGTGTGTGTACAGTATTTTGGTGCCTTCGAGTCAGTTTTTGACTCCTGGAAACTCTAGTGCCCAAGGTGGGACTAGAACTCACTGACTCCTGGTTTCTAGCCTGGGGCCTTAACCACTACACCAACCTGGCTCTCTTCTTTCTATATTGCTCATGGCAAAATAATATAAAAGAACAGGAACGAAGTGATTCCTACCATGGTAAACCTAGTGATCTCACCCAGTTTTCAACTAGGAAAGCATTCCTTACGTAAGCAACCTTCCATAGTTTGAAACCTGGATACAGTTTTACTGTATAACCACGGTGAGAAACTAATCACTGTAGTTTAGATAGAGCCCCTTCCTGTTTTTCTGAATAAAATGTTATAGGGAACAACCGAAAGCAAAAGAAGCAAGATATTTTCTACCAAGTCTATCCTAAGAATTAAGCTATGGTGTGGTTTGTTTAATATTAGTGTATGAAATGATTCACCATTGTGTCTTGTCACAGTTGTAAGTTTTAGAGTTCCCCCAAATGTGTGAAAATCACTCTTACATGTCTCATGAATATAGACATCCCAAATGATAATTAGAAAAGGACTTATATTCGGTATATAAAACAGTACCATTGCCAGTTGTTAGCCTCAATTGCCTTTATTTCAGTCACTGACCAAAATTATATATACTGTAATTTCATAAGAAATATTGACAATGCTCAGGAAGAAATAAAAGAGGAATTTCTATGATGAAAGAAACTAAAATACATTACACATTAAAATACCAGGGTATGTTTAAAATACTTAGGACTAAATTATTAGGTTACTAAAATAGTAAAGATAGTAAGCTACTAAGATGGTAAAATACTAATTTATTAAACTACTTTAATAAATTAATAAATTAAACTACTTTAAAGGCAAAACTGAAGTACTTTGGCCACATAATGAGAAGACAGGATACCCTGGAGAAGATGTTGATGCTAGGGAAAGTGGAAGGCCAAAGGAAGAGGGGCTGACCAAGGGCAAGATGGATGGATGATATTCTGGAGGTGACGGACTCGACCTTAGGGGAGCTGGGGATGGTGACGGCCGACAGGAAGCTCTGGCGTGGGCTGGTCCATGAAGTCACGAAGAGTCGGAAGCGACTGAACGAATAAACAACAAAAATTAAACTACTTTGGAAGATTGAATAAAGGTATTGGGCTGTGAGAGGATTGTACAGCCGGCTCCCTGCTCCCGCACTTCCAGAGATTCTGCCCTAATCTTCCTGTACACTCATAGCTGTATATCTTTACTTCAGCATGTTTCGTACCTACATTGCAGCAATATTCACCCTAACTTCTGTTTCCAAGGAGAATGGAAAAAGTCCACCAATGTCAGCAGGGCCAGACCTTATGACAGGAAATTTCAGCTTTAATCAGGTTAAATATCTTTAACCAGGACTTACTCTCAAACTTTGTTACACCCATCTCTAACTGGGGTGCTGCATTGAACTCTAACATGCCACCTGGAATAGTCTCCTTAGAAATTTGGACTGAGTGGGCACAATTAGAACTATTCGATTTCCTAATTCCACTCCGTAAAGGAGTTGGGTCAGGGGTTTAGCCAGAGAAAGCTTAAGGCTCATGGCTGCTTTTGTAGGGGACAATAATTCATGCTTCAACAATAGGCTGTGCTATTATAAGATAGATCTCAAACCATGTCACTTGATTAAAACAAACTCTAACCTCAATGACCTTATTGCAACTTTACTTTCCTCCAAGCCACCGATGACCAGACATACCACTTACAAATGAATGATACAAAGGAAATGTAACTTGTAAGCCTATACTTGTTTGCAAAATTTTGCAAATATTGCAAAATCGTATGAAGCCATGAGAAGCTGAAAGAAGAAAAAATGTAATTACTCAGTTTTGAAGCTAACCAAGGTGCCAAGAATCATGTGGTATTTGTCAAATCACCCACCAGTAATGAAAACAGTATAATTGCTGGCTTTACGTCTGATAGAAGAGATGGCATTTGGGAACTACAACAGTGCTATAGAACTATCAGTGCAATAAATCCCAGATAGAAGACCTTAAATGACTTATCATTTACTAGTCCATTCTTTAAGAATTAGTCATATTCAGGTGCAGATGTTCTGCGCTTGTAATATTTTGCATTAACATTAATCAGCTGAACAGTAACAGGCTTCTCAGAGCCTTGGAAAGAGGATGATGCTATGCAAAATATTACAAGCGCAGAACATCTGCATGTTCAAAATCGGTAGTCAACTCCCTGGTACATCACAAGAGAATCAAGAAACTTCTACCTAAACAATGTAAAGATAATTTGGGTGCCAAAGGAAGTACACCATTTGCCAAGATTTCTGTAACCTGATCCCTTTCTCCTTTCAATGAATCTGGTTAAAGAAGGTTCTGTGAAAATCTTGCTTTTGTGAAATGAAATAAAATAAAATTACTTTACTTTGGTCATTGACCAGCCTTAAGTAGCATAACATCAGTTAGAAATAAAATAAAAAGAAATAAAGTAAAACAAAACAAAACAAAACAAAACAAACACAACCAGCATTATAAATTGTAGCATGAAACAGGTAAATGGGGAGTTTAACCATTATTATTACTCAACTTTGAGCCATTTTAATCAGACTGTTCCTATTGAGGTCCTGCCAAGCCTTCCTGGCTATTAAACAGAACTTGGTGACATTATAGGAGAGCACATCACTCCGGTTGGCTAAAAGATAGTTAAGATAAATGGCCTTGATATTAAGTTGGTAAAGCTGGGTTCAACTTTAAGTACTCCAGCTTCCATATAAATAACAGCACTAGGAACACCTCAAGGCATTTGAAGAATATTTCTCAGAAATTTCAGCTGAACAGACTCATCTTTTAAGAAGCTGGAGTAAATACCAAGTTCCGTTCCATAAAGGAGCTATACACAAGCCTTTGCTGAAAAGAGTTTTATTGCAGTAGGCAAACCCAGGGCATCCTAGATGCAGATTTAGATGCATTTGTGTTACATAATTTCTATGGATGTGCCTTCTCCCTGAAGCATGGAAGATTACTCCAACGTATTTAAAATAGTTTACTTGTTCTAACTGTGCCCATTTGGTGAGCATTTTTTAAAAAAAAACAAGCAAGAAGATCATATTCTCATTCCCCCAAAGTACCATCAGCTTCAAGGCCCAGTGACTTTATTGCAACTTTATTTTCCTCCAAGCCACCTATGACCAGATATGCTCACTCACCATAGGTTCCATGTCTTTGGCCTTTGTAAATCCCTTTTTTGTTGTTGTTGTTTTTAGTATAATTCATCTCTAAAGATTGATTATCCCAGTAGAAAGCAAGACAACACAGCTTTCTTCTTAAATCTTTGGGGGTTTGATAGAGAATTACAGTATCATTTCCATAAAAGAATATGCCAGGATGCATGTTTGCCAGTTTGGGCAGATAATAGTGTACATTGTCTAGGTGAGTGATAAGTGAGTTAATATAAAAACTGAAGAAGAGCGGACCCAGAATGCAACCCCGCCTAATTTGGAATTTCTTTGGTGAGGTGCCCCTGGGCATTGCAGCAGACTCTTTGATTTGATTTTTCATATAATTTAGATGTTACGTCAAGGAAACAGCAATCAGTTCTGCTGATAATAATTTACATCATAGTTTCACTCTTGACATTAAATTGAATGAGGAACTGAAATCAACAAATATTAAAGAAAAATATACATCTAGATTGGCTTTAAAAGTATATTTTTCTTCCAGATGGTATAATATAAAGGCTGAATGTGTAACAATGAGGCCTGGTCAGGAACCAAATGGTTGGTCTACCAGAATGTTTTCAGAATCCATCCCTTCTACTTATCATCCATACAGGTGTTGGGTGTTTAATCTACTAATTTTACTTAACAGACTGATAGGTCTGTACTTCGGGGCAGCTTTCTTTCACTAGGCTGACCATATTTCCTTGAGACGAAAACAGGATTCTAACGTGCACGTGCGCGCCGACACACTTGCACACAGGCAGGTGCACAAGCAGGCGGGCGTGCAGGCAGGCTCGTGTGCGCAGGGAGGTGCGCAGGGAGGTGCATGCGCGCAGGCAGGTGTGCAAGGAGGTGTGCGCACACAGGCAGGCACACAGGCAGGCGCGCAGGCCAGCACGCAGGCAGGTGTTCAGGCAGGCACACGCGCTGGCGCGTGCACGCACACACTCTAACTTTGAAAATGGGACAAAATGGAGATTTTGTCCAGAACGACAGGACAGTTGGAAAATGTTAAAATAACGGGACTGTCCCGTTCAAAACGGGACGTATGGTCAGCCTATCTTTCACCCTTTTTAGATATTGGCAGTATTATTGCCACACACCCCAAGAATTGGGGCCAACCGTTTCAGATTCTTCCAGATTACCTCTGATGCAAATGATATCCAGGAGCTTTGCCAAGTTTAAATTGCTGCATCAGGGAGTCTCTGCAGATGTTGTTGGATTATAATGAAGTTGAAGCTACTTCAACTTCAAATCTACCTATAGATTTTGGGGGACTATAGACTTTGGGGGGTCTATGGGTCCTTGTAAGATCAGCTCTGTAGCGATGAGCTCTGATATTAGGGGGTGGAACTTGTTGGCGCGGTAGCCCCCAACATTTTTTAACATCTTTAAACTCGAGATTAGAACAGCGTTAATAGGACAATGAAGAAAGAGCTGGGGAATGGAGGATTGACTATCATTTTCCCCCACCCATCGGAGGTGGCAGAGTTTTGGGGTCCCCTTGGAGTGAGAGTGGTATTCCTCCTGGGTGTGAGAGACCCGGAGGGGACCAGAGTTGGGTGATAGTATGTAAGAGTGCTCGCCCCTGAGTGAGAGACAGGTGGTGGGCAGGAGTATATGGTGCCCCCTTTGACCAGTGAGAGAGGTCGAGGGTGGGCACAGTGAGTGTGGAGTGAGTGTTTAGGGGGTGGTTGGATTCCACCAGTGCTGAGAGCAAACGCTGGTGCACCGGTGGTCCTACCACCTCCTGAGTTCGATTGGGTACGGGAGGATGTTTGCATGGGAGAGGGGACCCCTGTTTCAATCTAGGGTCTTAGGAGGTCCGGTGGTGGAGGCAAATGGGCCTGAAAACTCTAGGGGCTATGGGGCGGGTTGTCCTATTGAGGTGGTGACGGGTCGGGGATGTTATGGCAGGAACCGGAGGGCAGGCCATCGTTGGGGAAGACGCTCCCAGTGTTTGTTACCGGTGGTGTGTTCCGGCCCTCCAGGTTCAAACCTAGGCCCTGGTCAGCAGACCCTCGAGTGCCCCGGTTTCCAGCTGCTGCTGCTTAACGCCAGGTCGGTTAATAACAAGGGCCCCTTCATATGTGATTTGATCACAGAGGAGGGGGCCGACCTGGCGTGTATTACCGAGACCTGGCTGGGCCCTGGAGGAGGGGTTGCCCTCTCGGAAATCTGCCCGGCCGGGTATCAGCTGTGGCACCAGCCGAGACATCTGGGTAGGGGAGGAGGGGTGGCAGTTGTCATCCGAGAATCTATAGTGGCCTTCAGGGGCGCTGCTCCACAAGTGGCCGGATGTGAGACCCTGTTTCTCAAGTTGGGTTCCCGAGACCAGTTGGGAATGTTGCTACTGTACCAACCTCCCTGCTGCGTAGCAACCTCCCTGCCTGAGCTGCTGGAGGCCATCTCGGGGCTGGCGGTGGAATTCCCCAGACTTATGGTTCTGGGGGATTTCAATCTGCCATCCCTGGGGCGTGCCTCGGAGACAGCTCGGGAGTTCATGGCTACCATGGCAGCCATGGGCCTGGTCCAGATTATTCGGGACCCGACTCGAGACAGTGGCCTCACCCCGGACTTGGTTTTCTTGTCAGAGCAGTGGCAAGATGATCTGGGGGGAGAGTTACACCTTTCCCCTTTGTCATGGTCGAATCATGCCCTGGTAGCCCTGAGATTCTCATATGCTGCCCCACTCAGCAGGGAGGTTGGACCCATTTGACTGGTCCGCCTCCGGTGACTAATGGACCCGATAGGGTTTCAGAAGGAGCTGGGGGTTATATCCGAGGATCTACTGCACGGTCCAGTGGAGGTCCTGGCCGCAGCCTGGAATAAGGAAGCGGCCGGGGCCTTGGACAGGATCGCACCTATGCGGCCTCTCTTGGCCCACCCGACCCGATATTCCCCGTGGTTCACGGAGGGATTAAGGCTTCTGAAGAGGGTTAAGAGACTTCTAGAGCGGCGCTGGAAAAAGACAAAGACCGAATCTGACCGAACACAAGCTAGAGCCGCAGTTAAGGCCTACCTTGTGGCGGTAAGAGTGGCAAAACGTCAATATTTCTCCGCTCTTATTGCATCCGCAGAATGCCGCCCGAAGGCCCTGTTCGGGATTACTCGATCTCTCCTAGGTAAAGTGGGGTCAGTGACCCACCTTCAGGGCCGTGCGGAGGAATTTTCGGAGCATCTGATGGATAAAATCGCTCGGATTCGTTCTAAGCTGGACTCCAGGCATGATGCATGGTCTGGGGAGATGCCGAGGGAACGTCTTTGCCCGGTTATCTGGGAACGGTTTGATCCTGTTGGGCCTAAGGAAGTGGACAGGATCCTCCGGACTGTAAGAGCCACTATGTGCCATCTTGACCCATGCCCCTCCTGGCTAGTGAAAGCAGCTAGGGAGGTGACATGTGGTTGGGTCCATGCGATGGTTACTACATCCTTGGGAGAGGGAGTGGTTCCGGCTGCTTTTAAGGAGGCACTGGTGCACCCCCTCCTCAAGAAGCCATCGCTGGACCCTACAGTGTTGGACAATTTTTGTCCTGTCTCCCACCTCCCCTTTTTGGGGAAGGTGGTTGAGAAAGTGGTGGCAATACAGCTCCAGAGAATTCTGGATGATACGTATTATCTAGACCCAGTCAGGATTCAGGCCGGGATATGGGGTGGAAACTGCATTGGTCGCACTTACAGATGATCTCTGGCGGGAGCGGGATGGAGGCAGTGCATCTATCCTGGCTCTTCTTGACCTCTCAGCGGCTTTCGATACCATCGACCATGGTATCCTTTCAGGGCGGCTCGGAGAGTTGGAGGTAGGCGGCGTAGCTTTGCGCTGGTTCGCCTCCTTCCTCCGGGATTGGTCCCAATCGGTGGTAATAGGAGATGAGAGGTCCGACCCTCAGCCCCTACTTTGTGGGATGCCGCAGGGTTCGGTTCTCTCCCCTCTCCTATTTAATATCTACATGAAACCACTGGGTGAGATCATCCGCCAACACGGGATGAGGTATCATCAATATGCTGATGATACTCAATTATATATCTCCATCCCGGGTGAGTTAAGTGATGCAGTGGCTGCCCTTTCTCAGTGTCTGAAGGCTGTGGGGGCCTGGATGGGGAACAACAGGCTTCAGCTGAACCCTGGTAAGACAGAGTGGCTGTGGATTGATGGCGCCTCGGGATCCAGAGAGTTGTCATCTTTAGATCTGGATGGGGTGGCACTACCCCGTTCGGACTCGGTGCGGAGCCTGGGCATCCTTCTGGACTCACGGCTCCTGCTTGAAGAGCAGGTGGCAGCCGTGGCCAGAAGGGCATTTATGCAACCGAGTTGTACGCCAGCTACGCCCTTTCCTGGACTGAGATGCCCTCCGTACAGTCACTCATGCCCTGGTCATCTCCCATATAGACTATTGCAATGCGCTCTACATGGGGCTACCCTTGAAGAGTATCCGGAAGCTTCAACTGGTCCAGAATGCGGCTGCGCTCGCAGTTATGGGTGCCTCAAGATCAGCACATGTGACACCTCTGCTGCGTGAGCTGCACTGGTTACCAGTTTGCTTCCGGGTCCAATTCAAGGTGTTGGTTGTTACCTTTAAAGCCCTACATGGCATGGGACCAGGTTACCTAAGGAACCGCCTCATCCCCAGAACGTCGACCCGCCCCACCCGGTTATGCAGAGAGGGCTTGCTACGGACCCCATCTGTAAAATAATTCTGTCTGGCGGGGTCCAGGAGGCGGGCCTTCTTGGCAGTGGCACCCGCCCTTTGGAACATTCTGCCCCTGGAGGTGAGGCAAGCCCCCACGCTCCTGACCTTCCGAAAGCAATTGAAGACCTGGCTCTGCCACCTCGCCTGGGATGGGAAGGGTAATAGCTCTTCTTGGGGGTGGCTGGCACCATAGAGTTCCTTTAAACAACAACATAGCCTCTTGGATTTTATATATTTATATATTTATATCTAATTTATTTAGAATGATGTATTGTATTTTATATGTTTTTAATTAATCAATTTTGCTGTAAACTGCCCAGAGTCCCCTTGTGGGGGGAGATGGGCGGTGATATAAATTGAACAAATAAATAAATAATACCCATCATCTCTGATTATTAGTTTAGTTGCCTGGGCAGTTAGGAGTTGGAGCCTAACAACATTCGAAGGGCCATAAGTTGTACTCTCCTATTGCACCTCCTAAGAGCTAGTTTGGTGTAAAGATTAAGGTTTGTTTGTTTTTTCTGCCATTCAGTCATGTCCGATGCTTGGTGACTGCCTGGACTCGTCCCTGCAGTTTTCTTGGCAAGGTTTTAGAAGTGGTTTGCCATTGCCTGCTTCCTAGGGCTGAGAGAGAGAGGGACTGGCCCAAGGTCATCCAGCTGGCTTTGTGCCTAAAGTGGGACTAGAACTCACAGTCTCCTGGTTTCTAGCCTGATACCTTAACCACTGCACCAAACTGGCTCTAGTGGTTAAGGTACCAGGCTAGAAACTTGGAGACCGTGAGTTCTAGTCCCACCGTAATGGGTGTGCCGGATCATGTAACACCTTTCCATATTCCCCGCCTTGTGCCACACTCCTTCGAATAGCCCTGCCAGGCATTAGAAGGAGTGTGGCACAAGGCGTGGAATATGGAAAGGTGTTACATGATCCGGCACACCCATTATTTGGCCGAGTACCTCCTACAAAAAGATTGAAGTCAAGAAGGAGCTTCTTAAGACTGCGCTGAGGAGATTGCTATTACGCCTCAAACAGAACGATTAAAAAGATGGAAATCTCAAGCAAAACATCTTCATAATTGGATAGAACCGCTTGAGGAGCTGCCCGGAGGTTCGAAGGAGGAGTGGACAGTTTGGAGATGTTTAAACAGATTGCACACTGGTCTGGCCAGAACTAAAGATAATATGGAAAAATGGGGGGTTCTCCCTGAGGGCAAGGATACTTGCTGTGAATGTGGCAATATTCAAACAACTACCCATCTTTCACAGTGCCCTTTGGGACCGACATGCACTCAGAGTGACTTATTGGCCGGAAACACCTCTGCCATCAATGTGGCCCGGCATTGGGCTAGAGTTATATACATTTTATATTTTTATTCAATGTTTTAACTTCTTAAATTTTAATTAATATTTTTCCCTTTTTATTTCCTGCATTTCTGACATGAAATGAGACGAGTCCCGCCTTAGGCACAAAGCCAGCTGGGTGACCTTGGGCCAGTCCTTCTCTCTCAGCCCCAGATAGGAGGCAATGGCAAACCACTTCTGAAAAACCTTGCCAAGAAAACTGCAGAGACTTGTCCAGGCAGTCGCCAGGAATCACGACTGACTCAACACAAAAAGAAAAGGAAAAAAAAAACCCCAACAACCCAGCACTTTCTTAAAACTGGAAGAACGGGGAGGCAGTAGGAGAGAGGGGCTCAGCAATGAGCCACTTTTGAATAACTGCATTTTTTCTCCCTACCTTCCCTTTGTACCCCAAACATCCTCCCTGCAAGAATGCCAGTGTAATGCCCTCAGTGTGGGGGCATTTCTCTGTTCCTTCAGATCTCATTTCAGAATCTTCCAAGTTCTAGGTTTTATCCTCCCTGAAACAAAGCCACACTTCCACTTTTCACATTCAAAGGGGACTGTTCTTCTCTACTCTTCACATATTCCTTCCCTGCAGATTTGTTATTCCATTATTCTTGCTTCCCCAGTTCCCTTCCATTTCCCCTGCCAGATCCAACTGTAGACTGAAGGTGATAAGTGATAGGGTGGATCTTTCTGCCTAAATAGGGTGGTGTTGAGGATAATCCGATGAATGGACCCCCATTCCGATTTGCCAGATCTCCTTGAGGAATCTATTGCTTATGTCACTCTGCAAGTGACAAATACACTGCTTCCCCAATCATTATTATTGCAATAATGAAGTGTTATCAGCCTAAATTGTCCCTTTAGCATTCCATTCACTGCCCATCTTTATATACATATGCCATTTGTTAAGATACATCCCAGAAATACCATGAGAGCTAAAACACACACATACACACACACACACACACTTCATTCACCCTCCAGTTAGGCAAAACGAGGTGGCTGCCTTTGGCAATTCATTTTGAGTGGCATGATGGGACAACTAATTTTTTTTAAAATTTATTTAATTTACAAAGGGAGAAGTGTTTGCAGGATTTCCTGCTTCAAATGCCAAAATAATTTGGCTGCTCTTGGGCATGCCACACCTTGGAGCATGATCTGCTGCATCTTGAGCATCAAAATGCCTTGGGCATTTAAGTTTGCCTTTTAAGGTTTAATAGCAGTAAGATTGAAATAACAGTACTCATCTTGAGATGGGATAAGAAATTAAGTATAAACATGTGGATTGATTTTAAGACTGTATAATTTTATTTTTTTAGTAATGATTTAAGAGATTAAGAATAAGTATGTAGATTGATCTTAAGGCTGTATGATTCTATTTTTCTGTAATGATTTAAAGTTTTTTGCAATGATTTAAAGTTTGCCTTTTAAGGTTTAATAGCGGTAAGATTCAAATAACAGTATTAAGTATAAAAGTAGATAATTTAAATGTTTTTTTAAATGCTTTTATAATCTGATTGTTAATATAGAAATTAAGAATAAGTATGTGAATTGACTTTTAGGCTGTATCTTCCTGTAACGATTTAAAGTTTGTTCTTTAAGGTTTAATAGGCTTAAGATTGTAGTATTAAGCACAAAAGTAGATAATTTAAATGTCTTTTTAAAATGTTTATATAACTTGATTGTTAACATAGTGGCCAGAAATGGTAGGAGGGGAACATTTTATAAATGAGTTCTTATGGGGGGGGAGTTGATTTGAAGGTTTATATATTTGTTTATTTTTCTTTATATATAAGGGGAAGAAGCAATTGTTTTTATTGATTTATAAAATGTCTGTGGGATGATTTATAGAAACAATGTGATTTTGGTTAAATTTAGAGTAAGAGATTAATTATGGAAATTGCTATATATTCTTGTTGTTGAGAGTCGGAAGTCACTTCTTATGTAATCTTTCAAAATTCTTTTTCTTGTACTTTTCACTTTTTTTCTTTTTGTGGTTTTTTATTTTTCTGTAGTTTTTATCTATGCTCTAAACTTAATAAAATTCTTCTTAAGAAAAAGAAAGAAATGCCTTGGGCTATCCCTGACTCTGATAAAGACACTTTTCATAACCTTGGTGGTTGCAGTTCTGTTCCTGCTGAAGTCATGTTTTAAAAAGTTAGATTTTAACAGAGCAAGAAAGAGAGCCGAGTATCTTAGCTGCTTTCAAATAATCTGTAAGGGCATGGTTTTGAAAGAGTGCTGTTTTTCCTGCCATTTAAATAAATAGATGTTTTTATGAGCTCCAAAGATGCAGGTATCTTTGTTGGCACTCTGTCCTTTCACACCCGGTTCCTGATGAAAACAAAGGCTCTCCACCTCCAAGCACACTTTGCATTTCTTTTCCAAGTATCTGCAAACTGTTGGGATCAGCTTCTGAGAAGTGGGAGGTGGCCCACGTGAACCAATCAAAACATATCACAGCTTTGCTAAGCTATTTAAAATAGAATAACAAAGCAGTACAGTCCCTCTGCACTATATATTTTCTGCACAGTCTGCTTACGCACGCACGCTGAGGCTGCCTGTTTTCAAAACATTTGGAAGAATGTTAGCACACCCACGCGCGCGCGCACACACACACACAAAAAGACATGCAGAAAGGTGGATATACCTGGGACAAAAATCCATTGACCGGGGTGGGGGGGAGCTGAAGTAAACTTGTCTGAGACTGCATCCCACTTCATTCAATGTGTAGTTGTTTCATAGCAAATATTTTCAGGTTTCTGATCTGATGATGATGTCCTGAAATTATTCCAGTAGAGCTTAGTTTTGGATAGAATACCTTTGAGATGCAGGAACATTCACATAACTAGTTTGTATGGTTCTCTTTCTGTACTTTGGTTCCTGAGGTCTAATGGACTTTCCCCACTGCTGAGTTGAAGAACTCTGTGAATCTTTCAGCTGGCAGAAAGCTATACCAGGATAAAATTGATGTACTGATAGACCGTTGCTGACCACTCTCCTCCTTCCCTCTCTTTCCTCTGTTCCCAGTCCCTGCAGTCACCTCCAAAGGAATGGAGACAATACCTAACAAATTACTGTAAACACTTTGAAGTTCCCCTTGGATGGTGTTGGAATAAGGAGGAAAATGCTACTTTAACAGTGGTACAGATGAGTAAGGGAGCAGATATGAGATGAAGGGAACTTCATGGGGACACAGCAGTAAAAAGAGGTTGCCAGGATATGTTTGTGCCATGATTAGATGCAGATGGGAAAACACAGTGAGAGTAAATGCTTGAGGCTTAGACAATGAGGATACATAAGCAATTTGAACTGGAAAGAGCAATACAACAAAGAAATGTGGAATCTCTTGGTGACTCTCATTATTTTTGAAAATTATTAACTTGGTAATTTGGCTTTTTATATATACTTTGTTAAACTGAGATTTAAAGAATTTTTTATTGTTTTTTTATTAAAGTGATTTTTGAGGAATATAAAACTTTCTCTTCTTCGTTGAATCTGTGGATTGGAGTTCTGATCTATTTGCTTTCACTTTCCCATGGGAAAATACTATTACTTTTTATTTTCCTGATTGGCCACACTGGAGATAAAAAGGCTGGAGAGTGATCAGTTACAGCGTTAACCTTCCTGAGGCACTAGAGGGCGCCATAATCTATCTTACTGTTAAGAAATATGGAGGAAATTAATTTGATATTTAAAGATCTCTACAATGCTGTTATTCAAGTCTTGGAGCATTTCTCAGAATTTGTGGAGTCCAAATTGTCACAAGAATCGAGAGAAACTGATAAGGCTGAAAACTACCTTAAGAGTAAAGTGGTTTCTCCAAAGAAAAAGATGAGAATTGGTGACTTATGTTTAAATAGTCAAAGGAAAATTGAGTTGTCGAAAGTTGAAGATAAGAAGACAGTGTTGCCACCACACCATGATCAAGAAAGAGAATTAAACTCTAGAGGTTGGAAGATTTTGGACAAATATTTGGGCTTTTTAAAGCAGGTTGTAGAATTTGAAATTGACAGAAAGAAAGCTCTGTACATAATACTGAGACATGTAAATGCCTTGGTCTACTTTGAAGTGGGATAATTGTCTAAATGTGTTTATCACAATGGTTTCTTAAAGGTTCGGATAAATGGTTATGCTGTTTTGAAAATTCTTACATTTTTGGTAAATGCCTAGGTTATTGTTTAAATGTGGTTATCAGGATGGTTTTTTAAGGGTTTAGATAAATGCTTCTGCTGTTTGGATAATTTTTGTATTTTTGGTTAATGTTAGTTTAGTTGGCAGATAGGAGCAAACTATAGTGAAGAAGGGTAGTGTTTGTTACTATATTAGGTTCCAAATTATGTTTGAAGGGTTTTATATGTTTTTCTTTAATTGGGAGGGTAATTTTGTTTTAGAAGGGAATGTAATAATGAGAATTTAAATGCTTTATAGAAATAATGTTTACTATAATATGAATTGGAGTAAGAGATTGATATTGATGGTTGTTGTGGGTTTTCTGGGCTGTGTGGCCGTGTTCTGTCAGATTTGGTTCCTAACGTTTCGCCAGTAGCTGTGGCCGGCATCTTCAGAGGACAGGAGCACAACTAGAAGATTCTCTCTGTGCCCAAGTGGAGGGTGTGTGTTCCTGCTGGTGTTTATAGCTGCTGAGAGGTCATTTACAAGAGATTGGGAAAGGGTTTTTAGTGGTGATTAGGGGGTGTGGTGGTGTCGTGTGTGGGATTAGCACATCTATTGTGTGAGTTGTTTGTTGTTGTTGTTGTTGTTCAGTCATTTAGTTGTGTCTGACTCTTCGTGATCTCATGGACCATAGCACGCCAGGCCTTCCTGTCCTCCACTGTCTCCCAGAGTTTATTCAAATTCATGTTCGTTACATCGGTGATGTATATTTCTGTAAAACCAGCCAAAATGAAGGACAACTTATAAATGGGCCACAGCTTGCTACGGTATCCAGCATCAAAGTAGAATTGATACTTAACAGCTCAGCCATTGTGATCCATAAGGCATGTTTTATAGCTTACCGTGCTAATACCCAGCCAACTGTGGCTTATTCAACAGTCTATACGTAAGTACATGATAGCTTAGCACAATCGGAGAACCCAATCTACAAGCCTCAGAGGATGCAGCCAGATGGTCATATTAAAAGTGTTCCTCACCAGTCCTTGAGGAGCAGATGCATATGCTGGTACAACATTTGCTTCCCTGATTGCAACCCCCGATTCTGCCCTAGCAACAAGGCTGGTGCTGCCCTTCCTGTTCTGAGGTGGAATAAGTTAAGGAAAGCAATTGGCAGATTCAAAAAGCGTCAAAATCATTATAGCCTGACCTATAATATATTGATGGTACAAAGTAAAAATAAAGTAAGTTCCTCTGAGTCAGGAGAGAGATTATATTATATTATTATATTATATTATATTATATTATATTATATTATATTATATTATATTATATTATATTATTATTATATATAATGTTTTGCCATTGCCTTCTTCCCAGTCTAGCTTGTAACACTGGAATTTCCTGATCACCTCCCATCCAAATGATCTCCTTAAAAAAGGAAACCCAGAAATAAATCATTTGTTCCTGCTTTACCTCTAGAAAACAGAGGACGCTGGAACTAGACCAATACCTTTGTTCCATTTTTCACTTTTGTGCATAAGGTTTCTTGATGTTCACAAGCTGATAAAAGCATTTGGTGCCTGACTAATAGGAGAAAATATTTGTCTTATGAAGATGGCTTAGAGTCAGGATGAGCTGAATGATATCTGTAAGGGTAGTTTAAATTGGTACAGCTACAAGTTTCAACAGCTGTCAAATACTGTGTGCCAGGAATGGAATAATATCACATATCAAATACCAGGATATGTCAACCATCCAAATACTGTCATATTGAGTTATGAAATAAAATACCTCAAGTCAAACACTCAGGAGCAGAGCTTTCCAAACTTTTCATGTTGGTGACACACTTTTTAGACATGCATCATTTCGCGACACACTCTTACAGCAGGGCATCATTTTGCGACACACTCTTACAGCAGGGCACAAGGCAGGCACTAGGACCTGTGGGGAATCACAGCAGGTTTGGAGGCAGCAAGGCACAAGGCAGGCACTAGGACCTGCACAGAATCCTGGCAGGGCTTGGAGGCAGCAGCAGCCGCAACACACCCAGACACTGCAGCTGACACACTAATGTGTCCCGACACACAGTTTGGAAAGCTCTGCTCAGGAGAATGATTTGGGGCAAATTAATTAGATATTAGCTGTCAAGTTTCATTGAGCCATTTAAAAAACTCGTGAGAACACTAAATTTTCTATTTTATAACTTAAGTGGCAACAGAATTTTAACCTTAGAAGATCCCTTTGTCTCCCTCCCTCCCTCCCTTCTTAATCAGTCTCCTCCTTCCTTCCTTCCTTCCTTCCTTCCTTCCTTCCTTCCTTCCTTCCTTCCTTCCTTCCTTCCTTCCTTCCTCTTACATGCCGCTTCAATCACAACTGACTCTCAGCAATGGACACTTATGCTAGGAAAAATATATAATTAATTAAATATGAATACCCAATGTTTCTTCACAGAAACTCCTGACCTATAAAAGTTCCAAGGGGAGATTTTTCTTCAGGAAGACTTTGGGGAAGGCACACAGTATTTGAATGTTCAACCCAGATTATGTGGATCATCTCACTGCAGCCATTACAACATCCATGTAAGGTGGGTGCATATTGTTATTCCCTGTTGCAGCTGAGTGCTGATAGAAGCAGAAAGATTAGAAATAATAAATCAAATGAGATAGAGATAGAGAATGATTTGTTAAACTAACCTCTTGGTTTGGGGATAGAGATAATATTTGAACCAAAAATTGTTTGGTCTTGAAGCTCACTGTCTCATACCTGCTGAACTAGCCTTTCTTGGTCAGCTGCCCTCCAGATGTCTTAGACTATAACTCCCAGAATTTCCAGCCTTGGTGGGAAAGCTGCATATCACCACCTACCATCTCTCAAACACAGTGGCATTCTCAGACCTCTAGAAGGTTTTCAGCATACTCAACTGCTGGGCTGCTTTTGGACCAGTTGAGTTGTCAACATTACAGTCAGGCCTATCCTAAGATTGCAGTCTGCCAGCCAGCTCTTTGGAACAGAGATGGCCCCACTCCACAGAGTCTAGTAGGAAATTGGACTGAAATTGAATATTTTAGTCAGCAGTCTTGATCCTCAGGGATTATGTACAGTATAGCTAGTCGTCTTGCAGAGAATCAAAGAAGCATGAACTAAACATGCTTATACTAGAACCTCGTGGAGAAAATCTATCGATATGGTCACTAGGAGTTGACAACAACTTGATAGCACGCAAGCAAGCAAGCAAGCAAGCAAGCAAGCAGTACTACAACCAGGCAGACACGGTTTAGAGCTCCCATATCTGGGCTGCAAAAATTTGATGGCAGCAGAGAAAGACCCATTTCTCTTTCCTGCCATAGAGTGGTTGTCTGGAGTTGTGCAACCCAGATCTGGCACCTTAATATACAGTAGTTACAACCTGATACTGTTTGTTTTCTTTTTAGAAGGATTTTTTTAATGTAAGCCACTGCAGAGTTAATAAGATGTTATTGTATTTTTCACTGTACTCAGTCCAGCAGCTGAAAATGCAAACTGATCCAGAAACTCCTGAACATTATTAGTAAGGGCATGGTTTGAACCTAGCCAGTGTTGTTTGTAAGTCCTGATTTATGGCTTGGCACAATGCCTGACTCCAGACAGCTCTTGCTTATTCAACAAACTGTGGCATAGCATGATGCATCACTCCCATCTATGGATAAATGGGCTGGTTTATATCCATTAGGGATGGTACCGATCCTTCAAGAGGGGGACATCGACACTGCAAAGTGCCTGTGCATGTACACACAGAGCCAGCCAGGAGCACTTCAGAAACAGTCCCACAAGTCTGGAAAAGGGCACTGTTGCTTTAACACTTTGAAAGGAGGCATTTCATAGCATGTGAGTGCTATGTATTGCATTGTAGCATTGTATCTAGCAATGCTCCCAAATGTCTTGGGACAGGCTCATTTTTCAAGAAACAGTCCCAGAGCAGAATCCTGCCAAGGGAAAATCTCTGATCCCAACCAACTGGAATCAATAAACTTACTATGAATAGTATCATGCTCTTTCTCCCAGATTGCTTTTACTTTTGATTTTCCCCATAGACATTTTCTAGGCATGCCTTGTTTGATGCCCACATTCTCATAGAATTTTTCATCCTCTTTTTGGAGTCATAACTTGCCTTGGTGCCTGTAATGGCCAAGGCAACCCGATAATAGTAAAAATGGGAAATTAACAATCTTGGGCCATTGCCACTAATGGCCTGGTTAGGGCTGGCTATTCTGTTTGCATCTAGGACCTTGGAAGTTACTGCTTAGCTTGGCCACATAGCTGTGTAAATCCAGGAAAAGATGCAGCTACTTTAAAAAGTTGTACGTGCTGGGTTATGTGCTCTTGCGTACTCCAACTTGCGTACTCCAACTTCACCTTTAGGGAATCAAGTCCTACGAACTCCATAACCCCAATGGCCAGCCTATAGTAGAGCAGCAAGTCTGGTGAATAACACTAGCTAACTCTGGGAAAGTCGAGAGGCAGGCAACATCAGACACAAACTAGAGATGTGTTTTTCCTAATGATATTATTCAAGTTGGCCATCAGAAGGGAGAAAAATAAAGGTGAAAAAATGTTTGTCATGCTTTCAGAAGATGCTACTAAGTTGCACACGCATTGCAGCCAGCACTATATATGATCATGCTGATTTTGCTTAATTCTGCTTTCTTTGTGGGACGCAGTCTCATTGACCTCATCTGGACTTTTATAGGTACGTACAAGACTGTATTGCTTTGATAGCAACTTACCCAAATACTGTGAAATCTCAGTTCAGTAGACCTCAATACAAAGACTTCGCCTGGGTTGACCAAACGTCCACAATGATTTGCATCATTTGTGTAATGATGTTATTACATAAATGACGTACTTCGTTTTATTTGCTTAACTTTGTTATCACACAAATGATGTAAATCGCTGAAATTATATACTTTTGTATTTAACAGACATACTTGAACAACAGACACTGCCTCCCCCAAATGGTCCGTTAAATCAAGGTTTCATTGCATTCTACAAAAACAAAATAGCTTCCATAGATGATTTTATATTGGCCAGGGAGAAAAAAAGGAAGGGGTTAGAAGGAATTGCTGTGGGGGTGAGTTTACTGTTAAAGTCTCTGTACGGAAGATGCACTTTTATAAAGGCTTTCCTGGCAATAAGCCACAAGAAGTCGAGTGAGATTCACTTTTGAGTAGGCATAAGGAGAACTTCAACTGAGGCCCTTGCTTACTTGTAAGTAGGCACACAGAGGAAAGATGCATGTGCAGTGGCCTCTGCAAGGGAAACAAGGAGGGCAAATGATGAAAGCTGATTTATCAGACCCATGATATATTCTCAAAAATAGTTGCCTTGGACTGGGTCAGTCATGAGTTATATGAAAATCTCTTGGGTGAGTTTCAGAACAGTAGTCTTTGCATAGTAGTCTATTATCTGAACTGGGAAGATAAAATTAGTTTCCCCACTGGTAAATATTGGGATCCAGATACAAACTCAGTTTTGGCAGGAAGATGAGCAATGTGCACTCAGATAAATCCTGACCTCCACCTTTGAGCAATCAAACAATGAGAATTTAAAATAAGAATAAAAAGCATTATAGTTTTAATGCTGCAGAGGCAGTATCAGAAATAAATGTCCAATGTATTACAGGGAAGAGCATATCCCAAGCACTGAAGATGGACAGCACAGCTGTTGTTTGCATTGTCTTAGATACTCTTTGTATTATTATAGCTTCCTTCCTTAAAGTATCATTTGCTTTATGTAGATCTAATTAAATGTGACTAGACAGTATTTTTGCAAAATATGGTGTTCCTATGGGAATCCTTCTTCTGGGTTTTGTTTTGGTGCAAAAACTATAAACAATGCACATTGAATATTAAGGATATGGTCTTGTGTACCCTTCCTTAGGAATAAAGCCACTGAACCCAGTGCAGTTTATTTCTGAGTAGAAACACAGGGATGCATTGAAGGTTACAGTCTTAAACAGTTGACATGAAAGTATTTCTGCTTTAAATATTCAAGTCTGAAATTCAGATTTGTCAATAAACTTCATTTTGCTCCTATCACAGATTGCCTCCTATTTGATCTTTCTGCTTAGTTGGGATTAAGGCTTGGAACTGTGCTCTAAGATTATTCCTTTGCGAAGAGTGACAGTGTTGACTATGTAGGACAAATGGTTCCCTCCTGCCCCTTCTGACCTATTACCCCTTGAGCATGCGTCACTGGAACTGAATTAGAAACTTGATCTGGCATAGCTTCTGAGCCTCATGAAATATTGGGACAGCAAAATCTGCCTTCTATTATTAAACAACCCTTTGCCTTCTTCCACAGTTCAATGCTACAATTGTTCCTAGTTCCGTCCAGGCCCTTGTCACTCCTCCTTTTGATCCTCTAGACTACACACCATTGTGGGTCTTAAATTAGGATCAGTCAGCCACCTAGTGACTAAGGAAATGTATAGCAATCAGGCAGCAATGTTTCAGGTCTTGGCCTGATTCTCATTGGCTTTGACCTGCATGGTCATGGAACTCATCAAGTTTCCATCAGCTGCAGCGGTCCCTTAGCATGCCAAAACTGAAGTCTATGGTTTTAAATACATACTAGGTCTTAATCAACCATACAGTTTGTCTATGAAGGTTCTCAGTCATCCAGGTGGAATTGTCTGTAGCTTGAATCATGTCAACTGGATTTCTATTTTCTCAGTGGAAACGTTTCGCTCCTTATCCAAGGAGCTTCTTCAGTCTGAGCAAAGTTGGTAAGGGAATCCTAAATATGTTTCTAGGTAGCTGTGTGACCTTACACCTGGGGCTAGGTCATGGTTATATTGAGATGTTATTTTTAAGTCCTTTTACCATCTAAAGGAGAATCGTTAAGATCACCATGCTGCTGTTGAGCTTGTGAAATGGTCTTAATCTTCCTAGGCACAGAAGACAAAGCCGGGAGATAGATGGGAGATAGATTGTGCCTGAGGCCCCCACATCTATTCAAGGAAGGATTTTCCAAGTTGGCATAAATGGATTCCTTTGAATTTCTTTGATTCCTTTGAGAGAGGGGTCAAGGAATCCATTTATGCCAACTTGGAAAATCCTTCCTTGAATAGATGTGGGGGCCTCAGGCACAATCTATCTCCCATCTATCTCCCGGCTTTGTCTTCTGTGCCTAGGAAGATTAAGACCATTTCACAAGCTCAACAGCAGCATGGTGATCTTAACGATTCTCCTTTAGATGGTAAAAGGACTTAAAAATAACATCTCAATATAACCATGACCTAGCCCCAGGTGTAAGGTCACACAGCTACCTAGAAACATATTTAGGATTCCCTTACCAACTTTGCTCAGACTGAAGAAGCTCCTTGGATAAGGAGCGAAACGTTTCCACTGAGAAAATAGAAATCCAGTTGACATGATTCAAGCTACAGACAACCATACAGTTGTGCTTTTTTTGGTGGTCTGTTAACATTAGTGCTATTCAGAACTTAAGGCCTTCAAACATACAGGTAGTCCTTGTTTAGTGACTGCCTCGTTTAGCAACCATTCAGTTACGACATTGATGAAAAAGTAAGTTTGCAACCAGTCTTTGCATTTATGACCTTTGCAGGTCTGTAAAGCAAAGGAAAGCTCAAGTAAGATCATAAGCACTATTGTGGTTTCACTTAGTGACCATTTCGCTTAATGACTGAGTTGCTGGTTCTAATTGTGGTTGCTAAACGAGGACTACCTGTACATAGTGGGAATTATGCTCCCTACATATACTTAAAGTTCATCATGTTTGGCATAATAAGTGAAGCCCCTCTTAATTTCAATTAAATATGTTAGTATTGAAGCAGATGGGACCATATCTTAGTGATACTATTATAAGACCTGATCTTCTGTCACTTTATTTGCCAAGTTATAGCACAGGTCTTTAAATGCTAATTATCAGTGTATGTATATTACTATGATTCTGTGTATACTGATAGATATTTGATTCACCAAATCGGCTGAGTACATTACAAACAACCTTGTACACATGTTCATTCTAACTGACTTATTCGAAATTCTATCTTCTTTAACACTCAGTAGTCCTCCTCTCCATTGGCACATGGGTCCACATTAATATTTATTTTATTTCAAAGATTTACTGATGCCTTTCCATAAACTGCCTCAAAGTGACCTAGCAGTCAAATTGAAAATCAATAATAAAAGAGATTAAAACAATTAATATAAAACATATCCATTAAAATGAATGGGAGAAAAAAAGAAAAGAGCGGAGTGAGATCGTAGTGGTTAGTGCTTTGGTGGGCACCAGGGAGACCCACTCCCAGCCACAGAAGTCACTGAGTGACTTTGGGCCAGTCACTCTCCCACAGCCCAATCTCTCTCACAGGATTGCCCCCATCCAGGCTCACAGAAAGCCCCACGGAGCACCTACTCCACAGCATGGCATGAATGGAACTGCGTTCAAGAGCAGGACTGAGGTCATGCAGTGACCATCTGTTGTTTTAAGTTGCATACTCTCTAGGTCGAGACAGCAACCATTTTTCAGGTTGATTGGTCAACCTACCCATTAGAAAACCCTACACACACACACACACACACACACACACACACACACAAAGTGGCAGTGGAACTGCCATTCTAGTCTCCTTCACAGCCAAAGCACCACTATAGAAGAGGAGCAGAGCCCAGCAATGGACAGAGTCCCACAGCAGGTTTGCCAGACCAACTGCAACTGAGTAGATTGCCGACCCCAACTGTGTCATTTCTAGCATCCTCCATGCACCCTAGTTTGTCCACGCGGTGTATCTTGTGCTAGCATAGCATAGTTACTCCACTTCCACACTGGAACACCTAATGTATTTTTGATTCATTAGCAGCTTGACAAACAATAAGTGGGGTATCTTTGTGCCAGTGCAAAAAGACTGTGTGGGTGATATCTAAATGTGCCTTATCAAAACAAGGAAAGCTGATCTTCCTGCGCATTTCTCTACCATCTGAAGGAGAAAGTTGTCAGCAGTAGAAGTCAGGAATTTCCTGAAGGAACCATGCTTTTTTTTTCGAGTTTCTTCAAACAGAGGTCAGAGCAATTTGGCTCCCTCATCACTATTACTGCATGCCTCTAGAACTGTAGTTTGCTTTTGGAAAACATCACCCACACGCCTTCTCCTTTGTTGGGTATGTAATAGTACATGTGAAGAATAGTACTATTTCATTCATTCATTCATTCCTGTGCTTATTTTAGGTTAAATATCTACAATAGTATCTCCAAGTTCTTGCACCTGGATTTCTGAGCAGATGTAGATACTTTTATTTCCTATTGTTTCTGTAACTTTTTAAGTATATTATTCAATTGCTAAATTCCATCTCACCAAGTCTCCATTATACCTATTAAATTATATTTAATCAAGTTGAACTTGTTTATCTCCATATTCTGAACATAGTGTATAGATAATGAAGATGTCAGGCCCAGCCCAGGAACGACAGAGAATCAAACCAACCAAACTTCAGTTCTTTGTTTGCGCACACCATATAGCAGAATCTTGCCAGACTAAAGCTACTCTATCTAACCTAAGGGGAAATAACCTGGGAAAGCTCTAGGGTGGGGCTACTCTGAGTCTTCCCACGTTCCATCTCTGGACTGTGTTTTCTCTTATCTTGCTCCCCTCCTTGGAATGTGCTCCCTCCTCCCTGAGAAACAGCAGTGTTACTGAAGTCCATCACAGAAGACCATGAACTTTATGAGCCGACCCATCATAGCAACATTCCTTATCCTTCTCATCCTTGTACAGAACACAAGTTATCTGAGGTCCATATTTCAGCATTTTTGTCTCCAAGCTTCACAGAATTCATCTGAAAGCTCTTCTAATGAAGTTTGCCATCTGTAGGACAAACACATTTTTATAAGGCCTTTTATCAGGTGCAACTTGGGTCATGCTAGTAGTCTATTATATAAATAATTCCAAAATCTTTCCAGTCACACAATTTGCATAGCCAGTTGTTCACTTGCAGTATTTTTCTGTCACTTTCCAGGCTTCTTCCATGGACTGGAAGGATGGATGAGAACTTTGTCTGTGCCCTCAGTATCTTGAGCTTTCTTCCTCCAGCGTAGTATTGTCAAGATTCTGATAGTGGCAAGAGATTCTTTGAGCAGGAATGCAGAGAATGTAAAAATGCAGCAACCACTAATGACTGAAAATGAGTGCCAGCCCTTCAAGGTAGTCCAGACTTGGAAACTACAGTCATGCATGCTAATACTACTGTTATTATAAGGTTATAGTAACAGAATCTTGCAAGTCTGAATGTGTTTCCCCTTTTCCTCCCTTTATCTTCATGAAAATTAGGGAGGGTCATGCCTGAGATGCTTTCTCAAATTACATTTCTGCCCCAAACTGATTTATTTTATCTGACTGTTGTCTTGGTTGCAGCTCTTCCTCCTGTCCCTAAAGGTTATTCCTTCTTCCCAATACAATGAGCAATGGAAGGCAAGAATTAAACATAAGGGAAAGCACAAGGGTTTCCTGGATTTTAACTAGAAAGGGATCATCTGTATCAGCTTCAAACTGCTAAGTAACTATTGATTGTTTGTTATGGCCACTATTCCTGAAATACTGTAAAGTTTTAGTTCCTCACCATATTCTTCTACTGTCTGGAAAGCTTCAGCCTAGTTTGTACCTGCCCTAAAGAGCCTGTTTAACAGTTGTTATTTCCAGTATCATTTGTCCCCATGTGAATTAGCAGGAAGAGATAGTTGTCAAGCTAAATCTTGGAAATTGTTCTGCCATAAAACATTTGTGTGTTGACTAGCAAGAACACTGGACAAGAGTAATGCAACCTTTGTAGCTTAGAGGAGCTTGGATACAGCCTTTGGGTATTCTAGAAATAGAAGGTAACAACTTCAAGGACAACTAAATTACTGTTGTATATCATGGATTATTCTTCACTCCCAATTGAGTAATGCAGCATGTGTAGCCATCAACCTGGCTTTTAACACTGGAATAATTGCTTATTCAGATGGCTTTGGTGGTTTTGGTGATGGACTTCACCATATCCTTATTGCTCCAGTATGTCACGATGTGGATTGCGAACACAGTAGATAACTGGGTTCGAACCCCACATCATGCTATTTAGTTAAGGGAAGACAAGTGTAGGTGTTAGCAGTAGATTGATTTAGAGTAGACACGGGAAGAAGTGGGTGGACTGGTCACATTCCAGTGTTGCTGCTAGAGAAACAGAACTGAAACAGACTGTCAAGGCCAGCACCATTCTTATCATCTAAGAATGTCTGCGAACTTAACAGGAGGGGGAAAGCAGGTGGAATCAGAGACGGAAAAGTACTGAAGATGGATGATGCTGGAATGGGATGGAATGTTAGAGGGTGGGAATGATTTAATTGAGTTCTTGGTGGGCTTTTCTCCATTTGTGACTTCGACTTGGATTTATGCATACTTGTTCTAATAAATAGCTTTTATCTTTGGCTTAATTGGCTTCTGGTGAAAGTTACTGATATTAGGACTTAAGGCTACGATCCTCACGCAGTAGTTATTCCTGTCACACAGAAAGAGAAAGTTGCTATTTGATAAACTAAAAGATACTTTTGATTTGAGTTATTTTTAATTTAATAGAGTAAAATATTTTCTGTCATGTGGAAAATACAGGAACAATATCTAAAGATATAGGATTCATAAATAAGCAGCCTATGACAGAAAACAAAAATGGGAAATTGAGAATATGCTTGGACCCACGTTATCTCAGCAAGACTGTATGTATGTAGCATTATACCATCCCCACAAGAACTGACAAGGACTAAGCCATGATATTTTTATTGTTTGTATGGAAAGGGTGGATATTGGAATATGAAGGTTGTCATTTAATATAATATGGAAAAGTATTGTTTTCATTGTTTGCCATTTGGGCTTCCATCATTTAATAAAGTTTTTTTCAATAGAAAAATGAGAAAATGGTGGATATGATCATCACAGCCAAGATTCCAGAAAAAACTAATATTCAATGTCAAGTGTTGGAGACAGCTACTGCTAAAACTTTAAGTGTAACAAAACAATACATTCAATTCAAGATTGTTTCTGTTAAATACATGGATCAGATAGTAACATGTAAAGTGTAATATTATTACACTTAACATTTTTATTAGTCTGATTAGGATAACATTATGACTTTATAGGACACAGCACTCCCATGGGATAGATAAAGTGTCCTTAGATGTTGGGGCTCTGTGCAATATCTCTCCCAATATCTTCCAAGAGAGGCAGAATTGACAGTACCTTTGTGGAATTTGATGAAGAAAAACAGCAAGCTTCAGTGACTCTCAGGATATCAGCAAGCTGTGATGTTGTGCATTCAACACAGCCTGTTGAAGCTGTGATATTGTGCCAGGGACCCATTCATCCAATATCTTTTGATAGTTATAAATCGGTCTGCAAGCTGATGCAATTAAGGATGATATTGGAGCATATTTACTTGAGTAGAATGAACCAGTATTTTATTTTATTTTATTTATTTATTTATCCAATTTATTCCCCGCCCATCTCCCATACAAGGGACTCTGGGCGGGTTACAACAATCAAAGTTAAAAACGATACAATAAAAGTCTAAAAAATGCAATATAAATAGATAAAATATAAGATGGGGGACGTAGGGAACGTAGCGTAGATAGTGTTGCTACGGGGCTAGCCAACCCCAGGAGGCACTACCGCCTCTGTTGTCCCAGGCCAGGCGGCAGAGCCAGGTCTTAAGGGCCTTCTGAAAGGTCAGGAGGGAGGGGGCCAGTCTCACCTCCGGGGGCAAGATATTCCATAGGGCGGGCGCTATCGCAGAGAAGGCACGCCTCCTGGACCCCGCTAGATGGAATTCTCTTGTTGAGGGGGTCCGAAGCATGCCCTCTCTGCATGCACGGGTGGGGCGGGCCGACGTTATCGGGACGAGATGGTCCCTCAGGTATTTTATACCGCCAGATCTCGGAATCTTCAAGAGACAATTATGCACAGAAAAAGAGCTACTTGCATTTTTTAGAAGCTCTATTAGACCATGTTTGGCAAAGTTGTTTTAGTTTAAGCTGATCATAATGAAACAATTTTTAGAGGCCTATGGGTGACACTCCTGCCCAATTGCAGAATACGCCTTTCCAACTTTTGAGTTATCAACTTAATGTAATATATTATGCAATTTGATGTATAAGGATACGCTGTCTATAATGTACTATCTACATTATAAATGGCAGCCCTTCCTACAAATGATGAAGGTCCACATGCAAGGAGAGACTGTAGGCTGAGTCATGGCAACTGGATTTCTTTCTTTTGGTTGACACGTTTCGCTGCTTATCCAAGTAGCTTCTTCAGTCTGGGCAAAAGTTGGTGAGGGGACCCCATATATGTCTTCCAGGGTGGCTGTATTGACAATCAGGTGTAAGGTCAATACAGCCACCCTGGAAGACATATATGGGGTCCCCTCACCAACTTTTGCCCAGACTACCTTAGGCATGAAGCCAGCTGGGTGATCTTGGGCCAGTCACTCTCTCTCAGTCCTAGGAAGAAGGCAATGGCGAACCACTTCTGAAATCTTGCCAAGAAGCTACCTGGATAAGCAGCGAAACGTTTCAACCAAAAGAAAGAAATCCAGTTGCCATGACTCAACCTACAGACAATTCCACCTGGATGACTGAGAATCTTCATCGACATATGCAAGGAGAGAGTAATACATGCTTGAGTGTGTTGACCAAGGATTCAAGTGGAAAAGATGCCCTAAAGAAGCCATGAAATAGACTTCAGTTTCAGCTTGTGATGACACCCATGGCTGTCCACAGTCTTTGAGATATGTTCTTTCTCTTGCAAAAGACTTTTGGCCTGAAAAATACTTGCTATGCTGCCACAGTGGCATTTTCATGTAAGTAGTTATTCCTAAATCTTACAGAAAAAGAGTACACTCTCAACTTTGTGAGTCAGTGAAATTTGATGAGACATCCATAGATCTAGAGCCAGGGCGAAAAGAAGAATATATTGGCTCAGCACACCTGCCAATGTTGAAAGGATGGCTGGCAGTTTTACATTTGCGCCATATGCTTCTAGAAATCAAAAAGTACTTCTTAAATCACATGATATTCTGAATTACCTTGATAAATGTTGGGCACAGTATTTTTTTGGCATCACTTACAGTATCTTCTTTTCTTCTTGTTATTATTTTTCTAACTCTCTAAAATGCCATATCTTCCTGATAAAAGGGCAGGAAATGTGATTACCCAGCTTAAAGCTGCATTTGCTTGTCATGGCATCCTAAGGTTTCAAAGGTTTGCTCATTGCTGGGAAATTGAATATTTTAGTAGCAGAGGGTATCCACAAGCCAGTGGAATGGCTGAAAAAAACAGGTTCTGAAAAAGCTGAGGATACTGGAATGGCTGATTCATCATGAACTTCAGAGAAATCAGGATATATAAAGAAGGATTTGATGGTAGAAGGGCTAGGCCACATGATCCCTTGAAAGAAAGAGAGCATATATGGATGTATACATATGATCTGATTTGCTTAATAATAATATGTGAAGGCTAGGATCCTGTTCTTGTGCTGAAAAATGTGAGCAGCCTCATTCATAGCAAATAATGAATGGTGATGGTAGTTGGTATCAATGTAATAGGTGCCACTGAAGACAACCTGGGCCAAGAAAGTAAACATACATCCTTTGAGCAAGATGACTCTACTATTCTAGGACAGAACAGACAAGAAGCTGATCCTGTTTATTTATTTATTTGTTATTAAACAAATTTATATGGCCACCCAATTCACACACGGTGACCCCGGGCAGCTTACAGAATTAAAATCCATAATACAAAAACCCATCCACCCCCCCACCCCCCACGGTGGCTACAAACACAATCAAATCAGCCACTTGATCGGCTCTGTATCAACCTGGGCTCCCAGGCCCACTGACAGAACGTCTTCAGGGCCTTCTGGAAAAGTACCATGGTGGGGGCCAAACTTATCTCCAGGGGAATTATATTCCATGGGGAGGGAGCCACCACAGAGAAGGCTCTTTCCGTGGTCCCATTAGATGTACTTCCCTCATAGATAGGACCCGCAACATATCCTGCCTCCCTGCTCTGGTGGGCCAGGTAGATGTAACTGGGGAAAGGTGGTCCTTCAAATAACAGGTCCAAAGCCATGTAGGGCTTTAAAGGTGATAACCAGCACCTTGGACCCAGAAGCAAATCAGCAATCAATGCAGCTTCTGCAAGAGGTGACACATGTGCAAATCTAGACTTGTGCAAAACTATGTGGGCCACTGCATTTTGAACCAACTGAAGCTTCTGGATAACCTTCAAGGGAAGTCCCTTGTAGAGTGCATTACAATAGTCCAAACGGGAGGTGACTAGGGCATGGGTGACTGTGAGAAGGGCACGTTGGTCCAGGAATGGGCGCAATTGGCGCACAACTTGCAGTTGTGCAAAGGCCCTCCTGGCCACGACTGCTACCTGCTCCTCAAGCAGGAGTCATGGGTCCAGGAGAACCCCCAGATTACGCACCAGGTCCTGATGGTGATACTAATGAGAACGAGGCTGCCATTTTGGAAAAGAATAATTTACTTCTTACAGCAGATATTTCCATTTTGGGACATCCTGTGAGAGATTTCCATTTTGGGACATCCTGTGGGAGATTTACTGTACTTCTTTGCCAGCACAATTCACGGGTGAATGGAGGAAGGTAATGTCCATCTACAAGTTAAATTCTGGTGACCCCTGGCTCCTTTCTGGTGGTAATTTCTATGTTTTCTTTTATTGTAAACTTTATTAACTGTATATGATTTGATTGATTTATTGCAATTTAAATATTTATGTGATTATGCAGAAGGGAAATATATGTAGTGTATTGTCTCTGGGAGAATTGTGAGAGTAATCTTGACTCAGCAAAGTATCAATTAACTACTTGGCTAGCTGTTAAGCACTGAGTGCTTTTGTTTGCTTGCATCTTCCTAATAATAAATCTTTCCTCTTTAAAAGATTTGAATGCTTCCGGACTAGACAAAGAATGTTACATGTCTAATTGCAAAACTACTAAGATGGTATCATTTCACGTCCACGATTCACAGAGCTTTTAAATGCAACAGAAGAAGGGCTACAAGTTGACTGAGAAACCTTTGGAGGATTTCAGTACTTTTATTTACATATTTTTACAAGGGACCTTCCCTTGTATGACTTTTCATTATAGCAACCACTCCAGTTTTGGGGTTGTTCTGGTTTTTTTCATAACCACTACACAAATGCATACAGGTAGTCCTTGCTTAAAAACCATTCGTTTAGTGATGGTTCGGACTTACGACGGTGATGAAAAAATCAACTTACAACTGGTCCTGACAATTAGAACCATTATAGCATCCCCATGGTCACATGATCACGATTTGGGCGCTTGGTAACCAGTTTGCATTTATGACTGTTGCAGTGTCCCGTGGTCATGTGATCGCCATTTTTGACCTTCCCAGCCGGCTTCTGGCAAGCAAAATTAATGTGGAACCGCATGGTTCATTTAACGACCATGTGGCTCGCTTAACATCCATGGTGATTCCCTTAATGACCACTGCAAAAAAGGTCATAAAATCAGGTGGGATTCGCTTAATGACCGCTTCGCTTAGCAACCAAAATTCCAGTCCCAATTGTGGTTGTTAAGCGAGGATTACCTGTAATTGAAAAACATGGCAGAGTGCAGCAGTCACATTTTATTTTACTGTGAAGTGGGTGGGAGGGAACTTTTGTTACTCTATGGTTGATAGCAGCTCAGGTAGTAGACCACTGATTGGATTATTGATCAGTGGGAATTAAAGATGTTCTCTGCCTTTTGAGGTTGGCAGAAAGGAAGAGGAGTTTCAAATTGCTTTGTGAAGGACTGTAGGTAGAAACATTTGCTCTGTATAAAACTATCATATACAAGGGAACAACAAATTTGGCATAATTTCATATTATTCACTTTCACATATATGAACAAAGGAGCAATAGTCCCATACCTAAAAACTGCCAAATGTAGCAATAATTAAGAGTCTGCTTATATGAGAGTCTCAGAATGTGAGCTGAGGACATCTTGTGTCCTGACTGAAAATCTAGATGAGCAAGTCCTAGTATGAACTATGGTGAACAGATCGTGGCCGTTCAGAAATGACTGCAGACCTCCCCTACTTCTGTTACCTAGAGAGCTGCTTATTGATGCTGCTGCATCTGCACTTCCAGCAACAGCTGGAGCACCCTTTATCCCATGCCTCTTGCTTTAAGTGGTCTTCTTTGGTGGGAGGTGTGGTGGGTAAAGTGATTAAAGAGATAACAACCAAAGCAAACATTATTTCAAACCTCATTTAAATGTAAAGTTATTTTTTTGTTAAGCATTAATTACCATGGGTGGCTGTGGCAGCCAAGATGGCAGAAGAGCAGGCCGCAGTCTCTGAGGCCATCTCCCTCAGGATGCCTCTCGCTGAATTGTGACATGGCCCCAGGAACCATTACAACAGAGCAGCAACAGACAAAATAAATAAATGAGGCATAAGAAGAGGAGGGTCTGCCCCTTCTCTTGACCGAGGGTGGGCAATCTGGGCCACATATGATCCATGACAGTCCAAAACTTCCTTCCTCCTTCTTGTCTGCCCTGTTTACTGATGTTTTGACTGGAAGATATAACTATCTTCATACCTTTATTTTGTTGTGGTGTATGGTAGTAAATTTTATAATATATAAATAATATATGTGTGTGACTGATAGTGTGCATGTGTGTGTATGTGTGTGTGCAGAGATACAAATCACTATTGCTAGGTGGGTAAACAGACAGTTTTGTCTTTTTGCGAGAACAATGTATGGAAAATTATCATTTCAAGCTAATCCCACTGAATTATTGTCATAAGAAACAAAATTGAGTAAATAGTATTGGTACTTTTTAAATAATAATTACAACTAGTACAACTATGTAATAAATAAATTATTGATTGATTGATAACACATTAACACATTGCTTTTTTTCAGTTTGAAGACATCTAGCAGCACAATCTTGAGTATTGCTGTGAACGTAGACCCCAACACAAACAATTTTTTCTTAGACCTGCTAAGCTGTGAAATGACACCTGCTTGTCACTGTTCCATCCAGAGACTCCATCCCATTACAACTGAGATTTCATTCGTGTATGTGCATAGATACAGAAAGAATTAGACGCTCTTTCACCTTGTGTCTTACCAGTATTGCTCTGCCTTTAGTTGTCCTGTCCTAAAAGCGTTATTGATGGAGTAGAGTAGAGGAAAATCTGCTTCCACAAATTCTTCCAGGGGATTTACTGATCCGTATAAAGGTTGCAGAGTCAAGGCAGCAGAAATCCAACACTCCATCATGTGCCACTGAGTCAACTGATGAGGACCAAGCCTGAAGGAACAATTTAATTCCCCTATCGCACTAATTCAAGACAAGCAGATTTCTGAAGGATGTTACTTGAGCTTTTCAGTGGAAGGATTTACTGTCCTTCCCAAGGAAAATATAAGTTTTTCTTACTCACATTTTTTTAAGAAAATGTTTTGCAAACTGCATTTTAGTGTGCTAATATATTGTGCATTATCTATAATTTTTCTGTTTAGGGATTGTTCTAGGCTTTGTTTTTCAAAAAGGTGGAAAAGTAAAGGAAAACTCAAAGCAAACATGTGATGACCATATCTAATAATGTGGCACTCACATTCTTAAATATCACTAAACACAGGGCAACAGATGCTACCGTGATCACCACTGCTGACTTTGGGGATAAAACACAAAGGGGAGCTGGTAGATCAAATCCAGGTTTTCAGTGAAGAGCAAGTGAATGGGCTAAATATATTATGACACAGCTCTCAGTTTGAGATACCAAAGACAGCAAGTTACTTAGGTTATGATGATAAAGTTTAATGTCATGAGAGCATCATTTGAATTTTCCATCTGTTTGCCATTCTGGGTCACATACATTAAAATGACTAAGACCATCTAAGGTGGAAAATCTTGTCATGGTTACCTATTCCCTATGATTATTGAAAATATCAACTTCCTGCCATAAGATAGGATTCAGCTGACCCGTCAACTCCATGTTGGCAAAATTTTCAAACCCCAGGCATTATTTGCATTACTGTTTTATGATATTTACCTTTATAGTGCCAAATCCAAAGGACATCTGAAGTACTGCGCTTCAAGTACTTGTATGTGGAATCCTTGGTGCTCTCTGAGCTTGTTGTTTGCGGCCAACACTCAGATAAGGCAGGGATCAACACCAGACAAACAATCAGGCAGAAAACAATACTCTAATCAAGGAACCACCAAGGAGGAAACCACACCCCACCAACACTGGCAGCTACTGTATGAAAACAAGGAGCAAACCCCACACTCACTAGGACTGATGATGTTACCTACTTGAGTAATAAAACGTCTGCAAGCAACCAACCAAGCTCAGAGAGCACAAAGGACTTCACAGTTCAACCCTGAGCTACATATATTCTCTTCTATTGGAAGTACTTATATCTTCTTCCTGTGGACTTGGAAGATCTCTCCTTCTTTTTCCTGCATTTCATTCCTATCAATCATGTTCCTATGATATATCTTTATCTAGATAGAGAGACAGACAGACAGATTTCTTCTTTACATATAAGTCCATCCATCATTAAGACATTAAGCAAGACTAACTCCAGCAGAAGACCCAGATGATTTTTGTTCTGAATCACTTATCTACCCACTGAAAATGAGGATTACAGAACTTTGCCATCCTTGTTCATATTCCACACATACTGTGAGTGTCAAATTCACATCACTATGTACAGAACAATCTTCAGTGTCTATCACAGATTGTACCGGTCAAGTCAGACGAATGAAGAAACACTGAAAAAGCATTTCCCAAAGAGGAGAAATATTCCTACATGCATCTACTTCCCCTTTCTAAATCACAGCAGAAGCATAGAACTGGGAAACACTTTCCGTTTGCAAAATCTACTTCGTTTATCAGAGGCTTAATCAACCAGAGTTAGGTGGAAAACTGTGGCTCAGATAGATAAAAGCACAGGAGGAATTAAGGATCAGGGTGCTTTTGAACCAGCCCAGAAATTTGTGATGAGTCCAAAAACCAAACTTGCAAGTCTTCTCATACAAAAATCCCATCCTACTAGTCTGTCCCCCCCCCCTAACAATTGTATATAGCAGTGAGGCAAGTCTTTTTTAGTAGTTGCTATTATTAGACCACCAGGAGACAGAAAACCTTGCTGATTGCAAGGTTTTGCAAACCTTTCAAATGCCCCACCTTCTATCACCCCCTAATATAAAGGTTTATAGGAGTGATACAGAATAAGGCTTACAATAGCCAAGCAAAACCTCCCTGTTGCTATTTTTCAAAAACAGTAGCAGTTCACATTTATCAGAAAGCAAGGTCCACGTCAGGGCAGTGTTTAAGGATTTGCTGTGTTTTAGATATGCAGTAAAACAATTGCAAAACAGCGTAAGAAATTAGACTTTAGCTAGCCAAACATACTCATAGAGCTATGTCCTTCTACAGTCCAACCCATGTTAAAATGGGGAAAACAGTTTTTTACAAGACAGGCTTGTCCAGTAGAACAGCACCCCATAACAATTTGAAAGAAAAAAAATAGCTTTCTAAACTGCATGCAGCATAAAAGATGCACCTTTCCCCCCTTCTCTGCTGCATTTCCATCCTCTTCCCAGGCTGAAAACTAAAGGAACCAAAGAAACTTCTTTGCCCATTTGCTTGGAAACAAGCACCAGCTCAACAGAGCTTTGCCCTGAATCCATATGATCAGGATTGTGCTCCGAGCATATAATCTGCCAATGAAAAGCCAAGTGGAAAATAAAAATCAAACTGTCCTCTAATTCCAACATCTAGACCAGGAGGTCTTACCCAGGACCAAGGGGACTCAGTATCTTCAGATGGCAACTTGAGATGATTCCTTTCCTCCATTGCCAGAGAGTTATGCTGCCAAGGACGTTAACACTGATTTAAGTTTCAGCCAGAGACAAAAATCCTGCCTTAAATAATGCGTCATTGACAACAAAGGTGCAGAGGAAATAATTTCCCAGCGATTCTGTTTGCCTGCTAATTTAGCCTGCTCATATTCTTGGAACGAGAAACATGAGCTCCGTAATCTGGTACCCCTCTTGCTTGGCAGCTGACTCCTTGAGTAGCCCTGTTAAGTCATAAGCCTCCCAGAAAAGGTGTTTACGTGCCCAGAGAAAAACAGCTACCAGCATTTTGCATCGGGATGAACAATCCACAGAGTTCCTCTTCCATTAAGGAAAAGGAAGGGGATGTGGTGAAAGGCAGAGGTTTATAACTGTGGTATTATTCTAAAACCACTGGAGTTCTACGAGAGTAAGACAGATCTTCTGATTTTTTAAAAATATATATATTATTGTTCATCCAAGATGCACATTATAGACTAGCGGGCAGCAGAAGCAATTTGGGGGTAATGTGAATCTGGTTGTGGAAATTGGCAAAAATACCCTGTTCAGCATGGCATATCCAGATGTATTTTCTATAGCACAGAGCCACCAAAGGATGAAGTAGGCTGGGTTTACACATCACAGTAAGTCATGGATTGTTTAACATGAGTAACTGCATTCACACATTGTAATAATTATAAACCGTAATGGCCGAGTTCATACAACGCATTCAGTTGAAACCAAACCAAACCAAACCAACCAAGCATTATGGTTGTGCTATGTGTAGGTCCAATCCTAGGTTTGATCTATCAGAATCAAAGGTTGGGTTGCCACTAAAAACAATAAGAACAGATGCAAAACAAGCTTTCTTGTTTAACAAGTTGTTTCAGACATGATGCTATTAACTCAGTTTTATGGTTGTACAATTGTAGCTCTCTGCAACAGGTTTATTCTTTAACACTGTACAAAACTCTCATGGTTTTGTTACTGAAAGAAATAATTTGATTCTCCAAATTATCAAAGATAAGAGAGTTGCAGCTGGATTATTTTATTTCACTAGGGGGAGGGGAAACCCTACCCATTTCTGCTGAGCAAGATTTCCTAAGTACATCTTGAAGTCATAGGGCATAATCAGTGTGGGCCTATAATAAAACACTGATGGCCAGATTCCTTAATTTCAGTATTGCAGGCATAGTTCTCTTTTTTAATAGATCACAGCCAGTATAGATGAAGTGTCTGAGCAAAGTTGGTAAGGGAATCCTAAATATGTTTCTAGGTAACTGTTGCTCAGACTGAAGAAGCTCCTTGGATAAGGAGCGAAACGTTTCCACTGAGAAAATAGAAATCCAGTTGACATGATTCAAGCTACAGACAATTCCACCTGGATGACTGAGAACCTTCATAGATATAGATGAAGTGCTTAATACTTTTTGCCACTGAAAAATCTGAATTTCAAGCAATGTCATGTTCCTTTACAGGAATGTTCCAGAAAATTAGACTGTTTAATTTTAATTAAAGAAACAAAGAACTGGATGCCCATCAAGGAGCTAGATAGGGCAGTCAGTTTGTCCTCCTCCAGTTGTGATTCCTTCCCAAGTCCCTTGACAGATGAGGTTTTCCAGCATTTTAACCCCGTGAAAACATCTCCATTTGCAAGATAAAAGGATGCTAAGAGAAAACTTGATTAGCATGTCCAGCTCCAACCTGAGTCCTTTAAATTGGAAAAAGTCAGGTCTCCTTTGAGTCCTGACTTAATTATATTCATGAATTTAATGTGTTTTTGGGATGGTTCATTTCATCCCCAGCCCAGAAGAGAGACAACCATAAGTTGTCCTTGGCTTGCAGTGTTTAAATAGTATTTTGCCCTTTACAAGTAGTCCTCGGTTAACAACTGCCCTGTTTAGCGACTGTTCGAACTTACAATGGCATTGAAAAAGTAGTTTTATGACTGGTCCTTGAACTTAGGATGGTTGGAGCGTCCTGTGGTCATGTGATCACCATTTGCGACCTTCACAGCCGGCTTCCAACAAGCAGAGTCAACGGAGAAGCTGGCAGTAAGTCACAAGTCGCAGCCACATGATGTTGCACTTAACGACGACCACAGGTGATTTGCTTAATGATTGCAGCGGAACTGACGTCATAAGTCTGGTACAGTCACATGATGTTTCACTTAACAACCGTGTCACTTAGCAACAAAGTTGCCAGTCCCAATTGCGATTGTTAAGTGTAGATTACCTGTATTCTGACACCAATGAAGAGCAGCTTCCAAGTTTGTAAAATCTGCTAGTCTTTGTTACCATTACCTTGGAGGGAAGTCAGATGACTGCAGTGACTGGGAATAAAGAAAGGAAAGGAGTTGGCAAATGGGGACAATTTCATGCTGATACAGGATAACTAAAGAACTTGGCAAAGGGAAAGGCCCATTTTTTTTCAAGTTCTGATTAAATCTGCTATTTTCTTCTGGTTCACATCTCCCTAGTTCTTTATAACTCAGGGAAATAAAATCTAGATTGGTGCACTAACCCTTTTGGATATATGTGGTTCCATGTGTAAAGGATGCAAAATCATTCCACTGAGTTATATAACTACGCTTACTATTTATAGCAAGCTGTAGAAGCTGATTTCCAGCCAGTGTTAAATCGATGTGTGAGCCTACGCACAGAGCAGGTCTTCCTGCCAGGGCAAAGAACTCCATTGCTGAAGCTTTCAAGACTTCCAAAGCCATGTTGGGCTCCTGGAGACAAGATGACAATAGAAGAGAAAAGGTGTTTTTTCATCAGGGAGGGAAGCAAGATGGATTATTCTCCACATAATATTCAGTAATTTACCCTACACTTTCATTAAACCTTAAAAGGATAAAGCAGTACAGGTCAGCTTTGAATTTCTGCTACAAATGAAATAAATCTGCAGGGTTAGAGAAAATTCCTAAGGAAATAGTTCAATCTTACATTTGCTTCGAAAATTATGTTGTCCTAAAATATATTAGACAAGAAATGTATATGAATATTATATCAAAAGCTAGCATGTAAGAAAAATCTTTTTTTAGTCCTATGACCATAAATAGATCGGAAGTCGACTAATTTCTATATATTTTTCTATTTCTTTCTTTTGCTTTTCTACACTTTTTTCTTTCTTTCTTTGATTTGTATTTCCATTTCCATTTCTGTTTCATTTCTAACTTTTAACTATGTATATTTTAAAATCTCAATAAAATTTATATATATATAAAAAAAGAAAATTATGTTGTCCTAATTTGGCAAGTACCTAATTATTGGAGATACAATTAGATTTAAAGATTCAGGATAGGAGAAGGACATTGTTAAGCCATGTAAATCAATAATCACATGTAGTTATGGCCACCAATTTCATTATCCAATTTCATAAGGGAATTACAGAAATGCATGAAACGTAAGTTTATCAACAGCTCCTATTCAGGTCCGACTCTAGGGGCCGGTGCTCATCTCTGTTTTTTAGCCGAAGAGCCAGCGTTGTCTGAAGACGCTTCCGCGGTCATGTGGCCGGCATGACGTGTGTGGAATGCTGTTACCATCCCACCGAAGTGGTACCTATTAATCTACTTGCATTTGCATGCTTTCGAATTGCTAGGTTGGCAAGAGCTGGGGCGAGTGCGGGAGCTCACTCCGTCACGTGGGGCTAGGGATTCGAACCTCCGAACTTGCGATCTTCCGATCGACAAGCCTGGCATCTTTCCCGCTGAGCCACCACGCCCCTTCCTATTCAGGATACCAATACATATTACTCCTTCCTTATTTTCTGTATCAGAGACCATGTGCTGCCTCAAGTGGAAGGGTCCTGTTGTACTCATGTCCTTTTTGTGAGCTTCCCATTGGTCTTAAAATTCAAGAACATTTTAGACTAAGAGAAAGAGAGAGTTAGGTTAAAAACATTCTGTGTTTTCTTTCAAAAGCAAAAATCCCAAAGTGTTCCAAATTCAGATAGCCAAACCTGTTAGGCGCATCCAGACAAACGATATCCTAGTAACAGCTGTGTGTGTATAAAGCAGCTCGTACTGTATTTCAAACCTTTTTATCTGAACAGAGTGGTCTACTTCTACTTCAGCTATGACAGAGTGCCAGCTCTGGTTTAAGACTCAAGTGGAAGCATCTCATTGGACTTCTGAGGAGGAAAGGTGATCTCCCGGAAAATTAAGGTTAGTAAAAGTTTCAATGACTGTGACGAGCTTTAAGCAGCCAACATCCCCCAGCATTCTTAATAAATATATAAGGAAGTCACTTCTTTGGTGTATAGCTATAGCAGCAGAAGAAAGGAGGAACAGGCCCATCTTAAATCCCCCAGCCTAGTGAAAGCCTGCAGGTACTACAGCTTTAGGGAATCAGGAGAGGAGGCATGTACTCTCTTTCACAACAGCTCTTACAGCTCTTTCTGTTCTTACAAAAAGAATCAGAACCATGGTAATATTCTGTAAAGACTGTAATTCTGAGGTAATTTTGGTAGGAAAAAAGCCAGATTCAAACTTTGATATCTGAATAAGGCAATGGAGCACAAGCACAGACACATAATTTTATGAAGGATGATGGGTGATAGCTACCTAGCCCTAATGTACATTAAATCTTCCTATGGATAGGCATCACCTAAAATAGATCCCACTTTTATTATTATAAGATAAAACTACACTTTTTTCTTCCCATTCCTATCTTACAAAGGATTTGCATTTTCTATTTAGTAGTGGAGGGTGATGTGAATAATTGCTCCTTTTTTATATTTTCAGAGTTGGAATTGTCAGTGTTTTCCAAGAACTATCTGTTCTGCACTCAACACCATCCAAAAAAAATAAGGGTTGCACTTCCTTTTCCTATTTTAACATCTAACAGAATTAGTATTCCAGGACATTCAAAGCCTATTACAGTGTATTTTATGACATGCTATTTGACCATTATTAAGGTAATATCCCTTTTTGGTTCTGCATTCTTATTCTAATGGACCAATATGGCTACCTACAATTTGGAATGTTCCAAAAGAAGAAAGCCTGGTTTTTCTTGGTTATCCAGAACACAAAACAAGGTAGTGACTTGCAAGCTTTCCAAAGACTTCTGGATGACCACTGCAGTAACAATACAGTAAAGCAGATAGGCTTTATGTCTGATCCAGGCATAGCTTTTCATAACTTTATGGAGAAAGCGTTGAAGTCAAAGAATTCAATGCACCTAAGACGTGTTGATATTTTATTTTTATTTGCACATCAAACCTAAAAAAGTCTTAGGTTGTGCAACAAACCAGCTGGTTTCTGAACTATTCTTATAGGTGTTATCACCAGGTTTAGTTAATTGCTAATTTGTTTAGGCTCCTTTTTCTTTTGTTATTAGAATTTTAAAATCCGTATGTTTTCACTTTCAAATATTCTCAGTGAATCACTAAACATCCTTATGGCAGCATTTCTATGTCTTATAAATGCCTCCATTGTAAAAATTATGTAGAACAGACAACAATTCTGAGACTAGGATGAGGGAAATCACCACTAGTGACTTATTCAGTATACAGTATACCAGAGCTTTCCAAACTTTTCATGTTGGTGACACACTTTTTAGACATGCATCATTTCGCGACACACTCTTACAGCAGGGCAGAAGGCAGGCACTAGGACCTGCGCGGAATCCTGGCAGAGCAGGTTTGGAGGCAGCCAGGCACAAGGCAGGCACTAGGACCTGCGCGGAAGCCAGGAGGCAGCAGCAGCCGCAACACACCCAGACACTGCAGCCAACACACTAACGTGTCCCGACACACAGTTTGGAAAGCTCTGCAGTATACAGTATAGAGTATACTTATACAGTAGCATCTTCTAGAATCATCCACCCAGTCTTGTGCCCATACAACAGTAATGAGGACAGGCTTTATATCACCTCAGCAATGGCAAGGGGTGATCTGGAAGATGCTTGAAGTTACTAGTAGGGTAAAGGCCTAAAAGTCCATTTCCATTATAATGGAAATATAAGGCACAATCCCTTGGACCGTTCTTTTCTGCAATTCCCGCTGAGTCTGGTAAGCACTGCCATGCTCTTCACGTCTCCCATCCATTTCATTGGGGCTTGCATGGGACAACTGCCCAGTTCATTTTTGCCTCTAGCACTCTACCCAAAACTTTTCACAAAGCTGTTCACCTATCAGCTGCATTATATACTAAGAATGTAGCATTTTTGTATACTGACTTCTAATTCAACAAAAGGTTAAGAGAATCTACTTCTAAATATTGAACTATACCATCACTACTATTTCATGGCAAAATAATCTCTATAATTTATACAACCAAAACAAAGAGAAGAACCTGTAAACAACTCAACTAGACAAGCAGTAATTCTACTCCGCTCCCAATACAGCAAGAGCAGCTTAAACATCTTAAATTATAAAAGATACTGACACAGTTTGAAAGTATAAACACAAGTGTGTCAAATAAAATAGAACTATAATACAAATATTTCAAATTTTTGCCTACATTTTGTGTTTACATTGTGGGTCTTCTTGAAACTTCAGCTGAACATTTCAGGGTCCCCCTGCCCCATTTTCACAACCTATTTTTGGTTGGAAGAGGCCACTTGAAGATGTTGGATAAAGTCTTATCAAATATGCCGTCCTGTCAAAAAGAAGAGGGGTTTATCTTCTTTGGCATTGGCAGTTTGAAACTCGTCTCTTAGCCGGAATTGCCACTCATCTTCCAGTTCCAGCCTGACAACCGTTTGGCGTAGAGAGTTCCTGTCTTGGCAAATGACACATAAGGTGGCCCCTGTGGGAATTATTGTTATTAGCATTTGTGTTATGTTTCCATAACTCCATAACAATATCAGTCAAAAGGGGAAACCCTGAAAGGATTATCCTTTTAACAATCAAGTTGCACAAAGCAATCTCTTGAAAATGTCCCAGTGGCCCCGTCTTCTTTCCCTCTCTGCATCATAGGATATCTTTCACAGGTGGCAAAATAATTCCACCTATGAAATCTCCCTCCCTTTGCTGAATATAGTATTTGTGATGAGTGGGTGTTAGAGCAGTCAATCAACGCATGATGATGCAGGGCACCTTCTCCCAGTTATATTCTGGGGGAGTGGGGAGGTGTGTGAAACTGAGGAGAAAGAGATTTGGGAGGTGTGGGTAGAAAGACAGGTCTGAGGGAAGCTCATGGTCTTAGCCCTAAGAAAACCTCTGTTTGTCAGAAAAACCTCTGTTTGTTTCTGTTTGTCAGAAACAGGTTACATATTTAGCACCAAGGAAGCAGGGATTGACAGTCCATAGTTATGTTATAATATTAAGGGAACCTGGTTCCAACCTATTTTAAATATTAATTCAACTTCTTCATTAAAAAAAGAAAAGAGGAGAAAAACAAAATAATTTCCAATACAAGAAAGACTTTTTGGGTGGCAGCAAAGACAATAGATCTTTTGGAGATATTCCTGGAGTAATAGGGTTAACCTTTAAGAGGGAGGGAGGAAAGAAGGAAAGGACTACCAGAACAGTTAGGATATATGACAGTATTCCCTATAGAACATTTACTTTCCTTGTTGGGAATTAGACTGGTCAAAAAGCCATTTTAGAAACAGACCAGGTTCCTCGTTTCCAGGAAATCAACCTATCCCTGCACTGAACAGATGTTTCTTCCTGGAAGGTTGCTTTTCTCCCAAGAAAATGGTTTTTAAGATAGGAAAGCTCAGGTACCAGAGACTCAGATGCTTTGGTCCCCCCTCCCTCCCCCCTCCCTCCCTCCAAGATGTCAAGTTACTTCATGTGTCAGCAGCACTCTCTTACCTTTCAAAAAGTGGAACTTCTTCAAGAAGCTGGCTACAACAAAGGAATCACAGAGATATAGCAAGAGTCCACTGAATATCATTTCAGAGCAGCTAACATTCAGAGAATGAGGTCGGGAACTAACATAGCAAACTGCAATCTGTTTGCAAGAGGAACAAAAAGGCAAGAATGGTTTACTCTCCATCCAGAGACAATTCAATTTAGCATTATTAAACAGTTATGGCCACAGAAACATCTGCAACAGTTTCAGATTTCACTGGATATTATGGAATCCATTTATAGCAGATAAATGGATAAATCCATTTATTCAGATATAGCAAATATGTAGCAAATTCTTGTTCTGAGTTCCCCTATAGCCAGCATATATCTTTTTAATTTTACAGATCATAATTTGACATGCCATGCTTACTGATTAGTTCTTTTTTCTTAGGTTTATATAGTCATTTCATGACTGAATAGCCTTTAAAGAGAAGCCACATAAATCCCCCTCTCATTCAATTTAATAACACATTAGATAGAGTTAGATAAACTGCAGAGGCTGGCTCACATAGGAGCCTGGCACCCTTCCTAATCACGTGTAATTGAAACAATAGCATCTCCTTTTCCTTTTTGCTCCACCATTTCCTTTCTCGTATTTTATTGTTTTCTCTGCATCAAACGTCTATATCTGTCCTAGCGCACCCTGTCAAGCATCATACATGCTGATGGCACTAATAGCTACGTTACTCCACAATCGGTCCCCATGCTGGTAGAGACATCCAGCTGCTGCCTCATTCTGGCAAAGCTGGAAAAACCCATCATAGCAAGTAGCTGCACTGGTGCTGCCACTCAACTATTCTCTTTGGCACAGCACACTTGCACTTTTGAAGAAAGGGAGAATGCCCAACCACTTCAATCATGCCAGGAAAAACAGCTGGCTGTTCCCCATTTCTGGGAAGTCAGGGAGCCCAAAGCGTTGTTTGTTGGTGATGGGACCGACCCTCTGGAATGGCCTCCTGTTGGAGGTTTGTCTGTCTCCAATATTATCTGCCTTCTGGAAAACATTGAAAACAGGGCTTTTCCAGAAGGCTTTGGGGGCCCAATAGCATGTATTGTTGGGGGGGGGGGCAACTGTATTTATAAGATGTTATTCTTGTGTGTTGTTACGGTGTTTGCTTATCTTTGTGAGGTGCCAAGATGTTTTTGTGACTGTGGCAGGATATAAATTTGATAAATAAATAGAGAAAGAAAGAGAGTGATAGCTCAGATAATAAGAAGCAGGTAGAGTCTACTTCCCAGATTCGACATCCACATATAGCCTATAGCCCTCCAAGTGTTGCTAAATTACAAACCCAGAGGCAGTATGAGCAATGAGGAGGAATGCTGGGAGTTGTGGTCCAGCTACATTTGAAGGGCATGTGCACACACACATACACTCATTTATTAATTAAGTTGATTACCTGTGGTCCTAAATTAAGGTAACAATCCACAGATAGCACTGGGTGGCTGTAATTCTTCAGTGAAAGAGGGAAGAAGCGATGGCTGTGATACTGGAGGTATCTTTCAAGCAACAACTGAGCAGGAGCTGCCAAGAACGTATGCTTGCTGTCGGGGGCACATATATATTGAGCTGGACCAATACTAACTAAATTCTCTGACATCTGAAAAGAAAACAATGACTGTGATAGTGATTTATTTTTTTTATCACTGAATTTCCTTTTGAAATAAAGTTAAAAATACATGCAACTGAACAAAAATCATACACAACAGTACAATAATATAACTGATAGAGGGGGGGAAAGAAATTCGGATGTCTCACATGTTTGAGGGTATGTGTGTAAGCAGGCACACACATACACAAAGAAACATATACACACATATTCAGAAGCATGTTGAGAGCTTAGATGTCACTCTGACATATTGACATTATTGTGGTTGTCTGGGCCTTTTGACTGCTCACTTCCAAAATAAACACAAAAATCTTTCCAAAGGTGACATCTATCTATCTATCTATCTATCTATCATCTATCTATCTATCTATCTATCTATCTATCTATCTATCTATCTATTTTTGTGGCCACCCATCTCACAAATGCGACTCTAACAACCTGTTAGAACAATAAAAAGCAATATTAGCAAAGAATAAAAACCTACAATGGTCACCGAGGATAAGCCAAACCAAACCAATAACAAAACCTCTCAACAGGCCATCTAACCTTCTGGCCTCCAGGCCCTGGAGCCCATCCAGGTCTCCAAGCTTTACAAAAGTCCTGCAGGGTTGGGGCCAATTTGATCTCAAGGGGAGAGGTTAGAGCCCACAAAGCAGGGGCCTAGGGCTTGACTGTTCCCCTCCCACCAATACTGACTGGAACTGACCTCAGAGAAGGAGAGGAACAATTGGAAAACCGTGCCACCCACTCCCAGAGCCCTCAGCCAGTCCAGAAGGATATCATGGTTAATGGTAGGTATCGAAGGCCGCCAAGAAGGAGAGCCATCCCCATCCCGAGCTCACCACAGGTCATCAACAAACATGACTAAAGCCGTTTCAGTACTATACCCAACTCTGAATCCTGACTGGAAAGGGGCCAGATAATCTGTCTCTTCCAGGGACCTCTGAAGCTGGAGGCCAACCACCTTCTCAACCACCTTCTCTACAAAGGGAAGGTTGGAGACTGGATGAAAACTGTCCAGATTGGCTGGTGTTTTGAAGAGAGGCCATACCAACACCTCTTTCAGAGCCGGTGGAACCACCACCCCTCTCAAAGAGGCATGAAATGAAATTTACTACCATGAATCTTTATCATGAACTGTTCCTAAGCTCCCTCTCAAATATTCTTATATTCTTTGAATTCCATTGCTTTGAGAGAACTAAGCACTTACCCAAGTCAGTCTTTCGTGTCCTTGCACATTATTTCAATAGCATATTTCTGGAAAAATGTAGAATTAGCAGAACCACTTTTGTTATTTAAACTTCTACAAAAAACAAGGGATGCTTTTCCCACAATTTTTCTGAGGACTGATCGACTACTTGAAATACTTGGTTCCCAACGTGATCAGGGTGGCATTTTTCTCTGAAAGAAGCAGGCCTTTGTAACTTCTCAGACTTTCCCTTCAGATTTGTAGACCTGGTGTTAAATTTCTCATTATTTTATCACCCTCACTTAATACAATTGGTTGTTAACAGGAATGGGAAAAAAGGAAGGTTAATTTGACTAAATAATGCGGAAAGAGGAACAAGAACTTGATACCAAGTGGCCATTTTGATAGCATGCTTTTTTCGATGATCACATGTCCTCACCCACCTCCAGTAAATAACAGTTCAAGGACAAATATCATGCTGTAGTTTTGGAGGCACAATCTGATCCTAAAATCAGAACTCAATCCAGATCATCTCACTGCTTAACCTCAGAATCTACTGAACGTAGTATCTATGTCTAACTTTGCAGTTAGTAGGCAACTCTGTTCCTGAAGTCTCACCTTTGATTTGATATGAAAGGACCTTTGCCCACCCACTGCTATTTGTTTCTTCATGACGCTAAATCGATTGAACCGGCAGATCCTCAAGCCTGCACTGTGGGCGCGTAGATTGAAATCCACATCATCACACACAAATCTGTTGGGAAGAGCAGGAGATTCAGCATTTAAGGAATAGTGTAAAAAAGGTAAAGGTTCCCCCTGCACAGTTGTGCAGTCGTGTCCGACTCCAGGGGCCGGTGCTCATCTCCGTTTGTTAGCCGAAGAGCCAGCGTTGTCCGAAGACGCTTCCACGGTCATGTGGCCAGCATGATGCGCGCGGAACGCTGTTACCATCCCACCGAAGTGGTACCTATTCATCTACTTGCATTTGCATGCTTTCGTAGATTCCTCAAATTTGAATAGAACCCCCCCTATGAATACACTAGAAATATGGGCCAGACGTTTGCACAAAGGATAACAGGACCTGTTTTAGAAAGCATGAAACTGACATTTGTCAAAGGGAACTGATGGTCTGACATCACAGGTATAAGTCTAAGGAAAAAACCAGTCATGATATTAAATGGTTCACACAATTTCTTAGAAATCCAAACTGCTGTTTCAATGGAGCTCTTTTTAGCAGGTCACAGCAGGAAAGGAATGTGCTGATTTTTTTTGAGTTTTTCTCTAACTTGTTATTTTTATTTCTTTAAGAATGCATATCAGATACAAAGATGTCTTTAGTACCATATATGATTTGACCCTAAAATAAAGAAGAATCCTAAAATACAGAATAATCATCATCCTTTGGGATCAGTAAGCAAAATGGAATGAGCTATCACAATATAACTCAGTTTCTTCCAATCTGTTGTCCTCTGGATGTGTTAAAACTGCCGTTAGAATTGCCCAGCCATCACGATTGGCTGCAAATGCTAGAAACTGTAATCCCAACAAATCTATATGGCACCTGGTTGGAAAAATTAATTTGGTTAATTAACTTGGTTGGTTAAGTCCCTTAATCAGACTTGGCTCACCTACAATATTATGTTGGAGCAATGGGAGAATATGTAGAATAAAGGTTTGAAATTTACTTTGAATTACAATTTAAAAGAGAATTTTTACAAAATGATGTATCGTTGGTATTTAACTCCCAATAAGTTGTCAAAAATGTATAACGGGGTAACAAATGTTTGTTGGAAATGTTCTCTTGGTGAAGGAACTTTTTATCATCTTTGGTGGGCTTGTGAGAAGGCAAAAAAATATTGGGATCAAATATGCGTTAATATTCAAAAGATTTTTAAAGTGGCCTTACAGAAGAAACCAGAACTGTTTCTCTTGGGATTGATGGAGAAACAGCTTGAGAAACAACATGGGACTTTCCTTTTATATATGATAACAGCAGCAAGACTTTTATATGCACAAAGGTGGAAAGACCCACAAATCCCTACAGTGGAGGAATGGATGGTGAAATTAATGGAATTGGCTCAAATGGCGAAATTAACAGCGCTGATAAGAGAAAATACCATGTCTGGATTTGTTTCTATTTGGAAAACACTTTTAGATTATTTGCTTGTGTCTGAAAAAAACAAGGTTTTGATGATTAAATGGTCTGATTTTATAGAAATAATGTTACTAAGGTTTAATTAATGGTAAGAGATTACATTTGTATAATATGCATTTATATCTGTGTTGGAGAAGGTCAGAAGTCATTTTCCTTCCTTCTCTGTTTTCTATCTAATTCTGCACTTTTATAGTTTCTCTTTTTCCTTCAGTTCTGTACTCTTCTGTATTCTATATTTTGTATTTTAACTATACTTTGAAAATTAATAAAGTTCTATTTAAAAAAAACTCGGCTCACCTATTCTGGTTATATTGGACATTCTGGGTCAGGTCCACATTCAGCATGATGAAGTCATGTACATGGCAACATGAGAATGGCTCCTTGATGTCTCCAAACCTAGTTTTACTGGACCACTTCCTCATCCCAATCAAGGCATAGTGGGTGACACTGGGAGTTGATTCAATGTGCTGAAGAATTTGCTTTAAGGAAATATTCTTTTCTGTCCATGTGTATTCACTGCAAGAGGTCAGGAAGTAGTTTCAAATCAGATGAGTTTAAAAAAACAGTTTTCACCACCCTTAAGAAACAGCCATTTACCTTTTTCTATCGCCAGAACAATCGATTTCAACAGCATTCCACATCACGCAGGAGTCATCGGAGATGACAATGAAAGGCCAGATGTCTTGAGGCTTAATGCCAAGCTCTTCCTGCCGGTTTCGTTCCAGCTCCAAATTATGGTAAGACAGTTCTTTTATTAGGAAGTGAGCAGCTCCTGCAACCAAACCAAAGAAGCAAAGTGAGATGTCAGTAAGGGAAAGTGGGAGTTTCTATCACTTTTATCTCAATGTCTTTGGCTATAAGAAAAGATTTTCCTCCCACCATCAAAATTTTCTTGGGCTGCCCAGAATGTTTAGATGTTTGTTCATCTGACTTGTAGCAGATAAATTAATCGGACCTACTACAAGTGACTACATTTGTAAAATAACCAAATCTCATAATAGTCTACTGTGTGTAGTGCAAGATAAATTACAATTTAAGCCATAAAATCATTCAAGGTCATAATTTAAAAAAAACCCAATATTTATAATATTTTTTCATTGAGTGTGTTATGCTATCATGGCCAGCAAGCCTACAAATAAAAAGTGTTTGGCTTCATTTGTTATTGGCCGCTGTAAACTAAAGCTTGGATGGAAAAAGAAGAAGAGGACGATGAGCAGCAAGATGGATGGATTCAATTACAGCAGCGATGGCTACCCCGTTGGAAGACCTAAAGGACAAGGTTGGGGATAGATCATCCTGGAGAAAATCTATCTATGTGGTTGCTAAGAGTCAACACTGACTCGATGGCACATAATCAAATTAAAGTTGTCCCTCACCAATTAATCAACCGTCTATACAAGGAGCAGTCAACCCTGTTGTGGGCAAGAGCTGTCCTTTATTGATTTATTGATGTCAGTGGCCAAGGGCTACAGTGGAGGATAAGTTGCAAGTACATCATGGAAAGGAGCCAATTTTTTACTGCTTTATAAAAATCAGCAGTATAATCTTTGGATGTTTTTGGAGGTCACAAAAAAGGGGCTCACGCAAGGTTACATTTTTTTCCCCAGCGTTGCCCTTCCTGCTTTAATTATTCTACCAGTGCTGCCAACTAAAGTTTTCAGCCTTATTTTATTCACACAAGTAACTATTTCAGTATGTACCTACCCACTCCAGCACTGTTGAAAATACTTGGCAGAACAAGCATGATGTGATTGGGCCAGTATTTTTTATATATTGCCATTTCATATTCTTTGACAACTAAAACATGCAAATGGCTGGCTCCATCCATTGCATGGTAAAGATTAAAAAGTCCATGTTCATGGCGTCCTGTGGTAGGAGTAAAAGTAGGGCTCTTTATGTAGTCCTGGCTCTGTAAAATTAGGAATCTGTATATTATTATATGGAATAATATAATATAATATAATAACATATTTTAAATCTAATATTTACAAAAGCCTGTAAATAATATAGGAAGATAACTAGGAAGAAGAGGAGGAAAAGGAAGAATAAGTGCTACTACTCTTCTACTCGAAGACAAAGAACCATGTGAAAATGTAGAGGAAGAAAGCGACATAGCTCCATACTTCCACCAATCTCTACCAAGCCAAATGGCTTGCCTATCTAAAGTTTACAGTTGAAACATTAGAAATATTTTAGAGAAGGAAAAAATGTCTTGTTTGATTAATTATTCAGTTTCAAAGTGGTAGCTGCAACTAATTCTCCTTTGTGAGAATGAGAACTGAAAGAAAGAATAAAGAGAATGGTTAAAACTACTACTGAATTGTATTTGCTGATAGCCAACAGCCACTATAATACAAACATACAAGATATGGGTGCAGGAACCTATAAGTGAACATACTAGCATCTTCATTTATTTGCATTAAAACAAATAACAACTATATAACCATCCTCACATTCATCTCTTTTCCAATTAACTGCAGACCTAGATAGAAGCTGTCCCCTAGCTTCCTGGCAGCAACAGCAAACTCTGCAACTTGTTCTAAGAGTGTCAATAATTTTAACATGTTTTCAGCATCCGTAAGAGCATTCCATTGCTGAACAGAGTTGAGTTCCTTCTATGATTAGCCTGTATTTGACAAAAAAAGTAAATATATAGCAAAGCATTTCCAGTCGTTCCTGAGGAAATGGAGATTTCCAAGAGATGCCCTCCCAGTAAAAAACAGTTATTACTAGTTGGACTATAACAGTTAATAATGGTAAACTTAAGGATGGAAAAGGGCTCAATTACAGAGCACGTGCTTTTCATGTTGAAGGCACCAGGATCTCCAGATACAGGAAAAGCAGAAAACCTCTGCCTAAAACCCTGGAGAGTTGCTGGCAATCAACGTCAATAATACTGAGCTCGATAAACCAAGTGTCTAACTTGATAAAAGGCAGCTCAGCTGTATGTTTCTATGTTTAACTAAATAAAATCAGATGTGATTTCTCTGTCAGAAGATACAAGTTCATTCAATTTGATAAAAGAGAATTTGCTTTAAGAATTATTTCAAAGGAAAAATGAATTTCAAAGCCATTTTAATGGATGGATTGTAGGGTTCTTGTATTTCTTTAAGAGAGACCCAGGGTGTATGTGAACATCTTCACTTTCATTATAACCTCTTCTCCCCAGTGGTCTGTATCCTCCTTGGCTAACTTCCCAAGGAAACTGCCATGAGTGCCTTACAGAAAGAAGATGGCGTATGAATTGAAATAATAAAAAGGGCTCTTTTAGTAGTGGCATAGCTATCACTGCTAAGCAGTATCCTGTCCAAGTGTAATGGTATGTGGGAATGACCTTGGGAGATGGGAGGAAGAGATACTGCCTGGGGAATGATCAGACAAGGGGGGAGGAGCCCACAGCTGCGTAACGGGAAGAGAAAGAAACTCAGAAAGGAACTTCCCTAACTTATCAGGCTGTAAAAAGAGACGGCAGGAGATTTGTACTTTCAGACTTGCAAGATTCTGTTAATGTAGCCTTACAATAAAATAGAATTAGTTCATCTGGTCGTGTTTCCTATCTAGTCTACCTGGGAAGGCTGTCATCAATCTTTCCATTCCCACATACCATGACACCAAGAGAAATTGTTGGAGAGTAATTCACCCAATTTCTCCATCCACAAACGTGGTGGCAAATTTTGAAAGGCCATTTTAAAGCTCTGTTCAACTCTGGTTTCCTTACTGGATAGCTCAGTGGCTATCTTCTATATAATATGGAGCCCAATCAATCCATCTATACTATCATCTGGAAGCAGAGTCCAATCAATTGAAATCCTAATCCTGTAAAAGTTTTGCATATTGGTCTTTATCTACCTGATCTGTGACAAGAGGCAATCTCATACTTTCCAGCTGCCTTCCTGGATGGCTAAAGACAAAATGGTGCTCCTTAGATTTCGGGATGATGAAGTGTAGCTGAATCTCCTCTCCAAGCATTGAATAGGAAAAGGCAAAAGCATGCAAGGTGGATTCATAAAGCTGATAAAAGAAAATGATACAAGTGTAACATACCACATTTGCTCCCTTTTGACAGCTCTGATACTGATACATGTCTATTGACTATTAAAACAGTGGCAGAAAAGCAGACCACATCTTAATAAACAGGTTGCATTAATTAATACAGATTTTTATGCTCCAACCTAAACAATCTTTAACAGATCCATCTTTTTTTATCCATTTAATCGTGTCTGATTCTTGGAGACTGCCTGGACAAGTCCCTGCAGTTTTCTTGGCAAGGTTTTTCAGAAGTGGTTTGCCATTGCTTCCTTCCTAGGGCTGAGAGAGAGTGACTGGCCAAAGGTCACCCAGCTGGCTTTGTGCCTAAGGTGGGACTAGAACTCACGGCCTCCCAGGTTCTAGCCTCATACCTTAACCACTACACCAAGCCGGCTCTCAATAGATCCATAGGGGAACACTTATTTAAAGACTGGTGATTATTTAAGGTATAAAATGGAACATCAACAAGCATTGCTTCAGGCAGTGTCATACTGGATACATTCTGAATCTTCCGCAGATCGACAATACTACATTTTAAAATTTATGCAGTAAGTTGAGCAATGAGTTTTAAAAAATCTAGCTGTATATCTAGGCATTTATTCAGAAATGCTTTCTGTTCCTTGAGTCCAGTAGATGGCAGCACCCAGCCAATCTTGGTAGATCTTTAAAAAAGCTAAGCAAGGTTGAACTGAGTTAGTCCTGTACTTGAATGGGATTTTTGTTGTTGTTCAGTCGTTTAGTCGGATCCGACTCTTCGTGACCTCATGGACCATAGCATGCCAGGCCTTCCTGTCCTCCACTGTCTCTCAGAGTTTACTCAAATTCATGTTCATTACATCGGTGATGCTATCTAACCATCTCAGCCTCTGCCATCTCCTTCTCCTTTTGCCTTCAGTCTTTCCCAGCATCAGGGTCTTTTCCAGTGAGTCCTCTCTTCGCATTAGGTGGCCAAAGTATTTGAGTTTCAGCTTCAGCATCTGTCCTTCCAATGAGCAGTCAGGGTTGATTTCCTTTAGGATTGACTGGTTTGACCTCCTTGAAGTCCAAGGGACTCTCAAGAGTCTTCTCCAGCACCACAGCTCGAAAGCATCAATTCTTCGGTGCTCAGCCTTCCTTATGGTCCAACTCTCACAGCCATACATTACTACTGGAAAAACCATAGCTTTAACTATACGGACCTTTGTCGGCAAGGTGATGTCTCTGCTTTTTAATATGCTGTCTAGGTTTGCCATAGCTTTCCTCCCAAGGAGCAAGCGTCTTTTAATTTCATGGCTGCAGTCACCGTCTGCGGTGATCTTGGAGCCCAAGAAAATAAAATCTGTCACTGCTTCCATTTCTTCCCCTTCTATTTGCCAGGAAGTGATGGGACCAGATGCCATGATCTGGGTTTTTTTAATGTTGAGTTTCAAGCCAGCTTTTGCACTCTCCTCTTTCACCCTCATCAAGAGGCTCTTTAGTTCCTCTTCACTTTCTGCCATTAGGGTGGTATCGTCTGCATATCTGAGGTTGTTGATATTTCTCCCGGCAATCTTAACTCCGGCTTGTGATTCATCCAGCCCGGCATTTCTCATGATGTACTCTGCATATAAGTTAAATAAGCAGGGTGATAATATACAGCCTTGTCGTACTCCTTTCCCGATTTTGAACCAGTCGGTTGTTCCATGTCCGGTTCTAACTGTTGCTTCTTGACCCACATACAGGTTTCTCAGGAGACAGGTAAGGTGGTCTGGTACTCCCATCTCTTTAAGACTTTGCCACAGTTTGTTGTGATCCACACAATCAAAGGCTTTAGCGTAGTCAATGAAGCAGAAGTAGATGTTTTTCTGGAACTCTCTTGCTTTTTCCATGATCCAGCGAATGTTGGCAATCTGATCTCTAGTTCCTCTGCCTCTTCGAAACCCAGCTTGCACTTCTGGTAGTTCTCGGTTCACATACTGCTGAAGCCTAGATTGTAGGATTTTGAGTATAACCTTGCTAGCATGTGAAATGAGCGCAATTGTACGGTAGTTTGAGAATTCTTTGGCATTGCCTTTCTTTGGAATTGGAACGTAAACTGACCTTTTCCAATCCTGTGGCCACTGTTGAGTTTTCCAAATTTGTTGGCATATTGAGTGCAGCACTTTAACAGCATCATCTTTTAGGATTTTAAATAGCTCAGCTGGGATACTGTCTTCTCCGCTAGCTTTGTTGTTAGTAATGCTTCCTAAGGCCCACTTGACTTCACTCTCTAGGATGTCCGGCTCAAGCTCAGTGACCACACCATCGTATTTATCAGGGATATTAAGATCTTTCTTGTATAGTTCTTCTGTGTATTCTTGCCACCTCTTCTTAATCTCTTCTGCTTCTGTTAGGTCCCTGCCTTTTTTGTCCTTTATCATGCCCATCTTTGCACAAAACGTTCCCTTGATATCTCCGATTTTCTTGAAGAGATCTCTAGTCTTCCCCATTCTATTGTTGTCCTCGATTTCTTTGCATTGTTCATTTAAGAAGGCCTTCTTATCTCTCCTTGCTATTCTCTGGAAATCTGCATTCAGTTGTTTATATCTTTCCCTTTCTCCCTTGCCTTTTGCTTCCCTTCTTTCCTCAGCTATTTGTAAAGCCTCATCAGTCAGCCACTTTGCTTTCTTGCCTTTCTTTTTCTTTGGGATGGTTTTAGTTGCTGCCTCCTGTACAATCTGTAGCTTGAATCATGTCAACTGGATTTCTATTTTCTCAGTGGAAACGTTTTGCTCCTTATCCAAGGAGCTTCTTCAGTCTGAGCAAAGTTGGTAAGGGAATCCTAAATATGTTTTTGAAGACTGAAGAAGCTCCTTGGATAAGGAGCGAAACGTTTCCACTGAGAAAATAGAAATCCAGTTGACATGATTCAAGCTACAGACAATTCCACCTGGATGACTGAGAACCTTCATAGACCTCCTGTACAATGTTACGAACCTCCATCCATAGTTCTTCAGGCACTCTGTCTACCAGATCTAATCCTTTAAATCTATTCCTCACCTCCACTGTATATTCATAAGGGATATGATTTAGGTCATACCTGAGTGGTCTAGTGGTTTTCTCTACGTTCTTCAATTTAAGCCTAAATTTTGCGATAAGGAGCTCATGATCTGAGCCACAGTCAGCTCAAGGTCTTGTTTTTGCTGATTGTATAGAGCTTCTCCATCTTTGGCTGCAAAGTATATAATCAATCTGATTTCAATATTGACCATCTGGTGATGTCCATGTGTAGAGTCGTCTCTTGTGTTGTTGGAAAAGAGTGTTTGCTATGACCAGCGTGTTCTCTTGACAAAACTCTATTAGCCTTTGCCCTGCTTCATTTTGTACTCCGAGGCCGAACTTGCCTGTTATTCCGGTTATTTTTTGACTTCCTACTTTAGCATTCCAGTCCCCTATGATGAAAAGGACATCTTTTTTTGGTGTTAGTTCTAGAAGGTGTTGTAGGTCTTCATAGAACCGGTCATGGATAGAACCCTTCATGGATCACTGCCTTGTCGTGGCGAAGGGGCTTGCGTAACTCAGTGAAGTCAGGTCAAGAACAACTTGAATGGGATACCAGCAGGAAATCTGGTGTCTCATTCTAGGCTGCACTGGGTCTTTGAAAAAAACCTTCAATTTCCACATTATTGCTAAGCAATTTGGTTTAGTGGGACCGACTCCTAGATTCCTAACAAAGTGGGTATAATACTGTGTCCTAAACAAGAGGACATGGACCCAGCCTATTCTATATACAGTATGTTGCATAGAACAGACCATCCATGCTCTGCCCTTTCCCAGTATTTTAATCTGATGAATACTTCAATAATTTCTGCTGTCCCTGAAATTTAATGAATTTTCTTTTACAGGCTCTATAAATCTTACCTGATACCTGGGATTGAAGCCCATATACTGATGACACTGTTCACAATGATGGTAAGTGTTGTAAGCAGCGTATTTGGATAATCTCATCCGAGTTGTCTGGCGGCGCATATACAAATCCTCTGATTTTCTCTTTGTTGATCTATCTGCAGAAATGTATTTTGACTGTATCAGTTAAAAGGGGTGCCTGCTAGTACAAAGGGATGAGCACATCTTTGCTCACTATCCTCTTGCAAAACTGTACTAGTTTACAACCAAAACAGGGTTAAAAATGGATTTTCTTTATGGGAATAGAGGGATGTCAATCATTCGGCCAAGATACTGCCTTCTCTCTAATGCTATTACTAAGCTCTTTTCAGAATATAGTTCTAAATAGTTACTAGATCAGCATTATCCAACCTGGTGTCTTTCAGATGTGTTGAAAATATCACTTCAAGGCTTCCAAGTCCAAATACTGGACACTATTGCCTCCGACAGGAGGAGGCTGAATGAGAACAATGCAGTTTTATTCAGATGAGTGTCAGCTTCAGCTAATACATGCTGGTTGCAAAAAGTTCAGTAGTAACTATGGGCAGAAACTTGCTATTTTTCTTTTCTTTCTTAGTCCCAGTCTCTCACGCACTTGAGAGAAGATGCCTGGGTAGAAGCATCTATCAGTTGTGTGAATACAATGCTCAAGGTCAGATTGGGAAAGGAACTAGCTAGAGATGAATTATGTCAATAAAGTTAATCATTATTTAATCCAGAATACAAATAATTGTCTGCCTTCCAAATTGAGTAGTGTTTCCTACACCCCCACTCCAAAAAAATTATTCCTGAGACTGAAATGTAAAACAAGATTCCAAGCATCATATCCTCACTACAATGCTTTATTCTATGAAAGATTGTACAAAAATAAGTTATCAAATAAATAAAGTAAGTATCCAGACCTTCACTCTTTGTCTTCTGTACTGTTGAACAAACGAGACTTGCATCTTCATATTTTGGATCATGGATTGTGTAATCAAACGGCATCTTTTTAAATGTTTCTAAGTCAGGCCATGTGTCTCCTGGCTGATGATAATATTGTTCTGATTTTATTTTCAGATCTGGGGTATTATCAACAAAAAGGAAGTCCAAAAATATAAACACAGACAGATGGCGAGCTGGATTTCAAAAGAAACTCACACTATGCAGCCAATCTAATTCTTTCCCACATTTAATGAATGTGACGTTTGTGATCAATTATTCAATGTAGAAGGAAGGAGGGGAGTAAAACCCTTTCTGCATGAATGCCTCCAAGCACTATCCAGCCTAATTACAACAACTTAAAAATCAAATGTTTTAGGGATGACCAATCTGTACAATTTTTAATATCCTGAGCTATATCTCACTATGATGCCCTATGATGATTCAGAATCCATCTGTTTGATGGCTGTAAACAAAACACCAACTTTTGTCATCAGAGGAATCAAGCTAGATGGAAACTGGCTTCATGCTTTGCATCTTATATTTGAAAGGGGAGAAGTAATGGATTCTGAGCCCTTCAGAACTTCACCATAGTATTAGGACAGTGAATTAATTCAAAGTTCAGCTCAAATAAAACCGACGACTTCCAAAGCCATGGAGAAAGTTGGAAGGTCAGGGAAAGTGTTCTGAAAAATGACCTCATTGGACCTCACTTCAGAAGAATTGCTCTCTAGAAAAGGAAAAGCATTTAAAGATTTCTGGGTTTTTTAAATGATGCTGCAAGTGAACAGCTTTTATTAGGAAAAACTGGAGTTTTGGGGAAAACTGCAAAAATGAAATCTTTATCATGGGAGAGGCATGGCTTAGAAATTGGGTTATGCAGGCAGAGTGCAAATTGGGGTTAACAGAAGGCTTTGTTAATTATTAGCAATTTCTGTTTGTCCACTAATATCTGAAAGATCTTTCCGGGTCCTTAATCTTCAGGGGATCTTATTATTAGGGCTCTTGCAGCCAGGCTTTCTCCCTCACTGTCCCCCTTCTTTGGAACAGCACTTCCTCTGATATCAGATAGACTCTGATTTTTCTGGCCTTCTGCAACGGTGCTAAGACCTGGCTTTTTCATCGGGCCTTTGGGGTTTAAGGATCTGTATCTCTCTTGTTCCCTCCTGGTGGTAAATATTTATATGTGTGGGACATCCCTGAGTTTTGGGGAATTTTATCATAATATCATAATGTTATAACTAGTGAGTAAACAAGCACTCCAGAGCTATGGCAAACCACTTTCGGTTTGACTCTAAATCAGTAGGTCCTTGTTACCTTTGAATGGTAGTGTAAGAGTAAGTATGGGTTTCAGGAAGATGATTAAACTCAACCTTAATCCAGATAAAATGGAGTTGATTATAATGGTGCTAAAAACGAGGGAATGGTGGTACTTCTTATGTTTGCATGGGAAAAGGGCCACCACTCCAGACGGTCCTTGAATCTTATATTTGGATACCAAAGGGCCACAGCTCCAGACAGCTCCTAAATCTTGGTTTCCTTCTAGATTCTCAATTGGAAATTGTAGCCCAGAGCACATTCTATCAAGCTGATAAAAGTTTGAGTTTCCTTATCTTTATAAAAATGACCTTACTACTGTTGCATATATCCTGGTAACTTTCAAATGGAATAATGTCCCTTATGCAGATAACGTACCTTCTGTTTTTTAAGTAATTGAAATTTCTGGGAGTGGTAATCTCCAGACATTTAGAGGGCACAAGTTGGGAAAATTTTGATCTAGCAGAGAGCCAGTTTGGTCTAGTGGTTAAGGCTCCAGGCTAGAATCCAGGAGACTGAGTTCTAGTCCCGCCTTAGGCATAAAAGCCGTCTGGGTGACTTTGGGCCGGTCACTCTTTCTAAGCCCAACTCACCTCACAGGGTTGTTGTTGTGGGGAAAATAAGTGGAAGAAGGAGTTATTAGGTATGGTTGTTGTGGGTTTTCCGGGCTGTGTGGCCGTGTTCTGGCAGTTTTGGTTCCTAACGTTTCGCCAGTCGCTGTGGCTGGCATCTTCAGAGGACAGGAGCACAGCTAGAAGATTCTCTCTGTGCCCAAGTGGAGGGTGTGTCTTCCTGCTGGTGTTTATAGCTGCTGATAGGATGTGTGTCTTCTGTGGGTCATTTACAAGAGATTGGGAGAGGGTTTTTTGTGGTGATTAGGGGGTGTGGTGCTGTCGTGTGTGGGATTAGCACATCTATTGTGTGAGTTGTTTGTATATTTCTGTGGTTGAGTAGAGTTCGTTGACCTTTTGCAAACTGTGTTTTTCAGGACTGGCAGCCAGGTTTTGCTGATCTTTAGGCTTTCTTCTTTTTTATTGAAACTGTGTTGGTGTTTATGTATTTCAGTGGCTTCCCTGTATAGTCTAACATAGTGGCTGTTGGTGTTGTCCAGTATTTCTGTTTTTTCAAATAAGATTTAGTGACCAGTTTGTTTGAGAGCATGTTCAGCTATTGCAGATTTTTCAGGTTGCTGTAGTCTGCAGTGTCTTTCATGTTCTTTTATCCTGGTGTGGATGCTGCATTTTGTGGTCCCAATGTATACTTGTCCACAGCTGCAGGGTATGCGGTAAACTCCTGCAGCGGTGAGGGAGTGGGTGGGTGGGTGGGTTAGGAACCAAAACTGCCAGAACACAGCCACACAGCCCAGAAAACCCACAACAACCATCGGATTCCGGCCGTGAAAGCCTTCGACTATAGTATTAGGTATGTTTGCCACCTTGAGTTATTTATAAAAATAATAAAGGCAGGATAAAAAATGTAAAAAAAATTGCTGTGAACCTATGAAGGCATTTCAGCAGGCCCAAACACATCTTCCAGATTGCTAAGTATTAGCTACAAGAGTTTTTAACTCTCATATTACATGGCTTGTCTGTCTACCACTTTGGGTCTGTACTAAATACAAGATGCTGAGTACTGCTTTCAAAGTCCAATATAGCCAAATCCAGATAACTAAAGCAACACCTATTTCCATAGGAATCTTCCTGATAATTAAGGCCCAGTAGTATGCACTGTGTTACTCCATTTGGGGAATACAATGAGAAGTATCTTCTATATATACAGAGAAGAGCCTACTCACTTGGGGTAGTCTACTAGATGTTTTGCCTTAGACAAGCATTCCATTTTGAATGCCATTCCATACCATTTTTCTATGGATAAACAAAAGTATAAATCTATAAATGAATCATGAAGGAAGACCCTTAACATTATGTTGAGGGAATACTGGATGCTTTGTATGTGTGAGAAAGCCCATGGCATCCCACAGATGTCACCTAGGTCACAGCTGTCCCTCCAGCCAGTGATGACCCCTTCTAAAAAGAAGCTGGCTTCAGTCCTTCCAGATGTTTTTCCTCTCTCTGATTACCCTGGTAGCTATAATTTAAATGATAGCCTGAAGTTTTTGGATACAGGTAGTCCTCATTTAGTGACCACAATTGGGACCAGCAACTTGGTCGTTAAGTGAAGTGGACACTAAGCGAAACCACCGTGCTTATCATCAGCTTTCCTTTGCTTTACAGACCTGTGAAGGTCATAAATACGAGGACTAGTCACAAAGTTACTTTTTAATCACCGTCGTAACTGTGAACAGTTGCTAAATGAGGCAGTCGCTAAACAAGGACTACCTGATATGTGTCATTTCTACAGTATCCAAAGAAAGGTTTTTCTAAGTCAGGCCAATTAGGTCACATCCAGGTGGGAATCTCCAAAATAGTGTACAGGTATGATGGAAAGCTTTCCAAGCACTGGAGAGCCTTTTAATTAGTTGAAAAACGTGTTCGAACTCTCAGCTTCCAAACAACATGAAAAAGTTAGATTAATGTTACAAAACTATATTCCCACAAGTAATATTTTTATTGAGGTGTTTCCAACTCTTCCACTTAATCAGCAAAGAAAGCAAAGGGAATCCAATAGTTATTAAGGTCAGGAAAAAAAACTAACAGTAAATATGAAAGAAGCCTTTTTTAAAAAAAATAAAAAGAGGGGGTTGTAAAAGAGCTCCATTAATGAAATACTGGAAAAAATGAACAAAATGCTTAAGAATACAAGAATAAACAAGTCAGCTGTCAAATAAGGGAATTAAATATTGTTCCTCAAAGAATAGGTATGGGAGACATACCGATATTGATCTCCTCTTCATCATAAACATCCACTTCTGTCAGCCGAATCAACATTCGAGATAAAATGCTAAGAAACTGTAGATAAGCACCTGTCTTTCCTATCTGGAAACACATAGATCAGAAATGTAAACAATATTTGATTTAAATACTGTATTTTATACACCTCCAATATAAATGATGAATACGACTTAATTTGAAGTTAACCTGAAACCTCTATTCTACAGATGCTGTGCTGCTATAACTCACAACCTTATAGTGTTGGGAGTTGTAGTTTGGCAACATGTAAAGGGGCACCACTTCCCCATTGATTTTCAGTTTCTGTTTCTCACAGCTGACTTATTACTGTACTGAGAATATTACCCTAGGAATATGTAAGGCCACATTGAGTTGAAGATACTGACTAGACTGTATGATGGTGGTGACGGTGATGATGATGATTACTATTATTACTATTATTCCAAGACCCAAACAGTCACATAGAAACTGAGAAGAAGGCAATGGATAGGGTCAGGGGGACAAGGAGGAGGAACAATAAATTATTTTGATTAACTGCATATTAATTTAGTTACAGTAAATTATAATCCTGGATTGGTCCACTGGAACCATGAAACAGGAACTCCCAGGCCATTTAAGGAAGAAAAAGACCAATTCTTTACGAGTCCAGAGCCTGAGGGAGAAAGATTATTTCAAAAGGACTGCAGAGATCAGAGTATTGTTTAAGGCCATCTTGAGAGCCTTTGGGTTGATGCTGGAGCTATGAGAGGAGTGCTTGGTTGTTGCTTATGGTGTGGCTGATGGGGATTTTTCAGTATTTTTATATTTTAATATACAATAGATTAAATAGATTATCAACATTCCTGGTATCCTTTGGGGCCAGTTTCTGCAGGGGTTCCCATCCTTCCTCTCAAGATGGCGCAGAAGACAGTGCTGAGGGACTTCTATTCAATGTCTAGGTCACTGTTCTATGGGATCTCTCTCTTGCCCCTATGCTGGTGTTTAACATCCACACAAATCCACGGGGGAAGGGCATTCGGAGCATTAGAGTGGGATGCCATCAATATGCTAATGACACCGAGTCGCAATGTTGCTCCTTACCTAACTCCAAAGCTAACGGAACCTGATTAGTACTTTGATGGGAGAGATCTCAGGGAATACCAGGGTACAGGCTAGACCACAGCTTTCCAAACTGTGTGTTGCGACACAAAAGTGTGTCGTCTGCGGGGCCCAGGTGTGTCGCGTCAAAACCCAGAAGCGCTGATGGCATGCCACCTCTGCACACAGCGGCGGGCCATCAGCGCTTCCGGGTTTTCACACGGCACACAAGGACACTGCTGCCGCCACCGCTGCGGTGCACAAAAATCTGAAAGCGCTGCAATGGTGGCGGCGCGCAGAAACCGAAAGTGGCGGCGGCGCTTCTGGGTTTTTGCGCGCCGCCGCAGCAGTGGCGCTCTCGGGTTTTTGCGCGCTGCCGCAGTGGCGGTGCTTCCGGGTTTTCTTGCGCACCACCATTGGTGTGTCGCCGCGGGAAAACTTTGGAAAGCCCTGGGCTAGACTGAGAGTGTAGAAAAGCATCCCAGAAAAAGGCAAGACATTAGTATTAAGAAAACATGTTCATGTGCCTATCAAACTCCATTTGAAGGAAACTTCAATTTGATTATATAGCTGTGCTTATTAAATTGAAAAAAAAAACGAGACCAGAGAGCCTGAGGGAAAAAAAATATTACAGAGAATGTAATCAAGAACATTTTACAGAAATAACAGTATCAGAAGGGTACCAGAAGCCAACTTGGTGACCTTGGACCAGCACTCTCTCTCAGCCCAACTCACCTCCCAGGGTGGTTGTTGTGGGGAAAATAGGACGAGGAAGGAATATTAGGTACGTTCACTGCCTTGAGTTATTTATAAAAATAATAAAGGCAGAATAATAAATAAATTAAAAAAACATTTTAAAAGTATAAACAAAAGAGCAAAAGAAAGATAAGAAAATAGAAATATGAAAAAAAATTGAAAATTCTAACAGAATATAGCGTTCAATTATTTGGTTTATTTGAAAGTGGTTTTAACATGGAAATCATATATTAAATTATATCAGGGTTTCTCAACGAGGGTTCCGTGGAACCCTAAAGTTCTGCGAGAGGTCACTAGGGGTTCCCTGGGAGATCACAATTAATTAAAAAAATTATTTCAAAGTCAGGCAACTTCACATTAAAGAAGTAAGTTTCATTATTTATTTTCAATATATACAGGCCTACCCATGAAACGAATATAATAATTTTGTAACTTCTGGCCTATATTTGAGCCTGAATGAGCAGGGGTTCCCTGAGGCCTGAAAAATATTTCAAAGGTTCCTCCAGGGTCAAAAGGTTGAGAAAGGCTGAATTATATGATTCATAATATGAACTGGGGTTATAATTTATATGTCAAAATATAGGGTTATCCTGCCAATCTAGAGAAATCTATGCTTATTTGAAATGACCCCTATATAACTAGGGTATCCCAAATGATAGTTACTATATGAGATGGCATTGTTGGAGTGGGAAGTGGATTAGACTAATTCATAGAGTTTAGTTTGTGAATGGGATTTTCCTGTTCAGATGGACCCCTAAATACTAGATCCATCCAATAATTGAAAGGATAATTGCCAATAGTAGACACGGTTATTGATTTCCCTGGTTCATTCTTTGGCATCAGCAGATAATGCTGGAGACCCTGTCTGAAAGCTCAGGGATGCTGTTGTCTGTCCCTGAAGATCAGTCTCCTCGAACATGCTGTCTGTGATGTACTGGAATTACAATTCCCAGAATTCCAAGCCAGCATGGCCAGACACAAATGATGGCTAGTCTCAGCTCATCTCGTTGAGGAAAGCAGACTGATGGAAGCATCAAGATGGGGAAAGAAGAGTGATGGAAGCTCCCAGGTACTAGCATAACTAGAATGTAAAATAGAAGACTGTTCTACGGGAGGAGAGTCCACCCAAATATGAAAATCAACTCCACATTAAGACTAAAACTACTTTTATTAATACTGGTTATAGTAACAGAATCTTGCAAGTCCTCCCTTTCTTATACTCATGTGAATTACAGCAGTGTCTAAGACATTTATGTATATCTTCTTCATTGTTAGGATTTAAACAGTGTTTCCTCCCTTATTGCTTAGTTTAACAGATCTCCCCTCTCTCCCTTAAGGCCATCCTCCTTGATGATGCCCATAATAAATAGGATGATGACAATAATGATGGCAATCATATTAGTTTTATACTGTAAGGCAATTCTTGCTTCTTCTTCTTTTTTTGAGAGGGTGAAAAGGAAATGATAAACACAGCTAATTAGGAATAATTACTGTGGTCTTTTTACATACCTGGGGTGGCCCATTCAGCAGCAACCTCCTTGGGTGAAAAGCATCCATCCTCCCTTCATTCCTATTGTTGTAGTCCATGTGGATTGGCTTGGGAACTGTCCACTGGCGATAATAGAGGGACTGCTCTGTGCAGGTCATCATTTTATTCATGAGAGGGCGAAAAGAACTTGCCCACATTACCGAATGATAAGGCAAGAGGGAGGAGGACTTGGGAAGACCTGTGCTGTCTGCAGAGGTCACAATGTCATACATCAGTTTGGGAAGGTAAACGATGGGAGGTTGCTGGGATGCCTTGGTCATGGAACACTGAGAGCCCTGCAGAGGCAAGGAAGTATGGGTAGGGGCGGAAGAGGCCAAGGAAGATGAGAAAGGAGAGGGTGATGATGAAGAGATGGAAGCATGAGCAGCTTTTGTGGTCTGTTTGGACTCTTTGTCCACTTTTGGTCTTGGCTTTTCAGTGCTGTTCACACTCTCTTCATTACTGCTGCTTAGCATCTGATGGGGTGATTTTTTTCCTACCTCCCCTGCAGATGCTTCACTGCAAAATGGTGTGCCTGTGAACAAAATCTATATTTTAGCAGTGAAATGTCCAATGATTAGTGGCAGCTCCAGACTGTCACATTGCTTCCTCCCCAACACACATAAGAATGTCACCACAGATCATTCCTGGACTACAATAAATTAAGGAGAAATAGACCTGCAAGGCTGTGAGTTTGAAATGACCACGTTAAATGCAGTGGAATCATGTCTTGGTGGGAGGTGAGCATGAATTTAGATGTATCAGTTTGCTTGAAATATATCTAAACTCCAGCTTATCACATGCCCAGAAACACTCTTAAACTTGAGAGTTTGTGCAGTGATGAATAACAGTTGTTTCATGTGAGCAGAAAAAAGCAATTGCCTCAGCACAAACTCAACATGCAACTCTTGTTCCACAACCCACAAACTGCCACCCTAAAATTGTAGTGCAAATCAGTCCTGAAAAAACCCAAATGTGAATGAATCAGTTATGTTTTACATAACCAAGAGGCAAGGGATATATAAAAGAGCCATGGTTTATTTTAAACTCCCAATAGTATAATAATACCCTTATAGTATAATAATACCCTTGATGAACGAAGATTAAGGGCCACCTCCAGATCTTTCTTATAAAAAAGAGTATTTGTGTATTAGGATGATTAATCTGTGTGCTATCACTTGTGAAATGTGACACAAATGTTTATTTTCCCATGAGTATATGGGTTGGGAAGCTGGGCATGTATTTTGACTTCCTAATCCAAGTTCTTCTGACCAAATTTGTATTTCCACTGCACCTCCCAAATGACAACATACTTGTTTCTCTCTGTGATGTTTATCTCCACTCCAGAAAAGATGAATATATTTATTATGGCAATGAATACTACTGCAACACTTTTAAGGATGACAGTCAAAATTTAAATTCCTTTGTGACATATTATTGTCAGACAAGATTTCTACTTTACATAGTAGACTGAAACACTGCTGTATAATAACATGTAAAAAAACTTATATGGTAACATAAGTTACTACATTTTCTCACTTCTAACAGCATATAACATTTTCTAACAATAACTGACTGGTAGCCGGTAAAGAGGGGAACTCCAAGATAAAAAAAATAATCTAATCCATCAAGAATATGCACTAAGCTTCTGTCTATGTACATCCTTAGGGGTCCATGCCCAAATGTACTTCCATATTACAAATGACTAATTCCAACAAACTGAACTGCAGAAACTCTACTCTTAACAACAGTGGTTGAAAGTATTTTCCTAACAGAAATTTTAAAAACATACCTAATCCTATAAATATAGGTTTAAAAGTTTAGATGGACCGTTTTGTTCCTTTTCCCCTGAACAGCAGCAGCATGGATTAAACCATGAACTAAAACTCTAGAGCAGTGTTTGTCAACCTCAGGAACTTGAAGATGCGTGGACTTCAACTCCCAGAATTCCCAAGCCACCTGGCTGGGGAATTCTGGGAATTGAAGTCCACGCATCACAAAGTTGCTGAGGCTGAGGAACACTGCTCTAAAGGACAGGAGGGATATACAGTAAATGGTTTCAAGAAATAAAATAAAATTCCAACATTCAAAGAAGATACTGAAAGATGCTGAACTGGGAAGTCTTACTTGATGCTTTCGAAGAGACAGAGGAATCGGCAGAATCATGGGAGCCAGATCTCTCCCTTTTCACAGGGCTTCTTTTTTCTGAAGCTGAGCCTGCTCCATATTTGAAGGAAAATTCTTATTTAACATTTTTCTGGACATGATCTGATCTAACTTAAAATGCAAAGGGGGTAAAGAAATGGAAGCTTACTTTGCTATCAGTGTTCCCCTCAGGAGTGTGAGTCCCACATAACAAATAATAAATACATGATAAAATGACAGGTATTATATTTTTGTACTTTCTGATCAATCGGTGTAAGCCGTGGGCCATCCTATTTCCTTATATATATTTTACACTCTGAAATTGATACGATAAGGCATGATTCTGAAAAAGAACCTCAACCCTGTACCCCCTTATCAATTCCTTCCCCAGGGAGGACCCTTTCCCTTTGTGTTACCTACTGCAGCACCCACCTCCATCCCACGACAGCACAATGTTCTAATTTGAAGCGGAACAGTTCCGTTGCTTTAATTTGGAACAGTGCCCATCCCAGATTTTAATGCTTCCTGACCAACGTCTTCCTCCCCCAGAAAAGCAAAAAAAGCACAGGAATATGCATTTGGAATGCCATGAAGGGAAAAGCTGGGGGAGGGGCGCAGATTTGTGGCAAGGAAAGGTGTTATAAACATTTTTGTCATTTCTTTAGATCCTATTCTCCCTCCCAAAGAGTCCCAGAAGTATATTACAATATAAAAAATGTTTAAAAGAAAAAAACGACTGAAATATATTAACATTACATTGATTTGAAGGAACCTCTGCCCTTGTCAGCTCTCGATCCTACTCACGGGAAGCAGGATTACTGAATGAAAATGGGGGTTCCGGCCATATCATACGGGCTTATTGGGGAAGGCATGAGAAGTCCAAACCAGCACCAAATCAAGAGAAAGGAATCAGCTCTGGCTGGGCTCACATATCTCATTAAGCCATAGTGTGCCTAATGATGGCTTATTGAATAAATAATGTTTGGCTGGGTTCACCCAATGTACCAAACCATAAAACATGGTTTAGAAAGCATTATGATGGGGATTACACACTACAAGAAACAATAATGTGGTTTCTTTGATTTGGCCTAGTGTGTTTGAATTCAGCTACTGAATGGAAGGATCTTTTCAGGTCCCATAATACTATCCAAGCAATATAATTCTCACCAGCACAGGAAACTTTTGAGTCCATCTTTCCCAAACTAATAATCTCCAGATGAATGAACTCAGGATCATGTTTATTATTAGCACAGTGTGACAGTAACCTCAGTTAGCAGATTTACTTATTTAGTCAAATTTACAGGCTACCTCACTTGACAAAAAGAATAGCTATGCCCCCTATGGCTGATCCTGCACCTTCTCACAGCCTCCTGTCTTCAGCTGCAATACACTCTATTTTTTTGTTGTGAGGTGGTTGTGAGTTGTGAGGTGGCCATCTTGTTCTTTGCCCAAAGCAGCAGCATCTCTTAGGCAGACCCCCAATTCTCACTAGGGGATTGTACTTAATACATCAGAAAGCCGTGGGTGGGGAAGGTTGGTTTAATGCTGTGGTCCAAAGCAGGGGTCCCCAACCTGTGGGCCACGGCCTATTTGCCTGCAAACCCCGCCCCTTCCACGCAATTGGCTCCCGCCCACAAACCCCACCCCCGGTGCACGTGATTGGCTCCCACCCGCAAGCCCCGCCCCCGGTGCACACGACTGGTTCCTGCCCGCAAACCCCACCCCACCCCGTCTGCGGAAATCCCAGAAACCCCGCCCCCTGGTCCGTGGAAATCCTGGAAACCCCGCCCCCCCCAGTCCACAGAAAAATCGTCTTTTGAAACCAGCCCTGGCGCCAAAAAGGTTGGGGACCCCTGGTCCAAAGGATGTACCTTCCGTTACTATTTCTTCATCTTCATTATCAGTACTGCTCAGCTTTTCTGGGTCACTCTCCAGGACATCATTTGTGGCTCCTACTTTCTCTACTGTACTTTCAGAATTGACAAAATAGGCTGCCAAGCCAAGCTCTTGCTCCAAGGCTGTTCTCACCAGGCAAGAGGAGTTTATCAACCGTAGGTCACAGTATCTCAAGGATCTTGGAGAAGCAGAGGGAAAAAGAATGAACAAATCAAACATTCCAGTAATATTAACTGAAGGAATGCCATTTACCAGCCTACTCCTACCCGTTCTATTTTTGGTCTACAATGTACAGTAGATTAATGGAGAATTGCATTTCAACTACTTCGTGGGTGTTGTGATTAACATGCCCTGCAAACTGTTAAGACAAACAGTGTGTACGGAACAGTATTATACAGTATGTGGCTCTCAGTTTACAACCAGTGCTATGAACTGCATAAATGCTTTTGAACAGTGAGTCAGGACTGTGTGCTTACTGCTCATGATTTACTTAGACGGTGGAAGTTAGATTTCTTCCTTTTCCGTTCATGAAATAGAGTTGATGGGAATTTAGACTTCCTCCTCCATCTGTTCAGTGCAGCAACTAAGTGCCTGCAGCAATTCACACTGACTTGCATGCACAGATCTCCTACACTAGTGCTCTCCCACCCTGCTGGATTCAGGGGATCACCCAACATCATTTCTTGGACTATTCAAGACTCGTATCTGTAGATGTTTCTTTTCTACAATTTGTAACAGACCAAGGAAAAAAGAAACAGAGTATGTCTCGAGGGTGATTAACCATGTGGTTAAAAGAATGTCAAGCTAAATCACCGGAGAAGATGCTGTGAAATAGGAAAGGGATGGAAAAACCCAAATGTAATTTCTAGTAGGCATGATATGTGAATATATGTGGATCACACTCTTGTTTCTAGCCCCTACTCTCTTGGTACATCAAGAGGTTAATCAGGTGAGATTTTGTGTTGATGGCAGGTAATGGTAGAGTCATTAGTAAGGTAAAGGTAAAGGTAAAGGTTCCCCCCGCACATCTGTGCAGTCGTGTCTGACTCTAGGGGCCGCTGCTCATCTCCGTTTGTTAGCCGAAGAGCCAGCGTTGTCCGAAGACGCTTCCGCGGTCATGTGGCCGGCATGACGCGCGCGGAACGCTGTTACCATCCCACCGAAGTGGTACCTATTAATCTACTTGCATTTGCATGCTTTTGAATTGCTTTAATTCATTAAAGTCATTAGTACAATCAGTTTAATGTGAGTAAAGCAAAAACTTAATTGCTTGGATGTGTTTATTAAGTTTACATTGTTTTGATGTGAAATAATAAAGGGTATAATGTCCCCATCCCCCAGTTCAGTCCTAGTAGAAAAAAGTACAACATAGCTTCCGTCCAAATATGGGGCCTGTGACAATTTTATTTTTATTTTTCCTTCAGGGTATTCCAGCTAGAATGATCCATACTCAACACTTCTGCACATAGGCTGTCAAAAAGGGTCAAACTTGTTTAGCAAAAAAGAAAAAGTAAATAACAGGAAGGGTGCTAATTCAAGAGCTTCGGCAATCAAAAAAGATGCCACCACCCTATTTCACTCAGATGCTAGCCTAACATTTATTTATTTATTTAAGTTATTATACTGCTGTCTAAAGAGAATATTTGTAACATAAAATCAAAAATAAAACTGAGATAATAAAACAACTAAAAACAATTCAAAGCAATTTCAGTAAATAATCAACAATTAGAAATGTAAAAGATGTGCAGTAAAATCAACATTGATTAATCAACTGTATTGTTATTTATATTTATATAGATCTATACTCATATTTATTCTGTATTATTTTAGTGATGCTATTTTATTGTCTGTAAACCGCCCAGAGTCGTACATGAGATGGGCGGTAAATAAGTATGACAAATCAACAAAGAGGTCAGTTCCGCTGAGGTCAACAGGGAGTGCAATCCAGACAGCCCCAGAAAAGACAAAACCCCAAGTGGATGAGAGAGAAACCTGCATCAGCAGCAGGCGAATCTGAAATACTCTCATTGAGCAGGTAGGATCACAGAGAAAAAGGTATTCTTTCAAGAACGTTATGCCCAAGCTGTGTAGTAGGTTAAAGGTAATAATCAGAACTTTGTGTTTTGCTCAGAAACTACAGTAATTGATAGCCAGTGCAATGCTTTTAGCACAGGTGTACATAATATGGCCCCTTTGCATTCTCTCTGAAAACCACCTAGTTGCTGAGTTCTACAGAAATCATTACAGGACAAACCAGGTCAGTAGTAACCCCCCTCCCGCAATCTGAGACCACATGTGGCCTTGGATCCACTCTTCAGTTATTTTGATTGACGCAGACTTGTCATAAGCCAGTTCTGGAACAGTCGCTCAGCAGAGGTTATTTTCTGTGATCTAGGAGAGCTTTGGCACATGTATGCTGTAAAACAGAGTAACAGCATATTACACCTCTGCTTTATCCTCAAGCACTGTGTTTCTCAACCCTGGCAACTTTTAAGATGTGTGGACTTCAACTCCCAGAATTCCTCAGCCAGCATGCTGGTTGGGGAATTCTGGGAGTTGAAGTCCACACATCTTAAAGTTGCCAGGGTTGAGAAACACTGTCTAGACTTACGCATTGCATTTCCTAGATATATGGTGTACAAGTGGGGCTTAATCTGTGCCAAAATTCAGCCTGGGGTATATAATCAAGACCAGCTCTCAAATGTGAAAGTTAACAAACAGGAAGGTATTCCTGACCCAATGTACAGTGCAACTCTTTTGCTGGTAGATAATAATACGGAATTATCATATTCATTTCTAGATAATATCAGGTTCCAGAAAGAAAGGTACTGTTCCCAACATTTTTTTTTCCTAATAGGGATGTGCAAATATTTGGCCCAAAACAGGAAAGGTGGTTCAGATCCAGCATGAGCCTACCTGTTAGAGACTGCATAGAACACGGACACCTACATCAGATCCAAAGCACCAACCCGGTTCAGATCCCTATTTTCTAGATACTTAATGTTTGCCAAGGGTTGAGGGACATTCCTCCTTCCAATGATCCTTCAGAGGGCTCCTGGAAATTTCTGATGCCATCCAGTATGATATTCTGCTGAGTTATTTGACTGAACAGAGGCACTATACTTCAGTCCTTCTGCTCCTATTGGTACAGTGGGCTACATTCTTGTGCCACTGAATATGCTGAACACAACCAACAAAGCAAGTAAGGTTTTGGGCCTTGGCTTCCCAAGAATTAAATATAAAACACTGAAATGGTTCACACCAGCACTCTGAATACAAGCATGAGTTGTTGAAAAAGGGCTGCAAAGTGCAGTAATTTTCATATTACTATTGAGAAAACAAGAAAAGATTGTTGACACAAGCTACTAGGCTTTATTTCATGTTTTTTGTTTGTTTGTTTGTTTGTTTGTTTTGAGTAACACTCATTACCTTGGGAGGGATTCTCCTTGAGGATCCATTCCACCGAAAATCAAAATGCAAGGCAGACCCTCCAGTTCCAAATATGTCTGGGGCCTCCAATCAGCATCTTCAATTTTCTGCCAGTTCTGTCAATCATATTTAAAACAACAAATTAGAACATACCCAGCCAATCAAGAGGAAAAAAAGTATTGGACTGGGATGAACAGCAAATCTCTGCTCCAGATCTCAGCTCAACTGAGGGCATGTGGAGTATTCTGGTCATGCTCCTGTTGTTCAGCTTCAGCCTTCATTTATAATATGGTAAAGAGCAGACAGTAAACTGGTGGCCTACTTTACGAAGTTGTTGAGGTCATCTGGCACATGGAGTTATTGTTGTTGTTGTTATTTTATCCCGCCTTTTTTGTATGTATGTCAAGGTGGCAAACATACTTAATACTCCTTCCTCCTCCTAATTTCCCCACAACAACAACCCTGTGAGGTGAGCTGGGCTGAGAGAGAGAGACTGGCCCAAGGTCACCCAGCCGGCTTTCATGCCTAAGGCGGGACTAGAACTCTCAGTCTCCTGGTTTGCTATTGGCTCCTTCCTAGGGCTGAGAGACAGTGACTGGCCCAAGGTCACCCAGCCGGCTTTCATGCCTAAGGCGGGACTAGAACTCTCAGTCTCCTGGTTTGCTATTGGCTCCTTCCTAGGGCTGAGAGAGAGTGACTGGCCCAAGGTCACCCAGACGGCTTTCATGCCTAAGGCGGGACTAGAACTCTCAGTCTCCTGGTTTGCTATTGGCTCCTTCCTAGGGCTGAGAGAGAGTGACTGGCCCAAGGTCACCCAGCTGGCTTTCATGCCTAAGGCGGGACTAGAACTCACAATCTCCTGGTTTCTAGCCCAGCACCTTCACCACCACATCATCCAGCTTCAAATCTGCCTGCAGTCAGCCTAAGAGCTCAGGGGAAGCTTGGCCAGGGAGTTAGCAGAAATACAACCTAACTCACAAAGCTGTTGTAAATAAAATGGTGGGAAGGAATGCAAATAACAGAAAATTCTGTGTGTCTCATCCTTGAAAAATGCTAGGTACAATTTGCAATTCTAGAACAGTTAAATATTGATTAAGTTCAGTTTTGTTTAATAATCTGCTGTTTAACCAATTGATAACTGGATGCTATATCTGAACCAATTTGCATGTTATCAAAATCTCAAAATGATTATCCTTTTTTTTTAAATATGGAAAGACTGATGATAAAACTTACAATTTATTTTTTTAAAGCCCCCATTAAAGTTTACATCTAACCAAACCAAAACATCCTAAAAAATATAGTGTTGTGTTATTGTTATTATTATCTCCATCATTATTTCTATGCTTCTTAAATAGTTCAGAGTGATTTATCTTAAAAGTTACAGTAATTAATTTGAATATTGTAAAATAAAATGGATAAAAATCCTCATAAAACTCACAAACCATTTAAAGTACCAACAAATTATTAAAAGCTGGGCTGAAAAGATGGGTCTTTAAGGTTCTGTTGAAGGCCTTTAAAGAAGGTGAGCCTTCTTATTTTTTAATTTTAACTCAAATGAGTAAATTTTGCACTGATTAAATAATTTTATTGGCAAAAGCCTGTCATTCTAATTAAAATGAATGGAATCTTCTTTCAAGTAAAAAGAAGATTTTGTATTATTGTCATCAGTAGCAAAGCACTGGCAAATCAATTTTTGATGGCAAAATAAAGGCATAGGCCTCAAATATCTTTAATACACCTAGAAAAAGAATGAAAAGGGAGATTTCCCTATCTTGTAGAGCTGTCATTATAAAACCACCCAGTCACTTGCAGTTATCACCCATCACAATTTTTTTTTAAAGAAAGTGCTCTACTGGTTCCGAAAAAGTTGCCCTCTCCCATTTAATGAATGCAACTACTGTAATGAATGCAATGTCTTAGCCAAATTTAATCCTAAATATTTTTTTTCCTGCAAACTGCAATAATCAAATGTCAGCTGCCCAGGCTACTGCAGCTGAGATTTTATCGCAAGGTACCTTGAGTTGTTCCACAAAGTGCTTCCCTATGTTGATTCCAGAGTTGGGATTCCCCAAGATGATTTCAAAATGGCCTTCCAAAGCAAGCCTTTCCCTCACATGGTTGAGGCGTTCATAAGCCACAGCTGCCAATGGCATGCAAGGGATCCTTAAGACTACCATCAGCCCATGTCCACTGGGACACTGCCGGGAAGAATTGATGAGGTTCTGGGTGATCTCTAGAGTTTCAACAGTTGTGTAATTTTTCATCTGGGATAAGCCACATACCGCCATCATGGCTGCAGAGTAGTGCTGGACAAGAACAAACGTCCTTATCACTGCACTATGCAGCCGAGGAAACCTGAAATGAAACAAAAAGCAGGATGAGCTTATGATGATCCTTTAGATCAGAGCTTTCCAAACTGTGTGTCACGACACAAAAGTGATGGCGCGCCATCAGCACTTCCGGGTTTTCCCGCGGTGACACACCAACGATAGCGCGCAAAAATCCGAAAGCGCCACAGCCATGGCGGCGCAAAAAAAACGAAAGCGGCAGCAGCACTTCCGGGTTTTTGTGCGCTGCCGCAACGGCGGCGCTTCCAGGTTTTCCCACGGCGACACACCAACAGCAGCGCGCAAAAAACGAAAGCGGCAGCAGCGCTTCCGGGTTTTTGCGCGCTGCCGCAACGGCGGCACTTCCGGGTTTTCCCACAGTGACACACCAACAGCGGTTGGTGTGTCGCCGCGGGAAAAGTTTGGAAAGCCCTGCTTTAGATCATACTGAATCCCTAAACATCCCCAATGTTTAGAAGGGTACACAGCAGAAGTTTCAGTGAGGAAACAGATTTTATGTATTAATTATTTTAAATATTTACATATTGCCATGTATTAAGAGGCGTGTACAACAACAAAATACCCTCAAGTCCAACAATGTTGTTGTTATGGCCCTTTGAGTCAGTCTTAACTCCTGGTGACTACATGGACAGATCTATGTAGTTTTCTTGGCAACTTTTTCAGAAGTGGTTTGCCAGTACCTTCTTCCGGGATATTTTTCGATTCCCGGTCTAGGGAAAAGGGTGATTAGACCAAAGTCACCCAGCTGGCTTCCATGCCTAAGGGAGAACTAGAAATCAGGTCTCCTCAAGCCTTTAACACTACACCAAACTGGCTCTCTTAAGTCCAACAAAAATACAGTAAAACATGTGAAATAATGGCTGATTAATATATGTTTGTGTGTGTGAGAAAGAGAGAATTATCAATACACACACACACACTCAAAGTTGCTCAGAATGGCCAGGAAGAACAGGATTGGGAACTTTCTTTGAAATGGCACTCTGTGTTTACAATACATTGTACCAACACTTCCCCCCCCCATATAATTGAGAGTTCAGCTATGCTTTTTAGCTGCATTGCGGGACTCTTTCTTTACATAAGTTTCTTTAGAAACAGAAAGAAAAATCCTCAGACACCACCCCTTCCTCAAAAGTCAAATTATTTCCTCCTACCATCTATGGATGTTGCTGAATTCTGTCATCACTTGTGGGAAAGAAAGGCCTGATACCAATGGAGGATGGAATCTTTCTGCAGTTATCATCATGATCCAGAGAGAAAATAATGTTTTTTATGTACTTGAAGGAGGCTCCAGGTACATGGAAATAGGTAAGTCTATGAAGAATGTTCCTCTTTTTTTAAAAAAAAAAAAAAGCCAAAAACAACAAAAACCCAATCTTCAGTTTTAAGGAACAGTATAGTTCCAAACTCTGTTTAACATTAAACATTATTAAACGGCATTCACTCTACCTTTTCCCCAAAGTCATGACCATTGCTTCAAAAGAGCTGTCATAACGAAGCAATGGAAGACTGTGTCCAGAAAGTGTGGATTCAATGAATTCATGCAATCCGTAGTACTTCTTGTTTTCATGGTATAAGTCCATACCCTAGAATAAATGAGATGGGTTACATTATTGAAAGAGTCATCTGTGATCATTACTTAACAATTCAAGCAATTGGTTAATTGTTCAACAGTTTTAGAAACAAATGATCACATTAACACAAATATATTTGCGACTGCACAAACACGAGTTCCCTCTCAGTTCAAATGGGGACACTCGGCTCTTCCTGTCAACAGATGGAGCTCATTAGGGCTGTGCAGTCTCCTGAAAGAGGTGCTTTGAAATGCACAGGAGCATGTATAAAGCAGTTCTTTTCAAATGGTTGAAGCACCCACCTCTTTCTCCAGGCTCACCCAGCTGCTTCAAAATTGCTTTGAGTGGTCTCTGTATGTGTGTGCCTCTACAGCGACTTTGCTTTGCATTTTTTCCATCTGGTGCAAAGTATCTCTTCAGAAGGATTTGCACAGCCCTAGTATTCATAGATACCTCTCAAAATCTCTTAAGACCCACCTTCACTATTTACTTCCTTGGCAGGAAGAAAAGACAAAAAGAATCAAGGCATAAAAGGCTCTCTCAAGCAGATGGGTACAGTCTCCATGCACCCTGCAAAAGTTTTGGGCTCAGCTTCCAGAGGTTCTCCAAAAGTTGCAACTGAATTATAAATGTTAATGTAATAAATGGAAATCTTTATTAAATATATTAGCAGTAATCATATTACCTGTGTTCAATGAAATAAATAAACTGAATTGAATTTATATCAAATCAAGCATAGACTGTGCCTTTACCCCATCCATTTGACTCCTCCTAAAATAAAGGGGTGCGATGGCTCAGCGGGTAAGATGCCAGGCTTGTCGATCGGAAGATCGCAAGTTCGGAGGTTCAAATCCCTAGCCCCACAGCTCTTGCCAACCTAGCAATTCAAAAGCATGCAAATGCAAGTAGATAAATAGGTACCACTTCGGTGGGTAGGTAACAGCGTTCTGCGCGCATCATGCCGGCCACATGACCGTGGAAGCGTCTTCAGACAACGCTGGCTCTTCAGCTAACAAACGGAGATGAGCACCGGCCCCTAGAGTCGGACACGACTGCACAAATGTGCGGGGGAAACCTTTACCTTTACTTTAAAATAAAGGCACCAATAAACAACTGAATGGTAAGGTGTGGTCTTTGGTCTGGAAATATGTTGTTCATTAGGCTGCTCTAAAAGCACATGAAGGAGAGCTTTGCAAATCATGTTGTTACAAGTAATTCATCCCTCCTCAAAGTGTTAAAGCAGCCATGGCCTCTGGAAGGCTCAGTGTGGTAACTTCAAGAGCTTTCCCAGATGGTTTGCATGTGGATATGCATGCACAGACAACACTTTCACTGTGACTACTGGCAAACTGAAGCAGCTGTGCCTGCATATGTGTCAGTGACAATCTGGAAAGTTTTTTGAAGCAGTTAACAGAGCCTTTTGCCTCAACGTTTGGTGTTTGCTCACATCAACACAGTTTGAGCAGCTTTACTCTGAATGCTTTGCATAGCCCTATTGCACCCCCTTAATGCAAAGAAGTAAGGAAAATATGATAGAAGTATCTAAGACTGGATCAACCAAGAAGAAAGTCTATTTTGTTAAACAGCTTTAACAGTCACAATGCAATCATTACAGCCATACTTGTTTACATAATTGTTTTTTTTAAAAAAGCTCATGTTGATCCTAAAAGTATCTTCTTACATTGTTGTACAACGAAGGCCAGTGAATTTCATTATAAGGGCTAATGCGGGTGTATTGTGTCTGCAATGCATAAGGAAAGGAAGTCACATGAAGTGTTACAATATTGGGAGCTTCCTTCACCTCTCTACAGTTCAGCAGTCTATCCACAAGTCCCACAGCTGGATCTGACTGAGGATACAGGCTATGAACTGCGCTGTAAAAGAGAGAATGTGCAGTCAAGAGTTGACATTATATATATAAATACAGAGTAAATATACATATATAATACTGTATAAACACAAAGTAAAATAGATGCATGTCAATCTGTTATTTACAGTTTAAAAATACTTTACTCATGATAATTGGATTCAAACAATGGAATGGATTTGACAGTATCACTGACAAAAATATAAATCTAAGGACAGGCAGTGCTGGATCAGTCCAATCCAATATTTGGTGCCCTATAGTAGATTACCAACTGCATCCAGAAAGCTACCAAATTGTACGTGAGGTGATAGCCCTATTCTATGCTTGTTCTCTAGCAACTGATACTTAACCCTGCTGCCTTCAATTCTCAAGGCATCATGTAGGTATCAAGGCTAGGCTAGTCCCTTATTTTTTTAATGTTATATACTGATAGAGGTGAACTGGCTGACACTAGATAAGCTAGCACAAACAGTGAGGAAGGAATATTTACAGATATATTTAAGATGCTTGTGCAGCATAGCAGTTCTGTATTGTTCAACAACAGCACTATCCTTCACTGAAAAATGAAACCATTCTTACCTGACAAGGTCCCGGTGAGCATGATCATGGATGAGTACAAACAGCGTGTGTGGATTCTGCAAAGAGTTTTGCAAAAAAGCTTTAAACTTTAACTGGGCATCGGTGTCAAGTTTTACAACATATTGTTCCACCCTCTCTTTTGTAAGATGTTCCTTCTCCAAGCCAAGCTCTAATAAAACACCTAAAGAAAGATATTGCATGTCAGCTAGCTGAAATGAATTGGCATTACTGTTCTTTTCTGCCTATTGACACCAATCAGCACCTGAATGCCAGAGGTGGAAGAGGGTTTGCTGATACGTCACTTCTGAAGGAGGCACACATATCAGGAAATCTACTTTCTCAAAGGAGCCCAAGTCAAGGTTTTGGGTGCTGGAATCTGCAATGGAGCAAACGTGAGAGAGCAATTTCTGGGCCACAGTGAGCTGGAAAGGGCGGATCTGATGTCGCTCAAGGTTATAACCTAGTCGAAAAAAAGCAAAAAGATGTGAGAAAAATGGGCTTTGATGTAATTCATTACTTATTTAGACTCCTAAATTGTGAGATGGACATTCAGTGTCAAGCCCCTTGGAAAAAAGGGTAGGAAGGACACAAATATTTTAAGAAGATATCCTTATAGGTTACATATATACAACACATACTTGTACACACAGCTGCTCCAGTTACATCCAGGGCTGCTGGTTTATTTGCAGAAGCAGAGAGAGATGATGATATGTGGGCTCTATTTTCTTGATAAAATTTATCCAACAAAACATCGATGTCACCATCTAGCAAAATAAAAAAATATCTTTTTTGCGTTAAGGTACGGAACCATGATACCACTTCAGGAATAGTAGAGTTGCACTAAAGCAGTGGGATATTCATGAACATTCTAACTCTTGAGGAAGGAAGTTGCTACAGATTACAATTACAGAAAGGTGCTTCTGTGTGATAATATTTGATATTCAGATATTATGATAAAACCTAACCACATCATATCTTAGGATGTTGCATAAACCAAGTCATTTTATGTTAATTTTTAATTTTATGCTTTCAAATTGGTTCCAGCGATTGTCTTTTTCAACACAAGTTACAGCTAGGGACTGGGCATTTTCAACTGAAGCACATCATGAAGGGAATAAGAGTGAGTGAGTGAGTGAGTGAGTGAGTGAGTGAGTGAGTGAGTGAGTGAGTGAGTGAGGAAGGAAGGAAGGAAGGAAGGAAGGAAGGAAGGAAGGAAGGAAGGAAGGAAGGAAGGAAGGCCGACCAGCCATGGAATTCTAAGAGGAAACAGATCCATATAAGATAGATATTTAATCTAACAGACAACTTGGCTTTTAATCTAATGCACTGTATCAATAGCAACTAAGTATGAAAGGTATTTCAGACTTTACTATCACCTGTCCTGGCATCAGTTGGCAAATAATATTGTCTGAACGTAAGTGAAAGATTCATGTGAACAGAACAAAAAAAAGCCCACACAGGGATCATAAGCAAAGAGCTGAAGAGGAATCCTCACAGGGGGCTGAATTCCCACCACTGGCTTTACACTTGCAATTCTTGGCAACCTCTTTCTGCCACAGTGCTGATGTTCCAGTGCTGTACTTTGCTTGGCCAGTGTTCCCTGCAGCCAGCTAATGGGAAGTGGGAGAAAATGCCAGCCAGTTAGTGACCCAGCTCTACTTTTGTTCTTCCCTTGTCATATTTGCTTTTTACCATGAAAAAAATAAACTGTAAAACACTCTCTAAAGGTCCCATGGCATACCTGGGCAGAGAGAACTGAAGAATGCTCCAAGAACTTCTGCTTTCCCAGTAACTAGCTCATAACTAACTTCTTTCTGATATTCTGCTGGAGTGAGCATGCTTTCAGAGAGTATTCTTGCCTGGTATTTCCCTAAAAGATGGAAAAAGGGAAGAAGAGGCTGTTAAATGCAATGCCACTCCTATGCAAATATAATATAACTGAATCAAAGAATAGGGTTTTTTCCCCCAGATCCAAGAGCATGAAACAAGTCTGAAACCCTCCAGATTTGAGAACAACCTCCATATTCTCCATATAGAAGAATCAATTTGTGGTCAAAAGCATTTGAGGGGTACAGTTTGGGGAATAAAGACCTAATGGAATGTGAAAAACCAACTTTGCTGATGTTAAGTAGATCTGGATCTGGTTGATATCTGGATAGAGACTGCCTAGAACCCAGAAATATTTAAGTTCCAAGAAGGAAAGGGATAATACATTATAAATAATGATTCAGCTCTTTTTCTCACTATCTTTGGATCAGCAGAATTAAGGCCCAAGAGTATTCAAAGAATCAAAAAGAATCTTTAGATCTGCAGTTTAATTTTGTTGCTCAGTTTTCTCTGATCTTGAACCAATTTTGGTGCTCCTAAAAATAAGCCTAGGATTTACTTTCTTTTGAGACTGTCTTAAAGTGAATCTAAAGAATAAGAAATGCCACTTATTTAGTCATGTGTTGTAAAGGACCATTCATTGTTAAGTCTAAATAACTGTGTTTGCCCTATGAGTTACCTAACCACATACAACTAGATGGAGGATATTAGTATACAGCATCTTGCAACAATGATTTATTTACACGTTTATTGTATTTACACCATTCTTCAGAAAAATCACATTAAAGAAAATCTACAGAATACTACAAATAACATTATTAAAGCCAAACACATTCAAATCAACAAGCTGCAAATCATATAAAGATCCAAAAGCCTGGATGAGAAGGTGCAGCTTTCCTTCTTTAAGAGATCTTTCCCAAGAAAGAAAGAAAAAGACAGAAGAAGTACAGAGAAAAACAAGGAGGGATTATAAATGGGAAGTGATATTGTCTGGAATCTCAGAAAATACTATGAATGCAGCAAGAGGATAACATGATAAATTTCTGGTTTGGAAGAACTCCAATGTTCAGGTATGTGTGTAGCATGACCTTCCAGCCATGCTAATCTTGCAAAGTGAATATGCAGTCAATACTTCATTTTATGACAAAGCCATACAATAATATGTCACATTTATTAGCATGCATCTTAATGAGACTTCACAACATGACAAATAATCCAGATGAGAAAAATCAGTAAGGGCCTTATTATGGTTCTTTTAATAAAAAGTCAGTGGAATGTAGTTGATGTATTTCGCCTGCAAATGTTGGAAATTTACATTCTGCACCTCTTCTGAAATGAATCACAGAGCAAACTGATATTTCTTTCAGAGGCTGTCTGCCAAGCTGAAATGCTTCCATGATCTTTTTATGGGAGAGCAGCAGTGTCTGGGGGATGAGGTGGGCAAGAGGGAACTGTGATGCAAGCATGTGATAATACAAGCCCTGCCCAATTTCTGTGTACATTGCGACATTGCACATGCACCCAAAAGAGACGGAGCTTGAACCACAACACTGCACAACACCATTTGTGGAAAGTAGCAAGAGCCTTCAGATGCTGCTATAGGAGAACATAATGCGACTGTAAGGGATAAACAAGATATTCTTGTAGGATTACTCTTATATAAAATAGAAAGATTTGATATTGTATGTAGATCAGCCTGTGTATCCATAACCAAGGTAATGTGGATGGAATCCTTCCGCAACTACTGTTCAAAGGTCATACCTATTTTTATCTAGATAGAGAACAAACACTGAATCCAAGGCAAGAAAATAGAACACACTTGAAGCAGACCGCTTTGTATAGCTTCGTGAGAAAGTAGATGAAGTTCTCTGTATGGAGAGGAAATCTAAGGCTGTATGTAAAGTAAAAGAAAGAAGGGATGATAGGAGGAACAATTTCTATATATGTGCCTTATTCATTGCTAAGCAGGAAATACAACAAGTAAAACATTTTACTGGTCTCAGAAGGGACAAAATGCTGTAAGAGTCACAACAACCAAAGTGCTAGTACGCGTCATACTTTTCCTACACTGCTCACCTGTTATCACAATGCAAGAGTCTATGGTTTTGTTTCTACAAGCACATATGATCACCACATAGTTGGTCTTTGCCAGCTTTCCCTCGAGGAGCATCTTGAACATTTCTGAAAGCCCCTCAGCTAACGAACAGTTGCACTCAATGATGTGGACACTGTCATTGCAGGAGCTGGCTGCCAGTCCTGCTAGCCAGGGGAGCTGAGCTGATGTGACCGGGGCAATGGGGCCAGGAACTTGAGGAAAAGCCCGTGGAATGGCCTGTTGATATTGACGGATTTCAGAGAGATGCGTCTCCCGCCACGAGCGCATGAAGATCTGTTCCAAATCCTCAATCAAAGGTACCTGGTCTGAAGCTAGGGAAACATCAGAAAGGCAAAAAAGAGGATGAACAGGAGAGCGTCATCTGCTGTCCAAGCTACTCACTTCTGCTCTGATATCATAGTTCCCTTAAACTCATTATAAACATCAGATTGCTTTGGTTTCTATATATGGTCACGCTACTGACATCTACATCCAATGTAGATGAATTAATGAGACGCACAAATATTGTCAAAGGAAAAAGAAGATACAGGCTAGTATCATAAAAAGAAAATTTATGTGCAATATAAATACATTACTGCATTTTTTATTAGGATGTTTGTCATTAGAGAGAATGCTTCTTGTTTATCTCCAGAAGTTATAGGAGCAACTATTTCTCAAGTCCCACATTAGATACTATTGTCATAAAAAGTTTATTCTATCCTTACCATGAAATGGTATTTATTATATAATGCACAATAAATAAAGCACATATTATTTGTGTGCAAATTAGAAGTAGGCTACTAACATATGAACTATGCAAATGGTCCTTCAAGCTGTTGAAATAGCTCACGCTAGGGTTATTTTTTCCCATTTTTCCAGAATGTTTTCTTCTCAGAAGTAAGGAAATCCTGCTAAATTTATGCAATATGGGATTGCATCCCATAAATTGCACCCTTTATGTTAGGTTCCAACTCTTTCACAATACCTTTAAACCAAAATATTATATATGCAGGAAATCAGTGGAAACGATAAGGGTATCATTTCCATCAGTGTACATACACTGGACGGCTGTCTCTTTTACTGGGGCTACCCACTCCATGTACACCCAATTCAAATGAATAAAAAAAGTTTTCTATGTCAGTTTATGAAATCACTTTTTCAATCACAATTTGCAGAACTGACCATTCATAACAATATCCGAAATGTGATATTGACTGAAGAAACTCACCAAGCTGAACAAGGTAATACACCGTTAATAAGAGCTGCATTTCCTCTGAAATTGGCTGTACAGTGGAGGCTCCGTACGGTTCATAAGACCTAGACAGAGACTGTGCATTCTTATAACATGTATACAAAAGAGGGCTCACTATGACATCATTAAGGTTCCCACAAAGGTAAGGGAAGTTCCCATGCCCTGTTGAAGCAAAACATAACATAGTGGATCCCAAGTGCACAATGTAAAGAGACATAAATTTATGTGTTACAAGGTTAAAAAAAACAAGTTACACTTGTATTAAAGCTGTTGTTTTTTACATATAATTTTTTACCTTTAAATATGACTGGCTTCGCTTTATATATTTTAAGCAAATTTTCAGGAACTGAAACTGGCTCCCCAGAAGCCACTATCGGAGAAGATGCTGGTCCTACCAAAGTAGCTTGAGGTAAACAGGAGAGCCCTCCTCCTCCATCTGCAAAGCAGTTTAGGAAGTTTAAATTAATTGTTTTGTTTTAATTGTTTTAAACGTTGACATAAAAGAACAGGCAAAAAACAAAACCAAACAGCAAGGACAGGAAAGATATAGTCTATCAATTTTCCCAGAATTCCTAGAGTTATTTGGGAAAATAGAGTTCCCACACATCTTGAGGACACAGCATTGAGGCCTTTTTAAGTATCACTAGCTTTCACCCTGAAATCACTCTATTTTCTCCCTTCTTCCCTCCTGCCATTACTACATTCCTCCTGTTCTTACATCTCAGTCAACCAATTCTATATTGCCTCCATCCAGCCTCCAGTCCCAACTCTGTGGTCCTCCTAACATAGCACACTTTCATCTTCATCCTCCTATCCCAATAGAAGATGAGGAACACCAACAAGAAGCAGACAAAGTTGAGGTATTTTAACTATAATTACATTAGTTTACTAAGTAATTAATGATAAGAATTTCTTAATAACTTGTTTAAAAATTACATGATAGTGCCTGGGACTATACCTGAGGTATCGTTTAGTAAAATCTGACATTTGCTCAGCTTTAAGAAGTAACAGATACATAATGCATCTTTACAGCTGAATAGCTAAGGATTGCAGAGTGAATTCAGTGAACTTCAACTCCAAAGCATGGGTACACATATCTTTATTCTTTCACATTCAGAGACTATATAGTAGACACAGCCCATTATATAAGAAAGGGTTTGTAAGGAAGTTATACAGAACATTTTGGTCTGCTAACTTTCAAACAGGAATCCAGTCAGAGCCTATGTACTAGAACCCTACCCCTAAAAAAATAATCTTTGCTTACCATTTTTATTTCTAGTTGGGATTTGTGAGTTGGGCTGCAAATTCCAGGCTTCGTTAGAGGAGGGAGACTCTGGTGACCATCCTTTGTGGCGTTTTTTTGGAGGCCCTGGATTTGTTAAAGTGCCTAGATAACAATAAGAATCCCAGAACTACTTTTTTGTTTCCTTGGTGAAAGCACATACGTGAAAATTTGCATTTCATACTTTAAACCCCCCTGGGTTTTCCTTTTCAACAAGCACAAGGTGGTGTAAAAAAACCAATGGCATATTAAAGACTAAATATCAATTCAACAGACTATTAAGCAATTTTTAAACAGTTTAAATAGTAGAGATAAAAGACTAACTACAGACATATATTAGGTAAGAACTGGATGTTACTGTACAAATTCTGTGCAGCAATTGTATCACATTATTTTTAATAGGAGGGTCTTTTTTATAGATACGGTTTTATGGTATGGAGTCCATGTAGGATCAGCAGTAAAGAAGTGCCATAATAAATAACCAAATAACAGATGCTGCAATACATCTTAAATGTGTCCTGTTTCATGCATACAGTCCACTTCTACCTCAGACTGAGAATAAGGGTTTAATTGTCCAGTTTCATTCCTGTAATTTTAACTGGACACCAAAGGGCATCACTTTCAATCTCTAATCATTTTTTATTTTCTCACTGTTTCTTCTACCTTTCCTTAATAAAAAACATCTGCACAATGCCTTTTGACTGATAATAATAGGGGTGCTTGTTTCAGAATTGTGCTAGGACGGTAGCAGCCAGTGGCTTATTGACTATCAGGTGTGCAGCCTAGCTTTTTCTGTTTTGATTTTGTGTAGCCGTGCTTTTTAATTTTGCAAATAACTTCACCTTTACTACATGCCATTTAAACTTGCAACCTTCCCAGACTTTTTTAAAAATGCTTCAACACATCTTGTTCGACCCAGAACTTCTCAAGTTATCACTTTTTGGTTTGGAAGTCTCACTTTGGGTTGTCCCCTGCCTGGGACCCACAAGAGGCAGAGCCAGTCAGGTCATGACATCATCATAACAGTTGAGGCTGAGACTTTCAGCCCAAAGTTTGAAGGGGCAGCAGGTTTCCAAAACTTTTGACCTTGTCCATTCAAGGGGCCTTCAGGCCACAAATAGGATGCTGGGAAGGTCATTTAGTTTGCCAGCCTCTGGTTGAAATGGAAAAAAAGCAAGAGTACACCTTCCATAACAAGCATGGGTTAATATACATAGGTTTTCCCTGTTGTTTTGCTCCCTGAATAACCAAAAGAAATCCCTTTTATTTATTTCACAACTCTTCCGCATGAGGGCAGCATACACTGCTTGTATTGTAGCTGACCCTTCATTTGCCTTTCTCTAGCAAATTCACAAAGAAAGGCCAGAGAAGTCCATGTCATATTTTGGAATCAGTTTTATAAAAGCAATACATTTCCATAAATCCTAATACCTTATAAGGGAAAATGATCTGAGATGAGTTTTCAAGTAAACAAAAGTTTTGGTTCTACCTACTGCTGAGCAGGCAAAGAAAGGAAATAGAGCTTTCTGGTAGAAACAGTCCTGCTATGTATTGTCCTAATCTGTACAGGACTTTTATTTAGTTGGATCTGCTGGATCTGGAAGACACAAGGAAATCCCAGGACTGTAGGCTAGATTGAGAAGCCAACTGCCTCCCCCCACCCAAAGCAAACAAGCAGACTCTGATAAGAAGGCAGTGGCAAACCATTTTATGGCTGAGTGGCAAGGTTTAAAAACTTCTGAGTAACATGGTATTAACTCCTTGGCAATTTGAACTATACTGCCAACATGAATATAGGATGAGCAGTTTTGATATTTGTATTTAACATTTGAATATATTGACCTTACATTGTCTGGTGTTTCTTTTTCACAGTGTACAGCATTTGATTGATTGCTTGATTGATTGATTGGACTTATATGGCTGCCTATCTCATACAATGACTCTAGGTGGCTCACAACAATCCATAAAACACAGTTAAAAACAACGGTACCCTTCCCCCCAAGCGCCAGAACAAACATCCTAGCACTGCAACCCCCATCCTAGCCCAATGCTTGGGGGAAGAGCCAGGTATTCATAGCCCTCCGGAAGGCTAAAAGGGTAGGGGTCCCTCGGATCTCAGGTGGGAGGCTGTTCCAAAGAGCTGGAGCAGCCACCGAGAGGTCCCATCAGGTGGCAACATTTAAGGGAGGGGACCTGGAGCACAACCACCCTATCTAACCTAGTAGGATGGGCAGATACCCTCAGAGAGAGGTGGTCCCGCAAATGCACACGTGCACAGACATGTGTACATTATGTGGAGGGAAGGAGAGAGAAAGTGCATCAAGGAAAAGGTTTTCCTTTGATGCCAAAGGACATAAAAGCAGGTGCGAGATAAACTTCTTGGAAGCCACAGTATTTCATAGGTGGGCTGTTTTTACCAGGAAGCTCCTCTCTCACATCACCACTTGCCTCTCTTCGTGTGGCAGGCAGACCCAGAGAAGAACTTTTCCATGTGCTGGCAGGCTTATATTGCGAAGGCAATACTTCAAGACACCTGGCTTCAATTTAAAAGGGCTTTAAAAGCAAGGTCCCACATGTTGAACCGTGCTTGAAAACAGATGGCTAGCAGAACTGTTTTTATATTTTTTGTTGTTGTTCAGTCGTTTAGTCATGTCCGACTCTTCGTGACCTCATGGACCATAGCACTCCAGGCCTTCCTGTCCTCCACTGTCTCTCGGAGTTTACTCAAATTCATGTTCATTACATCGGTGATGCTATCTAACCATCTCATCCTCTGCCGTCCCCTTCTCCTTTTGCCTTCAGTCTTTCCCACTATATCCAGTGATGTTTGTCTGCTGGTGAAAAAGACCCTGGTGAAGAAACAGTTTTTCACCTTCTTCCAATAGCAAGGGAAATGTCCACTGTGTGAATGCAAGTCCACACTTGGTTTAGCCCTGAACACAATTCCAGAGCCTGGAATACATAAACATATATTACACAAACAAAATAAGATACCTAATGCTGATGGTTTTGTCATGGGAGGTAAATTGCTTTTTAGTGAGTGTTGATGGGAACAGTCTTTCCCATTGTAGGCTGGATGGCAAGCTGCTGATGGGAGGTGATCGGGAGCTGTGTCAATGTGAAGGAAAGAAAACAGTCAGCAGTGTAATGCTTTTTCATACATAAAGTTATACAGCTGAGTGGATGGAACATGTGCTTCATCCTTTAGCTTACCCCTTTAAATATGCAATGGTGCCTTTGTACTAAATTCACTAGAATTATATCTGTTAAACAGACATTCAGAGTTCTAGATTATTAGCTGGGGGATCAAAGAAATGTGAGTTGGCTGAGAGAACCACTATGATATACCTATATAGCTAAAGAACTTGAGTACATAAATAAGTTTTCAAGATAATGTATGGAACTTTCTCCTTCATGTTTTAGAGCTTCTAGAAATATACATTGCTCCAGTCAACTCTGAAAAGTGGTAAAAGCTAAGATCTTCCTTCTTATTAGCAATAACAATCTGCTAGTTAACAATTATTATTATTATTTATTAAACTTGTATGCCACCTGACTCCCAACAACTCTGGGCAGCTCACAACAATCAACAAAATTACAATAAAACTGATATGAGATTTAAAAATGGCAAGAACAACATACAGGAAATTATTTTATCTTGTAAGAGTAGTGTTAGTTTGATTTTAGCCATCTTTAATATTCTAACTCTACTTTAGCTATATGTCTCTTCCCTTTCTAAGATATAAGAGAAAGGAAAGAGTTTGTTGTTTATTCGTTCAGTCGTTTCCGACTCTTCGTGACTTCATGGACCAGTCCACGCCAGAGCTTTCTGTCGGCCGTCACCATCCCCAGCTCCCCCATGGTTGAGTCCGTCACCTCCAGAATACCATCCATCCATCTTGCCTTTGGTCGGCCCCTCTTCCTTTTGCCTTCCACTTTCCCTAGCATCAGCTTCTTCTCCAGGGTATCCTGTCTTCTCATTATGTGGCCAAAGTACTTCAGTTTTGCCTTTAATATCATTCCCTCAAGTGAGCAGTCTGGCTTGATTTCCTGGAGTATGGACTGGTTTGATCTTCTTGCAGTCCAAGGCACTCTCAGAATTTTCCTCCAACACCACAGTTCAAAAGCATCGATCTTCCTTCGCTCAGCCTTCCTTATGGTCCAACTCTCGCAGCCATAGGTTACTACAGGGAATACCATTGCTTTAACTATGCGGACCTTTGTTGTCAGTGTGATGTCTCTGCTCTTAACTATTTTATCAAGATTTGCCATTGCTCTCCTCCCAAGAAGTAGACGTCTTCTGATTTCCTGGCTGCAGTCAGCGTCTGCAGTAATCTTTGCGCCTAGAAATACAAAGTCTGTCACTGCCTCCACTTTTTCTCCCTCTATTTGCCAGTCATCAATCAAGCTCGTTGCCATAATCTTGGTTTTTTTGAGGTTTAACTGCAACCCAGCTTTTGCACTTTCTTCTTTCACCTTCGTCATAAGGCTCCTCAACTCCTCCTCGCTTTCAGCCATCAAAAGGAAAGGAAAGAGAAATATAGCTAAATCTATATTTCACCATTTGCTGTACCTGCCTATACTTTTCTATCCTCAAAAAACGTATTTGTTTCCATCATGCTGGTACCTGATTCACACACTGCCTCTTGTTCTTTAAATTTCTCATCTCTCTCTTTTTTGGGATGATTCAGTCATGGTTTTTCCAGGTTTCCCTTTCCTCTCAACCCATTCACTCTTCCTCCATATTTGTTTTCTGATTCAATCCTCAATGACCAAACCATCTCAATGTATTTCTTCCATGTCAGTGATTCACTTTTGTATTCAGCCCACAGTAATGCAGCCTCATTCATTTGTCCCCTTTACAACATACACTCCTTAGTAATCCATTCATACTGCATTTAACTTATTTTTATGTTGATTTTGATTCAGATTCAGATTCATACTCCTCCCAGCATTATACAATTTCCTTTCATTGAAAATCATTAAGTTTCTCAGCCGATGTATGCAGCATCTGCATACAAAAGTACATAAACATTCAAGTACCCAGCCAATAAACTTTTAACATTGCCACACTTTATCCATAAATACATTAAACAACTAAGAGAACATTCTACATTCTTGTTCATTCTCTGTCCAACGTTAATCATTCACTAAGCAACCAATTTACTCTCACACAGGTGTTTTTACTTCCATCATACGCTGTTTTTATTGCATTTAGTACCAAACCTTTAGTTCCACAGTGATGCAGAATATTCCATATTTTAATATTGGATAATATTTGATATTAAAATATGGAATATTCTGCATCATACACTTTCTCTAAATCAAAAAATGTACAATGCACTTTTTCACATTTGCAAATCTCACAAACTACTAAATGGGGAAAGTGTTATTTTATTTAATCTACTCACTGACCTCTGAATGAACATGGATTATTTTTAGTCATCTAAGAAAGTACATCCTACTAGGGCAGGAGACGTTTTCTGAGGACTGAATAAATACTTAAATGTTATTTTAAGAAGTGAGCTAGCCATCTAGAAAAGTTCCCATCAACCAAAATGAGTGCATTAAAAAGGCTTACGTTGTTCTCACCATTATTATTCCCATTGTCAGGCCAGCAACCAAATGGCCTCTGTCAACTTGTGCCATGTAAATTTGTTAACAACTTTTTCCAACCTGGCAATAGATAGCGGGACTGTAATTTCCAGAATTCCTAGCCAGGTAGTCCTGTGATTGGCAATTCATAGTGCAGATCCAGGGAGCCCTAGCACTGGTAGAAGCTAAGGGCACTTATGCTCCACCACCATTATCATTCCTCAAATCAAAGAACCCACTAGCCAAGGTTTTGTAAAGATGATCCTGATAAAAGAAATGGACCCAATTCTTTTGCATTCATGTATAATTAGTCCCTATCTCTTCAATAGAGGACCAGCCCTACAAAGCCTTCCCTTGGCTTGGCTTTTTCTGCCTGCCTCCTGCCTGCCTGCCAAGAGAAGCTGTGAGGCAAGAGTTCTCTCCAATGGAGAGACTGAGTCACAGCATCTCCATACTTAGACACATGTCAAAAGCCCTGACTTCACAGCAGTTTCACAATACCACAGCTGACCTAGAAATAAGTTAGCTCAACTCTCTCTCACTTTGTTAGTATTGTGGGACCAAAGAGATCAAGAGCTGCTTTCAAACTGGCAAATAATTGTTGTGTGGAAGTGTTTTACTTTTCAAAGAAGTTATTGCATATCAGACAATTCTTGGCAGTAAATATGCTGAAACAGAAATCTGGGAACTATGCGTCCATGGTGCACCACATGTGTTTGACACTCTTAAGACTTCTAGATAACATGCTAAACCAGGTCAGTTTAAGAACCATCAGCTGCATATGCAATAACACTCTAACCTTGGTTAATCTTGGTTAGTTTTATTTATTTATTTGTGCCCTTGCCTATAGAGCAAATCCAGCCAGTTTGGCTAGTTTATGATTTAATATGTTTTACAAAGGTGCCAAAATGGATTAATTCAGGTATCAGATTAAGTTCATTCCACAGTGGTGATAAATAACAGGCAAGGTTCATATATTGCCCTAAGCAATTTGGGTTCATACAAAATGCTAAAGCCATGCTGTTTTTTCGATCCATCCCAGTTGTTCTGACATGCAAGCAAAGGAAAGTGCAGAAAGTAACATTAGAAAGAAAACTTAATACTTACCTGTTTGATGAATTCCAGCTTGACCTACTGGATGTGCTGCTAGAAATGGTTCGTTCATAACAGTTGCTGTGGAGCCTGTATTCTCTGGAGGCTGAAACAATGTGTTGGAACAAGTGCTCGATGAGGATTGTCGATTTCTGAATTCTAAAAAAAAAATGAGATGCTTTTTATCCAGGGAGAATGCTCACTTTGTTTTTGCAAATCTTTTCTACAATAGCTGAATTTTACATGTTAACACAAGCAGATTCACATGCATTATTACTTCAAAGAAGGGACTCATTAGTTATTATTCATTTCTGAGAAGTGTTCTTTGTATCATTCATTTCATTTAATTCATCTTCATATCAATAAATATTTTGCCCAATCCTGTCTCCTCCAGGAATGGGGGAAGACTGAACGCGCCATCTGTTCATACAGTCTGGTCCAGTCTTATTTTGAAAGCATACTGGGAGTCTATAAGTGTTGATGCCTCCCCCAGCCCATCTACTAAGGGGCTGTTTAAGTAAGAGGCTTTATAGTAGATACTTCCACTTTTTTTTAAAGTGTTTTATTGGGCTTTTAACAAAATGTCAAGGATCTTTGGCATCTTAGAGTTATTTCTAAGGAGTTCTATGTCAGTAACCTCTAAACTTTCCAGAGACATTCCAGAACTTTAAAAGGACAGCTACATTATCTCACCTGCCCCCTTCCAGCAGATTGCAGAGCCTTTGGTAAGTGTGCCCTGTGCATTCCTGACCAGATAATACTTTAAGTGTTTCTGTTTCTTGGGCTGAGTGGTCAGCTTTAGATTGATATGATTAGAAAACTCAGTGAAGTAGCAGAACCCTTTCTTGCCACAGCCAACACAATTGCCAGAGAAACCTGATGAAATAAACAGTGCACAGAGATGAGGTGAGATAAGTCTATTAGTCCAGATAATGTACTTCAGTCTGTTTGGAATGGCTTTAACAAAACGAGTGCCAGCTCTGAACACGAAGAGAGACATATATGGACACCAGACAAAATAAAAATAAAAAACCTGTCTTTAATACCCATCTTATTTATTTCTTTTAGGGTTTAATGAAAACTTGGGCGGAAACATCACGTATCTTGGATGGCTAGCCAGGCAGGTCAATGGATAATGGAAATGGGGGGAAAAGGAAAGAAATTAGTATCACAGAATAGCCACAAGTTTGATTACACTTTTAAGATGTTTATGACCTAGATAATTTGAGAACTATCCATTATTAAACTTTGGCACATAGCCAACACACAGCTAGCTCACATGACGGAAAGGCAGCAATGTATCTTCTTCCATACTGAGAACAGGCTCTAATGCTACCGGTCTACAAAAATAAAAAATAATATTGTGGGTTGAGGTTCAGGAGCCATTTAAAATTATTTCCATGATAAATAGATTCTATGTTTAATTCCAGGTATTGTATCTGTTTACCACCTGACCACACAATACAGGCTGAGAGATGCTGAAAGCAAGTTTGCAGCAGAGGGCGGGCTGTGCATAAAGCTGACTGGCTGGTGTTCCAGTGATGTCACAAAGAACTAGTTTTTTTTATTAATGAGAACAAATAGATAAACCAGTAAAAAAATTTCACCTAAAAGAATCCTTAAAAGGCAGAACTAAGTGGAATTATGCTGTACATTTCCAAAATTGCTACAATGACACAATGTTTTTTTTTTCCACATTTGGACTGTTGTTTTGCAAACCTCCATATGGAATAAAAATGCTTCAGAATAATTGCAGGCCCATTTTCCACATTTAGGAGAGGCTTTCTAAAATTATTCTACAGCCAAATTGTACTGGCATGACATTTTTGAGCAATTCAGCAAGTCAATGTTAGCCATATGTCATGCCCAGCTATACACAAGCATCTGGACCCAGCACAAGGGATAGGAAGAGCAGCCTCATTTTGTAAGCAAACTAAATAACAAGATTTTCCATATGCACTGTAGATAAAGCAGAGGTCACAGAAGCCAAACCAGCCAGAAGGTGCTCCAATTTATCTCTGTCATATGGCGGAGACCTCGAGATGGCTAGAAATCAATATTTGTAGTCCAACTGATAAAGGCCTTTCACCCCTAGGTCATCAGTTCAAAACCAGCCCAGATCCACAGTGACCAAAGGTTGGGAGTGTTCACTGGTCTATGTTAATTTTATTTGGCCAATTCTGCCAGACCACATCTGAGGCGCTATCGTTCCTCTTGGTGCTCTGACCTTTCAAGGCAGGGCCAAGGACCTGAATAAGCCTTTTATTTTTAGATGCACTCCACCTGTGCCCAGGCTGTTTTTATTATTTCACTGCTCTGCCGAGTTTTGCTGAAAATATCTGAAAATAGTGGGTTCCTATGATGCTGTCATGCACTATAAGGGGCTTCCTTTTGGACAAAAGGTGGATCTTTTGCTCTTCTGAAATGAGTAGGAAACCAATAGAAGAAATTAAAAGTATGATGTTATGATCTAAAAAACAAAGAGTTCAACCCTGGACAAACAATTATAAGTAGCATGAAAAATTCACCTCTCTGTATAAGTGAACAAGCATAAGTGTCATTTGGAGAACTATTTCAAAATTTGGACTTCATTTATCAGTTGATATGCTTAATTTCCCATTCCCCCCCCCACACACACACTATTAAGTAAACTGACTTAAGTATTAGCAATTCAATTGTGCAACATGACATGAATATGTATGTAAGACCAGTTCTGTCCAGTACCTCAGAGATGTATGCTTTTGTGGGCCTTTTTTCTTCTTGCATATAATAAAAACATATTATTAAAAAAATCTGAAATGATCATGCTAGAATGTGGTAATAAGCAACAACCTAGAAAAGGTCCCTTCTATGGATATATTTATTGTGTAATCAACTAAGTAGCTAAATGGAACCTCCAGGACCAGAGGCAGCATACCTGTGAATACCAGTTGCTATAAGCAAAGAGTACGCAGGAAGCAACTGATGCCCTTGTATCTTACCTTGTGACTCTTCTTAAACAAAATTAGGCTAGCCACTGGGGGAAAACAGATCCTGGACTAGAGAGAATCCTTATGTTTTTAACTATTATATTCCAAGAATGGATGAATTCTATTTCATACCTACACTAAAAATTTTGGATGTTCCAAAGAAATGTGTAACTGTAGCCAATTTTTAGATAGTTAACATGACATAGAAGAGTCATACTAGTAAGATTGTCCACTTCTGTGCATCTGTATTTTGCACAGAGATTTGTCTACAGCCTGTGCATCTATTTGTCTAATAGATAGTAATACATATATTCATGCTCTGAAAAGCTGAACATTGTGCAAAATGCACAGAAATAAGCCACACCATTTTTTTTCTGTGTGACAACTATCATTGCTCTCAAGTGTCCAAGTAGTGGCTTCAACTTGACGGACTCTTTCAGCTTTGGTTGCTATCTCAGATGTATTTTTTGACACATCTGGTATATCAGCTACTGCTTATGTATCTTTGAAATTAGATCATTTAAATGTGTTCCATATGAGCTTAAGTTTGAGAAGACAGCTGATCCAAAACATGGTTGCATGATTCTAATTTAGCACTAGCTACAATAATTCATATTACACTTGTACTGATTATCAATTTCTTCCCAGACTAAATTTAAAATTATGACCTTTAAAGTCAGAGAATGCATATACCTTATCAATCTCCTTAGGCATTTTGATCATCTCTTAGGATCTCATAGAAACATTTTCTATTACCTGCCTTAGCTGAAGCTAAATGACATCGAGAAAGGAATTCTGGAATTTTCTTCCTCTCACACAACTATTTTTTCTGTTTTTTTCCCCACGCAGATTGGGGGGAATTAAGTTTTAGTCTTCTGCTACTTTATCTTACGTTGTAATCCTAAATTATTTTTATTATTAAATAGTCATTCTTGCTTTACTGAAATTTCGTATGAAATGTTACAGATGTTAAGGACCCTGTGGGCCCAGGATTAAGAAGGTGAGGTAAAAATATGTGTTATTGTTGTTGTTAACAAGATCAAGTAACATGGCCCACTTCTACCTTCACTGAGAAAGGTAAAAGACCAGCAGAATATAAAGTTGCCATTATATGAAACCTTCATAGGACAGACAGAATCTGTGAATGATCATGGAGATCACAGAATTTTCCCTTAAGTATCTTCAACTAACTTTTCACTTAATGGAAAAGCACTGGTTACTATGTGGCCATGTCCAGTACTGGAGTAGTTTACTATTGTCTCTTTTGAGGATGTTTTTAGATTTGCCAGTTTAGTCTACAGTTCCAATATTTCTTGACCTTGTCCAAAGCTGCTTAGCTTTTTCAAGATCAACCAAGGTCAGCTAGGTAGGGCTACCTGCTATGATTCTTAATAGAAACAGCAGTGCAAAGAAATTGACTAAAAATTATACATGATTTCCATGAGCCTATGGTACGCTCCATAGGGGCGTGGTGGCTCAGCGGGTAAGACGCCAGGCTTGTTGATCGGAAGATCGCAAGTTCAGAGGTTCGAATCCCTAGCCCGTGACGGAGTGAGCTCCCCCACTCGCCCCAGCTCTTGCCAACCTAGCAATTCGAAAGCATGCAAATGCAAGTAGATTAATAGGTACCACTTCGGTGAGAAGGTAACAGCGTTCCGTGCGCGTCATGCCGGCCACATGACTGCAGAAATTGACTAAAAATTATACATGATTTCCATGAGCCTATGGTACGCTCCATAGGGGCGTGGTGGCTCAGTGGGTAAGACGCTAGGCTTGTTGATCGGAGGTTCGAATCCCTAGCCCCGCGTGACGGAGTGAGCTCCCGCACTAGCCCCAGCTCTTGCCAACCTAGCAATTTGAAAGCATGCAAATGCAAGTAGATTAATAGGTACCACTTCGGTGAGAAGGTAACAGCGTTCCGTGCGCATCATGCCGGCCACATGACTGCGGAAATTGACTAAAAATTATACATGATTTCCATGAGCCTATGGTACGCTCCATGCACAATGTGAAGGTACCCTGCAGTGTTTAATTTGTCCTCAGAAATTAATAAGCCTTCTTAAGAGTGGAGATAAACTGTCCAAATGAAGCTTTCTGGATTGGGAGAAAAAGCTTGGCTGTTTGCACCCAAAAAGGAGAAGAGATGAGAAGTGAAGAAAGAAACAGTGGAGAAATTGGAAGTCTTCCACAGGAAAAGCTCCAGAAAACTATTCTACTTCTAAGGCATCATCACTGATGGCAGAGGTGAGAGAACTGCCCATATCAGCTTTATTCAGGCAGCTGTTTAAGACCATTTTATTCCCATTAAAGCTTTTTTTAATGCTTCAGTTGGTTTTCACAGCAAATTTCATACACTTTTGACTTTACTATTTTACCTTGCTTCTTTTATTGCTGTTTTTATTATATTGAAGAGCTTTAAATGTCTGTGTTTGAGTCACAGCAACAAAATTAACTAATTAATTAAACTGTAAGGCGATACATACAGAAAACAAGTACATATGATGATGTCTTACTGCTTCAAGCAGAGCTCCAAAACTTATTTCTGTTAATGGTTCTAATTTTAAGAGGTATGTACAAAGGCCATTTGACAGCTTCCAGTTTCATGTACAATACTTTCCCTACCTCATTCCATTGATTCCGAGACCAAAAAAATGCAGGACATGGTTTGCAGAACAGGAGAGCCAACTCCAGAATAGTCATTTGAAACACACACACACACACACACACACTCATATGACCAATGCATGTCACAGAGGCAGGGAACTGGAACCCAAAGCAATCTTTTTAAACAAAAGCATAAATGAACCTTATTTATGCCCTTCAGGCACGTCACTGGCTTCTCATGAATAGGAACTGGAAAACAAAAAAGTCTGCTCAAGAAATTACTTAATGCACAGATATGTTGCCTTGCGAGCTCCTGGATGCCTCCAGGCACATCCACCATCCAAAGTGCAGTCAATTAACAAATGCTCCAAAGACCTTTTTTGGCTAGTGCACGTGTTTCCTACTGCAAGTATCTTCCTTCAAAGTTTTCAACCAGAACAAATAAGCAGAATGATCCCCTCGGGAAACATGCAAGCTGAACTATTGAAAATAAGAGTTCAGATGAGATAGTAAAATGTCACTCCATCCCAGCATAATTTAAGATAATTTACTTATGAAAGGTCTTAGCCAGATCATTTTTAAGCTGGCTCTGAAGCCGCCCTAGACATGTCCTTAGGATTACTCAGATGCAGAGCTAAACTCTGTTCAGCGATGTGGATATGGATGCATGTTTCTGGCTTGTGAATAAAAGATACTGTACCTTCACTGACAGAGCTTGAAAGTTTGTATGTGGGCAATCCCACACAAGCTCTATGCAAAGGACTGTTATACAGAAGTGACCGTGAAGCTCTATTATTGAACCAAGTCACGCATTTTCCAAACTGCAAGCCTAGCTCCAGGGAATGAAGCAAACCAAAAGACACCTAGCATGCTGCTGGCATAAGATGAGGAGAGATTCTGACCAAGCCTGGGTTAAGAGCCCATATTTTTCCTCCATCCTCCCTTCCAATGAAGCCAAATCTCTCTTGACAGATTCAGTCACATTTCCCCCCACGTCCTTGAACATCTTTGCAGTATCTTTGGTGTAACTCCCTTTTCTGTCATTTGCTCTGTCAAAGATCCTCCTCTCTTTCTGCAAGTTTTGCTGCTTTCCTTTTGTTGTTCAGTCGTTTAGTCGTGTCCAACTCTTCGTGACCTCATGGACCATAGCACGCCAGGCCTTCCTGTCCTCCACTGTCTCTCGGAGTTTACTCAAATTCATATTCGTTACATCGTTGATGCTATCTAACCATCTCATCCTCTGCCGTCCCCTTCTCCTTTTGCCTTCAGTCTTTCCCAGCATCAGGGTCTTTTCCAGGGAGTCCTCTCTTCGCATTAGGTGGCCAAAGTATTTGAGCTTCAGCTTCAGCATCTGTCCTTCCAATGAGCAGTCAGGGTTGATTTTCTTTAGGATTGACTGGTTTGACCTCCTTGAAGTCCAAGGGACTCTCAAGAGTCTTCTCCAGCACCACAGTTCGAAAGCATCAATTCTTCGGCGCTCAGCCTTCCTTATGGTCCAACTCTCACAGCCATACATTACTACTGGAAAAACCATAGCTTTAACTATACGGACCTTTGTCGGCAAGGTGATGTCTCTGCTTTTTAATATGCTGTCCAGGTTTGCCATAGCTTTCCTCCCAAGGAGCAAGCGTCTTTTAATTTCATGGCTGCAGTCACCGTCTGCGGTGATCTTGGAGCCCAAGAAAATAAAATCTGTCACTGCTTCCATTTCTTCCCCTTCTATTTGCCAGGAAGTGATGGGACCAGATGCCATGATCTGAGTTTTTTTAATGTTGAATTTCAAGCCAGCTTTTGCACTCTCCTCTTTCACCCTCATCAAGAGGTTCTTTAGTTCCTCTTCACTTTCTGCCATTAGGGTGGTATTGTCTGCATATCTGAGGTTGTTGATATTTCTCCCGGCAATCTTAACTCCGGCTTGTGATTCATCCAGCCCGGCATTTCTCATGATGTACTCTGCATATAAGTTAAATAAGCAGGGTGATAATATACAGCCTTGTCATACTCCTTTCCCGATTTTGAACCAGTCGGTTGTTCCATGCCCGGTTCTAACTGTTGCTTCTTGACCCACATACAGGTTTCTCAGGAGACAGGTAAGATGTTCTGGTACTCCCATCTCTCTAAGAATTTGCCACAGTTTGTTGTGATCCACACAATCAAAGGCTTTAGCGTAGTCAATGAAGCAGAAGTAGATGTTTTTCTGGAACTCTCTTGCTTTTTCCATGATCCAGCGAATGTTGGCAATCTGATCTCTAGTTCCTCTGCCTCTTCAAAACCCAGCTTGCACTTCTGGTAGTTCTCGGTTCACATACTGCTGAAGCCTAGCTTGTAGGATTTTGAGCATAACCTTGCTAGCATGTGAAATGAGCGCAATTGTACGGTAGTTTGAACATTCTTTGGCATTGCCCTTCTTTGGAATTGGAACTAGTAGCTATTTCTTTTCTTTAATTTATAATCCAGAAAGGAGAAGTAAAAATAAGAGGGAGGCTTCCCCCCTCCCCCTATCTCTGTATCCTTAACTCTTTGGTCCCATTCAGCACTCTGTAGTTCGATGGTAAGATGTTTTTTTGCAACTTTCCCTTATCTCTTTGTTTGAGAAAGCCAACCAATTGTTTTCTTTGGCAAATCTAAACAGTCCTCTTTCCCAGGGAGGCATTATTTATTTATTTATTTATTTATTTACTTATTTATTTATTTATTTCAAAAGTACTTTAAAGTAAATAATTCCAAATTCAACTGTCCCCTTAGTTGGTTTTAAATTTTCTTAATTCAGACACTTACTAAAAGCTTTTTGCTTTTAATTATTTTTAAGTCCTTATATTTCTTTCTTTGCTTTTAGCTTTAATACTTAATCCTGGTGGAAGGATCACTCACTGGGGTGGTATAGTTGCTCTGCTGCTCGGAAGACCTCTGTAGTTTTTAAAGTTGTTATATTCCAAATGTGCTTTAGAAAGTGGAGATTTGGACGAACCCAGTATTCTTAAACAGGCCCCGCTGAGGCTGTGACCATGATATTTCTTCCACGACTCCCGGTGCTCTTACTCACAAGTCATCTGCAGAGTTCTGCAAGTCTCCTCATGAGGAGCTGCCTTCCGCAGCACATGTGGGTGATCTCCCGGCTTCTCCTTATCTGGAGAGGCTCTACCGTCCTGGGCTTTCCATACAGTCACTGGTCTCTGCCTCAGACGCATGCCTGCTGTTCGGAGACGCATCAGTCTTCCATTTTCCCCCAGCCAGAAGTCTACTTCAGCCAACTTTATATCTCAATCCCTAAGTGATGCTGTGAAAGTGCTGTCCAGGTGCCTGGGGGCTGCCTGGGACTGGATGGGGAGGAACAAGCTAAAGATCTCAGCAAGACAAAGCAACTACCAATACCAGTCAGATTCTACTTTTAGCACTGGAAGGGGCTGCACTCCCCCAAACAGAGATGGTTCTCAACTTAGGGGTCCTCTCGGATTCACAGCAGGGGCAGTTGGGAGCTGTGGCCAAGAGGGCTTTCGCACAGCTCCATCCTGTGTGCTAATTGCAACCCTGCCGGGAATGGGAGGTGCTACTGACTGTTGCTCGATCTTTAGTTGCCTCTCGACTGGACTATTGCAAGGCACTCTAAATGGGGCTGCCCTTGAAGAGCATTCAGAAGCTACAAGTGGTCCAGAATGCAGCAGCTTGCATAGCTTTGGGTACACCTCATGGCACCCATGTAACACCTCTACTCTGAGAGTTGCACTGGTTGCCAGTTGGTTTTTGGGTGTGGTTCAAGATGCTGGCTGATACATTTAGCATGCTACATGGTTCAGGGCTTAGGTTTCTACAGAACCAAGGTCTCCCAGGAACACCTGCCCACTCAGTAAAGGGGGGAGGGACTGTGTGTGTCTCCTCATTCAGAGACTGCCATCTTCATGGGCCACAGAAGCAGTTGCCCATCCCCTGTATGGAACAGTATTACCCCAACAATTGCACAGTCCTCTCACTCCTGGCTTTCGAGGAATTAGTAAAACTTTGGCTGCTCCATCAAGCTATGGGGGCCAATTTGCAATACTGTACCTAACAATCTTGAGAAGGAACTGGCTTTATTCTTCTGAGTATGTCTTCCAGTGTTACATTGTTATTTGTTATTATAAGATATGATTTATTTTTTAAATTGGATTTTGTAGTGTTTTTAATCCCAGTTATGGATTGGAGAGTTGGATGTTGCTCAGAGACAGGTAACTGGAGTGGCCCATGAGACTTGTAAGTAAATAAATAAACTTCTGTTTCAGTTCTTTAAATCATGGGCATCCACAGAGCTAGCAGAGAAATGATGAAACACATGTGACAACATCATCATGCAAATGGTACAGTTTGCATTAGATATCATGATGCAGGGCAACACTGGTATAATAACATCACAGGGTGCATGTTGTCATTTTGGTGTCATCATGATTTGCTGCAGATGTCACAAATTTAAAAGTTTAGAAAGAAACTGAATTGAAGGGAATTAAAAATGTTCACTGAGTAAATAATGTAAAGAAGAAAGTGCACATAATGTAAAGAAGAATGTTGGTATGTATAGTTCCTGGGACACCAGTGTTCAATGAAACATACTCACAAATGTACATACAAATGTAGCTTTAGTTATTATTACCAAATGTTTCTTATTATCCTTTTCTCTTGTAGTTTAGCATGCAATTAACACATATACTACTTCCTCTGATTTAACAACCCTAGGAACTTTAAACTGTTAATAGCAGGAGCAATGAATGGGCTAAGTGGTTCAACACTACTCCCTGTATCTTTAAAATGACAACACATTGCTAATTTATAGCCCCTTTAATTCCTTTACTATTGCAGCCCAATTGTATTGTAACCCATCAAAGACAGCAAGATCTTACAGCAAAACATATTATTGCTAGACAAAGTTATCTACTCTGCCCCTTCCCACAGAGCTGGCAATAAACTGAAATCTCAAATTTATTTATATGGGTTCACATGGTTTTCCTTTGATTTTTATTGGCAGGCCTCTGAAGATCTTTGTTGCCTTGTAATACTACTAACAGCAACTCAAACATCAAACACTTTTACTGTCCAGTAAGAGGGATGAGCTGTATACAGTATGGAAAATAATATTTGAGTCTTCTAACAAAAGTTTCAAAATATACTCCAGCAAATTCACTTGAGAAGTAAGTGTGTTTTCTTTGAAGTTAAATACTAAATCTGAGTTGTAGCTTTTAAAATTCTTTTAATGGATTTGTTCAGCACCACCCTAGTTTCTTTCAGAGTTCACTCTGGATCGACAACTTCCACTCACAAAACTAATTTGACTAACGTCTATCTATCCATCACATCTTTATTTTGCATTCCTTCAAGGTAGATTTTTTATCCCATTTTTCCCCCTTCCACTCAGCCGGTCTGTAACAAAGGCAAGCTAGAAGAGAGAAAGAAAATGACAGACTAGCCCTAAGTCATCCTTCTTTTCCCTGTCCAAGGCCAAGGCCAAATCCAAGATCTACAGATACTGGCTCCTATCAGATTGACTTTCTTTCCAAGGTCAGATACACAAATGGCAACCTGGAGGTTAGACTGATGTGACAAGGATTAGGTTGATCAAACTATCATAAAATAATCATAAGCAAATAGACTTTTGGTTTCAATTCTGTACAGTCTGATTTGGAAATAGTATCTCTTGGTACGTTTCACATCTGGGTAAAAATAAATATATTTGCTTATTTACTTATATACAGTACTACCCATTAAAATTAAGGATAAGGCTACCTGGCAGGAGATTTATATTCCAGACTTGAAAGATCTACTGAAATTAAAGAGATTTAGTTTCAGATAAAAGTATTAGGTCAGGCCAGATTTAGAGTAACCTACAGGAGTTGTTAACAAACATATCAATGAACAATATAAATATTGTAATGAAAATTAAGACTAAAGTGATATTCAGAAACTAGAATGACTTCTGGGTTCCTAAGAACTATACCTCGAACAATAAGTAGTTTGCACACATCACATCTTAGAAGAAAAGAAGAATTCCAAAGCAGCAGAAAGGAAAACTCAAAAAAAAAGGGGGGGGGCAGTGGAAATGTGCAGAAACAACCCAGTAATTCAAGGTATAGTTCAGGCGTCGGTAAGACAACATGACCTAACAATGATTTTAACCTTGGACTGGAGTCAAGACATTCTTACAGGGTAAGAGGGTGTTCGCAGCACAAGGGCACATACTGTACTTTTTCAAGGATAAGATAGCAAATTGCAGAAAGTGAGGTTGTTCACCCATCCTAGTAATGTTGCTGAATGATCACCCTGGGAGTTACCAATCCCACTTACCTAGTAAGGCATTGTGCCCGTAGTCATCGGGTAAGAATCGCTTATCCACAGCACACACCAAAAGGTGATCAGGTAAGCTTGGTGACTTTGCACCAACAAGTAGAAATCCTGAAGGCACTTCGATGGGTTCGTTTAAAATAGAGGCTAGCCTCAAGTCTTTACCAGTCTGACAGAAACCTGGAGAGGGAGAAAAAGGACAGCATTCTTCATCAAGCTTGAGAGTAAAATAAAACAAAAGCTGTGGAGTATGAAAATTGCACTCATCTACCTATAAGACCCACCTACTTAGCTTGATGTAAAAGTGTAAAAGGGGATGGGGAGGGGATATTACAGTGGAAGATATGGCAGCATATATTGTAAAGAAGCATTAACTTAAAAGAGCAAAAGAAACTAGCAGAGTGGAGAATATTCGCATAGCAAGTTTACAAAAAAAAATGTAAACAGAAAAATGGCCAAATTATGAAGGAAAATATGACTAAGAGCTGGTTATGATAAAATCTGCTTTAAAATGGGAAGATAAAAGGGAAATTAAGCTTGAAAACTTTTCCTCAAATCATTACCAAGAGTTCTGATTACCATTTTTTTAAATTGCACAAACAAAAAAGTGATGTAAAATTTACATTTAAAAAAGAGAAAGGGAGGGGAAGCCTTAGAATTTATATTATAATCAACCCCCCACCACAACCACTTCACTTACTTGCTCTTCTTCCTTACTCTTTGGGTAAACGCCCTAAATCAAATGTTGATAGACAGCACATATCGGCAAACCACTGCTGAAAATTAGGTGTAGATTTGCCCTTCCAATATTGCAGAGTTCAATTTCCTTTTTTAATATAATAATTGTATTAAGCATTACAATTAAAAAGATAAAAACTAATACAAACTAAGAAAAATAAAAGAATAAAAAGAAAAAAGAGAAAGTGCAGAAAAGAGAAAAGAGAAAAAAGAGAAAGAGAAAGAGAAAAGAAAAGAAAAGAAATATAGTAAAGAAAAAGAAAAGAAATATATAAAGAAATGACTTCCCCTTCATCACAGGTATAAATAATTTTAGTAACTTATCACCTTCTCTTAAAATACAACAAATGATTTCTTCTTCCCATATCTCATATCTTATCTATAAACAAATCCTTAAAGCAGAACTTTCCAAACTGTGTGTCGCGACACATTAGTGTGTCGGCTGCAGTGTCTGGGTGTGTCACGGCTGCTGCTGCCTCCGAGCCCTGCCAGGATTCCACGCAGGTCCTAGTGCCTGCCTTGTGCCTGGCTGCCTCCAAACCTGCTGTGATTCCGCACAGGTCCTAGTGCCTGCCTTGTGCCGCTGTAAGAGTGTGTCGCGAAATGATGCCCTGCTGTAAGAGTGTGTCGCGAAATGATGCATGTCTATAAAGTGTGTCACCAACATGAAAAGTTCGTAAAGCTCTGCCTTAAAGCCTCATTGTTCAGTCCTGGTCAGCAAAAGTCCATTAAGGGTTATCAGAGATAACAACATATCTATTTTAACCTTCAACAAATAAACCAACTTTATATTCCTTCCTTTTAACAATCTTGATCTTTAATCCCTTCAAATAATGTGTTGGAACTTGATTTCTTTTCCTTTTTTCTTTGTTCCCTCTCACAAAATCCTTCAAAACTTTAACAGGTCTCTTCTCTAAATCCAATACAGGAAAGTTATCCAGGTCACTCTTTTGGTTTGTTATTTGTATATCCCTTTTAATTATTAAGACATCAGCCGGTTTCATTTGTATATCCAGTGTAGCATCTTTTTCCATATACTTCTTGTAGCCTGTCATTTTTAAATCCACCTTCAGATCAGTCTCAGTCTTGTCTAGTAAAGCTTGTTCCTCTTCCATAACATCTTTTAAACACAGTCTACAGTATCTATAATGGCAGACACTCTTAAAATTAACTTTTGGGTCCATTATTCACAAGTATCCTTCAATACGGGGGGCTTCCGGTGGGAATGGCGGACTGAATGGCTGTGCCCACTGGTTCAGCGGGCGGAGCTGACAACACAGTAGTTTTTTTTCGGGCTCAGGCAGGTTTCCCTGAAGCCCAGAAACGTTCTCCGGATCAAGGAGAATACCTGGAATCATCCCATCTGTCCTCCGGACAGTTGCTTGCAGTCAGAAGATCGCAAACAGTATTTTGCTTTCAACTGGTAAGAGCCAGCTGGGAGGCAGGGATTTCATCACTTTCCAAGCTGCGCTGTAGCCTTAAAGGGACACTAAGATTGGCCATCCCATTTCTAAATCACCAATTTGTATTTTTTTTAAGTATATGTGCCCCAAAGAGGCTTTCTACAGCAAGGAGAAGCTGGTTCCCTTGGTGCTTAACGTTATTTTTGGGATTACTTTTTTTTTAAATTATTTTAAGTTTTGGACTTCATTTTCCTTCCAAAGGAAATTCCAAAGAGAGTAAACAATTGTCTTCCTGTTATTATTTTTGTATTAAATTTGAAGATATGAGCATTTTCCTACACGTTGAATCGGCTGATTTGAACCTTCAGCTTTCTGTTTTCACTTTCCCTTGAGAACAGTCTGCTATCTCACTCTTACTTTATGTAAACACACTTTGGAACTCTTCCTTATCTTCAACTTTCGCTGGTTAAGCTCCTAGGGGGTGCCATAATCTACTGCGTGAGACATGGAGGATTTCAAACAGATTCTTTCTGACTTTCACTACAATTTTAAACAGATTTCTTCTGACTTCTATCAAGCTTTTATGCAAGATATCCAGGACATTGTGGAAAATATGAGATCTAAAATGTGCCATCAGGTTGGGGATGTAGTGGATGAAACTGAGGAATTTAAGAGCGATAGAAAGGTTTTTTTTAAGACTGAGATTGGGATTTTTATCGTGATGCTGGATGAAGATTGGATAATGGAGTTGGAGAAATCTAAGGGAGTGAGTGATCTGCAAGCAATAAGTAGAATCAATCTCCTGGTGGAATTTATTTATTTATTTATTTATTATTTCAATTTATTCCCCGCCCATCTCCCTTGCAAGGGACTCTGGGCGGGTTACAACAATTGAAAGTTAAAAACTATAAAAATATCATCTAAAAATACAATAATAATAAAATAATAATATACAATAATAAATTATCTAAATCCAAGATGGATTGGAGACCATGGTGTAGATCGTATTCCTACGGGGCCAGCCAACCCCAGAAGGCACTGCCACCTCTGTCATCCCAGGCTCGATGGCAGAGCCAGGTCTTGAGGGCCTTCCGGAAGGCCAGGAGCGAGGGGGCGAGTCTCACCTCCGGGGGCAAGATGTTCCATAAGGCGGGCGCTATCGCAGAGAAGGCACGTCTCCTGGACCCCGCCAGATGGAATTCTCTTGTTGAGGGGGTCCGAAGCATGCCCTCCCTGCATGCACGGGTGGGGCGGGCCGACGTTATCGGGACGAGACGGTCCCTCAGGTACCCTGGCCCTATGCCATATAGGGCTTTAAAGGTAATCACCAACACCTTGAATTGGACCCGGAAGCAAACTGGTAGCCAATGCAGCTCGCGTAGCAGAGGTGTTACATGTGCCGATCTCATGGCACCCATAACTGCTCGCGCCGCAGCATTCTGAACCAGCTGAAGCTTCCGGATACTCTTCAGGGGTAGCCCCATGTAGAGCGCATTACAGTAATCTATACGGAAGATGACAAGGGTGTGAGTGACTGCTCGGAGGGCCTCCCGATCCAGGAAAGGGCGTAACTGGTGCACAACACAAAGTTGTGCAAAGGCCCTCCTGGCCGCGACTGCCACCTGCTCTTCGAGCAAGAGTCGCGAGTCCAGGAGGACCCCCAGATTCCGCACTGAATCTGAACGGGGTAGTGCCACCCCATCCAGAGTTAATGATGACAACTTCCTGGAAATCGAGAGGCCATCAATCCACAGCCACTCCGTCTTACCAGGGTTCAGCTGAAGCCTGTTGTTCCCCATCCAGGCCCCCACAGCCTCCAGACACTGAGATAAGGCATCGACCGCATCACTTACTTCACCTGGGATGGAGATGTACACCTGGGTATCATCAGCATATGCCATGAAAAGAACCTGGAATCTTTGAGGGGGTCAGTTGGGCTGTTTGATTCTTTCAAGAGGAAAGCTCTGCATACATTGTGGGGATATGTAACTGCTTTGGTTTATTTTGAAGTGGGATAAGGGTTGAAGAATGTTCATCTAGTTTGCTTTAAGGATTTGATTGATGCTCTTTGCCTTTAAAGATTTGGATTTACTGTTTTGAATTGTCTTTGTTTTTTGGGTTTATTAAGATTGGGATTATTAAAATTGTACTATTAAGTATAATAGCAGACAATTTATGTGCTTTTTAATTTGATTCTTATTATAGTAGACAGAAATGTATAGAATAGTGGTAGCAAGGGAATAATTAAATATTTTTATCTTTTGGAGGGGAGAAAGATGCTTAGGAGGTTTATATGAACTTTTTTTCTTTATTTTAATATAAGGGGGAGGAGTAACTGTACTTAGTGATTTTTATTATGTGTTAAAGTGGAATGACTTATAGAAATAATGTGGTGTTTTGGTTTAATACAGTGTAAGAGATTGATTATGGAAATTTTGCTGTTAAAAGTCGGAAGCCACATCTTTTTGTAAATTTGAAAAAAAATTATCTTGTGTTTCCGCACTTTTTTAGTTTTTTTCTTTCTTTGTAGTTTCTTTGTAGTTTTTATTCTTCTCCTGAAACCTAATAAAATTTACTATTAAAAAAATATCCTTCAATACGTCCAGTGTCAAAGTATTTTGCTCCATTGTGTATTAGTAAGTCAAATTTAAGTGTTCTTCTCCTTTAATTGTAATCTTCAGTTCCTTCTGGTTCCCTCTAGTGTCCAACCTTCAAATTCCCATCCTATCATGGTTTTTTTTTTTAATAATTCAGCATTTTCCTATGGGAAGGATTCTTATAATCAGTTTCAAAATCTTATTTCAAATCCGTCTGTACTCTAAGTCCGTTTGTAACTTTCCAAAATCAACATTCTAATCACCCTTTTTCTGTTTATTAAAAAAAGGATTTTTTTAAATCCTTAAACTTGTATTTAAAACTTCTTTTGCTATGGATTGAAGGAAACTCATCCGGTGCTATAAAACTTGTCGATCCAAAGGTTCCTAATAGTTGAAAAGCAATTTCCAAAAGTGATTAATTTCCTGAGAAAATCATCCCTTGCATGTTTTATAGATTCTTTTCAGCAACTAGCAGCACCAGAACAAGGTGGGACAAACAGGCTTCAATACACAGAGTTTTAAAATATCTATTATTTGGAACACATAGATATGGTATTTCCTTTTTTTTTTAAAGTCTTCATTTCTTGGGCAGACAATACAAATTTTACAACAATCTTCTGTTCCTCAATAAGGGATGATCGCCTGATTCTGTCACGATCACATTTAGCATACATAAAACCTTCATAGGCTCTTTCTTTTGCAAAGTCTCCTATGAACTTTAGGGCGAACAGCGTGAACACCACAAAGTCTTCCTGGGTATACACCACATGTAGACCCTGGTGCCTTGCCAACTTTCCTAGTATAAAGGAAAACGTTCCTGTTACCCAGTGTCCTAGACAGCCTGGTCTGGTTAGAGGCTGTACTGTAGGACAGACTACAACAGAACGTGAGATGTAGGATCATTTTTAATACCTAAAGCTGGTGCTGGCACCAGAAGAGCCTACATGATATTTCCAAACAGAAAACAAAGCTTTATATAAAAAATGCATCTTTAGTGTGGCAGCATATACAAATACAAAGAATTAGCTATTTCCAAATAGTTTCCAGGTAAAAAATAACGAATGTGATCAATATAAACAGCTTCATATCAAATAATATTGGCACACAATCATTTTCTAAAATTGATCTTAAACTCTACCATGGAAACTGGCTCAATTTTTAATCTTTGATGTATGTTTTCTATGAGTGGCATGAGTCATTCACAGATGATCTGGAATATATTCTGCTAGTGTACATTCTTCATTCCTTGCAGTTATACCCCAGTATTTTTAATTTACAAATTAAAAGAATCTTGATTACAATTAATAATTTAACAAAACATTTTTATAACAAGCACTATATAACCTAACAAATGTGTGGGAGTAGGGGAAGGATTATAAATTAAACTTGATCCAAACCCTACTTTTCAAATCCCATGACTTTTTAATAAATGCAGATATTTTCACGTACTGTTTTGTATAAATATAAGATATAGATATGCGGACACAATCTATAAAAGGTTTTCATTAAGGACAGGTTTTTATTGAAGTGGTAAATTTCAGTCTGGGCTCCTTAACTGAATAGCCCACCATTTAAAAAAGCACATACCCTGCTATGTGAAAACTGAGATAGTAATTAAAAATACATTCCCTCAAAATAGAAAAAGTGGAATGTAGGAAAAAGATCAGCTTAGAACCAGTCTCTGTTATCTATTTTGCTATGTATTTTTAAAAATAATATGATAATTGATGTACAGCAAAGCATACGAGCCTCCTAGAATGCTGCCGTACACAATTTTACCAGCAGCATAATTAGACCTTAAAACCAGACTTACATTTTATGGAAGCAGTGAAAGGGACTTGCTCCTGATTAATTTTACATACTGTATTTTTAATTTTAAAATCAAGCTCTGGTTGGATTTTACAATATGATTCCATTTTATGCTAAAGAAATAACTCCCTGCTGTTTATATAAAAAATAAGTCTTGGGTGTCTCTAGCATATCTATAAATTAGCTACCCAAACAACATTAATTTCTTACCATCAGTGGTGCAACAACCTTCAGGTGGTGGTTTCATCTGGTAAGTGACAGGAGGGCTACTTGATTCTGAACCTTCATCATCTTCTTCCTCTTCCTCCTCCTCTTCCTCATTATCTACCCTATTGCCTGCTAAAGAGATCACAGGCACTGTCACCAGAACTCAGATAAACTGCACTTCAGGATAAGCAAATATGCTTCATTAGTAACAGCTGTTCCATACTTACAGCTGTTGGTTATTTGAAACATATGTATGTGCATTTACATTCATTTCATGAGCAAACTCAGCATTTTCCAATCTGATGCCTTCCAGACATGTAGGAGTACATATACTGGCTAGAACCGATGGAAACTGCAGACCTACATATTTTGAAGGCAGCTGATTATGGAAGATCAAACTAAATGGTAACTTTAGATGTTACAGCACAGTGGGAACCTTAATAAAATGCACAACATGCATACATGGAATGTACATTTTGGGAGCAACCTGTGCAAGGTTTAGAGACAGGATCAATGTGCAGCAGTCACATCACCTGATTCATACATCATTCAAAACACCACAGAGCCTCCACTTAGCTACATAGACCACTGGGGCAACTTTCAGACCCTGGCAGCTGCTTCACACATGGAAGGAATCACTTAAAGCTTAAGTGATTGAATAACAAACATGCATGGGTGAACTCTCTCCAGGTAAAACCCAGGAAAAAATGATCAATCATTATAAGTCAAATCAAATAAATAAATAAATAAATCTTCTAAGAATTGTATGTGTTGTCTCTCACTCTAATTATGGACAAGCCACAAGTGCAAAGAATGAAAATTGTATAAAAACTCGAGCAGTAGAGAATAAAATCAGCAGTGTCAACACTCAGGTTAAGAAGGGGAAATATTGAAACAAATGTATTTTTATTAATTAGCCTACCTAGGTAAAGTTTGCACAACTGATATGTCAAGATCCTTTACCCAGTAGCCTTACTGGGATTTATGAAGGCATCTGAATAAGGGCCTCTGAGAATGATTTTAAGATCCAGATAGGTATTTGTAGGAGGAACATACAGTATCTTCAACTCCTAGCCTCCAAAAACTAAGGGCTTTCACTATCAAAGCCTGCACTTTGAACTGGGCACATAAATAGACTGAAAGTCATGATAGTTATAAAATGATCAAGTGGTAACATCCCAGTTAATGTTTAGTATTTCCTCTATTGCATATTTAGCATGATAATTCAAAAATGGCCACTTAAGAAAAATTGTACCTGAATCAGTAGACAAAGAATCTTCATTTTCCCAACTTTCCCATGAAAGAAAGTCATGTCCCCTAATGATTTAATTGTTTGGACTTTTTCCAGATGTTTGATTTATCCAACAAGAACTTGGCACCTTATTTGCTTGTCTGGGCTTGCAACCTAAGTAGGGTTAGGCCTAGTAAGTACTTGGAGGGAAGACCTCAAGGAAATTCCAAGGAAATGGGCTAGACTGGAAAACCTAAACAACATCCTGAAGAAAGCAGTGACAAACCACTTCCATACTGCTGCCAAGATTTCTTTTCTGTAGATTTTTAGAAGTTGTGAAACTTTGACAGGAACATTGTCTGTAGCTTGAATCATGTCAACAGGATTTCTATTTTCTCAGTGGAAACGTTTCGCTCCTTATCGTTTCCACTTAACGTTTCCACTGAGAAAATAGAAATCCAGTTGACATGATTCAAGCTACAGACAATTCCACCTGGATGACTGAGAACCTTCATAGACATTTTGACAGGAACAGGTTTGTGACTCCATTTATTTTTATATAATTTTAATTTTAGTTATATGTATTGTGGATATTTTTATGAATGTGTTATTGTTGCCTGTTTTGTAAACTGCCCTGAGTCTGTATTGATTCAATGATATATAAACTGAATTAATAAAATGGATGGATGGATGGATGGATGGATGGAACACACATATGAAAAGAGACAGCCCTATCATCTAGAACAATGTCCGCACATGGCCTTTTCCCAGCTGACATCATAATTCACTTTATGACATCTGATTTTTTTTGCTGGGGCAAAGTTCCAAGATCACAGGTATTCCACACTTCTTCTTTCATATCCAGATCAAACCTTAAGCTGCCAATATGACACCACCTTCTTAGCTTTATCACTGGCCAGAAACAAATCATTTTCAGTGCATGCTGTTGGTAATAATCGGCAGGTCAGCAGGTGGGCCGAATTCTGTATCTCTCCACACTCACGCTGCGTATCATTATCCGTCAACAATCCCCATTGGAACATATTAGTTCTGCACTGTGTATTCCACACTGGGAATACACAGCACAAGTAGGTGGATGCTAAAACAAGGGTACTACTTTGCTTGAAAATGTCTTTATGCAGCAGCAAAGAGAAGGAGAGAATTCAAAATGAGTGTGTACAAGAGATTCCCCCCCCCCCCCAACATTCTGTTTGGCAACACACACAGTGCCAAATGGCTGTATTATTCAACATTATTTTAAATAAGATTTGTATATACTGTGTGTATGTATGTATGTATGTATGTATGTTTGTATGTATATTCATATAATTTTTGACTGTCATAAGTCAATAACTTATTTCAGTGTCATAATTTGGAAGATCACGTGCAGATATGCAGGAAATACTGTGCTCCCTAAGTTGGTAAAGGAAAACAGAAATGAATTGAAGGAAAACATTTACACGGTGATGGTCAGAGCTGCAGGGGATTTTAAAGTTTACCAAGAAATGGGTTTGTTCTGGAAAAAATTCAGTGAATTTGCTTGGGAAAAGGAACATTATGCCTTAAGATCTTCACCTCCCAGGAAGCAATATAGGAAAATAACAGGACAAAAAATTTGCAAATGCTGTCTGTTAAGATAAAATAAAATAGTATATTTTCTGACACTTCAAGCTCTTCTAATGTATTGAAGTTTGCAGGCAGGACTTTAAAGAGAGCCCAATATTGTTGTTCAAAGTGAGGAAGTATAAGAATACTGTGTAGTGGTGAAGGCGCTAGCCTAGAAACCAGGAGACTGTGAGTTCGAGTCCCCCCTCAGGCATGAAAGGCGGCTGGGTGACCTTGGGCCAGTCGCTCTCTCTCAGCCCAACTCACCTCACAGGGTTGCTGTTGTGGGGAAAATAGGAGGAGGAAGGAATATTAGGTATGTTCCCCGCCTTGAGTTATTTATAAAAATAATAAAGGCGGGATAAAAATCAAATAAATAAATGAATGAATGAATGAATGAACAAATTAATGAATAAATAAATAAAGTCAGCTTTTACTCAATATTATTCACTGCCAAAATCATTATTGTTTGAAAAACTGATTACTAGCTTTGCAATTCGAAATATATTTCATTATATTAAATCCTGTCTATACCAATTATGCTCATTTTCACCATAACTTGGCTAGGATCCCGATACAAGAATGTTGTATTTCTTTCCAGTTTACCAAGATAAATCAAATGTACAAACTTCAAAAAGCTGTGATCTGATACACACTCAGTAGAGCATAAACCCCAGTTAAATCTGTGGGAGTTATTTTTAAATAGAAGTGGAAGTTGACGAGGTTTCCATTTAGAAATGCAATCCTTTCTCCCTGACATATTTCAAATACCCTGAACAATATTTGCAGGCTTAATACAGATGAGGACTTTGAATCTAATATCAATCTATTTCTATACAGTGAACTAATGAACAATTCTGATGAGACCAAATGAGACTGGCTAGACTCCAGTCACTGATTCCCAAGGGCTCAGTGATCACAAAAAGCCAGGGCATTTGGAAATAGAGGTCCAGCTTCCTTTTGTTTTTCTGATGGGTCATGTAAACTTTTCCCTCTCTTATTTATTATAATTTTTGCTGGCTCTCACTGGTTGAAAGCAAAGCTCAATATAGGTTTTTGCCTAAGTATCAGGACAGGGAGGACTTTGCAACATTCTAATCCTAAACAGCCATCAAATCAGAGAAGTAGGAATACACTAATTATTTCTGAAAGAATAATTCTTGATAAGCTTTTATCTCTGTATGCCAACCTTTTATGTGCAAACAAGAGCGATTTCTCATGAATAAATATTCACTAGGAGGCCCATTTTGCACCTTTATCCATATGTAAATCTATTTTGGAGGGTTGGGACACATTCCATAAAGTGGAAGGATGAACAGAGCAGGGGAAAATTCCATTTTATGAGTGGAAGTCCACTGACATAATGTTGGATGAAGCCCATCACCTTGAGAACTGATTTTTTTTTTCAAGTAGCAATAGCAAAGGAGCCCTTCTTACCTTCTAGAGATGAAAGCTGCTGCTCGGCTTCTAAATACAGCTGTGAAAAAATGGGCCTTGGCACTAAATTACTGGATCGGAGAGAAGCTTCAATAGAATTATGTAGCACTTCTTCAAAACGTGTTGTGTTCAGCTGCCCCGCATAAGAATTTCCCATCTTCTTGAAGAAAGAATCAGGAGGAGTGGATTATAATTATTCCACATAAACAGGAAAAGAGAAAGAGATAGAGATCAACATTTGTTTTAATAAAATTTGGAAACACAAGAGATTTCAAAAGACGTGTTTCTTCTCAGAAAACAGTGAATTGACCCAGTAAAAATGATGAAAAAGCTGACAGCTTGAATTATACAGATCCTCTGGGTACATGACAGGAAGTTATGGTAATACGTTTCTGTAATTCTTCAGAAAGGCACTCTTAATATTTTAAAAAAAGAAACTGTTGGTCTACCTTTGGGCTCTGGGGAAAGCACTCCTTAAAGCTGTTTTTTTTTTTTTAGCATTATACAATTATGTTGCTTATTATCGATCAGATTAAATTACTAGGTTCATTATCTCTTGGCAAAGTATGAGCTCAGTAATACACATTTAATTTTAAATACTGCCCTCCAAACACATTTCTAGGGTAGTTCCCATAAAGCAAAAACAGTAATAACAACAGGACAATATATTTAAAATACAAAATGAACAAGGTTATAAAACTAAAAGGCTATATAAGGGCAAAACAACAGAAACTAACACAGGTAACTTTGGAAAGTTTTGTTTAAAATAAATTCTTCCCTGGCACCAGAAAGGTACAGTAACTGTAAGTATGAGGCAAATTTCTATGTGGGACTATTTGCACAGAGAGTACCAGGAAGAGGGCTATCTCTCTGGTTATCACCTGCCTATCCTCAGCTGATGGGGATATCTGACAGATATTCTTAAAATATCACCTTAGGCATTGGACCTTCTATTTAACTCGGGGTTCTTCCATGCTGAGGATCAGCACCCTCTTTGCGCATCAGCACAACACAGGCAGGTTCCCAGTGGACTTCACACCCTTCACCAACAATCTTCAGAAGACCATCAGCTCAGAGGAACCACTGCAAATTTAGTTTCCACTGGTGGGAATCCCAGTGCCTCCCTTCCCCTCTCCTCTTGGGGGTTCCCCTTCCCTCCTGAAGCGAAGGCATTGTGGTGCCTTGCCACCATTCCCCCATTTGTTTTCTGGCTGCTGAGAGAGGTGTCTTTGCCACGCTCTGCACGGAGAGCCAGTTTGTGGCTTACTTTTTCTCTTGCAGTGACTAATAAGCACAGTGAGAGAATAAAAAGGGGGCATGGCAACAGCTAGCTCATGCTTTGGCCAGTTGGAACGAGCCCTGGCTAAGCTCCTCGTAGCAGCACCACAACATTGCTTCTTGTTGGGGGGGCAAAGGTGTATTCAAGTGGAAGGAGCCTCTGGAAAGACTGGCTTTCAAGGCAATCAGCTTAATTCAGAGGTGTTGTCCATGTGGTTTCCAGTGCACAGGCATCATTTCTTCAAGTACTGAGCCAGGGTGGTTAAGGTGCTGGACTAGGACTGAGCCGACACAGGTTCAAGTCCAGCCACAGCCTTGGAAGTTCACCTCACAACAGTCACTTTCATCCCAACCTATCTCACAGGATTATTGTTATAGGAAGGAAGGCTAAGCATGCCGCTTTGAACTCCTAGAGGAAAAACAAGATTGTTTAATAGATTTATATCCCATCTTTTAAAAAAAACTCAAGGCAGCCTGCATAGTACTTCCTCCTCATATTTCCCCAAACAACCACCTGATGAGGTGGGCTGGACTAAGAGAATGTGATTGACCCCTGAGCTTTTAAGGGAGGACTACAACTCATGGTCTCCCAGTTTCTAGTTTTACACCTTAATCATTACACCAAACTGGTTAGATACAAATCTAACCAAGTAAGCAAGCAAAAGTATTTCTGGAATTTGTATCTCTCTTCCCTCCCTCAAGGCATTTGGTAACCTTTCCCCAAACCTGTTTGTCAGTGAGACCAGTTTAACACATTCACATTCAAGTTCATAATCCATAAATGAGATATTGGAAGACAATTAGACAACTGATGTGTGCAGCGCATCCCTTAGATATGATGAGCACACTGGATTCACTTCACCTTTTACCATTTTCAGGCTTGGAGAACTCCTAATAAAAATAAATTGCCAGACACAGTAATTATCCAACATGGTCTACATCTACTTCGGACCCAGGAAGCAGCCAGCCGGAGCACCAACCGTGTTAATGACAACATCAAAGCACTTGCCTGCACTTACATGATATAAAAATCTGGGACAGCTCTTGTTTAACAGTCTGAGAGGCAGAAAGATATATGTTGGTGGCCATGAATGTGCCAGCTAAGTAATAAAATGGCACCCAGAAGTTTGGCAAGCTGTTGGGCCTCATTTTCTTGTGCTATTGAACTCTGTATCTGCTGCCCCCCAGATTTATGTCTTTTAGGAGCTCTCAGACACAAACGGAGGTGGAGGAGGCTGTTTCAAATGTCTGTGAAATTCCAAACAATGATCAGAAGCTCCCATCTCTATTCAAAAAACTCCACCAAGCAGGAAGTGGGGAAGAGAGAAAGGCTGGCCCTCTCCCCATAGCAACGGATGAAAGGCATCTAGCACTTTACTACTTGCTGCAGAACAAATATGGAGGAATTATATAAAGTAGGGCAAAGGAGAACAGAAAGTATATTTAAATACTTTGTGATAATGAAAGGGGAAGGAAAAGAGAGCCACTGCTGAATGTGGTGGTGATGCTATGTTGAAGAATAAACCAGGACTACAGGATGGCAATTTACAAGCATGTAGTTCAGCTTTTACCAACTTGATGGTATTCAGATGAATTGGGCTACAGCCCGTTCACAGGAAATTACCAAGTTGTAGTCTAACATATTGGGAAAACACCAAATGTTGTCCTTTCTTTTTCTTTCATTCCCAAATAAGAATTATGTAGGGTAGAGGCAGATGTATATACTCCAGCAAATTTAGTCTATTGTAAGTCCATGTTTATGACCTGCAAGGTGAAGAAAGAGATGATAAGGAGAAGTGAGTCACAGTGTGCTGCTGCTGCTGCTGCTTCTACTGAGACATGGAAGTCAAATTCAAGTTCAGTCACCACCAGTCTTAGCCTCTCAGTCTGGTTTTGGAAGGAACTATGTGGATCCCAGCTTTGTTCAGCCTCATAAAACTGCCGCAGCCTGTGGAAAGGAATCCTAAGAAAAACACAAGGCACCCTGCTCATTTTTGATTCAAGTTAGGAAACATCTCACATGGGCATGAGCAGTTTAGTTTCTCTTCATTTGATTCTCTGCAGTTTAAAATTTGATGGCTTCCCTGTGTAACCTAAACGAACTAAACTGGGAGTGAAAATCAAGTTTGTTCTTCTCAACTCCTCTAAGGTAAGTGGGTTAAAAAATCTTCATGTGATTAAAAACTCGTATGAAGAAAACAGCAGCTCCATTCCTGTTCAATATAAAAGCATCCCAAATACATGTTAACATCAGATGAGGGGGAGAACTACTCTTATGGTTTGTTTCAAAGATGCTGTCAGACCAATTTCCTGCTTTGCTCCAATAGACAAACATTCACCAAACATAAGAGAGAGCAGGATTGAGCTCACATCTCCAGCAACTTCACATAAGTGAACAAGAATGGTCACTGCAAGCATGCAGCTATCTGCATACAGGACTGGGAGGTTTCATTTCCTGATGGGTTGAAGAAACTCAAAATACACATGTCCATTTCATATTCCTAGAGGGAGCAAGGCCAGTGGACATATCAATGTTAGTGACATGGCTGATGGACCTTATCAGCTTAAAGGTGCGTTACTAGAAAATGTTGACCACTTTTCTTATCTTGGCAGCCATCTATCTACAAAAGCCGACATCGATGCCGAAATTCAGCATCGTCTGAGCTCTGCGAGTGTAGCTTTCTCCCGAATGAAGCGTAGAGTGTTTGAGGATCGGGACATTTGCAGGGAAACCAAAATGCTTGTTTACAAAGCCATTGTACTACCAACCCTTTTGTACGCCTGTGAAACATGGACCCTCTACAAACGCCACCTCCAACTTCTTGAAAGATTCCATCAACGCTGCCTCCAAAAAATTCTGCAAATTACTTGGGAAGATAGGCAGACTAATGTTAGCATACTAGAAGAAGTGAAAACCACCAGCATTGAAACAATGATCATCCGACATCAACTTCGCTGGACCGGCCATGTTGTTCGAATGCCTGACCATCGTCTTCCAAAGCAGCTACTTTACTCCCAACTTAAGAATGGAAAACGGAATATTGGTGGACAGCAAAAGAGATTCAAAGATACTCCCAAAACTAATTTTAAAAAATGTAATATCAGCATTGAGAGCTGGGAAGCCCTAACTCATGAGCGTTTCAATTGGAGGTCAGCCTTTATTAAAGGCGCTACGGACTTTGAAGAAGCACGAGTACAGGGCGAAAGGGAGAAACGAGCTAAGAGGAAGGCACGTCAAGCAAACCCTCATCGTGACCGTCTTCCACCCGGAAACCTATGCCCTCATTGTGGGAGGTTGTGCGGATCCAGAATTGGCCTCTACAGCCACTTACGGATCCACTGTTAAGAATTTACCCTTGGAAGACAATCTTACTTGGCTACGAGTGATCGCCAAGAAGAAGGACCTGATCCCATTCCTCCTGAATGGATGATGGAGCCACCGTGGGGAGAGGAAAGAGTGCCATAAGCAATTCCGCCTTCTCTTTCAAATGTTTAAGTGATATATGCCATTCCTTATGCAGCCCAGACAACCAGCACCACCCACTGACAAGAGGGAAACGTTCGCAGGCTTGGGGGTATATCCCAAAATTGGCAAAAATACAGATTATTTAGGGAATAGTGCCAAGAGGGGAACCTCAAAACACACCAATGTGCATGCAGTTAGGAATGCTGACAGATCACTGGAGAAAAAAAAAAGTAGCAACAACCAGGGAGATGACGGACGTAAGGGAATGGAATGGAGTGGATACAATCCCGAATATTGGAACTCCACACTGAAGAACATTTTTTAAATATCAATATTATCAATACTGATATATTGATAAAGTGGGTTCTTCAGTGTTGTTTTCTGAGATATCTATTTATCTAACTTACACACACACACACACACACACACACGTATATGTGAATAATTATCAATCAATCCAAGCCTCTTTGTTGAAGGTTATGGACTATAAATGTAATCTACCATGCTGGTCTGGGCGGGTTGGCAGATAGATGGGGTTTTTTATTTCTCAGTCTAGGGTTGAGAGAGAATGACAGGCCCAAAGTCACTCAACTGGCTTCTATGCCTAAAGGATGACTAAAACCTGGCTCTCGCTGCTCCTGGTCCAGCACCTAAATTACGACGACACACTGGCTTTCAGAGAGAGAGAGAGAGAGAGAGAGAGAGAGAGAGAGAAGTTTCCTTTAGTTGAACTTGACTTCTGGAGATGTCCATATCGTTACCTTGGCAACAATACAGAAGTGGTTTGCCAGTGCTTTCTTCTACCAAGTTTTTTTCAACTTCCCAGTCTAGCTTAGAGGACTGGTATTTCCTGAGATCTGCCACCCATGTACTAACCAGGTCCAATTCGGCTTAGTTTTTGAGATCAGCCAAGGTTGGCTAGGTGCTGACATCTACCTGGGCTGTGCAAGATTAGTTTGTTCAAATTCACAGAATATTGTTTTAAAATGTCCTTAAAATATACACCAGGATGAATTTCAACTTTGCAAACAACTACATATTGAGGGTTTGGGGTTTTTAAAAAGAAGCTTTGGATGATTAGACCACAGCTCAACTACTATAAAGGTAATATAGTATGCATCTGCAATCACATAAATTGACTACTCGTAGCTTTCTCATAAATATACTTGTACAAAATGCTGCAGGTATTAGATGAGTTCTGATCTGTTCATATTTCGGAGAGGGTTATATACATAAAAAATACAAAGCAAGGGACAGCTTGAAATCTACTAAATGCTAGGGACATTCTTATAATCCTATGCAAAGAACTACAGAATAACTCTTTTAAGGTTGAAATCCTAGTCACCCTGGCCTGGGAGCAGACAGGCATAAGATTCTGTTGAAAAGTATTCATGATGTTTGAACTACACAGAACTGCCCTTCTATAATGGGAATCAAACCTCTAATAGTCTGAGGTTCCAGTACAATATTGACATTGATCATTGGAACATATAAAATAGAATGACTATTATATGGAAGAGGCTTCGTATTTAAGACACTGCAACTTTAAATGCTTACTTTCGCCACAAATAAAACTAAGGGATCATCTACATCGTGCATTGCTTATCATTTACATTTGACATTAAGATGTTACAACAGGATTTTCAATGCCAATACATAATAAACAGCTTGTATAAGACATATACCCAGATAAGTACTCAAAATATGTCTTATTATCACCATAATATTTATGGCAACATTGTAATATAGGTGAGCACTAAATCTCCCGTGTTACAAATGGGGATAAAAGTGGAGGCTGAAGGTTGGTTGCCTATGGACACTTAGCAAGTCTGTGGCTGACGTGAGATTTCTGCCAGGAACTTTCTGATTTATATTCTCTGGCTACTTTCACACACTGTGCTAATTACTATAATATCATTTATTTAGTTTGGGGCTTGAATGTTATGTTTGCAAGACATGTTTTTTGGTGGGCATGTTGTGCAAATCTTGTCAGTTGTGCTTTATTTGGTGACCTAAGTTAAAGAAACTGGCAAACCAATTCACTGCCATTCTCATCATCACAAACACGCTTGGACAAAAATCCCTCAATTGCCAGATGTGGTTTAACTTAATTATTTGGTTCAGCAGATCGATGCAATTGGAGCAAGAGGCAGGAATAAATTTATTGGGCATTAGAATACCTCTCAATGGTTGGGGGAGGGATCAGCAAACCAAATAGCCCTCAATAGCTCGGGATTCTACTCTATGTGGAGATGGAGCAGTAAACATCAACTGGGGGGCTGGGGGGAACAAAATAAAAAGGGATGACAGAAGTCTACTACCCTGTTAGCAATGAAAATCCAGTCTCCATAAAACAGTCTAGAAATTAAAGACACTGCAGATTTGGACTAGATGATGCTCAGAAGAGCTACCACACTGGAGATCCTCGCAGATTAAAAGGACTTTCTGAGCAGATATGTTGATTCTCAAAAGAAAATGTATTTGTTATTCTGCTGGGAAGCTTCAGTAGCAGAAAATTCATCTTTGCTTTCCTTTGCAGAAAGGAAAAAAATGTCCAGAAACATTTTTTTTCAAAAGTATCCCATTCTCTAAATTCTAGCATTACATTTTCAATAAGAAGCATTACTGAGCTAGGTTGATCCATTAATTTTGTTGGGAAATGAGCATTGTCACTTCCCAGACTTCTAATATTAGCATTTGTTCTTTATTTTATCCCTTGAGCTCTGGAGAACAATTCTCAAATCAATTGGCCATTAAGTAGTGAAACACCACTATGGGCCACTGTGTAATATACGATGTGGCAATAAATACATTAGGCAGTAGAATTACATCCTGTAAGTGCCTTGTCATTCCACCCCTACAGGAAACACTGTATTTTAATGCAGATTTCTAGGGTTGTCTTACAGGATCTCATAAATGCTGCAGGTGTAACTTCAGAAACACAATTACTTTGGCAGTGTTCTTGGTCATTACTTGGTCAGTGTTCATTAGTCAATGGTATCTACTTAGCCCAGATTCCACAACCTGGATTTTCTATCCTGGATATTATTTTGGCCTTCCCCATCCCCCTTTTGTACCAATCTGGAGAGAATAAATGACTTCTGATTTAAATAAAACCATCCTCAAACTATATTTAAAAGTCTCAATGCACTTTAAAACAATAAGGATAATGAAGCAGCATGGAAATATCAAGCAGGTTAGAAGATGATAGCCAATAAAGGCAACAAGAAAATATCTGAAGTCGTAAACTTTAAATCTATTTTAGAAAATGAAAAATACTTTGGCTTCCTCGGTCATCTTGTGTGTGTTCTAACACAGGACTACATTCCATCTGAATTTAAATCCAAGACTCTTTTCATTAGCACAGCTTAAACTTCTTCTTTGCATTGCTGCAAATGAAAGATGAATGAATCTCTATATTAATTAGCAGTCTTTCCTAAACTGGTGCCTTTCCAGATGTATTGGATGACAATTCCCATCACCCTTAAATGAGCACTGCTGTCTAAAATTATGGGAGAGTAACATCTGGAAAGCAAACACTTGAGGAAGTTACAACATATATATTTGATTTATAACCACTTCTCTTCCCATGGTATTTACATCACTGTCTCCTCTATATTGACAAGATTTAGTATCACTTTGAAAAGCGGCCAGTCAACTTTTGAAAAATGGGGCAATTCAGTTTAAAGTGTAACACATTCAAAGTTTGTCCATAGAATCTAATGTAACCTCCGTATCCTTAGCTTTAACCTGACTGTCAGGTACCTGTTTAGATTTAAGTTTAAATACAAATCTTTGTGGCAGAACTTTTGAAACATTCTCCATTAGAGGACCCTGGTATATTTCGAGCCCTATATGACAAAAAGCAATCAATATAACAAAAGCAAGGGTCAGTGATCTCTAAAGCAGCATTTCCAATTCCTCTCTCCTGAATGATGGTGCTTTTCTGCACTAAAAGATACAGTAGTACAATGACTTTAACTCAGAGCTGTCAGGTTTGTTTACGTAGACTTCAACATGCCTTCAAATATTGCTTTCCCTCTATATAAACAGTTGTGGGTTTTTTAGGCCCCTCTCAATCTGAATCCCTTAAACTGATTTTTAAAAGAAGTGGGAGAATGCTGATGATCTGCCTTATGGGGGTGTTGCAACAATGCACTTTATACCCAGGAGTGCACTATTGCCATTATAATTCTGCAAACCATTTTAGAATGAGCCCATCAGAATTGTGTTCAATTTATAAACAAGTTAAACGGGTTAGGGAAAAATGAGGCTACAATCCTACATTCAATTACCCAGCAGTAAGTTCTGTTTAACTCCAGTCAGCTAAAACTAAACAAGAGACATTATGATTAGACAAATTTCACACATCACACTAAGGCATGGTTTATTAAATAAAGCACAATTAGCTGGGTTAACATAAAATGCAAAGCAATAAACCAAATTAAGCATGTAGTGGCTTAACATGTTATACTACCCAGAAAAAGTGGCTCAAAAAGAAAATTATCAGTACAAGCTAGCAAGCCATATTCATAGCCATATTCACCGCCCAGAGTCTACCACGGTAGAGATGGTCGGGGATAAATCCAATTAATTAATTAATTAATTAATTAATTAATAACGTATGAATTATTCTTACTTACAGTTACAACAAGCTACCATGATATTGTTTTAAATACTGAAATACTGAATTTGGGAATATTTCATTATCTTGTTGAGTTTCTAAATTCTTGAGGCAAATAAAACTGACTTACAACCATTCATCTCTTAATATGTAGATTAGAACTGTAATGCAGTTATGGGAAGCAAGACTCAAATGCAGTTGCAGCAGGAAGGATTGTCTGAATAAACAAAAATGATCTAATAAAAATTACTAAAACCAAATACAACATCCCTAAGATGCTTCATTTGGTATATTCCAGAGTTTACTCTGATTTGTGTGCTTCTTTGTCTTTTTTTCTTATATTTACCTAATCATTACAACCCCTTTCATACAGACAAAAAATAATTCAAAATGAGAAACATGCTGACATTAACTTAATTTGCATGAAAGGCTTCTAGGCTGCCTTTATTACTTATATTTTTAGCACAAAACAAGTGTGCTGAAAATCCAGCTAGCACGCAGTCTTCTCCATAAAACAAATTTGACCTTGGTGCATTAGCTTGTCTGTTGAGTTTTTCACACATATACTCAAAGTGCACATGGAAAATATAAACATGTCAGTTGAAATTACCTATCACACTTTCCCATGAACACATATTCTATATGGGAATTGTAGTTTTGTGACTCCAAAGGCCCAAGAGATTTCAGTTTTAAGAAAGGATATATGTGAAGTGAAGGGCCATGAAAACTAAACTTAATTCTGTAGGAGAGACATATTCTCAAATTCTACCGTGTCCTGGGAGCAGAAAGACAAATTATCAACTGAAAAAATAAATTATCAGGACCAGGGAGGTATAAAGTGTGCAAATTTCTCCTGAAAGCAAAGTTTTAAATATGAAAAGAATTCTAAACATTAATACATAATAACGAGCACGCACACTAAAAAAAAAAAAAGTGGGCCGGTGGGTGGAATTCTTGTGAAGATTAATGGTGGGAATAGTATCTTGACTTTAGTCTACTTCTGGGCCTGGTAACTTTATTCTTTGCTAGATCTGAAAATACTAGTGACACCTGAAGAACCATTAATGGATTCACGTTGCACAGAGCAAAAATCTACTATACCTTATAGAGACGAACTTCCAATTTACCCCTTGCAAGTCAATCCCATGCTTGAAACATCACAAGCAAAGCCTTGCCAGATAGCCTTTTGCAAAGGTGGCTAATCCCGGGTGCTGCGGGTGCTGCTGCTGCTGCTGCTCTCGGTGCCAATATTAGCTTCACTGAGTTTGTCTTACTTTGATTCAGAGAAAAGAGGCTGTCAGCCTGACTGAGTAAGTCTCTGGAAACAGCACAGCGTTGGTCAGGTCACCCTGACACAAACATTCTTCTGTGACAGCACAACAGAGGAAGGATTCAAAGTTATCTCTGTTACAAGCCGTGGCCGCAACGGAAACAAATTAAGGGCTGCGCCACAACCCAGCAATCTGTTCTACAATAATTTCTGTGCAAGATGGGTTGGATAATAAAGAGCAATGGGTTCCCCTCACCCCTACCCCAGCTTATGCCTTATTAACCCTGAAGTGATGCACTAGGTCATCTTGCTCCTACAGGCTGTCAGCCTCAAGCACAGTTAATGTCAACTGCTCCCCGCTTCTACAGCCTTTCGGATGGAAGAGGGCTACACTTTGCACTGAGTGGATTTTGCTAAAAGTCCTCCCAGCTGGATGTGTGTGCCTGTTTTAAAGAGCTCTTTTTGATGACGCAGAAGGAAAGGCTGGCAGGCAAACCAAACAGAATGGAACGAAGTGGAAGAGTTCCTTGTCTGCTCTTTGAATGGCATGTCTGGGGCTGTCCACCAAAACGCAAATCCAGCCTTTTATTTCAATTAATTAAATAGGATCACAGAAGGGGCCACTTACAGGTGAAATCAAAATTATTCAAACCCCATTGCAATACAAAAATACAAAAATATAAAATATAAAAATTCAAGATGGACATATGCTGTTATTTTGGCACAATCAAGGCACCAGCCACCCCCATGAGTGACTATCTCCCTTCCCGTCCCAGGCAAGGTGGCATAACCATGTCTTCACCCCCTTCCGGAAGGCCGGGAATGTGGGGGCCCTCCGGGGGTAAGATGTTCCAAAGGGCGGGTGCTACGGCAGAGAAGGCCCTCCTCCTGGACCCTGCCAATCGGCAATCCTTCATGGACAGGGTCTGTAACATGCCCTCTCTACCTGCCCAGGTGGGACAGGTCGATGTAACGGGGGTGAGGTGGTTCCTCAGGTAACCTGGACCCGTGCCATGTAGGGCTTTAAAGGTGATAACCAACACCTTGAATTGGACCCGGAAGCAAACTGGTACCCAATGCAGCTCGTGGAGCAAAGGTTACATGTGCCTTTCTTGGGGCTCCTAAGACTGCTCGCGCAGCCGCATTCTGGACCAGCTGTAGCTTCCGTATACTCTTCAAGGGTAGCTCCATGTAGAGCACATTACAGTAGTCTATACAGGAGGTGACTAGGGCATGAGTGACCGTTCAAAGGGACTCCCGATCCAGGAAGGGGCGGAGCTGGTGCACCACACGAAGTTGTGCAAAGGCTCCCCTGGCCACGACTGCCACCTGCTCTTCGAGCAGGAGTCGTGAGTCCAGGAGAACCCCCAGGTTCCGCATCGGGTCTGTCTGGGGCAGTGCAACCCCATCCAGAACCAAAGGTGGCAAGTTCCCGGATACCAGGGAGCCCCTAATCCACAGCCACTCCATCTTGCCAGGGTTCAGCTGAAGCCTGTTGGTCCCCATCCAGACCCCCATAGCACTGAGAGAGGGCAGTCACAGCCTCACTTACGTCGCCCGGGATGGAGATATATAGTTGAGTATCATCAGTATATTGATGATACTTCATCCCGTGGCGATGGAAGATCTCGCCCAGTGGTTTCATGTAGATGTTAAAAAGGAGTGGAGAGAACACCGAACCCTGCAGCACCCCACAGAGCAGGGGCCGAGGGTCGGACCTCTCGCTCCCTATCAACTCCGATTGGGACCAGCCCCAGAGGAAGGAGGCGAACCAGCGCAGAACCACACCGCCCACCCCCAACTCCCTGAGCCGACCCAAAAGGATACCATGGTTGATGGTATCAAAAGCCACTGAGAGGTCAAGAAGAGCCAGGATGGATGCACTGCCCCCATCCCGCTTCTGCCAGAGATCATCCATAAGTGTGACCAAGGCTGTTTCCGTCCCATATCCGGGCCTGAAACCTGACTGAAATGGGTCCAGATAATCCGTTTCATCCAGGACCCTCTGGAGCTGCAACGCCACCATTTTATCAACCACCTTCCCTAAAAAGGGGAGGTGGGAGACTGGATGAAAATTGTCCAGGATGGTAGGGTCCAGTGATGGTTTCTTGAGGAGGGGGTGCACCAGCACCTCTTTAAAGGCCGCCGGAAACACTCCCTCCTCTAAGGATGAATTCACCATCGCCTGGACCCACCCACATGTCACCTCCCAAGCTGCTTTTACTAGCCAGGAGGGACAAGGATCTAATTGGCAAGTGGTGGCGTTTACAGACCCAAGAACCCTGTCTGCTTCCTCAGGTCCAACAGGATCAAACCGTTCCCAGATAACCGGGCAAGTCCACTCCCCAGGCATCTCCTTAGACCCTGCTACATGCTTGGCATCCAACTTGGAATGAATCTGAGCGATTTTATCCTCCAGATGCCCAGCAAACTCCTCAACCCAGCCCTGTAGGTGGGTTTCTAAACCCCCCTTCCCCAGAAGGGATCGGGTGATCTTAAACAGGGCCGTCGGGCGGCATTCTGCGGATGCAATAAGAACAGCCAGCCCTCCTCCCCTGCCCTGGGGTCTCAGCTAGTGCCATACCGTGAACCCAGATGGGCACATTTCCCAAAGGGGTACCCCCCTTCAGGGCCCAGCCAGGTCTCGGTAATGCACGCCAGGTCTGCCCCCTCCTCGATGATCAATTCATGAATGAGAGGGGCCTTGTTATTAACCGACCTGGCGTTCAAAAGCAGCAGCCGAAACCCAGGGCCTCGGTGGGTCTGCTGTCCAGGGCCCGGGTCAGAGCACAGAGGGCCGGAACACGCCACTGGTACCAAGCACCGGGGGTGCCTTCCCCGACGATAGCCCACCCTCTGGCCCCCGCCATAACACCACCGACCCGTCACCACCTGGATCGAGTAACCCGCCCTAAACCCTCCAGAACTTCCATTTCCTCCCAGTCCCGGCCCTCCAAGTGTTCTAGTCAGGGGTCCCTCCATCCAATCATACATCAATATACATACATCAAGCAACCATGGGGTGGTGGCGAGCCCTCAGCACTCCAGCTCTCGCTCTCAGCACCGCAGGGACCCAACCATCACCCTACCCTCACATCCACTGTGCCCACTTCACCGGCCTCTCGCACTAGCCGGCAGGGGGCACCCCACTCACTCCTTCTCCCCCTTGACTCTCACTCAAGGAGGAAGGATCCCACTCATGCCTCATCCACTCTCTGGCTCCCTCCATGTCGTTCACCTATGGGAGAGGCACCCACTCACCACACAGGAGGGACCCCCACCTTCTCCTTAGAGGGGGTTCCCTGGTCTGCCCAGATGTACACCTACACCTGTGGAGTCCGTCCTGTCCCCCCAAAGTTCCCTCGTGGCACCCAGTCCCTGGCGTGCTGGCTATGGGGCCAAAACACCAAAACGCCCCTCCACCAACTGCCTAGAAGTCCTTGCCACGTTGTTCTATGGCCTCAGGGAACGCCCAGGGCCGCTCCAGGCTGGCCAGCTTGTCGCTTGCCACAGTGCTTTGCAGCCTCGGGTAGCCCCAATGCCACTCTCAGCTTGTTGCCTTGCCGCTTGGCCGTTTGCCATGTTGTTCCGCGGCCTTGGGGAACCCAGGGAACCCAAGGAACCCAGGGAACCCCAGAGACCATTCCAGGCTTGCTGCTCGCCGGCTCACCACTCACCACGTTTTGCGGCCTCCCGGCTCGCCACCTCACCACTCACCGCGTTTGCTCACTGTTCTATGGCCTCAGGTAACCCCAGGGCCGCTCCCGGCTCGCCACCTCAACGCTTGGTCATTTGCCGTGTTGTTCCGCATTGTTCCGCAGTCTCAGGGAGCCCAGGGAATCTAGGGAAGCCCAGAGACCGCTCCAGGCTTGCTACTCACCAGCTTGCGCTCGCCCCGATGTTTCGCGGCCTCCCAGCTCGCCGCCTCATCGCTCACCGCATTTGCTCACTGTTCTACGCCCTTGGGTAACCCCAGTGCCGCTCCCGGCTTTCCGCCTCACCACTTGGTCGTTTGCTGCATTGTTCTGCATTGTTCCGCAGTCTCAGGGAGCCCAGGGTATCTAGGGAAGCCCAGAGACCACTCCAGGCTTGCTACTCACCAGCTTGCGCTCGCCCCAATGTTTCTCAGCCTCCCGGCTCACCGGCTCACTGCTCGCTGCTCGCCACTCTCACTTGCTGCTCTGCAGCTCCGTGGCCTCGGTAGCCAGGGAAGCCCGAAGACCATTCCCGGCTCGCCGCACTGCTCGCCCCCTCGCTGCTCAACTATGGGGTTCTGCTGTTCTGCGGCCTCGGGTAGCCCCCAGGGCTGCTCCTGGCTCACCACCTCACTGCCTCGCCGCATTCACTCACTGCGCTGCTTTGAGGTCTCGGTAGCCAGGGAAGCCCGAAGACCCTTCCTGGCTCGCCACACCGCTCGCCACCTCGCCGCTCAATTATGGGGGTCAGTATACCCCTAGCCGTCTCCACTCCATAAAAGGATAACAGGACTTTACTGAACTGAAGGCCATTGCTCATGAGAAATGGGCTAAGATTCCTCAGGAACGCTGCCAGAAGCTGGTGTCTGGCTATGCATTTCGTTTGCAGCAGGTCATAGTAGCAAAAGGGTGCTCTACCAAGTACTGACGATGCTTGCCATGAAGGGGTTGAATAATTTTGAGACTGGAGAAGTCATTATACGTTGCATTTTCAGTTGAATTTGGAGAAACCACTTGAAACATTCATTGTGTTGAGCTATTTCAATTGCTTTTGTTTGATTTGTTCATTGCAAACAGCTGAAAGTCTGTAAATTTTGACAATAAACCTGATTTGCAATGGGGGTTGAATAATTTCGATTGCAACTGTAGTTTGACAAACTTAAGTGGTAAATTTGTTGTGAATCGTATTACTAACAAGTATGGATGTATATGCGAATGGATGTATATTTTTGCCTGAAAATGTGGACATAACATTCTCTGCAAATGAAATGCATAGCCAGACACCAGCACATTCCTGATTTGCAAGGGGGGTTGAATAATTTCGATTGCAACTGTAGGCCTTCGAAGTCAGCTTCCTGCTTAGTGCAGGAATCCACGTGAAGCCTTCCCTGAGAAACGGCTGTCCACTTTCTGCTTGAGCACATCCACAGAAGGTGACCTCACCACCAACTTTTGGTGATATTCCCATATATTTAATTGTTTCAGTTTCTGTCATGTGAAAAATTACAAAGAAGCAGAGATTTTGGAGGGTTCCGGCTTGCTCCATGCAAAGCTTTCAAGACTGTTTGCAGAGAATGTCTTTTTTTCCCCAAGTCAGTTTGAGATTTGGGGGCTGAAGAAGGTCCTGAAGTGCACACCTTGTAAGATTTAGAAGTTTGAAGTATTATAAAAATACTTAAGTAAGGAGGAAAGAAAAAAAACAACAAAAGAGGGGGGGCTGTTTGAATGCTTTTTCTTACAGACACAATTTTTTTCCTCTCCTTTTTTATTTTTCTTAATCAGTATATGAAATCTCATCTTTTGAATTCTCACTTCCACCCTCACTTTAGTGTAATGTTTATGCCACAGCAATAATAATATTGATACTATTTTCTTTTCAATCTTTTCAGAATCATGATAACTCTTGAAGCCAAAAGGGAAGCAGACAGGTTAGACTAGAGCACAGCTTTCCAAACTGTGTGTCGCGACACTTTACTGTGTCGCAACACACAGTCTGGTGTGTCGCCACACAACCCAGAAGCGGCAGCGGGGGCGTGCACGGCAGCAGCGTGCCATCAGCGCTTCCGCGTTTTAGCGGAGGCCACCGCCGCTGCCGCCATGCACACCACCGCCGCACACAGAGCCCCGCACCGCCGCCGCGTGCGCCCCTGCCCCCGCGCGCGCCCCCACCGCTGCCACCATTGGTATGTCGCCAACGGCAGCAGATTGGAATGTACTGGACTAGAGACTTTCGATCAATGATTGATGAAAACAGACAGCAGTTTCCCTCCCATTTTGAGTTGGGAAATGCATGAACCTGAACTGACAGCCCTAAAGAAATATTACAGATAAAAACCAAAGACCCTCCCTCAACATTCCCTAAGGCCTCGGTCTACCGGTGTGCTTCCAGTATTAAACATGGCCTTTTCCCTACCTCAAGGTTGCCCACCTCTGACGCGGAGTCTCTGTTGGAAGAGACAGATTCACTCAGAGGTGAGCTTCCCTAGTGCTGATTAGGCCACCAAAAGACAGAGAGAGAGACTGCAGTTATAATTAAGATTAATTCATGTTATAAAGGTATTGTAACAAATGTTTGTTTGTTTGTTTGTTTGTTTGTTTGTTTGTTTGTTTGTTGGATTTAAGGCCACTCTATACAGTAATCTAAAAGGCTACCAGAACAGTTTACATAAAAATAAACATACCTCTGATATTTCTAAATCGGTGTTGCAACCATTTGGCCTCTATTTTCTCTGTAGCGTAAGGGCTCTTCCTCACAGCACCTCAAAGTGCTTCCCTCCAGTCCTTGAACTGGCAGAGCAGGACGTCCGCCAGAGGTGTCCACAGTAAAGAAGGACAAGGATGGCAAGCCCCACCCTGCAGTGCCAGCACTGCGCAAGGCCCTCCTTTATGTGCTTGTATCAGGATGCCGCTGTGGGGCGGCCTTGCCTAGTGATGTCACTGCATGCTCAGATGCCACAAAAGCACAGCTGGTTCTTTGTGTGCTAGAAAAATGCAGGCCAGCCAGCCCAGCCAGTCAAGCTCCATGCCCTTTCTCCCATGTAACTAACAAGGAGGGCAAGTGGGAATTATAAGCATGGAGACACAGACCACCAATCCTGACGAGTCCAACCTCATGGGGCATTAAATGAAACAGAAGATCCACTACTTGCCTATGGCCCTCTGCCACCCACCCACTCCATTTCACTTAGGATTGCACTGTAGTTACTTTACGTTATCTAGTAAAGCGTACTGTAGAAATGCTTGACTCTAGTGGCACTGCAAAATCAGGGAAAGAGACACCTGGAAAAAATAATACAGGCTATTGCATACTTCTCAAAAACATAAATATTAAGTCTGTTCGTTAAATTCATTTTTAAAACTCTCAGCAGAGCATTCGAGTACTAATGTAAAAAAACACACACACACAAGGTCATTTTGACCGAGAAACAAGAAAAAATTATAATTATTGTAGCTGATCCTGATGAATAATACTTAAGCAAGCTCTCCCATTCTTTTCCAATAGCATGCATTATTAATTAGACAGATTGTTTAACAAATGAAGTAGGCCTCGGCCAAGAAAACAGAGAATGTTTTCATATGAAAACATATTGGATGTATCAGGCAAAGGCAAAGGTAAAGCTTCCCTTGGGTTAAATTTATTTATTTATTTATTATCCCGCCTTTATTATTTTTATAAATAACTCAAGGCGGGGAACATACCTAATACTCCTTCCTCCTCCTATTTTCCCCACAACAACAACCCTGTGAGGTGAGTTGGGCTGAGAGAGAGTGACGGGCCCAAGGTCACCCAGCCGGCTTTCATGCCTAAGGCGGGACTAGAACTCACAGTCTCCTGGTTTCTAGCCCATTGCCTTAACCACTAGACCAAACTGACAAATCACCAATCTTCTGGTGATTACAGGGACCCACCCAGGTTTGGCAACAAATTGGAAATGGTTTGCCATGGCCTTCTTCCAGAATGACTTCCCAATTTTCCCATTTAACCTCCAGCCCTGGAATTCCCTGATGGTCTCCCATCCAAGTATCACCCAGCCAGCCCTGCTTAGCTTCTGACCCTTGATAAAGTTGGTCAAGTGCCATCCCCACCTGCCAAGCTGCATTGGGTAGAACTGATGGAAGTGGTATAGGTGGAGCCTATGCCCACACCATCATTATTGTGTGTCTAATTTGGAAAATCCAGTGGGAATATGGAGGCCAAGAACAGAGACAGTGAATGGGAGCTTGTCCTCCCCATCCATGCACTCATTATAGAACCAATAACTTGCTGAAAGATGCTCACTTCTGTATTAAGCAGTATTATACCAAAGGGAAGATACTACTATGAAAGTCTAATGTCACATGTAGGAGTAAGGCCAAGCTGGGGCCAAGCAAATGTGCTGGACTTCAGTAATTTCCAGCTAGCAGAGCCAGTCACTTTCATTAGGCTGTCTGTGAAAGTTCCCAGGTTCCTCCTGTCCTTTTCTACTCAAATCCGGTCTTTTCCTTTGCTCCCAGAAATCTGAAACGTGCTCCACTGTGCTTGCATCAAATCCAGGGGTTTCTTTTGCTTGCGTTCAGCTGACAGACCTAAAGTGGATTATGGGATCTTAAAGACCGCCAGGATTTTCCCTATATCTGGCCTTCTTTTCTTTTTCTCCCCCCAGGTATAAATTGTGTCTCAGTTGATCTGGGGATGGACCCAGATGGCTTTTGTTAATGAAAAAGCTGCCCAAAGATAGCACTAAACAACCTAATTTGCAATAGGTTCTGGTTTCAATCACAGATTTCTTAAACCTAAGAACTACCTGGAGAGATGGCTGCCAAAGGGGAAAAAAGTAGAGAAGAAGGAAGATCAAAAACAGAAAACCCTCAAAAGTACTTTGAGCTTATACAGTATCAGTATTCCTACTTGACTAAGTATAAGGTTATTTTTTAAATTGTACCAGAAGAAATGACCCTGAAAGCAATTTATGTCCATATATCCTTTCTCTCTCCCCCTTTCCCTCTCTCTGTTTATTCCTCCCTTGAAAAAAATTCTTTATTTGCTTTTCGGTTCTTGCTTCTGTGTAACATGAACTCTTTCACACATGGCAAAGTTCAGCCTAATTGATTTGTCTGCAAGGACTTCCTCAGATATTATCTTGAGGGGGAAGAAGCCACAGAATGCCTTACAGGATATCAAGTTAACATTTTTCCTGTTTCTCTTTTCTTTTTGCCTCTTGTTTTATGAATTCTGTATATAAGTCATAAGCTCGTGCTTGACTTTGTGAACCTTACATACTGACAGTCCAAATAGAGATATAATTTTACCATCTATTTAGCATTTTCAAAGGAGTGGGATTGTTTGTGCTATTGTGACCAACGATAAGGCTAGAAACCAAAAGGCGCTATGTTCCTTTAGACTTTATCTCTGTAACAGATTTTCCCCCTCAAACTGCCTGAGAAAATCCCAAAAGCTATTCAGCTAAAGAGCAGAAATATAACTGAGTAGAAATATAACAATAATAAATTAAAGAAGTAACTGTGATCTGTTCTTCCACAATAACTTTCAGTTGTCACCTCATTTTGCTTCAAGGCAGAGCCTGCTCTATTTTTTCCTGAAAGAAAGATGGTAAAAGAAGTGCTGGATAAACATTGGAAAATTACCAGTGGAAGAACAGCATTATTTGGAAATTCCATGAAACAAGCAGGACAACTATACAATTCCTCACCTAGAAGCATTAATAGGATTGCAAGGCTCAAATGAGAGATGAGGTTTATTTAATTCTACTCCTAACAGTGAAGCAAGATACCAACACTGGCTGTTGCCAAGGCCATCCTTTATCTGTTTAATGTTATTGTTTTAAAGTTAACCATATATTAAAATATTAATAAGTGGGATGTAAGTATTTTAATACAATCTGATGTCTCTAATAAATCCAAATAAACAAATATATACCTCAACATACACCAGGAACAGCAAAGGCTTGAAGATTTCAGGACATACAGAAAAGAAAATTAACTGAAACATAAACAAAAGTTATATATTCCACAACTAAGCATAATTATCTAAAATGATTGTAGAGGGATCCTGGACATAAAATTCTCTGAAAACTGTTATCTTCAAGATAGAATGATCCTATCACCAATTCAATATACAGTAATCCCACATGCAAATTTGAATATCTACAGCAGAGCTTTCAAAACTGTGTGTCGGGACACGTTAGTGTGTCGGCTGCAGTGTCTGGGTGTGTCGCGGCTGCTGCTGCCTCCGAGCCCTGCAAGGATTCCGCGCAGGTCCCAGTGCCTGCCTTGTGCCCTGCTGCCTCCAAACCTGCCCTGCCAGGATTCCGCGCAGGTCCTAGTGCCTGCCTTGTGCCCTGCTGCCTCCAAACCTGCCCTGCCAGGATTCCGCGCAGGTCCTAGTGCCTGCCTTGTGCCCTGCTGCCTCCAAACCTGTCCTGCCTCGGATTCCGCGCAGGTCCTAGTGCCTGCCTTGTGCCCTGCTGCCTCCAAACCTGCCCTGCCAGGATTCCGCGCAAGTCCTAGTGCCTGCCTTGTGCCCTGCTGCCTCCAAACCTGCCCTGCCAGGATTCCGCGCAGGTCCTAGTGCCTGCCTTGTGCCCTGCTGCCTCCAAACCTGCCCTGCCAGGATTCCGCGCAAGTCCTAGTGCCTGCCTTGTGCCCTGCTGTAAGAGTGTGTCACGAAATGATGCATGTCTAAAAAGTGTGTCACCAACATGAAAAGTTCGGAAAGCTCTGATCTACAGTATGAAAGCTGGTTCTCAGGTTGATCAGACATCTACTGGCCATTTCCAGAACAATCAACATGTGCAGACTGCCCCTCTTTCCCAAAAGAAATATGCCTCCTTCCTTTAACATAAAAAGCACATATTAAAAGAAATAGAATTTCCCCTTCCTATTTTTCCCATATATAGGTTTTGCATTTGAGGTAGGGTACTCCCCGAAACTCTGCAGTTACTTTAACCTTCTTCTTAATAAAACTCACTGTTTGAACTTCCGAGAGAATTATTCTTGGGATTAATTATTTCCATTAACTATTTCCATTAACTATTTCTCTTCGATTGGTAACTATTTCCAGTTTAGGTGGCTACAAGAAAAATCTGACATGTAGGAAATGTTCTGTATCCATTACGCCTTGTGCACACTGCAAAGTCTGAGTGTCAACGAGGTCATGTGGTGGCACACTGATTGTTCTTCTCGTAAGAGTTGGAGAACCACATGGTCTGATCTCCCTGGAGTTAAGATGCCCCTAGCCACATTGTTAGGAGTGAATAACTTCACAATAATAAGGTCCTCCCTCCCTCTTCATTATCATCTTTGTCATTGCTGTTGTCATCTTTTTTGTCATAGTGCAGTAAAATAATATTATTCCAAAATGGACATTGAGGTTTTCTTTAATCTTACTTCTCGATTTTTCTGTTTCTTCACTCTGATAATATTGTTTGATTTTATTAAAGGTTAAAAAAAAATAATGTGGGAATTTACTACATTGAATACTTCTGTTGGCAGTCAAGAATAAAGTTCAAAGTTTTATGGATGAGTTTTTTGCCTTCCCCATAAATAACACAGAAGCAAAATAAATTGTGAAAAATTAGCAAGGATGAATTTATTCTGTTGCTAATAAAATTTAATAGACAGGAATGGCTGGATGGGTGAATGAATTTAGCACAAGTCTGTGCTAAATTCCAGCTCTATTCATAAAATAATTCAAAATAACTTTCTCAGAGTATAAGCAAAGTATGAATTACAAATATGTAGTCGTAAGTGATGGCTCCTTGAACTAACATGCCTTTTCTATTGTTTCCTGACTGTTGGCACCATGACATCCTGTATAATATAACCATGCTAACTGGGCTAGTCACTCTCTTTTAGCTGCAGGAAGAAGGCAATGGCAAAACACTTCTGAAAATGTTGCCAAGAAAATTGCATGGAGTCAAGACTGACTCTCAAAGGTACAAAAAAAAAGAAAGAAATTGTTTTAAAATTATGTATATTTGAAACCAATTGGAATTTCTTCAAGATATATATAGACTCAGGAATGAACATATCAACAAAAACAAAGCAAAGGCTACCGTTCACATTTAGATGTCATTTGTCTGCAATGCATTACTCTTAGTGAGCTGCACACCTTGGATATAAAGGTAAAGGTTCCCCCCACACAGTTGTGCAGTCATGTCCGACTCTAGGGGCCGGTGCTCATCTCTGTTTGTTAGCTTAAGAGCCAGCGTTGTCCGAAGACGCTTCCATGGTCATGTGGCCAGCATGACACGCGCGGAACGCTGTTTCCATCCCACCGAAGTGGTACCTATTCATCTACTTGCATTTGCATGCTTTCGAACTGCTAGGTTGGCAAGAGCAGGAGCTAGTGCGGGAGCTCACTCCGCATGCAGGGCTAGGGATTCGAACCTCCGAACTTGGGATCTTCTGATCAGCAAGCCTGGTGTCTTACCCGCTGAGCCCCCACGCCCCCACGGGCGGTGATATAAGTCTGACTAATTTTTTTTTGCAAATTTTATTAAGATTTTAACAATACATAGTTAAAAGTCAGAAATGAAACAGAAATACAAATACAAATTAAAGAAAAGAGAAAAAAAAGGTGTAGGAAAGTAAAGAAAAGAAAAGAAAAAGAAAAAAGACATAGAAATTAGTTAACTTCCGATTTATCTCTGGTCATAAAAATAAAAAAAAATTATCTTACATGCTAGCTTTTTTTTGTAACATTCATAAACATTTCCTGTGTAATATATTTTATTTATATATATTTTAATCTTCAAAACCCCATATAAGCTTTGCCCTTCCCGCTTTTTGCAAATAGTCCATCAATGGTTTCCACTCCTTAAGATAATAACAATTTGAATTTTCTTTTAATAAACATGTCAATTTGTCGCTCTCTGCCATATCCATCAGTTTTAACATCCATTCTTGTATCGTTGGTAACATATGGTTTTTCCAATTTTGTGCATACAGAAGTCTTGCTGCTGTGATCATATATTGTACAATTCTATTAAGTTGTTTTCCTACTTGTTCTTCTAATATTCCCAATAAAAATAATTCCTATTTAAATGGGATTCGAGTTTGTAATATGTTTTGCATCAATGAATGTATTTGAGTTCAATATTTCTTTGCCACCTCACATGTCCACCACATATGGTAAAAAGACCCCTCTTTTTTTTACATTTCCAACATAAGTTGGAAACATTCCCATACATTTTAGCAAGTTTTTGTGGGGTCATATACCATCCATACATCATCTTGTAAAAATTTTCCTTTAAGTTGTAACACAAAGTAAATTTTAGCCCTTTATTCCACATATCTTCCCATTGTTGCATTTGTATATTATGGCCAACATTTTTTGCCCATTTAATCATACAGTCTTTAACTTGTTCCTCTACCATTTCTCCTTTTAACAATAATTTATACATTTTAGCTACCAGGCGGTCATCTGTCTCACATAGTCGTATCTCAAATTCTGATTTAGTTTGTTCAAATTTGAAATTTTTTTTTATCTAATTTAAATTTTTCTACAAGTTGCATATAGGAAAGCCATTGAAAGGTGTATCCTTCTAAAGCAAGTTCTTCTTTTGATTTAGTTATGTAGTGTCCTTGTTCCTTTTTTAAAAAGTCCTTATAAGTCAGCCATTTGTCTTTACTTCTTACTTCGGTTCTATGAAATGCTTCTTGTGTTGAAATCCATAAAGGTCTCTTATAACATAAAGTTGATTTATACTTATTCCAGATCCTTAATAAAGATCTTCTAATATAGTGATTTTTAAAATCCACATTGACTTTAACTTTGTCATACCACAAATATCCATGCCATCCATATCTTAATTCGTGACCCTCCAAATTCAATAATTTTTCATTTTTAAGAACTATCCATTATTTGAACCATACCAGACAACAAGCTGCATAGTATAATTTCAAATCTGGAAGACCTAGTCCACCTCTTTCTTTTGAGTCTTGCAAAACTTTATATTTTATTCTTGGTTTTTTCCCTTGCCAAATAAACTTAGAAATATCTCGCTGCCATTGTTTAAAAGGTACTTCTGATGTCAATATAGGTAATGTTTGAAAAAGATATAAAATTCGCGGCAAAATGTTCATTTTAATCGCTGATATTCTACCTAACAATGATAGTTGCAATTTTTCCCATTGATCTAAATCTTTTTTAATATCTGTCCAAAGTGGGATATAGTTATTCTTAAATAATTTAACATTTTTAGATGTTAAAAATACTCCCAAATATTTTACTTTTTCTTCCATCGAATATCCCGTTATTTCTCTCAATTTCTCTTGTTGATGATGATCCATATTTTTAGTCAAGACTTTTGTTTTCTGTAAATTCACTTTAAACCCTGCTAACGACCGAAAGTCTTTCAATTTCTGTAACAATGACTCAATTCCATCTAATGGATTCTCCAAGGTAATGACTAGGTTGTCAGCAAAAGCTCTTAGTTTGTAAACTTCTTTTTTAACTCTAATACCATGAATATCGTCATCTTGTCTAATATCTCTGAGTAAAACCTCTAATACCAATATAAACAAAAGTGGAGATAAAGGACAACCTTGTCTTGTACCTTTTTGTATTTCACATGGTTTACTAAATTCTCCATTAACAATTATTTTTGCAAATTGAGGAGTATATATTGATTTAATCCACTTAATAAAATTCCCTCCAAAGTCCATATTCTCCAATACTTTGAACATAAAAGGCCAATTTAAATTGTCAAAGGCTTTTTCAGCGTCTGACAAATAAATAAATAAATAGATCTCAATTAAAGGAACTAATCGGGTTGCCCTAGAATTAGGACCAAGTTCCCTCTCATATCTCACACATTCTTTCTTTGTGAACAATCTACTTGCCTTCTTTGAAAAGCAAGCTAACTTTACAGGGGTTAAAAATTGCGTGCCCCAAATACGCATCCAGTTATTGAAATGCAATGACTCCACACTTTTCTGCACTCAAGAGTGCATTTGCATCCCCAATAAAAATAATCTTTGTGGAATTATGGCTTCTAGATAAGAACGTCACAGAGGGAGGTAGACGGCTGTCATAGACATTTACACCCAATGACTAACAAGTTACACTTAAGGTCAGACTAGAACATTGGATAATCAATATTTTATTTTTATAATTATTTGTTATTAATTGTATGAATTGATGTTTTATATTGTATGCTCTATTTTAATTCTTTTTTATTGTAAACCGCCCAGAGTTCCCCGTTGGGGGGAGATGGGCGGTCATATAAATTAAATAAATAATAATAATAATAATAATTGTGCTTTTACTTACATACATGACAATCAATGGGAAAGGAGCCTCCAACCAGCAGGGACAAGGAAAATGATTTTACTTCTCTCTGCCAGGGTCCTACCAACTTCCTTATCCCTATGGCACCATGTCTGTTTTGTCTGCTACATAAGAAATTCTTCTTCTCCTTCCTCCTCCCTTTTCCTTGTTGGTATTTAATAAAAAATGTACAGGAAATCTTTTGGAGAAACCATTTTAAAACAAAAGTTTCACTGTGGTCTCAGCACTCATGTTGTTTGTCTGTCTGTTTCTTTACCCGGCTTATTGCTCCTGACTATGAAATTGAAAATGAGATCATGGTTAACCAATGCCCTTGGCACAAGTAGGTTTACAAAAAGACACTGTGATTGCTGCGCCAAGCCAATTTCAGTGCTCCTGGCACGTGCTGCAAGCAACATCACACTCCCGAAGCATCTGCAGCAAGCTGAGATTTTGTGAAAATGATGAAGTTGTAGTATCACAACACAAGTTCCATTCATAACATACTTGTGTGCAGCTTTGCAATACAAGTGTAAAAGGAGTGTGCATCGCAACATTGTGATGCTGTTTTGCCGCCTTCCCTCCTTGCTTCCCCACAGACACCCGTGTTACACTCATGTAAAGTTTGCATCACTACCAACAATCAAGAAATACAGTGCCATTTCAATCACAAGATGCAGAATAGACCCTCTCATAAATTTGCTGCATGGCTAAACATTAGTGGGAATGTGGCCCAGCAAAGGAGCACGGCAGAAATAACGTATGTATACCAATCCCGTGGGCAGAATCCCAGAACCTGTTTTCAGGACCAGAACACATATTTATTCCACATTTTGGATTAACTGAATATTTTCCCCTACAAAGGCAAGTTGTTTTTGACATCTGCAAATTGACTTCCCCACTACTACCAAATAACCACAGCTAGTCTCAACACATGTTGAACCTGACCTGTAATTCAGAGAGTGCTATTTCCTTTCTGGTTTAAGTTTCATTTGTATATACACAAGTATTCCTCATAAGCATTGGGACCGACCAGAAGCCACAGAACACCATTAGTACAAGATAGCACAGCGATATATCGTTGATAGGCTTTTAGAGTAGGATTTCAGCTAATAGGCAAATGCCACAGATCACATAATCCTTCGTTCAATCTGCTTTAACACTTTGCTGTTATTCCTGCTATATAAATCAGGAGGGAGCAACCAGCAGCTCTCCGCCTGCATGGGATTCCCAAAATCCTTCTCTGTGACATTCCTATCAATTCCCTCCTACCTTCCTTTCAATACCAGTTATCTCAATGTGCCCAAGATTGCTGGGAAGGCAAACCTAAAGCACCCACTCTCAGCTGTACTGAAATTGGAGGGGTAGCAGGATGGTGAGGGCTTAACCTCCATTCTCCAGCAATACCGATGCAGCTCAGATCAATGGGGAGGGAAGGTTAAAGCGGTGTGGGTCAGCATTCCTGTTTCTCTGCTGCATTTAAAATCTCAGCTGCATCAAGATCGGTAGAAGAGGAAAGGTTGGTTTGCCCACAGATATGCAGCCCCCTATCTGTGTGCAGCCCGGGAGACAAGAAAGTTGACCACCCCTTGTACAGTTGAAGAACTGAGATCATCACAGAGGTCTTCCTTTCATTTTTCAAACCGCTGCACTCAGATGCTCCGGTTCCATGTTAGATGTTCTCATGACATTGCCTTAAAGTCATCCCCAGCCCAGAGATGAGGCTGCTTTAAGTTCATCTTTAGCTGTTCCAAAGTAACATTTCCGTGCTTCTCCCAACTCAATTCTTGCTATGGACATCATCTGGCACTCTTCGTCAACAATGTGGTTGATGATGCAATCAGGGGTTGGGATCTGCCCAGCTCCTAACGGCCCCTGTAGACTGCGTGCCTCCACCCCTTTGGTCACTCGGATCTGCTTTCCATGACCACTTTGGTTTAGTGACAGGAGGTACCACCCACCTTCCTGCAGGGCGCCTGACCAGCACTTTCTGACGTGCTCGTCCGATCTTAGGCAGGTTCCTTATATGTGAGGGTCTAGCACTCTTTTGAAAGTGCTCTTAGACCTGTGGTTTAAAAAAAAATCAAACACAGATTTACCACGTTTTGAAAGAGCCCTCTGCTTAAAGAGCAGCACTCCACAGAGCACTAGTTTTATGGTACACAGAAGGTCCTTTCAAAGCAGGCAAGAGAGGCAGGTCCTGCCAGCTGTGTGCTGCTGGTTCTGTCCTTAATCAGTGCATTACAGGTTTTCATGTGGCTATACTTTTTAGTGTATTACTTTGATTGCAGGTGATGGTAACATTTTGTCTCCCCTATGCCATTTTCCTTATTCCTTGAGCTACTTCCAGATGCTGTTAGCCATTCTTTGTCAACATTGCCATTCTCTGGTAGCGCAGGTCAAAGGCAGAGCTGGCTCCTTACCAATTGCTGAGTCCTGCTTCGCCCCACACCCCTCCTCCATGCCTGTGAGATTTCAGCTGGGCTATTTCTGGACACAGGTTTAGCAGTCTTCCAGAAGAGCGCTAAACCCTCCTTCAGAGATAGTCTGACTGATGGGAAGCAGGCATGGAGCACCTCTGTGCCTGTGATTGGTTAGCTGAGTAGTTTGACCCGTGGCTAAACACTTCTTTTCAAGTATCTACCTACACTCAACCAACCCCTAGCCCCACCCCACATTAAGAAGAGCAATTGGCAGTTGTTGTTTTCCCCACTGGCAGGTGACACTTGCTTTGTCTGCCTCCCATCCTATAATTGCATTAGCTAGCAGTCTTTTTTTTTTTAATCTGTTCAATCGTGTCCGATTCTCGGAGACTGCCTAGTCAACTCCCTGCAGTTTTCTTGGCAAGGTTTTTCAGAAGTGGTTTGCCATTGCCTCCTTCCTAGGGCTGAGAGAGAGTGACTGGCCCAAGGTCACCCAGCTGGCTTTGTGCCTACGGCGGGACTAGAACTCATGGCCTCCCGGTTTCTAGCCTGGTGCCTTAACCACTACACCAAACTGGCTCTCTAGCTATCAGTCATAGAAAAAACAAAACAAAACAATAGTTTGATTGTAAACCTGCAAGCAATAGTATGTAAATTTTAATTGTATCTTATGATAAAATCTCTGCAAACCAACTGTATATATGTTTGCTTAGAAGTAAATCCATTTATACTCCCTGGGCTAACACTTATTTAAATATACATAAGATTAATCACTTTAAAAAACCTACAAAAGCAAATAAGGTGTGCCTTTTTCATTCACATTTACTATTGTTGTTGACATATAAATGTCTTATTTCATTTATCTAATTAAATATACCAGGCATCATTATCTTCATGCCAACTCTGATTGTACAACATGCTGAGAAGGAATGAGCTGGCTTTTTTAATGTGTATCAGTATGCCAACTGTATTTATTACTTTCGTAGTTAGGGTTTTTTCTCTAATAAATTACCTCTAAAATGTGAGGGCTGTCTTAGATTTGCTGAGAATACAATAATGAGAAGGGATGTAGTTGTTTTTTAAGTCTACTTTTCTCTTTTTTGGGGTGGGATGGTCTTAAATTCCTTTTCTTTCAGGTAAGTACAGGAATGGCATGGTTATTATAATAACATGTGACTATAGTATCTTGGATAAGTAAGATACAAAAGCTTCACAAGGAACTTTGATTAATCACTTCAACTGGGTTTCCTAAATTCCAGGCCTAAATCCCAGATTTGTGATTCTTGCCCCATCTTTTTGTCATATATTTTCAGAACTGCAAATTGTCTTACTGACATTTCTGCGTTCTCAAGTAACCAGAGACCTCAAGACCTGGGCTTCTGTTAATGTAGGAACAGTTACAGTACATTGTTACTGAACAGTAACTTGAAGAAAGCCTTCCAGTTCACCAGAGCATTTTTTTAATAGAAACTTCTTGTGACCGAGAAACAAATTAGGGAAGAACAGTCTCTTGGGAACAAGAAAGCAGTATAAACTGAGGGAAGAACAAAAACGTGTTTTGGAGAGACAGCATGTACAGCACAGCATGTTGCCTCGCACACCAAAGCTTAGCACCTCATCCTGTCCATTAGGAAGAGTACGGCCACAGAGTCTCAGGTTTCAACACCAAAAAGAAGAAAATGCTGTTCTGAATGAAGGGATTCTCGCATTCAGATTTGCAAGATTCTGTTACTGTAACCTTATAATAAAAGTAGTATTAGCATTCATACTGTACGTTTGGGGGCATGGTGGCTCAGCGGGTAAGACGCCAGGCTTGTCGATTGGAAGATCGCAAGTTCGGAGGTTCGAATCCCTAGCCCCGCGTGACGGAGTGAGCTCTCGCACTCGCCCCAGCTCTTGCCAACCTAGCAATTCGAAAGCATGCAAATGCAAGTAGATAAATAGGTACCACTTCCGTGGGATGGTAACAGCGTTCCGTGCGCGTCATGCTGGCCACATGACCGCGGAAGCATCTTCGGACAACGCTGGCTCTTCGGCTAACAAACGGAGATGAGCACCGGCCCCTAGAGTCGGACACAACTGCACGAATGTGCGGGGGGAACCTTTACCTTTACCTTACTATAAGTTTGGTTTCCTAGTCTGGTCTACCTCAAAGGGCTGACATTCTGACACAGCCCGATGCTGGCCTGACATTGCTGACCACAGTATCTTTTTTTTCTTATTATTGTACAAATGTTTTATAGTCAGGTGGCAGGCAGTGAGTATGGACACAATTACATGCCCGTTTATTATCATTATCATTATTTCTTTAAAATATATATTGGTTTCCTACCCACCCTCTCCAAGTAACTGAATAATGCATATTCTCAGGTAATACACATCCATCTAAAAAGAGGCCCTCATAAACCCATTAGGATTGCAAATTGCATAGCTGTATCACTGAATACTTACGGGAAGGGTTAGGCTGACCTTATATAATAAGAATCTACCAAGGTAGCCAAAATGTGGAGACTGTAAAAAGGAAAACCACACACATTTTAGAAGAAGACAAGTGTTGACCTTCATAATGACAGCACAAGCTTGTTTCAGCCAACCTGCAAGGAAAGTGTCACGTATGCAGCAAACTTTAGAGTCCTAGCTCACAGGATTGGGATGGTCTGAATACACTGAATAGCTCTCTTTGTGGCCGGCCACCTTCTGTTTTACAATGCTAGCTAGTTTTATGGATAGCAGGTAATGCAACTTAGGAGTAGCACATTGTCAAATGTGGCTTTCAGTCCTGAGGCAGAAAAGTCTGGCAGAGGATTTCCAGGGTAAGCTCCTGGTTTCTATATTTGACCTGAAAGATGGTGGTGAATGAATATGAGGAGATGTAGCCAGAGCCATCCAATCACCCTCTTGGGCCAACACCACTATTAAACACAGAGAGGCAGCCAACCAGTCCTGCACTGGTGCCAGTGCTGGAAGCAACGTTTGATTGCTCTTCAGTCATGGCTGAAGCCAGATTAAGACCATTTTGGATGTGTAATGGGGAAGATGACAGCTTGCCCCCTTCCTCAAGTAGCAGAATATCATGGGACAACCATCCCTGTATCTAGAGCTACCAGACTTGGGTTGCAAAAACCAGAACAAGCATGAGGCAGCAGTAAAAAGGTACACTTTTATCAATCTTCTTGGTGCCATCTAGTGGACATCTGGGTTTTTGCAGTTCAGATAGGATAATCCTATGTACAGCAGCACCTGCGGGGTGCGGGGGGGGGGCAAGGGAGAGCAGACTGATGAAAGCAACACTGCAGCATAAATCCTGTGCCTTTTGTACACGCCACACCACACGTACAAAAAAGGTGGAACTTGCAATGCTATGCTTGGAGATGCCCAGGCTGCTGGATCTCCATTCATGTCAAATGTAGAAGTGTTTAAAATTACCAGATTAAACGGGAAGAAGAACCTAACTGGATGAGAATTATTCTTTCTAGCCCACCTGCTACCCTTACCTGCCACTTCAGGTGGAGTGGAGGAAATCTATGTTAAATGATTTGCAAATGGAAACTTTCACATGGTTGGAGGCGGATACAGTAGAATAGAATCATTATCCATCGTAACTATATTGTCTATATGCTTCTTTGCACACAGAGACTCCCGTGATTTTATGGTTTCACAAGAACGGAGACTATTTTATTGGGGAGCCGAAATGCTATTATCTGCTCCCTTATAAAAATTAAGAGGACAATATCACACTCTAAGCAACTTTCTCAGCTCTCCCCACATAGTTTTTTTTCCCCATCTCCTGAAAAGAGACCAATTACATGGCAGGGGGCAAAGGATGAGGACGAGATAACAGCATTTAGCTGTTACTTTGATGTCCACAGGCATCATCCTCCGCAACTGACCAATGAAAACAAAAGAGGCTCTTGGGTTGCTAGGAATCCTGTCATTCTTCTCACCACCTTTTGATACCCCAAAGCGTTCTATGCCCTGACCTCTGCTCTTAGACACAAAGATCTCATTGAAGAATCATCAGCCATGTCAAAAATTCTTTCCAAATCTAGCTACTCAGCAAAGGATTTCTTTACTTTTCTCACTGCTATTCTTTTTTAAGACGCTATTTGGATTCAAAATGTGTTCTTTCTTTCCTTTCTTTCTTTCTTTCTTCCTTTCTTTCTTTCTTTCTTTCTTTCTTTCGCAGTGCCTTCTTTCCATATGCAATCAACAACTGCATCTTTTCTTTAGAGTTTCTAATCATGTAGGATTTCCTTCTTTATGCATCAGTGACACATTATACAATCAAACATTCTAGTGTAAATATGTTCTGCACATACAAATTTCTGGCCCATCTTTCTATTCCACATGCATCACTCAACCTGGACTTTGTACAATTTTCTTTTTTAATCTGCATACCCAAACATTTCCCACAGACAGGAATCAGTTATGCACCTTATTAAACTTACATTCAATAACATTTATTATAAAAAATGCCAGAGCAGGAGCAGGAGGACAGGAAGGCTGGCCATGTGGGAAGGATTCAGGTTCTTAATGCTTGCCCGGCTATGACAACTGACTACTCCTAGTTGTAAAAGTCGCAGCTGCGAAATAACAAAGCTGCCTTTGGAGGAGAGTTGGGGAAGGAGGAATGTTCCCAGGGCCCTCCCTTAGAGCAGCCAAAGATGTCTCGCAGGGAGACAAAAGGAGAGGAAGGTCAAATTAACCTTGACTTTGGGAACCCGTGTGCTGCAGGTGGAGGTAATCTTTTGATCTCTCAGCTCATCTGATGAGCTCAGATGAGTTGCTACTGTTCAACACCTATTTCATAAAGCGGTTGAAGAAAAAATGGGTTGATCTCATGTACAGTAAGCTTCTGGTAGGAAGGAACAGCTATAAATGGCCTTTCTTTTCAACACAAGGTGTCAGTCGCTGAAACAACTGAGACCCCAAGCAAAGAGCATCCATGGTGGGGGTGGGATATTCGGTACATACCTACATACATAGATGTCTATCACGCTATACTCTTTTATGTAAATAACACAATGCAAAGCACAGAAAAGGAGTGGACCAAATGAATTGAAGACAAAACACAAGAAATAAGAAAGTGAACTAAATCAAGTTTCTACCACCAGCATTCACTATACCTCTCCATAACTTTCTATCCTTATAAAACCATCCTTTTACCACTTCTTTATGGTGCTTCATATACAGCATGTAAGTTCTCATCCTTTTTGAGGATCTCGTTAACTCCATCCAGCCCCTCAACCATCCAATTTTCTCAGTCTTCCACTTCCTCTCAACACATTCACTCTTCCTTCATATATTGGCTTTGCAGCTTGATTTTCATTTGTTCTCTCTATATGACCCTACAAAAGTGTACTTCTTTTGTACTGGTAAAAAAGAATAGCACTGAATCCACATTAGTTCTTGACCCTCTCTCTTTTTGTTTCTTCACACAAGCTCCATTTCCACTGCATGCAACTTACTTTTAAGTTTCTCCTGACCTACCCTGAACTCTCACTTCTACAGTATATAACAAAGTGGGCAGAATCTCACTATATACAGCACATAGCCATTTTCACTTCTTTGGACAAACCTTCATTCCTTACAACAGACCACATACTAACTGCCATTTTTCTACCAGCAGTTGTATTTTTAAATCATTTTACAGGTGAGGAGGGAATGGGAACAAACCTCGTGTTCCACTGTTAGCACTCCCCTGCTCCCACTCCTCTTACCGCAGAAACTCTGTTAAGGGGGGAAAGACTGAATAGCTGCCCAGGGTCGCTTGAGTCAACGTATCAGGGTTCCTTTATCTGGAAATGTCCAGAGTTTGCTACTGAGTTCCTCAGTCTTGCATTTGCTTGCCTCCATGCTTTAACTCTATAATTCATGGAGTTTTGTCTTTACATTTCTGTATCCATTTTAAAAAATCATTATTTTTGACAAGATAAAATCATGACAGTGTACCAGTTCCCTATAATACAACAAGTTTCATCAAATGCACTACGTGGTAAGATTTGAAAATTATATATGAACTCAAGATACCAAAAATTAGAGTTGAGTGAGAATAAACATCTACCTCATTTTTGTGGGTCTCATCTGACTCACTTTATTTAACCCTAACCTGGATTTAAAAATAAACATTTGGAGCTACAAAAAGGATGTTTGGAATTTCCAACACACATGAAGTAACACTTTGGCTAAGCTTCATTAGACAGCTGAGGGATATACACCAAAGTGGTCTCTACAATTTAGCCATTAATTTAGATAAAAATGCTGCTCCTGATGTTCCTTCAAAATAATCCCACTTCATCAAAAAGAACTCTCAGTCAGCTGTAATTTTCCATTCTTTAATTAAGCAATTTTGGCAGTACTGACCCACCCAGCAACAGCTTCCAATAAATACGTATTTATTAAAGTATTAAATAAGTATTTATTGGAAAAAATTACAGCTGAGCTCTTTTTAAGTGTAGAGAGCATTTCAGTGTATATCCCTCAGCTGAGGCCCAGAGCATCATTGAACATGCTAGCTTCTCTTGGGATGGCAATGAGTAAGTGGCATTTCATGGCCACCTTGATCCTTCCCCTGGTTCAGCTGACCTAATGGAGAAAGCAGGGTAGTAGATGTTCCACGCGCGTCATGCTGGCCACATGACCGTGGAAGCGTCTTCGGACAGCGCTGGCTCTTCGGCTAACAAACGGAGATGAGCACCGGCCCCTAGAGTCGGACACGGCTGCACAAATGTGCAGGGGGTACCTTTACCTTCTTAGATGACCAGCAGAAGAGCGGGAAAGGATCACAGATCAATGTGGTATGGGTGCAGTGGCCACAGAGATTGCTTTCAGATCTGCTTCTTTGAATGGGTATAAAGCAGATTGGTTGGACTGCTAGGCATCTAATGAATCCATCACAATTTGGAATCACACTTCATCTAATTGGTAAGATCAACCAATTTTGACTTAAGGTGTTGTGAGAGCCCAGCCAGAGTGGTTTGTAACAGACGATTTGTGACTTAGCATAACATATTAATTTGCTCATTTTGGCTAGCTACACTAACCATAGTTTAGGTTTACATGTGAACCCAGCCACTGCAAGGAGGCAGAGCCTGGAAGCCAAGGGATAGAAAACAAGCTAACAATGTTTGAGGGAATTCAGGATATAATCTGGAAAGCTGGCAGCAGAGCCTGCTTATGATTTACAGCTCATAAATGTAATCTGGAGAATATGGAGGTACAGTTTATTAAAAAAAAAAGTTCTCAAAGGAATTAAAATAAAATCTCGACTCCTTTGCTTAATATCCTAAGGAAAAGATCAAGGTCACGGCCCTGCAACGTTTGTTGATTCATAGAGGCCAAGTACTATCCTGTTCATCAATAGCTCCAGGAGCTGAAGTGCAGGTCTTTCCCATCCTTGAATCTGAACTCTTTTTCAGCAGAAAGAGTGAAAGTTGAACCCGTTCAATGCACATGCATCAGTGGGCTCTCCCCAAGCAGCTACAGAAAGAGGACAAATCAGAAAATGATTTTTATTTATTTCTGTTACTAATGCACTAGAAGAGTAGTCTCTTGAAGGCAATTGTTACAATCCATTCCAGCTATACACATTTTACCCGCAAGAATTAAGTATATACTGTATAACTTTGCACCAAATTGCTACCTCTTTTCTCACAGCCTCACAGCTAGGACAGTCCTTTGTCCCTTTAGTTCAGCCCCACGAGCATTTTCAGTCACTGACACTGCTGGTTAGAAAGCATTTTAAAGTCTCACTTTTCAGAGATGTAAATTCTTGAAAAGCAGCCCCTTTAATCTACTGGAGCAAAAGCAACATAAAGGGTTACGGCACCTTGAAGACAAATGCATACAAATAAAGCAATCCCTTTGCTTTCAAATCTTCTGCCTGCTATAATGATAGTGTTCTCTTTACAAGTTTACAAGTTTCTTTTACTTGCGGTTGTTTTTTGTTTTCAAGAGGATCTTGCGAAATGCCAAGCATAAATATAGTCCAAGACCATGATACCAGATATATTTACTGGGGAGTAAGCATCACTATATGAGTGGTTTTACCTGAACTTAGAATTGTGATTTAGCTTCTTTTGTTTTACTATGATCTGTGCTTTCATTGGAATTTCACATTATGTTTGGCTGCTTTTTATTTTATTACTTTAGGAATTTGAAATACTCATAGTGGAGAGCAGATATTAAGAAGCTGAAGACAGTAACTGAAAACATACCAGTGGAAATGGATATAGATTTACATAGTTTGGATTCAAAAAGCATCTTTTCTGTAGCATTTAAATTAATGAGAATTCGGAAGAGCCAGCCATGGAATTTAAAAAAGAAACAAAACTAATGACTAACAAAAGAGGAAGGGCAAGATCCACTATAAAAGTTTTTTATGACTCTTCAAGCACCACTGAAAGGAGCTAAAGATTTCTTGTGTTTTTGTTCCCTTCCTTTCATTCAAAGGGGATTACATTGGGCAACTTCCTGGTAAAAGTAATAAATAAATGTATTTATTTTTTTGACATCACGACCCAGATTAAGAGCACCAAAACAAAAAGATTGATTATTGGTGATTCTAAAACCCATGTAATGTTCCTGGCTCTATTTAATAGGGAGGATCCAATTTAAGACAGGTTGCCTAGAACATATCAATTTAAGTCTTTTTCAACTTTACAGCCTTCTGTATAGCAGCTTCTAAGGCCAATGAAGTGCAGTTTACTACTTATCACAGTAAGATACAATAAAATGAAACAAAGTAAGATACAATAAAATGGGATTAAATAGGCTACAGTGAGATAAGATAGATAAAATATAATAAGGTAAGGTAAAGTAAAGTAAGGATGAACAGCATATAATTGACAATTGAACAGGACATGTGCAATGTCTTCTATTTCTGATGCTCCACAAACACACGTTCTCTCAGAATATGGCACTTGATGGAATTGTCCGTATCTGACCATAGAATCTAACTGCTCAAATCTTGCTCTGGTAAGATTTATTGTATCTTACTTTATTTAGTTTTATTGTATCTTACTGTGGCTTATTGCCTATGCCTTGATATGGTCAACTGACTAATCAGTAAAGTATACTACTACTACTACTACTTATCTGGACTCTGAATATTTTAAGAAGTTCTTAAGTTCTGTAGATGCACCCTTGTTTCATGTTTCCCACTTAACAGAAGTAAAATGAAATTAGCTCTGGAGGACCCTTTCGATGGTGACATCTCTATTATGGAAGCAATCACTAGGGAGATGTATTAGTCTCCCTCTCTTAGTGCTTTTTGCCATCAAGGGAAGAGATTTTCATCTCCCAGGGCTTTTAAGAACTGAAGTATGGCAGGCAAAATTGTGCTGCTATGTGTTTTTATAACTTCAGAGACTGTATTTGTGATTATTTTTAATAAATATTATTGTTCTTATGTTTTTCCCTACTGGGTGGGCCCCTGTCCAAAATTATATAAAAAGACAAAGTTATATCACAAATTCTTAGAGTAACTTGAATCTCAGAAATGATCCCCTATTGTGTAAACTAGGGAGGGAGAATCTTCTACATAGATTTTTTGAGGCCCCAAAGAAGGTTTTTGGTAAATTCCAAACAGAATTGTACAAGGAAAAGAGCACACAAAGAAGAAATTGTGCCCATCTTGCTTTAAAAGTACTAGTTCCATATTTAATCACAGCCCGCTGTACAGGCCAGACTTGTGACAAGACTTCAGTTGAGATAAATACAATTCCCAGGCCTAAATTCACTTCACAAAAGAGCCAGTATTGTATAACCGACAGAGTATCAGAGTCTGGCTGAAGTGATCTGATTTCAGATTTCAGCTTGCAATACATCTCACTGTAGCTACACCACCAACTCCTGGCTTAACTTCTTCAGAGTCTTGCTATGAAGTTCGTCTGGCACATAGAAACTTTCTGTATGATTGATGTAATAAATGGATGTAATAAATCATAAGCACACAACATGGATCTCTATGGGTAAAGAGATATTCTACTTGCACCGGAATGTATTTAGGATGAGAGTATTATCCTGCATTGATAAAATACTTGTCAAAGCTTTCTTGGGAATCGTGCCAGCCTTCCAATAAAGTAAAGCAGCAGACCAGGTTATTTTTTAATAGGGGGAGATGGGCAGGTTATCTCAGTGTTCAAATTAATAATACAAAGGAAAACCAAATGCAGATAGCTGTTAACTGCCACTCCTTCCCTCCCTTATTTTCACTCTATGTAAAATAGAATATATATGCTTCCATGAAAAATAAGTTAAAGCAGGAATCATGAAAATAAAATAAAGATCCAAGAACGTCTTTGAATTTCTTGTAATTACAAAAGTAAAATGTAGAACAATGTGATAGACAGAGCAGGTCACTTATTAATGCTGAGTAAGCAAGAAGCCAGTGTTTCAGCTTGATTTCAGAACTTGTTGTTACATAGAATGAATTCAAAACTCTCCTTGGTTTCAGAAAAATGAGACACAGCCCTTAATCCTGCCTCAACTAATGCAAGAAAAAATATTGCAAGAAGAATAAGAAAAAAAAAGAGAGTGGGGAGGAAGAACTCCTCTATTTCTTTAAGGATGTTCCCAGAGGACTGGAAAGATTGATAATGAAATAAACTAATGCACACTCTGACACGAATTACATGCATGCATTAAATAGTAGCTTTGCTTTGGATTTTTTTCTCCTCTAAAAAAAGAAAGAAAAAAGAAAAAAGAAAAGATCCCAGGCTTTTTACCTAAAAGGTCCACAAAGCTGCTGAAATCCTAAACTGTAAAACCTTGCCTGCTAAACCAGGGCTGCCTTCCACCACTTGACTTGCTGAATCCCCCTGGAAATTTGAAATCGTCACCCCTTCTCCCCCACCTGATGGAAGTTCCCATCTTTTTCAAAGTTTGGTTTTGAGAAGAACTATTCTGAGCAAAAGGATATGAATTCTGCTCACTTCAACCACATCTTTGTTCCAAAGGGAACAAAGACCACTGTGTGATTCATTTCACTTGCAGATTCTTCCCCGTTTCCTCTACCCAAATCCCCTTATGGCTGTTCAGGCTTTTCACCAAGGAATGTTTGGACAGTGGTAGCTGCCAGAGGCTGCTGAAAAACCTTCGTCTGGGTCCCTAAGAGTTTACACTTACTAGGACAAAGTAAGGGGAGCAAGCCAACTCTCTTACAAAAGAAGAAGGTCAGCCCCACAGCCATGAGGCTAATGATTTCTTCTTCTGGAGCTGCCAAATCATTGGGTGGCGATGCTACTTTCTGCTAGGAACTTATTTGGGACCCTAGCTTCCCTTCCTTTTCCATACAGTACTTTTTTCTGACCTAGACTCCTTTCTAGCTCCCTCTGGACTGATGGTGCTCACAACTCTCCTCTTTCTGTTCGGAGGAAGCCAACTGCAGCTTCCTGGATGTTCTGATTTCTTTCTCCTTTGTGGCCCTCGCTTGTCCTTCGCATCCTTTGAATTTGCAAAGGGGATCGGGATTTCCTTAAGGGGAAGGGGAGGGAGAAAAATCTTACCTCGGAGGCTGCCTTTGTTGCCAGAAGGGATGACAATTAGTTAGGGAAGCATTCACCCCCTTTTCCTAAAAGCAGCGTGCTCTAAAGAAAAGGAGAGGGATGCTACTCCGTCTCTCCTCCCTCCTCTCCCTCTCCGACTCTCCTCCTCCTCCTCCACCGCGGCTCCCACCCACCTACCCACCCTCGGAAAGAGAGCGCAGGCTGACCTTCTGCTCTAAGTCACTACCATCGATCTGCTTTCAAGTCTGCTCTTGCCCGTGCAACTTGCAGGCTCTCGTTCTCTCCACGCTACAGCCTCTCGAGAAACCGCGCACACCTCACTCACCCCTCTGGCCGCTTCACAGCACAATTTGAACTGTTATGTCCGGACGTTTGTTTATTTCCTCGCTTATCTTTCCCCTGAAGAATCCACGGCAAGACGCTCATAGGAATCCACTCCTGGCAGGGTAAAATGTCAGTCTGGGCCCTCTGGGCCACGTGATCAAATTCCCACGAGGCATCCGGTGCCCGCTCCTGTCGATTTTACAACGAGCAGCAGCTCTCCTTATCCCCTTTTCAGGCCACTTCGAGTGTGTCCCAAAGCCCCATTTCAGAATCATTTCCTGCCAGTGGATTCCAGTCGAACAGGCTTGGGGATCGCAGCAGACAGGATGAGGGCTGATCGACTGAAGCTTAATGCCGATGAAGTGAAGGCTGGGTTGGTGGAAAGTCAAGGATTCTGACCAAGTGGGCAGGATATGTTTGGCCTTGAAAGCCTTCCTCCCGTAGGGATTATAATTTCTGTTTGGGAGTCCTGCTGGATCTGATCCTTATTTTGGACCATCCAAGTGGCATTATTTGCATTCAGCACTTTTTGTCGGCTTAGGCTAGTCAGGGGTTATTCAGGCTCTAGAAATAGGCTAGAAAAATACAGCGCATTGTCCTGAAAGTCGGTGGGGGGATGGGGGCTCCCCTTGAAAACCACAGAGAAATCAGAATCCGGTGCCTAGACTTTGCCCTGCTATGGGAATATGGCTTGCATCTCCTCAGCCTTAGGTGTAAACAAGTTGGTTTCAGATCCACTCAGGAAGCTGTATTAACTATCAGTGGCATTGCTGGGCACTCACTACTGCACAAGATCCTAACTACCTTCTGCTGTGGTGGCACAAAGCCTCAGTATCACGGTAATAGGCATGATGGTAGAAAGAGCCAATTTCTATGCCAATTTTCTCATGCCACTTTTCCTAGGGCTAGCCAGCTTTGCTTGTGAATAAACATGGATACGAGTGCACCCTGTATTATTTTTGAATAAACGTGCATATGAGGGCACTACACATTTTCTCCAAGAATGAATTTAACAGTGTATTTCCTGTGGTAATTGTGGATAATATCCAGCCCTGAGTCATGTGGTTTTTAAAATGCTATATTGGCAGGTGTCAACACCTAGCTGACCTTGGCAATGTTGGTAACTAAGCAGGAAGAGCTTTCGTTATGACTTGGATGGGGAACTGCCTAGGAATTCCAGGGTGTTGGCTAGAATGGGAGGGGGAAAAAACAATCCGGGAAAAGACAATAGCAAACATCTCTAACATTGCCAAGAGAAGGATGCAGCCAACAGATGTCAAGCTTGATTTGAGGGCATCTTGACCTTTAAAATTTTTTTTTGCTGTACAACCCATATCTGTAATCCTGCTGAGTTGGACAGTACTACAGAATATGAGCTGCAGAGAGTTGTTTTTGATTGCAGCGGCATGCAAATGGGTTTAATAAATAAATCAATGCAATAAAATCAAATGTCCCCAATTCTGAACCTTCAGGCTCCTATTCACTAGCTCAAATACATGTCCTCCAAAATGTACTGGCCTGCCAACATACTGAGACAGCTCTGTGGTTGTCATGGAGGGCAAAAGTCCCGAGTCCCTATAAAATGCCTTCTGTGCCAATGTTGATGACCTGCAATTCTCCAATAGCAATGCAGAAAGCATTTCTGCCATTGGAGGGAGGGGGTAGGAATCCTAACGGGTCTGCTCAATTCTCACCTATTGAATTCTTAATATATGAAGGCAATCTTCCCCAACTCTTGGATGAGAGCTGGTTTATTTTGGACTGATCTCAAATTAACAAACAGAGGTGTGGAAGGCAAATGGACTCTGCAATCCAACTCTGCAATCCAAGAAGGAAGGGCTCTTAAATGCCTCAGTACTTGTACCTGTGACTGGCTTATCTGACCCCCCCTGCCCAAATGCCATATCTTCCATGTCCCATGTGATCTTCAGAGCAGCTAAATACATTGAAGGGTGAGAAAATAAAGGCCAACTACTTCAGTACACAGATCAACATATGAGCACAAAACATAGGCATTAAATGCAATGTTTCCTTAGGTCTCCTACGCTATGCAGCCTGACAACCATTTACAATATCTGGAAACATTATTTATTTCTAAGTAGTTTTTCTGTATCCCTTTCAGTAAACACCAGTATGATAGCGGAATATTTGAACAGATTTAAAGCCCTTCATACTTTCAAATTCCTCCATAATTACAGTATGTACTGTAGTCCCTTGCCACATGGTGTCCTTCTGCTTCCTTGAATCTGCCTACAGTGGAATCAGGCTATGTAAAATGAAGACATCAAATACATCAGCTAATGGGGCTGAGCAATATTTCAAAATGGAGAACAAAAAACATAAGCCTTGTATCAATATCAGTAATTCCATTTTTACATTATTATATTACTTGAAAAGCACATAGAGGTTCCCCCGCCCCCAATTTTGCCTTTTTTCCTCACACATTGCTACATGTAAATAATAATACAGACAATTTCAGGGATTCTTTGGACCCTAAGAATAAAACTTATTCTAGTAGGTTAATTCTGTACCAAGTTTATTTATTTATTTATCATATTTATATCCCGCCCATCTCCCTCACAAGGAGGGACCCTGGGCGGTTCACAATAAAACAGTTTAAAATCAATAAAAAAACAATAAATAACACCAATAATCAGCAAAAATACATAATTTCAGTCAGATCCAAACAATGGTAGGTCTTACTTATCCCATGAGCTGGTAGGGCTGGTTGAGGCAGATCTAAGAAACCAGCCAACCCCAAGACTGGCTATTCCCCTCCCCACCCCAAGCATGGTGGCAAAACCAGGTCTTTAGGTTTTTTCTAAAGTCCAGGAGAGAAGGGGCTAATCTTATTTCAGGGGGGAGAATGTTCCAGAGGGCGGGGGCTACTGCAGAGAAGGCACGCCTCCTGGGCCCCATCAGATGGAACTCTCTTGCAGACGGGGCTCGTAGCATGCCCTCTCTGCATGATCGGGTGGGACGGGTTGATGTAACGGGGATGAGACGGTCCCTCAGGTAACCTGGTCCCATGCCATGTAGGGCTTTAAAGGTGATAACCAACACCTTGAATTGAATCCGGAAGCAAACTGGCACCCAATGTAGCTTGCGGAGCAAAGGTGTTAGAGGTGCTGATCTTGAGGCACCTAAAATCGCCCGCGTAGCCACATTCTGGACCAGTTGAAGCTTCCGGACGCTCTTCAAGGGTAGCCCCATATAGAGCACATTACAATAGTCTATGTGGGAAATGACTAGGGCGTGAGTGACCGTTCGAAGGGCCTCTCGCTCCAGGAAAGGGTGTAACTGGCGCACAACACAAACTTGCGCAAAGGCCCTTCTGGCCACGACTGCCACCTGCTCTTTGAGCAGGAGTTGTTAGTCCAAGAGGACCCCCAAGTTACGCACAAGTTCTGTCTGGGGCAGTGCAACCCCGTCCAGAACTAAGGATGGTAAATTTCTGGACACCGAGGGGCCATTAATCCACAGCCACTCCATCTTACCAGGGTTCAGCTGAAGCCTGTTGTTCCCCATCCAGACCCCCACAGCCCCCAGGCAATTGGACAGGACAGTCACAGCATCACTTACTTCCCCTGGGATGGAGATGTATAACTGAGTATCATCAGCATATCGATACCTCATCCCGTGGAGACGGATGATCTCTCCCAGTGGTTTCATGTAGATGTTAAATAGGAGAGGAGAGAGCCCTGAGCCCTGCGGCACCCCACAAAGGAGGGGCCGTGGACCCAATCTCTCCTCCCCTATCAACACCGATTGGGACCAACCCTGGAGGAAGGAGGTGAACCAGTGTAAAACTACGCCGCCCACCCCCAACTCCCTGAGCCGTCCCAAAAAGATACTATGGTCGATGGTATCAAAAGCCGCTGAGAGGTCAAGGAGAGCCAGGACGGATGCACTGCCCCCATCCTGCTCCCACCAGAGATCATCCATAAGTGCGACCAATGCCGTTTCCGTCCCATATCCTGGCCTGAAAGTTGGCTTTATCTTGGCATAGGAATTAATTCTCTAATAATGACAGTTTGAAAAACTGTTGTATTATGTGTAATGTCCATTTAAGATGCTGAGAAATCATTATGCTTTTTAGTACATTACACTCTTTCCATTATTTAGGATGAATCTGATGGCAGCTTTGGATTTTTAATGTTATGATAATCTTAAAAATGTTTGCAGTTTTGCATTTCAAAAATCCATCAATATCTTTCTCATCTGTCTTTCTCTGTATGTACATCCCAGTAATTAAAATGGAACCTAAAGATTGATTTGTAGGACTTTTAATAAGCCTAGTTTATTATCATGGATTCTTTGACGTTCAGGATGTGGCCTGTGTATGAATTTCCAAACTGCCTAGCATGTTAAATAAGATGGCCCTTTGGCGGGGCAGGCCGTTCTAGAACCCTGAAATAATACTGTATAAATGCCTCCTTTTTTTGCCTTTCAGTCAGTGTTGACTCCTGGTGACTGCCTGGACAAGTCCTGCAGTTTTCTTGGCAAGATTTCAGAAGTGGTTTGCCATTGCCTGCTTTCTAGGGCTGAGGGAGAGTGACTGGTCCAAGGTCACCCAGTTGGCTTCATGCCTAAGGCGGGACTAGAACTCATGGCCTCCCAGTTTCTAGCTTGGTGCCTTAACCACTACACCAAACTAGCTCCGTACAAGTGGTCTTAGCTTAACGACCACTCGTTCAGCAACCATTCAAACTAACGATGGCACTGAATGAGTGGTACTTATGAAGGGTCCTCGAAGTTCTGGCCATCGCAGTGTCCTTGCAGTCACATGACTGCTATCCGGGTGCTCGATGACCAGTTCGCGATTACAACATTGCAGCGTCCTGCAGTCACATGATCACCATTTGCGACCTTCACTGCTCGCTTCTGACAAGCAAAGTCAATGGGGAAGCCAGCAGGAGGTTGCAAATGGTGACCACATCACAATGCGCTTAACGACAGCGCGGGATTCACTTAACACTGGCAACCAGAAGTGCCAGAATTGCTGTTGCTAAGCAGTGCAGTCACATGACATTGCACTTTATGACTGTGTTGCTTAGCAAAGGAAATCCTGCTCCCAATTACTGTCGTTAACTGAGGACTACCTGTAAATGCCATAGGAAAGATCAAAAGAATTGTGGAGGAGAAATGATTACAAGGTCTCTAAGGGTCTAGAGCAGTGCTTTCCAAACTGCTGCTGTTGGCGACACACCAACGGCGGCAGTGGCGGCGGCGCGGGGGCACGCGGGGCGGCACGTGCGTGCACGGCGGCCTCGCTAAAATGCGGAAGCACTGATGGCGCGCCGCTGCCACCGCTGCCATGCACACCACCACCACCGCTTCGCGACACACTGTGTGTTGCGACACACTAAAGTGTCGCGACACACAGTTTGGAAAGCTATGGTCTAGAGCAGAGCTTTCCAAACTTTTCATGTTGGTGACACACTTTTTAGACATGCATCATTTCGCGACACACTCTTACAGCAGGGCATCATTTCGTGACACACTCTTACAGCAGGGCATCATTTCACGACACACTCTTACAGCAGGGCACAAGGCAGGCACTAGGACCTGCGTGGAATCACAGCAGGTTTGGAGGCAGCAAGGCACAAGGCAGGCACTAGGACCTGCACGGAATCCTGGCAGGGCTCGGAGGCAGCAGCAGCCGCAACACACCCAAACACTGCAGCCGACACACTAATGTGTCCCGACACACAGTTTGGAAAGCCCTGGTCTACAGGAAAGCTTCTGGAGACTTGGTCAGGTGAGAGCAGTTGGAGAGACCAAAAACAAAAATTAGAATACTCTGCAGCACTTTGGATATGAAAGCAAAGGTGCTTTGGAATACATGGACATGAGTATATGCCTCACCTGGCTGCAACTTCTTAAGCCAAGCCCGTCTTTTCCTCAGATCGCTCTGCTGTTGCAAAGGGCAGCCAGGCCCTCTCAGGAAAACATGCAGCTGCTTTAAAGTGTTTTTGCCATTTTACTCCAAAGCACTACACAGCCCTAAAAAAGGACACTTGGCCTTCTAGCAACTACCATCAATGTGTTTACTACCAATGTGTTTACCCTGAAAGTAACACTTGTTTTTTGTCAGCTAGGTGGGAGCACCTAACCAATCTTGACTGATCTTAGAAAGCTAGTTCTAAGCTGGTTAATTCTTGGACAGGAGACCACTAGGAAATACCAAGAAGTTGAAAAAACATCCCAGAAGACAGAAGCAAGCGATTTCCATAGTCTTGCCAAGATAACTACATGAATGTGTCCATGAAGTCAGCTGTTTTGTAACTTTCTATCCTCCTTTCCCTTCCTTAATAAATCCAATTCTTCTTTCTCATAACCTTGTAAGTTCCCCCAAATGCTTTTTTCCCTCTATTGTTCTTTTAGAGAAAAGGGTCTCTGACCATCTGGAAAACCCATATGCTATTTTGAGGCATAGCATCTCTCTCTTCACACATCCCAATATTCAGACTATTCTCACTATTGTTAGAAAAAGTGAAATTATAAGAGCATAACTCAGTGTGACTTCCAACCATCCAGTAAGACATGTCACTATTTTTCCCTACAGTGCAAAGGAAAAAGTTGAGGATCAAAAGTGCTCAATATATCACAAAAGTGGGAAAATTTTAGTTAGGAGGAATTTCCTGATTTGCATTTTGTAATTTCCAAGGCTAAACTATGCTTTCAAATGCCTGTAATTTTTTTTTCTTCCAGCGATATTATAGAGATTTCTGGCTGTCCAATTATCATGACCCCACATCTTAATAGTGAAAAGATATTTATTTTTTCTTGCTCTATATTTTAAGTGCATACCTACTTTACTTATTGATGGTGAACCGTCAGTCCTGAAGTCATTTTTGTGCTTTCCAATTCATACACAATTCTCACAAATATGTCATGGTTTGTAATAAATTAGAAGGTAGATTGTGTCTCATTTATTTAAACACTGCATTTAGGAAACATATTGCTCATTCATTTTTTATACCTATAAGTCACTTTTTCATCCTATTCTGGATGCTCAAACTGGATGAAAAAAAAAAACCCAGCAAAATGTTATTCTAATAAAACAAAACTCTGCAAAGGGCAAAGGCTATGTAATGAGCCATTATCCAGGGAGAAGTGTTGGTGGGTAGACTCTCCTAAATTTCTTCAGTCTTCCCCTAAATTTTAAGTTGCTTAAAATTTCTCCCCAATAAATGTTCCCGTTTCCCCAGAGATAAATGTCCCACTGATTGGAGGGGCATTCCCCTCTAATTCTTTAGGCTTGCTGAAGTCCTGTTGTAAAACAAGCAATAGATAATCAGGAGTTTTCCCCAAACTGGAAAAACTGGGCCAAACAATTGGGAAAAGTGAGATGAGTTGCCAGCCCAAAAAAGTATCCTGCAAATGCCTGTAAACATGCTATCAATTTATTTATTGTTCTCCTGCATTTGTGTGAAGTCAAAACAAAAGCCACATTTGTATGTATAAAATGCTAAGCCAGAATTACCAAGAATCTTGATTTGTGATAACCAGTAAACATATTCAAATAGATGGCTGTTGTGGGTCTTCCGGGCTGTGTGGCCGTGTTCTGGAAGTTGTGGTTCCTAACGTTTCGCCAGTATCTGTGGCCAGCATCTTCAGAGGGCAGGAGCACAGATAGAAGCAAAATCTCTGTGCCCAGGTAGAGTGGCAATGTTCTATTTATAGAGCTAAATTATAGGAGATTAGGTGGGGTTTTTTGTTGTGTTGAAATGTTAACGAGTGGCTGATGAGCGTGATTAGCATGTTCATTGTGAGAAGTATTCCCATGACCTGGTGGTTGGACTGAGTTCGTTGACCTTTTGCAGGCTGTGTTTTTCAGGACTGGTAGCCAGGTTTTGCTAATTTTTAAACTTTCTTCTTTTTTATTGTAACTGTGCTGGTGTTTGTGAATTTCAATGGCTTCTCTGTATAATCTGGTGTAGTGGCTTTTGGTGTTGTCCAGTATTTCTGTGTTTTCAAATAGGATTTTGTGTCCTGTTTGCTTGAGAGCATGTTCAGCTACTGAAGATTTTTCCGGTTGCTGTAGTCTGCAGTGTCTTTCGTGTTCTTTTATCCTGGTGTGAATGCTTCGTTTTGTGGTTCCGATGTATACTTGTCCGCAGCTGCATGGTATGCGGTATACTCCTGCAGCGGTGCGGGGGTCCCTTTTGTCTTTAGCTGATTTTAGCATTTGTTGTATTTTTCTGGTGGGTCTGAAGACTGTTTGAAAGTTGTGTTTTTCCATCAGTTTTCCCATGCGGTCAGTGACTCCTTTGATGTAGGGCAGGAATACTTTGTTTGTGTGGGGCTGTTTTTCTTCAGTTGGATGTTGTTTTCTTGGTTTGATGTCTCTTTTTATTTCATTCTTGGAATAGCCATTCGCCTGTAGGACCCAATTCAGGTGGTTAAGTTCATTGTTGAGAAATTGGGATTCACAGTTTTGATTAGCAAGATCCACCAAGGTTTTGATCATGCCTCTCTTTTGTCGTGGGTGGTGATTGGAACTTTTGTGTAGATACCGGTCTGTATGAGTGGGTTTTCTGTATACTTTGTGTCCTAGTTTGAGGTCCGGTTTGCGTATGACCAGCGTATCTAAAAATGGAAGTTTGCCGTCAGTTTCGTTTTCCATAGTGAATTGTATATTGGGGTGGATGCCGTTTAGGTGGTCCAAAAATTTCTCCAGTTCTTCTTCAGCATGACTCCAAATTGCGAAGGTGTCATCCACGAACCGGAACCAGACTGTTGGTGTAATGGGTGCCGATTCCAAAGCCTGTTTTTCAAAGTGCTCCATGTAAAAGTTTGCTATGACTGGGCTCAGGGGGCTTCCCATGGCAACGCCATCCATCTGTTCGTAGAACTCATTCTCCCATTGAAAGTAACTAGTTGTTAGGCAGTGTTGAAATAAAGCTGTAATGTCTTCTGGGAAGATTTGCTTGATGAGTGCCAGGGTGTCCCTTACTGGCACCTTGGTAAACAGGGAGACCACGTCAAAGCTGACCAGTTTGTCCATGTGGTTGAGTTTTAGGGTGCTGATTTTGTTGATGAAGTGTCCTGAGTCTTTGATGTGGGATGGAGTCTGTCCGATGTGGGTCTGTAAAAGGGTAGCCAAATGTTTGGATAATTCATATGTTGGGGAGCCAATGGCACTTACAATGGGTCTGAGTGGGATAGAGTCTTTGTGGATTTTGGGGAGTCCGTATAGTCTGGGTGAGAGAGCTTCTGTCTTGCAAATACGTTGTAGTACGTTGGGATGCAGGGAGGAGCTCTTTATCAGTGTGTTGGTTTGCTTCATGATTTTGTTGGTCGGATCCCGTCTTATTGTTCTGTATGTGGTGGGGTCTAGTAGTTCTCTGATTTTGTCTTTGTATTCATCTATGTTCATAATTACCGTGGCGTTGCCTTTGTCTGCTGGAAGGATGATGATGTCTGGGTCCGAATTGAGGGTCTCTATGGCGTTTCTCTCCTTCTTGGTAATGTTGCTGGTGGGGGGCTTTGCTTTCCTCAGGATTCTTGCCACTTCACCCCTTATTTCTTCTGCTTCTTCCTCTGGACGTTGGTGAATGGCTGTTTTTGTTCAAAATCCTATTTGAAAACACAGAAATACTGGACAACACCAAAAGCCACTACACCAGATTATACAGAGAAGCCATTGAAATTCACAAACACCAGCACAGTTACAATAAAAAAGAAGAAAGTTTAAAAATTAGCAAAACCTGGCTACCAGTCCTGAAAAACACAGCCTGCAAAAGGTCAACGAACTCAGTCCAACCACCAGGTCATGGGAATACTTCTCACAATGAACATGCTAATCACGCTCATCAGCCACTCGTTAACATTTCAACACAACAAAAAACCCCACCTAATCTCCTATAATTTAGCTCTATAAATAGAACATTGCCACTCTACCTGGGCACAGAGATTTTGCTTCTATCTGTGCTCCTGCCCTCTGAAGATGCTGGCCACAGATGCTGGCGAAACGTTAGGAACCACAACTTCCAGAACACGGCCACACAGCCCGGAAGACCCACAACAGCCATCGAACTCCGGCCGTGAAAGTCTTCGACAATACATATTCAGATAGACTAATAATTCATAAACCAATAATTCTCTGGCTTATTGACCAACAAATTGTTGTTAACAAGGGTGGGCAACCTGCAAATCGTGTGTATCTCTTTTTCATGATCTGTTTTTTATGATTTTGCTGTGACTGTGTTGCTGAAATGCAGCAGAAAAACATAGTATCAGTGGTTGAATTGTGTGTGTCTTTATTTTTATCTGTAAAAATAAATATTTCAGATATGTTACACTTCTCCCAGACTCAACACATCTAATTTGCATTCATCCGTGGAATGCCACCCTGCCCCCAAAGTGTTTTCAGGTGTGCCATTCTAAGATATCAACTCACTTCAATTAAAACTAACCAGATCAAATCAAATCTTTATTACGGTCATAGATCAGCATAAAAACTAACCAGAAATTTACCAGGCAAAAATTTTTTATGTTATATCTGAATCTGGATCATGGCTTGTTACATCTCCTATAACCGGATCTGCTAACTCTAACACTTGAGCTATTAAAGAAGAGAGAAGCTAGAATCTTGATTCGGATAGAGTATTAACCTGGTAAGTTGCTGAGTTGTTCACTATCTTAGCCTCTCTGGCTTATAGGATTGCCAAACAAGAACAATTAGGCAGAAGGCAACAGTGCACTTTCAGGATGCATAAGCCAGAATGTGAATTGGAACTGAATTTAGCAGCAATTTTGGCTTAGCAACTTGTGCACACTCTTCCAGATACTGTAGTTTGAGAAACCTAAGTGGTAAATTTGTTGTGAATCTTATTACTAATAAGTATGGATGTATATGCGACTGGATGTATATTTTTGCCTGAAAATGTTATTTCAATATTTCCTCAATGTGGCTATAAGATGGATTACTGTGCTTTTCTTTTGACAGTGCATATAATAGTTGTTTTTTTTCCTAGACTGTTGTTTTTACAAGAGATGAATAAAACACACTCTCACATCCAGAATGCTTCTAAGGAACTATTTTTTCCCTCCCTTTGGTATGAGAAAAATGTTTTTATTGGGATCAATGCGATGCCTGAATAGATTGCACACAGTGTTTACATGGACTTAGCCCACCCTTGAATTGAACAGGACTTCTGAGTCATTCATACAGCGAGGACAGTGCTTAAATTACTAAAGCAAGACTGTTGGGACACACTGGGGAATATGATCCACTGAGCCCAGTGAGACATGTATGTCAATTGACATGTTTGGAATTGCAAGTGAACAGCTTTATGATTCCCATATAATGGAGATGTTGTTAGGGAATGTAATTACTGCCCTCTAGTGGGAAATGAGAACTAAAATGCAATTTAATCATCTTGGATGTAGGATGGCCAACCTCTCATTAGGATATGCTAAATAGCATACAGTGGGGTAAAAAAGTATTTAGTCAGCCACCAATTGTGCAAGTTCTCCCACTTAAAAAGATGAGAGAGGCCTGTAATTGACATCATAGGTAGACCTCAACTATGAGAGACAAAATGAGAAAACAAATCCAGACAATCACATTGTCTGATTCGGAAAGAATTTATTTGCAAATTATGGTGGAAAATAAGTATTTGGTCAATATCAAAAGTTCATCTCAATACTTTGTTATATATCCTTTGTTGGCAATGACAGAGGTCAAACGTTTTCTGTAAGTCTTCACAAGGTTGGCACACACTGTTGCTGGTATGTTGGCCCATTCCTCCATGCAGATCTCCTCTAGAGCAGTGATGTTTTGGGGCTGTCGCTGGGCAACACGGACTTTCAACTCCCTCCAAAGGTTTTCTATGGGGTTGAGATCTGGAGACTGGCTAGGCCACTCCAGGACCTTGAAATGCTTCTTACGAAGCCACTCCTTCGTTGCCCGGGCAGTGTGTTTGGGATCATTGTCATGCTGAAAGACCCAGCCACGTTTCATCTTCAATGCCCTTGCTGATGGAAGGAGGTTTGCACTCAAAATCTCACGATACATGGCCCCATTCATTCTTTCCTGTACACGGAACAGTCGTCCTGGTCCCTTTGCAGAGAAACAGCCCCAAAGCATGATGTTGCCACCCCCATGCTTCACAGTAGGTATGGTGTTCTTTGGATGCAACTCAGCATTCTCTCTCCTCCAAACACGACGAGTTGTGTTTCTACCAAACAGTTCTACTTTGGTTTCATCTGACCATATGACATTCTCCCAATCCTCTTCTGGATCATCCAAATGCTCTCTAGCAAACTTCAGACGGGCCCGGACATGTACTGGCTTAAGCAGGGGGACACGTCTGGCACTGCAGGATCTGAGTCCCTGGCGGCGTAGTGTGTTACTGATGGTAGCCTTTGTTACGTTGGTCCCAGCTCTCTGCAGGTCATTCACTAGGTCCCCCCGTGTGGCTCTGGGATTTTTGCTCACCGTTCTTGTGATCATTTTGACCCCACGGGGTGAGATCTTGCGTGGAGCCCCAGATCGAGGGAGATTATCAGTGGTCTTGTATGTCTTCCATTTTCTAATTATTGCTCCCACAGTTGATTTCTTCACACCAAGCTGCTTGCCTATTGCAGATTCAGTCTTCCCAGCCTGGTGCAGGTCTACAATTTTGTTTCTGGTGTCCTTCGACAGCTCTTTGGTCTTCACCATAGTGGAGTTTGGAGTGTGACTGTTTGAGGTTGTGGACAGGTGTCTTTTATACTGATAACAAGTTCAAACAGGTGCCATTACTACAGGTAATGAGTGGAGGACAGAGGAGCCTCTTAAAGAAGAAGTTACAGGTCTGTGAGAGCCAGAAATCTTGCTTGTTTGTAGGTGACCAAATACTTATTTTCCACCATAATTTGCAAATAAATTCTTTCCGAATCAGACAATGTGATTGTCTGGATTTGTTTTCTCATTTTGTCTCTCATAGTTGAGGTCTACCTATGATGTCAATTACAGGCCTCTCATATCTTTTTAAGTGGGAGAACTTGCACAATTGGTGGCTGACTAAATACTTTTTTGCCCCACTGTATATACACAGTAAGTAGAACTATGCAACCCCTAAAAGTTATGAACTAGGTACAAACAGCAGCTATTTATGACAATTTGTCAGCTTGGAATTCTGTAGATCTCATCCCATTACCAATTACTTCTGAACTGATACATCATTCCTTTTCTACTAACCTCAGTTGAACACAGGAATGGAAGATTTCTGAATATGCTAAGAAAGCTTCATTTGCTATACATTCTGTGCTTTTGTTAATTGGGAGCTAAGTTGACACAAAGAATCATTCTTTGGTGTTACTGTATTAAATAGAACATATTACTTCATAATGAATTTTGAAAATTGTACAATTATGTCAACACCCTTCAAATCTCTGAAAAGATGTCAAACAGAAAATCAAAACATGGTCTCACTCATTCCAGAGTGCCAGACATGGAATAATGGATTAAAATCAAAGGAAGGCAGATTATGATTTATTAGGAAAACAAACAAACAAATGTCTGAACTGTTTTAATAAGAATTTTTATTAAGTTTAAAACAAAGATAAAAACTACAAAAAGAAAAAACAAAAAAACTACAAAAAAGAAAAAAGAAAGAAAAAAAAGTGAAAAAACAGAAAATGAAAAAAGATTTTTGGAGAGATTACAAGATGACTTCCAACTTTCAATAGCTCTCCTGACTCTATAATTCTATCACTCCAGCCAGCCAGCCAGCCAAGCAGCTGCATCAACATTCACCCCTGAGTTGGTAATTCAGTTCAGTTTAATGCCACTAACAGCCTAGTAACACTGCAGCACAAACATACAAATAGATACAAAACTTCAGGTTTGACTTCAAAGTTCCATTCAATTACAGAAGATGAAAGGCTTGGACTCTTTTCATATTTACACATTTATTATTATTTTGCTGTACAGATGCAGGAGCGCAGCTCTGCTTCCCAAATTTTCATTAGTGACCATTTAAACATGATGCGTACAAACAACTGGGTCCAAACACTTTCAATTTCTTCAGGCTTTTAAGCCACATTTCATATTAATTTCAACATTCCATATGAAGCTGAATGTATATCATATGAACATCCACATAATGCAGCGCATAGTTTTTTACAGCCTTATTTCTTGCACTCTAGTTTTCTTGTACAAAACATTTCCTCTTCCAGATGTTTATACTTTACTCCATGTTCAATACAACTTTGGGGTAACTGTTGTGCAGCAACTCTAAATACATTTCTTCAATTCCAAAGAGCTATCTTTTGAAAAAGCAGTAAAGGTAACCTAATGCTGAATGCCACTTCTATTCATTGCACTGCAAAAGAGGCCACTTACACGCATGAAATAAATTACGGCAGCTACTACATGGATTCATGAACCCTACATAAGAAGACAAACCTAAGCCACTTTTGTAAAACCTAACTAAAGTCTGACTTACTTACATAGCACTCTTTTAAAAAAAAAATTTTTGTGTGTAACTGTCACTTTTCCAGGGTGAATAAACCCTGGATCTGATTTAGAGGGATAAAGGAAAGACGTTAATTTATTATTCACTTTTGCACCATTGGAAATGCCTGAGACAGGAAGCAAGTTCTCAGGTGTAGAGTCCATGATTCCATTCTCTTTTCTCTTAAATTTAAGAGGAACACTGCATTGGCCCATAGCAATTTAAATCTTGGAAACTCCATGAAGCTGAAGTTTAGAAATCAAATCCTTCACTTTTATTAGCCCTCTTCATGTAATTCACTGTAAAAGTTAAAATTAAGACACATATTATTTTAGAGTAGGAACATAAACCAAAGAAGCATTTAACCATGGTAATGCAATAATCTCAATATGCTTATACTATATACATACATACATATCATGCTAATTCCATTCAGGTGAGCAATGTTATGAAGGTACAGAACAAGGTAAGAGATTATAAGGAAAAGGCAGGAGATTTAAAATAAATAAATAAATAAATAAATGGAAATGTTCTGCTGCTTCTATGATTATTATTAATTTTTTGTATGGCTGCCCATCTCATCTGAACCACTCTAGGTGGCTGATCCAGTCCACATTCATTCTCTCTATATGACCAAACCACCTTTTGTATTGGTGACTCACTTTTGTATCCAATCTATATTTTCATTCATTCATCCATTCATTTTTTATCCCTTTTCTCTTTTACTTAAGTAGCTCATTCCCACTGCATTCAACTTTCTTTGACTTTTTCTTACCCACTCTCACTTTTTTAAATGGGCAGAAGCTACTCTTATATACAACCATCCTTGTCTCTTAATAAGTGTGTGTGTGTGTGTGTGTGTGTGTGTGTGTGTATACAGTATGTGTGTGTGTGTATATATATATATAACTCCAGCTGAGTTATTCAAAAAACATGTTGATTGGTGGGCCCAGCCATTGTCTTCTTTGTTTACACTTATTGACCAACATGGGAAAGTTCCAAACGATTGGCTTAATTCGATAGTAATCCCAATTTATAAGAAGGGAGGGTTTGATCAGCCCAGCAACTTTCGTCCAATCAGTTTTTTATCAATCCTGGGCAAGCTTTATGCCAAACATCTTGAATGCCGTCTTCTTGATTGGATGCACACAAATGATGTAATTGGACCTGAACAGATGGGTTTCTATAGAGGAAATTCTGCAATTGACCACTGTCTTACACTGAATTTCCTTATAGAAAAATACCTGAACTTGGGAAGGAAAAAGCTTTTTGTAGCATTTATAGACCTCAAAAGTGCATTTGATTTAATTCCAAGGGATTTCCTATGGGCCAAATTGAGGAATCAAGGGATTGACCCGAGACTGTTGTTTCTGTTAAAGAAACTTCATACGGCTACCTCCTGTCAAGTAAAATATTCATCTAAAGGTTACTTGACGGAGAGAATACCTACTCAGAAGGGGGTTAAGCAGGGTTGCGTCCTCGCCCCTCATCTTTTTAACCTCTTTCTGAATGATTTAGCGGATTCCCTTAGCTCAATCAACGGTCACCCCCCTAACCTCGGAGGTCTTCCTACTCCATTATTACTATATGCTGATGACACCACAATTCTTTCTTATTCGAGAGTGGGTTTACAAAGATATTTGAAGGCATTTTATAATTACTGTCAACGCAACTCTCTCACTATCAACTTCTCTAAATCAAAGGTAATACCATTTGCCAAAAGATGGTGCTCGCAGAGATGGTTCATGGGTAACACAGAAATTGAACAAGTTAAAACCTTCAAATATCTTGGTATTACATTTAATTATAATCTTTCTTGGGTTACTCATCGTAACAAGACAATTCATTTGGCCAATTGTTCAGCTGCTCAGATTAAACGATTTTATTTCACAAGAGGCAATCAATTTGTACCTGCAGCGAATAGAATATTTAAAGCCAAACCTCTTTCTCAAATACTATATGGTATTCCCATTTGGTTGGGAGCTTTTAATCACAAAGTAGAGGGTATTCAGGCAACCTTTTTGAGGCAGCTTTTAGGGGTTCCTAACTGTGTCTCCTATTTTACAATTTGTTTAGAAACTGGTCAATGTCTAGTTGAAACTAAAGCTTGGTTAATGACAATTAAATATTGGCTTAGAATTTCATTTAGAGCTGCTCCTAGAAGTTTGCTATCATATCTTAAAAAAGATAAATATATTTCGCTTTGGACTCAACATATTATGTCCAAGCTTAGGCAAGTTGGGATTACAATTGATGATTTATATTTATCGGATGAAATCTACGTATTCAGAACTATTAAACAGAGATTTATGGATCTAGAATACCACAAATTTAGACCTGCCCAACCTCGTATTTGTTCGCCTGCTATGTTAGGTATAGAAAATCATTTGGGAAAGATGGCACATTATTTGCATGATCTTGTGGTTCCATCTCAGCGTAGGGCCTTCTTTCTGGCTAGAGTTAATTCTTTTCCTTCCGAGGTACTTTTTGGAAGGTATAAACGTATCCCTAGCCACGAGAGGCTCTGTTCTTGTGGTAGTCCAGATACAATTTACCACATAATCTTTGACTGCCACTTATTTGAGTCCCTTCGGTATGATTTACTTTTAAAACCTTTTCAGGGTAAATATCTGTTAAATGCTGTAAATACTGTATCATCTTGCCAATATCTACTGAGTGATGTTGTATTTGAAACCACCAGAATAGAATGCTAAATTCTTAGATGAAGTACTTAAAAAAAATGTAAACAAATCTCCCAATGAGTATGGCTTTTTCTCTGGCTACTCTCATGACATGTCATGTTTTTTGTATTTTGTTCTTTTAATGCCAATAAAGGTTTTGATTGATTGATTGATTGATTGATAAGAGATTGTAAGGAAAAGGCAGGAGATTTTAAAAAAATAAACAAATAAATAAATAAATGGAAATGTTCTGCTGCTTCTATGATTATTATTAATTTGATTTGTATGGCTGCCCATCTCATCTGAACCACTCTAGGTGGCTGATCCAGTCCACATTCATTCTCTCTATATGACCAAACCACCTTTTGTATTGGTGACTCACTTTTGTATCCAATCTATATTTTCATTCATTCATCCATTCATTTTTTATCCCTTTTCTCTTTTACTTAAGTAGCTCATTCCCACTGCATTCAACTTTCTTTGATGTTTTTCTTACCCTCTCTCACTTTTTTAAATGGGCAGAAGCTACTCTTACATACAACCATCTTTGTCTCTTAATAAGTGTGTGTGTGTGTGTGTGTATACAGTATGTGTGTGTGTATATATGCATACAATATATATATGTATATATGCATACAATATATATATGCATACAATATATATATATATATATATATATATGCATACAATATATATATATGCATACAATATATATATATATATATATATATGCATACAATATATATATATATATATATATATATATATATGCATACAATATATACATATATATAGACACAGGATATAATTTATAGAGGAACTCTTACTTTAGGTTCAACTAAAATAATGGGATGTGCATGAACAATGAACATACAATTAAACTGTATCATATGTTTTCAAGCAAACAAATCACTAGTTTTATATCTAAAACCTTAGATAGGATGACCATATATTCAATAATAAGGGTACTGTTATGTTATGTGATAGAGTGAGACATAGCAATTCTATGGAGTTAATGTCCCATAGAATTTAGCTGTTTGTTTGATGCACCAAAACTCTTTACAAGAGCAAAAGATTCCCCACCACCCCTTAACAATGGACCTTGGGGGGACTTATTGACAACCCAACAATATCATATACTGTAAATTATTTAGTGTTATCTTCTTTGTAGTAACGGTTATAAGTAGCTAGTACTAGAATAAGGGGGCGTGGTGGCTCAGCGGGTAAGACACCAGGCTTGTTGATCTGAAGATTGCAAGTTCGGAGGTTCGAATCCCTAGCCCTGCATGCAGAGTGAGCTCCCACACTCACCCCAGCTCTTGCCAACCTAGCAATTCGAAAGCATACAAATGCAAGTAGATTAATAGGTACCACTTCGGTGGGATGGTAACAGTGTTCTGCGTCATGCCGGCCACATGACCGTGGAAGCGTCTTCGGACAACGCTGGCTCTTCGGCTAACAAACGGAGATGAGCACCGGCCCCTAGAGTCGGACACAACTGCACAAATGTGCGGGGGGAACCTTTACCTTTACCTTTTTAGTACTAGAAAAGTTCAATTCAACCTTTGTTTCCAACTTGGATTTTTTTTTTAAACTGACAGAATGATATCAGACTACAACATGTGATTCCAATTCAGTCTCAAGAAAAAAGCACAATGGTCTAGTTATGAGTAGCTAATATAAACAATTTGCTCTTTTGTAGGATTTCTGTCAAAGTGTGAATCGCACCTTAACCATTTATTAGAAAAAAAATTGCCTGGAATATTAGCCATTAGAATAAAAGGGGTTGGATTTGGCCTTGGAATTATGCCTACTTTTAATATGGCTCAGAAGACATATTAGAAAGGGGATTCGTTTAAGATTATCTAATCCCTTTCCAGAATCCACCAGGATTCAGGCAGGATATAAACATGAATAAATGAATAAATCATCAAATAAATATTATAGATGCCATCTTAAAATATGTCTATCAGAGAAATTCCATTGAACTCAACTCTGACTTACATCAGAATCAATATGTTTAGGAATGCACCCCGTTTTTAACTCTTTAGTATGCCATAAATAGCAAAGGTTCACACTGGTTTGGAAAGCAAGATTTTCATGTTGCAGAAATTAGCGTGATTTCTGTTTAAAATGCATTTATCTAACATGTTTCCCTGAAAACTGACATACAGTATCAAAGAATGTTGGCAAAATGCAGCAACATTGAATAGGGAGGATTTGGATAATTTTTTCCATTCCTGACAAGTGATGATGATTATGACTTTATGCAGATTGTTGGCATAAGCCACAGTACAAACAGAGCATCACAATAATGAAGCAAGTTAAAGGTAAGCATATTCAAGAGAGATGTGTGATCATCAATCAACCACCTCATTTGTCTGTTTAATTTAATGAAAAACCAAAACTCCAAAGAGAAAGAGTAGGATTTTAGGCCCTCAAACTTGAAACTTAAAATTCCTCAGGAAATATCTGAACTTCATCTCTTGAGAAGGTTTAGTCTACGGCTCACTTTCTTCTTGGCATTAGGCTCCCTGCCTAGAGCCTATTTCTTTTCACATGTCTCTGCTGAGCTCTTTTCAGTTCAGTACTGATCTTCTTTCCTCCCTTTAGTTCCCATCTCTTTCTCCCCTACTCCATGTTTAGCATTTCCTATGTGAGCCAGTGTTTATTCTGCTTTCAAGTCCTTAACCTTTCTGACTTACTGTATGGTATTTACCTCCATCATCAGCAAATCAGCCTATTTGCTTTTGCATGAAAGTTGATCTGTATTTTCTGCAGCTTCAGCATCTGGATTATCTAACGACATCTCACATAAGTAAACGTCAACGGGGCCTTTTGTGCTTCTTACATGTACTTTGATGCAGTCCTGAAAAATACCAATATTTTTTAAGGATTAAAGAACAAACTACAGAAAGAGAAATATTTAAATATAGGAAGTGTGCTTAGTTTTAATTGTATTTCAAAACTCAAAGGATGCCAGCATCCTTTGGAAACAGGAAAGAGTTAAATTCCCCAAAATGCAACAAGAATGTCCAGGTAACCACTTCAGGAAGAGCCCCAAATATCTTATGTTGCTAATTTATATCTTTTTTTGAACTCTGAAACTGGAAATGGGGATGTATGTGTCTCCCACTCTCTTGTTGCCCTTGGCTATAATCTCATTAAGGTTCTTGCTTAAGATTAGTACGACCAAGTCATTTTCATTCACATTCAACCCCAGAAGAATTTCTGAGCATTACAGTTTGATCCTAATGAAATCATCTCAGATACACTCCCTTGAAACTTCAGGATAAGGTATTTCAGAGTGAGAGATCAAGAATACATGTAATATCTCTTCATTTCCATGCAGAAGAAAATGGCAGGCTAAGCTATAGTTAAATTTTCAACCAGTATCTTAATTTACAAACGTTACAAAATTGTTAAAAACTTTTGAACAAATCTTCCTCTGTGGCATTTAAAATAAGAATGGAACCTTCACTGTTGATCTTTGTAAGTAGACCTTTTGTACAGCTATCCATCCAATCACATCCCAGTAATTTCAAATCAAGTCAAGAAATACCTACTTCTTTAGGAGGGGGTACTTCCATTTTGGTTCCTTCTGGAGCCTTGATTGCAATAATAATCTGTTCTTGAAATGTCTGAATATTATGGATATCTTGATAGGTCACATAAGCTAATGTATGCAATAGTTAAGAAATTTTAACAGCAGTAGTAGAAGGTATGGTTTAATTTGAATAAATACAATTATGTGACTATTAAAACATACTTATTATTACACAAAATTGAATTATCACTCAATTCCAGCAACTCAGAGTAGTTGTCAATGCTAAGGAAAAAGGATATCTTGCATTTTCTTTATCGTCTGTTAAGTCAAACAACTGATGAGCACAATCCTTGATTAATTCATCCAGTGCTTCTTCCATTGTTGTCAAATCACAGAGTTCATCTCTTAACTTCTGTTGCTCCAGTGTCCGTTTATTAATATGCTTAATATCTGAACCACTAAGATAATTTTTTTAAAAAATTACAGAAGCTTTAATGTTTAAGCTTTAAAGGTATAGGCAGCATTACATCATTTATCAACACCAAAAGCATTTTTAATGACAGCATAAATAATATTAACTTCTAGAATCAGGTATCCGTGGCAGCTACACATTTCACAGGACTAGGAATGAATACCAATAGCCTAATCTTGTGCAGACTTAAGCAGTGTAAACTCACTGACATCTTTATTAGATCATTTTGTGTAAGTTGTGTATATTTGTTGTGTGCACTTTTACATAATACAAGATCTTTGCAAGTATTGTATTAATAGTATTCATATACAGGAAACTCTGTATCATTATTGGAAATTTTTTCTACTTGAGATTGCATTGCAGTAAGAGCTGAAGCAAGGAAGTGTCTCAATAGTTTAATATTCATATTATTATGGTGCTTAGCCCAAGCTCAAGATCTTTATATATATATTATTGTAGGAATCCTTAGATCTATTCTGTATCCTTGTATCCATGGTAGAAGTAGTGAACAAGACTATAGCTTATAAAAACAAGTTTGTGTCCAACAAGCATTCCAAGTTGTATCACATACTCTTAATTGTTAACATTATTTGAAACAATGAGTTTTTGCCATACGAATCACATCATGTTTAATTACCCAGTATGAAAGTTAGAAAAAAGAGTCAACTTACACCCACTGGATAAGATTCTTGGATCTTTTCTGAACAAGATGTATTCCATCCAATACATTTGTAATATCGTATACTCTTCGTTTCCGTACTCCTAGCAAACGAGATACCTCATTCAAATCAAGGACTCCTTCTGGAGCAGCTTTGACAAGATCCATGAATCTTCTGGTCAGCTGAACCAGAGATCCATCATAACGGGGCTTTCTGCCTTTCATTGATTCTGTATAAGTTTAAATAATAGTTCAGATTAACCCATTGTAACAAGGAAAACTTCTCACATTTGTCATCAAGAGCTTTTGAGCTAATTACCCTAGCTAACACGAGCCAGTTCATCAATGAAACATATCTGCATTTTGTTGCTTTTAAAAAGTCCATTCCTTAAACCAGATACATTACCTTTTAGATTATAAACCACATTCATATGGAAGTGTGTGTGTGTGTGTATAAATAAATAAAAACAATGCTTGCAATTATTGGCAAACATGAACTTGTGCTGTGCTGTTTTACCAACAGGTACTGCTTATCTCATTCCTGATCCAGTTCTACCATAATACGACCTCATGACTCTTCACCCCCAAGTCCCAAGTTCAGTTCCTCCCTTCTTCATATGCAGTTGTAAGGAAGTCAGACCTGCTTCAACAAACCACATTTCCATGTTGAAACATGTCAATACAAACTGGATTTCAAAGATTAATATGCAATTAATATGCAATTTTAGGTGCCCCAAGGGTGGCACATGTAACACCTTTGCTACGCGAGCTGCACTGGGTTCCAGTTTGCTTCCGGGTCCAATTCAAGGTGTTGGTTATGACCTTTAAAGCCCTACATGGCATGGGTCCAGGTTATCTGAGGGACCGTCTCATCCCCATTACATCGACCCGTCCCACCTGGGCATGCAGAGAGGGCATGCTCCGGATTCCTTCCGTAAAGCCCCTGCCCTTTGGAACATTCTTCCCCCAGAGATAAGACAGGTTCCCTCATTCCTGGACTTCTGCAAAAAAATAAAAACCAGGTTCTGTCAACATGCCTGGAGCAGGAGGGATAGTGCTCACTCTTGGGGATGGCTAGTTTCCTAGAATGGCTCTAAAGGGGCCCCTTTTTACTCACGGTCTGATAAACAACTTTTACCCATCTGGATTTTATTATGTTTTATATTTTTACTGTTTATCTATAGTCATTTTATTATATTTATATTGTATAATATTTGTGTTTTTATTGTAAACCACCCTGAGTCTCTCCTTGTGGGGGAGATGGGTGGTGATAAATCTGATTGATTGATTGATTGACTGATTGATAAATAAATGGATGGATAGATAGATAGATAGATAGATAGATAGATAGATAGATAGAGACCCGAAGTCTTCCTCTTGGGACTGATGGGCAAACAGTTGGAAAAAAGTCATGGAACTTTGTTTTTGTATACGATAACTGCAGTGAGATTATTGTATGCATAAAGATGGAAAGATCTGGCAATACCTACAATGGAGGAATGGTTGGTGAAGATGATAGAACTTGCTGAGATGGCCAAATTGACTTGATCGATCAGAGAAAAGGCAATTATCTACATTTTTTACTTACTGGAAACCCCTTAGAGCAGAGCTTTCCAAACTTTTCATGTTGGCGACACACACCAACGGCGGCAGAGGCGTGGCCTGCAGTGTCCTGGTGTGTCGCGCGAAAACCCGGAAGCGCTGATGGGGGGTGGCAGCACTGATTGGCGGGGGTGCCGCTTCTTCCGGTTCCCATCAGCGTTTCTGGGTTTTTGCGTGACACACCAGGATACTGCAGGCGACACAGTAGTGTGTCGCAACATACACTTTGGAAAGCTATGCCTTAGAGACTTAAAACAGAAAAAAATGAACTTATGATTTATGATTTTGATAATTAGATAGATTATAGAAAGAAGAGAGTCATGATGTAACTTTAGAGAAAGAGATAAATTTATATTCTTATTCTTGGCGATCACTCGTAGCCGAGTAACATTGTCTTCCAAGGGTAAAATCTTAACAGTGGATCCGTAAGTGGCTGTAAAGGCCACTTCTATAAATTTATAATTGTACTTATAACTACTGTAAAGAAGATCAGAAACCACTTCTTTGTATCTTTTTTCTTTCTTTTCTATGTTTCTTTTACTTTTTCTTTCTTTCTTGCAATTTTAGCTCTTTGATTTCTTTTTTTCCCTTCCTTACTCTGTTTGTATTAGTTTTTACCTTTGTTTTTAAAACTTTTAATAAAATTATATAAAGAAACATGTCAATACAAACTGTGGATTCAGATACTAGCTTATTCTGAAACAATAAACAATTATAGTTCAGAATATTTTTTTAAGAAATGTTTTTTTTTTAAAAAAGCCAAAGCTTCTCCTGTTTCAACACTGTAAACATCTCTAACATAATATCCCATTTGAACTACTGGGAATACAAATCTCTCATTATAAATAAAAGTCTTTATCCAAAATTTTCCTAGGTTTTCCATGCCCCATCCTGTCTTGCTTTTTCAAGAAACAATTTCATACAGTTTGGACTTTCACCACAGCTCACGATAGTTCTGTAGTGTGGGCCCATTGAAGAATGCTAATATATGAGAGGTATCAGGGTACTGTCTCTACTGAGGGTCCAAACTGGTGCCACCGGCAATGTTACTATGGGCAAGAGTGGACACCACTGTCATTATTGGTCCATTCTGCATTTTTAAAATATATGTTTCCTTTCCTACTCTGGGCTGCCCGAGTAAAGGACAGAGTGGCTGCTGTACAAGAACAAGATATTCAAAGCATGTTCATGGAGGGGAAGTTCTAGTCACATCATCCTAACTTGAATTCCATTCCTCATCTTCACTCCTCTACCCTCCGGCCCTGCTCCTCTTACTTCTCTGGGCTGAGAAGTGAACTTATGGATGACTTGAACTCCTGAAGTTGGACTCTGACTCAGGCACCCATGCCTTTCTCAGAAAGGGAATGCATGCAATGAACTCTTGATGGGTATTCTACTTGGTGTGCCTGCAAGGGCAGCTTTGCTTCAGCCACGATACAGATTCCCTCTTGACAGAAGGCATGGGGTGGTTGTTGTTCAATGTAAGATGCTGGGTATCTGATCCAGGTCCCTTCACGGCAAAAGCGACAGCCCAGACACCTCACTTTGCCTTATAGCAACAACAGCGCTCTGCTTAGGACAAAACAAGGAAAGCTGTTTCTCTACTTCATCAGAATATTTTTCTCCTGGCAGAGGAAATGGATGATGGCAGATGACAGGGCTTAGCTACCTGGGATAGAAGTACTTCATCCAGCTCCCCATGCTCAGTGTTTAGGACTGTCCAGCTGCAGCAAGATTCACTTTTATCTTTGTTTTTTGATGTAAATTATAAGATAACAATTTATCAACTCAAAATCTTTTCTCCAGACAATAAATGTTATTGGGAAAATAAAATAAATACTTTTAACTTTTATAAAGGATCCGCCCTCATTGTTTTATGGCTAGCAGAAACTAACTGTACATTACCTTCATTTTCAACTTTAGTATGTGCCTATGAAGAGTATAGTATTTAACAGCAAAAAAAAAAAAGAATGAGGTAGTATGCAAATTCAATCAACACTGCTGATCTTGTGATGGTCTGGTTATGTGAAAACATTTACAACACATGCAATTGTGTGCTTGGTAGATACAGAGATTCTAAAGAAAGACAGCATAACAATATTTTCCCTTGACATAATTGTCCTATTAGATCAAAACAAGGAGTTTGACTTTTGATGAAGAAAAACTTGATTAAGCAACCAATTATAAATCTCTACATAGGATGAAGTAATCTTCTTGAAAAAGATTACCACTCCCATTTATACATTTTGCTTCTGCTTCCTAATTGGATGACTTCCAGAAAAGTAGGATATAAGCAATAAATTGTTGGTTGTGCGAGGCCCAGAGTCACAGTGAGATGGATGGCCAAATAAATTTATTATTAAATAAATAAATAAAGTAAACGGAAAAAGGGCACCAGTTTGCAGATCCTGAACTGTCATGTTTCTCACTGGGCTGGAGTATCCAAGCCAGGGTCTTTCATTGACACAAAATGCTTACTTCTTGCTAGATGGCAATTCAGGAATTAAAAAGAGGAAGAGGATAACTCCTCCCACATCTCCCGCGGTGCTAAAGATTTAAGTGGAGGTTAAAAACAAACCACCCATACCAGGGCCGTCACTCATTAAAAGGCTCCACAATATCAAGCGAACAGCCTGCGCACTGCAAATACCAAGAGCAAACAGCAGCAACTCGTCCAACATTTTTGGATGTCTTGGAATCAGACTGGCTAATGCAAACCGAAAATCCCCAATGCGTTTTACAGCAGTATCTCTGTTATGCCGACCCACACGTGCGAGCCCTTCCCCACTTGCACACTACGATGAACCTCCAGACGAACTAGGTAACGTCAAGAAACGGCAAATGGGGTTAAGGATGCATCCCGACCCCAGGACTCCCCCTCCTAACACCATTCTTGAGTCCCTTAAAAGAGAAGCGGAAGGACCCGCCGTCTAAAGCGCCTCGCTCCAGCCCTCTTCTTCCCACCTTCCCCCAAAGGGGGCTCTATTCTAGTCCTTCCTCAGCCCCGCTATCCGCCTGCCTCTGCTCTCCCAACTCACGCGCATAGCCAGCCGGCCAGGCCAGGCCAGGCCAGGCCAGGCCATCTTGCTTGGTTATCCTATCCGCGCAAGGCACTTCTCCCAAGAAGCTGCTTTGGCCAACCCGCTGCCTCACTCACTTGAAACAAATCCACGGACAGCGACGGGAGCGGGAGCTGCTGCTGCTGCCGCCGCCGCAGCTGCTGCAGCTACTCTCGGTCTGGGCTCCGGCCCAAAGCGAGAGCAGCCATCTTGGCCCAGCCTCTCCCTCCAGCAGCGGCCTCGTAGAAAAAGAGCTACTGTACTTTATCCCCGTCAAGGGTGGGAACAGCAAAGCGCCAGCCGCGTCTCCACCTCCTCCGTGGAGCCTCCCGGCTGCAGCTGCCGCTTTAGAACCTTGCTTTTGCCGCGCTGCTTCCCCGGAATCTAGGCGGAGGTCCCGGTTCTCCAGGCAAAATTTCGAAGAGGGAAAATGTGCTGCTCCGGGAGCAAAACAGAGGATTCTTATTTTCAGGGCAAAGCAGGAAGAACCGAAGGCACCTCTTCCAGCGTTGATCTTTTGCTCAGGCTGCGTAAAGGAGCCGGAGAGGGCAGAAGGAGCGCGCTCTACTTGCTCTGCAATCGGGAAGATGGTCTGCTCAGCTCCATGGGCTGTCACCGCCTCCCTGCCTCCGCCTGCAGGACTCTCAAAGATGGGGTTTTAGAGGTTTCTGAGTTAAGAGTGGCTGGTTGCCCGCAGTTCAGGCTGTGCTGACGGCGGCAACAATCAGGCCCAGCATTGGAAAGGAGAAACTTTGCCCTCAGTACAAGACTGGGAGACTAGAATTGAAGAACGTGCAGCAATGGTATATATTCACGGCAGAGGTTTAGCCAAATGCAGGCAGGAATGGTTCCCTTATACAGCGTATCACACAGCAAGGCAAGCTAAGACACTTAGAATAGCGGGGGGGGGGGGTTGTTTAGAAAAAAGAGAAACTCCCAACAGAAGAGAAACTGTTTTACTAGTAATAATGACAATTAAAATGATCCAAACAGATAGGAGTTAATAATGTCCAAAGTCTTTTTACTATAAAAATATGCAAGTAGCAATTAGTAGCTGGGGAAAAAAGGTGGGGGGGGTGGAGAAAGGGAGGGGCTACTAGAATGCTCTTTTATTGTTTTTTTAAAATCCTGTTTGTTTTGCTTTTTAAATTTTTAAAAAATTCTTTAAGTGTGTACATGTATGTGTATCTTTTTTGTTTTTGTTTTGCTTGCATGTCTTTAATGGACAAAAAAATAGATGTTTAAAAAAAACAAAAATTTCAACAGATTGTTAGATTACATCCTCTTCAACAAGAAAAGTTATTGTAAAATGATCTCACTTCATTTATTGTTGGAGATGCAGTGAAATTAACACTTTGTTTTTGACTTTTGGAGAAAGAAAATGGGCTTAGAATCCAAAGACTTACTGTTCAGCACCAGAAAGACAAACATACTGCTCCAAACTATTCATAGAATTGATTATTATAGATCAGCTATGGATGTCTGCAGTGAATTATGGCGTCAATTTATTGATATATGTATGTCTGTAAATATACATCTTGTATGTTTTTGTTTCTTTTTTAGTTTTTCTCCCTTTTATGATTTTGTGTATTCTTTTTGTTTTTTTGCATTCAGTTAATAATAATAAAAAAAGCAGTTCAGGCTATCGTTGGTCATCCAGACTGCTCTAATTCAGTATGGGGTTGGGCAGCCTTTATATTGTGAGGTCTCCCCACAATGAATATGTGTAAGACACTGTCCCACAAACTAGCTAATAAACACTAGTCTAGAGCAGGGGTCGGCAAACTTTTTATGCCGGGAGCCATTTTGACATGCTCGTGCACATTTTGAAATGCTCGAGAGCCAGGGGGCGGGGTTTGCGGGTGGGGGCCAATTGCGTGGAAGGGGGCGGGGTTTGCGGGCGGGGGCCAATCACGTGGAAGGGGGAGGGGTTTGCGGGCGGGAGCCAATCACGTGGCTTATTGGGGCGGGTGGGAGGGCGCGGGGGAGCTGCACAGGCGCCAAGGGGAGCGGGCCCGGCGGCGGAGGCCCCCCACCCTGCCGCCCGCCCGCCCAGCAGGACCCGGCATCCCCCCCACCCCCGCCCCTCCTCCGGCAAGAGGCGCCCGGGGGCGACCACTGCCCAGCCCGCAGCGATCCGGTGCGGCTGCCCGGGAAGGAGGGCGGCCGGGCGCGCAGGCACAGCTCCGCCCGCCGCGCCAGTCCCCCCGGGGCGCAGCCGGCGGGCGAGGGGTGGGGCCAGCGGGCGCCGGGGGAGGGTGCCAGGACCTGGCCTTTAAAGCCCGAGAAAGTTGCTGCCCGCCGGAAGGCGATGGCGGCCTCCTCCGGCCCCGGGAGGCGCGCCCGGCCTCTCCCCCGCCCGACTTACCACAGAGAAGAGTGACAGTCCTCCAGGCTTGCCTCGTTCGCCGCCACAGTCATGGTCCTCCTCGGCGAGCCCGGCCTCCAGAGCGGGGCATGTCTGGCTGGGCGGAGCGGGCGTGGGGGAGCCGCACAGGTGCCGAGGGGGGCGGGCCCGGAGGCGGAGGCCCGGGCCGCCCGCCCGGCCTGCCTGCCTGCTTGCCTCCCTCTGTGAGGCCCCCCACTGCCTTCCCGGGATCCGAGCCTGCCGCTCCGCTGCGCAGCTCCCGCGCCGGTCTGGACGCTGCGGGCGCGAAGAACAAAGTTTGGAGTCGGGGCAGCAGCGGCAGAGCAGCGCGCGCGCGCCAGCCCACCCAACGGCCCGCCCGGGTGTTTTCCTCTCTCCCGCACGAGGATGGGGAGGAAAAGCCGAGCCGGTCCTCAGCCGCTTCCACTTCACCTGGCCTCGGTTTTCCTTTCGCCGCCTGCGGGAAGCGACTCCTAATTAAAGGTCCTTCAGCCACTGGAAAGCAGGGAGGGCGCTCGCCGCAGCAGCCCGGGCTCGGTTCGGCCTCTTGCGAAGCCCAGCTAATCCTACCCCGGGACCGCTGCCCACCTCTCCTTCGCCTCCTGTCTGGCCGCCCTGCCTCCCTCCCTCTCCCTCCCGCGCGTGCTCCGCGTCCACCTTGGACGCCCCGGGAAAGCTCTCCGCCGGCGTTCCTCGGAGGGAGCGGAATCGCGCTGCCCGCTTGGCTAGAGCGGCGCCGCTCCTTCTCCCTGGTGGGCTCCCCTCAGCGCCGCCTCGCACTCATACACACACACACACACAGGCTGGCTGGCTCTGGGCTCTGACAGCAATGGCTTTCTTCCCCAGGGTTCGCGCTGCTTGAGCCAGAGCCGAGGAGCCAAAGAGCCAGATCTGGCTCAAGAGCCGCCATTTCCGACCCTTGGTCTAGAGTGTTGCATAAACCCACCCTGTGCAGTTAAGATTCAGTGTGTTGTGGCTTCCGGTGGGAATGGTGGACTGAGCGGCTGTGCCCGCTGTTTCGGCGGGCGGAGCGGACAGCGCGGCGGCTTTTTTGGGGGGCTCAGGCAAGTTTTCCTGAAGCCCAGCATCGTTCTCCGGATCAAGGAGAATACTTGGAATCATCCCGTTTGTCCTCCGGAACGGAGGGTTGCAGCCAGGAGATCGCAAACTGCATTTTGTGCTCGATCGGTAAGAGCACCCGGGAGGCAGGGATGTCACCATTTGCAAGCCACGCTGTAGCCTTAAAGGGACACTTAAGACCAGCCACCCCATTTCTAAATCAATTTTTTTTTTAAGTATATGTACCCCAAGAGAGGCTTTCTACAGTGAGGAGAAGCTGGTTCTCTTGGTGCTTAACGTTATTTTTGGGATTACTTTTTAAACTTTTTCTTAAGCTTTGGATTTCGTTTTCCTTCCAAAGGAAATTTCAAAGATTGAGTAAACAATTGTCTTCCTGTTACTATTTTTGTATTAAATTTGAAGATATGAGCATTTTCCTACACGTTGAATCGGCTGATTTGAACCTTCAGCTTTCTGTCTTCACTGTCCCTTGAGAACAGAATGCTATTTACTTTCACTTTTTGTAAACAACTTTTGAACTCTCTCATATCTTCGACTTTTGCTGATTAAGTTCCTAGGGAGCACCATAATCTTCTGCGTGAGACATGGAGGATTTCAAACATCCTTTCTGACCTTCACCAAGACTTCAAACAGATATCTTCTGACTTTTATCAAACCTTTATGCAAGATATCCAGGACATTGTGGAAAATATGAGAGCTAAAATGTGCCATCAGGTTGGGGATGTGGTGGATGAAATTGAGGAATCTAAGAGCGATAGAAAGGGTTTTTTTAAGACTGAGATTGGGATTTTTGTCAAGATGCTGGACGAAGATTGGATAATGGAGTTGGAGAAACCTAGGGGAGAGAGTGATCTGCAAGCCATAAGTAGGGTCGGTCTCCTGGTGGAATGCCATGAAAAGAACCTGGAATTTTTGAGGGGGGCAGCTGGGCTGTTTGATTTTCTTAAGAAGAAAGCTCTGTGCATATCTTGGGAATATGTAACTGCTCTGGTTTATTTTGAAGTGGGATAAGGGGTGAAGAATGTTTATTTGGTTTGCTTTAAGGATTTGACTGATGTTATTTGCCTTTTAAGATTGAGTGCTTGATTTAAAAACAGGACTTTAGAAAGGACAGTCATTGTAACTTTAGGTATTCTCCCAGGCAATGTTAACTGAAGATGGTGCAATAGCCTAATCTTGCTCATAATTGGGTCATAATAATTATTTTTTTAGTGGACACGATTGTTCCTAAATGTCTAAATCCACTTCTCCAGTAACTTTTTGAATCTGTTTCTACTATTTGTTTTAATTAGAGTTAACTTTTAAACCCATTATGACCTGCCTTTATTTAATTCAGTTTTCAACTGAAATATATCTCTGTTTGGAATGTGAAGAAAGGTGTCTGTCTGCAAACAGTTTATTACAGGATATTTGGCCTTTGTATTAAGACTTTGAATTTTCTTACTCTTCATGATGTTCTGTGCATAAAAGGTCAGTGGCTACCCACAATCCTACTAAGGACCAAAGGAAATAGAGTCCTCTGGAGGGTCTTTTGGAATGAGAGCAATGTGGGGGCCACAGGAAAGGAGTTCCAGAGGATGGGCTGTCAGTGAGAACCCTGTAAAAGGTAAAGGTTCCCCCTGTGTGAATACCCTATTTCAGGAGGGTAGAAAACATGATAAAAACCTGACCATGAAGCAAGTCAAGACATGGCTGTCAGAGCAAGATGCTTATACGCTTCATAAGCCTGCAAGAATTAATTTTCCTAGAAATAAAATAGTGGTGTCCGGTTTAGATCATCAATGGCAGGCTGACCTCATAGATGTCTCCAAATTTTCTAAGGAGAACCATGGAAAAAAATACATCTTAACAGTTATCGATGTGTTATCTAAATATGCCTGGGCCTCCCCTTTATCTGATAAATCGGGGAGGGAAGTCACAACCGCCTTCCAGAATATCTTTGAAGCAGGGCGCGCACCCCGAAAAATACAGACAGATGCCGGTAAAGAGTTTTCCATGGTTCTCCTTAGTCATGGTCAGGTTTTTATCATGTTTTCTACCCTCCTGAAATAGGGTATTCACACCTCCATAACTCCCTATACAGCCAGGTGTATAATAAATGCGCCTTAGAAGCTTTTCATGCGTCATTATAATGAAAGACTGTTGACAAATGTTCGCGTGTTGCCTTTAACACATGCTTTTATTGGTAATACAGAGTTCAGAGGAGCACGGCTCCGCCATCAGAAAAATACCCCCTCATCATCACTTTCAGCATCAGAAGATAAAGTGTCATAACACGCTATTTTACAATATGATGCCCTTTCTGACCCATCTGTACCCCACAAATCATGTCCCCAGTCACAAGCAAGCCAGTCTTTACATATATTGCAGCTCTTTAACTCACAGGACAGATAGCTTGGTCTCTGGGATAGATTGGAATCCTGGTTATATTCTAGATCAGAAAAATCTTCAGAAGCTTTGTGACCACGGCGATTAACACTGGAATATAAAATTGGGGTATCTTGAAATGCTTGCTGGCTAGGTGGCGTTAATTCGGAGACTGCAAAATATAAAACATATCCTGTTAGTGTGCTACCGGCTCCAGCAGCATTCACATAATGATAAATAAAAATAGTTACTTACCCTCTCCGTGTCCTTTGAGAGGGTCTAAAGATGATCTGTTCACCGTTTCACAAACCGCTTCGTAAGTATTACAGGATGTGTCCACTGTTTTCCCCTGTTCCTCATCGCTAAATTTACAGCACTGCTTACTACACCCGTACAACACCGGTCTGAAGAATTCATTTTCTTTATCAAATCCCCGACAGCAGCTTCTGCTGCATTGTGCCAGCAGCGGTCTTGAGTTGCTCCTTGTGTTGGTAGGGATGTCCAGCGAGGTAAATAGGCTTGCGGAACCTTCATTAAACACTTCTTTGGAATCTGAGGCAGCCATATTATTTTCAACCCCGGCTAGGTTTAAACCGATAGCTGTTCAGGTCTGTGTGCACAAACTCGCCTGCCCCCCTGCGAAGACACGTCATCGAGCCTTGCGCGTGCCCTGAATCGCTGGGCCTTGACATGCCCGGGCATGTTCTGAACAAGGCCTAACCCCCTTTTTACTAGCAGACACAAACATGCATGCCCCTAATCGCCGGGCCTTGACATGCCCGGGCATGCCGCAGCCGGATACTTGCCGCCTGGCCGCTTGCCGCTTGCGAGTACTTTAATTCCTGTTAATATTCCTTGTCTTTTGCTGTAGGGGTGGAATAAATTTTATTAAGGCCATTCTTGAAACGCTTTCGCGTACGTGTGGCTTTGAGGGTACCGCTGGCAAAATATGTGTCTTTAGATTTTTACAAAGGTAAAAGCTGGGGGCTAGGTCAAATGCAGGCTGTGGCTGCCTTTTAGGGGCTCCTTTTTCCAGCATTCGAGGCGGTGATTTTTAAAACATCACAAAAAATTAAAAGCATCATCAGGCTATTATTTTTTATTTAACAAAGTAGGATATGTTTCCCAAAAATAAAGCGCAGCCTAGGCCTCTGTTAATGATTCACATTACTTAGGTGTTTTAAATGTATTTATGTTTTATTTTGGATGCCCATAGAATTAGGCTAGGGGTTAATCTAATCACTTTCTTGATGGGGGCTAGGTTCAACACGCCTTATCTGATTAGGGTTACTCATGCTTTTCTTGATGGGATTAGGCCCTCACGTCATATCCGGCTAGGGTTACGACCTTGCAACTCATGCTTTTCTTGATGGGATTAGGCCCTCACGTCATATCCGGCTAGGGTTACGACCTTGCAACTCATGCTTTTCTTGATGGGATTAGGACCTCACGTCATATCCGGCTAGGGTTATGACCTTGTGACCCCTGCACCACGTGGGTTTACTTTGATGATGTCACTGATCAAAAGTGCTGATAAGCTCCATTAAAAAACGGTATGTACTATATCTACTAGCACTTTCCTATAATGTCCCAAGTCCTGGTTGACAGCTAGCAAGGCTCAGCAGCTAGGAAGTCTGATTTGATTTAACTTGCTCAAAGTTTAGTAATAACAGCCATTGTTAACATTCCTGTTTATCTGTTTCTTGTTATAATGTATGATGGTCTCTTCACTGAAGTTGGGGAGGACATCTAACACAAACGTATCCCCACTATCTGCAGTTGAAAGTAATCATCCTACCCCGAGGCCTGTCAAAGGAGCCAGGTTTTTATGGCTTTATAGAAGCTTAATGTATATTTTCTCTGTATTAATAATATATAAGTATTAGTTTGGAGAAACATAAAACATAGGAAACCTGACAAACTTCTAACTTTGGTTATGTATGAGTTTATTGCCTCTAACTTAGACAGATGAAATAGGATACATCAGTGCTTTCCAAAGTGCCGCTGTTGGTGACACACCAGCAGTGGCAGCGGGGTGGTGTGTGCGGCGGCGGGGGTGTGCACGGCGGTGGCGCGGGGGGGCACGCAGTGGCGGTGGTGTGCATGGCGGCGGCCTCCGCTAAAACGTGGAAGCGCTAATGGCGCACCGCTGCTGCCGCCGCACACACCCCCACGCCGCCACCATGCACGCCCCCGCCGCCACTTCTGGGTTGTGTTGTGACACACTAAAGTGTCGCGACACACAGTTTGGAAAGCTATGGGATACATGTTCATCTTTAGGAACAAGCAAAAAATTGCTTTAGAATAATTTTTCATATTCTTCCGACTTTCACACTTGAATATTACAAAAATATTTTTACATCTTCTTGCAGGCCCTTTCTTGGTGAATTGTGTCAATATCTTCTATTTTAAACGTATCCACAGGATAGTGAGTGTTCTGTTCTTATGATATGCTAAGCTGCATTGGCCATTAGTCATGGTTAAGCTCCACAGAGATGAAGCACCCAGCAGCCAATAATTAGTCAACATTTTCATTCCACTATCCCATGTGCCTTTGTAGCACTGGAGAAGCTTCAGCTTCCCTGACCCTTTTTTCAGTTTGTCACGTGGATAGCCAAAAGTAGTGGGGGAGGGGAGAAAAACCTCTCATGGCCGCATTTCAAGCATTGTGAAAAAAGTTAAATGATGAGTGCCCCACCCCCACCCCTTCCTCCTGTTTTTTTCCTTTATTTTATTTATTTCGTGTCCAGATCAAACTTTACTCTGCCAGAATGTAGCCACCGCCACAGATTAGTCATTAGCTTGCTGTAGTTCGTCAACAGTACAAGGCTCCGGCAGTAATCTGATGGAGTCTTGAAGGTTAATAGAAGAACTCCAAGCAGCTGTCAGGGAGACACAGGAGAGCGGAGGGGGGAGCTTGCCCATGGGAGGGAAGCGAGCACGTAGCTCGGAAAGCCTGGCCTTCTTTCCCAAATGCCTCAGGAAAGCTCCGCCCTAGGTTGGACTCATATCTTTGGGATTCTTCGGGCACTATCAGTTTAGCAGGATTCTGTATGTAGGTACCAATAAACACTAGAGACTAGATTCCCAGCCTCGGCGTGTTATTTCTGCACCTACACAGGACAGCAGCTAACAACAATCTTGTAGAGTAGAAGCGTGAACCAGCAGGGCACTTGCACTTTAAACTTACTTACGTTCAGAAATAAATTCAGTCTTCACACATTAGTTAGATCAGGGGTGGGGGACCTTTTTTCTTCCAAAGGCCATTTGGATATTTATAACCGGGGACTGGGGGGGTGGGGGGCAGGGTTTCTGGGATTTCCACGGACCGGGGGCCAGAGGTTGCGGGCAGGAGCCAATCACAAGCACTGGGGGGCGGGGTTTGCGGGCGGGAGCCAATTGTGTGGAAGGGGTGGGGTTTGCGGGTGGGAGCCCCGCAGGCCTTAGGCGGGAGTCCCACGGGCCTTATATGGCCCACGGGCCTGACATTGCCCACCCCTGAGTTAGATGAAGAAAAACAGAGATAGCTTACATTTTTTCAGTAGATCTGGATACAAGTAGATTCATAGTCGATCTGCATGCAAGCGAGATGGAATGGACGAGAGATGCATTGTGCAGCCCTCCTGCTTGCAGGTGTGCCCAAAGCGTAATGGAGGTTGTTAATCCCCCAAACTCAAGAAGAAGAAGGAAGTGGAAATCAGGTGACCCATGTGACATCCCACAAGCACAATAGAGATGCGTTTTACTAGAAAAGACCCCCCTTATGCTTATGAGACAATGCTGAGTTGACCCCTGATGATTCCAACACCCCTTCTCAAGTTAGCATGTCTCAGAGTCCACAAGGTTCAACTTCTTCCACAGTTCTTGGTAACTGCTCCTTGGCAACGGCTTCGTGAGAATGTCCGCAGTCATGTTCCTTGTGGGACAATAGTCTAGTCTGACTATTCCTTGCTCTTGCAAGTTTCTTACTGCATGATACTTAACATCAATGTGTTTAGTTCTCCCATTAATCTTTTCTGACTGTGAGAGCCTAATACAACTTCGTAGACCTGAATAGGGGTAGATTCCTCTATCCCCATGTTTTCAAACAGTAGCTTGAGCCATGAAACCTCTTTGCATGTTTCTGCTGCTGACACATACTCCGCCTCTGTGGAGGAACGTGCGACTGTATCTTGCTTACGGCTTCCCCAGCTTACTGACCCACCCCCATAGAAAGATACATGCCCACTAGTGGATTTTCGGTCAGTAACGTCTTCTGCCCAATCCGCATCTGTAAACCCCACTAGTTTTGGATTGTCAGTGGCTGATAGCTTTAGTTTTAGGTGTATAGTGCCCTTTAAGTACCTTCCCACCCGCTTAACACCAGTCCAGTCTCTCTGTGTGGGTGTGCTAGTCTTTTTACATAGAATGTTTACTGCAGCTGCTATGTCTAGCCTAGTAGTAGTGGCTAGATACAATAGCTTACCTATGGTGCTTTTATAGCCGTTGTTCTCTGGTAAGAGTTCACTAGGTTCCTGTTGCTTGTGGAAACCTGCTTGCATTGGTGTTGGCATAGGATTGGCATTTTGCAGTCCTAAGCTTTCCAACAGTTCTAGGATCTTTTGCTTCTGGCTTAGAAGAAAGCTTCCATCTTCTTCCTTTTCAATCTGTATCCCCAAGTAGTAGCTGGCATTGCCCAGATGCTTGACTTCTACTTCTTTGTTCAGGTTGGACACAATTTCATCAAAGACTCTTTTGTTATGGCAAATCATCAAATCATCCACATAATGAAGAATGTACACCTCTCTGCCATTTCTGCGTCTTGTGTAGAGACAGGGATCAGCTTTGCCTTGGACAAAGCCTTGCTTAAGAAGTACTTGGTTCAACTTCTTATTCCATGCTCTTGCTGCTTGCTTCAGGTCATAAATCCCCTTCTGAAGTTTGCAAACTAGTTGCTGCGTCTTGGGATCAGCAAAGCCTGGAGGTTGTAGCATGTACAGTTCTTCCTCTATCTCTCCATGTAGAAATGCAGTTTTTACATCTAGGTGTTCAATACTCATGTTCCTGGAAGCTGCTAGACTCAGGAACGTTCTGATTGTGGTATGTTTTACAACAGGAGCAAAACATTAATCATAATCAAGTCCATATGTTTGTGAATAGCCTTTTGCAACTAGTCTAGCTTTGTATCTTTGCACTTCTCCATTTTCATCTTGTTTGGCTTTGAAAACCCATTTGCATCCTATGGCTTTCTTGCCTTTTGGTAGTTTTGTCAAAGTCCATGTTTTGTTCTTGTGTAGAGCTTATAGCTCTTGTGCTGCTTTCTTCCACTTGCTTGCTTCATCTGGTGGCATTTGCTGCACTTTGTTCCATGATGCAGGTTCTCTTGGTAACAACGACCTTGCGAGGTAGGTGAGTCTCTCGGCTGGAACTCCTTTGTTGGGTCGTTATGAGTGTCTTGGAGCAAGTTCAGGAGTGGCACTTGGTGGTTCAACCCCTTCTGCATCCTCGTCATCTGACTCTGATGGAGTTTCTGCCTGGGCTTCTATCTCCCTCTGGGTCGGTGTGGTGGTTGTGTCTTTGGATGTTGGGCTAAAAATCTCAAGCTGGTAACTGCCACTGTTGGTTTCTGTACAGTCATCGTCAGCATGACTATGGTAGCCTTTCTCGCGTTCATCGAAGTACACCTGTGAGGATTGTAGCCCTAACAACCTTGTTTCAAAAATCCACAGTACAAGCCATAAGGATATACAAAGATTTTACTAGAAAACAAGGGTAATAGACTAGTCCAAGGTTTAAGCTATGAATGGCTGCCTGGCGGGAAACGGTTCAGTGTCCTTCCTTTCGCTCCTCCTCTCTCTCGCCCATATCTCGTTTCCTTGGAGACTCGGCACCTTTGCCCCATTCCAGCTATAGGATTCCCAGGCAGCTCTGCAAAACATACTACTATCTGTGCGAAGCAAAGCATACTGGTCATTCAGCATTCTACTACATTAGCTATCAGGTTACAGCCTCCCCACCACCACCACCACTACCAGACTCAAGTCAGACAGATGACACCAGCTCTGACAATACCACTCTGCATGTGCTTACTCTTCCTGTCTTCGGGTTCAGGATTCTGTATCCCTTGCTTCCTGGAGCATACTTGATCATGATGCCTTCTTCAGCTCTGGGGTCTAGTTCAGATCTCTTTTCTTTTGGTATGTGTGCATAAGCTTTGGATCCAAACACTCTCAGGTGCTTTACGCTTGGTTTGCGATCATGCCATAGCTCAAAAGGTGTTACCTCATTGGCTTTGATTGGCAGTCTATTCTGTAAGTATGTAGCTGTTAAAACAGCATCTGCCCAGTATTTGTCAGGCAGATCTGCTTCTAAAAGCATACATCTTACCATGTCCATTAGTGAGCGATTTTTCCTTTCTGCAACTCCATTTTGTTCAGGCGTATATGAGTGGTTAGTCTGGGTTCTATACCTAGCTGTGTTAGGTATGTTTGCATGGTTTGTGAAATGAACTCACCTTCTTGGTCGCTCTGGAGGGCTTGAGGGGTTCTTTTGAACTTGTTGGTCACCATGGCTACATACGCTTTCAGCAAGTCTGCTGTTTGGGATTTCTTCTTCATGAGGTAGTTCACACAATATCTGGAAAAATTGTCTGTAAAGCATAAAACAGATTTATTTCCACCTGCTGATGCTTGAAGTTTGTTGTTTATTCGTTCAGTCGTTTCCGACTCTTCGTGACTTCATGGACCAGTCCACGCCAGAGCTTTCTGTCGGCCGTCACCATCCCCAGCTCCCCCATGGTTGAGTCTGTCACCTCCAGAATATCATCCATCCATCTTGCCCTTGGTCGGCCCCTCTTCCTTTTGCCTTCCACTTTCCCTAGCATCAGCTTCTTCTCCAAGGTATCCTGTCTTCTCATTATGTGGCCAAAGTACTTCAGTTTTGCCTTTAATATCATTCCCTCAAGTGAGCAGTCTGGCTTTATTTCCTGGAGTATGGACTGGTTTGATCTTCTTGCAGTCCAAGGCACTCTCAGAATTTTCCTCCAACACCACAGTTCAAAAGCATCTATCTTCCTTCGCTCAGCCTTCCTTATGGTCCAGCTCTCACAGCCATAGGTTACTACAGGGAATACCATTGCTTTAACTATGCGGACCTTTGTTGTCAGTGTGATGTCTCTGCTCTTAACTATTTTATCAAGATTTGCCATTGCTCTCCTCCCAAGAAGTAGACGTCTTCTGATTTCCTGGCTGCAGTCAGCGTCTGCAGTAATCTTTGCGCCTAGAAATACAAAGTCTGTCACTGCCTCCACTTTTTCTCCCTCTATTTGCCAGTCATCAATCAAGCTCGTTGCCATAATCTTGGTTTTTTTGAGGTTTAACTGCAACCCAGCTTTTGCACTTTCTTCTTTCACCTTCGTCATAAGGCTCCTCAACTCCTCCTCGCTTTCAGCCATCAAAGTGGTATCATCTGCATATCTGAGATTGTTAATGTTTCTTCCAGCGATTTTAACTCCAGCCTTGGATTCCTCAAGCCCAGCATGTCGCATGATGTGTTCTGCGTACAGGTTGAATAGGTAGGGTGAGAGTATACAGCCCTGCCGTACTCCTTTCCCAATCTTAAACCAGTCCGTTGTTCCGTGCTCTGTTCTTACCGTTGCTACTTGGTCGTTATACAGATTCCTCAGGAGGGAGACAAGATGACTTGGTATCCCCATACCACCAAGAACTTGCCACAATTTGTTATGATCCACACAGTCAAAGGCTTTAGAATAGTCAATAAAACAGAAATAGATGTTTTTCTGAAATTCCCTGGCTTTCTCCATTATCCAGCGGATATTGGCAATTTGGTCTCTAGTTCCTCTGCCTTTTCTAAACCCAGCTTGTACATCTGGCAATTCTCGCTCCATGAATTGCTGGAATCTACCTTGCAAGATCTTGAGCATTACCTTACTGGCATGTGAAATAAGTGCCACTGTTCGATAGTTTGAACATTCTTTAGTGCTTCCCTTTTTTGGTATGGGGATATAAGTTGATTTTTTCCCATCTGATGGCCATTCTTGTGTTTTCCAAATTTGCTGGCATATGGCATGCAGCACCTTGACAGCATCATCTTGCAAGATTTTAAACAGTTCAGCTGGGATACCGTCGTCTCCTGCTGCCTTGTTATTAGCAATGCTTCTTAAGGCCCATTCAACCTCACTCTTCAGGATGTCTGGCTCTAACTCACTGACCACACCGTCAAAGCTATCTCCAATATTATTATCCTTCCTATACAGATCTTCCGTATATTCTTGCCACCTTTTCTTGATCTCTTCTGCTTCTGTTAGGTCCTTACCATCTTTGTTTTTGATCATACCCATTTTTGCCTGGAATTTACCTCCGATGTTTCTAATTTTCTGGAAGAGGTCTCTTGTCCTTCCTATTCTATTGTCTTCTTCCACTTCCGCACATTGCTTGTTTAAAAATAATTCCTTATCTCTTCTGGCTAACCTCTGGAATTTTGCATTTAATTGGGCATATCTCCCCCTATCACTGTTGCCTTTTGCTTTCCTTCTTTCTTGGGCTACTTCCAGTGTTTCAGCAGACAGCCATCTTGCCTTCTTGGTTTTCTTTTTCTTTGGGACGTTTTTTGTTGCCGCCTCCTGAACAATGTTGCGAACTTCTGTCCATAGTTCTTCCGGGACCCTATCTACTAAATCTAGTCCCTTAAATCTATTCTTCACCTCCACTGCATATTCCTTAGGAATATTAGTGAGCTCATATCTATCTGATCTGTGGGTCTTCCCTATTCTCTTTAGTCTGATTCTAAATTTTGCAATAAGAAGTTCGTGATCTGAACTACAGTCAGCTCCAGGTCTTGTTTTTACCGACTGTATAGATGTCCGCCACCTTTGGCTGCAAAGGATGTAGTCAATCTGATTTCGGTGTCGACCATCTGGTGAAGTCCATGTATAAAGTCGTCTTTTAGGTTGTTGGAAGAGAGTGTTTGTTATGCACAGTGAGTTGTCTTGGCAAAATTCTATCAGCCTATGTCCTGCTTCATTTTGTTCTCCCAGACCATGCTTGCCTGTAATTCCAGGTGTCGTCTGACTACCCACCTTAGCATTCCAGTCTCCTGTAATGAAAATAACATCTCTTTTTGGTGTATTATCTAGTAGGTGCTGCAGATCCTCATAGAACTGATCTACTTCTGCTTCTTCAGCATCTGTGGTTGGGGCGTATATTTGGATCACTGTGATGTTAAATGGCTTACCCTGAATTCGAATTGAGATCATTCTATCGTTTTTTGGATTGTATCCAAGCACTGCTTTAGCCACTTTATTATTAATTATGAAGGCTACTCCATTTCTTCTGTGGTCCTCTTGTCCACAGTAGTAGATCTGGTGGTCATCTGATGTGAAGTGGCCCATCCCAGTCCATTTCAGTTCACTGACACCTAAAATGTCTATATTTAATCTTGACATCTCACCAATAACCACATCCAATTTGCCCTGGCTCATAGATCTTACATTCCAGGTTCCTATGGTGTGTTGATCTTTAGAACATCGGATTCGTCGTTCACCACCAGCACCGTCGGCCGCTAGCCGTCCTTTCGGCTTTGAGCTAGCTGCGTCATCACATCTGGGGCTAGTTGAACGTATCCTCTGTTCCTCCCCAGTAGCATTTTGACCATCTTCCGACCTGGGAGTCCCATCTTCCGATGGTATACCGACATATCTTTGGTTGTACTGATCCATTTAGTTTTCATGGCAAGAATACTGGGGTGGGTTGCCATTACCTTCCCCAGGGATCGTATTTAGTCTGACCTCTCTGCCACGACCTTCCCGTCTTGGGTGTCCCTTCACGGTTTAGCTCATGGTTTCATTGAGGTACTCAAGCTCCAGCACCACGACAAGGTAACGATCTCCTTTGCTGGAGGATGCTTGAAGAGGTCCACACAAATCAGTGTGGATAAGTTTGAGTGGCTTAGTTGCCCGCCTTTCCCTTTGTTTGGGTATGGCTGGTCTTGTTGCTTTTCCTTTGATGCATATCACACATTTTGGTTGGCTTTTATCATGGTTGCTTATTTCAAAATCTCTTACCCTGCCTTCAGTTTTCATTCTTAAAATTGTGTTAAAATCACAGTGCGCAAAACGTCTGTGCCAGGTGGTGGTGCTGTTGTCCTCCTTTTGCTGCTGATAGGCGAGGCTGACATCTGGTGGCGGTTGTTCGCAGTGCACCTGGTAAACGCCATCCTTTTGAAAACCTGTAACATAAATCTTTTCTCCACTGGTGACTTTACATCGTCCATTAGCATCGTCCATGCCGCATACTCAGCAGTAGAGACACTCAAGGCCAGAGCTGATGTTCGTAATGTAGCTGGTTGGGCTCCCCATGCATAGTTTGTCAGTCATCAGATGATGTTATTCCTAGCACATACTTTAGCCTTGGTATTCAGGCAATGTTGCTAAAAAGAAAGCATTATGTCCAACATAACACCCAAATATTTAGGTGCTGGGCAGTGTTGTAATCTGTTCCTTCTCCACGTAATATTCAATTCAACCCCTGCATCTCATTTGCGAAGATGGAAGGCACATACTTGAGTTTTGCTTGGATTAGGTTTTAAGTAATTATTATCATAATACCGCTCCAGTTCTTCTAGAGCCTATGATAATTTTTCAGCACACTCATCGAAACTCGGTTCTTGTACGGCCACCGCTGTATCATCCACATATATGAACATTTGCGTGTTAGTTGGGGCGGGTTGGTCGTTAGTATATATATTGTATAAAATTGGAGAGTATGCTGCCTTGTGGTAATCCATTCTTTTGCTTCCTCCATCTACTGCAGGGGTCGGCACCCTTTTGGCACCAGGGACCACTTCCCTCGGAAATTTTTTTCCAAGGACCGGGGGGCGGGGTTTGTGGGTGGCAGCCAATCGGACAGATGGGGGGCGGGGTTTGCATGCCTGCCGCTCCATGCAGCGTTTTTTCCTGGCACCGAGGGCATTTTTGGGGTCCCTGGAGCCTGCCCTTTTGAAGGGGCACCCCGGCGGGGCATGGGGTGGACTTTTCCTCCCTCCCACTTTTGCTCCCTGCGGTTTTTTCGGCCCCTACTGGGTACCTCCGGCATGCCTCTGCTTCCCCACCACACAACTGATCTGCGCTCCGGCGTGCCTGCACTTCCCTGCCCCATAGCTGATTGGCACAGAGATTTTCCACCCCGGGGCACACCCCCCCACACTGTCAGCTGTGCAGCGGGGAAGTGGAGGTGTGCCGGAGCTACCCGGTAGGGGCTGAAAAAACCGCGGGGAGCAAAAGGGGGGAGGAAAAGTCCGCCCCGCGCCCCACCGAGGTGCCCCTTCGAAAGGGCAGGCTCTGGGGACCCCAAAAATGCCACACGCGCGCGTGCCTGCTGCCACCATGAGGGGAGGCTGATTGGTGGGGGTGCTCCTCGGCCCGCCTCCTCCCTTCTTTGCCACGCGCTGATAGGTGGAGGTGTTTCCCCTTCCAGGCCCCCACCAATCAGCTGCTCCAGCTCACCCTGTGGCCCACTTCCTAACAGCCTGCAGCCCACCAGTGGCCCACAGGTTGCCAACCCCTGATCATCTGCTTTTACCATTCAAAGTCACATAAAATCTTCTATTTTGAAGGAAACTCCGTATAACCCTGGTGAACTTACGGTCTCCAGTAAAGTTGTCTATCTTGCGCAGTAGTTTTCTATGATTGACCGTATCATATGCCGCAGTAAGGTCAATGAACGCCACTCCAGTAATTAGTTTTCTTTCATAACCGTCCTCTATGTGTTGTGTAAGATTAAGTATTTGTCCGCAACATGACCTTCCTAGTCTAAAACCAGCTTGCTCATTCATGATCTTTACACCTTCCTCCTGTTATTGGCTCTGACGGATCGAGACAACAATGCGTGCAATGCGTGGATGCTGTTCCTCTCCACCATACACCCCCTCCCATGACAACCCACCCATTTGTTTACATCCCTGACCACTGCAATAAAGGATACAGCCCCCTCTCTGTACAAACAAAACACCTTTATGATGTTACCAGGGATTTGTTTTGACTTCTTGACTCTGAGGAAATGGGTGGAACACGTTATATGAGCTCTACCACATGTAGGCTAGACACATTCCCTACCTGGATTCTTTGGCAATCTTTTTAGGGAAGGTTGTTGAAAGAGTGGTGAGGCTCAAGACTACCTTGAGAGGCGAGGATTTTCTGAACCCTTTCCAGTCAGGATTCAGACTTGGGCAGAAACTGCATTGGTTGCCCCTGGTGGATGACCTGTGTCAGGACCTGGTTGGGGGAAATACACCCTTCTTGTTTCTTTTAGATTTCTAGGAGCCTTCAGAATCATTGACCAAAGTATCCTGGAATGGCTACAAAGGTTTGAAGTTGAGAACAATTTGTAATGGTTCTGCTTCTTCCTGAGTGGGTAGTACCAGTTCGTGGTAAGAAGGGAGGAGAAATCATCTCATGACTGTTCACTTGGGGGGTGCTACAGTATTTGTTTCTCACATCTATAGTACATGAAGCTGCTGGGGAGAGGCCATCCATTAGTTTGGAGTGTGGTGTCACTGATACATGGATGGTAACTAATTACACATCCCTGGGGTGTGCCAGGGATATGGTGAAAGCCCTGACCTGGTGTCTGGGGACTGTTAGGCTCTAAATGAAACAAGCTGAGATTGAATCCTATGTTGTTTGTCCAAAAGCCATCTCTCAATTTGACTGTTCCAGTGATAACTCTAGACAGCAATTTCTCTTGCAGGAGCAGATTGCAACTTGGGGGTCCTTCTATACTCATGGCTACTGCTAGATAGACAAGTTGAGGGTGGAGCCTTTGTCTAGCTTCAGCTGTGCACCAATTGCATCTGTTCCTGGAGCATGATGCCCTGGCAACATCCACACGTGTATCACCTCTTGAACTGGCTACTGCCATGTTCTTTACATAGGGCTGCCTTTGAAGATAGAATCTGCAGTTGGTAGATGATGCAGCAGCCCACATGCTGCTGGATGAGACCACCATGTCATATAACACTAGGACTGCAGGTGCAGAATTGTCTTCCAGTAGGCTTTTACACACATTCAAAATGCTGATTTTGAATTTATAACTTGGTCATAGGTATCTATAGGATCACTATTTCAGATAGTACTGACCCATCTCATTCATTTGTTCTTAATGGGGATTCTGAGAATGTACCGCATCTGAGTTCAGGAGGGTAGAAATATGTTTCTCTGGGTATGGTTACCTCTGAAGATCCAAATGACAACCTTCTCAATAGCCTTTCAGGGGGAATTAAGACTAAACTTTTCTTTTCTTCTTTTAAGGGTTGAGGAGCCTAGATGCCAGGATTTGCAGTGTGGGTTTGTTTTACTAATTGTATGGATTTTATGCAGATTTTTGTAAATTTTCAAGAGTTCATATGGAGTCAGCAGTATAAAAATACTATTAAATCTATCAGTCTGTGCCAGCTTCTATCCATCTTTCCCCTGATAAGGTTCTGGGCTGATTATCATAGAAGACGTTGCTACATGGTATGGTTCTGGTTCTGTTGTTGTGTGTAGTGACATTCTCAAGCTTTTCCTTCCCTATCTGTGAAGTAATGTTTGTTCACAGATTCAGATCATACTTGTCTCTGTTCCGAGTGTGGAATTTAAACCCCTCTGGGCATATAAACTATCCCAGAAACCTATGAGGAATCTGGCCTTCTCATCAGACTACATCTTGCATGGGCATCCATTTAATAAGTCTATTTTCAGTTAAAAGTATTTTTGCCAACTAATTCCAAACTAATACCTTATTTCTTTTTGTATGTAATTTCCTTAATAAACAATTTTAGGAAAAATGTATTTAGAATAAAGTCAATCCCATGCCTAGGAAGTGTTTAAGTATGTAGACATAAACTGCACTGCCCCCACAATTGTGGTTTAATGTGCCTCAGCACCAAGGCCATTGAGTGGTTCAGTCTGTACAGCTTTAATGCTGGACACTTTCAGGGCAGCAATTAGTGGATTCCCTGGCTGGCTTCTTTCCTTCTCTCACCCAGCATTACCTCCTGGCAGGAAAAACAACCACCAATTGTTCTCTACAATATGTGGTGGGGCAGGATCAGGGGATTCAGAATAAGTGCCTGAGTGGAAGGTTTAGTTACTATTCAAGTTGCCCAAGCCAACATGGGTCTATCAGGGGTTTTGCATGGGAATGCCAGTCTCCTAGATGATAGATATTCCCACATGCAAAAGAATCCTGGCTGATAGGTTAGCGTGGTAAAGGAGGGCGTGGAGAGAAGCAGGAGATCCCTCCAGCTTCATTGCACACCTTTCATATGCTCCATTGACCTGTCAGCTTTCCTCCTTCTCTTCCTCCTCCTCCTCGACACTGACGCATGGGAATGCTGGTCTACCAGAAGATTGATAGAGCTATGTTCAGGAAAAACCCAAGGAGAAAGAGGAAAAAGGGAAGTCTTCAAGTTTTGTCCATTTTTCCCTGCTCCATTATATCCCAATGGAGCAATAATTATATCCCAATTATTTGCAATGCTGGCAGTGAGTGGCCATGGCCGGCAGCACCTGGAAGTATCCTGAACAGTAAATCACCTCCTCCTCCTCCTCCTCCTCCCTCTTCCCCTTCTCTTGAAAGATAAGCATGGCCACTTAACACTGGTAAAAAGTTTGCCATTTTTCTAGAACACCAACATGCCAGTGGAAGTAACAAGCTCAATTAATGCCGAACTGGCACCTCCCAAAGCGTTGGTGGGGTCTTGCTTGCAGCTCAAGCCAAAACGGCCTTAGAGAGCAATGCCCTGTAGCTGGAGGGGAAAAAGTATGCAGTGAAGAAGAAATGGGAGGATCCTGGCCTCTGACCATGTTGTCACCAACACTATCTCGGAGGCATTGTAAATTGTTTGTACAGCAAGGTTTATATTGGAAGAAGAGTGCTCTTAAAATATCACTTTAACAGCAGAACAACTAAAGGCAACTTCAGCTGTCCCTGCAGCTGGCTAGGGATGAGATTCAGGTGATGTCATGAGGATTGTTTTTTTTAAATGTTTGGTGAGGCTCTTCATGCTGTGGTTGGAGGGACATGAGGATGAATGCCCTTACACGGAGTTGAGCATGTCAAAAGATGGACTGAAATTCTCAGGCAGGGTGAAGGGAGCAATTTTGCTTGCACGTCTTGGGACAACTGGCATAGCCCACATCTGCAGGCAGAGAGCACAAGTCTGTGGTGGTAGATAGTGGGTGAGATACAATGGCTGCCAGACCTACAGAAAGTGAATAAACAACTGAGAATAGGGAATTCTGATTTTTGCAAAACCATCCCGAGTTCTACAAAGAGACCCCATCGTAGTCATCCCTTTACTAGGCTTCCGCACAGCCACTGTCCTCATCCGCAAAACTCCACCTTTTGACTGGTCAGCCAGATTGTTGGGGGGGGGGGGGCTGGCAAAAAAACAGCCACCAGCTGGTATCCCCTCTGCCCTCATTCTGCATGTACCAGTTCGCTTCCTATAGTCACTGTACAGAGGAAGCAGCATAGCTGCTCCTTAAAGAAACGTAGGAGGAGGTGGAGGAGGAGGATTATTATTGACGGAGTCCTCTGGCTCTTCATGTGCAGGAAGGAGGGGAAAATTCCAGGAGGTGTGAGATGAAGAAGCATTCCTTCCAGTGTAAAACTGCCTGCTCTGTAGATCCAGGAAAAACAAAGTGCTGCTAAAGTGTCCTTGCCGCGTTTCCTCTGCAGTGGGAGCGGGAGCTGAGCTGCTCCTTAATTAGCTGATCTTCCCAAGACTCACATGAGCCTCAGAACACCCTGGGGATGCACTGACAGATTTCAAGTCAGCCCTGGATTTTGCATGAGCTCAGGGCAGGCCAACAAATTAATCCATATTTGGCAGGGACAGGTGGGGGCTTCAAAGATACTTAATCTTCAAGGAAGCTCTTGCTAGAGAGCCCCTTCAACAACATCAAAGTAGAATCCTGTTCACCTTCTTAGAAAGGTAATTGAACAGCACCACTGCCAAATACACTTGTTAAGTTGAACAAGTCCTCCTCTGAAAATGAAACAAAGATTAAGTAGCTGTTTTCCTGTTGTACTCATTTCGTCCATCCCTTCTTCTATTGTTTCTGTCAAAATGTAGGATGTAATCTCTTTTGGACAGAGACCTGTCCTACATTTTCCTTCTTTCTTTTCCTTCTGCTGTATTGCAAAATTAAACCATGTACTTCAGGGAAAGATCCATTGGCCTCCATGTGATTTGCCTGTAGACATACAAAGGATTTTGCTGTACTTGGCAAAGTGTGATGTACATCAATTAAATTATATAAATCATTATACAAAGTCATTGTTTGGCCTTATAGAAGATTTTACTGTCTCACTCCAGGTGGCAGACTTGTGCTATTTTTTCCCTCAGACTTCCCAATGTTTCTGTTTTGTGCACAAGATAATTCTTGGGACAGCACATTGTACAAAGTAGAAGTGAAGTTAAACCAAATAATAAATCCAGATCTAGAAAAAATACTTGAAGATACACATTTACATTGAATGGGGTGGTAAGTAACCCACTCCATCCCAGATAAGATAAGATAAGTAATCACCGTTTCCTTATAGATCAGTAACCTATTATCCACAGATTTGCTATTGTTATTGATGTGTTATTGATGTGTTATTGATGTGTTTTACATTCTTGTGAGCTCATCTCCTAACAAATGCTCCTTGAGATAGTCTGTATTTTTTAAATTTTTCCTATAAAAGCAGATAGTTATAGCTGTGCAAATCTTATAGGCTTACATTTCAATATTTATTACTTCTCTGAATATCACAAGTGTTGGCTGGGGAATCACTCACTGGCCACTATTTCAATTTTATACCCTCTAGAAATGACTGTTCTACAGACATCTGCCTGTGAAACTTGTTCTTGGCATGAGGATATCAGGATCACCCACCACGGGAAACCTGAAGTCTGGAGGCAGAATTGTTCAGAGAGTGGAAAGGTTAGGTTCATCACTAATTCTGTTCCTTCCTTTCTCCCTGTGTTTCTTCGTGAGGGGTTAATGTATATATTATATAGCATGTGGACACAGGCACCTGCATACGCTTTCCAGCTCCTAAACTCACAACAGATGTAGCCCATGGGGGTGAAAAAGGCCCTGACCTAGATGAATCAGGATGCAGTAATGCATATAGAGCCATTTTGGTCTAGTGGTGAAGGTGCTGGGCTAGAAACCAGGAGACTGAGAGTTCTAGTCCTGTCTTAGGCATGAAAGCCGGCTGGGTGACTTTGGTCCAGTCACTCCCTTTCAGCCCAACTCACCTCACAGGGTTGTTGTTGTGGGGAAAATAGGAGGAGGAAGGAGTATTAGGTATGTTTGCCACCTTGAGTTATTTATAAAAATAATAAAGGCGGGATAGAAAATAAAATAAATAAAATATACAAATGTCAGGGCCCAGGGCCCAGGGAGCTGAACCAGGCAAGTGATTTGGGGATTTTCATGGTCACAATATATGTGATGTATATGTATGCATATTACTTCTGTCAGTTAGTGATAAAATTGAAGAACAAAATTGGAGCTTTGTTTCATTGCCACTTTCCCACTATTACAACTAAAAATTACAATTTACACAGAGTGAGAAATTACCACTCAGCCTGCAAGCCCACAAAAACTGGTGTATCACCAACTATAAGTTTTAATATGAGATCAGTACAAAGTCATATTAACCCTATCGAGTTTAATTTAAATTCAATCAAAATTTAATTTTTGTTCCGGTCTTAGTTTTGGGCAGGTTGTCCACATAATAGAGTGTATGCCCTTGACCTATTGCTCTAGCTTGTGATGTTTCTGGGAAAGAGCGAAGCATTCAGGGAAAGAATGGCTTAATTTTGTAGATGCATTGATGTACTTGGGATTTAGTTCCCCATATGGGAAGTCTGGGCAGACATAGATAGGCTGAGGTTCTTAATATGCAAAATAAGACTCTTCAGTGCATCTGATTTTGGAGACTGTTGAAATACTAAGAGATTCAGTGTCAGAATCTGATTTGATTCATTCCAAATAACTAAATAAAATTAACATATGGGATCCAGTGGAACTTCTGTTCCTGTTAATGTATTTGCATTACTATCTGTAATCATTTTTTTTTCCATAACTGGGAAATTCTACCATATGTATAGTATATTTCTTTTTGATATTTATAGCACCAGCAGTCTATTAATATAATGGCATATATTTGTTTAAACCTCCAGGGAGACATCTACCATCTGGTGAGAATAATGCAATAATTTTCCATTAAGCTAACATTTGATATTTTCTTACATTTAATTCCATATTCTGGGCCCATGTATGAGAAAGGGAAGATAGAATTTGCTAGGAGTTGAAGGCCAGGAGGCATATTAGGACAACATAAAAAGAAAAGAAGGGAAAAGACTGAACAATAAATAATGCTTAGAGATATTCATGAAAATTGATTTTTCTTTGTTTATACTCCTATTGTGTGAGTTCCTGGAGCAAATAAGAAGCAGTTGGAGCAGAGCAGGCATGTTATTAATAGTGAGATCCTGGGCAAGCTCTCTTTTAGAGAATGGCTGCGTTCACACATTAGGTAAAGTAAAGGTAAAGGTTTCCCCTGCACAGTCTTGTCCGACTCTAGGGGGTGGTGCTCATCTCCGTTTCTTAGCCGAAGAGCCAGCGCTGTCCGAAGACGCTTCCGCAGTCATGTGGCCGGCATGACAAGCACGGAACGCTGTTACCTATTTGCGTTTGGATAAGTGTATTGTGTGAACCCAGTTAGTTATATTGTATTTTGTGAACATGGTTAAACCAACCATGGTTTGGCTTGAGGTATGAACATTAATTCTAGCACTTGATTGATTGATTGATTGATTGATTGATTGATTGATTATGTGCCATCAAGTCATTTTTTACTTCTAGTGATCACATAGATATATTTTCTCCACAACAATCTATCCCTAACCTGTTCTTTCAAGTCTCCAATGGTGCACTCATCGCCACTGTAACTGAGTCCATCCACCTTGCTGCTGCTCATCCTCTTCCTCTCTTTCCTTCTAGTATGTAGTTGGAGAGACAGAAAGGTTTGTGTTTCTCTTTCTAGCATGTTCCTCTTACAATTCAGGGATGCAATTGGAAAGACGGGTACGCTTGATGTTCTGTAATTATAGAAATTAAACATACCAGTTTAAGAGCCAGTTTGGTCTAGTGGTTAAGGTGCTGGGCTAGAAACCAGGAGTCTGTGAGTTCTAGTCCCGCCTTAGGCATGAAAGCCGGCTGGGTGACCTTGGGCCAGTCACTCTCTCTCAGCCCAACTCACCTCACAGGGTTGTTGTTGTGGAGAAAATAGAAGGAGGAAGGAGTATTAGGTATGTTCCCCGCCTTGAGTTATTTATAAAAATAATAAAGGGATAAAAATTAAACAAACGAACAAATAAATAAATACCTTTAAATTTGTTTAAAAGATGCGTAGATTGCCATATATCCTAAGTTAAGACTATACTAGACTAGACTTCATTATGGTCACAGTCAGGAAAAAAAACCCTAGGTAATGTAAGTAAAATAGGTGAGAATACCCTGGGGATTTTGAGAGGAGAAGGGAAATCAACTGCAAAGGTATGTTCCTGTAGAACTGGCTGTATAACAAAATGTGAGTTGTAGTTTTTCTTGCACCTGCCTCACAGAGAGACCATGGTTTGGTAAAAGAGATTTTCTTGTACTTCCCTTCTTAACATTGCTGTGGGGAGAGCACCAAGATGAGCCAAGGATAAAGCTCTTCTGAATTTTGAACCAGTGATATTCTCCAGAAAACTGGCCGATTGGTATTTGAGAAACTGGTTGTTAATGCCAATAACGAAGTGCAAAAGATTCAGGGCTAGCTGCTAGGTTTGGACCTGAGCTTTGGACTTTTTCCTTTTTCTTCAGTCTTTTTCTCCTTGCTACATCAATAGACACAGCAAGGAGAAAGAGACTGAAGAAAAAGGAAAAAGTTTCCTCCCTCTCCTTTCTCTCTCCCATTCTGCCAAGAGGGGAGCTTTAAACCTCCACTTGCATATTCCTCCATATCCGATCCCTACCTTCAGAATAGTGTAAGTGGTTTGGAGAAGGCTGTGTGAAAGTGTACATTTCTTTCTCTTCCAGCAGGAAGGACCCCTTCTGACTTTGGCTTGCTTGTGTGCATGTGCGTGTGTGTGTGAGAGAGAGAACACATTACAGTAGAACTCAGGGAATCAAACACTGGAAATTGTTCTAAGCCTGTATATCTGTATATATTTGGTGCAGTGGTTAAAGGCACCAGGCTAGAAACCAAGAGATGCTGAGTTTTAGTCCTGCCTTTGTCACGAAGCCAACTGGGTGACTCTGGGCCAGTCCCTCTCTCTCAGCCCTGGAAAGAAGGCAATGGCAAACCACTTCCAAAAAATTTACCATGAAAACTACAGGGACTAGTCCAGGCAATAGCAAGGAACTAACTAACTAACTAACTAACTAACTAACTACATACATACATACATACATACATACATACATACATACATACATCTGTGTGTCACCTTAGTCACACACCAGTTTATAGAGATTCTGGAAAGAGCATCTCATTCCAGAGAAAGATTATAAGATATTAAAGATACTGATACGAAGGGCAGAACGATATTACTTGTCAAGCAGGCCTTGAGCTGGGAAAATTCCCAGCTACTGCTTTTATTCCAGCAACAATAAATCATTCTTCTGACTCATTACTACCCTTATAACTTCCCCAAATTTCTAAACATGGTTTAAGCACATAGAACTGGGCTACACATCCAGAGCTGCATTAAGATCCTTGTAGGCCCTCTGTCGACAAATCATGCATAATAAAGTAGTAATCACATCTTAAATATTTTTCTTTATAGGATATACAAAATTTGATTTTACTTTTACAGTAATATTTTAATTTTTCAACTTAAAACATTTTCATACCCCCCCCAAGTTTTGTGGGACCTGGGCACTGTGCCTATTGTGCTTAATGCATAATCCTCGCATGTGCACATCTGGCAACACTCTACAGCAGTGTTTTTCAAACTTGGCAACTTTAAGATGCGTGGCCTTCAGCTCCCAGAATTCCCCAGCCAGATCTTAAAGTTGCCAAGTTTGAAAAACACTGTTCTACAGCTTCTGAGATTCCCAAAAGCTCCCTAAATGTTGCCGTTTAACCACAAATTTTTTAATGTGGCAGACAGGGAAATGTGTTAAGTATATGGGAAGTAATCATATTAAATGTATTAAATTACATTAAAGTACCACTATTCGGAGTATAGTCTGTGGCTAGCACACCATTCAAAAGACAATTGTGACTGTTAGCAGAAGAATTCTTGATGCTCATCCTCTGTGCAATCGGTTCTGTCATTTAGTGGAGTTAGTTTTAAAAAATGCATATGTTTCAAAACACAATTGAAATTGTACCTCTTTTCTTTCGGGAGTGGGGATCCTGCACCTTTTATAAGTTGCTTAAGTACACCACCAAGCAGGCAGCCCGCTTGGCTAATGGTGAGGGATGCTGGGAGTTGTAGTTCACCAACATCTAGAGGGACTAGCTGAGTCAGCCTCAGGTGGTTGATGGCTTACTGAATCCTGAGATTGACAATCTGCTGGGTCAGCCTCAGCCTCTGACTTCTCTGAATTAGAGGAGACCATAACAAGCAGCAGTGAAGAGTTAGGGTGTTTGTATCTCTTGGCTAAGGGTGTGGTGGCTCAGCAGGTAAGACGCCAGGCTTGTCGATCGGAAGATCGCAAGTTCGGAGGTTCAAATCCCTAGCCCTGCGTGCGGAGTGAGCTCCCGCACTAGCTCCAGCTCTTGCCAGCCTAGCAATTTGAAAGCATGCAAATGCAAGTAGATTAATAGGCACCACTTCGGTGGGTAGGTAACAGCGTTCCGCGCACATCATGCCAGCCACATGACCACGGAAGCATCTTCGGACAACGCTGGCTCTTCGGCTAACAAACAGAGATGAGCACCGCCCCCTAGAGTCGGACACGACTGCACAAATGTGCGGGGGAAGCCTTTACCTTTTAATCTCTTGGCTACCATCTGGCATTCATCTGGATATTTGCAGATGAGATGCATCTGCAGAAAATAGAAGTTGTTGAAGGACTGGAAGTAGAGAAAGGATTGTGCTATGGGGATTGATGTGGGAGCTACTACTATAAACTATCCTAAGAACTTCATGTGAGGAAAGGAAGTGAGGGGTCAGGGCCACTGTGAAGAAAATTGCCCCCCATGCATGAAAATACAAGAGCTGACCCCTTTCAATTGCATTTTTTATTACAGTACAATCTCTAAGCCAGGGATGGGCCAATCAATTTCTAGGTCACCAACCTAGGAGTCAACCTAGGAGCCAACCAACCCAGTTAAAAAGGACAAAGATGGCTGCAGAAGCCAGTCTTCCTTGCAGCCAACCCGTCTTGCAGAACAGGTGCCAAGCCCCAGGACTGGACAAAAGGGGACAGTCCCACAGCACACCTCTCTGACCAACTGGAGCCAAGCAGGTTGTTGTCCCCAACCCTGTTGCCACAAGCCTTTTCCTCCAGGTGCCATGGATTGTCTGAAAAGGAGGTCTTGAGCTGGGATAAGGGGGGGTGGGGGAAACCTTCCAGGATAGAGCACCTAAAACCATCTTCAGGCTGTCTCAGCTGCACATGGACAATGTGATATAGGTGGTTGCATTTGTGTTTGGATGGGAATACAAGGGCTTTGTGCCGAGTTGGGGAATCAAAAACCATCTGAAAGAAAACATTGGCCAACCATTGACATGTGTTGCCACAAAATTTAATGGAAGCATGCATCCATGTAGTCACTAGGGGGTCTCCCTCCCTCCCTCTCTCTGTCTCCATTAACTAGTGGCACTAAATTTGGGAAGCCTGGTTTATATATATATATATCCATCTGAATCTTTTGTGAGTGGAATCTGATCAAGCACAAGAATAGATTAATTAAATTGCCATCCTTCTAGTAGATAAAACTCCAGAACTGAAATGCAGTTTGAAATTTAATTAGTAGGCCTGATAGAAGTTCCAGCCAAAAGATTGATGCACTTGTCTCTAATTTGCATGTTCTGTGCACAATATCTGTTACCACCTGACTTGCTCAAGGTCATATGGGACAGCCAATAGACTATAATTCCACTCTGGATAAACATTTAAAAAGCAACTCTTGGCAGAAAAGATTTAAAAAAAACAACAAGTACCCAAGCCAAATCATTATGCCTTGAAAGTTGCCAACGCTGAGCCACGTGCATCATACGTGCAGGAACAAAACTATCCCCAGACCTGAATCTCTGTTAGCAATGCACTCTGGATATCCCTGAAAACTTTTGCTCTTCTGTTTCTGCATATCTGCAGATCAGCCTCTCCTGATCCTGTTTTAGTATAATGGTGCCAATCCATATCTTGACTAAAACAAAAACAAACAACCTTCTTTAAATACAGTAATACCAACAATAAGTGTAAAATCCGAACTCTGCATTAACTTCAGAGATGCCCTAAGGGATTCCAACAGCAGGTCATGTATTTTGGCTATTTTTTCTTCTTGCTACTGCACTCTTTTCATAATGGCTCAAAGCAGGACCAATGTTCACCATCCCAAATGGAAGAGGTGAGGAAGCAATAAGGGCTTATTTTACCAGTCCAAAACATTTTGCTGCTTGAGGGGACGTCTGAATTTAATTCAGAATGCTAGACTAAGTCCTGTCTTCACCCCCCCCCCGCTGCATCTCTTGAAATTGTAATTCTATGAATACTTACCTGGGGTTAAGTCCCACTCAATTCAGGGATATCTCTGAGTAGATCTAAATATAATTGTTTTGCCCTCCATATCTCACTCACCTTCGCTCCTGTACTGATACAACTACTCTGCCTCCTCAAGGAGTAGAGAGAACCCTCAGATTTAAATAAAAACCATTTATCCTTCCATTGGGTGTCACAGATACATCCATGTAGTTTTCATGGCAACAGTACAGAAATGCACTGAAGATGTTGCCTAGCCTGGCAATGAAACGTCTGCAAGAAAACAACAAGGCTCAGAGAGCACCAAGGACTCCACAGTACAGAAATGGTTTGCCACTGCCTTTTGAATTTTTTTTCTTTTTTTACTGCCCAGTCAAGCAAACAGCTCCGGTATTCCTTGGAAGTCTCTCTTCCCATTCTGCTTGGGGTTCAGTCTAGACAAGATCAGCCAGGTGTTGCCATGTCCCAAGAGAAGAGTTGAAGATGAACAAGATAAAAGAAAAGAGAAAGATTAGAAAGAAAGGAAAATAAGAGACATGGCAAAGAGGACAGGATGAAAAAAGGGAGGAAGAACCAGAGAAAAATAGACAAATAACAATGGAAAGGGGGGGAATGCAGAACGCGCCAACAGAAAACCAGGCAGAGCCTAAAATGGGAAGGAAAGAAAGGACAGAAAACAACCTTTACCTTACTGTTTCTTTCTCTCTTGTCAGCATCCTGGTTTCTCAATGGCAATAATACAAAAGGAGCAGATGCCCAAAGCAAACTGTCAGGCAAGCAGGGGTACCTTTCCATACAGCTAGATCATGAAATTGGCCATACTAGGAAGAGTTATGTTATCACAAGGGTGGTATACAAACTGGCTGAAGATAGTTTGTAAAACCCTACTGTTAAGTCCTTTGCACCATAACTAAATTACGGCTAAAAATAAAAGCAGCTGATGGGAGGACAGATGGGGAAAATAATAGAAAGGAAAGCTGAGGTAACTGAAGTAAATACACCTTTGAAGATGTGAGCATAATTCAGGAACCATTCTTGAAACCTCTTCCTTAGGGGAAAGGTTTTCATAAGAAAAAGAAAGATTATGGGGCAATGCTTGGTTTTCTGCCATAAAAAGGTTGTGTAATCCTATTGGGCAAAAAAGAGGTTGCCTTTATGCATTTATGTTGTTGTCCTTTCTGTTCAAGCATGTTTCTGATATAGCTGTCGGCAGCAGTATGGAGGTTTCTAAACAAATAGGATTGGGACAGTATTTAAAATGACTGCAAGGCCAAGCTTCTCATAGCACGTTTTGAAAAGCGGGCTGCCGGTGCATGTTTCGCATTTCCTCAGAAGTACAGGCAAGCTGCAGGATGTGCTGCTAGTTCTCATTGTTCAGTTATATAGATGTGGCCTATTATGTTCAAATCTGAAACGTTTCATTCTATATAAATGGAGAATTATGTTGATTTTTTAGTCAGTTTGGCTTCTGGAAAGAAGGCAAAGCAAGTAAGCAAAGACGATCAGCTTCTTTGACAGCCTAATTCCAGGACATTGATCCTTTAACATGTTGGCCCCACCATTTTCACTTTATGCAGTATTGCAAATTGAAAAGAAATTCCAGTATTACACCTTACAATACTATTTTGTCATCTTTTGTGTAGATAGCTAGAAATGGTATACTTTCTTCTTAAAAAAGATGGATACAATCTGGCAAAATTGTGTAGCCTATGAAAATCCGCTATTTTTCTCTCACTCTCACTTCAACAGAGATACCTCTGCCCATAAATGGATAAATAAATAAAATCACAAGGAAATCCAGTTTTAGCTCCTATCATATCAGCCTGATTTATCCTTTACAGAGAGAGTAATCTATTAAGTGCTGCTGGCTGCAGAGACAGAGCAGGCAAAAATGAACCCTTTTCACTAATTTATATCCAAGCAGTTTTTGTGGATGTTTGCTGTGATTATTTCCAAGCAGCAGCATTTCCAGAAATTTATATATATTTAGTATTCAAATAAAATTTTAACATAGTTCCTTCCAGATTACAGTTTTGAGATCCCATAGTGTCCTAGAAGAATTATATGGATTATATGCAAGGTTAATATTGTTTAAAAAAATCTGTTTAGAGCTAGAGGATTAAATTTTTACTCCCTTCAGATTTTTACAAATAGAGGGAAGGGCATCAAAATAATTATTCTCAGCAGCTTCATTTGTAATCAGCCTGTTTACAGATTGCTGCTAAAAATCTAAATTCACCATACTTTGTCCCAACTGAAAATATTAACTTTTTGCTTAGAGAGGGGATGTATAAATTCATTAGAAAACTAGTACATGATGATGTTAAAACGTAAGATTGATAATAGATTGATATCGTTAACTTCCTTTTCAAAATGTGGCTTGAAAGTCCAAGCATTTTGCCAGAACTACTGCAAGTGCTTTGGAGCAAATGGGCAGAATGCAGCCAAAGCACATTGCAGCTGGATATGACCCCTGCCAAGAATAAAGCGCTCTCTATCATTATCAGTCTGTGCCAAAGTTCTTTGAAGAAGCGTTACAAGTTGGGTACATGTAGCTTGGAGAAGGATTAAGGGAAGATATGACAGCTGTCTTCAAATATGCAAAAGGATATTAGCAGAAAAAGGAGTAGATCCCCAAAGGGCTGGATTGTAATTAATGTGCTGTGATTGCAAAGCTGCTATTTTTGGCAAAACTTAGAAACTTTCTAATGATAAGAATAGTATAACAGTGGAATCTCAGAAGGTAGTGAGTTTTCCTTTGCTGGAGTTCTTGAAGTAGGTTTGCATCTTTCATTGAGGAACATGTATTGAGAGAATGTTAACTAGATGAATCCAAGGTCCTTTTGGTAGGTAGGTAGGCAGGCAGGAGAGTAGATCATAAACTGATAATGATTTTGGCCCAAGGACCATGAAGAGCACCAGACAGTAAGTTTGACAGCCGTACTTGTGTTCATGCTTTCACACCATACTCATAAATACACTAACATACATACAAACCCTCTTTTACAGATATTTCAGCTGATCTCTGAGGCTGTTGTCTTTTGAAAAACAAAAGGTTATTGTAGCTTTTGTCTTTAATAGCAGTTTGATCTACAGTTCAAGAATGAGTTTAACTCATCCCAAGAACAAATGGGTAGATCAATCCTTTTTTAAAGGAACAAAAGCTGGCCACGTGTTTTATCTGGTCCCTTGGGTACGCTCTTCCACACTCCCATGTCTGCTGGCTCCCCCAAAGCAGATACTTTGATCACAAAGTTTATACTGTACTGAGACTTCAAGTGCTCCATCACGGTCTCAGCCAATTGACTTATTATATCTTATATCTAAATGGTCTTTTAGGGGGGAAACTTCAGAGTTGTTAGAAAGCTTGCCAGATTGATAAAAAGCTATTCACTTGGAGATAAGTCAACACTGCCTCCAGCCCACCAGGAAGAGACAGACAGTTTGGTATCTCAAATTATGCCCTGTGAATCTGGAAATTAAATGTTCTTCAGATATCATTTCAAAATCCTAAATGAGCCTTGAGACAGTATGGATGTATCCACACTACCATTTATAATACTTAGTGAATTCTCCTCATCCAGTTGGTTTCCCACCAACATTCCAACTCAGTTGGCCTGCCCTCAGGTGTTCAAAATGTCTTCTTTTGGCAGGTCTGTGTCCAAAAATTAAAGGAAAGGAAAGAAGAAACAACAGTGAGTAACCAACCATCTTCTTTGTGTGAGAACCTGAAGGGCAATCCTTCCTCTGCACCACACTTGACCCTTCCTGTTTTTTTAAAAAGCCTCAAGATTTTGGGAGAAAGGAAATGGGGAAAAGAACACTGCAAGATTTGCCTCTTGAGAAAAACTTAGGCCACTTCAGAATTAGCCTTTGAGAGAGATAAAGGGTCTGTACTCTCTTTAGTTTAATGGGGAAAACATGCACATCAATAACAAGCTATGAATATAAGAGATTTTAGACCAGGCCAACATCAGCATAGAAATGCTTTGTACAGCTCTTCTGGGCCTACCACTCCCCTCCCAGCACTGCCTAAAATGCAGTGCCATGTAGGGTTTGTTGTTGTTGTTATGAGAAATTTAATTGCAGTGCCACGTAGGTTAAGGAATCGCCCATTCTCTCTTTTTCTTCCCAGATATCCAGGCACAGGCAGAACCTAGTACAAATGAACTTTCATCTCCCCAAAATAAGGTAATATTGCTGTAAGCTACCATAAACCATACATATATATGACAAGGAGATATCTCCTTTGAGATACCACAATAGCTTGTGTGACCTTGGGTTCTATGTCCCAATAAAGACTTCTTCACGCAGAGTCAAGCGGAATAAGCTTTAATAAGGAAACATGCAAGCCCTAACATCGTTGAAGATCTGAATGCCCCTTCCCGCCAAACAATTTAGTTTTATGGGTTCCCTCCCCGCTTAGTTCAGTTCGTCTTGTTGGTGATGCCTGTTTCCTCCTCCGTACCTCCTCCATCTCACCAGTGAATGATCTTGGTACTTGATGCTGAAAGGTGTGAACGATCGGGCAGGTGACTGGATGGAAGGTTCCGATGGGGAACCTTACATGCTGCTCCTCCAAAATACCTTAACATCAAAACTACAAAGTACAATATATAAAACTTTAAAAAAAAAACAGTAACAGAAGTAAGGGATTAATAGCGGGTCACTTCCTGGTATGCTGCTCCTGGAACAAGAGAAAAAGAAATTAATCACCAGCAGTACAGTATAAATTTATTTAGGTTTGTCTGGCCATTTGTGATGAAACTGAGCGACCAGTTTCGGAGCACAATCATGTTGCTGATCCACCCACTCGTTGAAATTGGGGGGTAGGTGAGTCCAACGCACCAGATACTGTAAACGCCCTCTACAGCGTCTGGAGTCTACAATGCTGTGGATTTCAAAGTGGTGTTCCCCCTTGACTGTTAACGGGGGGGGGGGGGGTCCGGTGGCACCGGGTGCCATGTTTCAGATTGTTTATAAGGTTTTAATAAGCTAATATGGTGATGGCTGAAAGCGAGGAGGAGTTGAGGAGCCTTATGACGAAGGTGAAAGAAGAAAGTGCAAAAGCTGGGTTGCAGTTAAACCTCAAAAAAACCAAGATTATGGCAACGAGCTTGATTGATGACTGGCAAATAGAGGGAGAAAAAGTGGAGGCAGTGACAGACTTTGTATTTCTAGGCGCAAAGATTACTGCAGACGCTGACTGCAGCCAGGAAATCAGAAGACGTCTACTTCTTGGGAGGAGAGCAATGGCAAATCTTGATAAAATAGTTAAGAGCAGAGACATCACACTGACAACAAAGGTCCGCATAGTTAAAGCAATGGTATTCCCTGTAGTAACCTATGGCTGTGAGAGCTGGACCATAAGGAAGGCTGAGTGAAGGAAGATAGATGCTTTTGAACTGTGGTGTTGGAGGAAAATTCTGAGAGTGCCTTGGACTGCAAGAAGATCAAACCAGTCCATACTCCAGGAAATAAAGCCAGACTGCTCACTTGAGGGAATGATATTAAAGGCAAAACTGAAGTACTTTGGCCACATAATGAGAAGACAGGATACCCTGGAGAAGAAGCTGATGCTAGGGAAAGTGGAAGGCCAAAGGAAGAGGGGCCGACCAAGGGCAAGATGGATGGATGGTATTCTGGAGGTGACGGACTCAACCATGGGGGAGCTGGGGATGGCGACAGCCGACAGGAAGCTCTGGCGTGGACTGGTCCATGAAGTCACGAAGAGTCGGAAACGACTGAACGAATAAACAACAACAAGCTAATATGGAAAACAGGATGTACTCGGCAAAAGTTTTTTGGTAATTGTAATTGTGCTGTAACCGGATTGATGACTTTCACTATTGGGAATGGTCCCAAGTATTTTGATCCCAGTTTCTTGGAGGGCTGGGCTGTCCGCAGATGTTTCGTGGACAAATATACTTTTTTGCCGACTTGCAGCTGCCATTCCGGGGCCCGTTTACGATCTGCATACTTTTTGTACGAATCCTTGGCATTTTGTAAGGTTTGTTGCATGATAGGCCAGTTAGCTGTCAGTTTGGCAATCCATTCTTCTGCTAACCCAGAGGCCCCTGTGGAATTGGCCCCTCCCCAGTGCCAGTTCCACGAGGTCCTGTCTCAATCCATATTGGAAGTACTCAATCTGGAATGTTTCAGGCCAGTCGGGCAATTTGCTCAATATCTTTTTGAACTCCATGGCATATTCTGCCACAGTTCTGTTCCCCTGCCTGAAATTCTGCAGTTATACTCTAGCGGACATTTTAGACAGTGTCCTCGAATCGCTTACGTAGAGCGAACATAAATGCCCCAAAATGGTGCAATTCTTTGGCCTTGGAGTCAAGCATGAGCACCAGCCAGTCTGCAGCTTCCCCTTCCAGAAAGCTTGACACGTACCTCACCTTGGCGTCCTCATTAGTAAAGGAAGCCTCAAATTCTCCCATAAATCCCTTCACGTGAGTCATAAAAAAAACAAGCTAGTTTCTTTGGGTCCCCGTCAAATCTCATCTTCAATTTGCTTACCCCTGATGGTGTGTGTACGGGAGTGGGCCCCCCGATCTGTAACGGGTAGGGTTGTATGAGACCGGTCAAAGTCCTCTGATTTGGAATCCTCTTCCTCCTCCTCACTTTCGTTGGTGAATTCGTCCTCCATTTCCGTGACGGGGGTTTACTGGTCTCCGCTTCTCAGGCGGTCCATCTAATTTCTGTAGGATTTTTATCCATCACTAACCTCATCGACCCCAACTGCTGGTTCATCGTCTCTAGGTCACCATCCAACTGAGACATCTTTTCCTTGATGGTGCTTATGCGTTGGGATTGAGTGATGCGCTTCGTGGTGCGTTTCCCACCTTTAGTGTCTACCCCGCCTCCAATTCCGAAAGACCACTCTGCCTGGGTTTTCGGAGTCCATTCCCATGGGGTTGTGGCCATCTCGTCCCTGCCGGTTTCACGTACCTTTCGCTCGCGTTTTTTCCGACTTTCTTTGGGTGCGAATGTCACCGTTCTCTCCTCCTTCGGGATCGCTGAAGCCCCTTGTGACAGGTTTGCCACCTCTTCTCCTGCACCTTGGGTTGGGGTGGTGGATCTCTCCGAGTTGTTGTTGGCCGACATTGAAATGATTGGTTGTGTTCGTCCCAGGGTTAGTCCCGGGACAAATCGACCGATTTTGGTGATTCAGATCTTTCTGTGAAGATCTTGGGTTCTATGTCCCAATAAAGACTTCTTCACGCAGAGTCAAGCGGAATAAGCTTTAATAAGGAAACATGCAAGCCCTAACATTGTTGAAGATCTGAATGCCCCTTCCCGCCAAACGATTTAGTTTTATGGGTTCCCTCCCCCCTTAGTTCAGTTCATCTTGTTGGTGATGCCTGTTTCCTCCTGGCACCTCCTCCGTCTCGCCAGTGAATGATCTTGGTACTTGATGCTGAAAGGTGTGAACGATCGGGCGCCGTCTGAGCTCTCTCCCCCCCATTGACTTTGATGGCTGGTAAATCGGTGCATATGAACTGGCGTACGTACGTGACTGGATGGAAGGTTCCGATGGGGAACCTTACAATATCAGTGTTTTTCAAACTTGGCAATGTTAAGATGTGTGGACGTGAACTCCCAGAATTCCCCAGCATGTTTGCTGCCTTGAGTTATTTATAAAAATAATAAAGGTGGGAAAATATAAATAAATAAATAAATAAATAAAACAAACAAACAAACAAATATCAATCAGAGAAGGTAAGGAATGAGATGTGGCTTCCTTTCTCCAAAGCCCCTCTCTCTGGCCTGAAAAAGACTGTGGGGCACTGAGTACGCTCATTGGATCAGATTCTGCTTCCCACTGTTGAGCTAACACAGGGGTCGGCAAACTTTTTTTGCCGGGAGCCATTTTGACATGCTCGTGCACATTTTGAAGTGCTCGAGAGCCAGGGGGCGGGGTTTGCGGGCGGGGGCCAATCGCGTGGAAGGGGGAGGGGTTTGCGGGCGGGAGCCAATCGCGTGGAAGGGGGCGGGTTTTGCGGGCGGGAGCCAATCGCGTTGAAGGGGGCGGGGTTTGCGGGCAGGGGCCAATCGCGCACACTTAGGGCCCGCCGCCGCCATGCCCGCTGCCACGACTGCGCAGGCGGAGCTGCCTGCCTGGCACTCGGGCGCTCCGGGTGGGGTGCAGCGGGACGGGAGCATCGCCGGCGGCCCGCGAGGACCGGCCAGGGAAGGCGCGCGGGCGGAGCTCCCGTCCCGCTGCACCCCAGCCGGAGCGCCCGAGTGCCAGGCAGGCAGCTCCGCCCGCGCGCCTTCCCTGGCCGGTCAAGATCCCTTCCCCGCCCCCAGCAGAACCAAATATGTTAAAAAGTGGGTAGGTAAAGCACGCTCGCGTAAACATCCTGGTTCCTTCATGATCAGTTGAGCAGCAGCCACGCAGCCACAGCAAGCGGGCGTCTTCAACAAATTGCTCTGGAAGGGGGCGGGGGAGGTTTGGAAGAAGAAGGGAAAGAGAGGCTCGACTGCTCCAGTCGCTTCTCTTCCGGAGCCGCTCACGCCCCCAGTCCAGGCAAAGTAAAGCTGGTGGGGAATCCAGCGCGGGAGCGGGGTTTGCGGGCGGGAGCCAACTGCGCACACTTAGGGCTGTGGGGTGGAAATGTGCTGCTTTTGCACGGAGAAAAAGAGTAAGCAGAGCAGCAACGAAGAGGTTAAGGCAGGGCTTTCCAAACTTTTGCCCTTGGCGACACACCAATGGCCAGCCCACAAAAACCTGGAAGCACCGGCGGTGGTGCTTCCAGGTTGTCGCTGCAGCGGCAACGGCTGCCCCTTCGAAAGGGCAGGCTCCGGGGACCCCGAAAATGCCCTCGGTTCCGGCAGGGAGGCAAAAATCGCGCGTGCAGGCTGCCGGGCTTCCCGACGCACAGCTGATTGGCACGGTGGGGGGGGGGGACGGGGTGGAAATTCTCTGTGCTGATCAGCTGTGCGCCAGGAAGCCCCGCGCGCGCGCGCGATTTTTGCCTCCCTGCTGGAACCGAGGGCATTTTCGGGGTCCCCAGAGCCTGCTCTTCCAAAGGGGCAGCGGCAGCAGCGGCGTCCTGGAACCCGGAAGCACTGATGGCCCACCACCGCCGCTGCCCCTTCGAAAGGGCAGACTCCGGGGACCCCGAAAATGCCCTCCGTTCCGGCAGGGAGGCAAAAATCGCGCGTGCAGGGGCCTCCCGACGCACAGCTGATTGGCGCGGTGGGGGGGGACGGGGTGGAAATTCTCTGTGCTGATCAGCTGTGTGCCGGGAAGCCCCGCGCGTGCGCGATTTTTGCCTCCCTGCTGGAACCGAGGGCATTTTCGGGGTCCCCAGAGCCTGCTCTTCCAAAGGGGCAGCGGCAGCAGCGGCGTCCTGGAACCCGGAAGCACTGATGGCCCACCACCGCCGCTGCCCCTTCGAAAGGGCAGACTCCGGGACCCCGAAAATGCCCTCGGTTCCGGCAGGGAGGCAAAAATCGCGCGTGCAGGCTGCCAGGCTTCCCGACGCACAGCTGATCAGCACAGAGAATTTCCACTCCGGGTGGTCTGGCAGCGCGCGCGCACGCGATTTTCATCTCCCTGCCAGAACCAAGGGCATTTTCATCAGCGCTTCCGGCTTGTCACGCGACACACTTGGGGGCCCCCGGTGACACAGTATTGTGTCGACACACAGTTTGGAAAGCCCTGGGTTAAGGCGATGGGCAAGTGCCCGTCGTCAAGATGGCTGCCGGAGACGGAGGCTTCCAAACTCTCGCGAGACTGTGTGAAGCCCGTCCCCGGAGGAAAAAGAGAGGCTGGGCCTAGGCGGTTGCCAGGGGTATGCCCACAGCCACGCACACCATGCCCGCTGCCGCGCCTGCCCCGCCACACTCGCTGCCGCGCCTGCCCCCGCCACACTCGCTGCCGCACCTGCCCCCGCCACGCCCGCCACGCCTGCCTGCGGAAGAGCCACACTCAAGGGACCAAAGAGCCGCATTTGGCTCGCGAGCCGCCATTTCCGACCCTTGAGCTAACAGGTAATCTTTCATTGTTCAAAACACAGTATATAACATTTGAAGTATTTTGGAATGCCATTAATTCTAATTAGGGTGGGTTTTTTTGGAGGGGGCACATCTGCAATAAAATACTTTTACACATGCTCACAACAACCCCTAGGTATGAACAGAAAGGATGAAGTTTAGAAATCCAAATACAGTATATTATTACCTCCATGGGGGTGGATGGGGCGGCAGGTTTGCAATCAAATTTAACAGAATGAACTATGAATGCTGTTCTACAATTCTGCAAATAAGCCAAAAAAAAAAAAAAACCACCCCCCACCCAAGCCAGAAGACATAACGGGAATGAAGATTCTTGTCTAGGGGTAGTCCTAATGGTTTTGATAATAAAGGCAGACGGTTTCCACTGCTTCTCCATAAAGGTATATCCACAATACGCGTAGTCCTGACTTAATGACCATTTGTTAATGATGGTTCAGACTTACAACGGTGCTGGAAAAACAACTTGCAATTGGTCCTCGCACTTACAACTCTTGCAGTGTCCCCCCCGGTCACGTGATCATGATTTGGGTGCTTGGCAACCAGTTTGCATTTGACCATTGCAGTGTCCCATGGTCATGTGATCACCATTTTCGACCTTCCTGGCCGGCTTCCGGCAAGCAAAATCAATGGGGAACCACATGATTTGCTTAACGACCACGTGGTTCGCTTAAAAACCATGGTGATTTGCTTAACAACCTTCGCAAAAATGGTTGTAAAATTGGGTCGGATTCACTTAATGATCGCTTCCCTTAGCAACCAAAATTCTGCCCCCAATTGTGGTCGTTAAGTGAGGACTACCGGTAACAAAGACATATGCATTGCCTTCCTGATCAGGATGCCTAGAATGACCTAAGTTGATGGCCTCACTTCAGCTAAGAGTGGCTTCACCTGGCTGAGAACTGTTTGTTTCATGGGGCTGCTGCACATTAGGTGCACCTTAGCTGTTGCTATGACAAACCCAAAAGTGCGTTTTCCTTGCATGGCCAAAAATAGAACTGTGGAGCTTACTCGAGGGAAGCAACCGGGAATTTTAGGACACCCCCCCCTTCCCTCGCCCTCAAAGCTTTATATGGTCTGCGTGCCATCCTGCAAGCATCACCGGAGGGACCGCCTCTGAGGCTAATCGCTCCACATCGGTTGCTATCGCGCAGTTTTCCCTCCCCGCCTTTCCTATCAGCCGATTGGAGGCGGAGGGTGGCTGAATGAGAGCGGCACGCAGGGAGTCACCCGGTTATTTTGGATGGCCTGAGGGCAGTTTATATCTAGAGAAACAACACGCACCTACATACATATATGCTGATTTTCGCGCGTGCCGTTCCTGGAGCTCAATCAACAAGTACCTTTGGGGGTGGACTAAGGCGAATCGTACAAACCTTGCCGCACCAATACCAGCCTTTCCCGCCTGAGCTCAGGGGGTTATAGTTAGTCCCGAGCAGAGCTTGCACAGATACGCGAGGGAGGGCGCGAGGCAGAGGACTCCCCCTAACCGTCCTCCTCTCTCTGCCCCGCTACTCCTCGCCCGCCCGCCTCTTGGTGGGGATCCTTCTACCAGCGAAGGCTTGTGGGTAACAAGGAGGAAGCCATCGCTGTAGTAGTAGCCGTGCAGCAGCCGCCAGAATAAATAAGCTTATAATTGCAAAGAAAGGGAGGACGGGGGGGAGAGGCAGCAGCAGCTTTAGCCACTCGTTCGGCCGAGGAAGCAGCAACTTGCAGAGGTCAGTGCGGGGCAGCCCGCTCCCTTGCGAGAAACGCCTCCAGAGACAGACCGAGCGAGGCGGGCCCAGCCGCCCTCCCTCCTGGCCACAGAGGAAGAGGAGGAGGGAGGAAGTCGGGCGCCGCCGCCGCTTTCCCTCCCTCCCTCCCTCGTCTTCTCCCCGACGGGTAGTGACCTGGTGCAAAATGGCCGAGGCAGCGTGGGGGGCCCGGTCGTAACTTGCCTTCCCGCCTTGTCGGTGCAGAGAAGCCCAAGGAGAAACGGGAAGGCAGCGGCGGAAGCCTCCCCTAGGCGTCTTCCCTTCCTCTTCTCCCTCCAGGCGCCCACCTTCCCCCTTTCTGGGTTGTTCATGCCTGGGAAGCGGGCGGGTGGAGCAGCGGCAGCAGTGCCCGCCCCAATCGGGACGCGAGGAGGAGGTCGTCCGCTTGCCCCTCTCTGGCTGCTCCTCCGGAGAGAGGCCTGGCCGGATCAGGCCGGGACTGAGCCCCGCTATTCTCCGCCCGGCGGATTGTCTGCTGCTTTCAACCCAAACTCAACAGGACCCGAAGCGGAGAGCGATCGGCGGCGCTGGCGACGGCAGAGTCTCTCCGCCTGCTGCTGCTGCCGCCGCCTCCGTTTCCAACCAGACGGCCGTCTCCGGGTTTGCTTTGGCGCCCGAGAACCCAGAGGGACAGAAAGCAGGCGGTGAGAGATCCGCCGCGAACGTGAGAATGAACCATCAGCAGCAGCGGCAGGCAACGAAAATGTCTGCCTCCCCGCCGCCGGTATCCGGGGAAGGGCATTTGACGGGCCGGCAAAGGAAGCTGGAGTCCATGATCCGGGACCCCCGATCTCCGGTCAATGTGGAAAGTTTGTTGGTGAGTTCAGCTGATGGAGGGGGGGGGGGCGTGATTAGAGAAAAGTGCAGAAAAAAGAGATCTGAGATTGAGGGCAAGCAAGGATGCAGGAAGAACTGTGTCTCCTTTGGGGTGTTTTGAGCGACATTACTTAGAGAATTCAGCTCCCGCGTTTTCAGTGCCTGAGAAAAGAGGAGGGAATGGCTCAACGCTTGGGTGGGAAGACGGGAGCCTGCTCCCACTTTTGCTTTGGAAGCGTTGGGCGGGGAGAGGAAGATGTAACCAGTACAGTTTCTCAATATGGAGAGTTTGAAGACTCTTCTGACTGGATGGCTGGAGAGAGTTAACTATTTCGTGTACGCTTGTGTCTAAAACACAATGCCCATCCTGTGCTCTGCCCCCTCCCTGCACTGGGAAACTCAACACTGAAGGAATTTTTATTTGAGAGACTGGGTTGAGTGGATGATGCCATGATAAAGAGCACTTTTTTCTCAGGGAAGTGTGTTTAAACGATTAAAAAGGGAAGGGGTGGTTTCTGCCCCTTCTCTCCCCACCCCCCAAATAAGTAAAATGCCATGGAGAGTATAGATAAGAGTTCTGGAATAAGAACATTATGTGTGGCGAAACAATGATTTGCACAATGTGGGGTTGTGGAGGGGTGTCCCTCGCATCTTCCCAGCATTTTGCAATTTGGGAGGTCTTAAAATTTACTTTCATCATGGAAGTGTTTGTTCAATTATTTAGACATTGTCCATTTTAAAGCTGCTTGTATTAAGAGGTCAGTCTTTGACACTAACTTTTCAGTGTCATCTTTGATCCTTTTTCAGTGATGCTGTAGTGAACTTGATTTCTGTTAATGGGAAACTAATGTTGACTTAACGTCTTGCGTGCACTATGAGAGACGGTTTAGAAATTATGGTTATACTTGATGAAACTGTCTCTTGGGAAGGTAGATTCAGTAGGAATGATTAACTTTATTAGGTGCAAAAAAATGAAGAGAAACTTTCACTGTGGATCTTTGTATACAAAGAACACTTCATTTACACGAGAAAGCTTATTAAGGAATACAGGTTTGAGATTTTTCCAGCTCTAAATATGAAGTAGTGAGGGGTAAAGTCAGCATACTGCCTCTATTTTGAGATAGCAGTGACCTCATGCCTACAGTTGCAGAAAGAGGAATGGGATTTTGTTTTTTTCCAAGAGTTTTATCCTGCAGGCATCTTTTTTTGGGAGGGGGGGAGAAGCAGCTGGAGTCATTTGCAAAAATGACTCAGTTCTGCTTGGCCAAAGTACAGGAACTGACTAAACAATATGTGTATCTTTGTGCTACAGCAATATATGCTTGCTACAGACTCTCCAGGATAGCATTTACCAAGCTGGTTCTTTCCTGTAGGTTGGTACTGTAAGTTTCAGAATTCTTACCATCAGCTTTACCATACCCTGCTGGGCCATGGCAAGGCCCACTTGGTTCAGTATTTTGTTTTCCACAGTGGCCAATCAGATGTGTTTGGGGTGCTTAGAAGCAGGAGATGGAGACAAACTTTTCTCCTCCCATTGTTTCCTTGCAGCTGGTATTTGGAGGCATATTCCCCCCACACACATAGAATTGACATTGGCTCTTTAAGACCAAACTATTGATTTGCCCTTTATGAATTTATCCAATCCCCCTTTAAAATCATCTAAGTTTACAGCCCTCACCATGTCTTGTGGTACTGAATTCCACAGGTTGATTATATGCTGTATAAAGAAGCATTTTCTTGTCTGTTTTCATATCCTTCCAGTCAGCTTCACTGGATGACACCTGGTCCTAAAATTTTAAGAGGAGGAAGAAAAAAAACTTCCATGTCTACTTTATCCATCCTATATTTCACTTTATATACCTTGATCACAAGCCCTGCTCGGTCACCCTTTTCCCAAGCTAAGCAGCTCCAGGTATTCAGTTCTTGTTGCAAAAGGAAGCTGTTGAAGCCCTTTGCCTGTTACAGCAACCAGAACTGCGCACAATATTCTAGATGCGGGTATAACATACATTTGTATAAAGACATTGCAGTGTTGGCAGTTTTATTTTCAGTTGCTTTCCTAATGATCCCTAGCATGGGATTTGCCTTTTTCACAGCTGCCACAAAATGAGTCAACACATTCATTGAATTATCTCTATGACCTTAGGATCCTTTTCCTGGATAGTTACAGACAGTTCAAACCACATCAGTACATATGTTGAGTTAGGGTTTTGGGTACCAGTATGCAGGTGGCTCAAGCCCCACGTGACGGAGTGAGCTCCCGCACTCGCCCCACCTCCTGCCAACCTAGCAATTCGAAAGCATGCAAATGCAAGTAGATTAATAGGTACCACTTCGGTGGGAAGGTAACAGCGTTCTGCGTGCGTCATGTAGCCACATGACCGCGGAAGCATCTTCGGACAATGCTGGCTCTTCGGCTAACAAACGGAGATGAGCACCGACCCCTAGAGTCGGACACGACTGCACAAATGTGCAGGGGGAACCTTTACCTTTTTATGCATCATTTTACACTTAGTTAATTTGAGCTGCATTTACTGTTTGGTTGACCATTCAGCCAGTTTAAAGAGATCTTTCTGGAACTTTTTACAATCACGTTTGGATTTTACCACCTATCTGCAAATTTGGCAACTAATTGCTTGCTTTTATGTCAAGATTACTTGTGGATAATATGAAGTTAAAAAGCATCAGTACAAAGTCCTTAAAGGACTCCTTATTTCCCTCCTTTGAGAATTACCCATTCTTCCTCTAAATTTCCGTTTTTTAACCAATTGGTTTGTTTGTTTGTTTGTTTGTTTATAGAACTTATATTAGCAATTATATTGGCAATTAGCAATCCACAGAGGGACTATATTTGGTTTTTAAAAAGCCTTTGACAGTGTCAATAAAGATACCTCTATCCATTTGCCTGTTGATATTCTGAAAAATCTCTATAAGGATGGCAAGGTAGAATTTACCTATGCAGAATCCATGCTGATTTTCCTTCAGCACAGCATATTCTTCCATATACTTATTTTGTTCTATGTTTACCATTTCTGTCCATTTGAACAGAACAGATGTTAAGTGGACTGGCCTATAATTTCCCAAATCTCCCTTGGGTCATCTTCTAAAAAGTTGTGTGTCATACTGGATACACTTTGGCACTGAGCCTGATTGAGGGACAGGTCACACATTTTTGCGAGATGGCCAGCAATTTCACATTTGAGTTTTTAAGAACTCCCAGGTGGATGCCATCATGGCCTGGTGATTTGTTACTGTGTAGTCTCTCAAGATATTGTTGATGGTTACTCAGTATTTCTCAGTTGATACAAATTTCTCCCTAAGAAAGTTAGTACAGACTGAGGTATATGTTAGATATCTTTTTATTATAGAATGGAAACAAAGAATTCATCCTGTTTTTTGTTACCTCCATATCCTCCTTGAGCATCTTTGATGTCTAACTGCCCAATCACTTCTGTGACCAGTGTTCTGTGTCAATTTAGGATTTTATCAATTCTCTTTAATCTTTTTTGCAGATATGCTCCTCTAAGAATAATAATAGTAGTCCTCCTCCTCCTCCTTTCTTATTGTCATGCTTTTTCTTCCAGAATTTGGCCTCTTTTTACCTGATGGGATGAAGGGGGAAGTTACTTCTTTTTTTCTTTCTCTTTTCTTTTCTACACTCCCCCACTTTTTGTATTTTTTGTAGTTTGTATTGACTTTTATTCTTCTCATTTATAATTCTTAATAAAATTAATGGGGGGAAAAAAGAATTTGGCCTCTTTTTTCTTCATTAGGATAGGCTTTCCATTTCCTGAAGGAAGCCCTTTTAAATTACACAGTTTCCCAGATAGTACAAGAGAACCATGCTGGCTTCTTCCTAGACTTGGCTTAGCCTTTCTTATGCTATAGCCAGTTATCATGTTGTTGGGAAAACTAATTAGGTGGTCCTAGAAGACATCAGGCTGGGAGAACTTTGCTAGGGATAGTTGTTAGAAATATTTCAGAACATTTCAGTAGATTATGCTTGTACCCAGAAGAAAATAACCCTGTTACCAGCGCTATTACATTTTGCCCTTAGAAGGAAGAGTATCTAGAACAGAGCTTTCCAAACTTTTCATGTTGGTGACACACTTTTTAGACATGCATCATTTCGCGACACACTCTTACAGCAGGGCATCATTTTGCGACACACTCTTACAGCATGGCACAAGGCAGGCACTAGAACCTGCGTGGAAGCCAGGAGGCAGCAGCAGCCGCGACACACCCAGACACTGCAGCCGACACACTAACGTGTCCCGACACACAGTTTGGAAAGCTCTGATCTAGAATAAATATAGTAGATAACAAAAAAAATCAGGCAAATGCTTAATTCTAAGTTGATGTTTCCTTTCAGTTGTTCTTGTTCTGTGGTTAGAATTGTAATTTTGTTACACACTATTATATAAGGCTGTACATCATTTGAGAATGACTTCTCATTAACAAGCCAACTCTTCGCTGTTCTTTAAAGCAGTCTGATTTTATTCAGTCTTCTGCATAAGCCTTGAAAAAGTTGCAGCTGCTTTAGGAGGTGCATTAATGAGTTGGATTTTTAGAGCAGAGGTATCTTTTTCAGACGTGTGTGGAACTTAAAAAGAGCTGCTTTAATGAATAGCAGAGGTGCCATGCTCATGCAAGGTCTGAAGTATTTACTTTGAATGATTTTTGAACTGTGCACAGCCGTCCTATAGTTTAAATGAGTCCTGTACAATTACTTTGAAGTGAAGTAATTTCACTAAGAAAAGCTGGTACTTGTGTGTAAGATTTTTTGTGCTTTTGTGAAAATATCACACTCTGTTTACTACATGCTTTTGTAGCAGAAGACATGATTACAACAATTCTTGTCTACATAAAATAGGTGAATTTTTTTTAATGACAGATCTTTGGATACACATAGGGCAGAAGTCTTGATAAACATCAGCTACTTGATATAAAGCTGCACTGATTTTAAGGTAAATTTCAAGAAGGTTCATTTTTATTGCAGTCTTGTTCACAAGGGAATGTGTCCTTTACAACAGTAATTTCATGTTTAATGTACCTTTAGTGAGCATTTAACTCATGGACTTCGAATAGAGTTTGAGGAACAGTTCAGCTGTGTTCTTATAAAAAGATTGCAGTGTCCATAAGGGTTAGGGAATATAAGTTCCCAATCAAAAATTAGAATTATCTCTAAAGTCACATTTGTAAAAGGAATTCATATTGGGCTCTTAAGTCTAATGTTATATTTTGCGTTGTGCATTTGTAGGAGGTGGAGAAAGAGGAGTAATAGTTCAATTCATGAAATTCTCTTTATAGCTGGGGAGAGTGTTGTATTACCTTGCAAAAGCTGTGATAACTGCTGAGTAAGATTACTCACTGCTTTTCTGTAAACTCTAGATCACAGAATTAATTGGAGTCATACAATACTTTCTGGAGTTGATTTCTAAATTTTATTTTAGTTGTCATTTTGGAAACTGTCTGGTAGATTACAAATATTTAATGTTCGTTGTAATTAATTAGATTTGCATGTTCAAGTTAAGTGCAGAATGCAACATATTCAGCCAATGAATAATTTTTCATTAACATAGAGTTGGTTGGTTTATTTACTGAGATGTTTGCTCCATGTAAATCAATCCTGGTCCAATAATTATCAAGTACTTAAAACATAAATGTATTAGAGCTATAACACAGCAGATTATTAATTGTGGAAAAATTGGTTAGCCTCTGTAATGAAACAATGACATTCCTATGCAGATGAATATATCTATGATTATTAATATGCAAATACATATTTAATAGAATTACTGCTTAAAATGTCTACATTTCCAACTAGAATGCTCAAACTAGTGGGGCAGTATTTCCAGACCCTTGACAGCATGGTTTAAAGTGGAGAGTCCTCATTTTGTTGTTGTTTATTCCTTCAGTCGCTTCCGACTCTTCGTGACTTCATGGACCAGGCCACGCTAGGGCTTCCTGTTGGCCGTCGCCATCCCCAGCTCCCCCAACGTCAAGTCCATCACCTCCAGAATATCATCCATCCATCTTGCCCTTGGTCAGCCCCTCTTCCTTTTGCCTTCCACTTTCCCTAGCATCAGCATCTTCTCCAGGGTATCCTGTCTTCTCATTATGTGGCCAAAGTACTTCAGTTTTGCCTTTAATATCATTCCCTCAGGTGAGCAGTCTGGCTTTATTTCCTGGAGCATGGACTGGTTTAATCTTCTTGCAGTCCAAGGCACTCTCAGAATTTTCCTCCACCACCACAGTTCAAAAGCATCTATCTTCCTTCACTCAGCCTTCCTTATGGTCCAGCTCTCACAGCCATAGGTTACTACGGGGAATACCATTGCTTTAACTATGCGGATCTTTGTTGTCAGTGTGATGTCTCTGCTCTTAACTATTTTATCAAGATTTGCCATTGCTTTCCGCCCAAGAAGTAGACGTCTTCTGATTTCCTGGCGCAGTCAGCGTCTGCAGTAATCTTTGCACCTAGAAATACAAAGTCTGTCACTGCCAACACATTTTCTCCCTCTATTTACCAGTTATCAATCAAGCTGGTAGCCATAATCTTGGTTTTTTTGAGGTTTAACTGCAACCCAGCTTCTGCACTTTCTTCTTTCACCCTCCTCATAAGGCTCCTCAGCTCCTCCTCGCTTTCAGCCATCAAAGTGGTATCATCTGCATATCTGAGATTGTTAATGTTTCTTCCAGCGATTTTAACTCCAGCCTTGGATTCGTCAAGCCCAGCACGTCACATGATGTGTTCTGCATACAAGTTGAATAGGTAGGGTGAGAGTATACAACCCTGCCGTACTCCTTTCCCAATCTTAAACCAGTCCGTTGTTCCGTGCTCTGTTCTTACCGTTGCTACTTGGTCGTTATACAGATTCCTCAGGAGGCAGACAAGATGACGTGGTATCCCCATACCACCAAGAACTTGCCACAATTTGTTATGATCCACACAGTCAAAGGCTTTAGAATAGTCAATAAAACAAAAATAGATGTTTTTCTGAAACTCCCTGGCTTTCTCCATTATCCAGAGGATATTGGCAATTTGGTCTCTAGTTCCTCTGCCTTTTCTAAACCCAGCTTGTACATCTGGCAATTCTCACTCCATGAATTGCTGGAGTCTACCTTGCAAGATCTTGAGCATTACCTTACTGGCATGTGAAATAAGTGCCACTGTTCGATAGTTTGAACATTCTTTAGTGCTTCCCTTTTTTGGTATGGGGATATAAGTTGATTTTTTCCAATCTGATGGCCATTCTTGTGTTTTCCAAATTTGCTGGCATATGGCATGCATCACCTTGACAGCATCATCTTGCAAGATTTTAAACAGTTCAGCTGGGATACCGTCGTCTCCTGCTGCCTTGTTATTAGCAATGCTTCTTAAGGCCCATTCAACCTCACTCTTCAGGATGTCTGGCTCTAACTCACTGACCACACCGTCAAAGCTATCTCCAATATTATTATCCTTCCTATACAGATCTTCCATATATTCTTGCCACCTTTTCTTGATCTCTTCTGCTTCTGCTAGGTCCTTACCATCTTTGTTTTTGATCATACCCATTTTTGCCTGGAATTTACCTCCGATGTTTCTAATTTTCTGGAAGAGGTCTCTTGTCCTTCCTATTCTATTGTCTTCTTCCACTTCCGTGCATTGCTTGTTTAAAAAAACTCCTTATCTCTTCTGGCTAACCTCTGGAATTTTGCATTTAATTGGGCATATCTCCCCCTATCACTGTTGCCTTTTGCTTTCCTTCTTTCTTGGGCTACTTCCAGTGTCTCAGCAGACAGCCATCTTGCCTTCTTGGTTTTCTTTTTCTTTGGGACGTTTTTTGTTGCCGCCTCCTAAACAATGTCGCGAACTTCTGTCCATAGTTCTTCCGGGACCCTATCTACTAAATCTAGTCCCTTAAATCTATTCTTCACCTCCACTGCATATTCCTTCGGAATATTAGTGAGCTCATATCTAACTGATCTGTGGGTCTTCCCTATTCTCTTTAGTCTGATTCTAAATTTTGCAATAAGAAGTTCGTGATCTGAACTACAGTCAGCTCCAGGTCTTGTTTTTACCGACTGTATAGATGTCCGCCACCTTTGGCTGCAAAGGATGTAGTCAATCTGATTTCGGTGTCGACCATCTGGTGAAGTCCATGTATAAAGTCATCTTTTAGGTCATAGCTTTCCAAACTGTGTGTCGTGACACAGTACTGTGTCGCCTGTGGTGTGCAGGTGTGTCGCGCGAAAACCTGGAAGCGATGGCGCGCCGCCGTTGCACGCACACTGGCGGTGCACCATCAGAGCTTCCGGGTTTCACGTGACACCCGCCGTTGCCACCACACGCGCCGCTGTGCTGCCACTGTTGGTGTGTGTCACCAACAGGAAAAGCTTGGAAAGCTCTGTTTTAGGTTGTTGGAAGAGAGTGTTATGCACAGTGAGTTGTCTTGGCAAACTTCTATCAGCCTATGTCCCGCTTCATTTTGTTCTCCCAGACCCTGCTTACCTGTAATTCCAGGTGTCATTTGACTACCCACCTTAGCATTCCAGTCTCCTGTAATGAAAATAACATCTCTTTTTGGTGTATTATCCAGTAGGTGCTGCGGATCCTCATAGAACTGATCTACTTCTGCTTCTTCAGTATTTGTGGTTGGGGCGTATATTTGGATCACTGTGATGTTAAATGGTTTACCCTGAATTCGAATTGAGATCATTCTATCGTTTTTTGGATTGTATCCCAGCACTGCTTTATCCACTTTATTATTAATTATGAAGGCTACTCCATTTCTTCTGTTGTCCTCTTGTCCACAGTAGTAGATCTGGTGGTCATCTGATGTGAAGTGGCCCATTCCAGTCCATTTCAGTTCACTGACACCCAAAATGTCTATATTTAATCTTGCCATCTCGCCAATAACCACATCCAATTTGCCCTGGCTCATAGATCTTACATTCCAGGTTCCTATGGTATCAAGAGCCTCTTGAGGGTGAAAGAGGAGAGTAAAAAAGCTGGCTTGAAACTCAACATTAAGAAAACCCAGATCATGGCGTCTGGTCCCATCACTTCCTGGCAAATAGAAGGAGAAGAAATGGAAGCAGTGACAGATTTTATTTTCTTGGGCTCCAAGATCACCGCAGACGGTGACTGCAGCCATGAAATTAAAAGACGCTTGCTCCTTGGGAGGAAAGCTATGGCAAACCTAGACAGCATATTAAAAAGCAGAGACATCACCTTGCCGACAAAGGTCCGTATAGGTAAAGCTATGTTTTTTCCAGTAGTAATGTATGGCTGTGAGAGTTGGACCATAAGGAAGGCTGAGCGCCGAAGAATTGATGCTTTCGAACTGTGGTGCTGGAGAAGACTCTTAAGAGTCCCTTGGACTGCAAGGAGGTCAAATCAGTCAATCCTAAAGGAAATCAACCCTGACTGCTCATTGGAAGGACAGATACTGAAGCTGAAGCTCAAATACTTTGGCCACCTAATGCGAAGAGAGGACTCCCTGGAAAAGACCCTGATGCTGGGAAAGACTGAAGGCAAAAGGAGAAGGGGACGGCAGAGGATGAGATGGTTAGATAGCATCACCGATGTAACGAACATGAATTTGAGTAAACTCCGAGAGACAGTGGAGGACAGGAAGGCCTGGCATGCTATGGTCCATGAGGTCACGAAGAGTCGGACACGACTAAACGACTGAACAACAACAATGGTGTATTGATCTTTAGAACATCGGATTCGTTGTTCACCACCAGCACTGTCTGCCGCTAGCCGTCCTTTCGGCTTTGAGCTAGCTGCATCATCACATCTGGGGCTAGTTGAACTTACCCTCTGTTCCTCCCCAGTAGCATTTTGACCATCTTCCGACCTGGGAGTCCCATCTTCCGATGGTATACCGACATATCTCTGGTTGTATTGATCCATTTAGTTTTCACGGCAAGAATACTGGGGTGGGTTGCCATTACCTTCCCCAGGGATCGTATTTAGTCTGACCTCTCTGCCATGACCTTCCCATCTTGGGTGTCCCTTCACGGTTTAGCTCATGGCGTCATTGAGGTGCTCAAGCTCCAGCACCACGACAAGGTAACAATCTTCTTTGCTGGAGGAAGAGTTCTCATAGACTATATAAAATAAATGGATTTCCAGTTCAATATGGATACTGTGGTATGAATAAGTATATCTTTGTACTCAGACTCCAGAAAGAAAGGAGCCTTCATTGTTGTTACTTGATGTGTCCATCTGCAAAAGCTTTGTAAAAGTTGATAAATTAGAGTTCAAATTTCATTGTGATTAGCAGTTTTTACAACAATGTGTGTGGTGGTAACAGTCATGATTCACAAATAGCTTGACATATTAATAATAGTTGTAAATTATATACAATTTAGTTCTTATTAATATTAAAACAGCAGTGAATCAATAGGATTTTGTTTCAAGGGGGACATAGGCTTTTCCCTACATTAGACTTTGCTTATATGTATTTATCCACATTTGTTGAAGAATTAATGAATGAGCTCTATCTATAGCAGTTTCCTTAATGGGAAGAATTTTACCAGTTTTCTCCATATGTGTTAGTAGCAACCAAGTCATCAAAAGCTGAAAGGGAACATTTTTCCACTGAGCATCATTAGAGTGCTAGAAATAATTAATGATATTCAGCATTTAGTTCTGCTTGCACTTCCAAGAATGAATATTAACTCAGTGGTGTAAATTCATGTTGATTATTTTGTGTATTTTTAATGATTTAAAATATAGATTGAAATCACCCCAGCTTAACAGTAATTAGTTACAGGAGTGTTACAGGGACTGTACACTTTTTCCTTAGATGTATGTGACTTACCTTTCCCTTTACCATGTATTGGTATTATATATGGATGTTAGTAAACATGGTTAAACACAGGGAAAAAAAAGGTAAAGTTTCCCCCCACACATTTGTGCAGTCGTGTCCGACTCTAGGGGCCGGTGCTCATCTCCGTTTGTTAGCCGAAGAGCCAGCGCTGTCCGAAGACGCTTCCACGGTCATGTTGCTGCTTGACGTGCGCGGAACGCTGTTACCTACCCACCGAAGTGGTACCTATTCATCTACTTGCATTTGCATTCTTTCGAATTGCTAGGTTGGCAAGAGCTGGGGAGAGTGCGGGAGCTCACTCCGTCACGCGGGGCTAGGGATTCGAACCTCCGAACTTGCGATCTTCCGATCGACAAGCCTGGCGTCTTACCTGCTGAGCTACCACGCCCCCTTGCTGTAGGATCATTAATTAAATGATTAAATGTGTTTCCTTCTACTGTAAACCCAACAATGTAGGTGTAATTTTACAATGGTTATCCCAGTTTTCTATGCCTTAACAAATTGAGATCAAGCTTCTTGAAGGACTATATACCTCCATATGCCTGGTTTTTAACAGCTTCAGTAAAGGCTCTTCTTTCAGTCCCCATGCCTTCAGCACTGCATTTGTTAGAGAAGTGACAAGGAGCCTTTTTGGTGACAGCTCCTAATGTTTCAAAACTCCTGGCAAACGAAGATGTCATGCTGTCCTGACCAGGTAAAGGTAAAGGTCCCCCCCGCACAGTTGTGCAGTCGTGTCCGAATCTAGGGGCCGGTGCTCATCTCCATTTGCTAGCCTAAGCCAGCGTTGTCCGAAGATGCTTCTACGGTCATGTGGCTGGCATGACGCGCGCGGAACGCTGTTACCTTCCCACCGAAGTGATACCTATTCATCTACTTGCATTTGCATGCTTTCGAATTGCTAGGTTGGCAAGAGCTGGGGCGAGTGCGGGAGCTCACTCCGTCATGCGGCATTCAGGTGTCAAACCTCCGAACTTGAGATCTTCCGATCAACAAGCCTGGCGTCTTACCTGCTGAGCCACCACAAAAAACACAGGAAAGGGTATGATCAAATCTAACATTTTAAAACCCTGTGGATTGCTCCAGCTTAGTGGTTGGCTTCACTCTATCCTCTGATAAAGATAAGGCAAAGGCAACTCTGGCAGAGCAGGATAGAATTATAATTATGGATCTCTCTCATATATAAGCTGCTGATTTATTCATTAGGTTTATATCCTACCTTTTCTCCAGAAGTTTGAAGTAATGTACTTAGGATTTCTTGTTCTGGTTTTATCTCCACAACCACAGCCCTGCACAATAGTGGGCTTGACAAATACTGATGGCCCATAATACAGATTCTTATTTCTAGCAATCGTGTAAATTGCAATTTGGGCCTGTCTTATTCTGTGTATAACTTGGTTACTTGTTGCTTGGAATAGAACAGTGTTCTACTCAATATGTTAAGCCAGAGCTTTCCAAACTGTGTGTCGGCTGCAGTGGGCTGCTGCTGCCTCTGAGCCCTACCAGGATTCCGTGCAGGTCCTAGTGCCTGCCTTGTGCCTGGCTGCCTCCAAACCTGCTGTGATTCCGTGCAGGTCCTGGTGCCTGCCTTGTGCCCTGCTGTAAGAGTGTGTCGTGAAATGATGCCCTGCTGTAAGAGTGTCGCGAAATGATGCATGTCTAAAATGTGTGTCACCAACATGAAAAGTTTGGAAAGCTCTGTGTTTGCATTATAAGCTAACTCTTTCATTTCACTGTGACTTACTCAGCCCAATTTTCTAGATTTACATAATATATTGAACCGTAAGCTCATCCCACAGGCTGATTTGTTAGGCTAAAATGTGTGTTGTGCAACCACAGCCATATTTAAAGTTTTTGTTGTCAGTAACAGGATAGCAACAAAAGGGGGGGGGGAAGTATCTCCCTTTGTTTTTTAGATGAGTTCATTTCATGTTTAGCCATAATGTGATACACTTTATTTTAGGTTAGAATGATATATCAACACAGACAGTGTGGTTTGTAAAGACTGCTCATCACTCTAATTAATCTGGAATGAGATATTGAATGGGATGCTACAAAGTTCACTCCTGGGTCCAGTGCTTTTTAACATTTTCATTAACAATATACATGAAGGAACAGAAAGATTGCTTTTCAGATTTGCAAATAACACAAAACTGTGGGATAGCTAATAATTGAAAATGAGTATGAGAAGTTAGAGAAGCTGACTTTTTAAAGGTCAATAGATAGAAATGCATCAGAAAAACTAAATTAAACGTGCTAGTGTAGGATGTGGGATACTTAGCTTGTGAAAAAGATTTTGTAATAATAGTCATTGCAAACTGAATATGAGTCAGCAGTATGATATGGCTGCTAAAAAGTTAAATACCCATTTAGAAGGCATTCTTTCAGTGCTTTCTAGTCAATTTTTTTTCTAATCTTTTCTAGTGCTACATAGAACATAAGGTCTTAATTCTTCCTAATATCGTCTAGATGTGTTGAACTACAACCTGCTTCTCTGCCAGTCAAGGGTAGCTAGCAAGGTCAGGAACAGGCAGGTTGGATTTGATAAAACAATTTAGTCTAAGTAATCTGGAGAACAGCAGGTTGGGGATATCTAATTTAACATCTGCTGGCTGCTATGGGCATTTTTCCATAACTTTCACTGAAATCGTAGGTTTGCAGTTTCTCAAATTATGTATTAGTGCTAGACTGCTGCTGTCCTCGTGCAAAGGATGAAATTGAGCTCTTGATTTACTTCATGAAAACATAGTACTAGATTTAAAGTTGTTTCAGGATAAACATACTATTTTAGAAAGGCTTGAAAGGAGTGTGTTTTCTAGTTAGATTTGAGCTAGTACACAGTGCATGAAATCTTTAGTCAAATATATTATGCAGTAAACCTTCAGAATTCAGAAGTCCAATTTTCATAACATTAAGAGCAATTGCTCAGTTTTGAAGCATATAGTTGTTAGTGTCATAGTTGTGTCACAAGCAGTAAAAGGACAAGAGCAGTTCTGCCTTCTACTGAAGTTAGAGTTTGATTTGCATGAGTGGGTGCTATGTTAAATGGGAAAGAACACAGTGAAGTCTAAGCTGAACACAGTGGAGTCACTATTTTGGCTCTGATTTTTAAAGCAAGCCTTTATTTAACAACTTGTCTGCTAGCCATAGTTGACAAGGAGTCCCCATGTGAACAGGTAAGCAAACCGAAGGCAAACACCTCATCTCTAATCAGCCATTCTGCTTGGTTAGTTTCTGGTTAGGAAATTTGAAAAGCCTGCCCTTGGATCTGTTAATTCTTTCTTCAGCCTGCTTGGTAAAAAAAAACATTTTTAAAAAAGAAGACAGCTAGTTCCTCATTCAAATGAAGTATAATGTTGACTGTAACTCTGGATAGGGGCGTGGTGGCTCAGTGGGTAAGATGCCAGGCTTGTGATCGGAAGATTGCAAGTTTGGAGGTTCAAATCCCTAGCCCTACGTGCGGAGTGAGCTCCCGCACTAGCTCCAGCTCTTGCCAACCTAGCAATTCGAAAGCATGCAAATGCAAGTAGATGAATAGGTACCACTTCAGTGGGTAGGTAACAGCGTTCCACACGCGTCATGCGGCCACATGACCGTAGAAGCATCTTCGGACAACGCTGGCTCTTCGGCTAACAAACGGAGATGAGCACCGGCCCCTAGAGTCGGACACGACTGCACAAATGTGCGGGGGGAACCTTTACCTTTACTTAACCCTGTATTTACTTGTCTGGGACTAAGCTCGAACAGAGAGAGGTGGAAATGTTTCTAAGGGGATATGTATAGATCTGTGTTTATTTACAAGGTCCAAATATATCCTGTTGAGAACTTGGGAGAACTCAATGTACATAACAGTGCACATTTTGAAGAAACAGTGGCTTTCTAATATACACATATTTAAGACCTTAAATCAGAGCTTTCCAAACTTTTCATGTTGGTGACAAACTTTTTAGACATGCATCATTTCGCGACACACTCTTACAGCAGGGCACAATGGAGGCACTAGGACCTGTGTGGAATCCTGGCAGGGCAGGTTTGGAGGCAGCAAGGCACAAGGCAGGCACTAGGACCTGTGCGGAATCACAGCAGGTTTGGAGGCAGCAAGGCACAAGGCAAGCACTAGGACCTGTGCGGAATCCTGGCAGGGCAGGTTTGGAGGCAGCAAGGCACAAGGCAGGCTCTAGGACCTGTGCGGAATCACAGCAGGTTTGGAGGCAGCAAGGCACAAGGCAGGCACTAGGACCTGCGCGGAATCCTGGCAGGGCTTGGAGGCAGCAGCAGCCGTGACACACCCAGACACTGCAGCCGACACACTAACGTGTCCGGACACACAGTTTGGAAAGCTCAGCCTTAAATGGTTTACCTGCTTTAGGTTTGAGATAATGGAACGTAACTGCCTTGGGGGTAAGAATCCCAATTTTCTCTCTGTTACAGCTTTGGATCACTGACAGGGAAGAAACAAGTATATTAATCTGGAAACATCAGACAAAGAACATAGCAAAGTGCACGAAGAATTCAGTAGTGATAGAATGTGGTAGATTTCATATTCCCAGGTGGGCTTAGTGCACTACAGTAATTACTTAGCACAGAGCTTTCCAAACTCTTGTGTCACGACACAAAAGTGTGTCGCCACACACAGTCTGGTGTGTCGCCACACAACCCGGAAGCACTGATCATCATCAGCGCTTCCGGGTTTTCCCGCGGCAACACACCAACGGCGGCGTGCAAAAACCCGAAATCAGCAGCAGCACTTCCGGGTTTTTGCGTGCTGCCGCAACCGCAGCACTTCCGGGTTTTCCCGCGGCGACACACCAACGGCGGCTGGTGTGTCGCCGCAGGAAAACTTTGGAAAGCCCTGACTTAGTAATTCATAGTGTTCACAAATGTACAGTAAAAGGGAGTAACAAGTGCATCTAAGGCTTCACCAGGGGGCAAATCCAAATGAAAGCCCTATCTTTTAATCTTGTCTTATAGTCACCCAAGCATAAAAGCATGGGCATAAGACGACAGTGGCCTGATGTATACATCACACTATTTCCTAATGTGACATTCAGTTTTGGCTTAGCAGATTATCCGAGTGTAGTCATTGTGGTTAGTAAACCATAGTTTGTGGCTTGTATATAAAGCAGAGCTAATAGTGGCTTATTTATTATACAGTGGTTAATGCTTTTAATTGTGACTTCATGAATACACCATGATAATGAAGGTAAAATTTCCTTCAAGTTGAGCCTGGCTCCTGGTTATTTTTTGGATAGTTCCATGCAGTTCCTTGGCAACATTATGGAAGTGATTTGCCACTGCTTTCTTCAGGGCTATTTTTTTTGACAGTCTCGCCCACAGCCCTTGGATTTCCTGGTAGTCTCTCATCCAAGTATTAACCAGACCAACCCTGCTTAGCTTCTTCTTAGCACCAAGGTTGGCTTGGTGCTCCCACTTGCTGAGATAATGGAAAAGTCTCCTTTTAATTGTGCTTGACTTCTGATGACTTCCATGCAGTTTTCTTATGAACAATATGGGAGAGGTTTGGTAGTGCCATGTTCTGGAATATTTTTCAACTTCCCACCTTTGACTGCAACCTTGGCATTCCTTGATTCTCTTATCTGAGTACTAACCAGGTCTAACTCTGTTATACTTTTAATGTTCCTGGAATATTGAGGGTATGCTAAAACAGATATGGCAATAGTGTTGGTACAGTCAGATTAGAATAAAAATGTAACTTGTACTGCAATTCAGAATCAAGTTGCCCTCAGAAACCTCTTTCTCTGGCTAAGAGTTCTTAAAAGCTTAGGCTGCTCTGTGCTCCAGTTTTTTCCTGCACACTCTCCATGGTTAAGCCAGTATCCATTAATAGTGGGACATAGTGGTAGGAATTAGCCACATGCTATGCACTCTGTTCCTGGGGGCTGAATGTCTCATTACCTCATGAGAAATAAGTGATTATAGAATAATGTCCCCTTTCTTTGCCACTTATCCTTACTGTGGGGAAAAAAGAAACCTAATATTCTCACGGTGAGTTAGAATATCCCTCTCAATGTGTTTAGCCTAATGTGTGGAGGGATTCTAATAGGGAAGAGCATGGGGGTGTCTACTTGACTGTAACACATTTAGCCAAAAGTCTGAAAGTCAGCTATATTGTTTACATTAATGGGAATATAGCGCTCCATGTGATCTAGATTTTGCAGAGGTCTGTACTTGAGTTTCAATGCAAGTACAGCTTTCTTTCAAACCTCCAAGTGAATGAATATATGGAGGTCAGGAAGAGAAAGGGGTGAATGCTGTGTCTTGTCCCCATTCCCTTCCCAGTTCGAAGCCATCCAAGATTTTGTTAAACAGCGGATGAGGGTTAACTTCATAAATGTATCCAGAATGCTATCATACTTTGTTTTATTTCAAGGAAAAACAATGAATTTGTCCAGCATTTGATTTTTCTCCGTATTCTCCAGGTGGTTCATGTCAGACTCTCCCTTGCTACCAGATATCTGAGTGACCTTGCTTTATATCAGCTGATTAAGCGAAGTGCTGTTCACATTCCATAGCATCCACATGGCAGCCTGGACAAGCAGCAGTGATGAGTGAAACAGTTGTTGGCTTAAGTCTCACAATGCTTTTGCCATTCTTTCCAGCAAGACACACTGCCAGAATTAAAGGGCTAGTAGTTACTACCAGAGTGAGGCTGGGCTGGGGATGCTGCATGCGTATTCTTTATGAATTTCTGCTAAAAACAAATTTGCAATGTGAAGCCTGTATGATATGTAATTAGTTGTAGGCAGAAAACCTGTACGTTCCATCTCGAAGAATGCCTCTGCCCCCAAATACAGCAAAGAATTAAGGCAGCTACAGATGTGGCTGTATTTTTCAACTTTGGAAAGAACAGTTTCTTTATTCAGTTGTATAAAGATATTTGCCACTTGTAACCAGATAACTTGCTATACAAAGCAAGGTTAAATATGCTTGTCCTTTTGAAATTTTATTTTCTATCTGTCTACCTCAGAGTATCAGAATGAAAATTGCTCTTTCCCCTAGATGTTTCAGTTACTCAGTTCTATTCATATATATGAAACAATTTATTCTGTATTCTCTAAGTGCACTTAGGTTAAAAACAAATCTACAGATGCAGCTGCTCTGGAAGTGAACTATTTCTAAAGGTAACAACAAGCCTAAAGCCCAAAAATATCATATTTGGAGTAAAGGTAGCCTAGATGTTTTTCTTTGATATGTAGTATTTTTACAGGCAGGGAGTTTTTTCCTATTTCCTTTCTTGCCCCCCACCCCATATCTTTAGTGGTAGAATTAGGAAAAGTTTTACCACTTGAATATGATGAAGATGTAATCAGATAAAAGTTGGAATTCAATTACTTTGTATCACACCAGAAGATAATTATATTGCTGATCCAAGAATATGGTTTGATAATGACCTGTCCTAATTGACCTGTCTTCTTCAATAAAATAAAGCATAAAACAAAGAGATTCTCTACTTACTGAGTAATATGGGAACAAAAGCTTATCATCAATAATTATTCACATGGCAAACCAACCCTCCCCCTTTAAAAAAATTGTGACTGGTGAGAAAGCCTATTTTAATTTTCTGTCTTAGGAATGTGCTATTAGTAACTTAATTAAAAGAATTAATTTGGCATTTATTTTTAAAAGCAATCTTTGTGGAAGCACTGTTGGAATCAATTGCTGAAAGACAATTTTAATGCATAAGTAAACAGACTGTTCTAGCATGGTGATTTACAGAGTTGTAGACTTGACATTTGATACTTCTACTGTTTGTGCAAAAGCAAATGAAAATTATTCTGAAACTTCCTTTGTGAAAGGACAGAGGTAGTGACAACTTGTACTCCTATCAGCTTCATGTTGGCAGTCTTCTGGGAAATCTGATGGATCATTATGAACATTAATTCTGAGCTACATTCTCAGCAATATTCGGTTTGTTTGAAAATGAACTTAATAGTACACAGGAGCAATGTGATTAATGTTCTAGAATTAGGATAATTTGCAAGAGTTCCATAGGAAGTGCAAGTAGGAATCACCTTAAGTTTGATGTAAGTCCTTTCACTTATTAAAATGTTATTCTGTATCCTATGGAAAAGAACAAGAGGTCTTGCTGTAAAATGCTTGATTTATTGCCTTCTGAGATCAGTTTAAGAGTAATACATGTTCCTAATGGAAAAGGAATATAACTTCAATAGTAGGCACTGTCACACCACAAAATTCCTCTTTTTTCAAGTGGATCCCCACTCGGAAGTGTTCTATATTTGGGTTTGGCTACTTTGGTTGTGCCAGTTCTTGACTGAACCACCAAACCTAACTATTATTTCAATTTGTCATTTGAATTATTTACTGTCCAGAGGATTGGTTAATTGAGGTTTCAGCTTTCCTATACACAAGTGGACCTGGCTGCCCAGTGGCACATTTTGTGTGCAACGTAATGAGGTAAACCAGCTGAAAGTGAACACATCTAGCAATGATTTCCATGGTTTGGGTGTTTAAAAAAGTGTTACTGTGATTACAGAAATCATAGCCATCTGTTATCTGTGATTGATTCATATGTTTGACTTTGTACTACCAAATATTTTTTAAATGCGCAGGAACACATCTTCTGTGAAATAGCCCTTGAACTTTTAAGTAAATAATTAATACTCCTTTTAAGTTAAATATGGGCTATTGATTCCTTACCATGATATATTATGCTTATTTCATTCAATTCAGGGTTGGATAAGAAGAATATTGACTTTGCATTTATGTGTAAACTGTTGGACTACTTCCAGTTGTGATGTGAGGAAGTCTGAGAGAACCAGAAAGCCTTATTTGTTCATTCTGCTTCAGGATGTGACTTTTTTAGTTTTCTCCCTTGTGCTTGTTCCTGAGTCTTATGGCAGGAAAACACAAAAATAAACTACTTGTAGTTTGCTTTCCTCTTGAAAACAGCTCTCTGGAATTTAAGTAAACCAAATATTGATAGTTGATTACTGAAGGTTTATAGCAGTTCAGACAAAGATGATGTCAGTTTGGGGCTTTTTAAAATATGCAATTAATTAACAAACAGTATCAAGGTACTTAAAAACATTTTAAAGTTTAGATTTGAACCTTAAGAAAGTGAGTTTTCATTTAGATGTATGTGTTCTTGTCTGAAGATCTGATCTCTTTAGAGTCTTTTTTCTTTTTGTTTTTTCCTACTCTCTCTCTGCAATTACCGTACCCGCCCTCTGGAACAAGCTACCCCCTGGGGTAAGACAGGCCCCCACTCACCCGGCCTTTCGGAAGGGAGTAAAGATGTGGTTATGCCACCTGGCCTGGGATGGGAGGGGGGACAGCTATTCATGGGGGTGGTTGGCCCCGTGAGGGTCCCAGGATAAGATCTTATTTCCCATCATGAATCTTATATTTTATATTCTGTATTTGTATTTGTATTTATTTGTATTTATATTTATGGTTATATTGAATTGTTTTTAGCAATCTGCCATTTTTATTATTGTAAGCCGCCCAGAGTCATTGTACATGAGATGGGTGGTAGAGAAATTTAATAAATAAATAAATAGAGAGATCTTGTGTGAACTGGAAGTATGTGGATGTCAATAGTCACAGTTGCCCTGCTGAGTTATTTCTGAAAGCAGCTGCATTCGTTGTGCTGGAAGATAATCACTAGGAGGAAAGGCTGCTCAAATTATGACTGGCTCATATCTAGTCAGTGGCTAGGTTCATACATTGCACTAAGGTATAGGTTATTCAAGCATAGTGTGTTGACTAAACCAGCATTGGTTCAGTTCACATGTCATGTTAAATATGAATCATGGTTTACAAATCACAGTGGCTGAATTTATACAACATGCAAAAAGAAACTATTTTTTTCTTATTGCAGAATATTTATCAAGTTAGTATACTAAGAATTAGAAATGCGTGCTTAGGTTAATAGGAGGTGGTACTGTTGGCATCTGCAGAAGCTTCCTTCCTTTGTCTAAATAAAGAAAGAGGGTTTTGCTGTAAGCTCTGCCCCCTTTGGGCATGCATGTGAAATCACCATGTGCATGCAGAAGGAGCGAGGCTTAGGATAAGATGCTGCCTTCACCCCTCTACTTCCCTCCAGTGGGGTGCTGCTGGATGGGCCTATTCAGAGATAAACTATAAAACATATTCCATAAATGGTTGCTACTGACCCTATTTACACATCACATAGAGCTGTGTGTTTTGTCTTATTATGCCATAGAACCATTCTTAGAAACTATGAATTATGGCTTAATATGTGTAAACTGTACCTTACTGTGATGTATGAATGTGGTCATGGTTTTTCCATGGCTGGGTTTGTACATCATTTTTTATTATTATTAAATTTAGTTAGTTAGTTAGTTTATACATGCACAATTAACAAAACAATCTTTAATCTTAAGAAGTTTTTTTAAAGTACAAATTAAAAATTCAAACTAAGAAGGAAAAGAAAAAATCTACCTTATATTTCCTACTTATCAAAAGTTACTGTTAACTATTACTAATGAATTCACTGCTGTAATATGAACAATACAAGATATCATTGTAAGATATTACAAAATCTCTGCCACAGTAACACATATTGATGCATCCTTTGATTAGTAGAAAATACTGCCTTTTCCAAAACAGATAAATACACATTTTCGACAACCATTTCTTGACATCTGGAATAATATCACTCTTCCAGTTTCTTAATATAATTCTTTTAGTCATCACCCCCCCCCCCCCCGTACAAACATAATGCCTGAGAAACAGTCAAATTCCAAAGCTTTGGCATATAATTCAACATTACATTAACATCTTTAACATTTAAAGATTTTCCCATAAATCTGCTTATATACATTAATATACTGTCCCAAAAAGATACTAAATGATCACATGACCATATAATATGGGTCAATTTTTTATACCTCTATCATAAAAAATCTGATGTCCATCCTTTCAAATACATTCTTTGGAGAGTCCAGTACTCCCTAAATACATCTTCATCTTTGCTATATTAGCACATTTTATCCAATCTAGTGAGAAATAAAAGATTGGGAAATAGTGATAATATTAGTACTCTCAAAATGAAACTACTGTATTAGCATTTAGTTGGGATAAACAGATTAGAAGAGTGAAATTAAGGTACTTAGGCTATAGAATTGGAAAAGTACTTTGCACGTTCTGTTAATTTATATGTAAGGACTGCTCCCAACGATGTCTATCAAATTTCCCTTTCTCAAGAAAGCTCTGAACGCAGGCTTCTTAAAAGCAGAGAGATTTATTGAAGTACATAGGTGCAGGAACAAAGACGTGAATGAACTGGCATGGTATGTTAGATTACATTTAAACATTTCTCCCCCCATTGTCCTTTTGAAGTTGATGTGTGAGGTACTCGGCTCCAGCTTCGCCAGACAGTCCTTCCTGGGTTGATGCGTTCCTTTTCACAGCTCGTTACGGTGGCTCCGGCTGCTTGTCAGTTGCGAGTCTGTTTCCGCGTGTCGGTTAACACGTACTTGTATGAATGGCAGAGGTCTGCCGAACTCTGACATGCCGCCCGTCCAAGAAAATCCCCCCTCCCCCTGGAATGTTTATACATATTTACACTTGGTACTTTCTGGATCAGATCAATAATTGCACAATAAGTCGTTTAGTTGGTTAATGTGGTTTGTCCGGGAATTCTTTGTGAAAGTTTCTGATCATCTCTGGGGCTTGCATGTGTTTCTGAGCAACCCACTCTGTGTCCCCGATCGGGAGGTGTTTCCATTTCACTAAGTACTGCAGCTGTCCTTTGTGTCGTCTACAGTCTAGAATTTTGTCAATTTCGAAATGCGGTTCCCCATTGACTAGTGTCGGTGTTGGCTCGGCCACTTCGGGGTGCCAGTCAGATGTTTTATAACGTTTTAGTAAGCTGATGTGGAAAACTGGGTGGACATGTTTCAGTGCTTTGGGGAGTTGCAGTTTGACCGTCACTGGGTTGATCACATTTACAATAGTGAACGGTCCAATGAATTTGGGTGCGAGTTTCTTGGATGGCTGTGTGGAGCGCAAATTCTTTGTGGAGAGATACACTTTATCTCCCACTTTGAGCTCCCATTCAGCCGCTCTTTTCCTGTCAGCATACTTTTTGTAATTTGCCTTTGCGTCCTCGAGGGTTTTCATCATCACCGGCCAATTGCTCTTTATTTTTGCGATCCACTCGTCTGCCTGTAGTGGGGTGGTCCCCTCCGTTACTTGGGTCAGCGCGAGTTCGGGGATGGTGACAAAGTCCTGCCCCGTCGCAATTTGAAAAGGTGAGAAACCCGTGCTTTGATGGATGGAATTATTGTATGCTACTTCAGTGAAAGGTAATAATTCCGCCCAATCGTTTTGTTGATAGCTAATGTAGCATCTCAGGTACTGCTCTAGTATAGAGTTAAGGCGTTCAGAAGATCCGTCAGTACACGCGTGGAACGCAGAGCTTAACCCCTGGCTAGAACCTATCAATTTTAAAAATGCACGCCAGAATTTGCAGGTAAAGGTACTTCCGCGGTCGCTTATTATGCGTTCGGGCGTACCGTGGGCTCTGTAGATGTGTTGAATGAACAATTTAGCCAATTTGTGTGCGTTTGGGATCCCATTGCATGCAATGTAATGTGCTTGCTTGGAAAATAGGTCAGTGACCACCCAAATTGCTGTTTTCTTGCTGCTCGTGGGTAAGTCCACGATAAAATCCATGGCAATTTGTTTCCATGGTTGTGTAGGGTTGGCCACCGGTTGCAGTAGCCCTGTGGGTTTCCCCATCACCTGCTTTGCCGTGGCGCATACTGGGCAGGAGGCTACATATTCTTTTACGTCCTTGCGCAGAGTTGGCCACCAAAATTTATTACTGATTAAGTGTAGTGTTTTGACAAACCCGAAGTGGCCAGCCGTTTTGTGGTCGTGCGTTTTCTCTAATGCCCCCTTCCTAAGTCCTTTGGGAACGTACACCTTTCCTTCCTTCCACCACAGCCCATTGCTTTCAGTGAGCGTATGTTTGTTCTCCCTCCACCAGTCGTCAGACAGTGTTTCTGCCCGTAGCTTAGCTTCAAAAGGGTTTTCCTCTGCCGCCTTGGCTTTGCTGCGAGTGAGAGCTAGATTCCCTTCTAGCCTGTTCGTTTGCCCCCCCCCGCCCGTTCTGCTGGCTCACCTGCCTGTGGCGATGTGTGTGCGAGCGTGGGGGTGAGCGTGTTTGTTGTACCGTCTAGCCTGGTCGCCTGGCAGCCCTGTTCCGAGGGTTCGCCTGGTTGTGGAGGTGTGTGTGCTTGCTTGGGGAATAGCGTTTCTACCAGCCCCTCGATTTTACCATCGTGTTCGGGTAGTCGTGACAACGCATCTGCTAGGAGGTTCTTTCCCCCCGGAAAGTATTACAGGGTAAAATTAAATTTGCTGAAAAATTCAGCCCACCGCAATTGCTTGTGATTCAGTTTCCTGGGGGATTTGAGTGCCTCTAGGTTTTTGTGGTCCGTCCAGACCTGGAAAGGGATGGTCGCCCCCTCCAAGAGATGGTGCCATGTGTCTAGTGCGTGTTTGACAGCGAACGCTTCCTTCTCCCAAACATGCCATCTTTTTTGCGTTTCGCTGAACTTTTTGGAAATGTAAGCGCACGGTCTCAATTTCTTTGCCTCATCGAATTGAAGCAGTATTGACCCAATGGCATTGTGGGAAGCATCCGTGTGAATTATGAATTGCTTCTCCACTTCCGGGTGTTTGAGGATGGGTTCCTCTGTGAATAGAGCCTTGAGTTTGTCGAATGCCTCCTGGCATTCCATGGTCCAAATTAGTCTAGTACTGGGTGAGCTCCCTTTGGCCCCCTTTCCTTTTGTTTTCAATAGGTCCGTCAAGGGTAGTGCAATCTGGGCGAACCCGTGAATAAATTGGCGTAGAACCCCGCAAAGCCCAAGAAGGCTTGGAGTTGTCTGCGGGTTCGGGGGGGTTCCCACTCTAACACTGCTTTTACTTTCCCCGGGTCCATTTCAATGCCTCTGTGAGATATCCTATAGCCTAGGAAATCTAAGCTGTCCTTGTGGAATTCGCACTTTTCCAATTTGACATATAGTTTAGCCTCAAGCAATTTCTCTAACACTCTCTTAACTAGTTGTGTGTGTTCCTCCAGGTTGTCAGAAAAAATCAAGATGTCATCCAAATACACAATTACCCCTTGGTAGAGGAACTCATATAAAACCTCATTTATTAATCGCATGAATATGCCCGGTCCTCCCGCAATCCCAAACGGGAGAACCCGATACTGATACTGACCCAATGGGCAGTTGAATGCCGTTTTCCATTCGTCTCCTTCCCGTATGCGTACTCGATAATATGCCTCTCGAACATCTAGCTTGGTAAAAATTTTCCCTTTTGCCAATTGCGCTAGCATGTCTTTGAGAAGTGGGAGAGGGTACTGGTTGGTCACTGAAATGGCATTTAACCCCCTGTAGTCTGTGCAAAGCCGTAAGGACCCGTCTTTCTTTTTCCGAAAAAGTACAGGGGCAGCTAAAGGTGAGTTTGAGGGTTCAATAAAACCCCTTGCCAAATTTTTGTCGATAAATTTACATAGCTCACCTAATTCTTTCTGGGTCATCGCATACATTTTGGGTTTTGGGAAGGGAGCCCCAGGGATCAAATCAACCGTTGCGTCTGATGCCCTGTGGGAGGGTTCCTGTTCGCATACCTTTTGCCCAAACACCTCGCCCACGGAGGTATAAACCTCCGGGATTGTGTCTAGGAGCGTGTCCCCCTCCTCGTCTTGGTCCTCCTCCCATTGTTCCATCCCCTCGTGTACCGTGCCAGCCGCCCCCCATTCCAATTCACTTACTCCATTTGTTTCTTCAACTGCTTTGTAAAGCCCATCAAAGAACTCAATTTCCCCAGACGCCCAGTCCACTCTAGGGTTTCTTTTCCTGAGCCATTTGAGCCCTACCACGATATGTCACGCAGCAATGGGTGCGACTCTGAAGCGTAATGTCTCTACGTGAGTCCCCACAGACATTTGTATGTCTTCAGTGGTGAATTCAATTGCCCCCCCCTTCATTTCGGACCCATCCAATTGGCAGAACGTGATGGGTGTCCGCATTTTAACCAACCTGAGTTTCAGTTTGGTTGCTATTTTCGGGTGCATCAAACTTCTGGAACACCCGGAGTCCAGCATGGCCACCCCCCACAATTGTCCCGTCCCATCTAAAGTTTGCAACTGTACCTTAACGTTCATCGTGGGGCATTTTGGAACACCTGCCCCCCCATTGCGCCCAATGGTGAAGGCCTGTCCTGCGGCGCACTTTAGCACAGGCCGTTGTAGTTTTCCACAGGCTCGAAATCATCATTTGAGGTGTCGGAATCGCTGCTCCCCTGTTGCCAGTCCCGTCTCCCCACGATTGCTGCCGCCGCTCCTTTGTACTTCGCCGTTGCTGTCTTGATTTCTTTGGTGTCAGGTGCCTTTTTCAGTGGGGTTTTCTCTTTGGCGTTCGTCTTGGTCTGTGGGCAATTGCTTATCCGGTGACCCTCTTTACCGCAACGAAAGCATAGCCCATCTTTCGTACGGCGTTCTTTCTCCTCCTCCCAGTTCCGTTGCTTGGTGAATTTGCGGGGTTGAGTGAAAGAGGTCCCTGGTTTCTTGCGCATGGAGTTGAAACTTTTTATGTTCTGGAGCTGCATTGTGCTATTTTCCACTTTCCCAGCCAGTTGAATCCATCCTTCTAACGTCCCCGGGTCATCTCTCGTTATGGCCAGTTCTATAATTTCCTGTCGTAGTCCGTATTGAAAATGCTGGACTTTGAAGGATTCAGGCCAGTCAGGTAATTTCGATAGGAGTTTCTTGAAGTCCATAGCGTACTCCGCTACTGTTCTGTTGCCTTGTCTTAAATTTTGAATTCGAGTCTTCGCTGAGATTTTGGATAACGTATCTTCAAATCTGCCTGAGTGCGTACATGAACTTCTGAAAGTTCCTCAGCTCGCTGGCTCCGCAGTCGTGGAGACTCACCAGCCAGTCTCCCGCCTCTCCTCTTAGAAAACTGGAGACATAACGCCGTGACACCTTGCTCACCTCCGTTTGGAAGGTATGCTCGAATTCCTCCATAAACCCCTGAACGTGTGTTAGGAAACATGCTAGTTTCCTTGGATCCCCATCGAATTTCATTTTTAGTTCGTTTACCCCGCTTGGGGCATGGGCTCTCAAAGGGGTTCTGCGATGATCGTAGCCTGGGGTTACGGGAGTTCGGCTGTACGGAAGCTGCCCATAGAATGGTGTTTCTTCCTCCCCCTCCTCGTTTTCCCCACTAGACCCTACGATTTCTTCCTCTTTGTCGGAGCCTGTCGGGCTCCTTTCAGCCTCCCTAGGTCCCTCTAGGGTTCTTAATAGCTTTTCAATGCCCCCCCCCATGGAGTCCAATTTTTTGCTCATCGTCCCTACCTCTAGGCTCAGGTGTGCCATCTGGTTCTCCAGGACTTCAATTCATTGGGTCGGGGTGACCCTTTTCTTGGCTTTCCCTCCGTTTCCTTCCAGCCCTTCCCCGACTGCGATAGACCATCCCGCCGGGGTAGGCTTGGGATTGTTGAGGGCTATGAGGGTTACCTCCTTCTTCTGCGATTTTTTCTTTTCTCGCTGTTCAGTAGTCTCTATAGGGGATGACTCCGCTCGCTGGGTTGCCTCCATCGCCCGGGCAGCTGCTGCGCTGGTTCCGGCTACCTCGAAAGTCTCCGCTGCTGCTACTGATTCCATTCCGTTCTGTGGGTGGGAAAAATTTTTTTTTCCCGGTGGTGTGACCGCTTTCAACTGGGGAGCTCACCAAATTTTTCGGGATAATCCTCAGGATACGTGGTCAGGATTGATTCACGTCTTTATGTAAGGACTGCTCCCAACGATGTCTATCAAATTTCCCTTTCTCAAGAAAGCCCCGAACGCAGGCTTCTTAAAAGCAAAGAGATTTATTGAAGTACGTAGGTGCAGGAACAAAGACGTGAATGAACTGGCATGGTATGTTAGATTACATTTAAACATTTCTCCCCCCATTGTCCTTTTGAAGTTGATGTGTGAGGTACTCGGCTCCAGCTTCGCCAGACAGTCCTTCCTGGGTTGATGCGTTCCGTTTCACAGCTCCTTACGGTGGCTCCGGCTGCTTGTCAGTTGCGAGTCTGTTTCCGCGTGTCGGTTAACACGTACTTGTATGAATGGCAGAGGTCTGCCGAACTCTGACATTATAACACAAGAAATTCCAGACTTTGGTGTAGATATTTGCTGAGAGGATGCCACAGACAGCAAACCTTTTGAAAAACAAGACAAAGTTTATGTTACCCCTTTTCAATTTGAGCATATCAAGGAAATGCTCTAGTATGTTACAATAGACTTATCTGCAAACTGAGTACATTGTTCAGCACTTGGAATATTGGGGCAATAGCTTCTGTGAATGTTCTTTAATCATTTAATTTTAACAGATGTAAGAGATTTTATCTCAGCTTGGCAGATGATGTTTGTTTGTATACACATCTATATGGCTGCCCAACTCAAATTATGTGACTTTGGATGGCATACAAAAGACAAAAAACTCATAAATAATTAATGCAAAATAACACAGTGCATAACAATGTACTAAGTAATAAAATGGCGAACAAAACTGAAAATTTCTATAACACACCCACTGGGGACTCCACTCAACCTGATCCCGAAGCCCAAGGCATTAGCACTGGTGGGATAAAATCTTGTTAGTGCTACCTTTAAAAATCTGGTGCTTATAACTGTTCTAACAAACACCTGATTTTTGTGTTATAGGTTGTACAGATAACTCTTCTAATGGATAACCGTTTTGAAACTAAATGTCTTATTTTTAAATCTGTGTGCCCCAATCAAGTTTTCTACATAACATGGGAATATAGACAGTGGCAGCTTTCTCCAACCCTGTGCCTTTCATGTGTGTTGTGGCTACAGTACTAAGAATTCACAGCCAACAGAATGAATGTTCTTCTGAGTAATAATTGACAATTGGGGTAGAGGCTCCTAATGGTGCCTGCAGGCATTTAAGTGTCAGAGGTCATCTTTTTGGGATCTGCCATGCTCTCTCTTCTACTTGCATTGACTTAGATCACAGCTTTTCAAACTCTGTGTCGTGACACTTTAGTGTGTCGCAACGCACAGTTTGGTGTGTCGCCACACAACCCAGAAGTGGTGGTGGGGGTGTGTATGGTGGCGGCGGCAGCGGCGCACCATCAGCACTTCCGCGTTTTAGCGGAGGCCGCCGCCGCCGCCGTGCACGCCCCTGCGCTGCTGCTGCCGTTGGTGTGTCGCCAACAGCGGCAGATTGGAAGGCACTGACTTAGATATTTGAGATTCTTATAACGAAGAAAGATAGTTTGGAAGCTGGTGCCTAAAGAACCTCAACTCCAGCCACAAGAAGACCAGGAGCTCATGAAAAGCTGCTGCTGGGGAGCTAGGTGGCCAGTACATCAGCAGCAGCCCCAGCTTGTCAGAAGGTGACAATTCCATGCGCAGGCACTTTCATCCAGTCACGTGCAGTGCCCCCACCACCACCATGCAGGTCTCATGAACAATCACAGTAACCTGTCCTCTCCAGTCTTAGCATTAAAGCTGCAGCAGGTCTTGAAACTCATCCAGGCAGATTTCCAACATGGCTACATGCCCATCACTGCCCAGCCAGGTCTCAGGCTGCACATTATTATTCTAGGCCCAACCCCTTGGCTGGAGCTTTCCAAGATTGTGCCACTAAAACTGGGCTGCAAACTACCAGGTCAGAATGGTGCTTTTTGTCAAAATAATAAAACACACACAGCGCATCTTTTTTTATCTTATCCCTCTCTGCACAAAAAAGGTGGCTCTTTAAAAGATGCAACTTATGGCTACAAAAATATTGCTAAAGCCTGTGACAGTGTCCTGAAGAAGATGGTGTAGTGATTAAGGCACCAGATTAGAAACTGGGAGACCATGAGTTCTAGTCCTGCCTTAGATGTGAAGCCATCTGGGTGACCTTGGGCCAGTCCCCCTCTCAGCCGTAGGAAGGAGGCAATGGCAAACCATTTCCGAAAATGTTGCCAAGAAAACTTCAGGGCCTAGTCCCTGCAGTCTCCAGGAGTCAACACTGACTCGAAGGGACTATCTGTGTTTGTAATCAAGAAATGTAATCACAACATCATAAGCTACGGATAGTCCTCGCTTAACAACCATTTGTTTAGTGATGGTTCAGACTTACAACGGTGCTGAAAAAAAACAACTTACGACCAGTCCTCACACAACCGTCACAGCATCCCCACAGTCACGTGATCGCGATTTGGGTGCTTGGCAACCGGTTCGCATTTATGACCGTCACAGCGTCCTGTGGTCATGTGATCACCATTTTCGACCTTCTCGGCCGGCTTCTGGCAAGCAAAATCAATGGAGAACCGTGTGATTCACTTAATGACCACACGGTTCGCTTAACAACCGCTGCAAAAGTCGTAAAATCAGGTCAGATTTGCTTAATGACCACTTTGCTTAGCAACTGAAATTCTGGTCCCAATTCTGGTCGTTAAGCGAGGACTACCTGTATTTCCTTGAGACAAGGTCTCACTGAAATCAGTGAGGCTTAATTTTGAGAAAAGTTATTAGAATTAAGTATAGACTTGCTGTGATATAAATAGTTCATCTTTCCAGCCACAAATATTTCTGTTTAAAAAGAAAGGAATAGTTTGCTCTAAAAATGATCAGCTTGTGTTAAAAGTATTGGAATGACAAACTTCCTTTTTGGAATTTGGACTATGAATTAACTTTGGTATCTAATTCAAAAAATATTTTCCATTACATCTATTATTGAAGGCTAAGAACTTCAACCGTGTTTCCCACTACCTTGAATGAGGGGAGGGGTACTGGGGGTGGGAGTAGGAATGTCCATGATTTTATGAGTTTGAAAAAAACAGGTTGTTTAGTGGCATTTAGCTCTTCATTTAAGGCAGATTCCATTCCTGAAAGTTTAGATATTTAAAACTTTAGACAGAAGAATATTGAGTCAGGATATTTTTAAATGTTCTATTTGGGATCAAATTACTGATAAAAGCTACATTTTATTCCAAGAATAGAGTGTACAGATTCCAGAGCAAGTTCTTCTTTTGGATTGTTGTTCTATTTGCTTGAGAAATTTGGAAAATTCATTAGAGATGAACAGCTAAATGCCTTACTAAGTAAAGTTCTAAAGCCCTTTTGATATCACCATCAAGCAGTATTTAAATTTCTGTTACTTCCAGAACCTTTAAAGCAGGCATCTGCATTTAATTATCAACAATCATACTATTCACTTGATCACCAACCAAGCAGGTAATAAGATTACTCAGACCTGTTCTATTATGTAGAAGATGGTATGTTTTCATTGTAATTTTTTCTTTATGATTATATTTTATTTTTGCTTTCTTATAGTATTGTTTTATATTCTGTCTTGAGTTTTACATATGTACAGATAGGTGAGGTTTATATTCAGGTATGAATAAATAAAGGTAATATTACAATATTCGTTGTGCAAATAAAGCATGAACAAATGAAAGCAATAGCTACCATGTTGCCTCCTCCCTCAGAAGGATCTTCATTTGAGAAACACTTTCAGAGACTAGTTCCACAAAAGTCAAGTGACCTCTTCTAGACACAAAAAACCCACTTTAAACAAACTGACTATATTTTGAAAGAAAATCCATATATTCAATGCCATGTCCTGGTGTGGAATCCTGCATGCACTGAACCTGAGATGCATATCCAGAGACATTTAAATGTTTTTTTAATATTTGAGAATTCTGTGTGAAAATCTCTTCTGTGTCTTGCTGTTTGAATTATCCCTAGGCCAGTGCTTTCCAAACTGCCACCGTTGGCGACACACCAACGGCGGCGGGGGTGGGGGCCTGCATGGCGGTGGCGCGCTGCGGCAGCGGCCTCCGCTAAAACGCCAAAGCACTGATGGCACGCCGCTGCCGTCATTGCTGCCACCGCCGCCGTGCACGCCCCCACCGCTGATTCCGGGTTGTGTTGCGACACACCAAACTGTGTTGCGACACACTAAAGTGTCGCGACACACAGTTTGGAAAGCTATGCCCTAGGCAAATAGAGGTTTGGATCTCAGGATTTTCTTCTATGAGGTGGATGGCATTCCAGTTTGCACAAAGTCATCTCCGTGGCTGCATGCCACCTGCAGATCAGTAGCAGCTTGCCTCTGAACAGGAGGAGAAGGCTCCTGTTAGCATCATGTGCTGTTTGTGGGCTTCCTGGAGACATATTTTTGGTCACTGGAAAATAAGGTGCTCTACAGTGACTTTGGTCTAATCCAGCAGGACTTTTCTTGTAGTTTGCTGTTCTTCTGCCACTTCCAAAAACCTCTTCTACTGCCATTTCCAATATCCAATAATTCAGTGGTTATGTTTTGTGGTATGCTAGGAGGCTGTAGTGGAGAGGAGAGGACAAGAAAACTCATAGAATGGGTGTTCTGTTCTTAGGATCCAAGCCATTGGAAATGTCTGGTGAGATACTGTAATATTAGTAGTGTGATCCCTGCTATTCTAACTTTAGCCAGAGACTTGGTGGTTGTATTTCCCCTTCTTAAAAACAGACTGGGTATCTCTTTGGGGGGATGTGCTCTGCTAAGGCCTTACTGTTCTCTAAAGTTTCTTATGCCAGTGGATAGGGGTTTTGTAGTGCTGTCTGAGGTAATGGGCCTTTAATAGGACTAGGCAACAGGGTTGGGCCTGTTTAGAACTTGGATGGGAGACCACCAGGAAATCCCACAACTGTAGACTGGACTGAGAAGTAGAAAAGATGTGATGATTATATGGGCATATCAATGAAGTCACCAAGAATCAAGCTCAACTCAAAGGAAACTTTCTATTTTCAGTCTACTCAATAACTCAAGTTGTCTAGATAAAGTATGAGCTTATCAAAACTAATGAATCATGGCTTCAATTTATTGATGTCTGTAAATATACGTCTTGTATGCCTTTGTTTCTTTTTTCAGCTTTTTCCTTTTATAATTATTTTTCTTTAATTTATTTTTTAAAAAATAAGAAAACCAGTGAAACAATAAATGCAATGAAATGCAATTCATAAGTAGCACACAAAAGTTATAAATCATAAAGTGTATTATCCCTGTGTAGAAGGAGTATTTATAAAATCAAAGTAATTAATTGCCTTTTGCGTTAGTGAATAATTCTGTTCTGAAGGTGCAAGGGCAGCTGCAGATTTTGATAGAGCCTTCATATATAAGATGGATGGATGGATGGATGGATGGATGGATGGATGGATGGATGGATGGATGGATGGATGGATGGATGGATGGATAGATAGATAGATAGATAGATAGATAGATAGATAGATAGATATCTTATGAGGCCATTAGCTTCCATCTCTGTGTAAAATAGTCTATTCTGTTTTCTCTCAGAGGAAAGAAAACTGGATTATTTACTAGGGCTGTGCAGGGCTTCAAATTCAGACTCCAAAAGGTGCTTTGGAGAGGGTGGGAACATAAGCAAAGTACTGTATTGTAGCAACATAAGGCAAGTGTGCCTGTTCATTGGCAGCTGCGCTCTGCAGCCACTAGGTAATCCTGGGGAAAGGTGCAGAGTGGTGCTACAGTCAGCCTCCAAAGCACATTGTGGAGACTCAACACAGAATGCTGTGCAGCAGGTAACATTCTTGAAATCATAATCTGTAGTCTTACTACGTTCCTCACATCTTTAATGCAACCAACTTACGGATTTCTAGTGGTACAAAGAATTGAGGGCAAAAGAACTTCCTGTGTGTCTTCTGAAAGCATGAAACTCTTCAAATCTCCTTTTAAGGGGCGTGGCTAGACAATAGAAAGTTTCCAGTGCACAAGCACATAAACAACCCGTATGAGTTAAAACAAGTTGCTTAAAATCAGTAAAGGAACCCCTATGAGAGTAAATTTACATTACAGTTAACCTACATATTTTGATGATTGGAGATGGGTGAAGCAGACGTTTTTAAAACAAAATGTTCTGGGTTTTGGATCATGAAAATCAAATTCTTGCATCATGAGTTAGTGATTGATATAAATATGTGCTTTCAAAGAAGTGTGAGTTATATGTTCAGGTTATGAGTCAGTTCAATGATGTATTATTTCTAGAAATCCTATTTAAGGATCCAGGAGAAGGATTTCTAGTAGGGTTATGTGATCTAAAATAGTTGGTTGCAAATGTACTTTGGATTAAGTATATGCTGCCAAAATAAGATGTGACTTTTTAAGCACTAAGATATGCAGCAGAATACTTGTGCTTTTATTTTTAGCAAATGATGAGTACACTAATTTTATATATAGCAGTAAACTCAGCTTTAAATCTGCAAGGATAGACATGTTCCTTCCTGACTGCCAGCATTAAAACCATCTTTCCCAGTCCAGGATGGTTGAAAGTACGTGAAGGTGCTATTTTCACAGGTTTTTAATGAACCACTGCAATGTTCTGAATTACAATTCTAAACAATTCTCTCTCAGTTCCTCACTTTCTTTAAAGGAAAGTGATAGGACAGGGAAGCATTTGTAGGAAATAGTTATAGAAGAAGTATTTGCAGGGGAATCTTATCCTTATCTTCTAAGAACTGCTACTGCCACATCACATGGTAGAGTGATAGTAAATACAGTTGGCAGAATTTCCCTTCTCTGTAAGGATACAGAGTGTGATAGAGTTTCTAGATCAGGGGTAGGGAATCTAAAACTTTTGGCCATCTGTAGCCTTTAGGCCCTTATTTATCAGATTGTGCCACCACTTATCCCTCTGATAAGCACTTGAATATTATTATTATTATTATTATTATTATTATTATTATTATTATTTATTTGTTTGTTTATTTATTTATTTATTTATTTATTTATTTATTTATTTTATATGACCGCCCATCTCCCCCAACGGGGAACTCTGGGTAGTTTACAATAAAATAGATTAAAATCAAATAAAATATAAAACACCAGTTTATACAATCAATATAATAAATAGTTATAAAATCCAGATGGCAGATAGCATTGATTAAAGGAAGGACATTATAGAATTAAGAGATTAACCACCCCCATGAGGAACTATCATTTCCTCCTTCCCATGCCAGGCGGCAGAACCAGGTCTTCAGTTTGTAGCTTGAATCATATCAACTGGATTTCTATTTTCTCAGTGGAAACGTTTCGCTCCTTATTCAAGAAGCTTCTTCAGTCTGAGCAAAGTTAGCAAGGGAATCCTTAAATATGTTTCTAGGGTGGCTGTGTGACCTTCCACCTGGGGCTAGGTCATGGTTATTTGAGATGTTTATTTCTAAGTCCCTTTATCATCCAGAGGAGGATCGTTAAGATTACCATGCTGCTGTTGAGCTTGTGAAATGGTCTTAATCTTACTAGGCACAGAAGACAAAGCAGGAAGGAAAATAGGGGAAAGATTGTGCCTGAGGCCCCCACCTCTATTCAAGGAAGGATTTTCCAAGTTGGCATGAATGGACTCCTTGACCCCTCTCTCAAACCACCTATCTTCTCTGTCTAAAATGTGAACATTAATGTCCTCAAATGAGTGTCCTTTTTCCTTTAGATGAAGATAAACTGCTGACTCTGGTCCTGTGGTGTTACTTCTCCTGTGTTGGGCCATCCTCCTGTACAAAGGTTGTTTGGTTTCTCCAATGTAGAGTTCAGAGCACTCCTCACTGCACTGGATTGCATACACTACATTGCTTTTCTTGTGTTTTGGAGTTTGATCTTTGGGGTGTACAAGCTTCTGTCTCAGTGTGTTGGTGGGTTTGAAATATACAGGTATGTGGTGTTTGCCAAATATCCGTTTTATCTTTTCAGACACGCCAGCCATGTAGGGAATGACCAGGTTCTTCCGTTTACTCTGAGTCTCAGCCCTATCTGTCACTGTTTTAGGTCTGGTAGACTTAGATTCAGGTCTTCAGTTCTTTCCTAAAGGTTGGGAGGGAGGGGATCTGTCTCAACTCTGGGGGCAAGGTGTTCCATAATGTAGGTGCCACCACAGAGAAGGCCCGTCTCCTAGACCCCATCAGAGACCCCCGTCTCTCTGATTGATGGGGCTCGTAGCAGGCCCTCTCTGAATGATCGGGTGGGGTGGATCGATAATATGGGGATAAGATGGTCCCTCAGGTATTCTGGCCCCATGCCATGTAGGGCTTTAAAGGTAATAACCAACACGTTGAATTGTACCCGGAAGCAAACTGGCACCCAATGCAGCTCGCAGAGCAAAGGTGTTATATGTACAGATCTTGGTGCACCCAAAATTGCTCGCGCGGCCGCATTCTGCACCAGCTGTAGCTTCCGGATAGTCTTCAAGGGTAGCCCCATGTAGAGCGCATTGCAATAATCTACATGGGAGATGACGAGAGCATGAGTGACTGTTCGGAGGGCGTCGCGATCCAGGAATGGGCGTAAGTGGTGCACCAGCCGAAGCTGTGCAAAAGCCCTCCTAGCCACGACTGCCACCTGCTCTTCGAGCAGGAGTCGTGAGTCTAGAAGGACCCCCAAGTTCCGCACCGGTTCCGAATGGGGCAGTGCTACCCCATCAAGAACCAAAGATGATAATTTCCCAGAAGATGCTAAGCCATCAATCCACAGCCACTCGATCTTGCCAGGGTTCAACTGAAGCCTGTTGTTCCCCATCCAGGCCCTCACAGCCCCCAGGCGCATGCATATCTATCTATCTATCTATCTATCTATCTATCTATCTATCTATCTATCTATCTACCTACTTATAAAGGGTATTTGTGAATTTAGATGAAATGGGAAAACAGGAATTTTTGAAAGCTTTGAAGTAAGCCAGGATCCTGGTTTGTTTCAAGTACTACCTATAGTTTCCTTTGTCACCAGCGTTGTGATTTAGAATTGACTCATGCAAAGGGAGAGGCAATTCAAAATGTGGCATCATTTTGTCCATTGGAGGGATAGTCTGATAAAGCACAATGAAATACAACAGAGAAAAATTACACATTGGCATATTTATATCAGTATAGATAGAAAGTTTGTCAGTGAGCTAACCATTTGTGTTCGTGTGTCCATGTGCGTGACATGTTCTCTATCTACTGCTTGTTAACTGTATTTTTGTACTGCAGCTTAAGCACTGAAAAATGAGAGGAACTTTAAACATTTAGGAGAGTATAATACAGGGTAGATGGGTTCTGCTCACATCAGTGGCTCGTATCTAACTAGATCTGAGAAATTAGGAAAGAATATATGAAGTCTTGTTAATGAATAGGGGGTGTGATGGCTCAGCGGTTAAGATGCCAGGCTTGTTGATTGGAAAGTCGCAAGTTAGGCAGTTCGAGACCCTAGTCCCGCATGATGGAGTGAGCTCCTGCACTCGCCCCACCTCTTGCCAACCTAGCAATTCGAAAGCATGCAAATGCAAGTAGATGAATAGGTACCACTTTGGTGGGAAGGTAACAGTGTTCCGTGTGCGTCATGCCGGCCACATGACCACGGAAGCATCTTCGGACAACGCTGGCTCTTCGGCTAACAAACGGAGATGAGCACCGACCCCTAGAGTCGGACACGACTGTGTGGGGGAACCTTTACCTTTTTTTTACCTTTTGTTAATGTATGAAAGAAACAATCAAATCTGCTCTTCCTTTTCAAATGTTGTATAACTATATAACCAAAGTGTTTACTGTATAACATTCTTTCTATATATATATTTATGTTTAAAAATTACAGTAATGAAAGGTCACCAATTATGAAACAGCATTTCTTCTAAGCTAAAATAAATATTGGGTACAAATCGATGAGCTGAAATTCTGTTCTTTCCTGATGCCCTGCTATTATGGAAATGGGAATATGCTTCAATTGATTTTGAAAACCACGATGCCAGATTTAAAAATTAAGTACAACTAATGGTGTTTCCAGAAAAAGAAGGAACATGGATTAATTTCTCGGAAAACATTGTTTTCTGATGGAGAGTTTGTGATACAGAACAGAGATGGACTACAAGTCATGTACAGTCTTCCCAAGCCACTTTGGTGTTGCTTCTAGAGCCGTTACCATTCTTGCTGAATTTTGGGGGCATCACTGAAAACATTCCATTGGTTGGGCAGGGAGGACCTGTCCTTGGCCAGACTTGTCCTGTGCACCCAAAGGCCAAGAAAGGTGTTTTGGAGGCAAGTGTGAGCAGCCTCTCTTTGACAGGTTGCAGCTGTGAGTAGAATTGTGCTTGTGCAAGGGCTTCCCACATTGGAGGAGGAAGCCTTTTTGATTCTTGCTCCTTGCTGCTGCTTCCATTATGCTCCATCCATCTGCACCTTCTCGCCATTGCCAGCAGGTGTTTACCCCCACCCCCACCCCATATTCTTCCGTCTGCTCAACCACATAACTCCCTTGTCACACTTTTCCATTTGTTATTTGTTTACCTCAGTTCCTTGCTAGGGTCAGGGAAGAACAGGGTCTTGCCTGCTTTGCTTTCTCTCACCTATCTTTACTCTCTCTTTTTTTTTAAAGTTCCAGGCATTGTGGCAGAGTGAAGCAGATATAAATAAACATTTCCCCCCTTTCTTCTGAAAGGAAAAGGGAAGCACCCCATGCACAGGCTGCATGAGAAGAGAGGGTGGCTGAGCCTGATGAGAGAGAAAGCTCTTTGGAATTTGAGTTCAATGACTGCCAGGATATGCCGCTTGCCTCATAATCTTGATTCCGACTGACTCTTCTGCCAGAATCATAGAAGACTCAGTATGGTTGCTTGCAGATTCATGTTAAATGGATTTGGATTTGGCACCCCACATCACGTCTATCATTTCAGTTGCTGATATCGTGGTTTTCCATTACAGGACTCCAGAGATCTACCAGCAGATTGTTGTTGGTGTGTTTTGCCATTTTGTTTTGGAAAAGAGCAAGATAGTATGTTTGTATAGGAAAAGTTGAGGATTAACTCTTGCTTGCATATTTCTTAATTTATTTAAAATTTTTCCCAGATACGCTATTTGAATAGAAGCTTGGAAAAAAGAACAAGAGATGCTATGGACTGCATGTTTTAGAACTTTCAGTGCAATGACTTGGAACTGACAAATCAGACTTTTTTTCTTTTTAGAAATCTGTGGTAGATTTTGTTTATATCCCTAAGGAGAAAATTCTGAATCTTGGCTTGGTAATTAAACAATTCTAACTTGTTCTAGTCTTGATGAACATAACCACTTTAGGCATAAATTATCTCACATATTTTACTGGAGAGTGAATACAGATCTACAGGACCACCCTTACTGAATAAGATGCGGCTTCTTGAAAAATGCAGTAAATGGGAGAAAAACGTTTTATATTTCAAAATGAAAGAAATATAATTCTCCATAAACCTACAATTCTTCTCAATCTATTTTGTAAGGGTAAGTAATAGACCTCAAATTTAGGGTAATTGGGACAATTCTTTTGAAATTAGTTCTCTACTTTTTTTTTTACAACAAATTGTTTCAAGTATTAAAAGCAGTTAAAGAATCTGTCTTTAACCTAGACAGCATATTAAAAAGCAGAGACATCACCTTGCCGACAAAGGTCCGTATAGTTAAAGCTATGGTTTTTCCAGTAGTAATGTATGGCTGTAAGAGTTGGACCATAAGGAAGGCTGAACGCCGAAGAATTGATGCTTTCGAACTGTGGTGCTGGAGAAGACTCTTAAGAGTCCCTTGGACTGCAAGGAGGTCAAATCAGTCAATCCTAAAGGAAATCAACCCTGACTGATCATTGGAAGGACAGATACTGAAGCTGAAGCTCAAATACTTTGGCCACCTAATGCGAAGAGAGGACTCACTGGAAAAAACCCTGATGCTGGGAAAGACTGAAGGCAAAAGGAGAAGGGGACAGCAGAGGATGAGATGGTTAGATAGCATCACCGATGTAACGAACATGAATTTGAGTAAACTCCGGGAGACAGTGGAGGACAGGAAGGCCTGGCGTGCTATGGTCCATGAGGTCACGAAGAGTCGGACACGACTAAACGACTGAACAACAACAAAAAAGAATCTGTCAATAGTTATTTGCTTCTTGGAACAAATTACCTTAGATAATTAAGTCTTTGTGACTACTTCAGCATAGACAGAAGATAAGTCATATGCTTCTTGACTGTGAAAAGAAGAAAGACAGCAGATGGACTGTGGGATGTGAGAAATAAAGACACTTTTAAAATCTCAGTTATTTCTATTCACGTATATAGTTACATCAGAATTATCATTGGTATTTTTTTTAGTTAATAAGTTTGTCGGTTATCCAGTATCTCTCTCACATATTAAAAAATATTATTCTTTGGTTTTATCACAAGCCTAATTTCAGTGTACATAGGATAGTAAAATGGACCAAAACCAATCCATGCACATGGTGCCTGAATAAGTTTGCACACATCTGCTTCCCTGTATCACTTTTTGTTTGAAAGTCTGCATGCTTCAGAAATCCCAGTTTTTTACTTAGTGGTAGTGGGAAGGATCTCAGAAGCAAAAATTGATACATTTCTTAAAATGTTTCATATCCTATGTAATTGGTTTGTAGAAAGAAAATTCTAAATGGAAAATGATTGCTTGCTTACTGCTGTGAAGATAACGATGTCCTGATTAGCAATTTGAGGTCCATCATAGTTTTGAACCAATTTCCTTCAGCCCCATCCAGCATAGTTCTTGGTAAGAGATTGATGGAAGTAATTGTTGAACATAGGTTGAGTTATTCCAGTTGCCTACAGGACTAGGAGTATGTTGAAATTCTACTTTTATCTAAATTCTGCAACAGGTGCATCAAAAGTTGGATTTTTGCCAACCAGCTATGGATTACTTTGAATTAAGCATTCTTGCAATATGATTTGAATATTTTCTAATTTATTCATTTCTGAACTGAGATTGGCTCCATCCCTGCTTACCTTCTGGAAAGCCCTCAAAATGTGGTTTTTCCATCAACTCGGGGGGTCCCATGGGGAGTTGGCAAGGTGGTTGTGTGATGTTGAGTGACGGTTGTTCTCATTATTTTTAGGTTTTATGTTTTCTGTTTTTCTATTTTATTTATGTTTGAGTGTTTTATAGTTTTTATGGTTTTTATGTATTGTACGCTGCCCTGAGTCACGTTTTGTGTGGTGGGCAGCTATATAAATTTGCTAAATAAATAGACATTGGACCAACATTTAAATATCATAAATACATTAATGATTTGTAGTGACCATTGTAAGATAACATCTTCTAATGTGAAATAAACTCCAGTTTTAGGCTGTAGCTCCCAACAAGTTCATACAATAGCTTAATTTTCTTGTTTATTTGTTCAGTCGCTTCCGACTCTTCATAACTTCATGGACCAGCCCACGCCAGAGCTTCCTGTCAGCCATCGCCACCCCCAGCTCCCCCACGGTCAAGTCCGTCACCTCCAGAATATCATCCATCCATCTTGCCCTTGGTCGGCCCCTCTTCCTTTTGCCTTCCACTTTCCCTAGCATCAGCTTCTTCTCCAGGGTATCCTGTCTTCTCATTATGTGGCCAAAGTACTTCAGTTTTGCCTTTAATATCATTCCCTCAAGTGAGCAGTCTGGCTTTATTTCCTGGAGTATGGACTGGTTTAATCTTCTTGCAGTCCAAGGCACTCTCAGAATTTTCCTCCAGCACCCCAGTTCAAAAGCATCTATCTTCCTTCGCTCAGCCTTCCTTATGGTCCAGCTGTCGCAGCCATAGGTTACTACGGGGAATACCATTGCTTTAACTATGCGGACCTTTGTTGTCAGTGTGATGTCTCTGCTCTTAACTATTTTATCAAGATTTGTCATTGCTCTCCTCCCAAGAAGTAGACGTCTTCTGATTTCCTGGCTGCAGTCAGCGTCTGCAGTAATCTTTGCGCCTAGAAATACAAAGTCTGTCACTCCCTCTATTTGCCAGTTATCAATCAAGCTGGTTGCCATAATCTTGGTTTTTTTTGAGGTTTAACTGCAACCCAGCTTTTGCACTTTCTTCTTTCACACTCATCATAAGGCTCCTCAGCTCCTCCTCGCTTTCAGCCATCAAAGTGGTATCATCTGCATATCTGAGATTGTTAATGTTTCTTCCAGCGATTTTAACTCCAGCCTTGGATTCATCAAGCCCAGCATGTCGCATGATGTGTTCTGCGTACAGGTTGAATAGGTAGGGTGAGAGTATACAACCCTGCCGTACTCCTTTCCCAATCTTAAACCAGTCCATTGTTCCATGGTCTGTTCTTACTGTTGCTACTTGATCATTATGTGTACGTACACACACACACACACACAATATCTTAATACTTTTTATATATTACAAGTATGGAAGATACTTACAAATATACTTACAAATATGCTACATACTAGGGGGGTGTTTGGGTTGGTGTATATGTCTCAGTATAACATAAGGTTAATTAGGCTACATTCAAAATTACAGATGGCCCTGAATGTATTAACACAGCAAGTAAAATAACCAGCTTAGCTCTGATCATTTTTTACACGTGCAATTGAAATGCTTGTCACTCTTTTTATCATAGACTTTCAGTCAATTTATTGCTAGTTTAACCATCTCCAAAATTTACATTGAGTCAGGGAGAAGGCTGGGTGCAGGCATCTGTTCCTAGTGTAGCTTTCTAATGACCTGAGGGATTTTTCTGGAAACACTATAATATTTAGGGTTGGCCATCCCTTGGGGCTGTTAAATTGCAGAAAATATTTTGCACTGTTGTCTAAGCCTAGTAAGGTTTGTATTGTCAAAGGCTTTCACGGCCGGAGTTCGATGGCTGTTGTGGGTCTTCCGGGCTGTGTGGCCGTGTTCTGGAAATTGTGGTTCCTAACGTTTCGCCAGCATCTGTGGCCAGCATCTTCAGAGGGCAGGAGCACAGACAGAAGCGAAATCTCTGTGCCCAGGTAGAGGCCTAGTAAGGTTTCTCTCCCAAACACGGGATTCCAGCAGCATAAACAAACAGAACAGTCTAGTTCAGACATTGTGGGGACATAAAAAGACACCTTGGCTGAGAGGTCTAAGGACATTCTTGTACATATAATTGTGCTGACCCTTTGGATGTGTTTTGTTAGATAAAGCTATTTTTAGTTTTGGCTGACTTCAAACTATTGCAAAAAGGGATGAGAGGAAGTCAACAGTGAAATCACTTTAATAGCATATTTCCTACGTGAAGTGTTTTCTATCTATGAGGCCTAGACAGAGGATACGTCATTTCCTGGATTAGTTATCTTCAGTATCGATGGCCTGTTGTAGTATATACTCTCTTGACCCCCAATCATTCAACAGGGGTTCAGAACTGTAGTACAGGAGGAGGCCATAACCCTAAAATCATTGCTTGCTAATCTCAGTGTAAATTTGGGAGTTTTGGCAGTAATTTTAAATACATTATAACATGCCTGCACAACATACAGCTTGCAGGTTGCATGCAGCCCGCCAAACAGCCTTACATGGCTCACCAGCATCTTTTGAAAACTCAACAATCCATTGCTGCCAGATATCACTAGTTTTTCACAGCTACGTCTCCCCAAAAGACACACGGCCAAGAACTGCAAGCGCTTCCAGGTCTTACCAAAACTGCCAGCTCCATCACTGTGGCCACACTGCTAGCTGCTGAATGGCTGATTGGCATGCCAGCTATTCCTTTGTAGTCTGCAGTTATTTTTAAGTTATCAGCGTGGCCCTTTCCCCACTATGAGTTGCACAGGCCTGTATTATAATGTGGGACTAAATGTCATGTAAACATGTGAAAAAGTTGTATATAACTATGGGTAGGAGTACATACTGGCAATCTTAGGTTTAAATTTACCTTGTTAGTCATACATTCTCTACTGATAATAGAATGTGGGGGAAAAAAGTAGCAGTAAACAATGAGCAAATTTTGTGTAATTTTTATTGTTAAGATATATACACGAAGTTACAGGTAGTCCTCATTTAGCAACTGCCTCGTTTAGCAACCTTTCGCAGTTACGACGGTGATGAAAAGGTAACTTTACAACCTATGCTTAAAAGGTGCATCATTTTTCAAAACAGGTATTGTTTGAAACAAAAATATCATTCTAGGTAATACATTCATTTTTACCATAGAAATTCTTCCAAACAATGATAGTTGTAGCTTTTCCCATCTTTATAAATTTTTCTTAATTTCGTTCCGTACCTTAATGTAATTATTTTGAAATAACATACAATTCATATTAGTCATAATACCCAGATATTTTACTTTTTCCTCAATCTGAAGACCAGTTTTTGTAATAATTCTTTTTGATCTTCCATCCTCATATTTTTTGTTAACATCTTCATTTTCTCCTTACTAATTTTAAATCCAGCTAATGCACCAAATTCCTTTAACTTTTCCATTAATATATGTATTCCTTCCAAAGGATTTTCTACTATTAAAATGAAATCATCCACAAATGCCCTTAATATATACAGGTATTCCTTGCTTAATGACCCTAATTGGGACCAGCAATCACTGCTAAGTGAAACAGTCACTAAGTAGGAGATCATGTGACTGCAACTTCGCTTTCCAGCTAAAAAGAGAGAAGACTAATCAGTTTCACACCTTCAGCTTGCCTCCTAACCACTCCCCCCCCTTTGGAATGCTCAAGCGCCTGCTTACTATCTTGTACACATCAAAAGCAATGCGATCATGCCACAGCCCGGCGCTGGGAGCTGTGGGCATGCTACGCAAACAGCTTACAGTACTCTCTTAGAACCTCTTTCTCTCCAAACTCTCTTCTCTTCGAGGGGGGTAGGAGAAAAAAAACAAGCAATTTCTGTAGGCAATTTCTCCTTTGCCTGACCCTTTCCTGCTGCTGGTGCGATCGCATTGCTTTCGATGTGTAGAAGAGCAAACAGCTTACTCTCTTGAAATCTCTTCATCTCCAGTCTCTCTGCTCTGCGAGAGGGGGGTTGAAGGGGTTTGGTGGGCCTCTTTTTGCTGTATAATGCACCCCTTAAGCAATGGCAAAAAGATATATCCAGATTTATATGGCAGGGGAAGAAGCCAAGGGTTAAATATAACATTCTTCAAGAAGCAAAAGAAAGAGGAGGATTACCTGATTTTAAATTGCAATTTGCAGCCTGCCCTTTTGCTGAGAAACAAAAGAATGTTAGAATTAGAAGAACACAACTTGAGGTTTGGTTGGCATGGGTTTTTATGGTACGATAAAGTTCAAGTTAATGTAGATTTTAAAAATCATTATGTGAGAAGTGCCATACTAAGAATATGGAACAAATACAGACCCAGGTTATGCCTGAAAATACCTTTATTAGTCTTAGTGCAGGAAGCATTTTATAGAAAAGAAACATATCAAGATTTAATAATATAGGAAGATGGAGAACTTAAGATGATGTCAAGAGAACAATTGACTGCAGAGGGATATAGTTTTCAATGGTTTTCACATGCACAATTAAGAGAAAGATTTAATATAAATGAAAAGGTAACGAATCAAACAACGTAAGAGAGAATTTGAAAATGAATTATGTACAAATGAACATGTGATTGCAAAAATACATAAACTTCTGTTAAGATTTGAAACGGAAGAGGAACAAGTTAAGGACTGTATGATAAATGGGCATGAACTTTGGTTATGATATACAGATGGATATATGGGAAACAATGTGGGTAAACAGGATGAAATTCACATTGTGTTATAATTTAAGAGAGAACTTTTATAAAATGATATATCGTTGGTATATGACACCAGAGAAATTATCAAGGATGTATAAAGGTACTTCAAATGTTGGAAATGTGAAAAACATGAAGGGACATTTTACCATGCATGGTGGACTTGTGAAAAAGCCAGAAAATTCTGGATACACATACAATGATACAAAGAATTTTAAAGATTAATATTGAGAAAAAGGCAGAAGTTTTTTTATTGGGACTTATGGATAGCCGATTAGAAAAGACTCATGGAAGACTGATTTTACATATGGTAACTGCAGCAAGATTATTATATGCACAATAATGGAGGAATACCAAAATGCCCACAATGGAGGAATGGATTGTAAAGATGTCAGAATTGTCAGAAATGGCAAAACTGACCTGTCTGGTCAGGGACAAAACAGTAAGTACTTCTTTAAAAGACTGGAAACCTTTTATGGGCTTTTTGCTGAAATTAGAAAAAAGTGAAGTGATTTGATGATTGAAAAAGGATTAAATAAAGGGCTGAAGGGATTTCTGTAATACCAAAGAGGGAGGAGGGATATATGAGTTTGTTTATACCTGTTGAAACCTGCTTATTTTTTCTGATTCCCTTCCCTTCCCTTCCCTTATTTTTTCTTTAGATTTATCTTTTACTTATGGAAGAATTCTTAATTAAAATTGTGTGTGTGTGTAGTAATTTTACAACCAATCTTTGCATTTACGACCTTTGCAGGTCTGTAAAGCAAAGGAAAGCTGAAGTAAGATCATAAGCACAGTCGTGGTTTCACTTAGCAACTGCTTTGCTTAACAATTGAGTTGCGGATCCCAATTGTGGTCACTAAATGAAAACTACCTGTAGTATGCATTTGAATAGGATTTAAGCAAGAAGTACATGGAAGGAATGAGCATTTCTTTCTCTTAACGATGCTATACAATAGTACCGGAGTGTGATTGTGTGGCCCAGTGAAAGAAAGGAAATCAAACCTGGAAATCAAAGGAAAAATAAACTTAAATTAATAGGGCTGTGCAAAGTACTTGCAGGGTGGCTTTGCAAAGTATGTTGGTGAGCATGCAGCGTCATTCTTTGAAGCAGCGGCATCTTTCAGGTGGCTAGGCATGGCTGCTTCAAGAGTTCTCCTGGGTCATTTCTGTATGCGTGTTCCTATACGGCTGCTTCATTTCGTCCTGGCAGAAAGTGTTGCCTGTGCATCCACATACTGTACATGTGCAAACAACCTGGGAAAGCCTTTGAGGCAGCCACACTGCCTCTGGAAAAGGATGTGTCTGCTCCAGGGAGGAGCAATAGGCAATTTCAGTCAATTTGTATAAAGGCACTTCGCAGAGTGCCTTTTGAACAAGATGAACCACCCAGAACCTTTCGTGATTGACATGCAAAGAAGTGGGCTTTAATCTTGATGACAGTTATAAAATGTCATAGTATTATAATGTACAACTCCAAATGTAATGGTCTCCTATTTCTTTTTAATGATGAAGGTTTCTAAGTATCATTTTGAATGTGCTGAATGTTTTATAATTTATTCCTTTATGTGTTTAAAAGGCTTTTAAACATTTAACTCGCCCACAAAAAAAACCCAACCCCCCAAACAAAACCCAAAACCCCACCCCATACCAAAAAAACAAACAAAAAACAGCTAAATGGTAGATCAAAGTTGGGAAAAGGAAACAATGTTGTCTTTGTCAAGGTATGATGAATGTTATTCCATAGGGTGAGTTTCCTACTGAAAAGCCTTAGTTGTTGCTGCCTGTCAAGCCTCAGACATCTGAGGAATTTGGAACAGAGCCTTAAATGATGAATAGATCATATGATGATAAATACAGGGAAGAAAATGATCTGTAGGTTACCTCAGCCCCAGACGTCAATCCATTTATAGCTTTGAAGACACCATGTATTGTGCTCTGGAAACAAACTGGCAACCAGATCAATCAAATAAGTGCACATATTTTTTCCTAATTACCTTGCTTCATCATTGTTTTGACAACATCCTATTGCTCTATTTGCAGTGGGATAGATCTGATTTTCTTACTGTGAAAAATTTAATTATTTAAATCTAATTTTATTTATTTATTTATTTAATTTTTATCCCGCCTTTATTATTTTTATAAATAACTCAAGGCGGTGAACATACCTAATACTCCTTCCTCCTCCTATTTTCCCCACAACAGCAACCCTGTGAGGTGAGTTGGGCTGAGAGAGAGAGTGACTGGCCCAAGGTCACCCAGCCGGCTTTCATGCCTAAGGCGGGACTAGAACTCTCAGTCTCCTGGTTTGCGATTGGCTCCTTCCTAGGGCTGAGAGACAGGGACTGGCCCAAGGTCACCCAGCCGGCTTTCATGCCTAAGGTGGGACTAGAACTCTCAGTCTCCTGGTTTCTAGCCCGTTGCCTTAACCGCTAGACCGAACTGGCTTAATTAATTATTTAAATCACAATTTATGCACTAGTCAAGAAGTTCCTATAATAATAATTTCTAATAGTGCATTCTTGTTGTTTGTTATAAACTGAATACATATTCTGTAGTACTCCAAGAGAAAGAAAAAGTTCATTTTTGAAAGATAAATAACATAAAAAGCAATTTATTAGATATTTTTTCAGGTTAATTTAATAAAAAATGGAATGATGATCTCAATACTAAACAAACAGATGCATACTTACAAAATTGGCTCCAGTTTAATTACTTGTTATGGATGGTTGGAGAATATTTTTTGCCATCATGTGTTAGAAGAACAACCACCGCTATTTTTAAATGGTATTAATATTGTTGTTTGTTATGTTAGCTTTCTTCATCACAGTAAAAACTAGTTATTTTTACAAAAACAAGTGCATGCATTTTCAATTAACTAACTTAGTTTTAAACTTTTTAAATTAAAGATAGGCAATTTCAGTCAAGACAGCACAAAAAAATTAAAATATTGGGTGGCTGGTCAGCTCAATATTCATCATTTTTTTTCATAGCTGAAAAGCAAAGACAAGCTTTCGTGCTTTTTCGGTTCCCAAACCCTTAATTTTGAATGAGTTCAGTTACAGCAAATAAGAAATACTCTTCCTATACCAGCAGAAGAAGGTACTGCTGTTAAAGGTTGGGCATGATTTCTGCTGCAATTTTCTTTCAAGGTCATCAGAATGTATTCCTTGAGTGGTTTTTCACCCATGGCTCTGAAATTTGAAGAATGTTTCTGAAAACTGCAAGTGATACAAAACACAACAGCCTGATTACTGGCAGGTGTAACCTGCCAAGAGCATGTTACATATGCATTTCAGGCCCTACATTAGTCGCCACTTGGTTTCTGGATACAATTCACAGTGCCGGTTTTCACCTGTAAAGGCAGTAGTAGTAGTATACTTTATTGACTAGTCAATTGACCGTATCAAAGCATGGCATCAGCCACAGTAAGATACAGTACAATGAAATAAAGTAAGATACAATAAAATGAGGTAAAATAAGCTATGGTGAGATGAGATAGATAGACTTATTAAGGCATATATGGCTTGACACCTGGGTACTTGCAGGACCTGCTTCTCCTACCTGAATCAGCCTGTTCATTATGTTCATCCCAGAAGGTTGATTGTTGTACACCACTTCCACAAACTGAGAGGAGCTAAAGCCAGAGGTGCTGCTTTTCTGTTGTAGCCCCAGTCCTGTGGAATAGTTTCCCCTTAGAATTAAAGCTTAACTGGTTAAATTTGCTCCATTTGTTTGTATGCCATTGTCCTGCACCTTTATTGTGACATACACATTACTTACATATTGTGGATATTTTATTGTTGATTGTTACTGTATACTGCCCTGAGTCTGTGATTGATATACGTATATCAGTGGAATAAAAAGATAGATAAAAAATAATAGTTGACATTATTTGAAAGATGATTGTTGATAGGCCCATTCAGAGCTAACCCCTGTTCTTCAGCAGTTAAGGATTGGCCGTGATTCTGACCATTTAATTGAGAATGTTGGCAAGAAGATAAGCTGGAGACAGTGTTTGCTGCATTTGTTTTGTAGTGTCTGTAGTATAATTTGTGTCATTGCCTTATTTGTCTTTTTGTGGTTGTGCTCAGTTCCTCCCAAATTTCAACAGCATCAGAACTAAAATAGTTATTTTTCTGTAATTTGTTAGGCCACTTGAAATAGGCTTTAGGATAGTTACCAGATGTTCAGGGTTGCTCTTTACCCCATACTGGTAACCTTTGTTGTAATAGTTCCATCTATTTCCTCATGATTTTGTTTGCAAATAACCAGCAGAATAGACTGGTTCTTGATATAGCACTCCATGTGGACTTCCTTGTTTTTTTCTAATGATATTAATCAATCTTAGAGACTCACCAAATGGACAGTATGGATAAAAGGGTAACACAAAAGAGTAACTTAGAATGATGCATATATTTTGGAAATATACATGATTTTAAATATTCTATTCCTGCAATGGTTTGTCTAGAGCAGTGCTTTCCAAACTGCTGCCGTTGGTGACGTGGCAGCGGCGGCGCGGGGGCGTGTACGGTGGCGGCGGCCTCGCTAAAACACGGAAGCGCTGATGGCGCGCCGCCGCCGCCGCCGCCATACACACCGCTGTCGCCGCGTGCGCCCCTGTGCCGCCTCTTCGCAACACACTAAACTGTGTGTTGCGACACACTAAAGTGTTGCGACACAGTTTGGAAAGCTATGGTCTAGAGTCAGAGAGATTCACATGCTAGCCATTTGGGCACTCTTTTGTTCAGAGAGAAAATAGCCTCCTCACCAGTTTTCACAGGGGCCGTGAGTAAGGGGCTGAGAAAGTCCTTCTTTGGAACCAGTGAAATAAATTGGATTCTAAACGGAAAACCCAATTGCTGAGATTTCTGTCACCTTATCCTGTTCTCTTTCAATACATTTTATTAACGAAACTCTGGAAGTATCTTGCTCTCTGTGGAGGTGGAATGGCTAAGAACTTGAGATTTTCTTTCAAGTTATGGCTCATTTGTGGGAAAGAACTGCAAGTATTAGAAGAATGCACTGTCCAGAGTATTGTAGGGAACAGCTTTATAAGGTTCCCAAGTATTCATTAAGCATTCTGTCGTGAATGAAAATGTATACTATAATTAATTGATAGTATTTAAGATGCCACAAAAATCTTTGTTTGTTTGTTTTTTGCTGTGAAAGACTAACATGGCTACCCTTCTGAAACCTATGAAACCATGGGATTAGAAGAATATTTCTTACGGTTCATGATGAAGATGACAAATGTCATAACTAAAAATACTTTTATCGATTTGTATTGCTTTTACTAATCTTTTTTTGTAACTTTACATTACGCAAATCTGCTAGATACTTAGAGGAAAAAATGTTGACATTGTAGCGGAAAGCATGATTTCACACCCAGATTTAAAGAACTATGATCAACTTCTTGTTGCCTGAGTAGAGAAATAGCACGTTGCAGTGCTATCATTCATTCAATCAATCAATCAATCAATCAATCAATCAATTAATTTAAATGGCTGCCCATCTCTACAAGTGACTCTGGGTGGCAAAAAAAAATAAAAATAAAGTAAATAATACAAAAATTAAAATACATAGCACCTGAGAATATATCATACACTATAATCACTAATATAACCAAGAAACAGGACCCTGCACACACTTGGGGGCCCAAGCCCGGATACAGAGCCAGGTCTTTAAGAACTTAACAAAAACCCAACATGGGCGAGGTCATCCTGATCTCCAGAGGGAGCATGTTTCCTAATTATAAGCCTGTATTTGTCTTAGAGTAAATCCCATTGAATGTTACGGGAGTTGCTTCTGAGTAGACATGACAATATATCAGATGGTATCCATCAGGTAATGAAATGACATCCATCAGCAGATTTGATTCCCACTTCCCATTCAGCGCCCTTCAAAATCTGCCAGAGAACCAGGTAATACATCAGAGCAATATTGAAAAGGTGCAACAGTGGGGATGATAAGAAAGAAAAGTCCTGTTGTGCAAGCAGAAGTTTATTAATTTTGTTTTTAGATGGACTAAAGTATATATAACATGAAATAGAGTATGTGAAATATAGAATATCATACAATACAATTATGTATATAAGAAGATAAATTCCATTCTGAAAGATCTGTTCATAAAATGGTGTATAAACAGCATGTGCAAATGGGTAGCTTGTGTGTTTGGCATCACATGATGCCATATACAAGAATTCATGGAGTGGGGAAAGATGACGTTTCTAAAATAATCATTTGTTCTTTCTTTTTCCTAGGATGGTTTAAACTCCTTAGTTCTTGATCTGGATTATCCAGCACTGAGGAAGAACAAAAACATAGATAATTTCCTTAACAGATGTAAGTTTTTCTTATGTATAATGTCCCTATGTAGATCCAGAATATTATCTTATTAAGATATATTATATATCACACATTTTTGTTTGACTTATCCACATAAGCTTGCCCCTAATTTCTAAAAGAGGTTATGCTGTCACCATATTATGATAATAGACTGCCAGTAGTAATTTAATATTTACCTCATATTCCAGTGCCCCTAAACTATATATATATAGTTCTAAACAAAAGAGGAGAACCAGTTTGGTGTAGTAGTTAAAGGCATCATGCTAGAAACCAGGAGACTGAATTCTAGTCCTGCCTTAGGCGCAAAGCCAGCTGGGTGACTTTGGACCAGTCACACACACTCAGCCCTGAAAAGCAGGCAGTTGCAAACCACTTCTGAAAGAAAATCTTGCCAAGAAAATCTGAAAGAAAATCTTGCCAGGAGTCAAGACTAGCTTGAGGGGTGGGGGTGGGGGATACCCAAAATAGTATGATTTGACTTTGAGGGTCAATGATAAAAAAGTTGAAATATGACTTTTAAGGTACCTTAAAATTTCTTATAATTAATTTTCATAGTTACAATGTTTCTGATTTTAGTGGGTAAAATTAACAATTAATGTTGTTTTAATTAATCTTTATGGTTTTATTTTGTTTTGCTATTTATGTATATTTATGGTTTCAATGCCTGCTTTTCTTATTTTACAAAGGTAGTACTTTGCACTGTACATTTTAAAAGGATCTGTTTCCTTTGTGCATTGGACTGATAACACATCTTGACATTGCAGTTTAAATGGACGGTGCCATTTGTAATATACCAGTCTTAAATTTCTGTATTGTTAGTGGCTTAATATGTATTATCTTCCATGAATATTTTTAATAGCACAAATATTTTTCTTTAAACCTATTCAGATGAGAGAATTGTAGAAAAAATTCGTGATCTTCAAATGAAAGTGGAAGATTATGATGTTGTTAAAGTGATTGGAAGAGGTGCATTTGGTGAAGTACAGCTGGTAAGAACTTAGAATCAACATAAGACTATTGGGTTTCCAATAATTTTCTTAAGAATAATGTTTTTCTTTATGGTCACACTGCTTCATATTAACCTGCCACAAGATCCTCAGGATAGTGGGTAGTCTCAAAATAGTTTAAATAAAATGAATGAATAACGTAACGTAACGTAAAGTAAAACAAAACATAAGCAAATATGAATAATGTGCACTGGAGCAAAAATTCATATTTAATTTATACTGATAGCGTATGAGCTAATTATGAATTACCAGGGGCTTACTAGAAAGCTTAGTGAAGATTACAGAATAGTGAATGGCCACTTAAAAAACATAGCACATTTCTTGATAATTAGGGAGACAAATTAAAAAAAAAGTATGACTACTATGCAGTGCATAGAATCCATTACAAGATTTAAGGATGGCCAACAACCTTGCTAGATTGGATAAATGTGAGGTGATTAGGCAATTAGTGGCATCTTGCCATGATGACTGCATATTACTTCCAATAATGGAAGCACTGGTTTGTTGATTCCAGTTATGGGGAATTAGAGTATTAATGTGTTTGTGTGTTCCTGTTTTGCTTTTGGGTTCATGTTGGCATTTTGTTGGCCACTATGGAAATAAACTGTTGGACAACAGAGGTCTGTGGTCAAGTTCAGCATGGCTGTTTTTCTATTTTTATGTGGAGGATTGGCAAGTGGGAGTGGTATCATTAGACATAACAAATTTTTGAGGCATTAATATTACAGAGTATATTGCCAAAATTGTTCAGAATGAGGCACATGTGAGCGTGTGCTGTTCTGATTGCTTCTGCTTTTGCTTCTTACTCTGGTTTCCTTTGAGAGGAATTCCTCCTTCAAAAATGGAGCTGTCCAGTCTTTTAGCTGTCGGTGGCTCAGCGGGTAAGACGCCAGGCTTGTCGATCGGAAGGTCGCAAGTTCGGAGGTTCAAATCCCTAGCCCTGCGTGACGGAGTGAGCTCCCGCACTCGCCCCAGCTCTTGCCAACCTAGCAATTCGAAAGCATGCAAATGCAAGTAGATTAATAGGTACCACTTCGGTGGGATGGTAACAGCGTTCTGCGCACGTCATGCCGGCCACATGACCGCGGAAGCGTCTTCGGACAACGCTGGCTCTTCGGCTAACAAACGGAGATGAGCACCGGCCCCTAGAGTCGGACACGACTGCACAAATGTGCAGGGGGAACCTTTACCTTTACCTTACTAGTAGGAGGAAGTAACAGGTGACATTAAAGCAACATACATGAGCTCATTCCTGAGTCACTGGTAATGATTTTTGATCCATCAGTACTCTAATGAATTGACCACTTAATCACATGTCTGAAAGATGCATATGTATTGAAACTACTTTGGGGCTTCAATACATCAAAAAAGGCCAAATTCTGACTATTAAGCATGCAGAATAGTCCTCTGTTCTAAAGATGGTGCCAACACAGTTCTTGGGGTTTGGGGATTATAAATTTTATATACATGGTAGTATAGACTGGTGTGAAACATTTCAGTGGCTCTATAATAAATGGTTTGAAGAATGGGGTTTCTCTAGAACAGAGCTTTCCAAACTTTTCACGTTGGTGACACACACCAACGGCGGCAGTGATGCGGCCTGCGGTGTCCTGGTCTGTCGCGCAAAAAACCCGGAAGCGCTGATGGAACCGAAAGAAGCGGCACCCCTGCCAATCAGTGCGGCGCTGATTGGCAGGGGTGCCGCTTTCGGTTCCCCCATCAGCACTTCCGGGTTTTTGCGCGACACAGCAGGACACCGCAGGCGGCACAGTAGTGTGTCACGACACACACTTTGGAAAGCTATGCTCTAGAACAGTGCTTTCCAAACTCCCGCTGTTGGTGACACACCAACGGTGGCGCGGGGTGCACACGGCGGCAGCGTGCACGGCGGAGGCGGTGGACTCATGTTTTGCAGTAAAACCCAGAAACACTGATGGTGCGCCGCTGCCATGCATGCCGCCGCCACACGTGCCGCCACAGGGGTGGCAGCGACGCACCATCGCCACTTCCGGGTTGTGTCGCGACACACTAAAGTGTTGCGACACACAATTTGGAAAGCACTGCTCTAGAAACTCTGTCTCTTTGTCTCTTATCTTTTCTCCTCCTCATGGGGGAATGGGGTGGAATGGGCACAGAAACAAGTAAAATGGATGCTAGATCTGCCCTCAACTTCTCGGTGATGGCACCAACCCTGATTGTGCACCATGGACATTTATTTTACTTTGTAATAACCGGTTTTTAAAAAAGGGTGTGTGTGTGGGTGATCATCCTGTGAAACGGTACAAGGTGGATTCCCTTTGGCTGATGATCTAATTATTATTTCTTTCCGAGAGTTCTACCCTTCAGATTTCTGGTTCCTTAATCCATTTCGTGAAGGCTGTTGATTTTTAGCATTCAGATAAGTTTAGAGGGCTGTACTTTACTATTTATTATTGATTCACCATATCCAAGTTTCTATATTATTCTTTAAATCCAGCTATAAAATAATCTATTGTTTTTTAACAGGTTCGCCATAAAATAACACAGAAAGCTTATGCCATGAAGCTTCTAAGTAAATTTGAAATGCTCAAGAGGTCAGATTCAGCTTTTTTCTGGGAAGAGAGAGATATAATGGCCTTTGCCAACAGTCCATGGGTAGTTCAGGTATGGCTAATTTTTGTGTACAAAGTTCAGTGGTAATTTAATGGAAATGTAAATAAACAGGGAAACTATAAATAGGTGAAATAGTAATCCTTATGTGACAATACTTGATGAGTTTAGAATTTGATATAAATATGTAGTATGTTGCTCATACTGATATAATTTCATGATTTTAAATATATACATTTCTGTACACTGCTAGTTCTTTGAAAGACAGTCCTTCTATTAGTTTACCCAAAGTCTGGAATTCAGGAATCTCCTACCCATTCAAAAATCACCATAAAGGTGATTTATGGTAGCCCATGCAATAAAGTAACATTTTTATTTAAGCAAGGGGAAAATAAGGCTCATAACAAGGAGAAATTTAAGATTTCTAATGGTAGGAAGAAACTTGTGTCGAAACATAAAGCTCAAAGCTATAATTATAACATGAGTTCTTATCTAATACGCTTCTGAATGGCTGTCACTTTCCATCCTGTCCAATGATAGATGTAGTTACTGCTTCACACAAAGGGAAGAAACTTGTTGATAATACTGTACTTTATTTTCTGCTGAAATGTTTAATGACACATAACACATTTATTTCATTGATGGGTAAAATGAATTATTCTGGAACTCATAAAACCTTTTAACAATGGTCACACCTTACCAAAATTATGCTTTAAAGCAGCCTTTCTCAACCTTTTGATCCTGGAGGAATCCTTGAAATATTTTTCAGGCCTCGGGGAACCTCTGCACGTTCAGGCTCAAATATAGGCCAGAAGTTACAAAATTATTATGTTCGTTTCATGTGTAGGCCTGTATATATGCATTAACAGTGTTCTTAAACTAAAAATAAAGAATTAAATGTACCTCTTTAATGTGAAGTTGCCCAAATTTGAAATAATTTTTAAAATAAATCATGATCTCCCAGGGAACCCCTAGTAACCTTTCGCGGAACCCTAGGGTTCCGCGGAACCCTGGTTGAGAAACCCTGCTTTAAAGGTTTAAGGGGAAAAAGCTTCAAATCTACTGTGATTCTTTTGCTGAATATTTAACAGTTTGGCAGTCATTAGAACTGTTCTTCCTTTTGGAAACAGCTTTTTAGTGCCTTTCAAGATGACCGATACCTATACATGGTAATGGAATACATGCCAGGTGGTGATCTTGTCAACCTCATGAGCAATTATGATGTGCCTGAGAAGTGGGCCAAATTTTACACAGCTGAAGTGGTCCTTGCTCTCAATGCAATTCATTCCATGGGCTTGATACACAGAGATGTGAAACCTGATAATATGCTTTTGGATAAATATGGACATCTGAAGCTTGCAGATTTTGGTACTTGTATGAAAATGGATGACGTAAGTATCTGGCTCATCGTGTATGCATTTAAAGAACTTGCTATGAAGATTTGTGATTCAGTTCTTATTATTGTCATAAATTAACTTGGTTTCTTCAACCAAGCTACTGTTGCTCAGCTGTAGCCTTCTGTCTGTAGTTTGTAACATTAAACATCCTATGGGACTGTTGTAAGGAGTGTTGAAATTACATTTGTCTGTTGCTTGCGTGTGCCTCTAACACATTAAGCATTTTTGATAGGACAAAGTGAGGTAGTGGTTCAAGATACTTGCTCAGCATTCCATTTGTTTATTTGTCTGTTTTGTTTGTAACATTGAGATCGAACTGCATGTTTGGAATATCGTTCTGCACTGCAAATTGATTCAGCCTCACACCTGCTTTCAAAAGAGGTAGGAAAGTGCAGGTAGTATAATGCAATCATGTGCTTTGAAAACTAAAAGAGCTAACGTTGATGTGCAGATGTATAAAGTTGATGACTTAGGTCATAGTTCTGTGGGTCAAGTTTATAAAACAGGTGTAACGCTAATCTATTTAAGGAAGGCAGAAAACATGTCACTGTGCTCTAATGTACCATGCTGTAAAGCACTGACTTTGTCTTTGTTGTGCTATCAGTACTGGCTGTAAAGAAAGGCCTATCAAATACTCGGCTTTCTCTGTTACTAATTTTCAGAATACCCTAAGGCAGAGCTTTCCAAACTGTGTGTGGCGACACAAAAGTGTGTCGCCACACACAGTCTGGTGTGTCGCCACACAACCTGGAAGCGCTGATCATCATCAGCGCTTCCGGGTTTTCCCGCGGTGACACACCAACTGCAGTGCGCAAAACCCGAAAGCGGCACCAGCGCTTCCGGGTTTTTGCACGCTGCCGCAAGGACGGCACTTCCGGGTTTTCCCGCAGCGACACACCAACGCCGGTTGGTGTGTCGCCGCGGGAAAAACTTTGGAAAGCCCTGCCCTAAGGAATATGACATTCAAAGTAGGCAGTGTTTCTGTGATGATCCAGTGATTGCATATAGCCGTACTTCTCACTTAGGTTTCTTTCAGAATTGTTTGATCTGTAGCTTTTTTTCAGGCTTTCCTTATTTTTAGAAGGGACCTGTCAAATGTTAGGAGTGCCTATAGTGAGATGGAAGCAGGGTGGGTGGGGAGACTTGAAAATGCTATGTGTAGCCCTTGAAACTGTGGGTTATGTTCCTTACTGAGCAAGTTTCAGTTTAGGATTGCCAACAAAATGACTAATCCTAGTGATTGAATAATTATATTCAGAGCCAATGTGGTATAGTAGTTATCATTTTGGATTAGATGCTTTAGAGCAGCCTTTCTCAACCTTTTGATCCTGGAGGAATCCTTGAAATATTTTTCAGGCCTCAGGGAACCCCTGTACATTCATATAGGCCAGAAGCTACAAAATTATTATATTTGTTTCATGTGTAGGCCTGTATATATGCATTAACAGGGTTCTTAAACTAAAAATAAAGAATGAAACTTACCTCTTTAATGTGAAGTTGCCCGAATTTGAAATAATTTTTTTAATAAATTGTGATCTCCTAGGGAACCCCTAGTGACCTCTCATGGAACCCTAGGGTTTCACAGAACCCTGGTTGAGAAACCCTGGATTAGAGAGATGCAGATTGCAATGTCTAGTCACCCATGAAATTTGGTGGATAACTGAAGGCAGTCATTTTCTCCCATACAAACGTAACTCAGAGAGTTGTGGAGAGGAGGATGAGGATGGAGGAGAATTATTTGGCAGGTTGAATATTTAGAAGGTGAAATAGAAATGTTGTATATACTCCCCCTCCCACCATATACTAGAAACCATTTCATGGAAAAAATGCAGATGGATAGTTTACGTGCATTTGGGTGAGTTGTACAGATCTTTCCCTTCTAAATTGTTTGTGGCAGCAGCAACCTCTTCTTTTTTTCTTCCACTCTGACCCATCTTTTCTTCTTGCTTGCTTTCCTTGGTTGTATTATACTATTTGCCAGGCAATGGCTTTTAAATGTATGAAGTTGTATCCCAACAAAAAGACAAATCAGGGTGAGCTTCAGAGAAGCTACAAGGAAGATAAAGCTAAGATGACATTCAGTGTGGAGCAGAAGTAGAAATTCTGTATCTCATCATATTCTGTTCTATTTTATTAGTTCCAAATTCAGGAACATTTAACATGGGAGCCTCACCAGTTAATTTAGGACTACTATATCTGGGCTGCAAAACTCAGGAAATGTATTAGATGTCACAAAAAGATACAAGCCATTCTAGTGGTCACTACAATTTTTGTAGTGCTAATGAATTAGAATAGTATTTTCATTTACTTGTAGCACCATCATGCACATGTCTTTAATTTTTTTTGAAAAAAATATTTACTGTCCAATATCAAGTCATAGAATTTAAAATATACAGCACTCTATCTATCTTTATGAGAATCCCTATAAAGTTAACATTGTATAGAAGGGTCCAAATGGTTCCTATAAGCTAAGGCTATAAGTAAATATTTTGCTACTGCCTTCGAAACACCTGGGTTTTGTTGTTGTCGTTTAGTCGTGTCCGACTCTTCGTGAACTCATGGATGATAGCACGCCAGGCCTTCCTGTCCTCCACTGTCTCCCGGAGTTTACTCAAATTCACGTATTGGTCATTTAATAAGAATACCTCAATCTCCTCATCATGAGTGGAGTTTATCAAACTAAAGAGTGGGTGTATTAGCTCTAATTGCCAGTTCATGTACAGTGGGCACTTTAAAAGGATGCATGCACATGTCATTATTCCCCCATGCTCGTGCTTAGTTGTATTTTAATTGCAGCAATAACTTAAGGAAAACAGCTATTGCTGCTCCTGATGACAGAAAACCATACTTCTCACTAGAGCAAACCCTTATCTGTAAAAATGAGAAGGTCTTTTTGATTACTGTGTCAGGGGTCCCCAAACTCTTCAGTTCATTGACCCCTTCATGAAGTTTCAGATTGTTCATCAACCCCCAAATTTGCTGGGCTTTGCAAATTACTATTGGCCCTCTATTCCTCATTTTGCCAAAGTCACAGCATCATTGACCAACCTTCTCCGGAAGAAGGTACAATTCCTATGGGATGAGAGGGCTCAGAAGGCTTTAGATGCCTTAAAGACTGCCTTTGCCTCTCAGCCCATCCTTCATCATCCAGCTCCAGAATGTCCTTTTGTAATAGAGACTGGTGCCTATGATGTAGCCTTGGGAGTGGTGTTGCTCCAGGCAGACGGACACTCTTCCATCCTATTCCCCTGTGGGTAATACTCCTGGAAACCCAGCTGAAAGAAATTACACCATCTGAGATAACTTAGCAATTAAAGCTGCATTTGAAACCTGGTGACATCTGCTAAAAGGGGCCGGACACCCAGTAGACGTCCGCACTGACCATTGGAATCTTGAGCATCTTTAGACAACCAGGAAGCTGAACCAAAGACAAATCCATTAGTCACTGTTTTTCTCCCGCTTTAATTTTAAAATTACTTACATTCCCAGCAGCCATAACAAGCATGCCAATGCCCTCTCCAGGAAGCCAGAATATGAACGCTCAGACACTGACTCTCAGCCTGCTGCTGTCATACCTCCAGAAAAATTTGCTGTTACCAATGTTCCATTAGATCTATTTCAGGAACTACAAGAACAGCAATGCCTAGACTTCTATGCCCAGGTCTGTCAGAGAGAAATTGAGGCCACACCTAACAACTCCCCACAACATTGGACATTGGATCAGAACCTCTTACTGTTTCAAGGCTGATAATACGTTCCCACTGGACCCCTGCAGGGTACAGTCTTGTAACTGTGCTATGACAGTCCACCGGTAGGGCACTTTGGTCGCTTCAAGACTCTGTACTTGGTGGCTAGAGATTTCTGGTGGCCACACCTCAGGACGGAGGTAGAGCAATATGTCGCTTCATGCCCCGTTTGCCACCGATCCAAGGATGTTCCAGGAAAGCCAGTTGGAGAACTGCTACTATTGCTAACACCGGAAAGACCCTGGCAAGTCATGTCTCTCGACTTCATCACAGAGCTACCTCTGTCAAAGTGAGAAACTACCATATTGGTGGTTGTGGATACTCTCATTTCATTCCCTGTACAGGTCTACCCACAGCCAAAGAGACAGCAAGTCTCTTTTTAAGTAACATATTCCATCTACATGGTTACCAGAGCACCTGATCTCAGATCTCAATGGGGCTCTTTGCCAAGCAAGGGAGTAATTGTCTTGATTAAAGACAGCTGGCTGCAGCCTGATTTAAGAGGCAGTCCTGAGCTGTGTTACTCTGTTGGAAACAACAGTTTGTTCTCCTGCTCTGATGTGTCATTTCTGTGAATCTTGCTTGTGAAACTTTGACTGCCTGACAAACCTGACTTTTCTCTCTAAAGTTTGGACTGGACTTTGACTACTCTTCTGCATGCTCCTGTTGAAAGCGAAACCACTCAGGCAAGCTTTCTTTCCAAGAGACTTTGTTGATTCACATTTCTTTCCTTATCTGCTGTTACCTGCTCAGCCTTGAGTAAATTGCTTTCCTCACCTAGCATCTATGTGTGTGTGAGTTTGAGACCTGAAACAGGACACGCCCTTAGTGGTTTTTTGGTTTACTTTAAAATTAAAATTAACCAAATAGTTCTATTTGGAATAAAATATTCTTACCATTTGAATTAGATAGACTGGAATATATAAGTTTTGATTTGTAAATATTGTTGTTTTAAGATAAAGATGTTGTTACTTGCCTACTATGTTTATTGAAGCAACTAGTGAACTTCATATAATGGATGGATTTTTGTTTCCATTTTTGCTTTTATAAATTATGAAAATATTTAATCATGCCATTTTTGGCAGAAAATTGAACACTCTTGGAAAGGCTTAACATATCTAAAAATACAAAGACCCCCCCCTCCCAAATCAGCAGAAACCCCATCCTTGGTGCTTTGGGTATATCATGATCCTTGGTTGCCAGAAATATTGCTCTCAACTGTGAAAACATTTCCTGCCCTGTGAGAACATATATTAGATTTTTATCTCCAATAAATGCTTCAAAGACTTTATATATATCATAATTCTTTATGGCTGACCTTGTTTAAAGGACGTTATGATCCCACAAATCAGAGAGCAGTATGCATCCATTAAAATTTAGAAGGAAAATATTTTTATACTTGAACCAATTTTGGAAAAAAGTGAGTACACCAAAACTTAGTAATTACTGGTTTACTAAAAAAAATACTACTAAAGCATGTTGAAACTAGTAGATAACAATGATGCTTGTATTATGGGACAAGTAATTGGTTAGGCCTAATAAAAAGAAGAACGTCTTTCCAAAAGCTTCATACATCTTAAATTGTGGTTGCCGTTTTGATAGAAATACAAGCCGTCCTTTCTGCCTATAGCAGAATACATTATACCAATTCCATTGACTCCATTACATGGGCTGTGCCTGACAGTTCTGTCTTTATTTGCTACGAGAAGTAAAATATAGATACAGAATTGATGGTAGTTTAGACTTGTACTTTGGTCTTCCATAGAAAAGCTAGTAATGCTTCAATATATTTTTATAAGCGGACATCCTCTCAGTAAATGAGTAAACGTGCTCCATTTAAGCAATAGAACTTCTTGTCACCTGAGCCTTTCTCTGAACCATAACTTCCTAACAATTCTTTTGTTGCATCCCTTTCATGGCCAACCGTTTAAGCTTTATACCTTTCTAAAGTAGTTTTGCAAAGCCCTAAATGCATACATTTAAGGGGCGTGGTGGCTCAGCGGGTAAGACGCCAGGCTTGTCGATCGGAAGATCGCAAGTTCGGAGGTTCGAATCCCTAGCCCTGCGTGCGGAGTGAGCTCCCACACTAGCTCCAGCTCTTGCCAACCTAGCAATTTGAAAGCATGCAAATGCAAGTAGATTAATAGGTACCACTTCGGTGGGTAGGTAACAGTGTTCCGCGCGCGTCATGCGGCCACATGACCGTGGAAGCGTCTTCGGACAACGCTGGCTCTTCGGCTAACAAACAGAGATGAGCACCGGCCCCTAGAGTCGTACACGACTGCACAAATGTGCGGGGGGAACCTTTACCTTTAAATGCATACATGGTTGCTGTGGTAAGTTTTAATTATAGTCACAATAGTATTTCTTTACAGGTTTTTCACTAGACTCTTCTAAACAGTGTGGTAAAATTATGTAGAATCTTACCCCTCCTTCCACAGCACAAGTCTCCCTCTATCTAGTCCAGGGGTGGGGAACCTTTTTTCTGCCAAGGGCCATTTGGATATTTATAATGTCATTCACGGACTGGGGGGCAGGGTTTGCGGGCGGGAGCCAATCACAAGCACCGGGGGGCGAGGTTTGCGGGCGGGAGCTCCTAGAGGGCCAGACCAAATGATTTTGCGGGACTTATATGGCCCGTGGGCCGGACGTTCCCCACCCCTGATCTAGTCTAATGATATAACATGAGAGCCGGTAATAGGATGTTGATGCACGCAAATACACCCACACCTGTAGCCTCAACAGAAGCTAAAGATCAACTTTAAAGCCATCACCATCTTACACAAATGTCTTGGCCATCTTAGGAATACCTTTAGCAGAGAAACAATGTGGGAAGAATTTTCACAGTGCATTGGTATATGTGTGGACCAGTGTTTCTCAACCTTGGCAAGTTTAAGATGGGTGGACTTCGACTCATGCTGACTGGGGAATTCTGGGAGTTGAAGTCCACCCATCTTAAACTTGCCAAGGTTGAGAAACACTGGTGTAGATAGTGCTGACCACTATCTTTAGGATATGTGAACTACATTTTGTAAATTAGAATGTATTTACCTCTAGCAACTATATCTTGTCTTTTCCCCCTGACATGGGGGTGGGGATGTCTCTAATTCAGGGCTTTCCAAAGTGCTGCCGCTGGCGACACACCAGCGGCGGCGCGCGCGCACGACAGCGGCGCGGGGGGTGCGCGGCGGCGCGCGCGTGCATGGCGGTGGCGGCAGCCTCCGCTAAAACGCGGAAGCACTGATGCCGCTGTGCACGCGCGCGCCACCGCTTCCGGGTGGTGTGGCGACACACCACGCTGTGTGTGGCGACACACTTTTGTGTCGCGACACACAGTTTGGAAAGCTCTGCTCTAATTTATCCCAGAACAACAGACCCAAGGTAGGTTGGACTAAAAGAATGACCGCCCCAACTTTTTTGCGGACCAATAAATTCACATGCATGATAGCTAGTAAATATATTTTAATATGGACACCAAAGTGTTTTCATGAAATACGCATTTGATATAAAATGTATGCTATTATATGTATAAATTTTGTCCATTTTAATCAGGGAAGGGTAGTCTGTGGGCTCCATTTGAGTCACTCCAGCACCATTGTTCCTGCCTTAGAACACCCCCAGGTTCTGCCACTGAAATTATTAGTAAGTTTCAGTGCCCGGTTTGCAAAATAGGTGTGCTAAACTGCACAAGGAACTCGCCTCACAATTTTGCATTTTAACCCTTCCAGGTGAAAAAATAACTGAAATCCCCTCCTTCCAGTTAAATTGTAGAGCTATAAGCCATGCTCTTTGAAGATCTTGAAGCCCTTTTTAAAACAACAGTGTATCCCCAGCCAGAAAAAAAAATGTCACTGCTGCTTTAAGAATTTTGCTTAGAAAGTATTGGTTATGTATTGCTGTACACTGAACTGTGGTTTCTTGGAGCAGCACAGCTTCTTAAATAAGATTTATAGTTGTCTTAACTATGCTAAAATTAACCACATTTTAAAGTGGCATTTAATTAGTAGCAGACACAAAAGCATCTTATCTCTAACCCTTGTGGATATGAAGAAAGGGAGGGTAACATGTAACCTTCAGGCTTCTGTCTACATAAAGTCACTGTAATGAGCTTAAGCTATTTGAATAAGCCAAGCTAAACTAGGGTTTGTTCCAGTAATGTTAAGGCCATCAAAATTTCCAATCTGTTAATAAATTATTATTCATTTTCAGTGGTGTTAGAAGTTTGTGAACCTTTTTGAATTTTCAATATTTCTGCATAAATGTGCCCTAAAACGTGGACTGTTCTCCACACAAGTCCTAAAACTAGATAAACAGAACCCAATTAAACTAGTAAGTCAAAAACATTATAGTTGTTTGTTAATTTATTGAGGAAAATGATGCAAAGTGACATATTCGTGGGTGGCAAAAATATGTGAACCTCTAGGATGATCAGTTAATTTGAAGGAGAAATTAGAGTCCGGTATTTCAATCAGTGGGATGATAATCAGGTGTGAGTGTGGGAGGTCCTGCCTTATTTAAAGAACAGAATTCTTGATCTTTAGCTTCTGTTTCATCTGTGCAGAACAGATCATGTTTTAGGTTAAATTGGTACAGAAATACTGGAAATTCAAAAGGGTTGAAAAACTTTTAAGCACCACTGTAAACTATGAACAAATGTATTCCAGTTTCATCTTCTTGTGTGCTGGAGATAGACTGGAGCTTTTGTGGATTTATTTATTTATTATTAAATTTATGTGGCTGCCCATCTCATATATGTGATTCTAGGTGGCTGAGAGTTAAAACAGGATAAAAACAGGATAAAGACAAAATAATTAAAAATATAAATAACATAAAAAGTAGCAACCGAGAAACTCATAGCGTTCTATCATCAATATAGCCCAGGTTCACCCACACTATAAGAGCTCCAGGCTTAACGGCAGAGCCAAGGTTTTAATAGATAGATAGATAGATAGATAGATAGATAGATAGATAGATAGATAGATAGATAGATAGATGCCTTGCAAAGGCCAGTAGGATCAGAGCAAGTTTTATCTCAAGGGCTGATAATGTTCCGAAGAAACATTTGGGTGCCATGGCAGGAAAGGCCCTCTTCCAGGGTACAGCCAGGTGGCACTCTCTGAGGGCAGGACCCAGAGCGTGCCTTTCCTGCTGGATCTAACAGGATGGGTAGACACCCCTGGGGAGAGACAGTCCTGGCAGTAACCTGGCCCCCAGCCATGAAGGGCTTTTAAGGTGAGCACTAGCACCTTGAATTGTACCCAGAAGCATGGTAACCAGTGTAGCTCATGAAGCAGAGGTATCACACGTGCCAAATGACTGGCACCCGTAAGTGCCCACGCTGCCACATTTTGCACCAGCTGAAGCTTCCAAATATTCTTCAAGGGCAGCTCCATGTAGAGGTTATAGTAGGCTGGTTTGCGTAGTTCTGAATTCTGGCTTATTGTGGTTTCTAAATTGTTCCGGTGTGGAAGCAAGGAAGAAACCTAATCTATATAATTCTTGTGTCTCAAAATGTTCAAAGCAACTAATGCACATTATTTGTAGATATCACTATCAGTTATTCTTTAAAAGAGTAGATCACTACTCCTGTTAACTGGTTATAGTTTCAGTGCTAAATATAACAAGTAATGATCAGGTTAGATAAGAATTGAACCTGGACTTCTGCTTCACAGGTTTTATCTTTAGCTATTACACTGCAGTACAATTTAAGAGAGATACTATCAGCTTATAGAAAAATATGCTTCCTTTATAGATTCATATGGGCTATATACTATAACTGGTATGCTTGCAGCCACTAAATTACTCACTCTATATAGAGGTGTGACTATATATTGTTTTCTGTTGTTTCAGGAACAGCTCCAAAGCTCTCTTGCAATTTATTGCAAACCAGTAGATTATGTGAGCCATGAATTGGACATAGCCTACATTCCAAGCTTTTGTTTACTTTGTCTGACTTTGTTTAACTTCAAGGTGAACTCCTTCACTTCGGTGAACAAGATTTCTTTATATTTAGGCCCTAAGCTTCATGAAAAAAAGCACAAGGCATATAGTATTGATAGTTTGAAAAAATGGTATCTTGGTTAAATGAAATAATTTTTTGTGCTAACTTAGTGTTAATTATCATATCCAAGAGTTGTTTAATTGTCATTGTTTATGTGGTTAAATAGACTGGCATGGTGCGTTGTGATACAGCTGTTGGAACACCAGATTACATATCACCAGAAGTATTAAAATCACAAGGTGGTGATGGATGTTATGGACGGGAATGTGATTGGTGGTCTGTAGGAGTTTTTCTGTTTGAAATGCTTGTTGGTAAGTAGTGGTTTTTTTCTTTTCCTTGCTTGTATTTGGATTTTTGTCTTGATAGTACTTAACATACTTTAGTACTGTAATTGCTCCAAATAAATAATATAGATTTGCAGTGTGTGTGTGCTCTTTGCCGCTGATGATACTGGTCCCCAAGTGAATCTGGTTTTTAGTAATGCTTTTTACATCATTATAAAATGAACTTCCCTAAAGATCGTGGAAAATTGGGAATTCCACTGGACATGGCAACATGCTGAATTTACAACTTCAGTTACTTCTCAGTTAAGGGTTAACTTTATCGAAGCAGAATATTCACTGAACAGTATAAAGCAAAGATATTGAGAATGAGGTAAAAGATTTGGTGAATTACTGGTTGAAACCATTGCAGCAATGTAATATCTTTCCTATTTAGGATGCCCAGTTTAAGATATATAGTGATTCTGACTCAGTAAATTAGCAATCTATTTATTTTAATTCTTGATTGTATAATATTGTGACACATTTAAACCAGAAAGAAATTAATCAATTTTTATATATTATAGCACTTCCCAAGATTATACACGACCTAGCTGCCCCTTTATCTCACTGAGAAATGTTTGATGCCGTTAAATCTTATGAAAACCATCTAGACCAGAGGGTACTTATTATCTTATTGGGTGATGTTATATATTAATTTATTTGCCCCAATACTATTCAGATTTTAGAATGTCACATGCATTACAGATGATATTACCTTCAATTATACATCATGCACACTCTAGTTTTTAGAAAAGGCCACCAAGTATCTAGTAATATGAGACTACTAATTGTAATTCCAGATATATATTCAGAAAAATAACTGTGGAAAAGGCCTTTGATATGGTGATACGGTGGAAAATGTTGAAACAAGTGCTGCCTGAATTAAGAATTTTTATATATATTCATAGATAAATTGCGCAATAAGTATCTCTCTCCCCACACAGACTTTTTGAGATGGAAGATTCATGATAGCAAATTGTTCATTCTCAGTAGCAGATTCTCTTCTCTGTCTGTGCCATAATGTTTTCGCTTTAAATATTTGTATAAACTTTGTGATACTGTAGTTAAATACATAAAACAATATAAGGAATATTTTATATAGTGAGGTTGATTGTTTTGAAGCACTAGGAAATATAATTTATGCATATTAGAAATAATAATTGTCATGCGGGTTCCCGCATAATATAAATCTTGGTTAGGGTTAAGGCCGTACAGTTTTCGTGAAGCTAGAGCTTGCAGTTTCTTCTCCCAGCTCCTCCTGAGCAATGGAAATAAAGTAGTCGAAAACATAATTTCTGCTGTGAAACAAAGCAAGATTCCTTCTTGTGCCCAGACTCAGGGGTACAACTTGGAACCTGATGATATGTGCATGAATAGGAGCAGTTTCTGTTGACAGAAAGAAAGGCTTTTCTCTCTTCCTCTTTCCCCCATGCACCTACAAGTTCTGCTTTTCCAAAACAAATGTTAAGGGCATTTGAGGTATTTTGGGGGGAAGGAAAAGAAGTGGAACTACCATTGTGATGGTACTAACAGAACATTTGATTTCAACTTACAGTGTTGAACAAACCAGAATTGTAAACCATAATTTGACTCTGGATTGTTGAAATAGGTGGTGTATAAATTATGAGCTTTCTGGACATTTTCTACTTAATTTTTAAAAGAGGGGGGTAAAAACCATTAACATCACTTATTCTTGGCAGAGGAAGAGATAGAGATAAAGAGCGGGAAGAAGAGTATACAAGCCCAGTTTGAGTTTGAAGAGGCCCAGCAAGTTTTTGTTTTGAACCTTTAAGCATAGGATGCTCAATTTACCTCTTAAATGCTATTTTAATCTTTAAGATTCAACTACATCTTAAAAATAATGTCTGTACATTTTTAATTTTTAGGAGATACTCCATTTTATGCTGATTCGTTGGTGGGAACATACAGTAAAATAATGGATCACAAGAACTCATTACATTTCCCAGAAGATGTAGAAATTTCAAAGCATGCAAAGGACCTTATCTGTGCTTTTTTAACAGACAGGTTTGCAAGCATATTTTTTTCCTTAATAGGGTGGATTTGTTATTGGAAACTATTCTATCCAAACAGGCATTTAGGAGATCTCACTGATAAAATCTATGGAGTGCAATCATTGAGCTTCCATTTGCAGGCAAAATTCAACTTAAATTTCTCATTAATCCAGGCAGTACTTTCGACTTTGCTTAATTTGGAGAAATTCCATGAGATCAAGCCCTGGATGACTGGTTAGGAGAGGTCCTTTTCTCCTAGGAAGTACTGATCAGGTTTTCCTAGGAATCACATGGAATAAGTGATTAGGTTTACCAGCTTATAAATGTCCCACTGATTTAGGGGAGAGTAAAGTAAAAAAAGAACCCCTGCTAGCCATGATCTTGCACCAGACATTCATCTTTCTTCTGTGAGAAGCTGTCTCCTGTTTGTCCTGACCACCCAGTTTGCATTCATGAGTGTCAAGGCAAATGCAAACCAAGTTTAAATATGGGTAATGTAAGCAAAATCAATTTCCTTCAACCCCGTTCTCAACTATTATTAATATTCAGAATCAGTTAAATGACCCTGATTTTCTTGATTCTCTTGAAGGCTATACGAAATGTTGGAAATAAAAAAACATGTTACTTTAGACCAAATATTGTGCTTAAGCCTGCAGTTTAAGACCTTCATTTTGTATAACTTCCTGTCCCCATGCAAGGGCAAAGAGAAAAGAAATACATGAGGAAATATTTTGAATTTTTAAAGGGGGCCTTTGAGTTTATACTCCCTTCTACCATTATGTAGGCCTTTCTGTGTATGTTTATATATTGGTGTGTATATGTATGTTTTAGTGCCCAGCGCATTTGTTTATAGTAAATCACCTTTTTCTTTAAGATACACAATTGCCACCAAAGTAATAAAGAGTTAATATTAGTTATATGACTGTAATTTTGATACACAAGTATTTCCTTAGGTGAGGTTAGGAACACAAAAATGTTATGTTGAAAAGAAATGAGTTTGCCACTTACATAGTGGTTTCATTATACGTTTTTGGGGAAAATATGCATATGTGTGTGGGTGAGTTTAAAGGATGTGATCTTTGAAATACTTATTTCAGTAGAGTTTGAATAACTTTCTGTGTTAGGGAGCCAGGTCTTCTGTCACTTATGTTGAAATGTTTGCACTGTGGTTTGGCAAACTTGAAGGCTGGGGGGTTGTTTTTTCAAGAGTTTTTTTTCCAGCATTCCTTTTCTACAGAGTCCAGTTGGAATCATGTCTTACTCCACACGTGGCAGATTGAGAATTCCAGTTTTTTTATCTTACATATGTGAGAGTACTGAGAAATTTAGTAGCAAAGGCAGTGGGAGGATTCAGGTTGCAATTAATGTTAATGAAGAACAGTTAAGAATGGTAGCTTATCTTAAGAATTTAGGCAACGTTGGGATTGAAATAAAATCTGTGAATAGGTTGCTTCAAAATAGAAAATTATAGCTCTTATAATAAAAATTTGATTTAATTGCTATGTTTAGGGAGGTGCGGCTAGGGAGAAATGGAGTAGAAGAAATCAAATCTCATCCATTCTTTAAGAACGATCAGTGGGATTGGAGTAACATTCGAGACAGTAAGTATCTTTTAGAGTTTGAAAAATGCATTTTCCTTGTGTGTGTGTGTGTTTAAAGTTTAAAGTGGATTTAAAATGTAAGATCTTTACAGTAGTATTTATGGAAACTTTAATTTTAAATTACACTTTTCTACAAATGTGAAAGCTTTACGATTACTTACATTTTTCTAGCTAAATGCCAAAGTAAAGTTTCCAGAATGAAAGTTGGTGAAAAGCGTCTAAAATAAGCTTCTGTGTTTTGTTGTTTCTTGCATATTTGTTGTAGTAAATACTTTATTCAGTGCAAATCTCATTTGTAACAGTCTTATGAACTCCAAAGGGCAAGCTTTTCCATTACCTTTAGAGGCCTTGCCTTTACAAAGCAAGAAAAGACCCATAATGACTCCCATGTTCTCAGCACATACTAGAAGAGTTGGATTGAGGAGGGATCATTGATGGTGGCAGCTGATTATAAGGTGCTTAGCCAGGTTAAAGGTGGAGACCTTGGAATGTTCTGACTCATAAATAAAAAATTAGGACATTTCAAAATGGATTGTAAACCATTACAACATCTATGTGATTCAGGGAGAGAGACAATCTAAAGAGATTCGGCTCTTTATGAAGTTTTTCATTTTCATAGTCTGTTGTGATGGGTCTCATTCTTAAAGCAGCCGACTTTCAACGTCTGCTTTTTGAAAGGGACAGATTATGGGATTATTTAAATAAACCTCAAAAATCTATTATGGTACATACAATTATTCTTATTGGACTTGCACATCTATCTTGTCAGCTTTGTATAGTCAAACATTTATTCTTAATATAGAACACGGATGAATTTGTTTAACAGAGATTCTCAAATAATTTAAATTTTGCCCCAGTTTGGAATAAGCAGGCTTGCTGATTGATTGTTCTGAAGCAAAATAGTGTTAATTAGTCATTGATTTAAAAAAAATATTTTTTTCTTATTTTGAAACTACTTTAATCCTATACAGCAGGGGTCCCCAACCTTAGCAACTTGAAGATGTGTGGACTTCAACTCCCAGAATTCCCCAGCCTGCAACGCTGGCTAGGGAATTCTGGGAGTTGAAGTCCACACATCTTCAAGTTGCTAAGGTTGGGGGCCCCTGTTTGTGAAGCATTGTGGCCTACCAGTTTACTATTATGGATTAAACATACAGAATTGGATCCTAAGAACTGTAATGGGGGTGGGTGGGGGGAGAGAACCTCCTAGTAGGGAATCCCCTAGCCTGCAGCTCCCAGCACTCTCTGGAAATCCCTTTTGGAGATCCACTTGGGCAAGCTCTTTCCTTATTTGGCTGTCCTCCTTATTTCCCAGTAGCTATCAGCCATACCATCAACAGATTTGGGAACAACTCCAGCCCTTCAGAAGAGGCTTTGAGAGAACAGGAGACCGTTTCCATTTACATGAGGTTTCCAGTAGGGTGCTGATCAAGACCCTGGTGCTGGCATGTGATACAAAGTTAAAATTTTACATGGCAGAAGAAAAACTGCTGTTTAATGTAACAGCATTGCATTTTGTTCTAATACAGGTATTTACTTTTTTTTTTAGCTGCTGCACCAGTTGTACCTGAGCTGAGTAGTGACATAGATAGCAGCAATTTTGATGATATTGAAGATGACAAAGGAGATGTTGAAACCTTTCCAGTCCCTAAAGCATTTGTTGGAAACCAGCTGCCTTTCATAGGATTTACTTACTTTAGAGAGAACCTGTATGTAGCATATGTGTTAAAGTATGCATAACAATTAACCTGGCTTTTCAGCGGTGATTTTACTTCCGTGTGTGTGTGTATGTTATGTATGTATGCATGCATGTATGTATGTCGTTGCATTATGTGTGTGTAATTCCCAAAATATTTATTACTGTTTTACAAGGGAAGGAGAAGGGAGAATATGGTGCACACAGCATAGAGCCAGTTTGGTCTAGTGGTTAAGGCACCAGGCTAGAAACCAGGAGACACTGAGTTCTAGTCCTGTGGAGTCCTGGGTGCTCTCTGAGCCTTGTTGTTTTCTTGCAGATGTTTCATTGCCAGACTAGGCAACATCTTCAGTGTGAAAAGGGAGTGGGACTTGCTCTCTGTTTATATACCCTGGCTTGTCCTGCCTGTGTTGGTGGAGGTGTTGTTCTCTCCTTAGGAGTTCCTTTAGTCCCACTCCCTTTTCGCACTGAAGATGTTGCCTAGTCTGGCAATGAAATGTCTGTAAGAAAACAACAAGGCTCAGAAAGCACCAAGGACTCCACAGTTCAACCCTGAGCTACAAATATTCTCTTTGATTGGTAGTTCTAGTCCTGCGTTAGGCATGAAAGCTGGCTGGGTGACTTTGGACCAGTCACTCACTCTCAGCCCAACTCACCTCACAGGGTTGTTTTTGTGGGGAAAATAGGAAGAGGAAGGAGTATTAGGTATGTTCCCCGCCTTGAGTTATTTATTATTATTAATAATAATAAATGGTGGGATAAAAAATCTAATAATAATAATAATAATAATAATAATAATAATAATAATAATAATAATAGAGGCATTGCTTTTATAGCCACTTATAGTGACACTGCATTTCATATATGAATATTACATGAATAGATGCACTTGCGTAGACTTTTTTTAAGCTTTCTATTTTAAATGGGTTTGAGAAGCTCTTAGTCTCCTCCCGCATTAACCAAAAACTTCAGGGTCTGTTAAAAGAGCTAATGCTAAATAAATGCCTTCATTCTGAGCACAGTCTAGTGGGATTAGGATAGAGAGAATTGATTAAAATGAGTTGATTGGCACAGTGGCTGGAGTTTTTGAAAACTTCTGTTTTGAACAGGTTGCTAAGTGACTTTCCTGAGCTCTGTAAGGAAGTTGAACCCTGTGAGAACAATGGGACAAAGAAAAATGAACTTAGGAAAAATGAGGTAAGTACTCATATTTTAATGTGCTAAATATTTATTTCATATGTATGGAAAATGTTTGCATCAGTAGTTAACTGATTGCACAAATCTAGAACTGCTCATGAATTACCCATTATAATAAAAGGGTGTTGATCATTATATGATTTAAGCTTTAGATAAGTAGTTTTTTAAAGGATAATTTAAACCAAGCGATATAGATTATTGGAAAAAAGATGGAAAAGTATGCTGTTTTTAAGCATGTATCTGATTTCTATTTTTTACAGGATGGTGAAGAGGTAAGCACATTATTCTGATTATCTTTTTTTCTCAATATGTATTGCTACTTTAAAAATCTATGTATATGTAATTTTCAGCAAAGTTAGGTTTGTTTTAATTTAGGAGACATGCAAGAGGCTTCACATCTAGTATTGTAAACTTTGTTGCTTTTAAAGTTAAAATAAATTTAAATTTAAAATACACAGTGTAACCTCTTTTGGAAATTTAAGAACAATGATGATAGGATAAATCTGTAAGATTTTGGTTGAAGTGTTAAGTTTACATTCATTATTGTATACTTTAGCAAGTAAAGTATATTTTGTATATTATCATAAAAACAATTTACTATCACTTTGGGAAATAATTTGTAAAGAAATGGTCAGCATAAATCAGGAATTCCCAAATGTTTAGCACCACAACCCCTTTTTGGTATTTTAGAGACCATCATGCCTCCACATGAATAATGTTAAATCTGTCCTTCATTTTGCATATTTAAATGTACATATTGATCTCCACCTCCATCTTTCCATCATTCCTGCCCAGCACTGATATTTGTGTTACTCACCCACTGGGCTTCAGCATTTCCACCCCTCTCATCAACCTGCCCATTTCCACCAATCTTACTTGATTATTAGAACTTCATTTAAAAATTACTGCATTGTTTTCTACAGCAATACTTTTTGTAAAAATTTCACATCCTCACCCCCACCCCCCACCCCAGAAATTTTTCATGCCCACATCCCAGTTTGGGAATCCCTGATATAAACCAAACAAATAGACATATCTTTGTGTGCTAACTTTCTAAATTCTGTCATTTATAAATGCCTAAAAATCAGGGGATTGTTCTGTCAGTTTATACAATTTCAGGAAAAAATAAACAAATTAGAAGATCAGCTTCGTAATGAAATACAAACCAAAGATGACCTCGAGCAAAAATACAGGTATAACTTTATTTTCTTTATAAAAATTAGAAACTCTTAAAAATTTATTGTATGTATGTATGTATGTATGTATGTATGTATGTATGTATGTTCTCCACACAAGTTTTAGGACTTGTGTGGAGAACAGTCCACGTCCTAGGTCATATTTATGCAGAAATACTGAAAATTCAAAAGGGTTCACAAACTTTTAAGCACTGCTGTATATGGTGATTTTTGAGTTGGAGGTTAGAAAGTTTCACACAGGCTGGGCAACTTCTTGGTTGCTGGCGGAACAGCATATAAAATGGCGGGGAGATGTTGAGGGGTTACAGTGAGTAGGGATATGACACTTGTGTGGGTCTTGGACTTTCTGTTTTTCCAGGGTTGGGGGGGAGCATTGAGTGGGATTTGTTAAGCCTATTTTAGCACTTATACAAACTGACAGGAAAATATACTGCAGTGGTCAGAGGGGATTATGGGGGCTGAAGAAAATATGTCTACAAGTTGGACATAATCCTCTATTAAGTAAGGTTTAATAGAGTCTTGTTTAATTAACAGACCCTACTACCTAACCCAAATCTCCAAATTTAACAAAAAGACTAAGTATTAAGTATGGATACTTCCTCTTTTTCCAAATAAATTTTCTTCCTTCTGCTGTTCTATGGGTAACATATACATTGTCATTAAGTGAACAAATATTAATAAATTAGTGGTAGAGAACAGAAAAGCATCCAAAATATTTTTTCTTTTGTTAACCATTTGCTCTCGTGATTGTTCTTTTAGGTTTTTGCAAGACTTTCATGTCTTATAACTTGGGTATCTAATGTGAAGTTTGAGGGGAATTTGAAAAGTTTAGGTCCATCTGTAATTTAGCAGCTGCATATGTAAGAGTTGCTTCCTGAATTGATAGAGATTCAAGAGACCATTATTTAAACAGCCATCTGCAAACTACCTCATTATTGTTGAAGAAACCTATCTCCTTGCTAATTTATTGAAAGGCTGTTAAAATTAGTTAGAATCATCAGTTAGAATCATACAACATGGGTGTATATTGGTTGTTACTTGAAAATACTGTAGTTCACTTTTCAGTCCTTACAAGAATTGCTGGAGATCTTGTAACCCCATTCCAACCATCTCAATAAACCTTGCTAAAGAGAATTCTGTAAGAATCATATATAGAAAAGCATCACTTGCAATTTAGCCTGCTGCCCAAGACCCTGACATTATACTTGTGAATGGTTGAATTTTCACTGTGGAGAAGATTTATAATAAAGAAAATCTCTTTTCCATCTATTATTCTGTGCCTCTCTCACACTTACATTAATTGTTCTACAGAGCTATTAATAATCGCCTAGAGAAAATAATGAAGGAATTGGATGAGGAGGTAAATGAATAATTTGCTTTATATTTTGATTGTATATTAAACACATTATTTTGAATTTTTGAAATTATCTTTTTAATTTGAGACACTGTAGGTGTATCCTTAGGGAAGTTAATGAACTTGTAGCCTAGAAATGTCTTAATAGTGTTATAATAAAAATAAAAATGAAGTTACTGTTATGGAAGATTGTGAAAGGAAAGGAAACTATTTTGTATGTAGTCAGTATTTGAACTTACATACATGGAAATTTTGAGAGGTATGTTTACTTAGTCTCAAAGTTAGTGCAGAACCTGTTTTGAGGGGGAAAAATCAGTTAAACATTTTGGTGGCACTTTGATGCATCTTGGGTACAGACTCCTACCTGAAAAACCCCAAAGTCACATGTCTTATTGACTAAATCACAGTGTTTGGCTTTTAGTAGATTGTAGATGTAATACTGTCTTCTGAACATTGGGGATGTATACTAGATGACTTTTAACTCTTTCCCCCCAAAAAAAATAAACTAAAAACTTTAAAAGCATATCTAAAAATCAGGTGAGGCAATAGGCCACTTGATGCCATGGGAAGTGTATTGGGGAGGGGAAGGGCAACTTAGGAGAACCAAATTCAACCTTAATTATCTATCTATCTTGTTGCCACGTGACAGAGTGAGCTCCCGCACTCGCCCCAGCTCTTGCCAACCTAGCAATTCGAAAGCATGCAAATGCAAGTAGATGAATAGGTACCACTTCGGTGGGAAGGTAACAGCGTTCCGTGCTTGTCATGCCGGCCACATGACCGCAGAAGCATCTTCGGACAGCGCTGGCTCTTCAGCTAAGAAACGGAGATGAGCACCGTCCCCTAGAGTCGGAAACGACTGTGCAGGGGAAAACCTTTACCTTTACCTTATCTTGTTTATATTTCTACCTTGGCCTGTTTTGTTTGTTTGTATTTTGTGACAGTGGCACTGCATCAATGAAAGGGCATAAATGTTCCTTAGTCCCAGCTATGCAAAAAAAAAAAAGGTTATTCTTTTTAAAGGCACATAAGATATATGTTGCTTATTTATTGTTTTGATAAGAAGTAAACTAAATGCCAGTCTTTTATGTGATATTTAGCTATTGGACGCTTGCTTACTTACTAATGAGAACTAGGCAGAGGTCCTCTTTGCAACGTACCATGGGGCAGTTCCATCTCTCAGCTGGGTGGCAATACGTAGCTGGCCTTATCTGGGCTCAGAAGCTAAGCAGGTTGGCCCTGGTTAGTGCTCGGGTGGGATTCCTCCATGGCTACACTGGGAAGTTGAAAAACATTGCAGAAGAAGGCAGTGGCAGATCATTTCTTCACTCTTGCCAAAAAGGCCTGCATGGGCATGCCCATAAAGCCTCTAGGAGGCAAGGTCAATTTAAAGGAGATATTTTTTATCCTGCCAAATAGCTCTTTTGGCATTAGTGATGTACCCAGCCCTGCAAATCAAGTGCACTAAACTGATTGCTCTCTATCTTTCATACCTTGAGCTTTATGGAAGTCATTGTGTCAATGAACTAGGTCCCACCAAGATGATAGGATTTTTTTACTAGTGCTAGAGAACAGCTTGTGTATGTAAACCTCCATCATCTGCAGATTTTTTTTCCCATTCAGTACACAGGTTCATACAACATGCTCTATTATGCTGTGGATAGTGTGGTTTTGGCTTAGTATGTTTTCTGATTCTGGCCTTTGTAGACTATAAATCATGGCTTATATTTTAGTATATTGTGCAAACCCAGGCTAATGTGAAAAAACTGAGGTCTTTCCTGATAACTTTTTCTAGAATTCAGTCCTCTGCATCCCCTAAGAGTGGAGCAGATAGTTCAGAATGGCATGAAGCACTATAATAACAGAGAATTGTTAGGAGTACTAACCATTACTTAGAGACCACTCATTCAGCAACTGTTCAAATTTATGATGGTGCTTAACAAGTGGGACTTACAACCGGTCCTTGTACTTACAATGGTCCAGCGTCCCGCATTTACATGATCGACATATGCGACTTTCACTGCTGGCTTCTGACAAGCAAAGTCAATGGGGAAACTGGCAGATCGCAAATGGTGACCGTGTGATGTCATGCTTAACAACACTGCGGGATTCACTTAACGATGGCAACCGGAAGTGCCGGAACTGCCCATCACTAAGCAGTGCTGTCGCATGACATGGCACTTTATGACCGCATCGCTTAGTGACAGAAATTTTGGTTCCAGTTACTGTTGTTAAGTGAGGACTCCCTGTATTGCTTGTGTAAATAGAAATCCATTTTGCTTGCTCAAACCATAAAGCTCTAACACATGAAACTGCATGACTGCTCTGCTATTTGGAAGCAATTTGGCATGAACCCATCTGCTGAGCATTATATTATATATTTGCTGCAGCCAAATTAGAAATGTTTTTGATTTTTGCATTAAGAAGATTTGATGGACTGCTTATTGTAATTTTAGAAAAATGTCCCCATCATATGTTTCTCTTCCTCCACGATCTTTCTAGACATCTTCAAGGAAACATCTAGAATCTTCCTTCAGACAGTTGGAAAGGGAAAAGGCTCTTCTCCAGCATAAGAATGCAGAATACCAGCGGAAAGCAGAACATGAGGCAGATAAAAAACGCAATCTAGAAAATGATGGTACGTTCACCAGAAATAATAAAGAAAAATTACGTTATTTGTGGCATCGGAGAAGCATGAGAGCAATGACAAATTAAATTCTTTCTTTGCTGCTTGGAATGATTTGTAACCTACTGTTATGAACCCATATGGTGGAATTAGTACTTTGTTTTTATTTCAGTGAATAGTTTAAAGGATCAACTTGAAGATTTGAAAAAGAGGAATCAAAACTCCCAAATATCAAATGAAAAAATTACTCAGCTACAAAGACAGGCAAGTTACCTTTTAGTTTTAAGTTAGACTCACAGTGGTATGTAAGACTCTAATTTCTGAATCTTTATATTTAAAAAACTATATGATATACTTTGCTACAGTAAATGGGAGATAGTATCTGTTATAAAAACTTAGGCTTTTGGTTGGTATGTAATGGTGTGATGTATTTTTGTACCTCAATAGCTGGATGAAGCCAATGCCTTGTTGCGCACAGAGTCTGATACAGCAGCCAGGTTGAAAAAGAACCAAACAGAAAGTACAAAGCAGATTCAGCAACTAGAAGCTAACAACAGAGATCTGCAAGATAAAATTTGTGCCCTCGAGAATACTAAGCTCAGACTGGAGAAGGAATTCCTCAATCTGCAGTCAGCTCTAGAATCTGAAAGAAGAGATCGGACTCATGGGTCAGAGATTATCCATGATCTGCAGGGTATGAAAACCAGTCTCTTAGAAAATGCTTTTCATATCATATAGGCAGGGTGCTGTGATTGTCCATTTTTTAAATTGGGATTTTAGTTGTGTACCTACTATATAATTTATAATCATACCCACATTCACAGGAACCAGCTAATTACTCTGATGTTCCTTCTGCCTTTAGAATATCTCATAGGTTGTTTGGTTTTGTAATCAGAATGTGTAAAGTGTTACAGTTAAATTGATATGTCAATAATTCTCTTTTCCTTGTTGAAATCTTTTAAATATTCCTAGGCCGAGTATTTAATTTGGAAGAAGAAGTAAAAAATGGGAAGAATACATTAGCTAAAATGGAGGCAGAGAAAAGGCAATTACAGGACAAGTTAGCAGATCTGGAAAAGGTAAACTTAAAAAATAAAAGAATTATATTGTTCAGTTGAGCTAATAAAGCAAAGTAATATTCATAGCATTACAAATAGGACTATGCAGCACTCCAGATTTAAAGGGGAAAGCATGATTCAGAGTCAGCAGCTCCTTTAATCAAGCCACGCCAGTCCTGGAAAAGATGCAGCTTCTTTAAAGAGTTATTGACAGATGCTACATGAGTGCCCACATTTTCCCCTTTGAGTCCTAACCACAAATAGTAAACTGGGTGGTGGTTTTCAATGAATATTTGGTTCATTTGAACCATGATCTCTTCATTTGTGATGGGTGTACACAAAACATGTTTGCTTTGAACTTGGAACAAAATAAAAGCCAAAATGAAACACAATGCAAAAGAAGGCAGAAAGAACAGAACTCACCAACGATTTCAAAGCAACAGTTTTCTGTCTTGGCATTTTTAAATGAAATTTAAGAACGACAGGACAGAAGACCATGAACACAATGCATGTGCATCCCAAGACTAGACAGACCAGCCAAGCCTACATTGTGATAGTAATCTTAACATTTATGGAATCTCAATAGCAATTACATTGTGTGCTTGTAAAACACAGTAGAGCATGCACACATCTTTGCAGTATCCAACTGCAAAATAAAGTTAGCACAACACACATGCCAATATGAACTTTTAACTGCAATCTACCCACAGAATCTCTAAATTCTCCATAGCAATTAAAACAAACAAACAGTAACTTAAGAGGCAAAATGGCAAACTTACAGCTGTAAACAGTCATCTTCTGTTTAGCCATGTGGTTAACTTCTGCTTCCCTGTCAACATTTTACTCTCACATCAACACACCCTTATTGCTTTACTAGTGAAACTAGGAAACTTGAAATGGCCAAGTTTTATTTTGAGGTCTAAATAAAATTTTCAGAATATTTGTAATAGTCATTTTGAGGGCAAAATATTTTGCACATCCACATTAAAGAACTATATCTTGACTGTAAGCTTTAAGGAGATGGTAGGAGGGATTTATTGTAATTAGATTAAGCAGAGTTGTGTAATAGTCTGCACCAGAATACAATTAGGGAAACAAACTTTTGTATGTAACCAGATGTGTTCATTTCTGTAGATTTTTAAAAAAGAATCCATAGTCTTTTCTCCATGCTACGGAGATGAGGGCACGCTGGGTTTGCATAACTTTCACATAACTGATTTGCTCAACTAGAAAATATCAGCTCCAGGCAGAATGGTAACCTCATTCTCTTTACACATGTCACTGTCTCTCTTGGTTTCCATCCAATTTAACATGCTGCCTTGATCAATAGATTCTAACATCTCACATTAGGGTTTCCATCATAGTTTTAATATCAGCTTGCTTGCATAGTAATTAAGGTAGCAAACTGGATATCTGAATCAAAGCCTACAGTTTTCCTCTCTACAATCAACAGTTCCAATAAAACATTTTTCATGGGGTTCATATTAATTATGAGATATTTGTGTTTATGCTTAACAGGAGAAGAGCAACATGGAAATAGATATGACTTACAAGCTTAAAGTCATGCAACAAAACTTGGAGCAAGAAGGTGTTGAACATAAAGCAACAAAAGCCCGACTAGCAGACAAAAACAAAATCTATAAATCGATTGAGGAAGCCAAGTCTGAAGCTATGAAAGGTATGCATTTAATATATGTTCATAACTTCATTTAACATATTTACAGGTAGTCTTCACTTAACGACAGTAATTGAGCCTGGAATTTCTGTTGCTAAGCCCTGTGGTTGTAAGTGAGATGGCACTGCTTAGCGATGGCAATCGTGGCAATTCCCCTTGCCGTCGTTAAGTGAATTTTACCCATCGTTAGCCTGAGCACCCACCCCAATCCAAGCCATTCCGGGCTTGGTCCCTCCCAGCCCCGAACACTGCCTTCAACTCCCCCCACCTGCCTATCTCCCCCCCCCATCTCTTCCCTTTTGGAAGCCCTGCACCCTGCCTTGTGGGGCGGCAAGTCCAGCCACACCATGCAAAGCCACCTACCCGTGCCAAGCCACCCCAGCAAGCTCCAGCCTCCCCAGCCCACATTCCTTCACCCAGCTACCTCCTCTCCCAGTTCCCCGCACCTACTTTTTGACTTTTTCGCCCAGCCACCACGGGCGAAGCAGAAGTGCCTCTCTGCCTTTGCTGACTCCTTTTCGGACCCAGCTTCTCTGGCGAATGTTTCCCCCACGTGGCTCCCTTCGGAACGCTGTCTTCGGAAAGTGTCGCTCTCTTCTCAGAGCTTTCAGAAAGGGAGGGCAGCTCTCCGAAGTCTGCACAGGGTGCAGGGCTTCCGAAAGGGCAGAAATGGGGGAGAGAGGTAGGTGGGAGAGTTGAAGCACCGCTGCAGTCGTAAGTGCAGGCGGGCTGCCAAGCGCCCAAATTTTAATCACGTGACTGCGGGGGTGCTGCAACGGTCGTAATTTCGGGCACAGGTCATAAGTCTATTTTTTCAGTGCCATCGTAATTTCGAATGGTCGCTGAACGAATAGTTGTTAAGTGAGGACTACCTGTACACAGAGAATTCTGCTGTTTCACAAATTGTATAATACTGCCTCTAAATTTTTATGAAAAACTTAAATTATGTATCAGATGATGTATGAAATCTCTTCTATAAAATTTTGATAAAGTAATGTATATATATTGTTTGCAAAAAAAAGATGACTATGGGCTTGCTTAATCAAAGCATGCTCATATATATGTGTGTACGTGTGTATATCTATCCTATGTATTAAAAAGTCAATCACATTTTAAGGAAACATTGAGAGTATGTGAAACAGTGAACAAAATGTTCTTAGAGGAAAAGAAGGAAAGCCTACAATGAATTGGAAGGTGGGGAGACCTGCATAAATACTTAAATAATTGTTCATTTCAAGCTTATTGACCAAAATGGAGAAATATTTCACAGGACTTTTTGTCAGATTCAATGGACTATTAATATGCAGAGCCTTTCTAGGTTTCTATCATTTTCCTCTCAAAGATGCTTCAACTTTGGTGGTGTGCCTGAATGCATTAGCTTAGGTCCCAAATTCTATAAAAGCGTGTATATATTTTAAACAAAGAATCCGGAAAGACCCACAACAGCCAAAGAATCCGGAGTTTGCGTATAGTAAAATAGCTGTTTTTTTCCTTCCACAGAAATGGAAAAGAAGCTTTCTGAAGAGAGAACTTCAAAGCAAAAAGTAGAAAACAGTTTATTGGAGGTTGAAAAGCGGTGTTCTATGTTGGACTGTGATCTGAAACAATCCCAGCAGAAAATAAATGAGCTGCTTAAGCAGAAAGATAAACTCAGTGAAGATGTAAGTATAAACTTAAAAAAATCAGTTTTAACATTTGCTTCCCGCTACATCGACTTACAGCTTTTTCCCTCTTTTGTTACATTTATGGTAAAATAACTCTCTATAGAGATCTAAGTTTTTGTTCCACTTTCATAGTTTATATTTACTTAACTTTTTATCAAAACCAAATGTGGACTAAAGTGAGAGAACCCAATGAATTGGTTGTATCCAAAGAATCATATATGTAATTTTGAGCACATACTATGCTTCTTTGGCAAATATTAGCAGCATATCATGCTCCTTGGTGCTTCTTTTGATGATCATGATACCTGAGCATGGGGTCAGAGGTTGCAGCACTGGGAAAGTTTGAAAATCAAAAATATGTATTCTGGGGCATAAGCCAAATATATATTGTACTTCTGCATGGAATAATCTGGATTTCAGAATGTGTCTTATTCCCCTTCTTCTATATGTTATTTAAAGGTGAATTTTTAAATGAAAAACAAAAGCTATTGTACTTCATGGATATTAATCAAAATATTTGACTATACATTAAAAATTGCCACCCTCATTCCATATAGTGCTTGAAAGCTTTATTGAATATTAATGCCTTTGCTGAATACACATTTTCATTTACTTGTTTAAAAATTCTCCAATTCAAGGAAGATTGTTTAAAACTAATTATACTAGCTTCAAAACATGTATCTGTGTAAGTCCAATTTAGAATAATAAAAATGACTTAAAATTGCAGTCTTATTATTTATTTATTTATTTATTTTTTATTTATTTATTTATTTAATTTATATGACCGCCCATCTCCCCCAACGGGGAACTTTGGGCGGTTCACAATAAAATAGATTAAAATAAAATATAAAATATAAAACAGCAATTTATACAGTCAATATAATAAATAAATAGTTATAAAATCCAGATGGGAGGTAGTATTAATAACAGGAAGGACATTATAGAATTAAGGGATTAACCACCCCCATGAGGAACTGTCATTTCCTCCTTCCCATGCCAGGCGGCAGAACCAGGTCTTCAGTTCCTTTCCTAAAGGTCGGGAGGGAGGGGATCTGTCTCAACTCTGGGGGCAAGGTGTTCCAGAGTGCTGGTGCCACCACAGAGAAGGCCTGTCTCCTAGACCCTATCAGATGACACTCTCTGATTGATGGGGCTCGTAGCAGGCCCTCTCTGAATGATCGGGTGGGGCAGGTCGATAATATGGGGATAAGACGGTCCCTCAGGTATTCTGGTCCCATGCCCACTGACTTGGAATAAATCCTATTGCACATTGGCAATTAGTTCTGAGGAAATGTCTATAAAATTGGGCTGTAAGACTTGAGTTCTGAAAGGCCACATTTATACGATTTTAAGTTTGACAGGAGAGTGGGACTGGCTTTCAGTTAGGAATGTGATATTAGTGTTGTAATGGGATACTTCAGAGTCACCTGGCTAAAGTTTTTGTTTACAGTTTCTGTTTAGATATTATTTGTCCTACTCTGTAGCTGGAACAAAAATCAATAAACTGGGAAGAATTCCCTGACTAAAGCTATTCTTTATATAGGACCATTAAATTCTATTTCAAAGCAGCTGGGATTCGAGGAGAAAGATTATCTAGTTATTAAACAAAAAACATTAAGTGAGCATGGGATACGTTATTTTCCATGTGTATGGTCGTAAAAGTGTGTCTCCAAGGTATCAATCTGTTTTCTAGGTGGAAAACCTGACACTGAAAATTGAACAAGAAACACAAAAGCGCTGCCTCATCCAAAACGATTTCAAAATGCAAGCCCAGCATATGAATGCATTGAAGATGACAGAGAAGCAGCTAAAACAAGAAAATAACCATCTTGTTGAAATTAAACTAAGCCTGGAAAAGCAAAATAATGAACTCCGCAAGTAAGTCCCTTCAGCAATAAATATTATATTCTATTACAGTTGATTGTGACTCACAACTGAGTTGTGCAATGCTAAATTATGGTACATTGCCACAGAGGGGACAATCAGTTCTACAGCAGTGTTGAATTATACTAGGGAATTCTTGACTTTTCCTTTAGTTCAGAGCTATAAGTCAAGAAATACCGGAAAGTTCATTATTAACATTCAGATATTTTGGTTTTGCTCTCTCTCGGGCCCAGTTTGCATGTACCTGTAGCATAAATTGCTGAGGAAAAACTACACTTTAAAACCTCAGCCACACGTGCAGTGCTGTGACTATATATTAACATATATATTAACATCTTTGCACTTGGATTTTATATTTATTTATTGATGTTTTGATTATTACTGTGTTTTATCATGGTTTTTGTTGTGAACTGCCCGGAGTCCTCCGTTGGAGGAGATGGGCGGTAATATAAATCTAATAAATAAATATATATATCTGGTTAGGGAATATAAGCAAACTAGGAGCAGTTTTTTCTTTTAGATATTTTTATCCCACCTTTATTATTTTTATAAATAATTCAAGGCGGGGAACATACCTACTACTCCTTCCTCCTCCTCTTTTCCCCACAACAACAACCCTGTGAGGTGAGTTGGGCTGTGAGAGAGTGACTGGCCCAAAGTCACCCAGCCGGCTTTCATGCCTAAGGCAGGACTAGAACTCACAGTCTCCTGGTTTCTAGCCTGGTGCCTTAACCACTAGACCATAGCTTTCCAAACTCTGTGTTGCGACACTTTAGTGTGTTGTGACAAAACCCGGAATTGGACATGCATGGCGGCGGTGCGGGGACATGCACGGCAGTGGTGTGTATGGCGGCGGCAGCGGCGCTTCCGGGTTTTAGTGGAAAACATGAGGCCGCCGCTGCTGCCACCGCCGCCGTGCACACCGCTGCCGCCACCATTGGTGTGTCGCCAACGGCGGCAGTTTGGGAAGCACTGCACTAGACCAAACTGGTTTTTGTTCCCCCACCAGCCCTGCAGGCCAGATGACGTCAGAGGTGGAGCTTTCAGACAGGAAAGGCCTTTTGCTGGACAAAGTCCCACCCCTTGAGGTCATTTGTTTCCCCATGTAAGAGCAGGGAAGGAATGTCTCCCTGTCTGTTCTTGCTTGGGGAACATCCATCCAGGTACAATGAAGCAGGTCAACAGTGTTTTCTACCCCATCCCATAAAGGGTACTTTTCTTCATGCTGCAGCAGACAGAAAATCTTTCCACCTGATCCTGCCCAGGAAAAGCTGAGGAGTTACTGTGCTTGGTAGGCAGATGGGATTTGTTATCTTTCCGCTTGTCTTTCAGCCCAGTAAGAATTAGGCAGGAGGCGAAGTGGAGACCCAAGATCTATTATTCAGCCAAAGTAGCAAGAGAGGACACAAGAAAAGAACAAGGATCAGTCTTGGGCCAAATAGTCAGTCCCGGGTGAGAGGGAAAACATTATTTCCAGCACTGGCTTCTGTTCTTCTTCTTGAGGATAATGATGAAGCAACAACATAATAGGCCCCATCTACCCTTTCTGCTAAAGGAAACTGTACATTCAGTTAGTCCAAATACATCAGAAACTCCAGAATGCGCAAAAGTATCTACAAGAGCTTTAAAGCAGGTTTTTAACTTAACTCTGGCTCTTAAAGAAGGAATTTGAGCACTCGGGTCAGACAGTCCTGCAACAGCAGATCTTAGGCAGTATCGTATAGCAAGGAATCCCGAAGTATATGATTGACAGTTTCTTCCACTCCATAGGCATCAGACAGTCTCATTGCCTTCCTTCAAATTCTGATTCCTCCTCTAATGAACTGTGACTTGAGAAGACTTTAAAAAGACTAACTTGTTTTACCTGGTGTATAGTCGAAGGCTTTCACGGCCGGAATCCAATGGTTGTTGTGGGTTTTCCGGGCTGTGTGGCCGTGTTCTGGCAGTTTTTGTTCCTAACATTTCGCCAGTCGCTGTGGCTGGCATCTTCAGAGGACAGGAGCACAGCTAGAAGATTCTCTCTGTGCCCAAGTGTTTTACCTGGCCTTGGCAGTTCAGACCCTGAAAATCATTCCACTCAGGACAGAAGAAATATCTCCTCCCAGTATGTCCCCATTTCCCTTTTGTCTGCCATTCATGGGCCTGCAGTTGGAATGGATTAGGCCCAGGAGCAGTATGTTTTCTCTCCCAAATATAGACAAATTAACTATTTCTCTAGTAAATTGCTTCTGAAAGTCAGTCAGTCTTTACTTTGACATTGCTGACCTAGACTAGATAAAAATATAGTAGGAAGCTAATAATACATTCCAGCAATGTTTGTCATAGAAATAATAGTATTTTAAAATTGCATTTATCTTATTCTCTGTCAGAGACCGTCAAGATGCAGATGGGCAGATGAAAGAAATTCAAGACCAACTTGAAGCAGAACAATATTTTTCAGTATGTAGAATATTAGCATACTCAGTATTATGTTCTTAAATGTTAGGCCTTATGTATCTTCTGGGTTTATCATACACTTGTAAATATTCTGGGTTTTTTTTTCGTGGCAGTTGATTTATTTATCATTGTACATTAAACTTTTCTAAAAATTTGACCTAGTAGTATACTTCGTACTGTTTTATATAATTGCATAAAGCACCATTAATAGCATGGGCTTATTGTGGTGTCCAAATGGATTACAGCGTGATTACACAGCGTGATTACACAGCCTCCCTCAAGTCACAAGATTCACTTCATATCCAGTTTGTTTCTATGGCAATAATACAACATTGCCTTTTTTTCAGTCTAATCTTCTCTCCAGGTACTAGTCAGGTCCAACCCTGATCAACTTTTGAAAATCAGACAAAGTCAGCTAAGTGTTACGACTGGTTATAATAACGATTACATGAAAGATGAAACAATCCTATTATTAACATCTTACTATCGGTCCAAATCAATACCCTGAAGGATGAAGGCCTCTTCAGTTGAAGGGATAAGGGAGGACAAGAACACGGCTCTTCCCGCTCCTAGTCCGGCACTTTAATCACTACATCATACTGGTTCTCATATTCCTAATACGTATTTATTAATTTAGTTGGATAGAGTATTCCATAGCTCTGACTCTTTATAATGTTGACAACTGATAACCATCTGGTCATTGTGGGTAATATTGACAAATCCTTGTTTCAAATATATTTTAATCTTGATACGAAGATTCCTCATCTTAAACTAAAGCAGGGCAGTTTTTCTAACACAACTCTTTTCCGGTAATCTGATTGCATCAATGCTATAATATGTATATTGTTTTTCTCTTGTAAAACATTTCAGACGCTGTATAAAACACAAGTTCGGGAACTTAAAGAAGAATGTGAAGAAAAGACCAAACTTTGTAAAGAAATACAGCAAAAGATACAAGAGTTACAGGAAGAGAGGTGAGAAGATGGTCGCTTGAAGAGTAGTAGCCAGTAACAGAACTCCTATATAGCACCTTCAGCCATGATACTCATTTATTTTTGCATTGCAGGGATTCCTTGGCAGCGCAGCTGGAGATCACACTAACCAAGGCAGACTCTGAACAGTTGGCTCGCTCTATTGCTGAGGAACAGTATTCCGATTTGGAAAAAGAGAAGATCATGAAAGAACTGGAGATCAAAGAAATGATGGCAAGGCACAAACAGGAGCTTGCTGAAAAAGATGCCACAATAGGATCTGTAAGTGATTCACATCAGACTCGAATCGTAGGCTTGTCTATTTGCACAATTTTGTCCCTTGAACATGAAACATCCCTGTATGGTGTTTTTTTTTAACAACTGCATGAGAAAATGCAGTTAACAACAGTACTTAAAACCTCCAAGAACTAAACCTATTCAATCACTATCCAGTAAACACACCAAGTATAATGTTATGCTGCAATCACTGATGCTTTGGCACTGAATTTGGCTATACGTATTATGGCATCAGAAATGTTACATACCATACATTTAATTTCTTTGTCTAAGATTTCAGTGCTTGTATTACATTATCATCAGAGTGTATAATAATGTTTTGATAGTAGAGTGTATTTTAAGTAGTTTAGAGGGATTCTAGTTTAACATTTTTTCTAGCATGCATGTGCTGACAATTTCTGATGCAAGTGACTTTCCTTTCTAAACTCAACCTATGCTAATTTTTTTCAGCCCTGTCACTTAGTTTTACCTTGGAAACCTGATTCTCTAATATTAAAATCCCATTGGTACATTTCCCTTACAATCCTGTTTCTAAGGTTCTATTTTTGTCTGCTTCCCACACAGCTATCATGAGTTCCTTTACTCCCCCTCTCCTCAGTTGGCAATCTCAGCTCCTACATAAACACTTGGTTGGCTTATTTCTATTCTATGACTGACATATGCTTCTTATAATTTCTGTATCCTAGTTGGAAGAAGCAAATAGAACCTTAACTAGTGATGTGGCAAACCTTGCAAATGAAAAGGAAGAGCTGAATAACAAACTTAAAGAAATTCAAGAAAGTGAGTATTATTTTAAAAATAAAAGTGATTGATTTCATGTTAAGTTTAACTTAAGTACTAGTTATTTTGTTATTTATTGACAGGGCTTGCCCATCTGAATGAAGAGGAAAGTGGCACTGAATTGCTAAAGATTCAGTTTGAGAAACAGCTGGCTTATGAAAGAACAATGAAAACGCAGGTAACATATAAATGAGGAGCTGATGAGAAAGCGACTGCAGCCATCAACGCAATATTATACATAAGGAAGGGGAGAAGGAAATGTATTCAGTTTTAATCAGATAGAGAAGCTGCATGTTTATAGCAACTTACTCTTCTCTTACACTCCTTTTCCCCAGGCTGTGAATAAGTTAGCGGAAGTTATGAATCGTAAGAATCCAATCCAACGAGGAGCTGACACAGATGTCAGAAGAAAAGAAAAGGAGAACAGGAAACTGCATATGGAGTTGAAAACTGAACGGGAAAAATTAACTCAGATGATGATTAAATATCAGAAAGAGATCAATGAAATGCAAGCTGTAAGTATCTTACATGATAGTAAGAAATTACTGCCTAGTTATTGAAAAAGAGACTGTGTCTACATGAATGTTTCAGATATTTGCAAACTTAGTTGACATTGCAATCCTTTAGCTTAATTTATCTTGTATTCTTGAAAATCATTAGAGAACTTTCCCAATCTAGTATCCCTCCAGTGGCAGGACACCAGTGGCCACGAGGCAGGGGGTGATGAGAATTTTAGTGTTAACACATCTGAGGAGGCACCGTCTCGCCTCTTCCTTGTCTCCTACTTTCACTATACCACCCAACTGTACTAAAATAGAAGCTATTTAATTGTCTTTATTTTCTTCAATTCCCATGGTACTTAGCTTTTAGTGGTTTGAATTAAGAGATTGCTATTAGAACAATCTCTGTAAGCAAGATTTTATAATGCATTAAAGATTAATTTTGATTGTGCTTCATCAATCTTTTACAGCAAATAGCAGAAGAGAGCCAGATACGAATCGAACTACAAATGGCTCTGGACAGCAAAGATAGTGATATAGAACAGCTTCGCTCCCAGCTCCAATCAATACATATTGGCTTAGACAACAGCAGCATATGTGGCCCTGGTGAAGTAGAAACGGATGATGGTTTCCCTGGTAAGATTCGTCCTTCCCTTTTTGGGAGAGAAATAGACATGTTTCAATTGATGACTTTCTACTTTGGGGAAGTTAGAGTTGGGAATGTCATCTCTTCATCCTTCTGTCACTAGCATTTTAACCCTTTAGCAGCAAGCTATCTTTGAATATGTCAAAAATAGATTATAGTTCTTATACAAATCCAGATCTGTTGTATTATTCTATGGCAAAATAAGCAGTTGTGAATTTTTTTTTAAAAAGCTATTTTTCATTAATCCTTTCTGCACTTCCCCCTTCTTTCTGTTGGGTGCTCAGTTCGTATCACTCAGTCCCACACTTCGGAGTCTATGTCTTTTACCTACCAACGCTCTTCTACCTCTGTCAGTATTGCCACTAAGCCTTCCAGCTCTTGTGTGTTTCTCAATTCTGATTCTGACTCTGAGGAAGAACCATTGTCTTCTGCACAAGCCCCTTCAGAACCTGACAATCCAGGTGACATTCCAGAAAGTGGGTAGTGATGAAACACTGTTGCTTGAAGGAATTATCCTATTTTTCATTACTAACACTGAAGGCAGTAGGTATCGAGGAATGTCCCGCATGAGAAAGGAGAGAGAACTAATTTTTAATCTTAGGTACTGTGGATGTGGCATTGATGTAGGTGCATGCAATATGCATGTTTTCCCTTTATCTGCAAATCCTCCATGCACGTGACTTGCTGAAAAAAGAGTTAGGACTGCAAGCTTTAATTGACCCACTGAAACAGCAGGACCTGATCATTTAGTGAGAGGAAATTTCAATTAGAAGTGCAGATTAAATAAGTACATATAATTGTAGCTTTGTGTTTTTCAAACTGTCACACTTTCTTCAGTATTTCACTCCCTCCGAACACCCAAAGTCTAAGTTGAGACTTTGATTATCATGAAAACCCTTTAAATGATGTCATTTAAAAGCCAAATGATCAGTAAGTTTAAACTTACACTAAGAGTTGTTGTGACGGAAGTCTTTTCAGATTATGTTCTGTGGCAAGGGCTGTTCAGATATTGAACAACCACAAAAAATCCCTAACTAGAATCACTGTATCTCTCCTCAGAGATCAGTCCCTGTATATTTAAGCATGTTGTTGCGGTGAATTTACTCTCCTAATTGTGCATTCTCATATAAACATTTTTGTGGCAACTTTCCATAGACTGGAGTATATCCTCTTACCATATCCTTTTGTTTCTATGGTAAAATAGAGAAGAGCCCTTCCTAGTTCCCCTTGCATAAATTAGAAGGAAGAGCACTTTATTTATTAGAGAGGAAATTAATACATGTATTTATGCTAGACTGCCGATCATGGCATTATTTTCCAGGATATGAAAGATCTGAAAATTCTGTAATGAACCATCAAACATTTATAGATTGCAAAGCAACTGTGTTAGAGTGCTCATTTGCTTTTGTGGTATGAGAAGAAAATGTAGGCAATAAAATCTTTAGATAGCTCTAAAACATTTGAAGCTGTTTCAGTTATTGGCTGCTGCCAGTACAGATGAGTACTAAATAATCAACAGAACTTCAGTACTAGATTAATTGCTCAGTGGGTGCGCTTGCAAAGGCACCTAGGTGGAGTTCCACATTTTATTTGCAAGATATTTTGGAATATAGTGGTGAAGGGTAATAAAATCATAAATGTGAATATTTGATTGCAAAACAAAATAATATTCTGTTGCTAAGCCAATGAAAAAATATATTAAACCACATGGAAGACAGATGAAAAAAATATGGCTCACATCTCCAGTTTAAGGGGTTTTTAGGGTTTGAAGAAAGTTTTAAAAAGGTATAATTTTTTAATCATGTACCGGATGTATCAGGAAATGAATTGCATCTAAGTACAGGTTTACCCAAATCCTCTTCAGTTTAGTTTTTGTCCTTCAACCCCTCAACCTTGACCCTATTAAAATCTCTCCAGATAATTCAATAAATTTTAAATCCCAACTTTATTTCCAGTGCTTCACTTTGAGAAGGATCTGTAAAAGCAACAGTTCCTTAAGTGAAGATGAACATCCTTATTTGACTTTAATGCACTTCACCCTAAATAATAATTTTAATACAAAAATTGGTGTTAATGGTTTTGGAAGGAAACACACTACATTCTGTATTTTAAATATGGTGCTCCTCACAATCCTGAAACCTAATTTCAGTTCCAAAGAAGAAAGCTTTTTAATTTTCTGTATTGAACTAATAATCAGGTGGCCCAGTTCTAACTCCCAAGCTGAAGGCCAGCCAGATAGTGCACTGAGCACCTTTCCAGGATATCTTCCAACGCAAAATCTGTGTTCTGTTAATGTTTTTGCAAAAATGAGTGGAGGGCAGCAATAATAGTAATGCTTTGCGTATTTCTGCTCTGGGACATAATATATTTACTAATAAGAATGTGACAATTAGGTGATGTGACATAACTCTGTAAGAAGAACTTTGCTTGTTTTGCTTGTAAATTTTAGCTGTTTTAGTCATTGCTTGTAGGATTATAGGTGTTTAATGTTTAATAAAAATGTTTAATAAAATGCCATTTTTCTTAATGTGACATTGCATAAAAACAGTGGAATACCCATATAATACTGTTTTAAAATATTCATTTAACACTTCTCAGAGTCGCGACTCGAGGGATGGCTATCATTGCCTGCTAGAAACAACACAAAGAAATTTGGCTGGGTGAAAAAGGTAAATAATACAATTTTTAAGACATTATTTTGATATGATATGCAGCAACTAATACCACCAGGTGCTATTCAGAAACAAGAGAAGCAATTCATTGTTTTTGCTATTGTGCTGCTTTTTGGAAATGATGGCCCTGGCCCTGTATTACGGTCAAAAGACTGTTTCGCTAATAGCATAGGAAGCTCAATGAGATAAGCATACACAGTCACAGAGAGTTGCTCTTTATCTTTGTTAATTGGCTCTCTTTTCTTTGGGTAAATTTTCCATGGGGAATGTTAGGGGTAGTTGCTTAGAGATTTTTCAAAAGGGGTGCAGCAGAAAAGGGTGCACAACAGCCTTCCATCCAGATGTTTTGGACATCCAGATGTTTTGGAGTTTTAGTTTGTCCCAGCTAGGAGATCAGTGGTAAGGTAATATGCCAATTGTTGCCCAAACCTTCTGCTAGTACCAAATTGCTTATCCTCCTCCCATTTTTTTCTTTCCTTTTTATGTCGTACCTTCTTGTATTTTTACCTTTTGTACTGGGTATGTTTCATATTGTATTTTTTCTATGGAAGCTGATGACAGTTGTTTGTATTGCAGTGGCATAGAAATATGTTTAATAAATAACTAGAGGCAAAGATGTTTTGTTTGAAGCTACAGGTTAAGGTGAAGTATGTTTTGTAGGAGGAGAAGCTATACTCACATGTTTTGACTATCCAGCAGGAAGATAACCTGGTCCTTAAACTGCCTTATTAAAATAACATTTTACATACCTTTATTCTGTAAAAAAATGATCATACAAAATTTGGTAGTATGAATAAAATCCATTTGCAACACAACTTATCCTTACATTTTTATTGTTTCACAGTATTTAGTTGTCAGCAGCAAGAAGGTATTATTCTATCATAATGAACAAGATAAGGAACAATCCAACCCATATATGGTACTGGACATAGAGTAAGTATTTTGATATGTCTTTGTTTCATTTTTTAACATGGTCAATATTTTTGTGATTCTGGAACAGTGTAAACAACTCCATTTTTCAATAAATTTGTATACCTTTTGGTCAGTTAATATAAATTAGATTGCTTTTGTTGAATTTGTAAATATTCTATGTTCTACCATCCTACTGAGAAAAACAGAGCAGCTTCAGCAAATTTGAAATTTGTGTCATTAAAACACAACAGTGTTTTTAGGGTTTTATGATTTTAAATGGTCAGTCATCCCATTAATCAAATTTAGAGCATTAGTCCAGAATGGATGTATTATTTGAAAAGACCCTAAAATATACAGGAAATTTGTTATTGTCAACAAGTGTCATATACTAATCTCTAACTCTTGACTTACTAGAAATAAAAGCAATTTGTTGAAGCAAAATTATCAACCTCATAAAAGATTGGAAAGTTCTGTATTTCTTTTCTGAAAAATTTAGCTGCTATCCTCAGTGGTTTCATAGACAATAATCTATAAGAAAACTTTTACCATATATTCACAATAAATAATAAATATAGTTTTAGCAGTAGAGATCTTTCCACCCATGAAATTTAAGCATGTTATCATGGTCACAATATGTACCATATTATGCACTTATGAGAATATTTAAATATAAACGAAGTGTGGTCTTTATATAAAACTTCAGCTTTCCATAAATATTAAGATAATGTTATTGTATTTAAAGGTTAAATTGATAAAACAAACAATAATACAGAACATGACACTGTATAATTGCCCTTCTTAAACTGTTCTTAGGCCATTAACTAAGACTTGCAGTAATCTTGGCATTATGATTTTTATATGCCAAGTGTATAATATTTGCTGCTGTTAAAACAAGTGGTCTAAATCAGGGGTCCCCAACCCCCGGGCCGCAGACTGGTACCGGTCCGTGGCCTGTTAGGAACCGGGCCGCCATGCTGGTCTCTGAACCCCGCCCCCCGGTCCGCGCAATTGGCTCCCGCCTGCAAACCCCCCCCCCCCCCCCCGTGGAAAAATTGTCTTCCACGAAACCAGTCCCTCGTGCCAAAAAGGTTGGGTAACTCTGGTCTAAATAGTAGGAGTCATAATAATTCTTTGCCATTTTAAAATAGTTACTGATTTCAGAATGTGTAGGCTTCAGCAGTCATATGATCAGATTTGCAGTTATACAATAGGAGTTTTCCTTGCTGTTTTTGGGATTGGGAGAGAATGCATTGTACTGACACACAGATGTATTGTAAGTGGGTAGAACCCTACCTTCAGAAAGCTTTAAAAATCAAAGTTTGCATTAAGAGCACAATTGAAATTCTTATTAGTCCAAAATGAGATCTACTGAAGTAAATGGGAAAACTTCCGGAAATGTTGCTAGATTAAGACTTCATGTTTGATTATTTCATGGTTAACTTACATTTTTGTTACATATCTGCATTTCTGCTACTACAGCAAACTCTTCCATGTTCGACCTGTCACACAAACTGATGTATACAGAGCAGATTCTAAAGATATTCCCAGGATTTTCCAGGTATACCTATTCAAAAACGTTTAACCAAATATAACGTAGACAAAGATGAGATGCCATGTTTATTGGACCAACATGAAATAAACACATGGAGAGGTACTTGTTTCATAAGAGATTTTTTCCCCCAAAAGTCATGCAAAGAAAAAAGTGGAGAAAACCTTTTCTCTCTGAATTTTTCCAGGTGTTTTTGTTAGGCGTCACATCTCTTATTGAGAACTTACTTTCTTCTTCAGTAGAAATAAGTTATTTTATCATCACTTTATAATAATTATAATCATATACATGCCATCGATTTAGGTGGCAAAGATCACTGTTTTCCCATGTTAATAGGAGAAACAATCTTGCTAAGACTTACTGTGGGGAGGAGGAATCTTTAAGAGGCATTTGAAACCTTTTCATAATTGCTCTTTTGTCATTAGAAATAGGTTTTCTCTGTCAAGTATTACTGACTTTTTTCCCCAATTCCAGATCCTATATGATAATGAAGGAGAAAGTAAAAAAGAACAAGAATTTCCTGTAGAGTCATCAGGGGAAAAGTCAAATTATATTTGCCACAAGGGACATGAGTTTATACCTACCCTTTATCATTTTCCAACCAACTGTGAAGCTTGCATGAAGCCTTTGTGGAACATGTTCAAACCTCCTCCCGCTCTTGAATGTCGCCGTTGCCATATCAAATGCCATAAAGATCACATGGATAAAAAAGAAGAAATAATAGCACCTTGCAAAGGTAACTTTAAGATAAATAAAATGTAGTGATTGCAAGTTGGTCCATAGAAAAACTTCAGAGTCCATAGCTAGATTAAGGTTTCTTAAGGTTAACCAAAAGTGGCACAGAGGAATGTGCAGGTTTTCAAATTATGCAGAATTCTACACCAGAGACGCAAAGAGCCAAGGAAGTCCCCTAATTAGGCTATATCATTCAGCCATGAAATAAGAAATTTTAGACAGAATACACTCTCTGGTGGCATTAGAGAGTGTAATAGAATTTAGAGGGCTTGTCTTGATTATGCTTGTCTGAATTGTTCCAAAGGCTAATGCTATGAAAAATCTTGCTAAAATTCTGCCTGCTAATTTCAGCTGGAAAGTTGCGCATCAGGTTAAACTACTGTCTCTTTCAACTTGGCTAGTTTTGATTGGACAAAAATGCTGTTTAATATGTAATTTAATGAGTTGGGTTTTTTTTATCAAAATACATACATTTTTTCAAAATAAGATACGGTTTCTCTTCAAATACAGTGTATTGAACTAATGCAATTCTGTTCTAAAGTACTTGTTTTTAATATATTTCAGTGAATTATGATATTTCGACTGCAAAGAATCTACTACTGTTAGCCAATTCCACAGAGGATCAGCAAAAATGGGTGAGCCGCCTAGGGAAAAAAATTCCCAAAAAGCCTCCAGCACCAGATCCTTTTGCACGATCTTCACCAAGAACTTCCATGAAGGTCCAGCCAAGCCAGTCTCTCAGGCGACCAAGCAAACAGCTTCCACCAAATAAAAAAGAAGGCTTTCCTCCAAGGTAAAAAGTTGCATGTAGAAAATTGTGGTGACTATTGTACAGTGATAAGTTTTTATAACACTGCCCTGGGCATTTGAGGTAGTCATGCTAAGTATTTCTTTGATGAGATGTATCCACCTGTGAAAGTATTCTTCTACTGCCGCTATTTCAGGGTATGTAGTTAGTATCTTATGGCTTAATTCTACATACTTTGGATTGGGATCTCAGGAACCGCCACCCAGAGTCCCCCGTTTGGGGGAGATGGGCGGTCATATAAATTTAAATAATAAATAAATAAATAAACCACGGATCCTTTGCTTTTCCTATCCAGTCTCTGAGGACACAAAAAGTTATTGGTTTATATACTGTAGCTCTCCTTTACAGTAAGATTATTTGATTTATAACATGAAGCTTAAATCTCAAGAAACTATGTGGAGTACATATATTCTAGACATGCATTTGTACTAAAATAGGATCCAGGATTTTGTGCTTGACGCCTTCTTTTACTGTTGTGTCAGAGGAGGGAGTTTTGTGATGTAGGCAAGAAGACGTAGTATGTTAAAATGTACCCATAGCAATGGAATGCTGTGTTAACAATTAAGCTAGGAAAGTTTTTCTAAGGTTAGCAAAAGTCTTAGCAAAAACCAGGTTGCTTAATTGGACCCTGCGGTGTCCAGGTAAATAGGGCTGCACAGTCCATGTGCAATATCCGAAAGGCCGTTGGAGCAGGGCAGTGCAAATATAGCACCTGACCGCAACAACTGAAAACAGCCGCATCTTCTCTAAGAGCCTGCAGCAGCTGCCCTACAGCCCAGCTGGTTTACAATTTTCTTTGGCTTGTCTATTCCTGTGGATAAGCCACCACTTCTTCCTCAGGTTTTCACTTCAGGGTAATAGTAAAGAATAAATTGCCAGTGGCATTTCACCCGTCTTATGAAGGCACAAATAGTTAGCCTGTAGATCTGGACCTGATAGGAAATATTGGCCCATTTTCACTTGTTAAAAATTTATCAACACATCATATGTTTTGGGTTCTGCTACTTCATCACGGTTTTGTTTTATTTTTTAGTACTGAGCCTGTCCTTCGAATTATTCTTCACTGAATTGTGTTTTTCTGTACTATATTGTTTTATTAATATATCAACAGTAAGTAATAGGGATTTATGGTTGAAGTACAGATGCATGTCAAGTGAGAACTAACTGAGAATTTGGCTATAAAGCCTAAATGACAATATTTTAAATATATATTGTATAATAATTACCTCAATAGTTTATGTAAAATACTAAGCAATTTTTAAATGTATTAAATTTACATTATCATACTGCTGTTACCTGTAATGGTCCATGCTCCATTACGGATCTATAATCCAAAACCAAAATATTGTCATTTAATAACAAATCAGTTTTGGGTATGTTTAATGGCGTGAAAAGCATTTTGTGTGCATTTCATGCTTTGCCCTGTTTTTTTAAATTGTTGCATATAAATTATTATTGCAGAAGCACAGATAATACCTTTTGATGTCAGGAAATATGCAGTAAGTGTTCTAGTCTAATCCAGAGAAGGCTATACTTTTAAATCCCTTTCAAATTACACAATGGCTTTAAGTGCTACAGTAGTCTTCTTGATCACGATCTTTTAGTTTTACTTAAACTATTAATACTAAGATCAGTATTCTCCAACTAGTCCTAACTAAAGTTTCAGACAGGAAGTAGAGATGTGTAAAATCAATCCAGTAACAGAAAGTTCCAGAGAAGTCTGGAAAGTTGCATTTCCCTCTGGACCATGCTAAACCTTCTCCTGGACCATGCCGTTCTATGGTCAATGACCAAAACAGAGCTGATTTCACCTGCCAAAAGATTTTCGAGGCATTATTCAGTATTTCTTCATCCTGAGGGGGAAAAAGTCTAGTTAGTGTGTTTGTATGTAAAATAGTAAAAGTTCCACATTAAAACCTTAAAGTTGGTTCTAGTGTATCTCCAACAAGAACACTGGACAGTCTCTCTGCATCTCCAGAAAGCATCTCTGTGTAAGCCAATTGTTCTGCTTCACTGGAGAGTCCTTTGATTTGAGGATTGGGGAGGCCCTTTGAATATCCCACCCTGTGGTATTTTGAGCTGGTATGCCTCTCCACAGGTCCAACTTAGCTCCTTAGTCAGGGAGATCAGCTTAAACCAGACCTGAGCTGATTAAATCTACATGTGTGGCAGTTGAGCAGCTATCCCTCCAGTCTTTGGGTTACGTTGCAACCTCTGTCCAGACTATCCTAGCACCTGTAGTATCTGGTGTTTAGATGTACACTGAGTAGAGTCAAGTGGCATGCCTTCTCCCATGGAATAGGAAAAGGGTTTAGTCCCTGCTTTCTTCTCTCAGGTAATCTTCTGTCTTTGCTCTGAACTAAACCAAAGCCTAGGACCTGACACAGTGAAGGAGTGAGTGTCAATTCTGTCTTCAGTTTTCTCAATATCAAGGGATCATTGAGCTGCTCTAGTCTTGAAACTCCATGGGGCTTTCGTCTAGTGCCAAAGGTCTGCTCTCTCAGCTGTTTGAACCCAGCGATTTTCACGTTCCTGACCTAAAACCCATAATATCTACTAGATGTGCATCAGAAGTAGCCCCTGTTCTGCCAAGTGTCCAAGCAGCGATCAGGTGCTCAGACAGTTGGTTCTTTTAGATCCAGAGACAATAAGCACACCAGTGGATGAAGAGAGTTTAAGCTTTATTATAAACTTAAGCAAACAAATTTAACCAGAAACGTAGTTTAACCAGATTAAACAGAAGCATAAAAAGCATAGCATAAAGAAAGGAAAATCATTACATACCAAGCAAGTTGAAACTTTATCTCCATAAGCTGCCAGGAGCTAATAAGGACAGCGGAGATACCCCAGGGTGGCTCAATATCCACAGCACCCAGAGCTCAGGTCTGTGCAGAAGCTGCCAAACTCAAAACAATCCTAAGGTTTTTATCAGAGTCTGGCCCTAAAGCCTTGTGACCCTGTTTCCATGGTTGCAGGATCTGACCTTGATGGGATAGTTCCTGGGGTCTGGAGCACCTGTTTCCAAGAGCTGGGGAAGCTGTACAGATAAGCTAGTGCTTAACAAAAACAATCTTGGTGTTTTCTCTTATCTCCCCCCCCCCATTCCAAACAAAGATAAAAAACAAGCCAGCTAAATATTAGTATAACTCAAAATAAACTCTAAGCTTCTTCATGTGAAGGAGAAAAATCAAAATATGTCCCTCAAACTCCTCAAAATAACAATGGTCTTCCGTGTTGCCACTACAGCCCCCTATTGGTTAGAGAAAAAACTGTCTGATGTTTCCAGACTCTTGTGGTTGTATGAACAATAAACCTTAAAGGTAATTTAACTGAAAACCAGTTTGGTCTAGTGGTTAATGTGCTGGGCTAGAAACCAGGAGTCTGTGAGTTCTAGTCCCGCCTTAGACATGAAAGCCGGCTGGGTGACCTTGGGCCAGTCACTCTCTCTCAGCCCAACTCACCTCGCAGGGTGGTTGTTGTGAGGAAAATGGGAGGAGGGGAGAGTATTAGGTATGTTTGCTGCCTTGAGTTATTTATAAAAATAATAAAGGCGGGATAGAAAATAAATAAGTTTGTTTGTTTGTTTGTTTGTTTGTTTGTTTATCATACTTATATCCCGCCCATCTCCCTCCAAAGGAGGGACCTTGGGCGGTTCACAATAAAATAATTTAAAATCAATAAAAACCATAAATAATCTCAATAGTCATAAAATATATACATTTAAGTTAAGGTTAAGTTAAGATTTTGACTTTCACAGAGCATAGGATCTGTATCTGTCATCCTTTTGCCCTCATACAGTCATACATCTGGAGAAAACGAATGTTTGCAGAGCAGTCAAGTTCTGCCTCAACCTGAGATCTTGTGTTGGTTAGATTATTTCTTGATTTCATATCAGTAAGTCTCTTAGGTCAGAGGTATCTTCTAGTCTCCGTAGTCACAAGGACAGTCACCTGATGAACCTGGCCTGAATTTCCCAGTCCTCTGAGGCTCAGTCTGTTACTGCTCCCCAGACCAACAGTATGTGGTAGGCAGTATGTAGCAACATCAGTTGGCCAGCCTGTTAATGCTCCCCTGAGCAACATAGGCAAAGCAACTGCCTGGTTCTCCATTTCTTCTTTTGAGACAAGCTGAAAAGCACGGACTCTACCAAAACTTCTTTTATCAGAAAGGTCATGTACCTTAATTCTGAGATTAAAAATATAGTTCCCACTCAGTGAGGATGAATTCTGATAAATCCCAGCTATGTTATATTAGAAAAATGAAATATTGGACTTACCATGAAGGTCCTTTTCCTGCAATGGGTGGTGGTATCAGACTCTCATTCCTCATTCAGTACATGTTTTTCACTGTTTTTTCTGATTTTGCTTGCTAGTCCTGTAAACTGGCTGGGAAATTGCCCTGTTCCTCCTCCTCAGCTGTGCCTGGCAGAGTGAGTGGGTGGAGCAACTAAACTGTGGATACTCTTCTCCATTAGAGGAAAAGAACCTTCATGGAAAGTCCAATATTCCATTTCTGGTCAACATTTGATTTTTTAAAATAAATGTACTTACTTATTAAATGCCTAGGGTGCTTAACAATCAGGATAGTTAGGGCTGTTTGTTTGTTTGCAATCTGATTTCATTTTTTAAAAATCTTTTGAGTCCCTTTCCAAACAGAAGTTGCATGTTGAGATGCTATGTGCACCCTGGAAAAATTCCAGAAAGAAAAATGTGCATCATATAACAATCTGCTGAAAGATAGAACTGAAAATTTGAAGGAAATAGTAAAGAAGTGAGGTAAAACCCGGCATGTGATAGAAGCTGGATGGATAATGCCAATTATCCCCAATTAAATCTAATTTTGGGGAGAATGGACAGATTTACTAACTGTAGAAAGGAACTGGAATGTTCATATTTAAATATAATGCTGCTAGAATTTCAGAGAAGTTTACATTGCTTATAACTTTCAGAACAAGTTTGTTTTACAGTACGTGTCGATTTAACAAGGTCTTGTAAAGTTATGGGAAGGTTGGTGGGCAAGTCACAATGGTACCTGAGGACTGATGCATGTAGCTATATTCAGCTAATAAAACAATACTTACTTTAGAGTTGAGTACTATATTACTGAGAGTAGGACCCAGTTGACGTATACGCTTGTTCTTAATTTCTGTGTTAAATTAAAGCAGATTGCACAATCCTAGCAATAAATGTGTTTTCTGTGTAATTTAAAATTAGTATTAAAACAGTTAAATTGATATTATTGCTTGTATTTCATAGTTTTCCTCTTCTGTCGCATTCAGTTTTTTTTTATCTGACAGCAACTTAAATGGTTGCACCTAACACTTTGCATCAGAGGACCCACTGTCCACAGTGTATCTCATTGTCCACCCTTATAAGGTAGACCTAACTTACCTCACACCTTGCTCTCATGGTAACTGGTGGGCTTTCCCATTTGCAATAGCAAACTGTCACCCCAATCTGTGTGCAAGTGTATGTATGCATAAATATAGAATACTGTGTATGTAGTGTTACACAATTGATACATGGTATGCATACATGTTCGTAAATGATCTCAACTGCAAGTTAAATATCAAGGATTTGGGTGGACATACGTTTCTTATTAAGGAAGTAGGCTTTAAATGTTTAGCTTGTTCCTTCATAGATTAATATGATAAACAGGAATGTAACACAAACTTTGGATAAAAAGTTATTTTTATATTGGTGTAATGGAGATGTTCTTTCATTTTGACTGCCAAATGTATTTTAGTGTACAATTACAGTAGTAAAAGTTACAAGGGCAGCTGACACGTTTGGACAGTACGGCTCTAATGGTTTAGTAAAAATTTAAAATCTTCTGATTAATAACCAAATGGTTTTGGTTAACTAATCACATCTGAAGAAGCAAAAACAAAGCCACATATTTCCTTGCAAATGACAGAAAGGGCAGGCTTTAGTTTTGAAGAGGATGAGATATCTGTTGGAGACTTCATTGATAGGTTTACACAGTCAGGTCATCACGGATGCCCTTGATCCTTGAATAAATTATTCTGATTTACCAAGATGCACCTGAATTCCCCTTTGTTGAACTCTCCATCAAAATCTCACGAGAAGTTCTTTGGCCTTACTCAGCTCTAGAACAGGCAGAAGTGTACTGTGTGTTCATTTTGTTTTGCTTCTCTCTGACGTAAATTGAGATGCCACCCAGTGATGCCACAGTGGAGACTAGATAACTTATACCCAACTGAGCTGTGCTGCAGGAAGAAGCTGTGTGAGTTCTTCTATATGATCAGAGAAAATTAAAAGACAGACAGGAGCAACTGAACTTCAGTTTCACTTATCTAGAGCTAATCCATTTAGCACTGCATCGGAAGTGAGAAGATATGCAAGCCTAACATGAATCCCACATAGTTGCTTTAATCACACAAAAGTCATCAATTTGTTTCTGCTTCTTGGTTTTGTTTTGTGTTATGACATATCCAATTGCAGTAAGTCTACATTTGCAGAGTAAGGTAATTCAGTATGAAGTACATAAACTTACTTGCCTATGTTTCATAACTTAGAATGTGATGCAATGGAGATAAATGCACATGTTAAATTGTATTTTTCTGTCAAACGTTTGTTTTTAAGTTTTAGTGTCTGTCTAAAGTTTTATGACTAGGAAGGTATTGGAATGTTCCAAGGAAACTGCTGCTTTTTTTTTCATTTCTTGCTCCTTGGAAAATTTCTGAAGCACTGCCAAAATGCTTTCAGAAATAGGGTGAGGTGACTGTAAGATTTGTGACTGCCAGTTCTTCAGCATTCCAGTTTGTAGCCACTGACAATAAATGAAACCCCTGGGTCATTTCTAGTGGGAAGCATCCATGCATATGTTTGCATACTTTATGAGACACATTTTGACATCCAGGAGTCAATTTTAGGAATGCATACAAGACTAGTGCATATGATTCTCAGATTTTAATCCCCGTCACAAATAGTAATGCATGCACAAGAAAAACAATGTTTCAGTAATTATGATATTCAGAATTGTTTTTAACTTGGCTCATAATAAAACCTCGTTTTCCAGATTGATTGATATGGCATGTAGAGACTGGGATTGGTCATTTGATGATATTGATTTTGATATTGATTTTAATATTGATGATGCTGAGGACGATCTTGATGATAGCGATGATGATAACAATGTGTTTATTCTAAAGAGGTAAATAGATGAATATCTATAGGAGAATGGATTGGTTTTTTAAAGCATGCTTTTTCGATTTTTCCCAGTAGAGGTATATGTGCTGGCTTAAAATATAAAAATAATAATTTAATCCATGCATGATTTTTATTGCCTTGAAATTGTAATGTCAAAATCCCTTATATTTACACATGCTTCTTATAATAGATTTTTCATGTATGGCTGCCTTTCTGCAAATCCATTTTTGAATATTCAGATCTATTCTTTGTTCTGTCACATGTTGCTACAAGCTCATATGTAGGTAACAACAAATTTGTTTTGAAGTGTGATCCAGGTTTTAGCTGGTTACCTGCACATTGCGTATATAACTTGATTTTCCGTGCATTGGTGTGCCTCTTTTGTAATAAACTGTGGTATAACTTGCTTTGCGAATGTATTTCACTAGATAATCATATTAGAATAGGAATGATGGAAACTTGTTTTCTCTCCCCCCCCCCCCCAACAGATTATTTAAAATTAGGCTGGATTACCTAATTTCCAAATCACCTCTCAGGGGAGTGTAAGGTTCCCTTTGAATCAGATGTAAGCTAAATTTTAATTTAGCACCCACCCACCTACCCCACCACCACCCCAAAACTAAACAACTTTCTTCATTATAACCTAGAGAGTTTCATTTGTTCCAACTTTCTGTGGTGCACTTGGGCACCTTTGTGACCAAGAGTATCCATTATTGAGAGTTGTACATTTTGCCCCGTATGCACCATTCTCAGATACTACAGTGTAATCCTGATCCTGGAACAGCTTTGTTATTCTCTTCCCTCAAGATATTGTGTATCTCAAAAGAAAGAAATGAACTGCTGCTTAAGATAAATACACATACAAAGAAGATAGAGGAACCTTTTGCTTTGCTAGTGTGAACCAGGCTGGCTGAGAGATCCAGCATTCCCTCACTGCCCACTACTTCTGGCTTGGTATTTCCTTAGAGACCACAGACTATGAATTTGAATCTCCTATGTTTAAACTGACTGAGGTCTTTTCTTTTTTCAGCTAACTGCCTTCTGTGAATGCAGTTGACTCTTCAAGGTGATCTTCATCCCACTGAAATAAGACTGAAACATCATACAGGAAGTCCTTGAGTTACGACTGCAATTGGCACTAGGATTGCCGTTGCTAAGCAATGTAGTTGTAAAGCGCAACATCATGTGACTGCATTGCTTAGCGATGCCAATCCAGGCAGTGCGAGACAGTCCCAAGATTCACGGGGAGCAAAGGGAGTCCCATGAAAGGAGCACGGGGATGCTGCAGGGGGGTGGGGGAGGCCCTGGGAGGACTGGCGCAGGCCAGGCGGGAGTCGGGGGAGGGAGCGCTTGGTGCGGCACAAGCTCAGAAAGGCCAGGGAATGAGGGTGTGGAGTGCATGCGATCGCAGGGAGGCCATGGAAAGAGGGCGCAGGGTGTATGCATGTGTGTACGAGCTCAGGGAGGCTAAGGAAAGGGTGTGTGTGCATGTGTGTATGTGAGCTCAAGGAGGCTGAGGAAAGGGTGTGTGTGTGTGAGAGAGAGCACTCGAGGCTGATGAAAGGGCGCGAGGTACGTGTGATCGCAGGGAGGCCGTGGAAAGAGGATGTGCTGTGGTTACATGTGCAATCAACGTGTGCGTGCGATCGTGTGCAGGATCGCAGGGAGGCCATGGAAAGAGGGCAGGAATCTGTGCGTGCATGATTGTCCGTGCATGCGTTTCCTGGCCCTTCTGAGCTTGCAGCTGCACGGAGTACCCCCCCCCCCCAACTCGTGCATGGCCTGAGCTCTGCCTCCCCCACCCCCTGCGGCACCCCCGCACTCCTTACCTGGGACTCCCTCTGCTTAAATCTCAAGAAACTATGTGGAGTACATATATTCTAGACATGCATTTGTACTAAAATAGGATCCAGGATTTTGTGCCTGACACCTTCTTATACTGTTGTGTCAGAGGAGGGAGTTTTGTGATGTAGGCAAGAAGACGTAGTATGTTAAAATGTACCCATAGCAATGGAATGCTGTGTTAACAATTAAGCTAGGAAAGTTTTTCTAAGGTTGGCACAAGAACCGGTTTTCTTAGCAAAAACCAGGTTGCTTAATTGGACCCTGCGGTGTCCAGGTAAATAGGGCTGCACAGTCCATGTGCAATATCCGAAAGGCCGTTGGAGCAGGGCAGTGCAAATATAGCACCTGACCGCAACAACTGAAAACAGCCGCATCTTCTCTAAGAGCCTGCAGCAGCTGCCCTACAGCCCAGCTGGTTTACAATTTTCTTTGGCTTGTCTATTCCTGTGGATAAGCCACCACTTCTTCCTCAGGTTTTTACTTCAGGGTAATAGTAAAGAATAAATTGCCAGTGGCATTTCACCCGTCTTATGAAGGCACAAATAGTTAGGCCTGTAGATCTGGACCTGATAGGAAATATTGGCCCATTTTCACTTGTTAAAAATTTATCAACACATCATATGTTTTGGGTTCTGCTACTTCATCACGGTTTTGTTTTATTTTTTAGTACTGAGCCTGTCCTTCGAATTATTCTTCACTGAATTGTGTTTTTCTGTACTATATTGTTTTATTAATATATCAACAGTAAGTAATAGGGATTTATGGTTGAAGTACAGATGCATGTCAAGTGAGAACTGACTGAGAATTTGGCTATAAAGCCTAAATGACAATATTTTAAATATATATTGTATAATAATTACCTCAATAGTTTATGTAAAATACTAAGCAATTTTTAAATGTATTAAATTTACATTATCATACTGCTGTTACCTGTAATGGTCCATGCTCCATTACGGATCTATAATCCAAAACCAAAATATTGTCATTTAATAACAAATCAGTTTTGGGTATGTTTAATGGCGTGAAAAGCATTTTGTGTGCATTTCATGCTTTTCCCTGTTTTTTTAAATTGTTGCATATAAATTATTATTGCAGAAGCATAGATAATTCGTTTACCTAACCCTAATGCTCTCCTTCCCGCTTAATGATCCACGCATCTTGGGTTACCATAACCAGGGACAACCAGGACTGCCTGGATTGTTGTCACTAAGCAATGTGGTCATATGATGTCGCGCTTTACGACCACATTGCTTAGCAATGGCAATCCCGGTCCCAATTGGAGTTGTAACTCGATGACTACCTGTATTATGAAGATTCTCCTGTACCACCAAATAGGCTCCTGAAGAGATTGCTTTTGCCAGTGTTACTGCCCTGCGCCACACCGTGCCTCCAGCAATGCCTGGCATCACCTTCCTGTCTGGAGGTCAAAGTGAGGAAGAGGCTTCCATCAATTTGAGTGCCATCAAGAAGTGCCCTCTGCACAAGCCATGGGCCTTGACCTTCTCTTATGGTCGTACCCTGCAAGCTTCTGCCCTCAAGGCCTGGAGTGGTAAGAAAGAAAACCTCAAGAACGCCCAGGAGGAATACATCAAGCGTGCTTTGGCCAACAGCCTTGCCTGCCAAGGTCAGTGCTTTCCATCTGGCCAAACAGGAGCAGCTGCCAGCGAGTCTCGTTTTTTTCCAACCATGCTTGAGAAAGATCAGAGGCTTGGTTGCATTGTCTGCTCTCTCTTGTTGCTCTCTTGTGCCTGAGCTACTGTGATGTCTGCTGTCTGTTTTTACCTCTCCCCACCCTCACCTTTCCCCTTTGCTGACTTCTCTTGTAAGAGAAAGATGTAAATCTTTGTCTTGCTGTGAAAAACCTAGAAGTCCTGGCTTATTCCTTTCTCTAACACGTCCCCATCACAAGCTTCTTCTGGCGAACAACACTCCTGGTCGGTGACTAAAACATCAAAATGTCTCCGGAGCAGGGACGACAGACTTGCAGACCTCTTGAAATGAAAATCTATTTAATCATTGGGGGGGGAAAAAGATTCTCTTGAAGCTCTGTTCCACAAAGACTCACAACAGGGATCAAAAGGATGGGGAGTCATGAAGAATCTATCCTTGTTCAGTTTTTTGGAGGGAAACGCTACCAGCAACTTTGCCAAAAGAAAGAGTGGGAGGGTCATATCACATTGATGAAGACTGCATCTTAAAAAGTGACCATTATACTGTGTGTTGTATGTATTTTGGTGTTTAAATAAATACATTGTATTGTAATGCTGCAAAAGGATTTTTAAATTTTTTCCCCATTTTATTTTTATACCTATTATTCATATTCCATTAATACAGTTGCAACTATGCACTTGTATAAAGCCATAATGTTGACATTTATATCATTCATACTTGTTTATTCAGCATGTCTGCACTCAGCAGTTAAATCTAATGAAAAGTCCCAGGTATGTACTCAGTTATTACCTAACAAACAGTCCCAAGTTTTGTTTTATCAGTTGTGAATGCCTTAAATTAATTTTGTTTGTTTATGCTCATTCTTGATATTTAAGAGATAAAAGAATGCAGAGGTTTACCAGCTCTTAAAATGCAATTTTGCTTTGTTGCAGAATAATATAGTGCACTATGTTTACATGTAATAGTTTATATCAATGTCAGTCTATCTGAATGTGTATCTAATAGGTTTGAAATGGGAGGGAGGGATCAGCTAAACATTGCTTCCAGAAACAATGAACTGGTAGTATTAGAACTAATATATATAACTTTCATGCATAGGTATTTTGAAATCAGTTCTTTGTTCAATCCTCAGTATTAGTCACTGACTTTGTAGTCTCCTTATGAACTATGAACTTCATTTTGCCTTTCTTTCTTTTTTCTTTTTTTGCATACTATCCTAGCTGTGTGTTTTATTTCTGGAAAAATACCTATAACTATTTTTACATTTTCATCGCACAATGTTTAAGGAATTTTACAATAACTGAAAAATACTGTAGATGTATTTTAAACCTTTCAGTCCTATTCTCTAAGCACATAGCTTTAGGAACAGGAAAATAATTTCAGTTGTGTGTGTTTGAGAACTTATGGAAGGAAAAGGCCATGGAGGCACTTAATCTATTTTTTTTTGTACAGAATATAATTTGTAAACCTGTTCATGCCATGTCCATAATTTATCCCACAAATGCATGTTTTATATACAACTACAGGATGCTATAATGTTAAACAGAATGAGAGTAAAAAAGAACTATTGGAGGCTCCGCTTTGGGATTTTTTTTAATGTATGCATATACATGCACACGTGTTGTATGATAGTAGACTAATGGAATGTAGAATCTATTATTTGAACGAAGGGACTGATACATTTCGCTAGATTTTGTTTTTGTTTCAGTAACAGGAATTGGGTATTTAAAAGGAGAGGACCAGGAATTATTTGATATTACCATCATGAAAATTGGAATTGGTGTAGAATTCACCAAGCAGGACTCCTACATATTTCCCATTTGTTTTTGGCAGGGCTCATGCACAGTCGCATACAGTTATGTCTGAGCTCATCACACACTGAGATCTTCCTATTCAAGCCCCACTTGTTAGGAGTAGATCACTTCAGTAGATCACACACAAGAGATTCCAATTGACTTGGACTATAACATGCCTGTTTCCACTAATACACTGTGATTGAAAGTCATACACCGATGAATTGGTCTAAAAGTGCATATCATAGCTTGCACATTTAAATATACCTTTATTTTGGTTAATTTTTACAGCTTCATGACACAGTGAAAGAATATTGTTTTGTGTGCTTGCTCTGAACAGTGAGTGTACAACAAAATATTTTAAGAAATGCATATTTTACATACAAAACGTACTGTTTAAACATGTATACAATAAACCTTGTTTCAATTCACTAATGGCATACATATTTTATATTATAAATTGTTATTTGTGGGATGATCTGAATTGGAAGAAATATATTTTTTTTAAATAAACTATTTGAGTAAGATATTAATGTTAGCAAGTTGATTTTTTTTAAAAATAAAAGTGTGTGAATTACAGCACTGTACTTGAAACTCTCATTGTATAGATTCAGTTGGCTCTTACATGGTTATGTGGAAACCTGTATAGAAAAAAGTAATTATATTTAGTGCCTTTTAGGATTTTAAACACAGATCAGAGCCTTGCTTTAGAAAGAAGCCCAAGCATGATTTCCTCTTCATCCAAGATAATGAGTTTAAGCTTACCAAGATTTGTAAGGAGGGGATTCTGCATGAATTTTTCTGTCAGAAAAATGTCCCATAAGTTCCAAGATAAGAAAAATATAAGTGTATTTTGCTCATCGTGTGCATACCTGTTGGAAACTAATTTGATGGCGTTTAGATCTTAAGTGTTCATATAATAATTATTATTTATTAAATTTGAATGCTGCCCAACTCTCAAGGACTCTGGACAGCTCACAATAATTAAAGAAATTACAATAAAATCAATAAAAGATAAAGATAAAGAATTGGTCCCTGCTGTCTGCATAGCATATCCATTGCTAGCATTTTGAAACTGACTCGTAGGTTGGACTCTCACATATACAATCATTTTTAAATCTTTGCTGTACCAGACACAACAGTGTAGTTCATACATAGACATGAGCCATGCAAACCACCCTGGCAAGGTTCACCACATCAGTTAATGTGAAACTGAATAACCTGAATAACCTGTGATAAGGTATTAAGATTTTTCCAGTTAAAGCTTCATCCAGGACCTGTTGTCTTGTTTCAGAACACCATGTTTTAGTTCTGCCATTCTAAGTTTAACAGTTCAATCATCAGATTCAAGCACTAGGATATAATTTCTAAATTCAGTATGAGCCAGTGATCTATCTGAGATGGATGGGTGAAATTCTGCAGAGGAAGATGATGTATATTTTCAGATTTTTCTGTAAGGTAGCATCAGCTATACAGGTAGACCTTGCTTACCAATTGCCTCGTTCAGTGACTGTTCAAAGTTACTACAGTGCTGAAAAAATAACTTTATGACTAATGCCTGCATTTACAACCTTCACAGCGTCCCTCAGTCACATGATCGCCATTACAGTCAGTACACATCCTGTGCCTGACCACCTGTTTTTCTTTTTTCCCCTCGCAGAAAGCAAGGGAAGGAATTACAAGGGAGTAAGCAGGCACATCTGATCAAATTTACCATTTTTTCAAAAAAATTCTGAAGTACATCTTGAGTAATCGCAGGTGGTTCTAATGAACTTCTGCCTTCTCTGGCCATTTGTCTAGTAGTTATTCTTAATCAAAAAGCAAAAAAAGTCCTAAGCAAGCAGACTAAAAAACAAAAAAACCTCTCCTTTTATTTTCTTTTCAACTTTATCATCTTACTTTAGCCACTTTCACTTCAGCCACAGCAGATGTCTCCATAGTAACTAAACATCATAGTCTAAATTTACCTTATCTTTTGTTATGCCGAATCTGCCAGTTATATGCAGTCTTTAAAGATAATTAGCCAGCATTCCCACGCTGGTCTATTTCCTTTAACTAGCTTAGTGAAGAATTATATCGAAGCGCTTTCATAAAAATCAAAAAATAGTAAAAATAAAATAGAAAAAATAAGAAATAAAGACTGTCCCCTTAGCTGTTTAAAACATTTTCTTAGATCTTCCCTTAATTAAGCTTTTTGCCAAGAATCTTGAAATCAAAGTCTCTCTTGTATTTTTGATAATCTCGAAAGGAGGTTTAACTCACCACAAGGAGTCTTATCTTTGCTGCAAAAGGAAATCTCTCTTCATCTGTAATTAATTGCTTAATGGTTAAGAGATGGGGAAAGCAAAGCTGTAAATGTCCATATCGGCTTCACCGCAGTTAGGAGCATAGATGAAAGTCCAGGATACCCAGCAGCTCAACTCCTGATCTAGCTGCAAAAACGTTTCCGTTTCTGCAGTTTTGCCATCCAGAACAAACGTGGTTAATCTCATGGTCTCCCTTTGATCCAGGGAGATAAAAGCCGGCCAGAAATCACCCCCCAGATGGCATTCTCGGCTGTGGCCGATCTCCATGCTTTGGAGAGCCACAGAGAGCGTCAGGTTGCCATTCCCCACCGGAAGCAACTCCAGGGGAAAAAATGGATGATTTTGAGAAATGAATGGATGAAAGATTTCTAAAATTAAGACAGGAAATTAAAGATTATGTTGAAAAAATATCTGGAGATGTAGGAATAGATAACTTAAGAACAGGAAGTTATTACAACTTGAAGGACATGAATTGAGATTTGGGTGGCACGCTTATTTGTGGTATGACAAAGTTAAGGTTAATAAAGATTTTAAAAATCATTTTGTTAGTGCCATAATGAGGGTTTGGAATAAATACAAGGCAAGATTGTCTCCTAATGTACCATTATGGTTGTCATGAAGCATTTGTTAGAAGAGAACGTGGGAGGAACACGTTGGTTAAATTATAAAGATTTGTTAAACTTCGAAGAGAGTGAATCAAAGCTTAAAATAAGGGAAATGTTAGAGTTGGAAGGTTTTACATGTCATTGGTTTACTTACGTGCAGCTGTTAGAACGTTTTAAAGTGGATAAAAAGAATTTTAAATTTGTTAATGAAACAACTCAATTTGAAATGGAACTCTGTACAAACGATGAACATGCCATTACAAAGATGTATAAACTGTTGTTACAGATGAATTTAGAAGATGAACATGTTAAAGAATGTATGATTAAATGGGCTAAGAATTTTGGATACAATATTATGTTGGAGCAATGGGAGAACATGTGGAACAAAGGTTTGAAATTTACTCTGAATTACAACTTAAAAGAGAATTTTTATAAAATGATGTATTGCTGGTATTTAACTCCTGATAAGCTGTCAAAATGTATAATGGAGTAACGAATGTTTGTTGGAAATATTCTCTTGGTGAAGGAACTTTTTATCATCTTTGGTGGACTTGTGAGAAGGCCAAAAAATTTTGGGATCAAATATGTGCTAATATTCAAAAGATTCTTAAAGTGGATTTACAAAAAAAACAAAAAACAGAACTGTTCCTTTTGGGTTTGATGGAGAAGCAGCTTGAGAAACAATATGGGACTTTGTTATTATATATGATTACAGCAGCAAGACCCTTATATGCACAACAATGGAAAGATCCACAAACACCTATAGTGGAAGGTTGGATTATTAAATTGATGGAGTTGGCCCAAATGGCTAAGTTAACAGCTTTAATAAGAGAAAATACTGTTTCTGGATTTATTTTTACTTGGCAACCACTTTTAGACTACTTGCTTGTGTCAGAAAAAAATGAAGCTTTGATTTTGGGTTTTAGTGATTAAATCGGCTTTCCAAAGTGACGCCGCTGGCGAAACACCAGCAGCGGCGGCAGTGCAGCGGCGGGGTGAGGTGCGCGCGCGTGCACGGCGGTGGCGCGGGGTGTGTGAAGCGCGCGTGCACGGTGGCGCGTGCGTGCACGACGGCGGCAGCCTCCGCTAAAACGCGGAAGCACTGATGCCGCGCCGCTGCTGCCGTGCACGTGCGCGCCGCCGCTTCCAGGTGGTGTGGCGACACACCACGCTGTGTGTGGCGACACACTTTTGTGTCGCGACACACATTTTGGAAAGCTCTGGATTAAATGGTTTGTTTTGATAGAAATAATATTACTAATGTTTAAGGGTAAAAGATTATATTTGTAAACTTATTTATATCTGTATTGGAGAAAGTCGGAAGTCACTTTCTGTTTCTGTTTCCTGTCTGTTTTGCACCTTTATAGTTTTTTCTTTTTTCTTTAGTTCTATATTCTAGCTTTTCTATATTTTGTATTTTAATTATACTTTGAAAATTAATAAAGTTCTTATAGTAAAAAAAATCTGGAGATGTAAAACAAATTAATAATAGAGTGGAAATTTTAGAGAGTAAGTCTGAGGTCCAAGATAGAGAGTTGGAAAGAGAATTGGATAATTTAGCTTTACTGGAATTGAGAGAGAAAGAGTTCTGCTTGAGATTTAGTGCTATTCCGGAAGTTCCAGATGAAAATATTAGAAAGAAGATTATTAATATTTTGGCAATTTTTTTGGATCTGGATGAGGAAGATATTGAAACAGAAATTGATAAGATTTATAGAATAAGTTCCAGATTTGCTAGATGGAGAAATTGTGGGATATTGCTGGCGTATGAGGTTTCAGGCGCAGAGTAAACAAAACAGACAGAGTGCAGCGTTTAGGGCTAAAAGTTGTTTACTTGTAGCATAAGGCAATAAATGTGTATAGAGTTACATTATTGCAAAAAAGAAAAAACAAACCATAAGCAAAGTTTCGTTCCTTTGGTTCCATCAGCAGATGTGAAGAACGCCATGGCTTATAGACAGCCAGGCGTGTATAGGCTATACACAGGACCAGATTACATACAGGAACATGGCAACACGACTAGAAGTCAAGAAGCATAGACCCATAGTTCACAGCTGAGATATACACTTGTTTCAGCTTTCTGATTGGAGGAAAACATGGAGTCATGAGTTACAGAAACATAATGTTAAAACTTAAAGCCTGTTGCACATAATATAAATTGCCATGAGATGGCAGTGTTGCACATTGTCTCTCCTCCGGGAAAAGGTTCCCATGAGAGAGGTACTCTGGATAGACATAACATATCTCACGTGATGGGCCACCTGCATTATCTGTTATTTTGTTATAGGAAACGCTCAGAGCAGAGGAATAGGAAAACCAAGTGGAGAAGGCCATTTGATTGTTTTACACAGGAACTCCGACAGAAATGTTCCTAGAGATGTCTTGGTGCATTTTGTTAGAAAGAAGACAAGGGATCAAGTCTTGCAGCAGCATTTTAATACAAGATTGGAAATGGATAATACTGATATAATTGTTTTGAAAGAGATTCCCACCAGAATTTTTTGTTACAAGAAAAGTATTCCTTTTTGATTGAAAAATTAAAACAGAAAAAGATACCATTTCAATGGGAAAATTTGGAAGGACTATGGATTACAAATGTATAACATGGAATATAAATGGAGAAAATGCTCCTCAAAAAAGAAAAAAAATCATCATTTGAAAAAATTAAAGCAAGATATTTGCTTACAAGAGACTCGTATCAGGAAAAAAGATACAAAATACTTGATTTATAAATCTTTGGGTGAAGAACTTATTTCAGCAGATATCAAAAAGAGAAACGGAGTTGTTTTGTACATTAATCCTCAACTGAACCCACAACTTGTATTAACTGATGAACATAGTAGATTTGTTGAAGTAGAAGTTATACTATATGGAGTTAAAACAATTGTCCTAGAAGTTTATGCCCCAAATGAAGATGAAGTGACTTTTTACAAACAACTTATGGAGAGATAATGGATTTTTATTATGAAAGCTGGTGTTTGGTGGGAGATTGGAATGGAGTGGTTTCTCCTCAACTGGACAGGACTTCTGAGAAAAATATTAAAATTACTCAGGGTAAATTACCAAAAGTTTTTTTTTTAAATTTGACGGACAATTTAGGGTTGGTTGATGTATGGAGACAGAAGAATGGTAGTTCAAGAGAGTATACTTATTTTTTAGAAAAATACAGATCCTTTTCAAGAATAGATATGATTTGGATTTCAAGAGACTCAGTTACTCAAATTTCTAAGAGATTTTACCAGACTTTTTCAGACCATAATCCTGTGAGTCTGGTTTATAAAAGAAAAATTAGTTCTTTCAGATGGAGATTAAATGAAGCTTTGTTACAGAAAGATAAAATTGTTGAGGACTGTAAAAAGAATTTAAAAGAATTTTTTGAAAATAATTTAAATAAAGGTACTGATTTGAGAATGGCTTGGGATGCAAGTAAAGACTTTATCAGAGGTTACCTGATACAATGATTCTGAACTTGAAGAGAGAAGCGAAAATACAAAATGATTTGGATTAAAAGAAAAGAAGAATTAAGAAACTCCCCAGAGAATACAATTATCTCCCAACAAATTAAGATTCTACAGCAACAGTTATCTATGTTAACAATAAGAGGAATGGAAATAAATTATGCAAAGCAAAGAAAATTTAAATTTGCGAATAAACTGGGGAAATGGTTGGCTTATAAATTGCGAAGAGAAAAGAAAATGATATTGAAACTACAAGAGGGAGATACCATACTAACGGATAATGTGCCCATGCAAAAGTATTTTATCAGTATTATTCTAATTTGTATAAAGGCCATGATATTTCATTGGTGAAAATAGGTGAATATCTCAGAAAACAAAATTTATCAAAGATTACAGAAAGACAAAGACAAATTATGATTTTATTTTATATTTATATTCTGTATTTATATTTTATATTTTAATTGTGGTTTTATTGTATTTTAATTTTTTTAGCTATATTGTAAACCGCCCAGAGTCCCTCTTTCGGGGGGAGATGGGCGGTGGCTAAATTTGACAAATAAATAAATAAATAAATGGACCTATAACAATAAGGGAAGTTTCAGAAGCAATCAAAAAGAGTAAACCAGGAAAAGTGCCTGGACCAGATGGGCTATTGAGTCTGTACTATGTGTTTTGAGGATGAACTTTTACAACCTTTACAAAACACAATGAATTCTATTTTACAAGGAGGAAAAATGCCAGAGACTTGGAAAGAGGCTAATATAACAGTAATCCCTAAAGAAGGACAAGATTTGACTTCAGTAAGAAATTATAGACCAATATCATTATTGAACAATTATTATAAGGTGTTTACAATGATTTTAGCTGAACGACTGAAAATAATTTTGCAAGAATTTATTCATGAAGATCAGTGTGGGTTTTTACCTAAAAGACAGTTGAAAGATAATGTTAAAACTTTGTTGGATATTCAGAAATATCTGGAACAACATAATGAAAAACAAGCCGCATTGATTTTCTTAGATGTAGAGAAGGTTTTTGATAATTTGAACTGGCCTTTTTTGCTTAAGGTTTTGGAAGATATGAATTTTGGAGAAAACTTTATAAAATGGGTGAAATCGATTTATACTTCACAGACTGTTCAAATAATTGTTATTGGAAATTTAACCAAACCATGTGAGATACAAAAAGGTACTAGACAAGGCTGCCCACTGTCTCCTCTTTTGTTTATTTTAGTTTTAGTTCTTGAAATATTAGATAGAGATATACAACAAGATGAGAGGATCGTGGGCGTAAAGGTTAAAAAAGTCATACAAGCTAAGAGCTTTTGCGGATTATTTGGTTTTGACCCTTTAAAAGGAATTGATCTTTTGATTAGTAAACTTAAAAAATTTGGGTCACTAGCAGTTTTAAGATTAATAAACAGAAGACAAAAATGTTAAAAAAAATATTAACATACAAGATAAAATAGAGTTGATGAATAATCAGTTGGGGCGGGAGGGGGGATATCCAATCTTGGGGGTGGTTGGCACCGTGAAGGGGCCAATAATAACATTCTTACTTGCCATCTTGAATTTTGTATTTTATATTTTTGCACTTATATATTTATATGTATATTTATACTGTTTTATTTTAATAATATATTATTTTTCTATTTTAAATGTTGTAAACCGCCCAGAGCTGTCACGAGATGGGTGATAAAGAAATACGACAAATAAATAAATAAATAAATGGGTTTTAAGATTGAGAAGAAGGTAAAATATTTGGGTATAATTATGACAAGTATGAATTGTATATTATTCCAAAATTAATATGTTAAGATGTGGAATGAAGTTAAAAAAAGATATGTTAAGATGGGATAAACCACAATTGTCACTGCTGGGTAATGTTATTTTTGTTTCAGACAATACCTATTTTGACAACTGATGAACCATTTAAACAATGGCAGAAGAATATATCTAAATTTGTATAGCAGGGGGGAAAAACCACAAGTTAAATATAAGGTGTTACAAGATGCAAAGGAAAGAGGAGGATTGGGCTTACCAGATTTGAAACTACATTTTGCTCCCTGCTGTTTGGTTTGGATGAAAGAGTGGGTGCTGCTGAGAAATAGAAAGTTATTGGACTTAGAAGGTCACAATTTGTGATTCGGGGGGCATGGATATCTGTGATATGGTAAAGTTAAGATAAATGTAGATTTTAAAAATCATTATGTCAGGCGGGCTATTCTTAGAGCAGAGCTTTCCAAACTGTGTGTCGGGACACGTTAGTGCAGGGCTTTCCAAAGTGCCGCCGCTGGTGACACACCAGCGGTGGTGGCGGCGCGTGCAACAACAGTGGGGGCGCGTGTGCGCACAGCGGCGGCGCGGGGGCGCGCACACGGTGGCGGCGCAGGGGGCGTGCGGTGGCACGCGTGTGCACGGTGATGGCGGCAGCCTCCGCTAAAACGCGGAAGCACTGATACCGCGTCGCTGCTGCCGTGCACGCGTGCGCCGCCGCTTCCGGGTGGTGTGGCGACACACTTTTGTGTCGCGACACACAGTTTGGAAAGCTCTGCGTTAGTTACTAACGACACTGTCGGCTGCAGTGTCTGAGTGTGTCACGGCTGCTGCTGCCTCCGAGCCCTGCCAGGATTCTGCGCAGGTCCTAATGCTTGCCTTGTGCCCTGCTGTAAGAGTGTGTCGCGAAATGATGCATGTCTAAAAAGTGTCACCAACATGAAAAGTTTGGAAAGCTCTGTCTTAGAGTATGGAATAAATATAAATTTATAATTTTTATTAGAATTTTACAATACATAGTTAAAAGTTAGAAATAGAAAAAGAAATAGAAATACAAAATAAAAGGAAAGGAAAGAAAAGAAAAAGTGTAGTAAAGTAAAAGAAAAAGTATGAAACATAGTTAACTTCCAATCTATCCCTGGTCATGAAAAGAAAAAAAATCCATCCTAAGTGCTAGTTTTTCATGCAATAGATAAGAATAATTCTTTGTCTAATATACCCTATTATATTTATAGCCTAATCTTCAAATCCCCATGTAAGCTTCACCCCTCCTGCATTTTGCAAATAGTCCACCAGTGGTTTCCACTCTTTGAGATAACGACAACTTGAGCTTTCTTTTAATAAACAAGTGAGTTTATCATTTTCTGCCACGTCCATCAATTTTAACAACCATTCTTGTATCGTTGGTAAAATCTGAGTTTTCCAAAATTGTGCATAAAGAAGTCTTGCTGCAGTAACCATATATTGTATGATTCTAACTAGGTAACTTTCGATTTGTAAATCCAATATCCCCAACAAAAATAATTCTGGTTTGAGCGGAATCTGTATTTGTAGTATATTCTGCATCAAGGTACATATTTGATTCCAAAATTTCTTTGCAACCTTACAAGTCCACCACATGTGGTAAAACGACCCCTCTTGTTTATTACATTTCCAACAAATGTTGGAAATAGTCCCATACATTTTCGAAAGTTTTGGGGGGGTCATATACTGTACCATTGATACATCATCTTATAAAATTTTTCTTTCAAGTTGTAACACACAGTAAATTTCAATCCTTTAGACCACATATTTTCCCATTGCTGCATGTGTATATTATGACCAATATTTTTGCCCATTTAATCATACATTCTTTAACTTGTTCAACCATTTCTCCTCTTAACAGTAATTTATACATTTTAGCAATTAAATGTTCATTTGTTTCACAAAGTTGTATTTCAAATTCCGATTTGCTCTGTTCAAATCCAAAGTCTTTTTTATCTAACTTAAATTTCTCTATAAGTTGTATATAAGAAAACCATTGAAAAGTATATCCTTCTGAGGCAAGTTGTTCTTTCGATTTGATTTTATATTCTCCATGTTCTTTTTCTAACAAATCCTGGTAACTCAACCATTTATCTTTGTCTCTTGTTTCAGTTCTGTAAAATGCTTCTTGTGTAGAAATCCATAAAGGCATCTTAGGACATAAAATTGGTCTATATTTATTCCAAATCCTTAATAAAGATCGTCTGATATAGTGATTTTTAAAATCCACATTAACCTTAACTTTATTATACCATAAATATCCATGCCATCCAAATCTTAAATCATGCCCTTCTAAATTCAAGTTATTCGTTTTTAAATATAGATTTAGATTCTGCCCGAAAACATATTTGTGGCTTTCAGCACAAGAAGCTGAACTGACCTGGCGTTAAGCAGCAGCTGGAGGTCAGGGCCCCCACAAGTCTGCTGTCCAGGGCTAAATTAGCTTCTCTGATTAGAGAAAAAACAATGTGTACATTGGGAAACCCTTGGAGCAACATGAAGGGACATTTTATCATGCTTGGTGGACTTGTAAAAAAGCTAAAAAAAAATTTCAGTTGAATTTTGGGACACCACTTGAAGCATTCATTGTGTTGAGCTATTTCAATTGCTTTTGTTTGATTTGTTCATTGCAAACAGCTGAAAGTCTCCATTGTGACAATAAACCTGATTTGCAATGGGGGTTGAATAATTTCGATTACAACTGTAGAAAGAGGCTTCTGATTTCCTTTTCAGCAAATAGAAGTACAATTACAAAGTTATCTCTTACTCCATAATTCCAAAAGAAAGCTCACTCTTTTCTATTATACAGTTTTTTCTAATCATCAAAACCACAAATCATAAGTGCATTTTTTTCCATTTTATGCAAAACGTCTATAAGGCGGCCATGGGCCTGACTCAGATAATTCTGGACCCGACTCAAGACAGTGGTCTCACACCGGACTTAGTTTTCTTGTCGGAGCAGTGGCAATGTACTCTGAGGGGAGTTACATCTTTCCCCTTTGTCATGGTCAGATCACGCCCTGGTGGCCTTGAGATTCTCTTATGCCGCCCCTCTCCGCAGGGAGGCAGGACCTATTTGATTGGTCCGCCCCCAGCAACTGATGGACCCAACTCAGTTTCAGAGGGAGCTGGGGGTTATCCCCAAGGATCTGCTGCACAGTCCAGCAGAGTCCCTAGCTGCTACTTGGAATAGGGAGGCAGCCAGGGCCTTGGACAGGATTGCACCTGTGCGGCCTCTCTTATCCTATTGAACCCGACATTCCCCGTGGTTCACGGAGGAGTTGAGGGTCCTGAAGAGGATTAAGAGACGCCTAGAGCGCCGCTGGAGGAAGACAGAGACTGAACCCGACCGAACACAAGCTAGAGCTGCGGTTAAGGCCTACCTTGTAGCGGTAAGAGCGGTGAAACGCCAGTATTTCTCCGCTCTTATTGCATCCACAGAATGCCACCCAGCGGCCCTGTTCAGGATCGCCCGATCCCTTTTGGGGAAAGGGGATTCAGAAAACCATCTACAGGGTCGTGCTGAGGAGTTTTCTGGGCATCTGCAGGATAAAATCGCTCGAATTCGCTCTAAGTTGGACTCTAAGCGTGAAACGTGTTCTGGGGAGATGCCTGAGGAATATACTTACCCAGTTATCTGGGAACAGTTTGATCCTATTGGACCAGAGAAAGTGTATAGGATCCTCCGGACTGTAAATGCCACCACATGCAAATTAGATCCATGTCCCTCCTGGCTGGTGCAATCAGCTCGGGAGGTGACGTGTGGCTGCATCCAGTCAATGGTAAATGCATCCTTGCAGGAGGGGGTGTTTCTGGCGGCCTTCAAGGGGGCGCTAGTGCGCCCCATCCTCAAGAAACTATCACTGGACCCTGTTGTACTGGACAACTTTCATCCAGTCTCCCACCTCCCCTTTATGGGGAAGGTGGTTGAGAAAGTGGTGGCGTTACAGCTCCAGAGGATTCTAAATGAAACTGATTATCTAGACCCCTTTCAGTCAGGTTTCAGGCCAGGATATGGGACGGAAACGGCATTGGTCACACTTATGGATGATCTCTGGCGGGAGCGGGATGGGGGCAGTGCATCCATCCTGGCGCTCTCTGACCTCTCAGCGGCTTTCGATACCATCGACCATGGTATCCCTTTGGGACGACTCAGGGAGTTGTGGGTGGGCAGCGTGGTTCTGCGCTGGTTCACCTCCTTCCTCCAGGGCCGGTCCCAATCAGTGTTGATAAGGGAGATCGGGTCCACGGCCCCTCCTTTGTGGGGTGCCGCAGGGCTCAGGGCTCTCCTATTTAACGTCTACATCAGAGCTTTCCAAACTCTGTGTCGGGACACATTAGTATGTCAGCTACACTGTCTGGGTGTGTTGGGCTGCTGCTGCCTCCTGGCTTCCATGCAGGTCCTAGTGCCTGCCTTGGGCCTTGCTGCCTCCAAACCTGCCCTGCCAGGATTCCGCGCAGGTCCTAGTGCCTGCCTTGTGCCCTGCTGCCTCCAAACCTGCTGATTCCACACAGGTCCTAGTGCCTGCCTTGTGCCCCGCTGTTAAGAGTGTGTCGCGAAATGATGCCCTGCTGTGAGAGTGTGTCACAAAATGATGCATGTCTAAAAAGTGTGTCACCAACATGAAAAGTTTGGAAAGCTCTGATCTACATGAAACCACTGGGCGAGATCATCCGTCTCCGCGGGATGAGGTATCATCAATATGCTGATAATACTCAGTTATACATCTCCATCCCGGGGGAAGTAAGTGATGCTGTGACTACCCTGTCCAAGTGCCTGGGGGCTGTGGGGGTCTGGATGGGGAAAAACAGGCTTCAGCTGAACCCTGGTAAGACGGAGTGGCTGTGGATTAATGGCCCCTCGGTGTCCAGGAATTTACCATCCTTAGTTCTGGATGGGGTTGCACTGCCCCAGACAGAACCGGTCCATAACTTGGGGGTCCTCTTGGACTCACGACTCCTGCTCAAAGAGCAGGTGGCAGTCGTGGCCAGAAGGGCCTTTGCACAACTTGTTGTGTGCCAGTTATACCCTTTCCTGGAGCAAGAGGCCCTTCGAACAGTCACTCACACCCTGGTCATTTCCCATATAGACTATTGTAATGCGCTCTACATGGGGCTACCCTTGAAGAGCATCCAGAAGCTTCAGCTGGTTCAGAATGCAGCCGCGCGGGCGATTTTAGGTGCCTCAAGATCAGCACACGTAACACCTTTGCTCCACGAGCTGCATTGGGTGCCAGTTTGCTTCCAGATTCAATTCAAGGTGTTTGTTATCACCTTTAAAGCCCTACATGGCATGGGACCAGGTTACCTGAGGGACCGTCTCATCCGTCACATCAACCCATCCCACCCGGTCATGCAGAGAGGGCATGCCACAAGCCCCATCTGTAAGAGTTCCATCTGACGGGGTCCAGGAGGCGTGCCTTCACTGCAGTAGCCCCCGTCCTCTGGAATATTCTTCCCCCTGAAATAAGATCGGCCCCCTCTCTCCTGGACTTTAGAAAAAACCTAAAGACCTGGTTTTGCCACCATTCTTGAGGAAGGGGGGGGGAATAGCGAGTCTTGGGGTTGGCTGGTCTCTTAGATCTGCCTTGACCAGCCTTACCGGCCCATGGGATAAGTAAGATCTACGATTGCTTGGATCGGACTGTAATTAGGTATTTTTACTGATTATTAGTGTTATTTATGGTTTTTTAGGGTCCCTCCTTGTGAGGGAGATAGGTGGGATATAAATGTGATAAACAAACAAACAAACAAACAAACTTATAATCAATGTATTGTCGAAGGCTTTCACGGCCAGAGTTCAATGGCTGTTGTGGGTCTTCCGGGCTGTGTGGCCGTGTTCTGGAAGTTGTGGTTCCTAATTAGGAACCACAACTTCCAGAACACGGCCACACAGCCCGGAAGACCCACAACAGCCATCAAACTTATAATCACTTCTCCAGTCTCAAAATAATTCAACCCCCTGAATAGAATCCGTCACAACAGCACACATACTGTACAGTATGCAAAACAGGTGGTGTCTCAAGTACACCTGATGCAACTAATCAACAGCTTCGTTAGTTGCACCAGGTGTACTTGAGCTTGAACACATCAAATACCTGAACTGGCTAGGGGTTTGTTGAGTGTCACATTTGACTGCATGTTAGAAATATGGCTAAGTCAAAAGAATGGTCCAAAAAGGTAAGAGAGGAGATTATTGCCCTTCACAAACAAGGAACAGGATACAGAAAGATAGCAAAGGCACTGAATGTACCCAGAGACACCGTTGGAAGCATAGTTTGCAAGTTCAAAGTTAAAGGAACAGTGGTTACACTACCTGGACGGGGCAGAAAAAGGAAGCTGTCAATGGCTGCAACCAGATTTCTGAGAAGGCAGGTTGAGAGAAACCCTCGAGTGACTGCAAAAGACCTGCAGCAAGACTTGGTGGCAACAGGCACTGAGGTTTCAGCGAGCACAGTAAGGCACGTACTAAACACAGAAGGTCTCCATGCCACAACTCCAAGACATACACCACTACTGACCCAAAAGCACAAGAAAAGTCGGCTCCAATATGCTCACAATCATATAAATAAGCAACAGAAGTTTTGGGATTCTGTTCTGTGGAGCGATGAAACAAAACTGGAACTTTTCGGCCTGATGGATCAGCGGTATGTCTGGAGGAGGAAGAATGAAGCATATGCTGAAAAGAACACTCTGCCTACAGTTAAGCATGGTGGTGGCTCGGTGATGCTCTGGGCCTGCTTTGCATCCTCTGGCACTGGAAACCTGCAGCGTGTGGAAGGCAAGATGTATTCATTCAAGTATCAGGAAATCCTAGGAGAAAACTTCATGCCGTCTGTAAGGAAGCTGAAGCTTGGGCATCATTGGACCTTCCAAAAAGGACAATGATCCGAAGCATACCTCAAATTCCACTAAGGCATAGCTTTCCAAACTGTGTGTCGTGACACTTTAGTGTGTCGCAACACAGTTTAGTGTGTCGTGAAGCGGCGGCACGGGGGCGTGCGCGGTGACAATGTGCACGGCGGCGGCGGCCCATCAGCGCTTCCGAGTTTTAGCGAGGCCACCATGCACACCGCCACCGCTGTGCACCCGCCACTGCCGCCATTGGTGTGTCGCCAACGGCAGCACTTTGGAAAGCACTGCACTAAGGCTTGGATGCAGAAGAAGTCTTGGAAGATTCTACAGTGGCCATCACAGTCACCTGACTTGAACCCCATAGGAAATGGTGGGATTTGAAGAAGGCGGTTACAGCACGCAAACCCAAGAATACTACTGGAGTCCATTGCTCATGAGGAATGGGCTAGGATTCCTCAGGAACGCTGCCAGAAGCTGATGTCTGGCTATGCATCTTGTTTGCAGCAGGTCATAACAGCAAAAGGGTGCTCTACTAAGTACTGAAGATGCTTGCCATGAAGGGGTTGAATCATTTTGAGACTGGAGAAGTCATTATATGTTGCATTTTCAGTTGAATTTGGGGACACCACTTGAAGCATTCATTGTGTTGAGCTATTTCAATTGCTTTTGTTTGATTTGTTCATTGCAAACAGCTGAAAGTCTGCAAATTTTGACAATAAGCCTGATTTGCAATGGGAGTTGAATAATTTCGATTACAACTGTATTTTTATTCTTTCTTTCTGTACTTTTTCTATTTGTGTTAGTTTTTATGTTCTTTGTAAAAGTTTCAATAAAAATTAATTTAAAAAAAGAGCAAGCAGGCACACAATGGGGAATACACATCGAAAGGAATGTGGTGGTGCTGCAAGTGCACTACACAAACAGCTGTATTCCCCATTGTGCACCTGCTTACTCTCTTGTAACCCCTTCTCTCGCTTTCTGCAAGGGGGGGAAGAAAACAAGCAATTTCTGTAGGCAATCTCTCCTGTGCCTGACCCATCCCCCCCCAGTGGAGAGATTGGAGAAGGGATTATAAAACAGTAAATAGGCGCACAATGGAGAATACGTAGGGCTGTTTGCATAGCATGCCTAGGGGCTGCCAGCACCACCACATTCCTTTCGATGTTTATTCCCTATTCTCTTGTAATCCTGTCCTCCAATGAATGTAAATACAAACAATTCCCTTCTTGCTAATTATCCCAGCGCAGGGTGAGCATTCCAAAGGGTGGGGGAGTTGGGAAAGGAAAGCAGTCACATGATTTCCTGCTTAGTGACTGCTTCGCTTAATGACAGAGCTGCTGGTCCCAATTGTGATGGCTAAACAATTCTAGGGAGGAGAGCAATGACAAATCTCGATAAAATAGTTAAGAGCAGAGACATCACACTGGCATCAAAGGTCCGCATAGTTAAAGCAATGGTATTCCCCGTAGTAACCTATGGCTGCGAGAGCTGGACCATAAGGAAGGCCGAGCGAAGGAAGATAGATGCTTTTGAACTGGGGTGCTGGAGGAAAATTCTGAGAGTGCCTTGGACTGCAAGAAGATCAAACCAGTCCATACTCCAGGAAATAAAGCCAGACTGCTCACTTGAGGGAATGATATTAAAGGCAAAACTGAAGTACTTTGGTCACATAATGAGAATACAGGATACTCTGGAGAAGATGCTGATGCTAGGGAAGGTGGAAGGCAAAAGGAAGAGGGGCCGACCAAGGGCAAGATGGATGGATGATATTCTGGAGGTGACGGACTCGACCGTGGGGGAGCTGGGGATGGCGACGGCCAACAGGAAGCTCTGGCGTGGGCTGGTCCATGAAGTCACGAAGAGTCGGAAGTGACTGAATGAATAAACAACAACAAACAAGGTATCAGTATTACCTTAATCTGACCAAACTGATGACATATTTAATAGGACTTTAGTAAACTCTAGGATTTGTTGCTGTGGTTTCGGGCATAGTAATTTAGAGAAGTCTTGCCTGTTGGACCCTGGCTTCCTTCCCTTACAACTTCAGTACCTCCCTAGCGCTGTATTAAGGAAAGTGGCAACAGCAAAATAGGTAAGTGATGAACGGGCTTTCTCCTAAATGTGAGAGAAAGCAGTTCTACATTTTAACACAAAGCCACCTGATAATCTGCCCTATAATTAGAACTGCCACATCCTTAAACTGTGGACCCTTCTCTTCTTGCTCTGCTCAATAGTATTCAGGCATCCCGTCCTGGCTCCTTTAAGTAATGAGCGCATTTACAGAATTACATACATGTGCACATATATTGACAGCCAGTTTGATGTAGTGGTTAAGGCTCCAGGCTACAAACCGGGAGTTCTAGTCCTGCCTTGGGCATGAAGCCAGCTGGGTGACCTTGGGCCAGTCACTCCCTCTCAGCCCTGCTGGACCGGTCATGTTGTTCGAATGCCTGACCATCGTCTTCCAAAGCAGCTACTTTACTCCCAACTTAAGAATGGAAAACGGAATATTGGTGGACAGCAAGAGAGATTCAAAGATACTCTGAAAGCTAATTTAAAAAAATGTAATATCAGCATTGAGAACTGGGAAGCCCTAACTCATGAGCGTTTCAATTGGAGGTCAGCCTTTATTAATGGCGCTATGGACTTTGAAGAAGCACGAGTACAGGGCGAAAGGGAGAAAAGAGCTAAAAGGAAGGCACGTCAGGCAAACCCTCATCATGACCGTCTCCCACCCGGAAACCTATGCCCTCATTGTGGGAGGTTGTGCGGATCCAGAATTGGCCTTTATAGCCACTTACGGATCCACTGTTAAAATTTTACCTTTGGAAGACAATCTTACTCGGCTACGAGTGATCGCCAATGATGCCCTGGGAAGGAGGCAAGGGCAAACCACTTCTGAAAAACCTTGCCAAGAAAACTGCAGGGACTTGTCCAGATAGTCGCCAGGAGTCAACACTGACTCAAAGGCGCATACACACACACACACACACACACTAATTTGCATAGTGCCATAATTTACAACATTTAATCTTTTAAGTCATCTCAGATGGAATGCATGTATATGCTTTTCTCTTTTAATCCTCATAAAAATCCTATGAGAAACCAGCTAAACAAAATGCAGCTTGCCTCACCCCCATAATAGCAAAAGCTGTTGCATCTCTAATTTTGACAAAAGTCCTTCACCAGGTCTTAACTCAGTTAACTTAACTCAGAAGTGCTTAATTTCTCTGCTGACAGTGTCCCACATGGGAAGAGCAAGTCATATGCATGTATCTTTTTATTCCCATGTGAGATGCACAATTATTCAAAAGAGCTAAAGAATTTTTGAAAATAAAATTAAACTACTGCATTTAAATGAAACAAAAACACTTTATTTGCTCAATGAAGTTTAATTTTAGAAAGTTATATACCTAGTTCAAAGGATAAATGCATACATTTTTAGAATGTTTACTGGTATTTTTTGAAATGCCGCCATTCTTTATTGCTGAAATAACTTTCAGAATTAAGCACTGATGATACATTTATACTTCTTGAAGCCTGGGGCTCTAAATCAACTACACAAAACTGCTGAAACGTTGCTGATGTTTGTCAACTTTCAGTATTTGCTTATACTTGGATCCTAAGCTATAATTTTAGCATTGTTATAGTTTTAACAGCTACTCAAAATAGTAACAATACAAATCCTCTTCAAAAAAGTGTAAGTATATACTGACACACAAACCCAAACAGAGAATCAAGTTTAACATTTTTAAGATGCAGGAACTGAAGTAAAAGGATAGTTATTCTTTAGTTGAAACTGTGTTGAAATACCCTTAACTAAAGTACACAGGCCTTTTTTTAAGATGAAGATTTAGAGAGCCATTTAGCATGAGATCAGACAAAAAGATACAGATTAAAAATTAATACAAATTGAAACCCTACTGTAATTCATAAAGACTTGAGCATAACTAAATAGCTGGCACTATTATAAATATAGGCACTAAATATTAATCTATTTAGGCTTCCTATGAAGCACCTGTCATGTAAGGAACCCCCAAATCCTCACAAGATAATTTATCTTTATAGGATAAATTTCACCTTAATGAGAAAGCCACAGATTTTGGGGTAATAGAGATGCAATTGCATATGTGATGAGAGTTGCCAGAAACAAATTTCTGAAAAATTGGTAATTCAATAAATATAAAAGTGCATGCGCACACACACACACAGGGACGGTCTCAAAATGAAATTCCACTCTTTCTATAAAAGGAAATTTTTTTGCCACAAACTAGATCCCCCCAATATGCTTTAGATATGATCAGGGGATGGGGAAAGGAAGACAGCCAGGGGAAGTCTGTTATGCAATCTGCTCATATAAAATATACCTCTGAAACACTTCATCCATCTAGCAAATTATTTTTACAAACAATAAGTATAAATATCCCAATACATCTGAAGTGTTAATATTGAATTTTTAGGTATAACTATAGTATGTAAACATCACCTCCCATTTAATGGAATGTTTGTTGGTTTGTTGAAACAAGCTGACATTTTGGTACTGGTTCCATTTTCATTTTAGTCCATGTCATTTAAAATAGGCAGGATCTCCATCTTAGTCATGCTTCTTAGCCTTCCGGTATTCCAATATAGTAGCTATGACCCAAATATTAAGAGCCATCATGACTACAAAACGGATCAGAACTGGGGAGGGGAGGGAAGAATACTTATTAGCGATTACATGCCTTAAAATGAAACAAGCAAGATAAATCCATTTTAAACGTAGGAAATAGATTCAATAGCTTTCAAACTAATAGCACAATGCCTCTGCTAGTAGGGGACAAACTCCTGAACCTTCCTCCTCATCCAAAGCAGCACGTGGTTCCTTCCCCCGACTCCCTCCAAACTCCAAATTTGCAGCGCTCAGGGTTCCTTTGGAAGAAGTGACATTTTGGGGTGGTTTATAGAGTAAATTGAGTACCTTAAAGTCCCATTCATTCATTCATTCTTCAAATTTATTCACCGCCCATCTCATTCAAGGAGCAACTTTTGCCTCTGAAGCTCCCCCAAATGAAAAAAAGTTTCAGCCCTAGTTAATCTTGGGCTTCAGGAAGGGCACGAGGGTGAGTGTAGTCACAAACTGAAAACAAGTTCTTCAGTAAGGAGAAGTCTGTTCTCAGAAATAAGCTGCTGCATACAGAACCTTTCAACAGCCTGGGAACGTGAATTTGACTTGGAGAAGGGGAAGAGCAATGTTGAACGAACCATTACAGAAAAGATATTTGAGTCCTGGGAAGGTAGAAAGTATGAGAAAGAAACTCAAAACAACTCCACCATGATTGGGTTAGGTATACTGTAAGTGGAAGTAGAGAGAATTTTTGACAGGCTTTCAAGATTCTGTTACAATACCTTTGCCGCATTAAAGTACATGCCAAGATTCCTACTGATTCCCATTTTATGACCTGATCCACCTCAAAGGGCAGATAGGGAACCACGCAACTCTCAATTAGTATGTAACTAGGAGTGTAGGACATTGGGACAGATGCTTACCCCACCACCCTTTGGCAGGCTCTAGATTACGATAGGAATTCCCATGTCTTAGGTAGATTCTTGTGTCACTTATACATTCATAACCACAGTATTTAAAGTCAACTCTCATAAAGCTATATCCTCATCTCGGCACATATAGGTAAGTAAATCAATTATGCCTTGGTTAGGTATTTACAAAATTATTTTTTTATTGTTGCTTTCTAATAGAAGGGAGAGGGGTGTGGTGGCTCAGCTGGTAAGACGCCAGGCTTGTCGATCAGAAGATTGCAAGTTCGGAGGTTCGAATCCCTAGCCCTGCGTGCGGAGTGAGCTCCTGCACTAGCCCCAGCTCTTGCCAACCTAGCAATTCGAAAGCATGCAAATGCAAGTAGATTAATAGGTACCACTTTGGTGGGATGGTAACAGCGTTCCGCGCGTGTCATGCGGCCACATGACCGTGGAAGCGTCTTTGGACAACGCTGGCTCTTCGGCTAACAAACGGAGATGAGCACCGGCCCCTAGAGTCGGACACGACTGCACAAATGTGCGGGGGGAAACTTTACCTTTTTAATAGAAGGGATTGTCAACAATAAACTTAAAGCCAGTCTTCCCAGAAAATACACAATTTTTGTCTGCATGTAAAAATACATAATGAATGAGCACGTTCCTCACTGCCTCTGCTTTCAACTGCCCAAATATGACTAAGGCTTGCCATCAAGGATTCCTTGCCTCACACCTGGCTTCCTTTTGATTCTGAAGGAGAAAGTGGCCTGTGAATGGGAAAGTTTGTGTCATTCCCCTTTAGCCCTTTATTCTGATGAGAACTCCTCCCTATTTATTCTTCTGTTGTCTTCCACAGCCAGTAAGAACATATGGGAATATTGGCATCCAGTGGCAATGCCTCAGCAAATTTACCTACTTGTAGAAGCATCCTTCCAAGGAGGCCAGGTCAGGAGACAGACACGGCAAGGACTATACCAGTATTTTATTGTTACAGAGTATAATAACGGAATCTTGAAAGCCTCTTGTCCCATAGAGCAGGGTTCCTCAACCTCAGCCATTTTAAGATGTGTGGACTTCAACTCCCAGAATACTCCAGCCAGCATTGCTGCCTGGAGTATTCTGGGAATTGAAGTCCACACATCTTAAAATGGCTGAGGTTGAGGAACCCTGCCATAGAGGATCAAAGCAGGGTTATTTTGAGTCTTTTTCTTAGGCACCCACTTTTCCCAGGGCTGAAATGGTGTTCACTGCTAACAGTACTTGCATTCCTTTGCCAATGTTATCTCTACCTTCCTCTACACTTGCACTTTTTCATAAGAATATGTTTAAAATCCCTGCTATAAGATCCACTAATAATATAACATTACCTGCAGAATCCTTTGTAGTCATTAATGTTGTAAATATTCTTGCTTTAATTGAGAGAAAGAGTGAAAGTTAGCAGATTTTGAATAGCTAAAACATGAAACTTATTTGTCAATTCATCTCCATTGCCCTTTGAATCCCTGGCAAATAAGATGTGCAGAACCACTGTCACGCCCGGTGGAGAAATCTTGTCAAACATCTGCCTGAAATCCTCCATTTTTTCCTTTTGGTATGTACTCCAAATATTGCTCCCAAAGGATTATCTTTCAACAAATAATAGCAACTTTCAGGCATTCTTTTTTTCTGGATAGGAAAGATTGGAAATCCTTATAGTTTCCCTGACAGACATGTCTAGCTCCCTTTAGAATTTCTCAGAAGCCAAAATCAAACTTGATGGCTTTTGTTTTTTTGGCAATTTTTGTAGGACTCAAACCCTTGTTTCAGCACACTGCATTTAACAGTGGCTCATAAAAGTTAGCTTTTAAATTCTTTCAATAATTTTAAATTTCATTCTATTTTATACTCAGATATTTACCAAGTATTTCCACAATCAAGTTGGTGGGGTTGATGCTGCTTACCTGCACAGGTGTATGTGGCTAATCCCCAAGTTGTGGCACTCAGTTGTTCAGAATCTTTAGTCTGCCAAAGACACCTGAGCTGAGCAAGTTTACTTGCTGCACTGACCACTGTGCTCAAGTTCTGCAGAAAGGCAAGAATAGGAGCGCAACTATTACAGCAACGATCAGATGGAGTGGTAGGAAGTAGCCACCACTCAATTCCTTTTGGAAACAGAAACTGAATTGCTGACACTGCCAATTAAGAACAATTTTAAGTACCAGGATCCAAAGGGCAGATTCGGCTTGAGAGCCAACAAAGCTGCTGCCAGTTAGCGAGGATGACATTTAACGCCTGGCTCTGCACTGATGCGTTAAACAACTCCTTGACTAGGTTCACACGTTACGTTAAGCCATACCGAGATTTGTTTGGTTTCGACTCAGTCTATTGTATAATCCACCTACGATGGCTTAGTCAACAAATCATGGTTAAGCAAATATTTTATTTTAGACCCCGTTTAGCAGGGGGGCTCTTCCAAGGCGGCATACATAATACAAGTGACAAGACAATTGAAAAAAACAACAGTAAAAACAGCAACTAAAACCAGTAGCTCGAAAATACAACTTCACAGCAACTGGAGCCCCTTTCCAGAGAACTTGCACCTGATGGCAGAAGCAGTGAATACTGCAGAAATGGGAGACAACTTATTTCTCACCCAACAGCTGGAGACATACTTTAGACCCAACTCTAAAGAAAAGGGCTGACAGGAAGTCAGGATATATGGAGTTCTTCAGGATACCAGGTGGTCCTAGACTGGGCTACATTATGTTGGCCCAGGCCACCATTTGGCCAGCCAGGAACCTGGCCAACCCTGGTGGGCTGATGGCAGGCTGGTGTTCTACTGCCCCAGGGACGGAGAACCTGAGGCCCTAGGGCCGCATCTGGCACTCCCGTCGCCATTAGGACTACAACTGCCAAAAATGGGTGGCAACTACTCTAGACCCTAAAATAAGCTTGACAGTTTTTTTTTTAAAGAACTCTACCCCCAATTCAGGAAAAAAAATCGGGTCCCCACCATTTTGCATTATTCTACCCCCTCTGCACATGCCCAGCCCAGCCACAAAAAGGATGCCTGCTCCAGGTTGTAAGTTACAGCCCTTATTAATAGTGGTACTTATCTGTAGTGCAGGGAAGCTACTCCTCCCAAGGTCAGATGATTATTTTAAGTTAAACGTATTTCTCTCTTCCTAACAGCGAAGAGCTAGACTAACTTGAATTTTCTGATACAATTTCTATCCTAATTAATTCATCCTATGGTTTCCATGATTCTAGACTACTGTGACCTGCATGGCTTTACAACAAAGCAAGCAGATGCTAATGGATTTCAAAGCATATGCGGTGACCAGTGTTCCCATAGAAAGTTTCTAAACTTTAATGAAATACCAAAATTACTGAAGGAAACTATTAGACCCTCTCTTTATTATGGTGTTGAGCTTGAAGTATCAAGCTATTTTGTTAGCATGGCATACACTGGGGTCCAAACCAGCCACATGATGTCACTTGCCCTCCTCTTTGCCTCCCTGCACACACCCGTGATGGCATGAAGAGCAACATCTTTCGAATCAACCCAAAATGTAGAGGAACTCAATTTCAAGGGATACGCCACAACACTATGTAGTGATGTATCTTAATTCAAGGAAAACAGAAGATAAGCAATGAGCTTCTGGCTTTTCATTTCCATGAAGTTCCTACCTCACACATTTCATGGTGGCTTCCCATTAAAAACTGCAACCATCTAGAACAGAGCTTTCCAAACTGTGTGTCGGGACATGTTAGTGTGTCGGCTGCAGTGTCTGGGTGTGTCGCGGCTGCTGCTGCCTCAGAGCCCTGCCAGGATTCCGTGCAGGTCCTGGTGCCTGCCTTGTGCCTGGCTGCCTCCAAACCTGCTGTGATTCCGCACAGGTCCTAGTGCCTGCCTTGTGCCCTGCTGTAAGAGTGTGTCGCGAAATGATGCATGTTTAAAAAGTGTGTCACCAACATGAAAAGTTTGGAAAGCTCTGATCTAGAATGACCCACCATATAGATACGTTCTTTCAACTCCTTACCATACTCAAATCCAATATCCATTCCTGCAGAGTTATAGCATACCATCCTGCCACAAATCTAACCTTTCAGGTTAAGATACATAATGCAGGTGGAGGTTAGAAGCATGCTTGGTAGATCTGTGGCATAATCTGATTTTAATCGATGCAGACACTTTATTGTGCTCTTCTCCTTTCCTTATTTGCAATCCTTTTGCTATACAACTGCTTTCAACTACCTTTAACACACACATCCACATATATTAAATTATTAATCAGGAGGAGATGAGTGAACTAATAAGCCTAGAATCATTAATTAACAATTTGCTTTTACTTGTGCATGTTCAGCAAAACTGCATAGACATGCCCTCAGCATCCCCAAGAAAGCGCTGTGTAGGTAAGCAAATCCAAAGGAGGATTACAAATTAGGATTGTGAAGCACTTCAGAAAGAGTTCGGAAAAGGCTTTCAGGTGTACAAATGAAGCATTGGTCCGTTCTCTTCGATTGGAAGCATCGGTGTTTGGCTCAGCTGCATCTTTCCCCAGGATCCCATGGCTGCTCTATGCAGCTGCCCCCTGATCCTAGGAAAAGATGTAGCTGCTTTAAAGAGTTGCTGACAGGTGCTGCGCTCATTCCCCTGCTTGTTCTGAAAGATTTGAATCCAAAGCACTACAGTCTCATCGCATATACAGTATTTTGCAAAGATGGACTTATACTGGAAACAGAATGAATAACCTTGAAATTCTCAGCTTTTGCTTCACATTCCATACCCCGATCCCCAAATTTCTAACCCTCAGGCTGCTTAGTTAGCCAGATCCACTTGGGAAATGATTTTTTAATGGTTCTTGTGATACTTGGGAAATGCCTTTATGATCTTATACGTCCTGCTGCAAAATGAAAAAAATGTTTCATTTCAGAATCCAATGAATAAAAATTTCCTATAAAGGAGTGATCCCGAGTAAGTTATGTAAAATATCAGATGTATATTCATCTATACAAGTTGAGCTTCCAAAGCCTTTGGAAGTTCTTGGACTCCAACATCCACCAGTCCCAGCCTGTCTGCCCAACGGTTAACAGGGATAACAGAAATTGTAGCCCAACAACACTGAGGGGGCCAGTTCTTCTACCCCCAAATTAAAAACGGATCCACTATGCTATTCTTGAAAATTTCCCACAAGGCCCTTATAGTCCACTAAAGAAACATCAGTTGCCAAGGAAGCACCTTAATCCACTGGAAAATGTTTGGGTAAGATCCTGAACATGTGAACATGAAATTAGAAACATGGGGGAAGGAGGAATGTTGCTTAATTCTAAATATGGGATGCAGGAGCAACTGCCAGAAATGCTGTATAAATGGAAAAGAACAAATCCGTGAGTAAAGGATACATGACTGTGTAAGGCAAAGCATGCTTCATTTTGCCATTGTAATGCAGAACAAGCAGGCAAAGAATGATATCTGAAAGAAAACAAAATAAAGTTCATTACTGCATGATTGAGAAAAAAGAATGGTGGAATAATGAATGAGGAACAAATCCTACCTTGCACAATCATGATGGGATACTCTATATATGTTAGCTGAGGATAACGGTAGTAACTCATGTATCTCAGGCAAACAAGGAAACTGGAAAAGGAAGTATAACTTCAGTCAATGGGGCCAATTCAGACGTAACCATTCCAGCTCAGTAAACTCAGAGCAAGTGTTATTCCTGCACGTCCCTTCTGTTCCTGCATGTGCCTAATTTCACACCAAAGAATTCCTCAATTTTTAAACAATTGATCAGGGTATTCAGAGCAAACAAATGAGTTTAAAGGCATCTCCAAACCAAAACATGAAGGTAGAATTTCATCTTTCCAGGGCAGCCAAAGGAAGAGGTATGATATTGAAAAGAAGGCAGGAGACAGAAAAGGAGGCAGGTCAAGAGCTGTCAAATAAAAGCCAGGGACACAGCGCTTATAACGCCTGGAATCTTAGCATGATAAGCTGCTGAAATTGGATGCATTTTAGAACGCTGATTCTGCCAACTGTGATTTTTACTAACTGTGATATTATGGCCATGTGATAACAGGAAACAACGGGAGCCAAGAAAGGAAAAGCAGCTGGATTTCACATGTTTGGAATGAGTGCCATGTTTAGAACGAAGCTGTACGTTTTGTATACAAAACACTCGGAGAGAAGTTCAAACCTGTGCAGGGTTCTAGTTTATTCTTAGGCTTAGTTCACAAATAATGAGAAGGCCTGGTTTCCTGCTACAAGCTGTAGTAAACCTTGGGTTGATTTTTTTTTTTTTCCTGGACTGGGAAAGAAGGCTCAAATGCACTTTCAGCTGGAAAAATATATGCAGCTTTGGGATAGGTTTTTTTTGATCTTGTGAGAAAAGGCTCAGAGCTTTTCCCGACTTGAATATAACTACAACCCTGCCCGCCCTGGGAATACCTTTTTCCTGCTAGGTTTCCCTGGCACTACCTTCATCTTGTCCCCCATTTACGAGTGAGACAGGTACAAATTGTCCTTAACTGTACCGGTGTTACAATACAGCAGTATTTTCCCAGAGCAGCCTCAAGTTGTATAAAATCTGTCAGGCCTTTAGTTCTATTTGGGTGCCATTAATTTGCCATTTATGTTGGCAATTGGAGCATCTTTTGGTAAATCTCCTATTTAACATCTACATGAAACCGGTGGGTGAGATCATCCGTCACCACGGGATGAGGTATCATCAATATGCTGATGATACTCAATTGTATATCTCCATCCCAGGTGAAGTACGTGATGCGGTTGCCGCCCTGTCTCAGTGCCTAGGGGCTGTAGGGGCCTGGATGGGGAACAACAGGCTTCAGCTGAACCCTGGCAAGACCGAGTGGCTGTGGATTGATGGCCCCTCGATATCCGGGAAGTTGTCATCTTTGGTTCCGGATGGGGTGGCACTGCCCTTCAGATCCAGTGCGGAACTTGGGGGTCCTCCTGGACTCACAACTCCTGCTCAAAGAGCAGGTGGCAGTCGTGGCTAGGAGGGCCTTTGCGCAGCTTCGGCTTGTGCGCCACTTACGCCCATTCCTGGACCGCGATGCCCTCCGAACGGTCACTCATGCCCTTGTCATCTCCCATATAGACTACTGCAATGCGCTCTACATGGGGCTACCCTTGAAGAATATCCGGAAGCTACAGCTGGTACAGAATGCAGCCGCGCGGGCAATTTTAGGTGCACCAAGTTCAGCACACATAACACCTTTGCTCCGCGAGCTGCACTGGGTGCCGGTTTGCTTCCGGGTCCAATTCAAAGTGTTGGTTATTACCTTTAAAGCCCTACATGGCATGGGACCAGGATACCTGATGTCTTAGCCCCATAACATCGACCCGCCCCACCCGATCACGCAGAGAAGGCTTGCTATGGACCCCATCAATAAAAGAATTCCACCTAACGGGGTCCAGGAGGCGGGCCTTCTCTGCAGTGGCGCCTGCCCTCTGGAATATCTTACCCCCAGAGTTGAGGCGGGTTTCCTCCCTCCCGGCCTTCTGGAAAAATCTGAAAACCTGGTTCTGCCACCTAGCATGGGAAGGAAAAGGTAATAGCTCCTCCTGGGGGTGGTTAATATCATAATACCCTCCCTAATTCGCCAGATTGGATTTTATATTTATATTTTTATGTCATATTGTATTTATATTGTATTCTAATCTTGTTTTTATTGTACGCCGCCCAGAGTCCCCCGTTGGGGGAGATGGGCGGTCATATAAATTTGAACAATAAATTAAATAAATAAATGGTTCACCTTCATTTCTGCAGTTAAGTTTTTTTCCTCAGGGGTAGAAACTGGCTAGTGCTTGAGGCTGCTCCAAAGCCCTGAGAGAAAAAAGAAGTGCCTAACTCTAAACTTAACCCTCAAAGCTTGTGGTAAAAGTAAAGGTTCCCCCCGCACATTTGTGCAGTCGTGTCCGACTCTAGGGGCCGGTGCTCATCTCCGTTTGTTAGCTGAAGAGCCAGCACTGTCTGAAGACGCTTCCGCGGTCATGTGGCCGGCATGACGCACACGGAACGCTGTTACCTACCCACCGAAGTGGTACCTATTTATCTACTTGCATTTGCATGCTTTCGAATTGCTAGGTTGGCACGAGCTGGGGCAAGTGCGGGAGCTCACTCCGTCACGCGGGGCTAGGGATTCAAACCTCCGAAAATGCGACCTTCCGATCGACAAGCCTGGCGTCTTACCCACTGAGCCACCACGCCCCCTAAAAAAAGCTTGTGGAGGGGCAGCTTAATAAGATCACCTATCCAGAACATCATGGCGTAAGTTCCAATGTAGCCACTGAAACCAGAGCCCACCTCCCGTTGCCCTGTCCACTGTACCAGGTCTGGTAATCTGCACTGCTGGATCCACTTCTGTTAGGTGCAGGGCTGGACTGAGTCTGAAATGGTAGTTTCTACTAGCAGACATTTCCGCTAAAATCTCTAAGAATGTTGCTAAATTCTGTACCTTTGCAATTGGAATGGTCAGCCACTAAAATGATAGTTTTCTAATGTCAGCAATTGCCCTATTATTTCTATCTCTCCATCTATTTTGTATATATAAAATGTGTGCGCGTGTATGTGTGTGTTTGTGTGTGTATATATACGTATATATAGTGTGTCTGTGTGTATTGTCCATATCTTTATCCTACTTGTTCTGTATGCATGTGCTTTTTTCCTTAATTTGGTCTCTTGACTATAAATAAACCAATAAGGTTTGTCATCTCTTCTTTTGAAGAGAAGTCAGATGACAGCAGTGACTTGAAACAGAGGTAAGAAAATCAGGATAGGGGTAAGGAGACAGCACTTCAACTCAGCAGAGGAGAGAGGAGCTCAGAGCTTAACAAGGAGGTTCAATGCAGAATATTTTCATTTCCTGTACCTTTTGAATGTTTTAGCGACTGCCCTGTTTAGCGACCATTGGTAATTACGACGGTGATGAGGAGAAGAGGTGGCTCTTTTAAAGAGCTGCTGATGAGGACAAGAGTGCTCACGCTGGGCCTACCGGATGCTTGCAGCAGGCAAGTATAAAGAGCAAGATTCTGTCCAAAGCTTGCTCATTATACTTTCCTGCTGCAAGCATACATACTGTATACAGTGCATGGTTGAGGAAAGCAGGAAAGTTACGTGGTGGAGATATGCATATTGAGTTGCAAAGTGGACAAAGGTATTTTGGGCCCAGTGTGAGCACTCTTGTCCTCGCTGGCAGCTCTTTAAAAGAGTAGGGAAGTCATGGAACACTGAGAACAAGGCAAAGGTGTCATCTGCACAAGAAAAGTGGTAGCTCTGCCTTCTCTAACCAACCCAGGGTCCTCTGGATCTACAGAGCATTCCCAGAATTTCCAACCAGCCAGGCCAATAATAATGCTGGCTGAGAATTATGGGAGGCGCAATGCAAGGTATCCGGCAGGCACAAGATGAAGGAGACCAAGTTAATCTACCAACTCTCTGGAGATGAAAAAGGAGGACACTGGCTGAGTTGGTAAAGTCCATCCTCCTGAGTGCAAGGAGGAGATCACAAAAAATGACTTGAGACGGAAACAGGCTTTCCTTGTTCAAATCAGAGTGTAAGGAGCCAACTTCCCCCAAACTAAGTAGCATACAAAAAGTTAAAAGCTTCTCTGACTCCCTGTGGCACAGCAGCACCCAGGAGATGGCTTTCTTTCATTTTGGAGAAGCTTAAGTTCCAGTCCCCCAGAGTCACAAGCTTGTAATGACATTTTTATAAAACTGCAGCGAATAAAGGAAAAGTGCAAGAAGACAGAACAAAAAATTATTTTAATGAAAGAAACAGGCTGTCTGGCCACAACTGCCTGCCTAGGGGACCCACCTTGCTTTTTTATGGACAGGCATATGGCTCATTTAGAGAGGGTAACAAGATATTCAGAAATTGCAGAACTGCCCTCACACTATCAGCCCAGCACAATGGCACTCTTCGCTTCCATAAGGGAAGCTTCAGCACACCTATCCATGAAGTGCAACAGCAGAGGAAGAGATCAACGTTTTACAGCTTGCTCTAGATTCCCCATGCTTTATTATTCTTACTGTGGGTTTCAGGGCATGCAGCTTACAAATCACAAGGGCCAGGTAAGCGTCTGAAAAGCAACCTTACTCAGCCCAGAGGAACTGAGAAAGAGGTCCACATACCTGAAGGGCACCAGCCTGGGAAAAGTTTTAAACATCTACTTCTGAAGAAAAGGTAAGACACTTGTTTCTAAGAACTTCAATATTCTTTAGAAGTTCTTAAAGTTGGAATTCACAGTGCTTTGGCCTGGAACCTCAACCATCTCAGACAGGAAAAGGCTACTTGGCGTCATAAGGGAAATGCAGCCATGAGATGCTCAACGGCACTGGTACTACCTTTTATTTCATTTATTTTAAGAACAGCTCCAGAACTAGGAAGGGCCTTGGGACTGAGCTCTGGCCCAACTTGGGATCTGTATGTGCTTCCTTTCAGGGATGCAAGGGAGGGTTGAACTAGGAGAAGACTCTTCAAGTTCACCACCCTCAGGCATTGTTGTGGCAGCACCTTTTTCTTAAAATCCAACTGAAGGACTATCTTGCCAGCTCCTCCTCCAAGGCCCACACCCACTAGTTCAGAGCTGTGTCGGGACATGTTAGTGTGTCGGCTGCAGTGCCTGGGTGTGTCACGGCTGCTGTTGCCTCCGAGCCCTGCCAGGATTCCACGCAGGTCCTAGTGCCTGCCTTGTGCCTTGCTGCCTCCAAACCTGCTGTGATTCCGCGCAGGTCCTAGTGCCTGCCTTGTGCCCTGCTGTAAGAGTGTGTCGTGAAATGATGCATGTCTAAAAAGTGTGTCACCAACATGAAAAGTTTGGAAAGCTCTGCACTAGTTGCTCTACAGCAAAACCAAACTCAAGAAAGACAGGAAAAAATCCAGGGCAGCTGTGGCTTAGCGTGGCGCCTGGAGAGAAAGAACAGAAGCAGCCAGCAAGAAGGAAAGCGGCCAGAGCGGGAAGGCAAAAGCAGGCAGAGGCGGCGTCGAGGGAGCCCCAGAAGAGGCCACGTGTCCCAGGCCCTCCGCCCGGGTCTCCTTTTCGAAAACGGCGGCCAGGACTTGCCATCCGCCCCCCCCCCCCCCCAGAGTATGTTACGTATCCTGGCAGAATCCGCCCCCGAAGCTGACGCACTCTGGGTGGATCGCTGCCCGCGGGGCAGGTTCAGAGGGCGCTCGGCATCGCCACCCAGCAAAAAAAGCTACAGCCTCCAAACGGGGAGGGACTCGCTGGGAAGAGAAGCTCACACGCAGCCCTACGGAGCCCCCTCCGCAGTCCTCAAGGCAAGAGACTCATCCGTGGAATAAACGACCAAGCACCTTCCCCTTCCCAAAGACCGGGCGGGAGGAAGAGCGCGGAAGTGGCTGCCGTAGAGCTTGGCGGAGAAAGTCCCTTACCCGCCGAGCTCCAGCACTAAACTTTCCAGGCTGACTCCTCGGGCGGATCTGGCGGCCAGCAAGGCGGCTCCCTGGGGCAGCTTGAGCACCAAGCACGCCGCGATCGTGCTCCAGTTCGCCGCCTCCATCAAAAGCGAGACCGGCTCCATCGCGTCCCCGGTTCTTCCTGCAAGGCGGCGCCGGCTGCCTCGGGCCGCGGAAAACACAGCCCCGCCTAGTCGAGCTAATGAGGGCGGGGAGGGGGGAGTTAAAATGCCCCGTGGGAGGAGAAGCAGCAAAAGGAGGCTTGTTTTTCAAGTTCATGAAGAGGTTCAAAGCGGAGGACCACCTTCTAGCCTAGACGCTTAGAAGGACAGGTTTATTTGCAGCCCCAATCGTGAGCACTCTGGTTTAGGGAAATTATTCTTTTCTTCCCCCACTTCTTGGTTCTTATTTATTCAAGGCAGAGGCAGCTGTACTTTGCATATGCCCAGGGGCATTTTTTACCCCTCCCTGCACGTGCTAGGACGGGAACTCGAGGCAGGTTCTGCTCCGAGTTCCAACCCCGATTAAGCCTTGCGCTTTCTTTAATTGAGGAGCTTAGCTTAAAACTGCAACCCTCGAGCATTTTTATTAAGAGAGTTACTTCAACTCGTGAAACTACCAGCTGCACACAACGAGGCCCTCTTTTTACTGTTTCCGGTGTGCTAATAGAGCATGCTCAGAAATCACCCGCCATCACAAATGTTGTGTCTGCTGCCTAAGGTGATTGACTTATTTCCTTTCCTGCCCAAAAAATCGATCACAGAACAAACATAAATCATGCCAAAATTAAAGATTGGAAAAGCCATTTGGAACGTATTCACTGGACACCATGTTTGTTTGTTTGTTTGTTTTCTATCCCGCCTTTACTATTTTTATAAATAACAAGGCAGTGAACATACCTAATACCCCTTCCTCCTCCTATTTTCCCCACAACAACCCTGTGAGGTGAGCTGGGCTGAGAGAGAGTGACTGGCCCAAAGCCACCTAATTGGCTTTCATGCCTAAGGCGGCAGGACTAGAACTCTCCGTCTCCTGGTTTCTAACCTGTTGCCTTAACCCATAGCTTTCCAAACTGTGTGTCGCGACACTTTAGTGTGTCGCAACACACAGTTTGGTGTGCCGCAACACAACGTGGAAGCGGCGTTGGGGGTGTGTATGGCGGCGGCAGCAGCGGCGCGCCATCAGTGCTTCCGCGTTTTAGCGGAGGCCGTTGCCGCCGCCGCCACCACACGCACCCCCGTGCCGCCGCTGCGCACGCCCCCGCACCGCCACTGCAGCCGTTGGTGTGTTGCCAACGGCGGCACTTTGGAAACCACTGCTTTAACCACTAGACCAAACTGGCTAGAAGGGATTCATTGATCAAGAACTATGGCATTCAATAGCAGCATTATTCAAACTAACTGACTCAGGGACCAAAACCATTCAAGTACCAGACATTGTTTTATTCTGATGGTGTAGAGGGCAGAGGGAATGGCCTTGAAGAGTAGGAGGAAGAGCCCTATCAAGGCAACGGTCAGATACGCGGGGCTTGACCTTGGTCAAGAAACTAATTTGAGAAAATGTCACAGGCAACTGTCAGCCCTTCACGGTACCAGACTAGGAAACCAAAGTTATTAATGCTAATACTACTTTTATTATAAGGTTAATTCGGGGCTTTCCAAACTTTTCCCGTTGGCGACACACCAACGGTGGCGTGCAAAAACCCGGAAGCGCCGCAGCGGCACGCAAAAACCCGGAAGCTGCTGCAGCGCTTTCGGGTTTTCACGCGCCGCGGCAGGGGCGGCGGCACTTCCGGGTTTTTGCGCACCGCAGCGGTGGCGGCAGCGGTGTCCTGGTGTGCCGCACGAAAACCCGGAAGCGCTGATGGTCAAAAGTGGCTCAACTGGGAGGTAAACAAAAATTCTAAATAGCATTAGCAAACCAAAGACTGCTTGATGGTATGGTCATGGAAGAAAAACAAGTTTCTGCAGCACTGAAAACTGAACACATGCATATAAAAATTGTGTGCTGTAAGCTAAGTTTTTGATGGCAGGCAAAGGGTACAGTATGATGAAACCCACTATGTAATTGATCTCATGTTTGCCAATGACAGTGCCTTATTTGCAGACAGTGATGCAGAGGCATAGTCATCTTGCATGGGATCACGAACCGTGCCCATTCATATGGCTTGAAAATACTGACAAAACAAAGGTTTTGACAACTGATGAAGTGCACTCTGCTATCTATCTCAATTGAGTCCAAATAAAATAACATCAAAAACAGAAGTACACAGCAAGATTGGATCCATGTATTTGGATCAATAAACTGAAACTAAACTTTTTAGTGAAAACAAAGATGCTAATATTTTGGGCAGTAGTCCTGCCAGTCTTGCTATATGATCTGAACCATGTTGTTGTTGTTAGTTGCTGTCGAGTTGTTTACGACTCATAGCGACCCTATGTATAGTAGAACAAAATGCTAAACGGTCTTGCGCCAATTGCCTTGACATTATTAAAAGCAGACCTAAACAAACATGATGTTTACTCAGTGTGCTGTTTACAGCATCTATTGGGAGTCTCCCTACATGACCATCTCAGGAATGAAACCATCAGACTGAGATGCAGTGAACAACCTACAACTGAAAATGAAATACAAAAGCAAGGCTAAGATGGTTTGGACATGTACACAGAATGGCAAAACATCGTCTTCCTTACAGGCTAATGTGGACAAAGTGACCCACATAGTGGAAGTTCCAATGAACAGCACCGGAGAATATATGGCTGAGGTAAAACCTAAGACTCAATTTAAGCAATGTGAAACAAGCAGCCCTCAATTGGAAAACCATTATAAGAGATGCCCATACCCACAGCAGCCCCACTCAGACTTTTTGAGGGAATGAGTGCCCTTGAAGACCACTTAGAAGCTACAACTGGTCCAGAATGCAGGTTGCAGGTGGTGTTGGTTGCCCATGTGACACCACTGCTCTGCAAGCTGCAGTGATTACTGGTGAGTTTCCAGGTGCAATTCAAAGTGCTGGTTATCACCTATAAAGCCTGTCATGGCATTGGGCCAGGTTATTTGAGGGATATTCTATCCCCCATGGTTCTGCCCATCCGGTAAGTTGGGGCAGATTCGGTGTGTTTCAGGTCCCTTCAATCAAAGAATGCCTTCCAACAGGACACAGGAAGTGTGTCTTTTCTATCGCAGCACCAGAAATGATATCTCCCCGTCCACCCAAGATCCATGTAGCCTGATGTGTCTTTACAAACATGGCGGGTAGAGTACTTGTGAAGCCCTGGGTTTTTTTGGTGGTGGTGTGGAGGTTGGTATATGGGATATGGTTCCCTTCCAGTCAGGTTTTAGGCCTAGGTATCGGAGGGAAACGGCATGAGATGGTCTGGTTGATGAACTTTGTTGACGTCATCTACTACGATACCCTTCTGGACTACCTGGGAGAGTTGGGAGTAGGAGGCACCATATTACTGTGGTTCTACTTCTTCCTGGTTTCAGTTGGCATGCATGGGGGGGTGAGCAATCAAGCCCTTCTTCTCCAATGTGAGGTATCATTGGGCTTGGCCCTTCTCTCAAGTTGTTCATTATCTACATGAAGCTGATGGGGAAGTCATCCATTGGGTTTGGAATACTTATCACCAATATGATGGTGATACGCATTGCCAGGATGGGCATGCTATGAAGATCCAAACCATAACGTGTGAGAGCTGGAATAGGTTAAAACAAACTCAAATCCTAGCAAGACAGATTTACTGGTACTAGGGGGTCAATCCAAGTCCCAAGTCTGGCTCTGGACAAGGTTGCATCCCACAAAAGAGGAGATCCATGACTTCAGAGTTCTCTTGGACGCATGGCTTCTGCTGAATGAGCAGGTGGAAGCCGTAGCTGGGAAAGGGAGTCTTTGCTGACTTTGGCTGGTGCACTAGTTACAGCCTTTTCTGGGCCAATAGCCTGTATAACCATGCCTTGTGTCATCATCCAAGTTAGACCACTGCAACATGCTTTACATGGGGCTGCCCTTGAAAAAAAGACTTGAGTGCTGCAATTAGTACAAAATGCAACAGTTTGGCTACTAGCATAGACAAACAAATTTAGTAGCATTATACCTGTCCTTTGGTCACTGCACTGGTTGCCAATAGCCTTCCAGGGGTCCAATTCAGAATGCTGGTTTTAGCCTATAAAACCTTAGATTGCTTGGAACCCATGTGAGCTCTAACAAAAATTTGACAGTAAAGGGCTCCCCTATCCAGAAAAGCCTTTGGCAACTTAATACCTTCTCTGTGTGTTGGATGACAACCCCTAATAAGCAGGTCTTGCTGGACCAAGTTTAGAAAGATTTCCTTCATCTGGGAAATGTTGGCATTCTCTAAAGCATAAAGTAGCATATGGGAAAATGCCTTTGGGGGAAGAACAGCTGGTACTGGCCAGTTCTTAAAGATTGTGGACTAATCACTTTCCTTTTTGCATAGTCAGGAGCCAGTTTTTACCTCAGTTAACATAATGCATAGTTTGCATAACTTTAATTTTGATTTCTGCAACTGTTTCTTTCAAATGCACATTTTTATATCTGACTATATATTTTTTTAAAAAAACCAAACAAACAGGTGTTGGAGCATCAGAGAACAGGTCTACTATGCCTGAGAGATTTTTCTCACTGGGTAGATAAGGGCTTTCCAAAGTTTTCCCGCGGCGACACACCAACCGCCGTTGGTGTGTCGCCGCGGGAAAACCCGGAAGTGCCGCCATTGCGGCAGCGCGCAAAAACCCGGAAGTGCTGCTGCCGCTTTCGGGTTTTTACGTGCCGCCGTTGGTGTGTTGCCACGGGAAAACCCGGAAGCGCTGATGATGATCAGCGCTTCCGGGTTGTGTGGCGACACACCAGACTGTGTGTGGCGACACACTATTGTGTTGCGACACACAGTTTGGAAAGCTCTGCACCAGACTGTGTGTGGCGACACACTTTTGTGTCGCCACACACAGTTTGGAAAGCTCCGGGGTAGATAGTGAATGGGCAACATTTTTTATCCCACTGCTAACATCTAATAACTAATGGAATTAAACCATTAATTTCTCAAATGATTGAGTGCAATATGAAAGGCAAGCTTCCTTGCTCTGCCTTGCCAGCCATTTCTGGGTCTGTCTCAGCAGAAACAACTGACTTGGACATCTCAGCAGCAGGATTCTGGATACATGAAAAAATGGTAGCTTCTGATAATCTTCATGTCTCTGTTTCTGCTTTAAAGCCAGGTCTGAAAGAGTGGGACAAGTTGCAGTAAGCCCCTCAGGAGAAAATAGAAATTAAACAAGGAAGTCTTTTTAAAGCTACAGATTTGATTGGAAGGAAGTGAATCCTCACTGCCCCCCCCCCCCCAATAATACTAAATTTAACTTTTTAAAAGGACTGTGAGCTGCTTCAAGTTCAGTTGGGAAGAGATGCTTCAGAGCATAAGGTGTGTGAATGAAGCATGTCTCTGTGATCCATTAAAGCAGTCACATCTTTTTTCAAGATCACACAGATGCTGTGGGTTGTGCTATAACCACAGAACCTTGAAAATAGATGCTACCGCATTAATAAGTCACAGACAGGTGCTGTATTTGAGCTTCTATATATTCCAAAGCCCCACTTCCTGATCAAATCTGAAGCATTGTACAATGTTATTTTTATATAACTGTATAGAATTCGATGGCTGTTGTGGGTCTTCCGGGCTGTGTGGCCATGTTCTGGAAGTTGTGGTTCCTAACGTTTCGCCAGCATCTGTGGCCAGCATCTTCAGAGGGCAGGAGCACAGACAGAAGCGAAATCTCTGTGCCCAGGTAGAGTGGCAATGTTTTGTTTGTTTTCTATTTATAGAGCTAAGTTATAGGAGATTCTTCAAAGTCCATAGCGCCATTAATAAAGGCTGACCTCCAATTACGGATCCACTGTTAAAATTTTACCTTTGGAAGACAATCTTACTCGGCTACGAGTGATCGCCAATGAATGAATGATAGGAGATTAGGTGGGTTTTTTTGTTGTGTTGAAATGTTAACGCTCATGTTCACGCTCATCAGCCACTCCAATACAACAAAAAACCCCACCTAATCTCCTATAACAGTAGGAGGCTCATAGGGGCTCTCATAGGGGGCGTGGTGGCTCAGCAGGTAAGACGCCAGGCTTGTTGATCGGAAGATCGCAAGTTTTTGACACCCGAGTGCTGCATGACGGAGTGAGCTCCCGCACTTGCCCCAGCTCTTGCCAACCTAGCAATTCGAAAGCATGCAAATGCAAGTAGATGAATAGGTACCACTTCCGTGGGCAGGTAACAACGTTCCACGTGCGTCATGCCGGCCACATGACCGCGGAAGCGTCTTCAGACAACGCTGGATCTTCGGCTAACTAACGGAGATGAGCACCGGCCCCTAGAGTCGGACACGACTGCACAAATGTGCGGGGGGAACCTTTACCTTTACCTACAACAGGGGTGGGCAACATCAGGCCCGTGGGCCATATAAGGCCCGCGGGGCTCCCACCTAAGGCCCGCAGGGCTCCCACCCGCAAACCCCGCCCCTTCCATGCGATTGGCTCCCGCCCGCAAACCCCACCCCCCAGTGGTTGTGATTGGCTCCCGCCCGCAAACTCCGGCCCCCGGTCCGCAGAAATCCCAGAAACACCCCCCCCCCGGTCCCCGGTTATAAATATCCAAATGGCCCTTGGCAGAAAAAAGGTTCCCCACCCCTGACCTATAATGACAAAATACTTTTTTTGTTAAAGCTGTTTGTAGTGCAAACATTTCCATAATTGCTCTTGAATTGTTTTGCTTGGTATTTCTTGACACTCGCTGACTTAACATAAATAACACATAGCATCTTACTAGTAAACATTGTGACCAAAGATCTGTTGGTTCTGATAGTTTACTCCAGGCCTAGAAGAAAAGCTGGATCTAAATTCCTTTTAGTTTGATGCCTTCAGTGGAGGGAATGAAAAGTTCCAGCATAAGGTTATCTTAACATTTTTGCTGCTATGGCCCAGGTGCCATCTGCTGGTCTCTAACATGCTATGTTTTAAGTTTCTGCCTGATGTCTAATGACAAAATATTGAATTTAGAGAAAGACTCCTGGCAGGTATTATATAGGCTGTTTGGGGTGAAGGTCCTGGTATATTTTGATGCATTTCAGAAATAATAGAAGTTGTAGACAGTAGCAAAAAAACAGAAGGTAATGATAACCTATACAATGGACATATAAACACCATGTTGTATTGGAAACCAATAGATTGCTATGCATACCTACATGCTTCCAGGTTCCACCCAGAACACACCATCAAATCTATTGTTTGTAGCCGGGTTTTACATAACAATCACATTTCTTCTGACCCACTAGACAGAGATGCTCTACTAATGGAATTTAACCAGGCATTCAGGAGACTGAACTACCCACCCAGCAAGATCAATAGAGCCAGATCAATTCCCAGGGAAGCCCTTTCAACCACAAAAACAGAACAACAGAACACCACTGGTTGTCACCTACAGGTCGCAGCTCAGACCACTCAAACACATTATTCACAAGCCAGAACCCATATTCGACAATGCCACTACACTTTTTCAGGCACTTGGTGGCAGATTCAAACTTGCATACAAACAGCCAACCCGAAACAGATTCTTACAAGCAACAGGGGAAAACTGGATAATGATACTAACATGGGAATCAGATCCCGCAACAAACCCAGATGTCTGTTTGGCCCCCACATCTAACAGTTCCAACAAGCTCACACAGAAGATTAGAAGCACCTTCAGATACACTTCCTGAAATGTGATATGCCCCTCTGGATTCTATGTAGGATAAACAGGACAAACTTTGTGCAAAAGAATGAATGGACACAGATTTGACATCAGGACTCAAAGACGAAGTAAAAGCAGAGCATTTTAACCTCCCGGGATATTCCATTACAGACATCAAAGTAACAGTTTTGGGACAAAAGGCAATGCCAGCATAACAGCATGAGATAGCTGGACATACAGTACATACATCAATAGGTTTCAGGCTATCTCAGAAAGTCTGAACAAACTCAATGGGTTTTTAATATAATACAGTTGTTGATTGATACTTATAATCTGTCCCCTTGAACCTTCACCTCACCAGCCACCCTGTGTCCACCTCCTCCCCCCCCCCCCCCCGCCGCTTCATCTCTGTGTATTTAAATCCTGTATCAGTTAAGCCACTCCATGCATCTGGTGAAGTGAGCTACAGCTTATGAAAACATATGCCTTATAATAAACTTGTTAGCCTTCAACGGTTTTTGGCTACCAAAGACTAGCCCAGCTCTCCTACAATGTATGCAGACAGTAGCAATCTGGTTTTCTTTTGGATAATAGTAAAGACAGAATTGTTTTATCATCTCTAGATCTATATAGATATATTGCTCTAGTATTAGTTTCTTTTCTTTCCAGAATGCCATCAAGATTATTAGTCTACTCAGAGAAATTAATTAGCATAAAATCAATGATACTGAAATCTTGGACGTTGTAAGAGAAGAGCTGTGATAGTCTACGGCAGCAAAAAATCAGAAGTCTGGTAGCACCTTTCCCAGCTAACAAATTTTATTAAAGGACATAAGCTTTGGTGAGCTGCAAGTCACTTCATCAGATTGTTAGTTGGAAAAGATGCTACCAGACTCCTGGTTTTCTGGAATCTTAGATTATTCTAGGTTGTATAAGCCCAAGGCTATAACTTTAGTCCAGGGCATTTCAAATGACAAAGATCTTAAGTAATGTGTGTGCTTTTCCAGACTGCAACAAATGAACAAAAAACCTGAATTGCCCAAAATATAAATATCCATTCAAATAGGCAGTACAAAGCTAGATAGATTCCTGATCTTGGTCAATAAGTATGAACTAAAGAGAGGGTTATACAAGAAACCAGACTTAGAAGAAGGCCAAGTTAGCAAGCACAGGACAATTTTATTTCATGCCAGTTGCCAAGTTTTCTATCAAATATAAACGTTCTTCATTACAGGAAACCATTGAAACTTCAATATATTGGGAAAAAGATCACTCTGGCTACTTCAAAGTAGATTCTTGAATTATTCTGAAAGCTGCTTCGATTCTCTTTGATGAAATAGTATAATGATGGCAATTGCTTAGGGGCACTTGATGATGTTGATTCTGGATTTTTATTTTTTTATTTATTAGTATTTATATAAGAAACATACAGTATAAGGCTGCCCAACTCACACAAATATGACCCTGGGCAGCATATAACAATATAAAACAAAAAAATCACAATTACTGTATACTGCAACAACAATAAACAATCAGGAAACCACATTTGCTCACAAGGTAGGACCTCCTATCATCCCAGCTCTAACACCTGGGGGAAGGACCAATGCTTTTCTAAAAGCCATCAAGGTCAGGGCCAACCATATGTTGGGGGAAGATCATTCCGGAAGTCAGGTACTGCAACAGAAAAGGCACGCCTCCTAGGCCCCTTCAGATGACATTGTTTCAAGGAAGGGACCTGACCTGAAGTGTACCTATCCTAATGGAGCATGGCAGGCAGACATTAAAGGCAAAACTGAAGTACTTTGGCCGCATAATGAGAAGACAGGATACCCTGGAGAAGATGCTGATGCTGGGGAAAGTGGAAGGCAAAAGGAAGAGGGGCCGACCAAGGGCAAGATGGATGGATGATATTCTGGAGGTGACAGACTCAACCATGGGGGAGCTGGGGGTGGCGACGGCCGACAGGAAGCTCTGGCATGGGCTGGTCCATGAAGTCACGAAGAGTCGGAAACGACTGAACGAATAAACAACAACAGGCAGACATACTGTAATTGGAGAACGGCAGTGTTGCAGATAATCCAGTCCTGTGCCATATAGGGCTTTATAGATGATACCCAGCACCCTGAATTGCACCTGGAAACCTACAGGGAGCCAGTGCAGCTCATGAAGTAGTAGTGTGATATGGGTGTACTCAGGTACTCTCATCAATACACACAACACTGCATTCTAGACCAGTTGCAGCTCCTGGAGTGTCTTCAAGGGCAGCTCCATGTAAAACACATTGCAATAATCCAACCAGGAGGTGACTAAGGCATGAGTGACTGCAAGCTGGGTCTCCCAATCTGGGAACAGGTGCAATTGGCATACAAGAGGAAATTGTGCAAAGTCCCTCCTGGCCACAGCTGCCACCTGCTTTTTGAATAGTAGCTATGAGTCCAGGAGAATGACCAAACTATATACCGGACCTCAGTGGGCGAGTGCAACTCCTCCCAGAGGCAAAGATGGAAAAATCTCTGGTTTAGGGATCAGAGGCCCCAAACCCACAGTCGGTTTGTCTTGCCAGGGTTGAGCCAAAGTCTGTTCCTCCCTGTCCAGTTCCCCACAGTCTCCAGACACAGGGACAGAACCTTGATAGCACCACCTGGTCAGCCAAGGGCAGAGATATCCAGCTGAGTATCCTGTCATGTCTCCTCCAGTGGCTTCATGTAGTTATTAAACAAAGCAGAGAGAGGGTCTATGGTTAGGCTGCTCCTGCCCCACCAACACCAACTAGAACTGGCCTCAGAGGAAGGAGGAGAATACCAGAATACGATATCTCACTCTCAACCACCTAGAGCTGGTTCAGGAGATTGCCATGGTAACTGAGACATAAAGGAGGCCCAGGATGGATGCAGTCCCCCCATCCTGAGGCAGCCAACAAGTGTGACCAATGCTGTCTCAGAATTATAACCTGACCTGAATCTAGACTGAAACCCAATCAGGTCCCTCAGGCACCTGCAGTGGACCAATTGTGGCCCGCCCCACCCATGCCTGCAGGGAGGGCATGCTTCGGACCCCCTCAACAAGAGAATTCCATCTAGCGGGGTCCAGGAGGCGTGCCTTCTCTGCGATAGCGCCCGCCTTATGGAATATCTTGCCCCCGGAGGTGAGACTGGCCCCTTTACTCCTGGCCTTTCGGAAGGCCCTTAACACCTGGCTCTGCCGCCTGGCTTGGGACGACAGAGGCGGTAGTGCCTCCTGGGGTTGGCTGGCCCCATAGCAGTACGATCTGTGCTACGGTCCCCAATCCATCTTGGATTTTATTTATTTTTTATTTATTTATTATATTTTTTAGATATCTTCTATTTTGTATGGTTTTTAAATTTTGATTATTGTAGCCCGCCCAGAGTCCCTTCCATGGGAGATGGGCGGGGAATAAATTGAAATAATAAATAAATAAAAATAAATAAATAAAATAAATAAATAAATTGAATAGGACCATCCTCCCTGCAGTGGGGAATAACTCTGGCAAACTCCACGGTTAATAGGGAGTGATCAGCCATGACAAGGGGTTGATGGATTGCCCCAAGACAAAAACCAGGTCTAGCGTGTGACCTCAATAAGCTGTATCATGTGCCAAGGTGGCCATGAACTCCTGAGCTGCCTCCAAATCTGTGCCTCAGGAAGGCCAGTTGAAGTCTCCCAGCACCATAAGCCTAGGATCTCCACCACCAAGACAGCCACAGTATTAAGCAACCCAGGCAGGGAAGCTGCTCTGAACTAGGTAGGCTTGTACACCAGCAGCAATCCCAACTGACCTCTAACTCTCAACCTCACAAGTAGGGCCTCACACCTGGCTGTCTGCAGGGCAGTGCCTCTGACAATCTCCAGAGTGTTCTGGATGACCACAGCCACTCCCCTGCCCCTGCCCCTTGGTTGCAGCTGGCACCATATGCAAAACCCAGAAACATTTTGATGCCCAACCAGGTCTTGGCTGTATGCCAGGTCAACCCTCTCATCTGCAATGAAATCTCAGGCTTAATTTTGGGGGAACAAATACAGTTTCCCTATGGCAGAGCTTTCCAAACTGTGTGTCGCGACACAAAAGTGTGTCACCACACACAGTCTGGTGTGTCGCCACACAACCCGGAAGCGCTGATCATCATCAGCGCTTCTGGGTTTTCCCGCGGCGACACACCAACGGCGGCGTGCAAAAAGTGAAAGCAGCAGCAGCGCTTCCGGGTTTTTGCGCGCTGCCGCCATGGCGGCACTTCCGGGTTTTCCCGCGGCGATACACCAACGGCGGTTGGTGTGTCACCGCGGGAAAATTTTGGAAAGCCCTGCCCTATGGAGTGAAAAAAATTAGACCTCGCTCCTTAACACAGCCTTATATAGTTCATGCTTCCAAAAATGTGATGTGGCACCACTGTTTTCTAAATGTGGAAACAGGAGAGACTGTTATTTACTTGTGACCATGTTCACATTTCCAGGATTATAATAGCAAACTTTGGTATCCACTTTAATTTGCTAGATACCGTCACTGACTAGTCTGCAGAAGAATTGAATCTGGAAGGGTAAATGCACAAAGTTTTCGGCATTAATCCTATTTCAAAAAGCATGGATAAGTATTTCTAACAGCAAGATTTCTATTTAATTCTAGGAAGGCTGGAGTTCTTCCCCAAGTTTCTTTTTTCTTCTTCCATAATTGAGAAAATAGTCCATTTTTATCAGTGTTTTACCAAGATCAGTGTTCATTCTGCTGCCAATAACATGGTTGGTGGTATTGGGGACCTTGTCTGAGAATATTGGTATGTATTCAGGGAGTTGCTCAGGTACTTTTTCCTTGCCCTAAAAAAATATAAAACATTTATGTGAATAAGAGTTTAATAAGAAGTGTTTCTATGGCTTTATTACACACAATCAATTCCATGTTAACTTTTTTGGGAAAGATTTCAAGAATGAACATAATAACATCAAAACTATTTTGCTGGAGCAGGCCAAAGCTCTGTTAACTCCAGGATCTAGCTATGATAACAAATCCACAGTGATATTTCTGGCTTTCATAAATTTGTTACAAACTTTCTGGAAATAACCTTTGTTTAATGGGTTTCACGTCTGACTGTATTTTATGATAATGAACTGAAGCCAATTATATAGTGTATGAAAAATTCTGCAGCTGTAAGCAAACAGCTAATCCGGCTAATTAAAAACTTTGCAATACAAGATAAATATTGCATAGATATAAATATAGACTTCTTGTGCTTCTAAGTGCCCACATAAAAAACATTTTGGTCCTCAAGGGCCATAAGGGCTGCAGCTGGTGACAACATCAAAGCAGGAGTAGACAAGTCCAAAATATTTGCCATTTTATGTAGCTTTTTTTTGGGGGGGGGAGCATTTAACAGGTAAAAGAAGTACATTATGCATCTATTTTCTCTCTTATTTTTGCAGAAAACCCATGGAAATTTATGCTACCAAACCCACGGTGATTTTTCCACTGAATTTCCACAGCGTAATCTGAAAACAGAAAAAATGGGACCAAGGGCCCCATAGAGGTATGGGTTGCCAGTCCCCTGGTTTAGGGAATGCTGCTATTTGTGAATCAAGCCATTCCAGCTTCTTCTGTGCTCCATGATGAAAATAAACTATTGTTTAACATGATCTGTGGACCCACCCTGTGTAAAGTATCATCACATGTTCATCCTTGACCATTCTGAGCTATGACTATGCTAACTCGGGGTGAGGAAAGCCTTTTTTCAAAATATGAAAAAAAATCTGTTTCAAACATGGCAGCTAAACATTTTAACAACCATGTTTGGTTTTTGACTTACCAGAGGATCGTAATCCTTTAGGAAACTCCAGTTCTGATACCTTCAGGGTAAAAGCAAATATCTTTTATGATTTATTAACCAAGTATAATTGTATTAAATGTACTGAAATTAAAGTGGACATCTGAAGGCCTAGAAGAAATGCACAATGTTAGAACTGACTCCAGTCCAGACAGACAGACAGACAGCCAATCTGCAATTCCTATCTAGTTTGGGATTTGAACGAGAGGTGAATCACTCATACCATATTTATTAGGGTTTGTGTTGCTATTCATTTATTCTAGTTCTTGTAAACACAAATATTAATAATTAAAACCATAACACCCATATTCAATGAATATATGTGTGTGTGTGTGTTTGTGTGTGTGTGTGTGTGTATTGGTATATGTATATATGTATTGACTCACATGTATCCATGTATGTATGTGTTCCTTTGAAAGCTTTTTTTCTCCTTTTAAAAACTTATAAAAAATCAGGTAAACTTGGAATATACTTGTAATTACAGATTTTTTTTGTCTTTTTTATGTTTCATTTGATGTGTTTTTTCCTTTTGTCTTTGCATGTGGTGAATTGTTCATTTTTATTTTATGTTTGTTTGAAAATGAATTAATATATATTTTAAAAAACATATGTACTGTATACATGTCCAGAGCCAGTTTGGTCTAGTGCAAGGGTCGGAAATGGCGGCTCGCGAGCCAAATGCGGCTCTTTGGCCCCTTGAGTGTGGCTCTTCCGCAGGCAGGCGTGGCGGGGCAGGCGCGGCAGCGGGCATGGTGTGCGTGGCTGTGGGCATACTAGGCCCAGCCTCTCTTTTTCCTCCGGGGACGGGCTTCACACAGTCTCGCGAGAGTTTGGAAGCCTCCGTCTCTGGCAGCCATCTTGACGACGGGCACTTGCCCATCGCCTTAACCCAGGGCTTTCCAAACTGTGTCGACACAATACTGTGTCGCCGGGGCCCCCAAGTGTGTCGCGTGACAAGCCGGAAGCGCTGATGAAAATGCCCTCGGTTCTGGCAGGGAGGTGAAAATCGCGTGCGCGCGCGCTGCCAGGCCACCAGGAGTGGAAATTCTCCGCGCCAATCAGCTGTGCGTCGGGAAGCCCGGCAGCCTGCACGCGCGATTTTTGCCTCCCTGTCGGACCCGAGGGCATTTTCGGGGTCCCCGGAGTCTGCCCTTTCGAAGGGGCAGCGCTGCTGCTGCCGCTGCCCCTTTGAAAGGGCAGGCTCCGGGGACCCCGAAAATGCCCTCGGTTCTGGCAGGGAGGCAAAAACCTCCCTTCCCCTCCCCGCACACGCTGCCCTGGAGTGGGGTGGAAGTTTTCCCCGCAGAACAGCTGAGCGCTGCTTGCGCGCAGCCTCCCTGCCTAAACCGAGGTGCTGCCCCTTCAAAAGGGCAGGCTCCGGGGACCCCGAAAATGCCCTCAGTTTAGGCAGGGAGGCTGCGCGCAAGCTGCGCCAGCTGTTCTGCGGGGAGAACTTCCACCCCACTCCAGGGCAGCGTGTGCGTGCGGGGAGGGGAAGAGAGGCTTTTGCCTCCCTGCCAGAACCGAGGGCATTTTTGGGGTCCCCGGAGCCTGCCCTTTCGAAGGGGCAGCCATTGCCGTGGCAGCCACAACCGCCGGTGCTTCCAGGTTTTTGTGGGCTGGCCGTTGGTGTGTCGCCAACGGCAAAAGTTTGGAAAGCCCTGCCTTAACCTCTTCCTTGCTGCTCTGCTTACTCTTTTTCTCCGTGCAAAAGCAGCACATTTCCACCCCACAGCCCTAAGTGTGCGCAATTGGCTCCCGCCCGCAAACCCCGCTCCCGCGCTGGATTCCCCACCAGCTTTACTTTGCCTGGACTGGGGGCGTGAGAGGCTCCGGAAGAGAAGCGACTGGAGCAGTCGAGCCTCTCTTTCCCTTCTTCTTCCAAACCTCCCCCGCCCCCTTCCAGAGCAATTTGTCGAAGACGCCCGCTTGCTGCTGCTGCGTGGCTGCTGCTCAACTGATCATGAAGGAACCAGGATGTTTACGCGAGCGTGCTTTACCTACCCACTTTTTAACATATTTGGTTCTGCTGGGGGCGGGGAAAGGATCTTGACCGGCCAGGGAAGGCGCGCGGGCGGAGCTGCCTGCCTGGCACTCGGGCGCTCCGGCTGGGGTGCAGCGCGACGGGAGCATCGCCGGCGGCCCGCGAGGACTGGCCAGGGAAGGCACGCGGGCGGAGCTGCCTGCCTGGCACTCGGGCGCTCCGGCTGGGGTGCAGCGGGACGGGAGCTCCGCCCGCGTGCCTTCCCTGGCCGGTCCTCGCGGGCCGCCGGCGATGCTCCCGTCCCGCTGCACCCCAGCCAGAGCGCCCGAGTGCCAGGCAGGCAGCTCCGCCTGCGCAGTCGTGGCAGCGGGCATGGTGGCCGCGGGCACTGCAGCGGGCATGGCGGCAGCAGGCCCTAAGTGTGCGCGATTGGCCCCCGCCCGCAAACCCCGCCCCCTTCCACGCGATTGGCTCCCGCCCACAAACCCCTCCCCCTTCCACGCGATTGGCTCCCGCCCGCAAACCCCGCCCCCTTCCACGTGATTGGCCCCTGCCCGCAAACCCCGCCACTTAAAAATGTGCACGAGCATACCAAAATGGCTCTCGGCTCAAAAAGTTTGCCGACCCTTGGTCTAGTGGTTAAAGCAACGGGCTAGAAACCAGGAGTCTGAGAGTTCTAGTCCCACCTTAGGCATGAAAGCCGGCTGGGTGACCTTGGGCCAGTCCCTGTCTCTCAGCCCTAGGAAGGAGCCAATGGGAAACCAGGAGACTGAGAGTTCTAGTCCTGCCTTAGGCATGAAAGCCGGCTGGGTGACCTTGGGCCAGTCACTCTCTCTCAGCCCAACTCACCTCACAGGGTTGTTGTTGTGGGGAAAATAGGAGGAGGAAGGAGTAGTAGGTATGTTCCCCGCCTTGAGTTATTTATAAAAATAATAAAGGCGGGATAGAAAACAAACAAATAAATGTGTATCTATAAGAACAGGGATTGTTGGGTTCCCCCGGCTTTGTTTCTCTCCCAAATGTCATCACCCAGAAGGAAACTATTAACCAATCACTGTCCTCAAGATGGAATGGAGCTGCGGATAACATGAGTTGTTATAGATGGCTAGATGGGTCAGTTTAGCCATCTGCTTGCTCTCTTATTGTGTGAGTGTGTCCAAAGAGAATTTCTGCTGATATCATCTTATGCTTGAACTCCTTTGGACATGGATTTAAAACTCTTCCAGAATTGCTAAATATCAGCTGATAGTTAGATCCCTTTTAGATATTAGTTTAGCATTATTCCTGAAGAGCACTAAACCCGTGTCCAAAAGGAGCTGAATGGAAGTTTAGTCCTCTTTGAAAATAGTGCTAAACCCATGTTAAAAAGGAGGCCAGCTATCAGCTGGTATATATGGATAAAGTTGCACTGGGAAACAGCTACTGTTTGGGCTGATCCAGGTCTCTGAGCCAGACTAAAAGAACCAGATTATCCAGATGCCCAAACCAGAATGGCTCTAGAGGCCAGTTTCCAGGGATTGGAGGAGAGGGGGCATTCCTGCACCAGCCTAAAGTGGTCAACAGGAACCAGATCAATCTCAACCCCTAGGAGTCACCTAACCACACAAACAACAGAATGGTTGGTGAAGCATAGGAGATTGCATCCATAGCAAGCTACTGTGTCAGGAAAAAAGGGGACACACTTTGAAGATTAATATTCAACTGAAACCAGATATTTTTTTTTTGGCTAGGACTTATGGATAGCCAATTAGAAAAAACACATGGAAGATTGTTTTTGTATATGGTAACTGCAGTGCGATTATTATACTTTATGCACAAACATGGAAAGACTCTGAAATACCCACAGTGCAGGAATGGTTGGTGAAGATGATAGAATTAGCAGAGATGGCAAACCTGACATGTCTGATTAGGGAGTAGACCATAACTACATTCACCCATGATTGGAAACCCTTTATGGACTTTTTGCTGAAAGTGGAAAAAAATGAACTTGTGGTTTATGGGTTTGATGATTAGAATGGGTAAAATATGTAAAGAAGGGAGTAATGGTGTAATTTTAAAGAGAGAGGATAAAGTATAAATGCATTATAACTGCTGTAAAGATCAGAAGCCACTCCTTCCTTTATATCTTTTCCCTTTTCTTTTCCCTTCTTTTCTATCTCTTCTCCTTCTTTTTCTTTTTATCTATCCACCACCTTTTTTTTACCTTTCTCCCCCCCCCCAAGTTTGTATTGCCTTTATTCTGTAAAAATGTCTTAATAAAAATGAATTTTTAGAAAAGGGGGGACACACTGCTATAAAACCGGAACGGTTAAGGGTGATGGAAGGCTGCCTCTGATCTGGGCTGGGGACGAGAGGAGGCAATGGCACGAGGACATGGCATGCCCAAAAGGGTTGGCGGGGCATGTTTGTTCAACCACAGGCAATCACAGGCAAGTCTAATCAAACACGAACAGCCCCGTCAAAGCTTTTAAGTGAGACACAGCACTGAGCTTCTAGAAAGTTACAAATACACAGGTGGCTTCCCGCTTTTCACAGCAAGAATATACAGCAATTTCCACAAACAAACCCTTCCTCTAAGTCAAACCATAGTCACATTGTTTCTATAAATCCTTCCAATATATAAATCTCCGATAAATTTGCTCCTTCCCCTTACATAAAATATATACATGCATATATTTAATTTTTTACTTCAATCCTTCCTTTTTTAAAATAATCCATTTAATAATTTCCCCCCCTTCTCTTACTATCCTATATACTTCTGTCTACACAACACACATCGAATTATAAAAACAAATAAATTTTCTGCCTTTATAATAAACCATGTTAACTCTATTAGATCTCTAAAACAATATAAAACATTATATCTATCAATATCCTTTAAGTTTTACAAATCTAAATTAATGTTTTTTATTTTTGTATGTAGTGTTTTTTCTTTTTTGTAGTTTTTTATCTTTGTTCAAAAAAATAATAAAAATCTTATATATATAAAAAAAGACACAGCACTGAGCTACTCACCAATACGTGGCTGCCTTCCTCTCAGCCTCCACAAACTCTCTCCAGACCTTGTCTTCTTGGACCTGGTCCCTCTTGAGAGCTTCTTGCTCTTCTCCACGGATTTTGCTTGAGGCTTTCACTAAGCTCTGGGTGGCAACAAGTGGTCTTCCTCCAGCCCAGCTGCTGCTCAGGGAAAGAGGAGGGGGTGACGCTAAGTCTCCAGCAGAGCTGGTTGCTGGTAACGGATACCTCTCCGATGCAGTGCTCCTGAGCCCGTTTGCTTTGCTCCCCATCATGTTGATCCTTGCTTATCCTACATAAAATGGAATCATCCCACAAAAAGGTGTGGGCAAGTGTTTGCCAGAAGGCTTACCGATTCAGAAATTTCTTGCCTAACATTTCCTCATACATGTTAAATAAGCAAAACAAATGCATGAAGCATTTTGAAGTTTCCTGAGCAATTTTGGATCGCACTTGTGAGAGGACCCAACCATGTCTTTTTGGACAGTTCAGATTGCGCAGGGACTTGGAAGATGTTTCAGTGCTTTAAAAAAAAAAAGACGAAGGGGTTCTTAAGCAGTGACCAGCTGTCTTTACGAATATGTTCTGGAGATATAAGCTGTATTCCTCTGTGGTTCCCAAGAGCCACACTGCCCCATAAAGCTTTCTGAACACATAACAGCAGACAGTGGCAGGTAGTACTAAAAGGATTTTTTCTGAATTGCTGAACTTTTGTTGCAGAGCTGAAGCAAAAGACATGGGGAGCCTGGATTAGCCGGTCTGTTTACTGTCTCCATTGGAGACCAGACTCCTTGCCAAGAATATTAATCACGGACAGAAGGCGTGTGCTCAAATAAAGACATCTGCTGGAGGGCTTGGCTAAATTTTAAAGTTGCTAAGATTTATTATTATTATTATTATCATTATCATTATTATTATTATTATTATTATTATTATTATTATTATTATGGATGACCTTCAAATCCCTGCTTTTGTTGTCTGTTCGCTACAGATACAATCCTTGGCTGCACAAGCAAATTTGCACCCAAAGACACGAGGAAACCCACTTCAATCTTAGATAACAGATATTTAGATTTGTCTTAATTTCCCCAAAGCACCCTGTCCAATTGTTTCCTAGGAACTAGCTTGGAGAAAGTGGGTGCCTGAAAGATGGAGAGGAGGAGAGTAAAAGCAGCCGCTCCTGCCAGATGATACCCTCACAAAATCTTTCCTAACGTGCAGGCATAGAATTGCATTTTGGGAAACTTATTCTCCTTCCCACTACAACCAGCCAATACCTTGAAAATTGTTTGTGAAGGGAAAAGTTATTTGATACCTTCAAAGAGCTCTTTTGACAACACTCAGACTGTATAGATACTGTAAATCTTCTTTGTAATTGCAAACAGCTCAAATTGCAAAACAGACCTTGGCCAAAAGAGGGTGATGTAGGACAAAGCAATCCATGCTGGCTCCAAATGAATTTCTCATTGTCATCTTATAAAAGGTATCTATAATGCTAACTTTAAATTCATACAAAACATTTGCAAACTTATTTAAAACTATTTCAAATCATGAGTCAATGATGGGACCACCCTTGAGTCTGGTCTGGAAGCTACAACTAGGGCAGAATTCTGCTCCTTGGCAGGCTGAAATGCTCACATACTCTCTTGGTGCTAAAAGATCTCTTATTGGTGCCACTCTGCTAGTAAGCCAGATTAAAAGTGTTGGCACAAGTATCCAAAGCCTTAAGTAATTCAGGACCAGCATATGTGAAACAACATCTTCGATTATGTCTGCTTCCGAGGCCCTTTTGCTTTTCAGAGGAGACCCTGTTCTCCATGCCATGGGCTGCTTCTTGGCAGTGACAAGGGGAGACCTTCCACATGGTGGCACCTGCTTCATGGAGTAGCCTTCCTGCAGGATAGTAAGCCCCCTGCCCATGTTGATGTGGTTTAGAAGTCTTTTATAACACCACCATTCTGTGTTGACTTTCTCCAGCCTCACTCTCTTATTTATTCATCTCGACAATCCATCTTGTTTCTGAGAAGCTAACAATTAAATAAAACCCACACAACATAACAATCAAAATAAAATGTATTCATAATAATAACATGAAAACAATGGAGCCGAGGTCCTCAAAGAAATGTACATTATAGAACCCTACAGCAGAGTTCACCTAACATACTACCCCAATATCTGAGGGAATAGCCCAGTTTTTCAAGTGTTTCCGAACATTGCTGACATTTAATGCATTGCTTCTACCCTGGTTTATTTTAAAAGGTTTTTAGGATTTGTAAATCACTTCAGGATGCTCTGTAACTATCAATGCTATAGAACAACTGTAGAGAGATAGAGATAGAGATAGAGAGATAGAGATAGAGATAGAGATAGAGATAGAGATAGAGATAGAGAGGGAGAGGGAGAGGGAGAGGGAGAGGGAGAGGGAGAGGGAGAGGGAGAGGGAGAGAGAGAGAGAGAGAGAGATGGAGATAGAGATAGAGATAGAGATAGAGATAGAGATAGAGATAGAGATAGAGATAGAGAGAGATAGAGAGAGATAGAGAGAGATAGAGAGAGATAGAGAGATAGAGAGAGAGAGAGGAGATAGAGATAGACATAGAGATATGTCCCAATTTATTGCCTCAAATGTTTTATTTAACGCTACTTTACCGAACAGAAATTTATATTGACTTCTGGATAGCTTTATCTATTTATCTGCCAGCTTTAAAAATAATCCAGTTAAGTCCCTTTCAAATAATCCCATTGAAATAAAGACACTTCCATAGCAAAGCAATTAACCCTCTCCAGCCTAGCATTGAAGACCATTAGTGGGCAACTAGTACCACTGAATGGAGCAGAGCGTATAACAGCAAAGAAACACGCACACACAGAAAGGAGTTTTTATCTTAATAGCATTAATGAGCACGCTAGAGAAATATAGGTTATTGATCTTAAGCACATAGCCCACCCAAGCATAAAGAATTACACGCTTAGACAACGTAGGTTACAAAAAGAGTTCTTACTGTTTATTTGGTCCAGTTACATTTTCGTTCAGGAAAGATTACTTCTTGGTCTTCTTTTGTCCCTAAACTTAATTTACTCTCACCCCTCATTGCTGGTGAAGGCTGCGTGGAGAAAAGGGGAAAATTCTGGAGTTTAGGCCTAGCACATGGCCTCTCCATGGAAGGACCAGCAGCCGCATGGTCCTTCTTCTCCGGTGGAAGAAAGCAAGAGAGAGAGAGGAAATGGGAGGGGCAACAAACAGCTTCCTCAGGAAGAAGCACACAGAGAGTTTACCTCCTAGAGCAATCACCCATATACTAATGAGGCATGCTGATTTGCTGGAACCTCCAACAAGCATGACCTTGAAAGACTACAGTTCCCATCATCTCCAACCACCATAGATTTAGCCATGATGCCAGGTATGATGGGACTTTATATATCTAACAGGGGGGATGCCTGTTATATTATATTATATATCTAATTTGGGGGATGCCTGAAAGGCAATCTAAGTTAAAAGGTAAAGGTTCCCCCCGCACATTTGTACAGTCGTGTCCAACTCTAGGGGTCGATGCTCATCTCTGTTTCTTAGCCAAAGAGCCAGCGTTGTCCGAAGACAATTCCATGGTTATGTGGCCGGCATGACGCGCGTGGAACGCTGTTACCTACCCACCGAAGTGGTACTTATTCATCTACTTGCATTTGCATGCTTTTGAACTGATAGGTTGGCAAGAGCTGGGGCGAGTGCGGGAGCTCACTCCGTCACGTGGGACTAGGGATTCAAACCTCCGAACTTGCGATCTTCTGATCGACAAGCCTGGTGTCTTACCCGCTGATCCACCACGCCCCTTGAAAGGCAATCTAGCACTCATCTTAGATCTAACAGAACTTGAATTCAGTATTATACTGTCTTGTAGGTATGCTGCCTTAAAGTATGCATGTGCATTCTAATTTTTTAATGGAAATATCTAGTTTCTGTGAAGCCCCACAGGAGTGGGATGCTGTGTTTGATATGTCCTGGGCATGCCTTACCTTTCTATTTTTCTTGCACATAATTGTTCTTCAGAATGTCCATCTAATAGGAGTCTTGGCATGCGCACACACTATGGCATTGAGCTATTGAGTCAGAGAATCCCGATATCCTGCCTTGTAATTTCTAAGAATAGCTGAAGCAGGGACTATAAAATATTATATACATTCCATTTCTAAAGTTCAAAGTTATTTGAATTATATTTAAGAATCCTTTTAGGTTGCCTTTCAGAATACAAACCCAAATAAAACAGTGCAATAATCAGTTTCAAACTGAACAGAATCCAGTGATAATAAAATAAACATGTTATCCAAAGGTACTAAAAACCAGCAGCTATTGTAGCACCACAAAAATATGACAAATTCAGTTTTAGGACTTTCCTAATGGCTGGCAGTGTTCCTTTTGTGTTTCTTTTTGACAGCTTTTCTATTGCAAGCATCAAGCTGTGTTGCGGTTCTGAGATTACACAGTCAGTAACCGTGTCTGCAAATTCCAGGCTTCATACTGTAATTCAAATAAATCTGAAAAAAATTGAATATACCTTAAGAGGTTTATAACTCTGCCTTACATCCTGTAAGAACATCCTGTAGTGTGTTTTGAGCACAGTTCTATCAACAGTCTCAACACCAATAGTCACTAACAACATATGGAAACCAATGGTGGAACATACCTTCTTGGGTGAATTTGGGGATCCAAATCCATTGCCTTGGAAAAAGGACTTTGCAAAGCCATATTGAGGGGAAGTTACTTTGCTCCAAGGACTCAGAGAAGCAGTGTGCTTCCCCAGGCACACTATTTGCCAGCAATATCAATTGCTTGTTGGCAGAAGAGTATACCATGGTAACCTCAGCTAATGTTTACAGTTCAAATACATTTCCATTGGTTGACGGATCTACGGAAGCTTTTCAGGAAGTTCTTCTAATTGCTTCAGCTACAAATCCCTTGAGATTTGGACAATGCATATTTCTCAATAAACTACTTCCCCTGCCACCAAACCAACAAAAAGCATTGCAATCGGCAGGCAGTATGGTTCAGAACGAAAGTAGTTCATGAGTACATGCCTGTTATTCCTTTTTTCCTGCACGAGGGAAAGGGCTGCTTTGTATGTGTGATTAAAATTGAGGGAATGATTTCCAGGGGTGGATGAGGGTTCTCACATCCATGCCATAACCCTAATCTCATTCCCTACATCAGGGCTATCCTGGGGAGGGGGTAAGCAGCTGCCTGGGACAATTTTCCCTAGTTCTCACAAAACAAGGAGTCCCCAGACCCAGTTGCTGTGCATATTGTAGGCTCCTGCCTCCTCACATTGCCACGGGGACTCTGATTGGGTCAGTGGTAGCGTGGGGCTCCCAACAACCTTCTTGTCTCCAGTCTCATACACCTTCAGGGTGTTCCTGGCCCACATCTCCACATCTAGTGGGTCTCTTCCATTTTTTTAAAAGGCAAATAGCTGGATATTTGCCTTTTGAGTAGGAGGAGCCAGATTTAAAAAAAAATACACCTAAATTTGATTTAATTTAAATTTGGTGTAATGAATCTTAAATTAACTAAGTTGTTGTTGTTGTTGTTCAGTCGTTCAGTCGTGTCCGACTCTTCGTGACCTCATGGACCATAGCACGCCAGGCCTTCCTGTCCTCCACTGTCTCTCAGAGTTTACTCAAATTCATGTTCATTACATCGGTGATGCTATCTAACCATCTCATCCTCTGCCGTCCCCTTCTCCTTTTGCCCTCAGTCTTTCCCAGCATCAGGGTCTTTTCCAGTGAGTCCTCTCTTCTCATTAGGTGGCCAAAGTATTTGAGCTTCAGCTTCAGCATCTGTCCTTCCAATGAGCAGTCAGGGTTGATTTCCTTTAGGATTGACTGGTTTGACCTCCTTGCAGTCCAAGGGACTCTCAAGAGTCTTCTCCAGCACCACAGCTCGAAAGCATCAATTCTTCGGCGCTCAGCCTTCCTTATGGTCCAACTCTCACAGCCATACATTGCTACTGGAAAAACCATAGCTTTAACTATACGGACCTTTGTCGGCAAGGTGATGTCTCTGCTTTTTAATATGCTGTCTAGGTTTGCCATAGCTTTCCTCCCAAGGAGCAAGCGTCTTTTAATTTCATGGCTGCAGTCACCATCTGCGGTGATCTTGGAGCCCAAGAAAATAAAATCTCTCACTGCTTCCATTTCTTCCCCTTCTATTTGCCAGGAAGTGATGGGACCAGATGCCATGATCTGGGTTTTTTTAATGTTGAGTTTCAAGCCAGCTTTTGCACTCTCCTCTTTCACCCTCATCAAGAGGCTCTTTAGTTCCTCTTCACTTTCTGCCATTAGGGTGGTATCGTCTGCATATCTGAGGTTGTTGATATTTTTCCCGGCAATCTTAACTCCGGCTTGTGATTCATCCAGCCCGGCATTTCTCATGATGTACTCTGCATATAAGTTAAATAAGCAGGGTGATAATATACAGCCTTGTCGTACTCCTTTCCCAATTTTGAACCAGTCGGTTGTTCCATGTCCGGTTCTAACTGTTGCTTCTTGACCCACATACAGGTTTCTCAGGAGACAGGTAAGGTGGTCTGGTACTCCCATCTCTTTAAGAATTTGCCACAGTTTGTTGTGATCCACACAATCAAAGGCTTTAGCGTAGTCAATGAAGCAGAAGTAGATGTTTTTCTGGAACTCTCTTGCTTTTTCCATGATCCAGCGAATGTTGGCCATCTGATCTCTAGTTCCTCTGCCTCTTCGAAACCCAGCTTGCACTTCTGGTAGTTCTCGGTTCACATGCTGCTGAAGCCTAGCTTGTAGGATTTTGAGCATAACCTTGCTGGCATGTGAAATGAGTGCAATTGTACGGTAGTTTGAACATTCTTTGGCATTGCCTTTCTTTGGAATTGGAACGTAAACTGACCTTTTCCAATCCTGTGGCCACTGTTGAGTTTTCCAAATTTGTTGGCATATTGAATGCAGCACTTTAACAGCATCATCTTTTAGGATTTTAAATAGCTCAGCTGGGATACTGTCTTCTCCGCTAGCTTTGTTGTTAGTAATGCTTCCTAAGGCCCACTTGACTTCACTCTCTAGGATGTCTGGCTCAAGGTCAGTGACCACACCATCGTATTTATCAGGGATATTGAGATCTTTCTTGTATAGTTCTTCTGTGTATTCTTGCCACCTCTTCTTAATCTCTTCTGCTTCTGTTAGGTCCCTGCCTTTTTTGTCCTTTACCATGCCCATCTTTGCACAAAACGTTCCCTTGATATCTCCGATTTTCTTGAAGAGATCTCTAGTCTTCCCCATTCTATTGTTTTCCTCGATTTCTTTGCATTGTTCATTTAAGAAGGCCTTCTTATCTCTCCTTGCTATTCTCTGGAATTCTGCATTCAGTTGTTTATATCTTTCCCTTTCTCCCTTGCCTTTTGCTTCCCTTCTTTCCTCAGCTATTTGTAAAGCCTCATCAGTCAGCCACTTTGCTTTCTTGCATTTCTTTTTCTTTGGGATGGTTTTAGTTGCTGCCTCCTGTACAATGTTACGAACCTCCATCCATAGTTCTTCAGGCACTCTGTCTACCAGATCTAATCCTTTAAATCTATTCCTCACTTCCACTGTATATTCATAAGGGATATGATTTAGGTCATACCTGATTGGTCTAGTGGTTTTCTCTACATTCTTCAATTTAAGCCTAAATTTTGCAATAAGAAGCTCATGATCTGAGCCACAGTCAGCTCCAGGTCTTGTTTTTGCTGATTGTATAGAGCTTCTCCATCTTTGGCTGCAAAGTATATAATCAATCTGATTTCGGTATTGACCATCTGGTGATGTCCATGTGTAGAGTCGTCTCTTGTGTTGTTGGAAAAGAGTGTTTGCTATGACCAGCGTGTTCTCTTGACAAAACTCTATTAGCCTTTGCCCTGCTTCATTTTGTACTCCGAGGCCGAACTTGCCTGTTATTCCGGTTATTTTTTGACTTCCTACCTTAGCATTCCAGTCCCCTATGATGAAAAGGACATCTTTTTTTGGTGTTAGTTCTAGAAGGTGTTGTAGGTCTTCATAGAACCGGTCAACTTCAGCTTCTTTGGCATCAGTGGTTGGGGCATAGACTTGGATCACTGTGATGTTGAATGGTTTGCCTTGGATTCGAACTGAAAGCATTCTGTCGTTTTTGAGGTTGTACCCCAGTACTGCCTTTCCTACTCTTTTATTGACTATGAGAGCTACTCCATTTCTTCTAAGGGATTCTTGCCCACAGTAGTATATATAATGGTCTCCTGAATTAAATTCGCCCATTCCTGTCCATTTTAGTTCGCTGATTCCCAATATGTCGATGTTCAATCTTGTCATCTCATGTTTGACCACATCCAGCTTACCTTGATTCATAGTTCTTACATTCCAGGTTCCTATGCAATATTGTTCTTTACAGCATCGGACTTTCCTTCCACTTCCAGACACATCCACAACTGAGCGTCCTTTCGGCTTTGGCCCAGCCGTTTCACACTTTCTGGAGCTACTCGGAATTGCCCTCCGCTCTTCCCCAGTAGCATTTTGGACACCTTCCGACCTGAGGGGCTCATCTTCCGGCGTCATATCTTTTAGCCTTTTGATACTGTCCATGGGTTTTCTTGGCAAGGATACTGGAGTGGTTTGCCATTTCCTCCTCCAGTGGACCACGTTTTGTCAGAACTCTCCATCATGACCTGTTCTTCTTGACCTGACTTCATTGAGTTACGCAAGCCCCTTCGCCACGACAAGGCAGTGATCCATGAAGGGGAAAAAATTAACTAAAATTAACTAAGTACTGTTAACTTATTTAATACATGGATAGTAATTATATTAAGAAACAGTTTGATGGCAACCTTTGGCCAAGGTTCTGGGGCCACAGTCAAGGTTTTAGGAGGCTCCATGCAGTTTGGCAAGCTCAAGCTTTGTGCAACTGATTCACCACGTTTCACAAGGAAGCAAATGGGAAAAGATGCTTTAGAGATCCACTTTATGACTTTGCCTTTGGTACACAACTGGCTTAATCTTCCCACATCAATAGATTTGATTTTGACATTAAAGGTGCGTCTTGATTGTTTTTGCTCAGAGATATCTTAACTCAAGTGTCTTCAGAATAATTAGTCTTTCTTAAATGAACTCTGTTCCTCCAGAAGGAAAGGCATAATGGATGGGTTCACCCCCTGTGCTGTGATGTCCCTGAAGACACATTTTGACTCATTACAGAGGGCCACCTTTAAGTTCTCTGTTTGGTTTGCTATGAGGAAAGTCTCACTGGGGAAAATGGGCTGTACTCATGGCAAACAGAGGCTGAGGCAAACAGTGGCCACATAACTTTCATGGCTTTTCAGAATGAGGCAGAATGTACTGTATATCCACATACCCATTACATATTCTTCCATAAGGAACATTTGTGCTCAAAATCTATCCCAGTGGGCTCTTTGATTTGTCACGCAGTGAAAGGAAGCTGTAGCTTGGATTAACTATCTGGCAGTGAACTCTTGGCTAGTGCAACTCTTGGGGAGGGCATGGCGTACATTCCCCGCAATCAGAGCTCTGCAATGGCAGCAAACGTAGCTAGGGAGGTGAGAACCCAACTTTTTTAGCCCAGGAGAAACTAAGATCAAAGTCCCCTCATCCTGGTCTGTGGCATTAAACACCCAGTTATTTCCTTTTGGATTCTAAGAAACGGGATTGCTGAAGGTAATATTGTTCCACTGAGATTTCAACAATGAATGCTGCTTTCACATAGTATTGTTAATATGCACACAGATTGTACGTAAGTAACAAAATGTCCTTGCATTTTGATCTTTTTCATTGTAAGTTGCCTTGAAGGCATTCCAAAAATATATGAAGTACAGTATATACAAATAACACTGCTATTGTCTGAACTGGAAGTGAGCCATCTGACTTCTACATGTTTTTATCAGTCTTGTTCTATGACAGTACAAGAACAAGGTGAAGATTAATCTTTATATTCAAGGAGGAGAGAAAAAAACAAGCTGGTGGACAGAATGTATCTTGTCGTCTTTCCTCTCCTGTGTTCTGCTTGTTTATTTTCCAGCCTTCTTTTCCAAATAGGCAGATGATTAATAAAGATGAAAAAATGAGGCTATAAATATGTGATGACAGTGATGATTCCTTTATGGAGTTAGGTGTAAAAGCCATTTGTTCAAAAAAGGACATGTCTAGGAGTTGTTTGCTAAGCTCACAGTTGGGTGGTGAAGCACAGCAAACTTGGCTATTGATGTATGCTTGGACAACAGAGTTTGTCAGCCTTCAGACAGTAATACTTCTGTGGAGTCCTTGGTGCTCTCCGAGCTTGGTTGTTTGCTTGCAGATGTTTCATTACCCAACTAGGTTACATCACTGATGATATTACCTAGTTGGGTCATGAAACATCTGCAAGCAAACAGCCACGCTCAGAGAGCACCAAGGACTCCACAGTTCAACCCTGAGCTACAGATATTATCTTCCATTGGAAGAATTCTTATCCTACACTGAAAGAAATGAAACACTGTGTCACGAAGGGAGACATTCAGAACATTCCAGGGAAAATATCTAGGACAGGAAACAACAGGAGAATACAAAAGAAAAAGAGTCTCATGACTCTTCAGCACTTTCACTCTATAATTATGCCTGGGAAGGACTTAGGAATCGTGGGGCTGAGTCTATACGAAGTATTCCATACTTCCCAAATGTTATATGATTTCAATGTAAGCCAAATTAAGGAATTCCTCCCCTCCCAATTTTGAAATGGGTGAAATAACCCCAATGGTTCCAGGGCGAGAGTGTCCTTTCTCTGTCTTTCAGAGCAAATGATAACATTGTCTCGACATTTTCATCTTTTTTCACAAATACTGTGCCACCTGCTGCTGTGTACTGCCTCCAGAGAGATTTGACATCAGTTGTAACAACTGGGTAAGGATGATTGGAGTTGCAAAACAGACATTGCGATAACCCTAGATGGGAAGACAGGCTGCTCTTTATAATATAATGATACAGTATATAGAGAGAGCCAGTTTGGTGTAGTGGTTAAGGCACCAGGCTAGAAACTGGGAGACCAGGAGCTGTAGTCCCACCTTAGGCACGAAGCCAGCTGGTTGACCTTGGGCTGGCAATTCTCTCTCAGCCCTAGGAAGGAGGCAATGGCAAGCCACTTCCAAAAAAAAACCTTGCCAAGAAAACTGCAGGCAGTTTTCCAGGCAGTCTCCAAGAATCGGACACAATGGAACAGATTAAAAACAAAAACTACTCTAGACAAAAGATTAAGGTGCAGAATCATTGCACTGACAACAAAGGAACATATTTTCAAGGCCATGGTTTTCTCAATTGTAACATGGTTATGAAAGCTGGACCATCAGAAAAACTGAATGAATTAAAATTAATGCTCTGAATCATAACACCAGAGCATTCGCTAGATCTGCTGATAATAAAGCTAAAACTTAAAAATTTGAGGCAAAGGCAAGAGTCAGTGAAGAAGATCCTGATGCTTAGAAAAAGCACTCCCAGCTTCAAAAGAGACACTACAGACTTACTAAGAAGACTGAACTCCATGTGTAGCCTCCCTAACAACACCATTTTAACCACTGTGGATATTGAGACACTATATACAAACAAGCCATCAAGAATATCATTGCAGATGCCAACAGAGCACACCTTGCCACCAGATGTGTGACTTTGTGTTCACCCATGAATACTTTACTTTTGGCAATAACAAATGCCTGCAAATCAGTGGCACATGCATGCCTCCATAACATGTCAACATCTTAACGGTTGACCTAGAACACCTTCTCAACTCTCACCCCATGAAGCTCCTCCTTGTCTTGAGATTCCTTGATGACATTTTCATCATCTAGACCCATGGAAATGAATCTCTCAATAAATTCCATCATCATTTCAACAACTTCCATCCTACCATCAATCTCAACCTCAACCTAGCTACAGAACAAGTCTACTTTCTTGATGTCATGGTAAAACTACACAATGGAGACATAAACATCATTTTTTTAGAGGAAACCTAACAATTGCCATGCACGCCCACATGCTTCCAGCTTCCATCCAGAACACACCACCAAAACTATCATCTACAGCTAGGCTGTATGCTACAACTGCATTTATTTTGACTTGCTAGACAGAGGTGTTCAACTACTGGAATTAAACCAGGTATTCAGGAGACTGAACTACCCACTCAATGAGATCAATAGACAAATCAGTAGAGCCAGAATGATTCCAGGATAGACTTATTAGAAGTCGGAACACAGGAGCAGCAGAAGAACAGAATACCATTGGTTGTTACCTACAGCACACTGCTCAAACTAGTCAAACACATTCTTCATAAGCCACAGCCCATTCTGGGCAATGACACTGCTCTTTCTTAGACATTAGGTGACAGGCACATACTTCCTAAGACAACCATCCAACTTGAAGCAGATTCTCACAAGCGTCAAGAAAAGCCCCTCCAGATTCTACATAGGACAAATGGGACAAACTTTGTGCAAAGAATGAATGGATACAAATTTGACATCAGGGCTCAAAACAAGGGCAAAGTTATATCAGAGTATTTCAACTTCCCAGAACTCTCTATTGCAGATCTCAAAGTGACCATTTTGGAAAGTGTCTGTTAAAGAGACTTTAACAGCATGATTAAGTGAGATACACCTGAACTCGCATACATCAAAATGTTTCAGGCTATATCAAAATGTCTCAGCAGAGATAATGGGTTTTTAATATATTGCAATTGTTAATTGATAAGGTGCTTGCAGTCTGTCTCACATATAACCTTATCAGCATAACCAGTCTTCCCTTGTCTTCTCCCCTCCCCAATCTGTCACCTTAGCCCATTTCAAATCATGCATCAGTCTAGCCACTCTATGCATCTAAGGAAAAGAGCTGCAGCTCACGAAAGCTGATGCCTTTTAATAAAATGATAGAGAAATTTAAATTAGATAAAAAAAATGGAATTTGAACAAATTAAATCAGAATTTGAAATACAACTATGTGATACAGATTAACATTTAATTGCTAAAATGTATAAATTATTGCTAAAAGGAGAAATGGTGGAGGAACAAGTTAAAGATTGTATGATTCAATGGGCAAAAAATATTGGCCACAATATACAATTTCAACAATGGGAAGACATGTGGACTAAAGGATTAAAATTTACTTTGTGTTATAACTTAAAAGAAAATTTCTACAAGATGATGTATCGATGGTATATGACCCCACAAAAACTTTCAAAAATGTATGGGAATATTTCCAACTTATGTTGGAAATGTAAAAAACAAGAAGGGTCATTTTACCATATGTGGTGGACATGTAAAAATGCAAAGGAATATTGGATTGAGATACACTCTTTAATGCAAAATATATTACAGATACGAATACCATTCAAACCAGAATTTTTTTTACTTGGAATTTGGGATGTACAAATAGAAAAACATTTTTTTATTTTTTTTTTTAGAATAATACAATATATGATTCCCCTTCATGGATCACTGCCTTGTCGTGGCGAAGGGGCTTGCGTAACTCAATGAAGTCAGGTCAAGAAGAACAGGTCATGATGGAGAGTTCTGACAAAACGTGGTCCACTGGAGGAGGAAATGGCAAACCACTCCAGTATCCTTGCCAAGAAAACCCATGGACAGTATCAAAAGGCTAAAAGATATGACGCCGGAAGATGAGCCCCTCAGGTCGGAAGGTGTCCAAAATGCTACTGGGGAAGAGCGGAGGGCAATTCCGAGTAGCTCCAGAAAGTGTGAAACGGCTGGGCCAAAGCCGAAAGGACGCTCAGTTGTGGATGTGTCTGGAAGTGGAAGGAAAGTCCGATGCTGTAAAGAACAATATTGCATAGGAACCTGGAATGTAAGAACTATGAATCAAGGTAAGCTGGATGTGGTCAAACATGAGATGACAAGATTGAACATCGACATATTGGGAATCAGCAAACTAAAATGGACAGGAATGGGCGAATTTAATTCAGGAGACCATTATATATACTACTGTGGGCAAGAATCCCTTAGAAGAAATGGAGTAGCTCTCATAGTCAATAAAAGAGTGGGAAAGGCAGTACTGGGGTACAACCTCAAAAACGACAGAATGCTTTCAGTTCGAATCCAAGGCAAACCATTCAACATCACAGTGATCCAAGTCTATGCCCCAACCACTGATGCCAAAGAAGCTGAAGTTGACCGGTTCTATGAAGACCTACAACACCTTCTAGAACTAACACCAAAAAAAGATGTCCTTTTCATCATAGGGGACTGGAATGCTAAGGTAGGAAGTCAAAAAATAACCGGAATAACAGGCAAGTTTGGCCTCGGAGTACAAAATGAAGCAGGGCAAAGGCTAATAGAGTTTTGTCAAGAGAACACGCTGGTCATAGCAAACACTCTTTTCCAACAACACAAGAGACGACTCTACACATGGACATCACCAGATGGTCAATACCGAAATCAGATTGATTATATACTTTGCAGCCAAAGATGGAGAAGCTCTATACAATCAGCAAAAACAAGACCTGGAGCTGACTGTGGCTCAGATCATGAGCTTCTTATTGCAAAATTTAGGCTTAAATTGAAGAATGTAGAGAAAACCACTAGACCAATCAGGTATGACCTAAATCATATCCCTTATGAATATACAGTGGAAGTGAGGAATAGATTTAAAGGATTAGATTTGGTAGACAGAGTGCCTGAAGAACTATGGATGGAGGTTCGTAACATTGTACAGGAGGCAGCAACTAAAACCATCCCAAAGAAAAAGAAATGCAAGAAAGCAAAGTGGCTGACTGATGAGGCTTTACAAATAGCTGAGGAAAGAAGGGAAGCAAAAGGCAAGGGAGAAAGGGAAAGATATAAACAACTGAATGCAGAATTCCAGAGAATAGCAAGGAGAGATAAGAAGGCCTTCTTAAATGAACAATGCAAAGAAATCGAGGAAAACAATAGAATGGGGAAGACTAGAGATCTCTTCAAGAAAATCGGAGATATCAAGGGAACGTTTTGTGCAAAGATGGGCATGATAAAGGACAAAAAAGGCAGGGACCTAACAGAAGCAGAAGAGATTAAGAAGAGGTGGCAAGAATACACAGAAGAACTATACAAGAAAGATCTTAATATCCCTGATAAATACGATGGTGTGGTCACTGACCTTGAGCCGGACATCCTAGAGAGTGAAGTCAAGTGGGCCTTAGGAAGCATTACTAACAACAAAGCTAGAGGAGAAGACAGTATCCCAGCTGAGCTATTTAAAATCCTAAAAGATGATGCTGTTAAAGTGCTGCACTCAATATGCCAACAAATTTGGAAAACTCAACAGTGGCCACAGGATTGGAAAAGGTCAGTTTACGTTCCAATTCCAAAGAAAGGCAATGCCAAAGAATGTTCAAACTACCGTACAATTGCGCTCATTTCACATGCCAGCAAGGTTATGCTCAAAATCCTACAAGCTAGGCTTCAGCAGCATGTGAACCGAGAACTACCAGAAGTGCAAGCTGGGTTTCGAAGAGGCAGAGGAACTAGAGATCAGATTGCCAACATTCGCTGGATCATGGAAAAAGCAAGAGAGTTCCAGAAAAACATCTACTTCTGCTTCATTGACTACGCTAAAGCCTTTGATTGTGTGGATCACAACAAACTGTGGCAAATTCTTAAAGAGATGGGAGTACCAGACCACCTTACCTGTCTCCTGAGAAACCTGTATGTGGGTCAAGAAGCAACAGTTAGAACCGGACATGGAACAACCGACTGGTTCAAAATTGGGAAAGGAGTACGACAAGGCTGTATATTATCACCCTGCTTATTTAACTTATATGCAGAGTACATCATGAGAAATGCCGGGCTGGATGAATCACAAGCCGGAGTTAAGATTGCCGGGAAAAATATCAACAACCTCAGATATGCAGACGATACCACCCTAATGGCAGAAAGTGAAGAGGAACTAAAGAGCCTCTTGATGAGGGTGAAAGAGGAGAGTGCAAAAGCTGGCTTGAAACTCAACATTAAAAAAACCCAGATCATGGCATCTGGTCCCATCACTTCCTGGCAAATAGAAGGGGAAGAAATGGAAGCAGTGAGAGATTTTATTTTCTTGGGCTCCAAGATCACCGCAGACGGTGACTGCAGCCATGAAATTAAAAGACGCTTGCTCCTTGGAAGGAAAGCTATGGCAAACCTAGACAGCATATTAAAAAGCAGAGACATCACCTTGCCGACAAAGGTCCATATAGTTAAAGCTATGGTTTTTCCAGTAGCAATGTATGGCTGTGAGAGTTGGACCATAAGGAAGGCTGAGCGCCGAAGAATTGATGCTTTCGAGCTGTGGTGCTGGAGAAGACTCTTGAGAGTCCCTTGGACTGCAAGGAGGTCAAACCAGTCAATCCTAAAGGAAATCAACCCTGACTGCTCATTGGAAGGACAGATGCTGAAGCTGAAGCTCAAATACTTTGGCCACCTAATGAGAAGAGAGGACTCACTGGAAAAGACCCTGATGCTGGGAAAGACTGAGGGCAAAAGGAGAAGGGGACGGCAGAGGATGAGATGGTTAGATAGCATCACCGATGTAATGAACATGAATTTGAGTAAACTCTGAGAGACAGTGGAGGACAGGAAGGCCTGGCGTGCTATGGTCCATGAGGTCACGAAGAGTCGGACACGACTGAACGACTAAACAACAACAACAAATATATGATTACTCCAGCAAGACTTTTATATGCACAGTATTGGAAAAATCAAAGTGTACCAACAATACAGGAATGGATGTTGAAACTATTAGAAATGGCAGAAAATGACAAACTGACTTGTTTACTAAAAGAAAATTCAAATTATTATTTTCTTAAAGAGTGGAAACCTTTGATGGACTATTTGCAAAAAGCAGGAGGAGTAAAGCTTGCATGGGGTTTTGATGACTAGACTATATATGAATAGTATATAATAGACAAGAAAAATATATGAATGTTATATGAATAGCCAGTATGTAAGAACAAGATATCTATTTTATTCTTATGACCATAGACGGACCGGAAGCTATCCAATTTCTATGTTTGTTTTTTCTTTCTTTTTCTTACTTTACTGCACTTTTCTTTTCTTTTCTTTTTAATTTGTATTTCTATTTCTATTTCATTCTTAACTTTTAACTTTGTATATTTAAAATTTAATAAAACTTCTATATAAAAAAAAGAGCAATCAGAAAGTCAGTCCAAAAATCCAACCAGCAAAAGTCCTAGTCAAGGTTCTAGAGAGCAAAGACTAGAAAGTGATAATCAGGGTGCCTCTGATACAAGAACCCCACATGTGTTAAGTGGTGATACTGGTGAGTTTAGATTAAAGTTATAAGCAGAGGGTCACAGATGAGCAAGACTGATTTTGGTCCAGGTCTTATACTAAAGCCTGGCTCATCTGGTGCAGAAGTCTCAATGAGATTGCCTAGTCCATCTTCCTCATTGAAGGAGTCTTTGTCAGATGAGGTTACAATATAGATGGAATGGTTAATATGCCAGAAGACTGGGGAATCTTAGATTGATATTTCCACTATGCCATAAAGCTTGCTAAGTGATCTTACAACAGTCACATGGGTAATGTTCACCTGTTTCTCTAAGCCATGGGTTGTTCAATCATGGGTTGTTGAATAAACAAAAGTTGACTAGGTTCACACATTATAGTAAGCCACAAATTAGTTTATAAACTAATGGTTGGGTTTACAGATATGCTAAGCCACAAACAAACTGTGACCAACCTATCAGTTTAAGACCATAGGTGTCTGAAACAAGCCATTATGTCAGAATGACAGTGCATCATGATGTCATCCGGCAAATACCATAATTATGTGATTTGCATCAGTCACATCATGATAACCGACACAAGTCTGTAAGTTGCACTGTTTCTGTGATATCAGGATCTGTATGTTGTTATTCCCCCTAACAGGGATGCCCATGTTAAGACAATCAAATGGTATGGAACACTTAGGTGTGCTGTTGTGGACTCTTGGAAGAAAAATAGAGTTGAAATAAATGGCCTATTTTATTCTCATAAAATCCCTGTGAGGAATATGAAGCTGAAAGAGAGAGCAGTTGGCCGCAATCCTTCAGTGAGCTGCTCAGGCCTGAGAGGGGATTTATTTGGCTGGAAATGAGATTGTCTGAATGTTTTGTTAATTTTTATCTCTTTTTTTTCCTCCTGGAAAACACTTTTGAAACATTTATAAAGAGTTAAAAGATTTAAATTAAGTACCAGAATATTGCAATTTATGAAACTGTCTTGCCTTGTTACCCTTTTGACTCCTGAACCTGGGGTTTTATTTCTTCCATTCCTGAAGCAGTGGGTGCTCATCACTTAAGGCCTTCTGGCTCCGGGTCAGATTTATCACTGTGCCTGGCCTGTGGTGACTACTTTTCAGCCCAAGCCCTTGAAATCTTACAGTTTCTGCCTTCTTGAGTAAAGACTGGGGAGTAAATTACATTTCTTAGCCCTATCAATATCAGGCCAAAAGACAACTAATTATTGAGTTCATGACCCAGTTTGCTTCCAGGAGTTCAAATGTTTACAAAATGTCTCCTTCCACAGTCATTCTTTCTGGCAAAACGGTCATGTGCAATTCCTAGCAAATGCAGATCAAGGAGATAATAAATCCAGGGAACTCACACAAATTAAAGATTCACTAAGATTGTTCCAGGCATGTTGGCTTGATTAAATTAGCAATCACATTAATTTAACAAACCAGTTGGGATTTTAATGATTTATATGTATTGCACTACAAAAAAAGACACTTCACACTCCACTAATTGCACTTCCTTTAGTGATTCAATTGTATGTGAATTTCATTTTGGGTGACCAGAAGTTGCTTCCCCCAAAGGGGAAAAAAAATCAGTTACTTTTGCTTTTCCAGCCCTGCAGTACTGTGAATACCATCATTATGTTATGATTTATCATAAGTACAGATAAAGTACTGTAGAATTAGAGTTTTGGTGAGAAGCTGGGCCAGGCAAATTTTCAAAGTTTAAGAACAGAAGATCTCATCTCATAAGTGTCTCATCTGCTCCTCACAATGAAATAGCAGAACTAGAAGACAAAGAAGCTACTAACAATTACAAATGAAGGAGACGTTACCTTTTAAGATGATAACAAAATTGTGGGTTGTTCTGCTCTAGTTCATGATTCTATTTACGTAATTGTAAGTACATCTGGTCTGATCTGGATTCTTTTTAGAAAACAATTTCACCAATATGAGGAAGATAGTTTTTTTTAAAAAACAAAGGGTCTGTTGATCATGATTAGACTTCCCCTTTCCCTCATTCGGTGATGCTGATCCAGATTAGCTGGCCGCATGCTTACAATTCAATGAATAAAATCAGAAATTGGAGCAGGACTAAAACAACATTTGTGTATTTTCTACCTTCACTCTTAATTCAAACAGATTACAGCCCTCTTTCACAATTGCTTACAGTTCTATCCTGTGAATGCTCTGAAGGCCCCTCGCAACAGATAATCCCAGTTTATTCTAAAACAATCCTGGAAGTAGGTTAAGATGAACCTAGTTCTCTCTGATCCTAGTCCAGCACCTTAACTGCTACACCACACGGGCCCTTTTCTCCTGTTTATATCAAGAAGTCTAGAGTCCAATCCCTGTCAAGGGTCTGATTTCGCAGAATAAAAGCCTAACAAGCTGTATGTGGTACAGTCCCATTCTGTACAGGACACTCCAATGGCTTGAGATGAGAAAAACTGGCTGGTCTGAGGTGATCAACCCCTTCCATATTTTAAGTGGTGTGGCCAGAGAACATAGGGTGTGGCCAGAGAATGTAGGATTTCCAAATATATTTATTTATTTATTCTCTATTTATATTGGTTGTAGATTGCAATTTTATGCTTGTATGGTTTTAATGGTTTAATGGTTTTAATTTAGAGGGACGCAATGGCTCAGTGGTTAAGACGCCAGGCTTGTCGATTGGAAGGTTGGCGGTTTGAGACCCAAGCGCCGTATGACAGAGTGAGCTCCCGCACTCGCCCCAGCTCTTGCCAACCTAGCAATTCGAAAGCATGCAAATGCAAGTAGATAAATAGGTACCACTTTGGTGGGATGGTAACAGCGTTCTGCGTGCGTCATTCCGGCCACATGACCGCGGAAGCGTCTTCGGACAGCGCTGGCTCCTTGGCTAAGAAACGGAGATGAGCACCGCCCCCTAGAGTCGGACACGACTGTGCAGGGGAAAACCTTTACCTTTACCTTTACCTTTATGGTTTTAATTGCTGATTTTATTGTAAACCGCCCAGAGTCCCCCGTTTGGGGGAGATGGGCGGTGATCGAAATATGAATAATAAATAAATAAATAAATAAATAAATAAATAAATAAATTTTGAAAATGGCCAAGAAAAAAATGGTCCCAAGGAGGAAACTCCACAACAAATAATCATACTACAGGCAGCAATAAATTTTTTGTTCCTCTTTTCATTCCTCTTTTTGTGAAGAATGTATTTCGCAGTTAGCCTTCAGTCACCCACAGGGTATGAGGACATATTGAAATCATTGTGAATTGGACAGTGAAAATAAAAGCCTTTATGTGCTCGGACTGCTTTAATCTTAAATTCAAATGTTAAGTGGCGATTAGCTGGCAGGACAGGATCAGAGTGATATTAATGAACTTTGAGGCAGCATGATGAGGTGGTCTCTTTGGCCTGCTGTAATTATAGTAATATAATTAACAATATCCTAGCTGTTTTGAATCAATCTAAGCAATCTGGGAATGGGTTCATTCCAAAATTAGTCATACAGGGGAGATGATTATAGGCAGTGAGTAATCTGAACGTGGTCTTCACCTTGCAGTAATGATTCTAGCACCAAGATGAATTACAGCACAAACGAATTATTCAAGCTGTTTCCCATAGCAGCAAATTCTCCTGCACCATTATTTGTTAAGCTGCCATTTCCCCCCTTGATGTTTGTGACCAGTGGGCTGCCAAGTTATATACAATTGGTGACAGGGACCTAAACATCTATTCTTGGGTTGTTGTTTTTTTTCTAGTGTAATAAAGATTAGCATGCCAATCTATGCTATGTTCCAACTTTGTGAGTTCCTGTGGTTCCTCTTGGGCTCTCAGAGAAGCTTCCCTAATATATGTATATGATAAAGATCATGCTGAAATTTTCTAAAGCTGTTTTAATGTAAAAATATTTTGACAGTGTAGGTACTCTTTATTTACAGAGCTTTGTCAGTAATAATCACTAGATGGAAAGAATGAACATTTTTAGGAAAATTAAAATAGCATCAAAAGGGGAGAGGTTAAAATTAACGTGGCATGAAATGTTTGTGGCTAATAAATAATCAAAAGAAAATTCAGAAGAAAATCTGCTCTGACAGCTGTGAGTATGACTATCCTAATTAACTTTTGGGGGAAAAAAGAAAGTAGGAAATACTTTAATATATACACTTTTATACACTTATACAAAGCTTCGTTGTGGAACGTCTGATCATTTTAGCTTTAATGCCACCATCCAGTTCTGTGGTTTATTTAACCAAATGCCATTAAAATGATGGAAATCTTGTCATTGTCATTGTTCTCACCGGCATGAGCTTTCAGAGGAATTGTTTCCGTGAGCTAGCTTGACAAGAACATAAGCAAATAGCTTTAAGAACATGGCTAAGTGCCTCATTTCTATTCACAAACATTTGGAGAACACGACTTGGTAATGCTGTTTACCTCATGAGGATCATGTTCAGTAAAATTATTTATTTTATTTATTTTTCCAACTTATATCACTGCCCATCTCCCCCCACAAAGGGGACAAAATTACATTCTGAGATTGTCCTTTTGGGTTTCTTAACCCTTTGAAACCTAATGTACAAGAAGCTATGTTCTGTGGTGACTGTTTAAGGCAGTCAGAGAATTTAAGGGGTTCATGCAAAGTAATCAGAGACCCAGTAGTTTTGCCTGTAAGATATTGTCTGGGGACAGCTTAAGAGCTTGGAGATGCATCATGACTAGTCCCATTCTTGGGCCCAGATCCTCCAGGACCAAAGCTGCGACCCTGCAAGTAACATCCAAAAAGAATAGAGTGCCCTCCCCAATTACCCTGATTTGGACCAGAGTGTTGGTAGCTCATGAAGATGTGAACTTCAGGGGCAGCTGTAAAACTGCTCAACCAGAACCTCACAACTGCTAAGATACCCCACAGTATCTCCCTCCCCCTTTCCTTTAAAGTTTAATAGTTTGGTGGCAGCCAGCTGGACATTGAAATCATCATCATCATCATCATCATCATCATCATCATCATCATCATCATCCTGTTTATTCCCCAAGTAGCATACATGTTGCTGTTGTAGATGACAATCCAAGAGAATTAGTCTGCAGATTGATTTACTTGATAAAGAATCAAATCAACCTCTTCCCAAATGGAGGACTGAAAGACAACTTTAGCAAATGGCTTCCCTTTTATGCTACACTGCTCAAAAAAATAAAGGGAACACTGAAACAACACAATGTAAGTCCAAGTCAATCACACTTCTGTGAAATCAAACTTTCCACTTAGGTAGCAACACTGATTGACAATCAATTTCACATGCTGTTGTGCACATGGAATAGACAACAGGCGGAAAGCATAGGCAGTTAGCAAGACATCCCCAATAAAGGAGTGGATCTGCAGGTGGTGACCACAGACCACTTCTCAGTTCCTATGCTTTCTGGCTGATGGTTTGGTCACTTTTGAATGCTGGCGGTGCTTCCACTCTAGTGGTAGCATGAGACGGAGTCTACAACCCACACAAGTGGCTCAGGTAGTGCAGCTCATCCAGGATGGCACATCAATGCGAGCTGTGGCAAGAAGGTTTGCTGTGTCTGTCAGTGTAGTGTCCAGAGCATGGAGGCGCTACCAGGAGACAGGTCAGTACATCAGGAGACGTGGAGGAGGCCGTAGGAGGGCAACAACCCAGCAGCAGGACCGCTACCTCCGCCTTTGTGCAAGGAGGGACAGGAGGAGCACTGCCAGAGCCCTGCAAAATGACCTCCAGTGGGCCACAAATGTGCGTGTGGCTGCTCAAACGGTCAGAAACAGACTCCATGAGGGTGGTATGAGGGCCCGACGTCCACAGGTGGGGGTTGTGCTTACAGACCAACACCGTGCAGGACGTTTGGCATTTGCCAGAGAACACAAGATTGGCAACTTCGCCACTGGCGCCCTGTGCTCTTCACAGATGAAAGCAGGTTCCCACTGAGCACATGTGACAGACGTGACAGGGTCTGGAGACGCCGTGGAGAACGTTCTGCTGCCTGCAACATCCTCCAGCATGACCGGTTTGGCAGTGGGTCAGTAATGGTGTGGGGTGGCATTTCTTTAGGGGGGCGCACAGCCCTCCATGTGCTCGCCAGAGGTAGCCTGACTGCCATTAGGTACCGAGATGAGATCCTCAGACCCCTTGTGAGACCATATGCTGGTGCGGTTGGCCCTGGGTTCCTCCTAATGCAAGACAATGCTAGACCTCATGTGGCTGGAGTGTGCCAGCAGTTCCTGCAAGACGAAGGCATTGATGCTATGGACTGGCCTGCCCATTCCCCAGACCTGAATCCAATTGGGCACATCTGGGACATCATGTCTCGCTCCATCCACCAATGCCACGTTGCACCACAGACTGTCCAGGAGTTGGGGGATGCTTTAGTCCAGGTGTGGGAGGAGATCCCTCAGGAGACCATCCGCCACCTCATCAGGAGCATGCCCAGGCGTTGAAGGGAGGTCATACAGGCACGTGGAGGCCACACACACTACTGAGCCTCATTTTGACTTGTTTTAAGGACATTACATCAACGTTGGATCAGCCTGTAGTGTTCTTTTCCACTTTAATTTTTGAGTGTAACTCCACATCCAGACCTCCAGGGGTTGCTTACATTTGATTTCCATTGCTTTTTGTGTGATTTTGTTGTCAGCACATTCAACTATGTAATGAACAAAGTAATTAATACGAATATTTCATTCATTCAGATCTAGCATGTCTTATTTCAGTGTTCCCTTTATTTTTTTGAGCAGCTTACATGCTGTTCCATCCCTTAGCTGCTTCATTAAGTATGTAATCCATCCTCTAGCTACCTCATTTAAATACACATAAATTACATGGATTACATTTGCATAATGGGCAGGCAGTCATGATGGTCCAATCAGGTACACACATTCTTTGGACCCAGATTGAACAAGTTCCAGCTGTGTTTGGCTACCTCCTAAGATGAGTTGAAAAGTTTGTGGCGAGTTGAGAAGTTCACTTGCTCCTGCGCTGTTCATTTAATGCAGCAAGGTTTGCTTTAGTAATCAAAAGAGATTATAATGTTTTATTCAAAAAGGAAAAACTAAACCTCAATTACTACTGCTTCTGGCTTTTACTATACTGGGGTAAATGACTTTTTGGAAGCGCGCACACACACACACACACACACACACACAAATGCCAGTTTGGTATAGTGGTTAAGGCACTAGGCTAGAAACAGGAGACCGTGAGTTCTAGTCCCGCCTTAGGCACAAAGCCAGCTGGGTAACCTGGGGCCAGTCACTCTCTCACAGCCCTAGGATGTGGGCAAGGGCAAACCACTTCTGAAAAACCTTGCCAAGAAAACTGCAGGGACTTGTCCAGGCAGTCGCCAGGAGTCAACATGGACTCAAAGGATAGATTAGATAGATTAGATAGATAGATAGATAGATAGATAGATAGATAGATAGATAGATAGATATAGGTGATAGATGATAGATAGATAGATATGTAGATAGGATAAATAGAGATGATAGATAGATGATAGAGAATATATATATATATATACACATACACACATACTGTATGTGTGTGTGTGTGTGTGTATGTGTGTATGTGTGTATGTGTGTATGTGTGTATGTGTATGTACTGTATGTATGTATGTATGTATGTGTGTGTGTATATATATATATATATATATATATATATATATATGGAAAGGAATATAAAATATAAAGTGCTCTCTTTGTGTTTCTGTGCATTATACTAAGACTTGCACAACACTGTCCAAAGAAAAGCTGGATTAAATAAATGATGGCTTAGAGCAAGGGTGGGGAACCTTTTTTCTGCCAAGGGCCATTTGGATATTTATAACTGGGGACCGGGGGGGTGGGGGGCGGTTTCTGGGATTTCCGTGGACTGGGGGCCTGAGTTTGCAGGCGGAAGCCAATCACAAGCACTGGGAGCGGGTTTTGCAGGCTGGAGCCAATCGCGTGGAAGGGCAGGGTTTGTGGGCAGGAGCCCCGTGGGCCATATACTTTCTTGGGCTCCAAGATCACTGCAGACGGTGACTGCAGCCATGAAATTAAAAGACGCTCCTTGGGAGGAAATCTATGGCAAACCTAGACAGCATATTAAAAAGCAGAGACATCACCTTGCCGACAAAGGTCCGTATAGTTAAAGCTATGGTTTTCCCAGTAGTAATGTATGGCTGTGAGAGTTGGACCATAAGGAAGGCTGAGCGCCGAAGAATTGATGCTTTCGAACTGTGGTGCTGGAGAAGACTCTTGAGAGTCCCTTGGACTGCAAGGTGGTCAAACCAGTCAATCCTAAAGGAAATCAACCCTGACTGCTCATTGGAAGGACAGATGCTGAAGCTGAAGCTCAAATACTTTGGCCACCTAATGCGAAGAGAGGACTCACTGGAAAAGACCCTGATGCTGGGAAAGACTGAAGGCAAAAGGAGAAGGGGACGGCAGAGGATGAGATGGTTAGATAGCATCACCGATGCAATGAATTTGAGTAAACTCCGGGAGACAGTGGAGGACAGAAAGGCCTGGCGTGCTATGGTCCATGAGGTCACGAACACAACAACAACAAAAGTATTTATTAAATTATTTTCATATAAAAATGTTTGGGGGTCGATGAACAATCTGAAACTTCATGGAGGGAGTCAATAAGCTGAAGAGTTTGGGGACCCCTTGCCTAGTGCCTCCCAAAAGGAACATTTCTTAAAGCCAGGATCCTCAAATTTTGCAATTCCAGGACCATCTAAAATGGGAAGGGAGGGAGGGAGGGAGGGAGGGAGGGAGGGAGGGAGGGAGGGAGGGAGGAAGGAAGGAAGGAAGGAAGGAAGGAAGGAAGGAAGGAAGGAAGGAAGATAATCTATGACTGACAGATGGTTTTGACAGGTGCCTAGACCTATGTTTTTAGCCATCTCTTAAAACAGGCAAAACAAGTATGCTGTCAAACTCATTTGGGGCTTTGCTTTCTATTTTGTCTGGGTAAGCAGGAGTGAGTTTAGATAGCACTCACAGTGCAAACCTAATCAGCTTTCTTTTTAAAAATGGTCAACCTCACTCAAACCCAAAGCTTAACCCTAACCCTGGGGACTGTAGCTTGAATCATGTCAACTGGATTTCTATTTTCTTAGTGGAAACGTTTCACTCCTTATCCAAGGAGCTTCTTCAGTCTGAGTAAAGTTAGTAAGGGAATCCTTAAATGTGTTTCTAGGCTGGCTGTGTGACCTTGCACCTGGGGCTAGGTCATGACCCCTCTCTCAAACCACCTATCTTCTCTGTCTAAAATTAAATTAATTAATTTTAATTAATTAAAATTAATTAATTAATGTCCTTTGAGGACATTAATGTTCACATTTTAGACAGAGAAGATAGGTGGTTTGAGAGAGGGGTCAAGGAATCCATTCATGCCAACTTGGAAAATCCTTCCTTGAATAGAGGTGGGGGCCTCAGGCATAACCTTTCCCCTATCTTCCTTCCTGCTTTGTCTTCTGTGCCTAGGAAGATTAAGACCATTTCACAAGCTCAACAGCAGCAGGGTAATCTTAACGATCCTCCTTTAGATGATAAAGGGACTTAGAAACAAACATCTCAAAAATAACCATGACCTAGCCCCAGGTGCAAGGTCACACAGCCAGCCTAGAAACACATTTAAGGATTCCCTTACTAACTTTACTCAGACTGAAGAAGCTCCTTGGATAAGGAGTGAAACGTTTCCACTAAGAAAATAGAAATCCAGTTGACATGATTCAAGCTACAGACAATTCCACCTGGATGACTGAGAACCTTCATAGACTAACCCTGGGGATCATGACCCACTCTCTGAGAACCTCTGCCTTAGGGACACTCCATCTTTCTCAAGACACTGGACTGAATTGTTTCCATTTCTTAGCGTTCCAGGCGTGATTCTGATAATTACTACCAATCAGACAACAGGGCTTGAACGGAATGTGCATATAAGGGGAGGTTTATACCCCATAAGTACGTTCAATATACCTTTACAATTCAGAATCCCAATTGAATATGGATGGGCCTCAGTTTTGGGAACATTGCATGCAGGGAACCTCCAGGTGTAGAAAAAAAGAAGCATTTTTAATTTTGCTCAGCATTTTTCATACTGACTTCTATTTCAGGAGCACTCTTAAATTACCACTGTCAGTCTGCTCTCCACCCAGACTGTCACAATGGTTTGTTGACAAGTTGCCATTTAAGAGTGTACTTGAGAAAGAACTTCCTTGAGAACATGTGTTTTTGAAAGCTTTTTCTCTCCTCAAGAGATTTCCCCCTCTCCTTTCCTTGCAATGCATTGTCAGCCCCTTGCAGGAGATTTTCTGAATATGCCTTTGAAGGTTGTCCAGAAATTGCAGCTGGCCCTGAACATGGCAACCTGGGAGAGGGGTGCCTCTTGGAAGGGCCAGTGCTGAAACCATAATACTGCTCCCATTCTGAGCCCAGTTCAAAACGATCACTTTAGTTACCTGCAGAACCATTTTCTTCTGTACAGTCTGCTATTTATTCCCAAGTCTTCAACTGGGGACCTCTTAGCAGGACACTAGACTGCTTTTTCTGTGGTGGGTTTATATTATAGAAGAAACTGCAGGTGACTCAGCTTTTTATCAAAGCCTTTTAGAGTGCTAGCATGTTTTCTGTAGTGTGGTTTTTAATGTGTATGTGTGCATATATGTATATGCGTCTGTGTGTATGTAGTATAAAGGTAAAGGTACCCCCCGCACATTTGTGCAGTCGTGTCTGACTCTAGGGGCCGGTGCTCATCTCCGTTTGTTAGCCAAAGAGCCAGTGTTGTCCGAAGACGCTTCCACGGTCATGTGGCCGGTATGACGCATGCGGAACGCTGTTACCTACCCACCGAAGTGGTACCTATTCATCTACTTGCATTTGCATGCTTTCGAATTGCTAGGTTGGCAAGAGCTGGAGCTAGTGCGGGAGCTCACTCCGCACACAGGGCTAGGGATTCAAACCTCCAAACTTGCGATCTTCCGATCGACAAGCCTGGCGTCTTACCCGCTGAGCCACCACGCCCCACTTGTATGTAGTATATGTATATGTATATATATTTGTGAACCACCCACAGATGTTCAAGAGCGGTGGCATACACATTTAGAGATGATGATCATGATCATGATGGTGGTGGTGATGATGATGATGATAGTAATTATAATAATAATACATTAAATGACCCATGAAATTTAGAGTAAAATAAAAAAAAAATCAAGCAACACCCATTGTACAATGGAGCTTTTCTGCCTCCCATCAGATCCTCTCCAACTGTATACCTGGAAGCTGAGAGACTTGCTGAAATGAAATTGAATTTGTTGCAGAGTCTATAGAAAGTCAAGTGGGTGTGCATAGCAGAAGCATTGCTGCAGTTAAATAATTGTATACCCCCTATTTATTGGTCTTCCACTACCTATCTCCTTAAATGGTATTGTATATATATGATTTATATGGTTGTACTGTATGCTGAGCCAAACTGGCTGTGTTTGAGGAATCTCTGCTTATTTTGTCAAGTGGGATCCCAGCAACGGCATCTGACCGCAAAGTACAATGGTTATAACAACAGTTATGTGATAATAATTGTGCGATGTCATCAGAACACAAATGCTACCATTATGTACTTAAATTTCCACATCTGATGCAAGTACACAAGTTGCAACATTTGCATGATGACATCACTGCACATGTCATCATCCCCCTTCCCCCCATGCATGCCCATATTTCCCAGACATCTGACCCCAGTTCCTGGCCTAACAATACCACAGAGCTGAAGTGGCCCTCGAAATGTGTTGCCAAACAGTCTTGTGTCAAGCAGAAAAAGTGGCTGCAGTTTCCATAAGAACCCCATTGTGTATAAAACTGACTTTGAGATCTGTATAAATCCTGATCTGTGTATGTCTTGATCAGAGAAATACTGCCACATTGAGAGCTTTTAAAGTAAAAAAGTGGGATTATAACTAAGTAAAACAATAGTTGGCATATTTTGTGGAAATATAAACCCACAAATATAAATTTAAAATATAAATATTTTCAGATGGGGGTGAGTATGGTCTTGCTAGATAGTACAATTTCCCATGAACTTTCTTTTCTCTTTTTCTTTTTAGAAGTTTTGAGGAAGCGACAATATATTAATGCATTTTATAAACTGATTCTTTTGAGTTACAGGCTTCTAAGAATCTCAAATGCTCTCTTTGGATAAGAGTTATAAGCAGATGCCATTAGGACTCAAATCTGAAGTGAAAGAGGGGTGTTACATGAATTGATGGAAGAAGAAAAGATGCTTTGGTCTCTCTGTGTTTTTTTTTTAGGTGAAACCATCTTCATGCAGAGGAAGACTATAGAATTATCCTCTCCCCCCGCCCCACCCACCCCAAAAAAGCTCTGGTGTAAATGATAACTGTTTCATCTTTGCAGTCTTTTAAATACATTGAACCAGCTAAAATGTCTAGAACATATCCAGGAGTTAGAAGTTGAGAGAATTTTTGTCACCAAAACAGATTCTCCTCCAGGGACCTGTGGCAGCTTACTCACTGACAAAGCAGGACAAGTCATTTTCAGATGTCTAATATTTCTCTCCGTGTGACCTCCAGGCCGGAACATGTTCTTGTCCTTTTAAGATAAGAGGATCCATTCATCTGCAGTGGGCAGAGGATAACCCACTATTGGCATGTCAGCTGTGGAGGGGAAGTACAAGCTACTACAATTTGTTGGTGAAGGATGGAATGAGTGAATCTTATCATGCCCCTGCAAACACTTGGCTATAATTGGTATCGCCAGCTGCCCTTTAAAGCACCGTGTTTTTAGAAAGGAAAGGAAGGGACTATTCAAATTAAGCCCTTCAGCGCTGCTTGCATCTATTTTCTTGATGCCTTATTAAAACAAATTTGAAACATTAACAGATATGATCCCTGAACTCCTAACACAGTCAATAAAAAGGTAAGATTATGTCACTCAATAGGCAGGTCCAAGGTTTGCTGCTGATCATTTAATTAAATAAAATAACCAGCAATCAATATAGCTAAGTAGGTTTCCTATTTATAGGAATATGCGTATGTGAAAATATAGGGTGAAAGGGCCCTCGCTTTAAAAAGTTTGTGAACAAAATTATGATATGATGATGCTAGGCTCCTACAGTACTAGTGAGGTGTTTGTCCACAATTAATTAGAAGCAGATTTGAAACAAAGGTTTCACACCGCAGCTTATAATACAGTAAGCTGCGTTTAATAATATAATATTGCATTATATTACTAGCACTGTTCTATTCCTTGGCCTGAATCTTCTACAGTATCATTTCAACATCATATTATTATCAGTTCATTCCCTTAATAACTGAGGGATGTGTAGTTGGTTGGATTTTTCCCAGCTGTCTTCTGAATTTCTCTGAGGGTCTGAAGATACAAGAACCCCAGTTCTACAGAGAAAAACCACTCCTTTGACAGGGAGTTAAACAATGTGCAAAGTGCCAGGCAACTTGGGTTGGTTCACTCCCATGGATTAGTCTTTTTGACTCAGGCCCTTTTTCTTCTGCAGAGGATGAACCAGTGTGCAAAGTGCTCAACTGATTAAGGGAGTTATTTTTCAAGGTGTGCAAAATATTTTGAGAGAAAATATTCCAATGCTGAAATGTCTGTTCCAATCTTCCTGGAAGTCTTCTGAGGTAGGGAAGGGTTGATTGGCCCTCACTTGCCCATATTCCATATGGACCATTCTGATCTCTGTTTAGGGTTAGGGTCAGAACATTTTCAGAAAGACTGGGAAAGCATATTCTGAGGTTGGATCATTTTATTTATTTGTCACATTTATATCCCGCCCATCTCCCCCACAAGGAGGGACCCTGGGCGGTTCACAATAAGAACTTTAAAATCAATAAAAATGATAAATAACAATAATAATCAATAAAAATATCTAATACAGTCCGATCCAAGCAATGGTAGGTCTTACTTATCCCATGGGCCGGTAAGGCTGGTCAAGGCAGATCTAAGAGACCAGCCAACCCCAAGACTGGCTGTTCCCCTCCCCTCCCCAAGCATGATGGCATAACCAGGTCTTTAGGTTTTTTTTAAAGTCCAGGAGAGAAAATTTTCCAACCTCAGAACAAGAAGTCTAAAAACCAGGAAGATTCAACCTCAACACTTTTTGTACTCCTCTAGATTCTTTTTGTGAGGTGTCAGTTTCCAAGAGAGCAATTGTCTTGAAATAGAAGCTCCACATCCAGGAAACAACGGGGTATTTCAAAGTTTGGCACAACAGCAAGCCTCTGCCCACGATACCAGGGAGTTAATCTTGTGCTGTAACTAGGTCTGCCCATTCATCTAATAACCTTCTTAATTTGAAAGTGGTATCATGTGAGTTCTTGTTCTATCTTTGCTCAAAAGGAAGTCCTGTTCTTTTAATATGGCTTTATATCCATAGCGCATATTGCAGTATCAGTCTTATCTCTGAGCAAATAGATATATGGTTGTTTTTATCATTTAAACTCCTTCCAAATCTTCACATGGGAAACACAACCAGAAAGAGACTGGAAAGTTGAACAACTTGAAAATGAATCCAGTCAAGATTCAGTCATCTGCTAGAATGATTTTTTTAATGAATAATTTTTATTTAAAAGAAGATTTTACAAAGATTTAAAAAACTACAGAAACATAGAAGAAGAAATAGAAAAAGAAAAAGATGATAAAAGGGTAAAAGAAAAAGCGAAGAACAACAAGAAAGTAGGAAAAAGAAAGATATCTAAAGAAGCGACTTCCGTTCTTTGCAGCAGTTACAAACATAGCAATTACCATCTCTACCCTCCCATATTGCATATCATAGTCCCCTTCTTCCCATAAACAAACCATTTGAATCAATAAATCCTGAAATCAGCAGTTCATTTTTATCCATTTTCAGCAAAATGTGCATACAGTGGTTCTAGCCTTTTATAAAAGTAGTTGTAGTTCCCTCCTTAATCAAACAAGTCAATTTAGCCATTGCTGCAAACTCAGCCCTCTTCACAATCCATTCCTCCATTATGCTAGAATGATTTTTGAATGGGATACTTTGACTAAGCCAGATGTCACATACATACATTTACTTATTTGCTTGCGTACTTGATTTTTAAGGCTGCCTATTCACCAAGCGACTGAAAACTTCGAAGTACAAAATAATGAATGCATAAAAAATATATCATGCTAGGAGACAATTAACTCCAAACACATGGCCAAGGAGATTCACACAACATCCTGGGCCAGACCTGGGGGGGGAAATAGGTCTTCAAGGCTCTATAAAAGCCTACTAGAATCGGGGATGTCTGGACCTCAGAGGGCACTGCTCCACAGGATGGGCACAGAGACAGAGAAGATATGTCTCCTGGGGTCCATCAGATGGCATTGCTTTATTGATGTAACCCAAAGAAATCTGAGAAATTTGAGAGCCAGTTTGGTCTAGTGGTTAAGGCAACGGGCTAGAAACCAGGAGACTGAGAGTTCTAGTCCCGCCTTAGGCATGAAAGCCGGCTGGATGACCTTGGGCCAGTCCCTCTCTCTCAGCCCTAGGAAGGAACCAATAGCAAACCAGGAGACTGAGAGTTCTAGTCCCGCCTTAGGCATGAAAGCCGGCTGGGTGACCTTGGGCCAGTCCCTCTCTCTCAGCCCTAGGAAGGAACCAATAGCAAACCAGGAGACTGAGAGTTCTAGTCCCGCCTTAGGCATGAAAGCTGGCTGGGTGACCTTGGGCCAGTCCCTGACTCTCAGCCCAGTTCACCTCACAGGGTGGTTGTTGTGGGGAAAATAGGAGGAGGAAGGAGTATTTGGTATGTTTGCCGCCTTGAGTTATTTATAAAAATAATAAAGGTGGGATAAAAATTAAATAAATAAATGACAACCCTGTCAGCAGTTGTGGGGCTGGCAGAGACAACTGGAGACAGACAATCCTACAAATATTCAGTCCCCTGTGCCGTGTAGGGCTTTATAGGTGACCATCAGCACCCCAAGTAATCTGAATCATGTTAAAGAATTAAAATTATTTTAATTACTTAAAATATGTTCATTTTACATTATTAAAGTAATTCAAATTTAAAATAGCTTTTTAAAAGCTATTTTAACTATTTTTACTATTTTACTTAATTATTATTTTAATTTTAAAATAAATCTTTAAATAAAACATCTGTAAGCCACTTTAGGACAACTGTGTTATACAAAGTAGCATATAGTTTTATAAACAAATAATTATACAGTGATGTTTCATGAATTTTGTTTCATGATACATCCCAGCCAAAATGATTAGAACTAGACTTTGACTCTATTAGAAGTAGATTGTGTTTGTTTGGTTTATAAGTATCATCTGTTTTTCAAATACCAGTATACTAATTGTTCGTTAAGAGTTGAATTCTGTTCTATTTAGACTTTGACTAAACCTGCCTTTCCCAACTGGGCAGCTATATTAGACCACTGTTCATACTGCGCTGCTGGGGCTAATGGTGGTTATAGCCCAGCTCAGGTGCAGAGATTGGCAAAGGGGATCTTGAAGCTTCCTCAGAAAACAAATCATTGTTGTCTCTGATGAAAAAGGGATTATACTTAAAAGAAATTAGTTGCTTAATTAATTAGATGCCATTGATTACTGTGGGGTAATCTGGACTGAGAAGAATGGCAGGCCCAAAGTCACCCAGTGGTTTTTCCATGACTGAGGATAGGCTTGAACCAGCCCCTAACTGGGCTAACTCATTACATAATACATAAAGGTAAAGGTTCCCCCCGCACATTTGTGCAGTCGTGTCCGACTCTAGGGGCCGGTGCTCATCTCCATTTGTTAGCCAAAGAGCCAGCGCTGTCTGAAGACGCTTCCATGGTCATGTGGCCACATGACGCACGCGGAACGCTGTTACCTACCCACCGAAGTGGTACCTATTAATCGACTTGCATTTGCATGCTTTCGAATTGCTAGGTTGGCAAGAGCTGGGGCTAGTGTGGGAGCTCACTCCGTCATGTGGCGCTCGGGTCTCGAACCTCCGAACTTGCGATCTTCTGATCGACAAGCCTGGCGTCTTACCCGCTGAGCCACCATGCCCCCTTACATAATACATACATGTATTTTAATATATTTTAAAGATAATGTCTGAACCATAACGTTCGAAGTGGGATAAAGGCTTTCTAGTCCACACATTCATCCACGAGGAATGGCTCAAATAAGTTGACTTCATAATTTTCAAAGACTGAGTTCCTGAAGACTGGATAGATCCAAGACGTTTTGCCTCAAGAGGCAAAGAATATGATTCCTGCCATTCCATATGCAAACTGATCCCATTCCTCAGCATTGGCAATCAAGCAGCATCTTCCACCATGCCCAAAGGACACAGGACACGGGGAAGGCTCTCTGCCTCATTATCTCCTCTAATAATGCCTCAAACCAGTAGCCATTCCACTTTGCTTATGGATAAGGGCCAGCCCTCTTTCAAGCACTTCCAGATCTGGGGTCTCGCTCTCATTTCCCCCTCCTGCATGTTTATCATGTTAGTCATCTGTAGCCCAGGATGTTTCATTAAATCTCAGTACTTCTTACTCCCAGCATTTACACTGGCAAATATGTGAAGGAGCACTAGTGTTGTTTTCAGGGGTACATTGTGAAAGCATACAATATGCTAGTTTCAAAGCACATTGCAACTCCTAGAAGTGGAGGCAAAAATCTAAGCCCTCTGGGTCCAGCAATGGGCTTAATTCTACCTTAGGCTGAAATCCAAAAGCAAAAGTGTTGTCCAGCCTTCCCCAACCTTGTGCCCTCCAGATATGTTGTTATAACAACTCCCTGAACTCCGAACCATTCGCTCTTCTAGCTGGGAATTTGTGATCCCAACATATCTACAGGGCAGCAGAATAGGAAATGCTCCAAAAACTTTCAGAGCAGCAGATATGGACACCATTGTCTTATTAGCATCCCTGTAAAGAGAGAAACCCCTTCATGGATCACTGCCTTGTCGTGGCGAAGGGGCTTGCGTAACTCAATGAAGTCAGGTCAAGACGGACAGGTCATGACGGAGAGTTCTGACAAAACATGGTCCAAAACTGGAGGAGGAAATGGCAAACCACTCCAGTATCCTTGCCAAGAAAACCCATGGACAGTATCAAAAGGCTAAAAGATATGACGCCAGAAGATGAGCCCCTCAGGTTTGAAGGTGTCCAATATGCTACTGGGGAAGAGCGGAGGGCAATTCCGAGTAGCTCCAGAAAGAGTGAAGCAGCTGGGCCAAAGCCGAAAGGACGCTCAGTTGTGGATGTGTCTGGAAGTGGAAGGAAAGTCCGATGCTGTAAAGAACAATATTGCATAGGAACCTGGAATGTAAGAACTATGAATCAAGGTAAGCTGGATGTGGTCAAACATGAGATGACAAGATTGAACATCGACATATTGGGAATCAGCGAACTAAAATGGACAGGAATGGGCGAATTTAATTCAGGAGACCATTATATATACTACTGTGGGCAAGAATCCCTTAGAAGAAATGGAGTAGCTCTCATAGTCAATAAAAGAGTGGGAAAGGCAGTACTGGGGTACAACCTCAAAAACGACAGAATGCTTTCAGTTCGAATCCAAGGCAAACCATTCAACATCACAGTAATCCAAGTCTATGCCCCAACCACTGATGCCGAAGAAGCTGAAGTTGACCGGTTCTATGAAGACCTACAACACCTTCTAGAACTAACACCAAAAAAAGATGTCCTTTTCATCATAGGGGACTGGAATGCTAAAGTAGGAAGTCAAAAAATAACCGGAATAACAGGCAAGTTCAGCCTCGGAGTACAAAATGAAGCAGGGCAAAGGCTAATAGAGTTTTGTCAAGAGAACACGCTGGTCATAGCAAACACTCTTTTCCAACAACACAAGAGACGACTCTACACATGGACATCACCAGATGGTCAATATCGAAATCAAATTGATTATATACTTTGCAGCCAAAGATGGAGAAGCTCTATACAATCACCAAAAACAAGACCTGGAGCTGACTGTGGCTCAGATCATGAGCTTCTTATCGCAAAATTTAGGCTTAAATTGAAGAACGTAGAGAAAACCACTAGACCACTCGGGTATGACCTAAATCATATCTCTTATGAATATACAGTGGAGGTGAGGAATAGATTTAAAGGATTAGATCTGGTAGACAGAGTGCCTGAAGAACTATGGATGGAGGTTCGTAACATTGTACAGGAGGCAGCAACTGAAACCATCCCAAAGAAAAAGAAATGCAAGAAAGCAAAGTGGCTGACTGATGAGGCTTTACAAATAGCTGAGGAAAGAAGGGAAGCAAAAGGCAAGGGAGAAAGGGAAAGATATAACCAACTGAATGCAGATTTCCAGAGAATAGCAAGGAGAGATAAGGCGGCCTTCTTAAATGAACAATGCAAAGACATCGAAGAAAACAATAGAATGGGGAAGACTAGAGATCTCTTCAAGAAAATCGGAGATATCAAGGGAACGTTTTGTGAAAAGATGGGCATGATAAAGGACAAAAAAGGCAGGGACCTAACAGAAGCAGAAGAGATTAAGAAGAGGTGGCAAGAATACACAGAAGAACTATACAAGATCTTAATATCCCTGATAAATACGATGGTGTGGTCACTGACCTTGAGCCGGACATCCTAGAGAGTGAAGTCAAGTGGGCCTTAGGAAGCATTACTAACAACAAAGCTAGCGGAGAAGACAGTATCCCAGCTGAGCTATTTAAAATCCTAAAAGATGATGCTGTTAAAGTGCTGCACTCAATATACCAACAAATTTGGAAAACTCAACAGTGGCCACAGGATTGGAAAAGGTCAGTTTACGTTCCAATTCCAAAGAAAGGCAATGCCAAAGAATGTTCAAACTACCGTACAATTGCGCTCATTTCACATGCTAGCAAGGTTATGCTCAAAATCCTACAAGCTAGGCTTCAGCAGTATGTGAACCGAGAACTACCAGAAGTGCAAGCTGGGTTTCGAAGAGGCAGAGGAACTAGAGATCAGATTGCCAACATTCGCTGGATCATGGAAAAAGCAAGAGAGTTCCAGAAAAACATCTACTTCTGCTTCATTGACTACGCTAAAGCCTTTGATTGTGTGGATCACAACAAACTGTGGCAAAGTCTTAAAGAGATGGGAGTACCAGACCACCTTACCTGTCTCCTGAGAAACCTGTATGCTGGTCAAGAAGCAACAGTTAGAACCGGACATGGAACAACCGATTGGTTCAAAATTGGGAAAGGAGTACGACAAGGCTGTATATTATCACCCTGCTTATTTAACTTATATGCAGAGTACATCATGAGAAATGCTGGGCTGGATGAATCACAAGCCGGAGTTAAGATTGCCGGGAGAAATATCAACCTCAGATATGCAGACAATACCACCCTAATGGCAGAAAGTGAAGAGGAACTAAAGAGCCTCTTGATGAGGGTGAAAGAGGAGAGTGCAAAAGCTGGCTTGAAACTCAACATTAAAAAAACCCAGATCATGGCATCTGGTCCCATCACTTCCTGGCAAATAGAAGGGGAAGAAATGGAAGCAGTGAGAGATTTTATTTTCTTGGGCTCCAAGATCACCGCAGACGGTGACTGCAGCCATGAAATTAAAAGACGCTTGCTCCTTGGGAGGAAAGCTATGGCAAACCTAGACAGCATATTAAAAAGCAGACATCACCTTGCCGACAAAGGTCCGTATAGTTAAAGCTATGGTTTTTCCAGTAGTAATGTACGGCTGTGAGAGTTGGACCATAAGGAAGGCTGAGCGCCGAAGAATTGATGCTTTCGAACTGTGGTGCTGGAGAAGACTCTTGAGAGTCCCTTGGACTGCAAGGAGGTCAAATCAGTCAATCCTAAAGGAAATCAACCCTGACTGCTCATTGGAAGGACAGATACTGAAGCTGAAGCTCAAATACTTTGGCCACCTAATGCGAAGAGAGGACTCACTGGAAAAGACCCTGATGCTGGGAAAGACTGAGGGCAAAAGGAGAAGGGGACGGCAGAGGATGAGATGGTTAGATAGCATCACCGATGTAATGAACATGAATTTGAGTAAACTCCGGGAGACAGTGGAGGACAGGAAGGCCTGGCGTGCTATGGTCCATGAGGTCACAAAGAGTCGGACACGACTAAACGACTGAACAACAACAAAAAAGAGAGAAAATTGCTCTGTAAAATAATGGCTATAGAACCTAATGGCTATAGGTTTTTCCCATATGCCTCCTGTTCTCTTACATGCATCCCGCCCCCCCCAAAAACCCCTATCAGGAAAATTCAATTAAGCCTTACTTTGCCATGAAAGAAGAAGAGGATGACTTTCACACACACACACCCAAACTACAAAAAGAATTAGGCACTATCAACCAGGTTTGATCAACTGGCTAAATCTGCAACAGTTGTCAAGGGGTACAGGCTTTTAGAGAGGCAGAAATAGAAAGGACTCTTTCAAGGTGTTGAGAGAGCAGTGTACTACTGTTGCAAAATTCTTGCTTGGAGATTATTAGGTAGATTATTAAGGAACGTGCTATATTTTTGCTGCTGGATTTTTAAAAGCAGTAAATGTTAACTGATGGAAACCTCTTGGCATTCATTTGAAAACCCAGATGTTCCCTTTCCTTGTGAGCCACATAAGGCACTGTTTTTTGAATTCTGAGATGCATAAGCAGATTGTCACATAAACACCAATAGTAGCAGAGAAGACTTCTGTTCAGAAAAAAAAAAAAGAAAGAGAGAAAATGTACTACTACTAAGCTGGTCATTTAAGGAAGAAAAATGGTCAGTATCAACCTAACTTCAAATAAAAATAAAGTTAGAGAATTGTACTCAGGAATCACATCTAAGTCTACCAAAATTACCGTGAAATTATTTTGATGATGAGAGTGAAGGAGCTATGAAACAGCATGATTCTTTTGTTTTGCCTACAAAAAATGCTAAGTGACAAACCGCCTAAAATATTGTACAAATCTTTAAAATGCACCAACAAATAATACTAACAAAATAGAAAATTTAAAAAACAGATCATATTAGCACTATAAACAGAACAACTAAACAGTGAAGTACAGAAGTTGAATGTATCTAACTTTATGATATCACAAGGAAACTTACAATGTTAACAGCAACTTACAGATATGATCTGGCAAAAAAACCCATTGATTTGAGCAGATGGATGAGAAGGGTTCCATTCCCAAGCATATTTCCTTGCTTGCAAGGTTATTTATCTTTAAATATAAATAGCTGAAACATTCTTAACTGGACTTCCATGTCCTTTATTAACATGTACTTTTGCAATTGCTTGTATTAACCAGGCTTTGCAGTGATCATGATTCAAAGGACAAACTGTGATTCAGAATGTGAGTGGGCAGTTTCCATCTTCATTTTAATGTGTTCCCAACAGGTGCTATGTGCACACTCAGATGTGCTTCAAATCACAGTTTGCCCTTTGAATCCAGATCGCTGCAGGGCCTATTTATTACTTAAAACTGGAATAACAGTGAGAAGTTACAAACTAGTTGCATTTAGTCACTTCGAAAAGCTGACAGCATAAATTAAAGAGAAAGAGATGAGAAAATTTCTACCTTACTTGCATCGTTAGGGACGTTCCTCTTGAGTTCCAAAAACATTTTGTTTATATCTCTTTGCAAATAGCCCCATTTGTTTCTTCAGTTGAAATGTTTTACATTTAATGATTCTTTCCTTAACTCCACAGCATGGATAGTTAAGTGTAAAGGTACATTTGATCTTGCAGAGAATGCATCTGTGCCCTATTAATTAACACATTTCATAGGTTGGATGTGTCCCAGTCTGGCTTAACTATCAAGAACCATTAATGGGAGAGCATTAGTGGCCCATAAGTCACTAATCAGTTGGTAGCGCTGGACTAAGAAGGTCCAAGGTCACAATCACCTCTGTCACAATTAAGTCATTTCTGCTTCTTTTTGAATTTACAATATTTAAATTTACATCTGTATGCATATATTTTTTATACAAAAAGTGTATTCTTTGAGTGATGTCACTTCTTGTTTGGCAATACAAGTATGTCTATCAGAATCCTCTATGAATAAGAAGAACGTGAAAAAAGAAGCAGGGGTTGGCTAACTTTTGAATGTCCCAGAATGCTGGTCCCAGAATGCACTGCCAGAACAGATGGGGCACTTTTCAGCCCCCTTTTTATGTGGGTGTTGGTTAAGAGTATGAATGGGAATGCTTTGTTCTCCTGAAGGCAGCTGCTCCCATTAATGTACTTATTTTTGAAAAATAAAAGGTGGAAAATTATGCCACTGACAATTGCCCATTTTACTACATGCTTGATGGTGATATTTTCGGGTGCTGGGAAGTACTTGTAACCCAGAGGCTGCTGGCTGCTACACTTGATACTATATTTGCAGATTGTAGAAAAACACCCATGTGTTCATCTTGAGCTTGATGCTTGGTACCTATGGACATATCTATGCAGCGTTCTTGGCAACAGTATAGAAGTAATTCCTTTCCTTTCCTTTCCTTTCCTTTCCTTTCCTTTCCTTTCCTTTCCTTTCCTTTCCTTTCCTTTCCTTTCCTTTCCTTTCCTTTCCTTTCCTTCTTTCCTTTCCTTTCCTTTCCATTAAACTTATAAGGCTGCCCAACTCTAGTGACTCTGGGTGGCATATAATAACACCAAGCTAGAAACCATGAGTTCTAGTCCCACCTTAGGCACAAAGCCAGCTGGGTGATGGCTGTTGTGGGTCTTCCGGGCTGGGTGACCTTGGGCCAGTCTCTCTCTCTCAGACCTAGGAAGGAGGCAAGGGCAAACCACTTTGAAATCTTCCCAAGAAAACTGCAGGGACTTGTCCAGGCAGTTGCCAGGAGTCCATACTGACTCAAGCCCTGATAGTGGGACAAATTTTGAGAGCCAGTTGGTGGAGTGGTTAAAGGTGCTAGACTAGAAGCTAGGAGACTATGAGTTCTAGTCCTACCGCAGGCACAGAAACTAGCTACATGACTTTGGGCCAGTCATTTTCTCTCAGCCCTGAGAAGAAGGCAATAGCAAACCATTTCCAAATACATTTCCAAGAAAACTGCACTCATTTGTCCATGCAGTTGCCAGGAATCAAGACTGACCCAGGCACACATGCGCGCGCGCGCGCACACACACACACACACGTATATTAAGACTGGGACAGTTATTTTTTTCCAAGTGCTGAAGTGAAAAATGGTTGCAATCTTGTGCAATTGCAAATCTTGTGACATTTTGGCAGTCTTCCTCCTGATCTCATAAGATTCCAGTGTTCATTTAGTGATAACGTGAGATTCCAGTCCTATTTTTTTGCTGGTTGTTTATGCAGATTCCATTTTTTGTGTGACTGGCACCTTGGCTTCTGCAGGCTCCCTATATTAAGGTATCTGCTGCTTTTATTAGACCATATCAGGTTTTATGTTTGTTTTTTCTAGTTTAGTGGTATCAGAAAAGCTTCATCAAACAAGACAACAAATAAATGGTGGGACATTGTGATAGAAATGGGCTGAGGAAAAAAATGTTCAGTAAGAAAATATGTGGCTTATGAAATCCCTTGATATCTCTGATTGTGTGTGCGCACTGGGGGCCACATTCTTCCCAAACAGGGGTGGGAGAAAAGAAACCAATAAAAGAACAGCACATACAATATATTATAAAAGAGAAGATACTTTAAAAGTGGGACCAGTAAAGAGCAGCATATATTGCATCTTATAAAAGTGTAACCAGCTCCCAGTGACAACATCTTGTGTTATACTCTCAGCTCCTCTCCTGCCTATCTCAGCAGAAGATCTTGAGGACAAAGGAAGTGAGAAGATCATAAATCTGTCTAGTAGCTAATTTACCTAAACTCTGGGAAAGATTTCCTTGCCAGATAAAAAAAGTCTCCTTTCTTTACTCCTGAGATTTGCTTTCCCGTGTTGTCATATAGAGATGATTCTTCTCTTGAAGCTCTCCCAGCCTGAATGTGGTGATCCTACATTCACCATAACAATCCATAAAACAGCAGAAGACATGACACCCCTGCTAAGGTCCAAGCTCAGGAATAGAATGATGATGGTGATGATGATGATGATGATGATGATGATGATCGGTTGTGTTCACTTAACCAGGTCAAATAAATACTTCAGGGTGGTATTCAAGCCACATTCTAAGCTTGGTTAATATTAACATTGGCTAGTTCTGGGGGGGGTGGGGGTCTCACTGTAGTATACAAACCTAGCTCATTGGTTAGTCTCTGGTTTAATGTACTGTATGAATCCAGAAAATACATCATGACTCAGGCTAACCATGTTGTATGAATGCAGCCATTGAGAATAAGTCTTTTCCATTAAAGCATAGGTTAATTCACCTGTTCTAATATAATGGAGTTCGCATATCCCCATCAAGGCCATCTTCCTTACTTTCTACATCGGGCATGCTCAGGGTACCATCTATTAAATAATGTCATCTAGTGGGAGCCAGGAAGTGGGCCTTTTCTATTGCTCTTCCTGCTCTTTGGAACAATATCCCTTCTGAGTTTAGATTGGCCCTGACACTGCTGGTCTTTCAGAAACTCCTTAAAACCTGGTTGTTCTCCTAGGCACAGGAGATTAGTCAAGCCTGTGAGGTTTTATTAATTTATTATAGATTAAGTTTTCCTTGGTTGCCATTCTTTTTTGCTTTGTTGCTTTAGGTCATGTTTATACTTCTTTCATTAATATACTGATGTTTTTAACCATGTTCACCATCCAAAGACACCTTGATGAAATGGGCAGCCATTTAAATTGAATGAATGAATGAATAAACAAACAAATAATGCATGTGTCACATTATACTGCAACACAATCCACATGAGAACTCCATTTTAATATAAAATAATGAGAAAAAAAATCCTATCACCTATTGAATCCTGCCTTGGGTGTTGAGCTCAGGTAGAACCCAGGGCCAATCAATCAAGAGAAGAACTTGAAATTCAGAAGAAATCACATAGCATGTATATTTTAAACTACAGCAATTGTTTCCCCCTGGTGGGCAAATGCCTATTATCTCACAGGGCTTTAAAGGGGATTAGAATAATTCATGGAGAACAAGGCCCTCAACAAGTCATGATGGCTCAAAGCTAGCAGAGATAAGGGCAGCTTGTTTTTTTCAAGACCAGTTGCTAGGGAACAAGAAGCAGAAATTCTACTCATGCCCTGCTTCTTGGAGCCATCCAGGAGCTACTGTGATAGAGATGGCAGGAGAAGACCAGCCTTTGCTCAAGGGAAATGCCAAAATGATGCAAAGCTCATCCTTTTCTGCTGTTGCTGCCTCCTTCCTTCCTTCCTTCCTTCCTTCCTTCCTTCCTTCCTTCCTTCCTTCCTTCCTTCCTTCCTTCCTTCCTTCCTTCCCACCCCATTGATTTTGCTTGCCAGAAGCTGGCCGGGAAGATCGAAAATGGCAATCATGTGACCACAAGGTGCTGAGACGGTCATAAATGCGAACCGGTTGCCAAGCACCCAAACCATCATCATGTGACCGTGGGGACACTGCGATGGTCATAAGTGTGAGGACTGGTTGTAAGTCAGTTTTTTCAGCACCGTCGTAAGTCTGAACCATCACTAAACGAATGGTTGTTAAGCGAGGACTATCTGTATACAGAATGTATATGCAAGTCAACAACTGAACTGCTAAAGCTTTGCAAGGAAGCCGATGCTGTATTTACATGTGTGAAATTGTATTTCAATTCTGAAGCTCTGTGAGGAGGTTCAAAGAGGGGGGCACACCAGAACCCCCTTCCATGAAAACAGTTCACCCCCACCGCTGCAAAATCATGGCAGAGATGATATTGGGAACTGCAAAGGAAAGGCAAGTTTGGGGGAAAGGGGAAGGGAGGGAGAAAGATACATGGATGACATACTGAAATGCATTGTGATGACAACCAATAGATGAAGCAGTGTTTCTCAACCTTAGCTACTTTAAGATGTGTGGACATGGCTGGCTGGGGAATTCTGGGAGCTGAAGTCCACACATCTTAAAGTTGCCAAGGTTGAGAAACACTGCCTTAGAGCTCTAGGGCTCAACAGTATTTTTGAGAGGGGTATGATAAAGGCATTATTACTTTATTTAGCTCCCTATTATTTATGATAAAAAGAGCTTTGCAGGTGATTTTGTAAGTACTAAAAACCTGTTTCAGGATGCATATGCTAGATTATCATTTTCAGTCCCTTGAAGCAAAATTATTTGCAGCTCTTTGCAGTTACAGGTGGAATAATGAATAATTGGACTAATGGAACTATCATGCATTACTGGCATTTCTCAAATGCTATAATTTCACAAAAGGCTATTTAATATTTGACCATCTATTTTTATGTTATAATTCCATCTCTGCAAGTAGATTAATAGGTACCACTTCGGTGGGTAGGTAACAGCGTTCCACACGGGTCATGCGGCCACATGACCGTGGAAGCGTCTTCGGACAACGCTGGCTCTTTGGCTAACAAACGGAGATGAGCACCGGCCCCTAGAGTCGGACACGACTGCACAAATGTGCGGGGGGAACCTTTACCTTTACTTTTTACCCATTTTTCATTAATAATGCAACATTACCATTTTAATCATCTGGATCCTTGGCTTCTGAAGAAAAAGGAAAAAGAAGAAGAATATGCATTAAAACAAACAGCTTGAAGTTACCTCAAATACTCTTTCAAATTACCCATCAACATTTCAGATTAAACTGCAAATTAATAAGCCAGAAATAACTACCTTGGAGGTTGTACCAAATACTAAGAGAAACGCAGAGAACACATTCAATCTAGGTTTTAGAGGCATCAAGCAAGTATAAATTGCTTATTATTTCATCTGTGGCTTGGTACACCCACAAAGCAGAAAAAATAAAATAAAATTATAACCGTGGAAAGGAAAACAACAATGCATGCCCGAAAGAACTCAAACTTCTTATTGCTATGCAACCTTGCTCCCCCAATATCATTACTAGGTATTTAGCAGATAAGCAGCAGGCTTCTGACAGGTTTAAATTATATCTAAGTGCACAGTGATACTGCTCAGTGCTGAATAAAATATGTTTTCCAGTAGCACCTGCAGAGCCAAGCTGTGGTTTCATCAACAGAGTTTAAGAGTAAATACATGTTGCACACTCTTCATCGGTGTCTCTAAGGGACCACTCTGTATCCACAAAAACCTCTCACAGCCTCTTCTGTTCTGAAAATAAGAAATGCACATAAGGTCAGCATGGAGACCTTAAAGCACTCTGTGCCTTAAGCAATTTGGTATAGCAGAGCTTTGCAAACTCTGTGTCGGGACATGTTAGTGTGTCGGCTGCAGTGTCTGGGTGTGTTGCGACTGCTGCTGCCTCCGAACCCTGCCAGGATTCCACGCAGGTCCTAGTGCCTGCCTTGCTGCCTCCAAACCTGCTGTGATTCCGTGCAGGTCCTAGTGCCTGCCTTGTGCCCTGCTGTAAGAGTGTGTCGCGAAATGATGCATGTCTAAAAAGTGTGTCACCAACATGAAAAGTTTGGAAAGCTCTGTGGTACAATATCAGAAATGTCAATGTCTTGACTTTGTATGCCACTAAAAGTTCCATGTGTCCTTCAAGAAATATCTAGATCTTCATGGATTTTCACCATGGTTTCATTGTAGAGAAGGAATGGACATACATTGGTGTTATCAGATAGTATACGTAATTTGGCTTCTGTACTTTCGGGAAACTATTTTGGGAGTTTGGTTTGGCTTTTGATCAAACTACCTTCCACTACTGAGATTCAGCAATATTGGACAATCTGTATTCCCTACCTCCCCCTCCAAATATTGATATAATGGGAAGGCTCCTTCTCTCCTCTTCCATTTGCAGTTGGACAGCATGGCTAGATTGTACAACCCAGGTCTGAACTGAGTTTAGAATTGCACTGAACGTGAAATGTGAGAAATGTTAATACAGACTCACCATCCAGCCTGGTGTTTTTAAGGGCTGTGGCATAAAGAACTTCTGTAGGTGAAGCTTTTCATATACAATATAGAAAGCTTCATGGTAAATCTGTTTTCCAATTCTTGACAGAAAAAGAATAAATGGCAAGGTTTAGGTCATCATTTCTGGAAATTTATTTTACAGGTTTACAAATTCAAGCATGTCTATGGTACAGAGTTGGGACTGGGGTGGTCCAGAAATAAATAAACAAATAAATAAATGTTTGTATGCTTAATTTGTTAGAGAGTAAACATTGAGAGTTTGTCCACTCAAAATTTCTTATCTGCTATTGAACTGCAAGATGAATATACAGGTAGTCCTTGACTTACGATCACAATTGGGACTGGAATCACATCGCTAAGTGAGGCGGTCATTAAGTGAGTCATGCCCAATTATATGACCTTTTTTCTGCAGTTGTTAAGCGAATCACTGCAGTCATCAAGTGAATTATGTTGTTGTTAAGTGAATCCAGCTTCTCCCATTGACTTTGCTTGTCGGAAGCCGGCTGGGAAGGTTGCAGATGGCGATCACGTGATCCCAGGATGCTGCAACCATTGTAAATACATGCTGGTTGCCAAGTGCCTGAATTTTGATCATGTGACCACAGGGACGCTGTGACAGTCATAAGTGTGAGGACCAGTCATAAGACACTTTTTTCAGCGCCATCGTAACTTTGAAAGGTCACTAAACGAATGGTCATAAGTCGAGGACTACCTGTATAATCTGTCTCTGAGGATAAAAAATCAGCTTGGGAACAGTTACATTCCAAAATTGTACAGGAAGAAATGTTACTGTTAAATTGTTGGAACTTAATTAGAAAAAATACAGTATATACGTATATAGTAACTGTTCTTAAGAACAGACAGCTTTCACTTACTGGTGTTCAGTATGTTCAGCACATCTTTCAGAGATCACATAAATTGAAACTCTTTTGGATTCCTCTGATCATTACCTTAAAAACTATATATAATAAGATATCAGAGAGCCTTGTTTTATTAGACTCTTTATGTGTTTTTATGTTCTACTGGGCAAAAATATGCTGGATTCACAATAAGTGAGTGAACATCTATTAAATTTCTGGTGAAGAGCGGGTTACGTTCCATTGTCCCACAATGTTTACTCATCCCCAAATCACCTCCGTATGACTTGATCCCATGCTAGTTGTCTATACAGGTATACTGCTGCAATTTATTCTTAGCTCAACTATGGTGTGTCCCAAACTGCATAAGAAGGGAAAGGAAGGGGAGGGAAGGGAAGGGAAGGGGCACCCTAACTTTCCATCTGCAATGCCAAAACTGTTTTCCCTTGACAGGAACTTAACTTGCCCCATCTCCCAGGTTCAAGCCAGCCTCTCCCCCTTCTCTGCAGAGATGCAGCCACCATACTGCCCTGGCAATTTTTTGCCTCGTCCCTAACAGCAAAGCATCTTGCAATCTGGCTTTCATCAATAGTGAGCATTTGTGCTTGGGGGCGTGGGGGGAAAATAACAGCCACACATTATGAACTATACACATGGATTGGGGGTCAGATTAATGCTTCCTTTGCACAACGTCTTTCTCGTTGCACAGTGGGAGAAAGGACTGGTTGGGTCTTGCCGTTCTCGGGGTCTTGAGGATGGCATCTCACTGCCAAGGTGAGGTGGGTCAGCTTCAAACTGCTTTTGAGGGATGGAGGTTTTAGAAGGAGGGGTGGTGAGAAAGTGGCTCTTAATTAATCCCACAGCAAAACTCTTACAGGTCAACGAACAAATTGTTAGGTACTTCGTATTATTGATTAAAAAATCCCTCCTGAGTTTCCTTGACAGTTGTCAAATTCTTGGTTTCAAAGGACTAGAAAATCGGCGGTGGTTTGAAAGTTTTTCTCTTGAGCTGTAACATATGGTAGATGGGGAGGGCAAGGCTCAGTGTACTTTTCTCATTGCCTATTTTTAATGCTGCTTGCTTTGTTTTATTATATCTGTAAATAATTTCCCTTGTTTAATGTGTTATTTATATCCAAAATGTGCTCAAATTACTCTCAAGGAGAGAATACCATCTTTGGTAGGTATCAACATATTTATATCTAAGCTACAGCTATAATAAAAGAGGAGAGACAATATTGCCTGGTTTGAATGTAATAGGAAACCATGGTTTCACAAAACCCAGTTTCTGAAGCTCATAGTTTATCAGGCGGATAACACTGTGTTTGAATCAGACCTGGTTGTGATGTGCTTTTCTCTCACATACATTCTCTTTTTCAAGGTATCTGCATGAAAATTGGCCAGGTGAGATGAACTATTTGCTTTCAGTGAGACCAGTGCCATTTGTACCCATTTCTGACATATTCACGGTTCCCCTTGGTTAGAATAAAAGGTGAAAACTCAAGAACTAGAAAAACTGGAGATACATTCTTCTGGTTTGTGTCCTTTTGAGGGATCCTCACAGGAGATTCACCTAAGATGGCTAGCCAGACAGCAAGCACTGCAGAGCTGTTCATCTTAAGCGAAACGGAAGTGGCAGATGGGGAAAGCTGGTCCCAATCTGCCATCCATTTCAGCTGGCTACCAAAAGTGGCTGCTTTACCCCATCTAATGATAAGGTTGACCCTGGAAAAGATTTATTACATTTAGTAAATTCACAAGGAGAGCCAGTTTGGTGTAGTGGTTAAGGCATCAGGCTAAAAACCGGGAGACCGTGAGTTCTAGTCCCGCCTTAAGCACAAAGCCAGCTGGGTGACCTTGGGATAGTCCCTCTCTCTCAGCCCTAGGAAGGAGGCCATGGCAAACCACTTCTGAAAAACCTTGTCCAGGCAGTCTCCAAGAATTGGACATGATTGAACAGATTAAAAAAAAGTTCACAACAACCTCAAAGCAGATGAGTGTTCAGCTTCAATCAACAAAATGGAACCATTTATTGGATACAGTCAATGCTACCTGTTAAGAGTCCTGTGATCAATTTATGTGTTTATATATTACATTTGCACTCTTTCATCAATAAGAGCTCAATAAGGGTTTAAGGTAAGTTATGAGTTGCTGAATGTCAAATGTTACTGGCCCTGCTCTTTCCAGAGTGATGCCTGCAGTCCAAACTTGAAATTTCAGGTGCACATGTACACCCCCACCCTCACACTCACACTCTTCTTTGACAAGATCTCTAATTTACAGAGATGGCTGACCATTCCTGACACTTAATTGTTTTCAATCCCATTTGACATCTTTTTTAAGGACAACAGAAGGAAATGCAGACAACAGAAGAGAGGCTAGAGAAATAGGTGTCAGAAGCCAGGCCAGATTCCTTGATAAAACATTTAAGAAGCGTTATTTTTGGTTGAGTTTCTATTTCTGTGAATAAGATGGCTTGAAGATATGCCTTGCAGACAAAACGAGAATGTCACAGGAATGATTGATTTGCACCAAAAATGAAGAAAAGGCATGTCAGCGCTAACTTCCTTTCTCACCAAAGCAGACAGATCAGTGGACTCACTTCAAAGTCTAAGAAGCTTAAGTTCCTGAAACTTAGCTGCTCATAATCTAGAAAATCATTAATTGAAGGCATTTTGTAACCAACATAAATTCAATTTCCATTCATTTTTTAAAATTATAAAATGCATTTATATTCTGCCTTTCTTTCAACAAGTAGATATTTTAGGATGATAAAAGCAGAAGCAGTGAAGATAAAACAGCTCATTAGCATCTAAAAGAACAAATGGATGTCCCTCATCTAAAGGAACAAGCAAAGTAACTGACGAGCACCGCACTGTTACCATGGAAGACATATCTTAAATCACAATGCCCTTCATTTCTGATAAATACGTTCTATAGGATGTCAACTTGTGGAAGGATCTCAACCTTTAAGAGAGGAAGACTAGCACTTTGAATTCCATCAGGAAACAAAATGTAAACTAGCAGTGGCACAAAATGTAAACTAGCAGTGGCTGTTCTAAAATTGTGAGTAACAGTCACTGGTTTGCTAATGTACCCACTGGAATTTCTATGCAGTTTTCAGAAGCATCCCCATATACGATGCATTTCTTTAATCTAGGCAGAGTGTTGCAGACAATCTCTGTCCAGAAAGAGTCAGAGTTAGTGGAGATTATGAAATTGGCCCCCTGCTCCCTTTCCACCAGCAGCACTGGTAGGATCTTGTACCATCCTAAAGTTGCACAGCTTTGTTTGGCTGTTCTTGTTACTAAACAGTGGCCTCACCCCTACTAGGATAGCAAAACTTTGCCTACCTGCCCTGTAATAGTGCATGGTTCCATATACCTTCCTACACCCCCCCAAAAAAAGGGGGGGCGTTCAAGCAGAGCTTGCAGAAGGTCAATGCTAATAGTTATATCAATTAATCATGCAATACGGAGGAAAAAACGAATCACTCTTCCTATAGTTAAAAAAAAACAACTATCTCCTCATAATACAAAATGGGCACCTTTGGGGAATGTGAGAATGTATAGGCTGGTATGTACTTGAGTTTGGAAGTTACAATCATATGTAGATTTTTCTTTTCCCTCATTCAGGAATTGATGCATTTGAAGAGCGCCAATTCCTTTTGTTAACTGTGGATACATTAATGTTGCAGGATGGCACTTGCACGAACCAGGAGGAGGAGGAGTTGTTCCCTGACATACATAAATTACCATTTATTCTCTTCCCAAGTCATTTTGTAATCCTCACTTCTGAAAGGATTTTAAAATTTAACTCCCTCTATTATTGAAGAGTAGGTACAGCAATGCAAATACAGTTTAGTTTTGTTCCTGGTATAAGCTGTGTGTTCTAACTAAGGCACATAGAGCTGTAACATTCAGTAGTGATTAGTGATCCATACCCCTCAAAACACTCACCAAATCAAGGTGATTGTCAGAAAAAAACCCTGCAATTTTGTGAGCACAATAACAAGCAAGATGGGTAAGAATAATTTCTGTCATCCTTATCTCTTGATATAAAATGTTATCATTTCTGCACTATAAGCCTGGCTGTCATATAATCATATGACATACATGTTACAATTATCTTGGCTATTTTTATTTCTCCCCAGCCTAAAGGCAAGGCTGGTTTGTTTTTAAAAACGCATTTAATAGTATGTCTCTTCAAGGGAAAGGAACTGGCATCTCCTTTCAAGATGGTTTTACTTTCTGGGTAGGGAGGAAAAAACAGTTTGAACAGGGCCGGCTTCATAAAGCTAATTTTTCAAGCTGTTCTCTTCATAATATGGTTGTGTTTCTCATTTCCGATTATCAGAGCCCCTTGATGTGGATTACAATTATCTGATAAAGTCGAAACATTCATGTTCCTCCTACACAGATGAAATCTGAAAAGACAGAAAAGCTTGGACTTTTGAGAAAAATAGCAATAGCAGCTGTGGAACTTGCAAATTTTCTTCCCCAGCAGTCTCTTTAGAAAATGAAGAATTATACTAAGGACAGCTATCCACAGTCTGGCACTCTCTGAATATGTTGGACGATATTTTCCATAGTTCCCTGTTAGATCACCTATTGTCCAGGCTAGTTGGGCTTGTAATTCAATTATCTGGAGGATCTCCAGGCAGAAAAGGCTGTAGCCGTTTTATGTCCTCCAGAGAAAAAGGACCCAGATTCATGGATTTGAAATTATGGCTGCCCATATGCTGTAGTCTTTTCTTTCCTTTACTGATTTAGGGGTCCTTGATCCTCCTCTGGGATGACCACCTTTTAATGATAACGCCAACCATGTCATGCAGCTGGGAGAGGCAACCTGCTTGGGTGGCACCATAAGTGAGAGAGAGTTGAAGACAGAAATTGGTGCCTCAATAGCATGGCAAAGAAGGATGGACTTCAGAAATGTGCTCCCAAGTAGAGCAGAGGAGACAGTGAAATTTAGAGGTAGTAGAATCATAGAGTTGGAAGAGAATTTAGAAGCAATCTAGACCAACCCCCTGTTCAGTACAGATCCACTAGAACATCTTTGACAGATAGACCATCCAGACTCTGAAGATCTGTTGCAAATGAGAACTTGCTACATTGTGTGGCAACCTGTCCCACTGGCTGACAACTTGTACAGTCAGAAAGTTCTTCTTGATCTCTACCCTGAACCTCCTTTTTTGTAGCTTTAACCCTTTGGTTCTGATCCTGCCCTCTGGGACAACAAAGAATAAACTCCCTCCCTCTTCCATGGCAACTCTTCAGATATATGAAGACTGCTATCGTATCTCCCCTCAGTCATCTCTTCCGTTGACTAAACATACTCTAGATTCTTTAAAGGTTCCTCAAAAAGCTTGGTTTCCAGGCCCTTCACCATCTTGGTAGCCCTTCCCTGAACTTGCTCAAATTTGACACTGTCATTTTTGAACAGTGGCACCCAGAAGTAGATACTATACTCCAAATGGGATCTGACCATTAGTAGATTTTCTCTTTTATTTACCCCATGCTGCCTTTCAAAGAAGGAGTAGGCATCATGATGGGCCCCAGATGACTTAAGATGTTGATTCCAACCACCAATTGCAAGGGACTGTGGAAGTTGTAGTCTAAAAATTTAAAGGGCATTTTGCCTCATCCAGTTTTAAACAGGTTTCCTTGGAGATGGGAACCCAAGCAAAATTGAGTGGCAGTCAGCTGCTGCTGAAACTACCTCAGACCTGGCTGCACTGTTGTTCTAGGGAGAAAAAAATGCCAGGAGGAAAAGGTACCACACAGTGGCCCCTGGCAATTGTTGCCATTCTAAAAGTTGAGTGGATGTCACAAATCGGGCAGATAACATTTAAAATATGATTAACATGGAAATAATTTGGGAACGATTGCCATTTTAAAGAAGATAGTGGATTGGGCCACAAAATGATAAACGAGAAACAATCCCAGCAAGGCCCAAACTTAATTTTAATTTTAAATCTGTAGTGCTGACATTTGTTTTGCCTCTGGATGGCTGCAGCTGTGATTTTCATTTTTCTGTCAAGTCATCTGTCAGTCAGAAACAGCATCTTAATTTTTTGTCCCTGGAAGGATAGAAAAGAAAGATATAATCTTCTCAAAATTTGAATGAGGGGGAAAGAACTACATTCATTATAATTTTAAATTAAAATGGGATCCTGGACATTGACAAATATTCAGCAATGAGCCTGCGAGTTAACATTTTCATCTGATGGTCTCTGTTACCAGGCTGCTGAAATGTCAATTCTCCTGCCTGTTCATTTCATAAAGGCAGAGTTTGCATCATCCAGTGGGAAGAAGAACATTTTAGGCATTCCTAGAGGGTTTCATTAAGAAACCCAGGAGGGGTGCATCCAGGAAGAAAATGGAAACAACTATGCTCCCTAGCACAGACTCAATGACCAGTACTGCCTGTGAAATCTATATGGTGCCAAAGTGTCAAAAGCAGAATATAAATCTATTTTGTGTGTCTAAATTTACACATTCCCTGCTTGTGCACCATCTGAGGCCCCAAAGCTATATTTGTCATCTCAAGGGCTTGGGTGTAATCTTCTCTAGAACCTCTACAAGAAGAGGTAATCATGCAACTGATGATAAATAATGTATTTTACATTTTAATCAGATCAGATTGTGCTTCTGGGCTTCCAGTGAGGGAATGGTGGACTGAGCAGCTGTGCCTGCAGGCTTAGCGGGCGGAGCTGACAACGCGGCAATTTTTTTCGGGCTCAGGCAGGTTTTCCTGAAGCCCAGGAACATTCTCCGGATAAAGGAGAACACCTGGAATAATCCCATCTGTCCTCTGGATGGCTGCTTGCAGTCAGAAGATCGCAAACAGCGTTTCGCGTTTGACTGGTAAGAGCCAGCTGGGAGGCGTGGATTTCATCACTTTCCAAGCTGTGCTGTAGCCTTAAAGCGACACTAAGACCAGCCACCCCATTTCTAAATCACTAAATTTATGTTTTTTTTTAACGTATGCATACCCTAAGAGAGGCTTTCTACAGTGAGGAGAAGCTGGCTCTCTTGATGCTTATCGTTATTTTTGGGATTACTTTTTAAAAGATCTTTTTTAAGTTTTGGACTTCGTTTTCCTTCCAAATATAAAGGAGGATTGAGAGTAAACGATTGTCTTCCTGTTATTATTTTTGTACTAAATTTGAAGATATTAGCATTCTCCTACATGTTGAATCAGCTGATTTGAACCTTCAGCTTTCTGTTTCTATTTTCCCATGAGAACTGTCTGCCTATCTCACTTTTGCTTGTGTAAATACATTCCAGAACTTTTCCTATCTTCGTCTTTTGCTGATTAAGCTCCTAGGGGGCGTTATAATCTACTGCGTGAGACATGGAAGATTTTAAACAGATTTTTTCTGACTTCCACCAAGATTTTATGCAAGATATTCAGGACATCGTGGAAAATATGAGATCTAAAATGTGCCATCAGGTTGGGGATGTGGTGGATGAAATAGAGGAATTCAACAGTGATATAAATGTTTCTTCTAAGAGTGATATTGGGATTTCTATTGAGATGCTGGATGAAGATTGGATAGTGGAGTTGGAGAAATTTAAGGGAGAGAGAGATCTGCAAGCAATAAGTGAAATTGACTTCCTAGTGGAATGCCATGAAAAAGAAGGGGTCATTATGTATGGGAGGTTTTTTGAAGAGAAGCTGGAATTTTTGAGGGGGGCAGTTGGGCTGTTTGATTTTTTCAAAAGAAAAGCTCTGTGCATATTGTGGGGATATGTAAATACTCTGGTTTATTTTGAAGTAGGATAAGGGTTGAAGAATGTCTATCTGGATTGCTTTAAGGTTCAACTGATGTTATTTGCATTTAAGAATTTGGATTAAGATTATTAGGGTATAAAAATGTTTATTTGGATGGTTTTAAGGATTTGATTTAAGGCTACTGTTTTGAATTGTGGTTTTTTTTTGCGTTTATTAAGATTAAGATTATTAAAACAGTTGTACTATTAAGTATAATGGCAGACAATTTATGTGCTTTTTAGTTTGATTCTTATTATAGTAGACAGAAATGTATAGAATAGTAGTAGGAAGGGAATAATTAAATAGGTATTATCTTTTGGGGGGGGAAGTTGTTTAGGGGGTCTATATGAATTTTTTTTCTTTATTTTTATATAAGGGGGAGTAACTGTACATAGTGATTTTTATAATGTGCTAAACTGGAATGATTTATAGAAATAATGTGGTTTTGATTTAATATAGAGTATGAGATTGATTATGGAAATTTTTGTATATCCTTGCTGTTAAAAGTCGGAAGCCACATCTTTTTGTAATCTTGAAAAAAAAAATTCTCTTGTGTTTTCACACCTTTTTAGTTCTTTTTTCTTTTTTTTCTTTTTTTTTGTAGTTTTTTGGTTTTTTTTGTAGCTTTTATTTTTGTCTTGAAACTTAATTAAAAAAATTTTTTTTAAAAAAGATCAGATTGTGCTTCTGTTGGCATGTTTCTAGTTCTGGCCCTCCACCACTTGATGAAGAGCAATTCCTGACACATCGGTTGAAGGCCAAGAGACCCGAACAGACTGAACATCTCTTCCATGAGGCGAACTGTAACCTAATAGACCAAGCATATTTTTATTATATTATTCACGAATTATAGTCCATGTGTGGTGTGTGTATATGTGTATTTACTGTAGCATACCCTAAATCAGTGTTCCCTACCTGGTGGCCTCCAGTGTATTGAGGCTGCAACTCACACAGCCATGCTTACTGTAAGTTGCAGCCCCACTGCACCTGAGAGCATCAAGTAGAAAAAGCTGCCCTAAAAAGTACCAATTAAGAGGAATCTGCCTGGTCTAAATTAATATCTGTACCTGATACTGATCTTAACACCAGTAACTGATTTCCAGACAATGAACTAGAGTAGAAACGGCAAAAAAAAAATGGAAATATGACTGGTTACAATAAAATGATGGATCAGGGCCAGGCGCACCTGGCGTCTTGGGTGACTTTGGGCTAGTCAGCTTCTCTCAGCCCAGCCCACCTCAAAGGTTTCTTGTTCTAAGGAAGAACTGAGGGGATCCCAAAGGAGGACCGTCTTTGGCAGAACAGAAATGTCATGTTTCAGGCAGGGCTGGCGACTACTGTAAATTGTACTGAACATCCCCTAGAAATTATGTAAACATTTCTAGAACTCAGTGTGTTGGCAAGGGCATTTTATGGTGTTTTAAGGGCATGGTGGCTCAGCGGGTAAGACGCCAGGCTTGTCGATCGGAAGATCGCAAGTTCGGAGGTTCGAGACCCGAGTGCCGCGTGACGAAGTGAGCTCCTGCACTCGCCCTAGTTCTTGCCAACCTAGCAATTCGAAAGCATGCCAATGCAAGTAGATGAATGGGTACCACTTTGGTGGGATGGCAACAGCGTTACGCATGCGTCATGCCGGCCACATGACCGTGGAAGTGTCTTCGGACAGCGCTGGCTCTTCGGCTAACAAACGGAGATGAACACCGGCCCCTAGAGTCAGACATGACTGCACAAATGTGCGGGGGGAACCTTTACCTTTACCTTAATATTTTAAATGATTAAGCACAATTGTTTTGCCTGGCTGGCTACAAATAGTGGCATGAAGTATATACAGTAGCTTTAAAATATATATGGTCTGCCTTCTCACACTGAGAACAGAATCCTTTTCGTGGAGAGAGAAAATTACTTTTTGATTTATACAGTGTATGAAATAGGACGTTGTACCACTATGACAATTATGGCTTATTCTAGTGTGACCTTTTCACCTTCTGGTATGACCTTAAATGATTATCAGTTTCTGCTGTTTTATTCCCTTCTTCACAACCCTCAAGCTATTTATTCCTAAGTCATTTGAAAGGCTAAAACTCGCAGCAATAAAGTATTTTCTTTTGGGGAAAAAAATAAAAATTGTGTTGAAAATGTATGAATTAGCTTGAAAAACCAATATGAAAAATGTGTATAGGATGAGGGATCATCATAGTTACGCACAATGACTTTTAGATTTTGCAGTTATTAGATGCCTGGATGCAGAGTAATAACAGTATGTCTTGCTGCGTCAGGACCAAATATGTGCAGAGATTTCACATATAGCTTTTTCTAGCTTTCATATACAGTGATTGGAAAATGATTCTTTCCCTTTCCTGTTTCTGATAAATCTTTTAAATGAGAGATTCTGTGTCCATAAAAAGTGGCAAAGCTAGAAAACATGGCCCAAGAATATCCAAATTTAATGTCACTGAGCGACATCCCTTATTCCTGAGACAGGCGATAGACAATCTCCCAGAAGTTGTGGGATTTCAGCTTAATCTATGATTAAAGAGTATTAAAAGTAGGAGAGATAGGCATATCCTCTTTGGTTCTTGCAAAGAACTGAAAAAAAGGGTTGCATTGGTGAGTAAGGAAATAGATCACAAGAACAACCACTCTTTTAAATGATTTTCAAAACTCTGGGGGAAAAATCAGATTGAAAGAATATAAAGCGACCTTATTAATTTCCCATGGAAAATATCCAGCATATAACAATTGCAAGAAAAAAGCTTTTTTAAAAATTGCTTTTGAAAAATCCATTAAGCTACTAGAATCTTCTGGGTAATTGCTGTAGCATAGTTTCCCTCTAAAGTCAGGGAAGAAGAGTTTTGTTCCAGGTAGTTGCTATGAAACAATTTCTTCAAGCACTAAGCAAAAGAAGGGAGCAAGGGGGGAACCTTTCATATCAAATACAATTAGCTCCAAATATTCTTTTCTCTACTGTAAAGACTTTGTTTGGAATAAATCATTAATACTGTACATTATAAATGTTAGATTCCTCCCCCCCAAAAAAAACTGGGTATACAGGTACTCAGGTACTCCTCGACTTACAACCACATTTGGGACTGGAACTTCTGTTGCTAAGTGAGGTGGTTGTTAAGTGAGTCACACCCGATTTTACGACCTTTTTTTGCTGCGGTTGTTAAGCGAATCACCACAGTCATTAAGCAAATCCAGGTTCCCCCATTGACTTTGCTTGTTGGAAGCTGGCTGGGAAGGTTGCAAATGGCGATCACATGACCCTGGGACACTGCAACTGTCATAAATACATGCCGGTTGCCAAGTGCCTGAATTTTGATCATGTGACTGCAGGGATGCTGTGACGGTCGTAAGTGTGAGGACCAGTCGCAAGTCACTTTTCAGCACTGTTGTAACTTAGAACGGTCACTAAACACATGGTTGTAAGTTGAGGACTACCTGTATGTATGTGTCTCTGTGTCGGTATGGACATGCACATACCAACACCCAGTTTTTACATATATCAAATGTATGAGCGATTATTTCAAGAACAAAAATAAGAGGGTCTGGTCTGTCAGTCCTCACCATCATCCAAAAATTTTGGCAGACACCCAGGGAAGAGTGGATGGCTGCACTTGTTGCCTAAAGGCTTAAGAACAAGGTCTGTATCGGCCGACATCCTGTTCCCCCTAGCAGCCAGTTGGATGCCTCTGGGAAGCCTACAAGCAGGACCAGCAGGATGTAGGCACAGGCATTTCCTTCAATTGTTGTTTCCTAACAACTTTCATCTTGTGTTTGATCCTGGAAGTGACATGACTAGTAGCTATGGTCATGGACAAACCACTTATCAAGTGGGGAGCTACTCTTCTTATAGTCTTGTTTTTCTTATATTCTTAGTCTGATATAAACTAACTTTATGGGGTGAGGAGAAGGTGCATTGTCCCAAAAAAGACAGTCAATTCACATCTTTAACTCTAGGATAGGATGTATAACTGGCTCAGCTTCCTGCAATGACTATGGCTTTTCGTAACAAAGAATACCTTCCCTCTGGCTAGATCAGTGTGCACTTCTGCTGTAGATTCAAAGAAAATGTGGATAGTTGAACAAAATGTGCCTCTGACTATCATCACTAGGATACATTTGCAGGGAGAAGGGTATATAATCTTGTCTTGCTTGTGAGTTTCTTCTAATAATTTGGTTGGCCACTGTAGGAAACAGAAGTGAAACTGGAACAAAGAATACGGAATGAAATCAGATCAGATTTCTTCCACCCATAATCTGTTGCTATGAATGGACATATTAGGATGGCTTAACAATAACAGAAGAGTGTGGAGCATGGATCCCTGGTTATAAGAATCTGGATTCATTACAAGTGCATATATATACTGGGCTGAATCCAGACTTAGTTGTGCTTCTTAAAGTTGATTTACTGATTAATTTAAGGCCCATTGATTTCAGTTGATTTACTCTCAGTATGATTAAAATAGGGCACCACACGCCATAAGCACATTATGAAGGGTAATTGTTGGTAAGGCTCAATATATTTTTATTTATTTATTTATTTATTTATTTATTTATTTATTTGTTTGTTTGTTTGTTTGTTTATTTATTTATCTGTTTGTTTTATTTATTTTTATCCCGCCTTTATTATTTTTATAAATAACTCAAGGTGGCGAACATACCTAATACTCCTTCCTCCTCCTATTTTCCCCACAACAACAACACTGTGAGGTGAGTTGGGCTGAGAGAGAGTGACTGGCCCAAGGTCACCCAGCCGGCTTTCATGCCTAAGGCGGGACTAGAACTCTCAGTTTCCTGGTTTCCCATTGGCTCCTTCCTAGGGCTGAGAGAGAGAGTGACTGGCCCAAGGTCACCCAGCCAGCTTTCATGCCTCAGGTGGGACTAGAACTCTCAGTCTCCTGGATTCTAGCCCAGCACCTTAACCACTACACCAAACTGGCTCTCTATATAATCATGTCAATAAACTTTAGAGACTACAGATCATATCTGCTGCAAAACTGTAACTGACAGATGAATCTGAGACAAGAACTATACTGTAATCATCACAAGTGGGTATTCCAAACAAACTATTCCTTCCCCTGCATTTCTACACTTGCTGTTTCTCTTCAAATGCCTTGGCAGCAAACATTCAGGAGAGCAGAGAACCAAACACAACCAATAAAAAAGACAAATTGTTTCAGATCTCAATCCAATAAAGGTTGTTTCCGTGTCCTGCCTTCTTTTGCATCATTTCCTGCAGGATTAATTCAGCAGCTTCATAACAGTACTACTTGCAGTTACCTCTTTCAGTATCGCTTCATATCACTGGCTGCACTATCACTGTAGAACTTTCATAGTAGATTCCTTTGCCCTTTTGATATTTGCCGTATTATTTTGGAAGCCAAATCCAAAGCAATTGGAGGCAAAAGGCATATTGAGAACAAGATAATGTCCTGAAGTTGGACTTCCTGACTGGTAACTAGAAGTTATAAGTGCTTTATACAATTTATCTTCTATGCAGGGGAATTGGCTGGCAATTGGCAGTATGAGGCTAGTGCCAAACTGCTATGTGTAATCTTTGTATATTTTATTTATTTATTTATCTATTTATTTATTTATATTTCACATTTTGCCACCGCCCATCTCCCCCAGAAAAGGGGGACTCTGGGTGGTTTACAATAGCAAACACTTTAAAACAATAAAGATCGGTGAGGAGGGCTCTAAGGTGCCAGCCACCCCCAGGAATAACTACTCCCCTTCCCACCCCAAGCGAGACGGCAGAGCCAAGTCTTCAGGTTCTTCCGGAAGGCCAGGAGCGATGGGGCCTGTCTCACCTCTGGGGGCAGAGTGTTCCAGAGGGTGGGGGCCATTGCAGAGAAGGCCTGCTTCCTGCACCCCGCCAAATGAAATTCTCTTGCAGACGGGGTCCATAACATGCCCTCTCTGTGTTACTGGGTGGGACGGGTCGATGTAATGGGGATGAGACGGTCCCTCAGGTAACCTGGACCCATGCCATGTAGGCATGTTAAAGGTGATAACCAACACCTTGAATTGGACCCAGAAGCAAACTGGGACCCAGTGCAGCTTGCGTAGCAATGGTGTCACATACTGTATGCCGATCTTGGGGCACTAAGAACTGCCCACGCAGCCCCATTCTGGACCAGCTGAAGTTTCTGGATACTCTTCAAGGGTATCCCCATGTAGTAGTAGTTGTTGTTGTTCAGTCGTTTAGTCGTGTCCGACTCTTCGTAGAGCGCATTGCAATAGTCTATATGGGAGATGACCAGGGCATGAGTGACTGTTCAGAGGGCCTCCCAATCCAGGAAAGGGTGTAACTGGTGCACAACACAAAGTTGCGCAAAGGCCCTTCTGGCCATGACTGCCACCTGCTCTTTGAGCAGGAGTCGTGAGTCCAGAAAGACCCCCAGATTCTGCACCGGGTCTGTCTGGGGTAGTGCGACCCCATCCAGAACTAAATATGACAATTTCCCAGATACAGAGGATCCATTAACCCACAGCCACTCCGTCTTACCAGGGTTCAGCCGAAGCCTGTTGTTCCCCATCCGGACCCTCACAGCCTCCAGGCACCGAGAGAGGGCAGTCACAACATCACTTACCTCACACAGGACGGAGATGTATAGCTGGGTATCATCAGCATACGGATGATACCTCATCCCATTGTGACGGATAAACTCACCCAGTGGTTTCCTGTAGATGATATATGATAATAGGCTGCCTAAAAAGGTAAAGGTTCCCCCCGCACATTTGTGCAGTCGTCTCTGACTCTAGGGGCCGGTGCTCATCTCCGTTTGTTAGCCGAAGAGCCAGTGCTGTCCGAAGACGCTTCCACGGTCATGTGGCCAGCATGACGCATGCGGAACGCTGTTAGCTACCCACTGAAGTGGTACCTATTCATCTACTTGCATTTGCATGCTTTCGAATTTCTAGGTTGGCAAGAGCTGGAGCTAGTGCGGGAGCTCACTCCGTCACACAGGACTAGGGATTCGAACTTCCGAACTTGTGATCTTCCGATCAACAAGCCTGGCGTCTTACCCGCTGAGCCATCACGCCACTTGAAATATGCTGCCTACTCTTATACATGTATACACATGTATACACATATATACACATACAGTATATACACATATATATCAGTGTGTGTGTGTGTGTGTGTGTGTGTGTAGAGAGCCAGTTTGGTGTAGTGGTTAAGGCATCAGGCTAGAAAGCGGGAGACCGTGAACTCCAGCCTGTCTTAGGCACTGTATCGCCCAAGGTTACCTTAGGCCAGTCACCTTCTCTCAGCCTGAGGAAGCAGGCAATGGCAAACCACTTCAGAAAAACTTTGCCAAAAAAACTGCAGGGACTTGTCCAGGCAGTTGCCAGGAGTCAACACTGACTCATGGACACACACACACATATATGTATATACATGTGTACACTCAACCTCTCTTCAGTTACTGGGATGTGGGTGTGTGGACAAAGTTGCAAGCTCTTCACCCCTGCCCCTCAAGAAGGTCTAAAAGAAAAACTATCACCTTTACACATCATGACCTCTGCAGAGTGAAGGGTACTGGCTACACCAAGCAAGATATATTTGGAATGCAAATAGAGTCCTTTCACATATTTTGTGCATAGCAGTACTTTCACATTATGGGCTAGGGGACTCTATGGTCATCAAAAAGATGCTTAAACATCTTTTTAACATAACTACAGTATGTTCCAGGGTTCATCACTGGTTTTCAGTTTTGACAGAAAGCTTTTCCTCAAGTTAATAGGTAAGGAGATGGGTTGTATGCTTTGAACATATGTTCCACCCACTCTTCCCTAGTAAATTTGTTTTATTCTGGATGCTTAAATTGAAAACATTATTTATGGTTCATGCTGTAAATTTAATTAAAAATTACCAATTGAATGTATGTTCTATATATGGAGACTATAAGAGCTACTAGCAATTCCTGTCTGCACAATACATACGACAAATCTAATTCAAGTCAATATAAATGGCCTGACTGCTTAATTTCTGGGCTAATTTTGTTTTACCCATCAGCACCCAGGGAAATTGTGTATCAAATGATGCTAGGACAGTTTGTACAGATGGTTAATTGGTTTTGTTTATAAATTGCCCAAATTATCTTTCTAAGGAAATGTGAATCGATTAAAGAATATTCAATTTAAAAGGTTTTTAAAAACCATATCTTTTATTTCATAAATATCTCTCACATCTACCAAATTATTTTTTTTAAAGGTGCCTTTATTTATATCTTCCTGTTTCAAAGCTTTTAAAATGTTATTTACGTTATTTCCTATCATGGATCTTATTGAGGCAATAGCTTTATCAGGCTAACTGAAGGTTTACAAAATAATTGCAGGCTTTCAAGTTTTAAGTTTCTTCATCAGACAAAATGGTTAAAAATTCAGAGGAAAGCAGGGAGAAGGAAGCATTTCTGTTAATGTTCAAGACATGCAAACTGGGTCACTTCAAGTACAGGTAGTCCTCGTTTAATGACCATTCAAAGCAACCATTCAAAGTTATGACCGTCCTGAACAAATGGTAGGTATGGCTGGTCCTTGAAGGTATGGCCATTGCAGTGTCCCCGTGGTCACATGATCAAAATTTGGGTGCTTGGCAGCCTGCCCGCTGTCTTCCTCCTCCTGCTGCTGGTAAGGTGCACCTGGCCAAGGCAGATGCTGGCCCTTTGCAAGGACGCGTGAGGCCTCCCCTTGCAAAGGGTCAGCAGCTGACTTGGCCGGGCGTGCCTCGTCAACAGGAGGAGGAGGAAGACAGTGAAGGTCATCTGGGGCCAGTGGGGGGTGGCAGGGATAGGCAGCGACAGCAGAGTGCAGGGCAGCCAAAAGGGCAGAGACGGGATGGGGAGATAGGTGGGTGGGGGGATGAGCACGGCAGGGCAGGAGAAGCGTGAGGTCCTCGCCTAATGACTGCTCAAACTGGGACTACTGGAACCGCTGTAGCTAAGCGGTGCGGTCACGTGTTGTTTCACCTAGTGGCCGTTTCACTTAGTGATGGAAATTCTGGTCCCAATTAGGGTCGTTAAGTGAGGGCTACCTGTATATAGTAGCAGTTCAGTAGGAGATCCTAAGAAAACAGACAAGTGACCAGCCAGGTAGTCTTGACATTCACAAAGCCAGAGATAAGCCACTGTACTAGATCAAGCATGAGACACTTGCAGCCAGAGATTCTCGTAAGTCCGGAACCTCCTCTTGATAACTCTTGGAGTCCCTTCAAACCAAGATTGCTGAAATCAAGAATACGTTTTTCTGACATTTTGAGATGGTCACCATGAAAACTGAGCCATAAGTCCTGAAATGGTATATCACTATTAAGAAGGACCTACCATCAATACTCCAAACCCAGCTTTCTCCAATTGTGTAATGGGGGCCCAGCCACTTTGCAAACCTTGGATCCCAAAAGCAGTGTGGGAACTTTGGCCACCAAAAGGATGCCCCATTGCAGCCAAATTAGGCAGAATGACTTGAGGATGGATGATGTCCTCCCTTGCCCAGGATCAGGCTATTGAGCAACTAAATTCAGTGGTTTCAAAGACATATTAAAAGTAATAGTTGCTTATCATTGATGATGAAAAACAAATCCATATCGAAGCCATGCTTTTATTGGGCTAAGTGAAAGTTTGCAAAACAGCTGTCAGAGGGTTTTTTTGTCAGCTCTGCTGGGATTGTATTTGCACATCTGAAGATTCTCCATAATTTCATCCAAGTCTGCCACCTGCTATAGATATGACTCAAACGTCAACCAAATTCCTCCATCCCATTTTTTTTTCTTTTTAGCCTTCTTGCTCAATGAAGAATTCTTGGAAATTCAGAAGCTTACAACAGTCATATTCTATAAACCACAATTAGCCTAATAAACTGTTGCCTCTGGGATTGGATTCAGACATTGCACCAAGCCATAATGTAGCTTGTTTTGTTTTGGTTTAGCACATTGTGTGATCCTAGCCAAGGTGATTTGGAAGCCATGGTTAATGCTTTAGCGCAGATTGTGAACCCAACCATTCTGGTTAGTTCATTAAACAATATAAATGAAGCACATCTTAGTATAATGTATGAAGCTACCCAGTAGAGATGTGGGGTACTTTTCCAATGGCCAACAAGGCTGCTGTTTTGCTTTGCTTTTAATTTCACATCAGATATATTATCTTGTAAGTTCACTAGACAGTCTTTTGGCATCCTAAGTTTTGCTGGGGACAGGCATCTGAACATGCTACAGATGGTAAAAATGGCTTTCAGAACTGAAGCCACCTGGCCCACAAACAATTTCTTATGTGAGAAAGCATTAAAATGACCATTAAGAAGAAATGCTTGTGGATTTATGGCTTATGGGGAAAAAGTAGCACCACTGGGAAATGTGGATGAATGCAAATATTAGATCCTGAGCAAATGGACAGTGCAAATCAGTGTATATGAAATGTTTAATTACGAGAGTTCAAAGATCCCATATTATCTGTTGGAACCATATGGTGATTTATAGGAAAAACAAATGGAAATATTCAGAACCATGTCAAAAGGACTGAGCTGGCAACTTGTGGCACATCCCCTTCTGAAATAATGCCAATGGCTCAATAAACACTTGCTAATGTCAAAGCAATTGTTCCACTGACTAAGGAATGATTGATGAGCAAGGCCCATGTTTTATAGAAAGGAATGTGACCCACAGCTCATCATGATCTTGGTGGCCTATCAGCACTTCAAGAAACCAAGGGCAATGGTTAAAGTCATCTACATACATCTTTGCAAGAATTGCCCCATGGGTTGATCTCAGTGTTGGAGATGGTGAAAATATTTATAGCTTGAAGGGTTTTATTTCTGTATTTGTGATGTTGGAAATGGAAAACTACAACAATAAGCATGTGTCCACATCTTTCAAGCTGTACCAAAGCTTGACCTAATCATAGAGTTGAAAGGGGTCAAGTCCAACCTTCTGCTCAGTGTAGGAATCCAGATTAAAGCATTTCAGGCAAATGACTGCCTCGCTTCCACATCCGGTGAAGAGGAACCCACCACCTTTTTGGATAACCGATTCCACTGTCAAACTACTGTTAGGAAAGTTTGTCTTCTAACACTCCTTTGGAATCTGTCTTCTGTAACTTAGGTCTGTTATGGTATGTCATGAGCTTTGGACAATAGTGTAAGGCTAAGAGCCTTCTTCTGTGTGACAGTCCCTCAAGTGCTTGAAGAATGCTATCTTATCCCTTCTTAGATGTCTTCTCTCAAGGATAAATGCATCAGTCTCACTTCATATATGTTTCCAGTTCCCTGATTATCTTTGTTCCCATGTGTATGAATTCTTCTTTAAGTGTAGTACCCAGAATTGAAACCAGTACTTCAAATGCTGAATTATTTCCTATGATTTGGAAACTATACCCCTATTGCAGAGCTTTCCAAACTGTGTGTCGCGACACAAAAGTGTGTCGCCACACACAGCGTGGTGTGTCGCCACACCACCCGGAAGCGGCGGCGCGCGCGTGCACGGTGGCCGCCATGCACGCGCGCACCGCCGCGCGCCCCCCGCGCCACCGCACGCCCCCCCGCGCCGCCGCCGTGCGCGCGCGCGCCGCCACACGCCCCCCCGCGCCGCCGCCGTGCGCGCGCGTGTCGCCGCCGCTGCCGCCGCCGCCGGGTGTGTCGCCAGCGGCGGCACTTTGGAAAGCCCTGCCCTATTGACTCAGTTTAGAGTTGCATTATTTTTTCATCAGCCACATCACACTGGCAGCTCATAGTTGAATTGGGACGATTGTAGATGCTGAAAAGTGGCATCTGACTTTATTCCAATCTACTTTGAGCACCTAATTTGAGGTGAATGGAGCAACAGCAGGAAAGAAGATTCAGAAGATGACATTCAGACTAAGAGCTAATAAGAATGTAGAGAAGGCTTCTGCTTATAGTAAGTTCTACTGTGGCTGGCTGCTGAATGATGCTGAAATAAAATCTTGAAATAAATCATTCTTAAATACTAAGGTAGCAGTTTAGATTGATTCTGTTCCACATTAAATAAAGCATGAGTTCATATATTAGCTGCTGCTTTATACATCATATTGTAGGTAAGTTTTGATAACAAGAAAATATGGACAAAATAAGTTATTAAAAGGATAGACACTTTCACAACAGAGTGTAATTATATTTCAGTTTTGGGAGTACGAAATGAAAAGTTAATCACTTGCTTTTATTTGTTCATGAGAGATGACTTATCAAAAAAATAGTACCACAGCATGAATTTCTTGCCCATGAAAAAAATTACATACAAAGAATGCTTACTCCTAATATAGAAGGGAAGAACACATTTTGAAAATTATGTGACATTTGCAATGACATTTTTAAAAACTTCTGCTTTAATGAAATCCTCCAAGGTAGCCAACTTCATTTATAAAATGCATCCAGAGGAAATGTGAACTCCAAATCCTAATTCAGGCTAGACTTTGCAAGATGCTTTCAGCCAATTAATGCTTATTTGTTCTCTTTTCAAGATGGCCATGGATTGTCCTATCTCATTCCTCAGGGTCCTTCAAGTCCATGATTAAACCACCATACCCTCCCACCAGGTACAAAAAAAGAAAATCACCAGCTTCCCCCCCCCCTCTCTCTCAAAAGTGCCTGACCACTCAACCCACTACAGCACGACCAACACAAGCTATGAAAAGGATAACATTGCCATGCATCAAAAACATCTCAGAAACAACCAACAGACTATTACAACCACACGGCATCACCATAGCACACAAACCAACTAAAGCCCTCCAAAACACCTTAAGTAAACCAAAAGACCCAGTAGCCCAAGAAGAAGAAACAGGAGTCATCTACAACATACAGTGTAAGGACTTTAACAGCCACTATGTAGGACAGGCAGGCAGAAGACTAGCAGAGCACATCCATGAACACCAACTAGCAGTCAGAAGACACAATGCAAACTCCTTAATCTCACAACACATGGACAGACTCAACCATGGTTTCAACTGGGAAACTGTGAGCATCCTAGACCAAGCTAAATCCAAAAACACTAGGGAATTCCTGGAAGCTTGGCATTCAGAAAAATCAGCCAACAATAGACACACAGAGATAAACCACATTTACAGACCATTCAAAAGAGACAATAAAAAAGCTAAGAAGGAAACAAAAAGACCAGAACACATCCTTTCCAGCAGCCAACACCCAGATAAGCAGGGATTAACACCAGACAAACGATCAAGCAAAAAACAATACCCTAATCAAAGACCTGCCAAGGAGAAAACCACACCCCCACTAACACTGGCAGGGCAAGCTACTGTATATAAACAGGGAGCAAACCCCACATTCACCAACACTGATGATGTTGCCTAGTTGGGCAATGAAATGTCTGCAAGCAAACAACTAAGCTCAGAGAGCACCAAGGACTCCACAACCACTAAACTTGAGCTTGGGAAAAACAGTGAAGTGGGTATGATCTCCCACGGAACTACAGTGAGAGCTTCCTGACAAGAGATGGAATCTTTTCTTCCTTGCAGAAGTGATGAGGGAGAAGGCATTTTCATCCCACGGTGATGGGATTCCTTTGGCATCATGATCACAACTAGACTGTAATGGGTTCTCCTGCTTAATATGGGTACATGGAATTCCCTTTATTGGTTTTGCTGCAATAGGAAAATTACAGTCTCCTTGAATCAGATTCATGGAAACTGGATGGACATACAAGTTTCCAGCAACAGTACGGAAGCAGTTGATCATTGCCTTCTTCCAGGACACAGCTTTCCAAACTGTGTGTCGCGACACTTTAGTGTGTCACAACACACAGTCTGGTGTGTCGCCACACAACCCGGAAGCGGCAGTGGGGTTGTGCATGGCAGCGGCGGCAGCAGCGCGCCATCAGCGCTTCCGCGTTTTAGCGGAGGCTGCCGCCGTGCACGCCCCCGCTGCCGCGTGCCCCCCCGCACCACCGCTGTGCATGCCCCCGCCCCCACGTGCGCCACTGCACCGCCGCCGCCATTGGTGTGTCGCCAACGGCGGCACTTTAGAAAGCACTGTTCCAGGATGTTGTTTTGGTTTCCCAGCAATAGTCTAACATAAATATCTCTCTGGAAACCACATCAAGTACACATCCTAAGAACTTAAATTGCTTCCAGGCAAAATTGTTTCACATTTAAGCTCCTGCAGCATATAAAAAGATATTTGATCCATCTTGAACATTTAAATTGAATAAATGGCCACTCAAGTTAGGTAACAAAGGAGGAATATTTTTTTAAAAAAAATCAAAACACTTTGCTGTTATTAGCTCTACTTTCTGGGAAGATATTAGAGGATAAACGACACATCAGATTTCTATCATTCTGCTTTCCCCTATGCCAGTGTTTCTCAACCTTGGCAGCTTGAAGATGTGTGGACTCCCAGAATTCCTCAGCCAGCATGCTGGCTGGGGAATTCTGGGAGTTGAAGTCCCCTCCTCTACACAATGCCCTCTAAACATAGCAGTCCACAATTCTCACTACTGCACCATTCTGGCTAGAGATGATGGGAGTGGTAGTTTAGAGGGCACCATGCTGGGGAAGGCTACAACATTGGGCACTGATTTTATTTATTTATTTTTCCAATTTCTATCATGATGATGATTTTCTGGGCCAACCAACGCCATCTGCAATTAGCAAATATTTTATGGTAACAAAACAGTCTCAGCATACTGATTTCTTTTTCAATAATTTGCTCCTTTTAGCATTTATTTTCATAAGTGAAGCTTTCTGGGTCTCTGACAAAGCACATTTGGTAGGAAGCGAGAATGAATCAGGCATGCTGCCTTCCATTCTAGATTCCAACAAACTGTTTCTTTTTAAAGGACCTTGGTGGCAGCAGCTGAAATGTGTGAAGCGCTGGCATATATTTAGCATTTCTTTCAAGTCTGGAAAGCCAGAAACAAGCTTCTATGAAAATCAGGATTGAAGCTAGGTAACAGGTAGGAAACATGTTTCCTGCAAAACTGGCTGCTTAGTCTCTCTGAGCAGAATTTCAATTAGTTCGCTCATTAACACTGAGGAAATAAAGCATATAAATTCAAGTGTTAAGGCGAGGTCACTCAACTAGCCATCTCGGTTGCTAGCATCAGAACTCAGGTCAAACTAAAAATAGAAGCAGGCATGTGATGAAGGAAGGAAACCTCAAATACATACCAATGCAATGCTTTTATTAGGCCAAGGAGAGTTTTACTAAGCAATGTGCAAATATTTGAGTTCCCCCCCAAGTCCTCATCAAGGAAGATGGCTAAATATCCAGTAACGAAGGGAGAGGCGATAAGACCTGTGTTTGAGCCCTATCTGCACCAGGTGGCAGTTTCTAGTGAAGCACTAGAGCAGAGCTTTCCAAACTGTGTGTTGGGACACCTTAGTGCAGAGCTTTCCAAACTGTGTGTCAGGACACATTAGTGTGTCGGCTGCAGTGTCTGGGTGTGTCGCCACTGCTGCTGCCTCTGAGCCCTGCCAGGATTCCACGCAGGTCCTAGTGCCTGCCTTGTGCCCTGCTGTAAGAGTGTGTCACAAAATGATGCCCTGCTGTAAGAGTGTGTTGCGAAATGATGCATGTCTAAAAAGTGTGTCACCAACACGAAAAGTTTGGAAAGCTCTGCACTAGAGAATCTGCAGACATACTGTACAGACTAGATTCTGTATATTTTCAATTACATACAGAAATGTTGTGAAAGTGCAGCAAGGACTCTACCAAAGCTTGCCAAGAACAAATAACAAGCAGGTCATTGTTGGGGGGCCCATTTTTAACAATGTAAAACCCTGCTGTTAAAGTCAAAACTGTTTCCAGCCTTGAGAAGATGATAGCTGTAATCCAAATCATAGGAAATGTTGGCCTGAACAATCTACAGTTACTAAGAGAAGTGCAATTCATCCTCTTTCCGCACAATGCTGGGGATCCTCACTGTTTTATTATCACCTCCACTGGGTTAATTTGCTTAAGCAGTCTTAGTTCTCTTCCCCCGCCACCTGTTCTGAGTTCAGTCATAAAAGATCCAGGTGTTTCCAACATAAATTTGCTTTAATGTTTTTATGGTAAGATCAGTGAACTCACTCCAGCCCAGCCTGTTCTAGCTTGGGCAAAGAGAATGAGAAGGATGTTCTGCCGTTATTTCACAAAAGTCCTCATTCTTTCTCCTCTTTTCTTGCTGCCCAGATGGATGGCTTTCTTTTGAAAATAGCCAGGTGTCAGGAGACAGGGGCTGGTCCTTGCTCAAATGGGCCTGTAGGGAGAGGGAAAGAACTTCTGCAGGTGCTCAGTTCAGGCCAGCCATGATCTACACTTCTCTGAAACTCTCTCTTGGTTGAAACAAATCCGAAGGAGAGACCCCACAGAGGGAGAACGATCATGCGGATGGTTCATCCCCCAAGTGTTTCTGTTTTATGATGCTTCTCCCAAGCTGACTGGAGTAAAATTTCACTATATCTTCCTGTAATGAATCAGAATGTCTTACTTCTTTATATTGAAACTAATAAAACATCATACCATGGCCGATGTGTTAACAAAAGTGAGTTCTGTGACTGTTTATTAAAAAATGGATAAAAAAGAACTGAAGTAATGAGAGATAAAGATCTGAAACAGGGAGCATCTGAGGCAGACATAAAACTTCTGAACCTCTGATTTTCACAACTGTGAATCTTTATATTACTTTTATATTACTGTCTGTCTCTGCAGGCCTCTTTGATAGGTTCTACAGAAAGGCCTGATGATGATTATAGGGTCAGGACTTCTGATATTGGCCCACTTCTCTGTCACTGATGAAGAAAAGATCTGAACAGGGAACTCCGGAAGGGTTTTTTACGTGACCAGGGCTCAACTTTTGAGCTGTCCTTTAACTCTACTTAGTCTCTTTGCATGAAATCATCTGTAAAGTGATCTTAGGAGACAACCATAACAAAGAACTCATAGGTAGCAAGTATAAAATGACAATTAGTACAGAAAACTGAAGTTGGGATAGCTAAACCTGCCTGCCTTCTTAGCTCTATCTACAGTATTGCATAGTTTTTCCCCCTCTAGTATAACATTGTCAAACATTTCTAGACCTTCTTTGGTTTTCCTTTCTGATAGCACTATTTTGGAGGGGCATTTGTAAAGGGTCTTTCACCACCAGGCCGGCCCCACCAACCAGGACAGCCTAGGGTGATTCAGTAGTTAATGCTTTACTAGCATTTGCTGGATGCCTTCTGTTCTTCCCTCCAAACAGGAGCATGGCCAAAAGAAGGATCATGCCTCCCCCTTTCTGTTAATTGAAAAACACAAAGGCAGTTTAAGCCCAGCACTAGCAGTTAATCTGCCAAGACCTAGGCTGAGACTACTGGCTCTGATCTACAAAATTCAGTTGGCTACAAGGTGGCAGCAAAGAGAAAACTCTTTGCTGTCTAGTGGTTGTCCAGGTTTTTGCAACCCAGATATAATAGTTCTACCGAGGCCATACCAGAAAACAATCCTCAAGATGCAAATCTGCATTAAAAATGATTGTATAAAATTGTATTTATTTTGTTAGTAAATACAAAACAGCAAGTGAAACATGGGTAGGTACTGAGTTTAGAGAAAGAACATTGGATTCAAAAGTAAGGGTAAACAAAGAAACAGTGGATTTGTTGTTGTTCAGTCGTTTACTCGTGTCCGACTCTTCGTGACCTCATGGACCATAGCACGCCAGGCCTTCCTGTCCTCCACTGTCTCTCGGAGTTTACTCAAATTCATGTTCATTACATCAGTGATGCTATCTAACCATCTCATCCTCTGCCATCCCCTTCTCCTTTTGCCTTCAGTCTTTCCCAGCATCAGGGTCTTTTCCAGTGAGTCCTCTCTTCGCATTAGGTGGCCAAAGTATTTGAGCTTCAGCTTCCGCATCTGTCCTTCCAATGAGCAGTCAGGGTTGATTTCCTTTAGGATTGACTGGTTTGACCTCCTTGCAGTCCAAGGGACTCTCAAGAGTCTTCTCCAGCACCACAGTTCGAAAGCATCAATTCTTCGGTGCTCAGCCTTCCTTATGGTCCAACTCTCACAGCCATACATTACTACTGGAAAAACCATAGCTTTAACTATACGGATCTTTGTCGGCAAGGTGATGTCTCTGCTTTTTAATATGCTGTCTAGGTTTGCCATAGCTTTCCTCCCAAGGAGCAAGTGTCTTTTAATTTCATGGCTGCAGTCACCGTCTGCGGTAATCTTGGAGCCCAAGAAAATAAAATCTGTCACTGCTTCCATTTCTTCCCCTTCTATTTGCCAGGAAGTGATGGGACCAGATGCCATGATCTGGGTTTTTTTAATGTTGAGTTTCAAACCAGCTTTTGCACTCTCCTCTTTCACCCTCATCAAGAGGCTCTTTAGTTCCTCTTCACTTTCTGCCATTAGGGTGGTATCGTCTGCATATCTGAGGTTGTTGATATTTCTCCCGGCAATCTTAACTCCGGCTTGTGATTCATCCAGCCCGGCATTTCTCATGATGTACTCTGCATATAAGTTAAATAAGCAGGGTGATAATATACAGCCTTGTTGTAAACAGTGGATAGGCTTATCCAAAATGGAAATTGAGCCTCAGGGAACATTGCTATAACATGAGCACCCTCAAAATAAGATAATATAAACTAATGCACCTCTCTGCTTACTTACTCCATCTAAGAAGTCTGGGGACATTGGATTTTCCTTCTTGAATCCTAGAATTATACCCTGCAATCCTGAAGTAAGGTTAGGTTCTTCCTCCCTCAGCTGCATTGCTCTTTTCCGGGGTTGATACAGAGCGCAAAAGCCTCTAGCAAGTTCTTTCCTTGCCATTTACCCTCAAGTGGAAGGGAGTTGTGTTTGTTCAAGATTTAACACTCTGGCTTCCTTACTAAAGCTAGAAGGTAAAATGGGGGCCTCTGCAGCTTGCCTTGTCAGAGATGCTTATTATAGCCTCATTTTGTTTGCTATAATCCTTCCTTACTAGAATACTTAAAAAACCAGCTCTTGTGCTAATTTTATCTTTAGTATTTAACTTGCCAAAATTAAAAGTGTACAAATCTTACTTTTAATTAAAATTAATCTCCCAGAAAATGTATTAATTTATTCTTATCACAATATGTATAATTATGCAGCTGTTCTGAATATCCTAGAAAATCCAGAAGCCTTGTTATTACATAAAGTAGCTTTCTCCAATCTTGGCATCTATATTTTGGGACTGCATCTCCCAGAATTCTCAGCCAACATAAGGAAAGCTGAGGTAAATGGTAGCATGGTTATCTCTGTTGGGCAGCATCCACTTGTTCCATAGAGATATTTTTATGAACATCTGGCATAATATAATCAGCACTGAGGTATATCTGGAACATTCAAAAATGCATTTGTTAGAAACTTACGATAATCCTGGCGTAGTAAATCTGAAAATTAATTGTCTAAAATGTGCTTAAGAGTCAAATAAAATATTATATACTAGATTTCCTATTCCTTTAAATTTTGGTAATGAGCATCTGTGAAAAGAGGGGCTAATTCAGATCAGAACTACTAATGGAGATTGTAAGTCCTGTACTGAAGCCTTCAACTGGAAGGTGACATTTATCATTTTAGTGGTAAAGTACTTATGCCTATATATTTTAACAGACTTAATCAATTAGGCTGTTTTGTTGGTGGAGCAGTCTCATCAGGAAAAGGAGCAGAGAGGTTCTAATCCAGATTTCATCTTCCTCTCCAGCTGCTTTTTCCCGGAAGTCCTAGGCATGGATACTCCTAGGTATAAGTAAGGAAATAGATATATTCTTGATGTTTGCAAATTCTGAACATAGAATTGCAGAATTAATGTTAATAGACCTATGTAATTGTGATAGGGCAGAGCTAGCTGTGTTTAAGAAATAGTTTTGTGTGTGTGTGCCTTTGAGTCAGTTTTTGACTCCTGGCAACTGCCTGGACAAGTCCCTGCAGTTTTCTTAGCAAGATTTTGAAAGTGGTTTGCCGTTGCCTCCTTCCCAGGGCTGAGAGAGAGTGACTGGCCCAAGGTTACCCAGCTGGCTTTGTGCCTAAGGCAGGACTAGAACTCTCAGTCTCCCAATGTCTAGCCTGGTGCCTTAACCACTACACCAAACTGGCTCTACTCTTAAGAAATAGTAGTTAAGACCAGATGTTCAAATTTCTTTGTTGTTGTTGTTGTTAAGTTGTTAAGTCGTGTCCGATTCTTCGTGACCTCATGGACCATAGCACGCCAGTCCTTCCTGTCCTCCACTGTCTCCCGGAGTTTACTCAAATTCATGTTCATTGCATCGGTGATGCTATCTAACCATCTCATCCTCTGCCGTCCTCTTCTCCTTTTGCCTTCAGTCTTTCCCAGCATCAGGGTCTTTTCCAGTGACTCCTCTCTTCGCATTAGGTGGCCAAAGTATTTGAGCTTCAGCTTCAGCATCTGTCCTTCCAATGAGCAGTCAGGGTTGATTTCCTTTAGGATTGACTGATTTGACCTCCTTGCAGTCCAAGGGACTCTTAAGAGTCTTCTCCAGCACCACAGTTCGAAAGCATCAATTCTTCGGTGCTCAGCCTTCCTTATGGTCCAACTCTCACAGCCATACATTGCTACTGGGAAAACCATAGCTTTAACTATACGGACCTTTGTCAGCAAGGTCTCTGCTTTTTAATATGCTGTCTAGGTTTGCCATAGCTTTCCTCCCAAGGAGCAAATTTCTATAACATATTAATATATATTGTATTTAGAGTTTGAGATGAGTTTTCCAAGATGCAATTCACTTAATAGACCAAAGTACAAAGGAAAGAAAAAAACTCACAAAAAATAAAAACTTATTAGTTAAAAACTAAACTTTATCTGCAATGTAATTAGCTGTGCCACTATTCCAACATCTTTTTTCTACGCAGGGTGGCAGTCAGATCTAAAGAACTAACTGCCTTTTACCATTTGCAATCAAACCACGCTTGGTGACCCATCTAGAGGGCTATGCTGAGACGTTAGCTAAGAGGAAGATTACATTTTCCTCCTCCAACCTGCCTGGACAATTAGCTGGCAGAGGGCTTACCAGGTCAAGGCACAAAACTGGATATAACAGATGCCACAATAAAACATAGGAAACAGGCTCAGTTGCCCCCATCAGACGAGGGCAAAGAAATATCAATCATAAGAAGCCTATGCACCTAAATTAGGGCAGAAACAGAGTCCATACCACAGAGCTTTCCAAACTGTGTGTCGGGACACGTTAGTGTGTCGACTGCAGTGTCTGGGTGTGTCACGGCTGCTGCTGCCTCCGAGCCCTGCCAGGATTCCACGCAGGTCCTGGTGCCTGCCTTGTGCCTTGCTGCCTCCAAACCTGCTGTGATTCCACACAGGTCCTAGTGCCAGCCTTGTGCCTTGCTGCCTCCAAACCTGCTGTGATTCCGCACAGGTCCTAGTGCCTGCCTTGTGCCCTGCTGTAAGAGTGTGTCGCGAAATGATGCCCTGCTGTAAGAGTGTGTCACGAAATGATGCATGTCTAAAAAGTGTGTCACCAACATGAAAAGTTTGGAAAGCTCTGCCATACCAATTAAAGATGTTTCAAGCCACATGATTAATGCAATTCATCTAAAATCCTGTGTTGGAATGATGATCCAATAGGAGGCTTCAGCCGAATTTGTAGCAGCAATAATATCCGATTATCTTTTTTACTCTCAGAAAATCTCCCCTTTGCTTGGCCACAAAATCATTTCACTTCTTTCAGCATTTTTCTTGTTGTTGTTTTACTTTGTAAACAAAATCACACTGGAACCAAAGTGCTGTAATTTGGGATACATGTTAAAGTGGCTCCTTGTTTTGCACATCAAACTGCTCTCTCTTAGGTAGACACAGTATAATTATCTACAGGCCTGAGAAGCAGGAGGAAAGCTTCCCGCCGTGCTATAAAGGCAAAATACAAAAAGAAAGTTTAGATGCTGGAGCACAGTTGATATAAGTACCTTTCAACTCAAAGGCAGTTGGGGGAAGGGGAGAGATTCACTAGTTTGTTCTTCTTTAAATTGTCTTGTCCTCTCTTGTCATACGAGAACTGTCAGAGTTCTCGTATGAGATTAGCAAATTGGTTTTCTATACAAAGCAAACATTTCTCATGGTGACGTGAAGTGCAGGTGCAAGATAACAACTGTCACGTGTGTATTGTTATGGCTACTTCGCATGAGAACAAGTCCTCCTGATTCCGTCTGTGGGAAGCCTTGCTCTGTTTAGAGCAAGGGAGGGGGGGAAATCACATGCTTGCTTAGATGCAGCACTGCCACCCAATAGCAGGTCACGCTAATTGCTATGGCCTACTGCTTTAGGCCTAGTGTGTGTCACACCTAGCTTCCAGCCAATCAGAAAGCTGGAAGAACTGAATATCTAACCATGCAAAATGGTGTTCTATGCTTCTTGACTTTTGTCCGGTCTTTTTAGCCATGTTCGTGTGTGTGTTCTACTTCTGAGGACTGGGCAGTGCGTAGCTATGCCTGGCTGTGTGTTTACGCCAGGGCATGAGCTCTGGCCCTGGAAACAATACACGGATCTCTGCTTGTGAGTTTGTTTTTCCTTTTGCAATGCTGTACCATGTGTATTCAACTTTCCTTTTTGCAATATTTATTTATTTATTTTATTTATTTATTCAATTTATTCCCCGCCCATCTCCCATACAAGGGACTCTGGGTGGGTTACAATAATCAAAGTTAAAAACAATACAAAAATTTTAAAAATACAATATAAATAAATAAAATACAAGATGGGGGACGTAGGGAACGTAGCATAGTGTTGCTACGGGGCTAGCCAACCCCAAGAGGCACTCCCGCCTCTGTTGTCCCAGGCCAGGTGGCAGAGCCAGGTCTTAAGGGCCTTCCGAAAGGTCAGGAGGGAGGGGGCCAGTCTCACCTCTGGGGGCAAGATATTAAATAAGTAACTATGTATATATGCATTATTGCCTTATGCTACAAGTAAACACTTTTAGCCCTAAAAGCTGCACTCTGCCTGGTTTATTCTCAAGCCTTGATTTTTCCCTATAAGCCAGCGTATATTGTATCAGGTTATGGGCCCAGAGAGAAATTTGAGTTTTCTTTGCTGCGTTGGACCTGGCTGTAAAAGGGCGTTTGTTTTTAGAGGCTGATTTCAGAGTAAACGTGTTTTCTTTGAGTGGTCAGCAATGGCTGAACAGAGTCTGGTCAGTCTGCCATTTGAGCCTTTAGATGGCACAAACTATCTGACCTGGTGTGTGGAGATGAAATCATTCTTTTTGCAAGAAGATTTGTGGCAGTATGTGGCAAATCCACCTCCAGAGGATCCCTCTGAAGAAGTGCAAGTGTGTTTGGACCGTGCTTATGGCAATTTCATTCTGGGACTGGAATCATCTCAGCTACTGCATGTCAGCGACTCAAGGACTGCGTACTGAGTGCTGAGTGGCTGTTGGAGCCTTTAATACAAAGCAGAACTCTGTTGCCCTTGGTGGACTATTAAGACAGCTTTGTAGTTTGAAGCTGCAACCGGGTGAGAACGTGATGACCCACCTTGGTAAGCTCAAGACTTTGTTTGCTGCATTTGAACAAGAAGGCATGTTTTTCTGGGACTATGAAAAAGCGTGCGTGATTTTGTCAAGCTTGGACAGCAGTTTCGCTCTACTGGTCGAGAAAGCAAAGACGCTATTTCCCTGCGACCTTACTGTGGATTATTTTACAAGCCACCTCAAGGAGCTACATTGTAAGCCATCTGTTGTTGTTGTTCCTGAGATTTCCAAACAGAGCATTCCAGCTGAAGTCAAACCTGGAATGGAATCTACGTTTGCTGTGGTTCAGACATCACTGGAAGGCTGTTCCCCGCCATCGTCCAGTGGATGCTGTCAGTGCACTAGAGGCCTGATTTACGAACGGAGGGGAAGCAAGAAGCCAGAAGTCAGCTAAACAACAAATCCAAGTTTTCTACTCTGCCGACTGCTGTATGTAAGCATATTTCCAGAGACTTGGTTGTTGAATTCGGCTTGCAGCCTTGAGTTCAGCAAGTTATTTTAGCTGATATTTCTGTGATAAGTGTGTGAAATGTGTATGTGTACACTTGTTTTTCTCTCCTCAGTGTTCTGGCCCTGGTCAAGTCTGAGTGTACTTGTTGCTGGATGTTTCATTGAGAAATATGAAACTGGTGTGTTAGAGGCTGAGTGTGTTAGAGAAAAAAACTGTAAAATCAAGTGTGTGAGATGCTTCCTAAGAAGGAGATTGTGTGGACAGGACATTGTGTGTTTAATGTTTCCCCACATCATAAATGCATCCATAAAGTTTTCACAAAGTACTGGGGTATCCCGGGATGGGAGAGTGTGTCTCAGATAGCCAAATGCATTCTGAGTTAGAACCCAGAAAATGTGCAAATGTTCCTTGATTGTGTTGTGTGTAAACTGTGTGTAAACAATCTGATATCAGGACTGTATCTGTTGCTAGGCAAAGTGACAGTATGTTAACTAGACCATTTCAGTAGGTTCATAGAGATCTAGTTAGCCCCCACGTCCCAAGTAATGGTGGGGTGCAAGTTTCATGTTCCTTCTGGTTGATGATCATACCTGCTTGTGTTGTTGCTACTTGTTAAAGTCTAAAGCGAAGGTCTGTGCTCGCTTTGAAGTGTATGTCGCAATAGTAGGAAGAAATTATGGTTATCTAGTAGGTCAGTTCCAGTCTGATTGTAGTGAAGAGTTCCTGAGCCATGTGTTCTAGAATTGGCTTTATAGGAAAGTATTCTCCCAAAGACTTGCCAATGTTGGAATTCTAGCTGAGTATTGGTGTTGTGAATACCATAAAAATAGCCTGATGTTAGTTGCTCAGGTGCCATCCCATGTCTGGGGAGCGGCTACCTTGATTGCAGTGTGTTGTCTAACTAACAGGTTGTAGAATTCAACTGTAAAAAGAAGTTCATTATTTTTCTTTGGTATGGCAAGCGCCCTTCACTGAAGTACCTGCATGTCTGTGGAACATTTGCATGTGTTCACATCCCCAGGTCACAGCGAAGGAAGAACCAACCAAAAGCACAGTGCTTCAGGTTGTTGGTTGTTGGTTGTTGAGTAAAATCCAAGGCTTATCGTGTTTCATTAGGCCATGGTCAAATCCAAATCTCCAGAAGTGCTTTATTTTTAAGCAGCCTACTGGTTGGGAAAGGTTGCATGCTAAGGTTGCAGAAGTGTTGCTGCATTGCTAGTGTAAAACCTACTGTCCATAGTTCAGTAGATGGGCAAACACCAGTTCAGGTTTCTTCTGTTCCCCAGTCTCCTAGTGTGTTAAAAGGGCCCCTCAGGTGAAGGAGTGGAAATTTCACCTGGGCAGGTACAGGGCCTGGAGGGGGAGTCAGGTAATGGAAAGACGATGGTGATGAGGAAGCACAGTGGTCATTCCTCATGGGTCCTCTTATTCCAGGGTGTGAAGCCGGACAGATTTGTGATTTAGCAGGTGACAGTGTGTCAAGTTACCTGAGAAAACCCAGTCTTTTCAAGACGTGTTGCTCCTGCCTTTTGAGAGGCAAGAACATTGGAACACAGCTGAGGATAGTCAGTGAGAGTTTTGGTGAAGTGTTAAAAGTAACCAACCTGTCCTTTGTTTTAGAAAGCTGTAGGTTCCAGATGAGTGTTCAGAAAGACATTTCTTCCTGATAATACTCTGCAATGTAAAGCCAGCTTTGTTGCCCAGGGATTTGTTTCACAAGAGGAGTTTGTGAACTGTGATCCAATGTATGCACCCACAGCTAGGCCAGAATGTTTACATGTGGTATGTTTTCTGGTTGTGTAGCGTGAAACAGGTGTCCATTTACATATTGTGATGTTGACACAGCATATTTGAATATAGATCTCCCTGAAACAGTGTGTGTAAGGCAAGCTTGTGGCTATACATGTGTGACAATTCCCAAACAGTCCATTGACTTAATAGGGTGCTTTATGGATCTTAAAGCAGGGCAGTCATTGATAGCATGAATGCAGATGCTAACTGGGATGTGTAGAACAGTCACGTGCTGTTTTCTATGTGTACATAAGAGATTGTAGAAGTTTGTATAGTACTTCTTACTTACGTAGTTGTTTTTCTGTTTAGAAACTGAATGTTTCCACCTTGTATAAGATTTGTCAGTCAGCTGAGGCAGTAATTTCCAGCTGAGGGAGTTAGGCACAAATTCAAGCATTTATCTTGGTGTTGAAGGTTCAAAAGCCCAGAACAGAGAATCCTATGGTTCTTGATTTCCTACAGAGTGTCATGTGTAAGGGAAGCTTATCCTTAATTTGTTGTATATCACTCTGCAGTAACACAGTGGATACACCCTAATTAAGTTTACCAAGCCTGAAAAATGGTTTAGCCATCTATGCGAGGCTGGCAAGGGGTGAAAAACTCCTGCGGTTTTTCTTAAAAAAACCAAAACAAACCTTTGCTTCAAAACAGAAGCAGCTAGCAAGTTTGGCTTATCTATACCTGCTGGATTTTTGCAAAGGAGGGGACAGAATGTCTGTGGGCGATTTTTGCTGTTTTCTATGTACTGTCTCTGCTACTGCATAATCTGTATTTGATATATTTGTATGTATCTGAATAGAATATTGCATAAACTGTATATTGTACATTATACATATGTGTAACAAATGTTTTTAAACCATTTCTAGTTTTGAAGCCTATTGGTTGTAAAAACTGAAACTTAATACATGTACTAACCATTTTTGTTTCTGTTTCTGTAAAAATGTATCTTACAGCTTTGAAAATTTGTACCGAATACCAATTTGGGAGGGGTGTCAGAGTTCTCGTATGAGATTAGCAAATTGGTTTTCTATACAAAGCAAACGTTTCTCATGGTGACGTGAAGTGCAGGTGCAAGATAACAACTGTCACGTGTGTATTGTTATGGCTACTTCGCATGAGAACAAGTCCTCCTGATTCCGTCTGTGGGAAGCCTTGCTCTGTTTAGAGCAAGGGAGGGGGGGAAATCACATGCTTGCTTAGATGCAGCACTGCCACCCAATAGCAGGTCACGCTAATTGCTATGGCCTACTGCTTTAGGCCTAGTGTGTGTCACACCTAGCTTCCAGCCAATCAGAAAGCTGGAAGAACTGAATATCTAACCATGCAAAATGGTGTTCTATGCTTCTTGACTTTTGTCCGGTCTTTTTAGCCATGTTCGTGTGTGTGTTCTACTTCTGAGGACTGGGCAGTGCGTAGCTATGCCTGGCTGTGTGTTTACGCCAGGGCATGAGCTCTGGCCCTGGAAACAATACACGGATCTCTGCTTGTGAGTTTGTTTTTCCTTTTGCAATGCTGTACCATGTGTATTCACCTTTCCTTTTTGCAATAATGTAACTATGTATATATGCATTATTGCCTTATGCTACAAGTAAACACTTTTAGCCCTAAAAGCTGCACTCTGTCTGGTTTATTCTCAAGCCTTGATTTTTCCCTATAAGCCAGCGTATATCCTATCAGTCTTGTCTTGTCTTGTCTTGTCTTGTCTTGTCTTGTCTTGTCTTGTCTTGTCTTGTCTTTCTTGTCTTGTCTTGTCTTGTCTTGTCCTGTCCTTCCTTCCTTCCTTCCTTCCTTCCTTCCTTCCTTCCTTCCTTCCTTCCCTTTTTCCTTCTTTTTCCCTTTACATGATTATACATCCATTTTATTTTGGGAATAATGACCAATAGTGGTGATACCAATATTAATATTAAAGTTTAGAGTTTCATACAGATTTTTAGTCATTTGTTAAGAGGATATAATGAACCTAGTTCTATGCATTTAATTAATTAATTAATTAATTAATTAATGACATGATGAAGTATTTAATTTTAAATGTTATGATTCTTGTAAATCCTTTGCTTATTTGCTGATATTTTATTGTTCATCCATAATGTCTTTTTCCATTTCCCCCCTTTTGTGTAGCTATTTATTCTGTTCTTTAAATGGTTTAAACAACTTATGAAAAAGGGGAAGAAAAACCATTGGGGTTACTTAGAAATAAATCTCAGGGTTTTCAAAAGGACCACACCTCCCTATGCATAGGATCTCACCCTTAAAGCATTCTTCTGATGGTATTGTCCTATTGTTCCTTTTCTTTTCTTTTCTTTTCTTTTCTTTTTCAAATATACAGCAGTTATCTTCTTTGCTTCTTTTTTAAAAAAAGTTTTGTACCCAACCTCAATAATATTAGGTACTGCAAACATGTAGATTGTCTGGAGAAGGCTCTAATGCTGGGAAAAGTGGAAGGAAAGAGAAGAAGAGGACGACCAGCAGCAAGGTGGATGGACTCCATTACAGCGGTGATGGGTGCACCGTTGGAAGAGCTGAAGGACCAGGTTAGGGACAGATCATCATGGAGGAAATCTATGTGGTTCCCCAAGACTCAAAAACAACTTGATGGCACATAATAACTCAAGCATGTAGACACTTAAAATAAGTTGCATTGAATTTGGTGAAGTTCATACTGTACCCCCCAGGGTTGCATGCACAAACCCCTGTTGTTCGTGCCCAAAATCACAGGCATTCTCAGATTATGAAGAAAATGCTGATAGAAACAGGATTATGAGAAACTGAGTTGAAAAGAGGAAGAAATTATAAATTTATTGGAATAATGGAAAAGTGCAGAAGAACAAAATAGGGAAAATAAAAGACCAGACTGGGTCTTCAGAAAAAAAAACCAAATTACTTTTTACAGAGTGAACTTCAGTTCCTTCAAGGGGAAAGTATTTATTATGGGCCTCATATTCGCACTGTCGTAAAGTGTCACAGGAGCAACCATCCATCATAAAGTTAAATGCACAATTTGCTGATAAACAAAAAACTGGTTTGTATTAAAAATAGTACTATATATTTCTAGGTCCTTGATATACTGTATGCCAAACTAATACAACTTAATGTTTGGTTTACAGCATAAATCGCTGTTAGCAGTATCCATCAGAATGTCACAGGTTCAGGATTAGCTAAGAACTCTTGCTTGTTTCAGAATCACGTGAAATAAAGGGCACATTTTTTAAAAATCAGGTTTTTGCAGCTGAGCTTCTGGCATTATGTCAGATTCTTGTTCCTATGGTGGACTTCTTTAATTTATACTCCTTGCTCTTTTTTAAAAAAAAACAATAAAAGAATGGCATTCAAATTGATTTACAGTGCCATTCTGTACAGGTCTATGCAAAGGTGAGTGGGGCTAGGATTTATTTAACTAGATGCAAACTGTGTTGTATTCCCAAAGTTCATGGTGACCAATAGAGGTTAAATGGCTTTCTTAAATGACTGAAAATGTAGAAATAAATGTTGGAATAAAGATCTGGAATAATCTATGCATAACGTAACACCTTCTGAGGTGCTGTCTATGAAGGTTCTCAGTCATCCAGGTGGAACAGTCTGTGGCTTGAATCATGTCAACTGGATTTCTATTTTCTTAGTGGAAACGTTTCACTCCTTATCCAAGGAGCTTCTTCAGTCTGAGTAAAGTTAGTAAGGGAATCCTTAAATATGTTTCTAGGCTGGCTGTGTGACCTTGCACCTGGGGCTAGGTCATGGTTATTTTTTTTTTTTTCATGCCAACTTGGAAAATCCTTCCTTGAATAGAGGTGGGGGCCTCAGGCATAACCTTTCCCCTATCTTCCTTCCTGCTTTGTCTTCTGTGCCTAGGAAGATTAAGACCATTTCACAAGCTCAACAGCAGCAGGGTAATCTTAACGATCCTCCTTTAGATGATAAAGGGACTTAGAAACAAACATCTCAAAAATAACCATGACCTAGCCCCAGGTGCAAGGTCACACAGCCAGCCTAGAAACATATTTAAGGATTCCCTTACTAACTTTACTCAGACTGAAGAAGCTCCTTGGATAAGGAGTGAAACGTTTCCACTAAGAAAATAGAAATCCAGTTGACATGATTCAAGCCACAGACTTCTGAGGTGCTGTGTTATATAATTTGGATACAGGTGTTCTACAGAGAAGACCAGTATTCCTATCAAGCTGATACTCCCAACTAGAGTATGTTGGACTGGCTGTTTCATGACGAATTATAGCGGTCGAAGGCCAAGACATGCAGAGGACCCAAGGGAGGGGATGAAATTTGAAGGAGTTTGTTGGGGTTTGATATACCCAGGAATTTACAGCTAGATATAAATTATATTGAGAGGCTTGATATTTAGGTGAAAGGGGAAATATTCTGCAGAGTCACCCAATTAGCAGCCATTGTTGTAGTGATGATGTGTCAGTGTGTGACTCATACAACAGGTGCTTAGAGTTAATTTGGGTGTGGTGGATAATGAGAGTGACCTATAAGGTGATTGGTCAGTTTATATATAAATACAGAGATGTCCTGTATTCTTTCTTCTCATTTCTTCTCATTCTACCTCTGTATGCTGTATCGTTGGTTTATCATTTGTTACCTGTATGGAAGTGATTTGTAAATACGTATGTATATAAGTAAATAGGATATTTGATATAACTTCTGTTTGGAGTCTATTTACTGCATAGTACTTGGATCGCTGGTGCCTAGGAGAGAAGCAGGCTGCTCCATCCGCTCGCCCTGGCAGAGTTTCTTTAAAATAATACATTTCTATCACTCAGAATAGTACAGGGGGGCAAAAGAGTCAAGATGGTGACTGCAGGGCTTTGATTGCAGAATCACAGCCATCATTTTGACTTTTTCACACACACACACACACACACACACACACACACACACCTGTGATCAATAATAGAAATGTATCTGCTTCTTTCTTGTGCCCACTTCCACACTCTTATAGACACACCATTAGCAGACAATTTCCAAATTACAGTACTTTGAAATCCAGTTCCAAAATGTTGGCCAATCAATTCGCAGTTTATAGGCTTCTTTTAAAGTCAACAGTGGCTTTGGTGGGATTACTCAACTGAGAAAGGCTTTACTTTTTAACAAAGAATAAGTACCTCAACCAAAATAGAAGTGACAGCTGAGTTAGCAATACAATGTATTTCCTAGCTGGAAAGGAATAAAGAATGTAATGTAGGTGTTATTTAAGAACTACAGTTTAATAATAAGATGAGTTGGTCTCACTTAAAAATCAGAGAGATTAGAATGTGAACAGAACATGGGTCACCAAATTTCAACTTTCAAGAAAAAGGACACTCCTGAGAGGGTTGGTTGGGTGTTTTTTTTAAAATCATGCATGGTGCAAAGTACATTTATTTATTTATTTTTGTCCTCCTATCCTCTCCACTGCATGTGTTCAGGGCTTTTATTCTTGCATGTATGTTGGTGGTTAGTCTCCCCATCCTCCATATAGTTGACCCAAAGACAGGATCATTCCCAAGTTCCCAACCCATCAGAGCTCTTTTCTGCCAGTGCTTCACACATACAAATACAGGCTTTCATATGGAGGAGTAACACTGAGATTCTCCCATTTCAGGGGGTGACCCCTTAGCATTACACAAAGTCAAAAGTTCCCTCCATTTTCCAGAAGCTACAATATTATCTCCTACAGCAGAGCTTTCCAAACTTTTCATGTTGATGACACACTTTTTAGACATGCATCATTTCGCGACACACTCTTACAGCAGGACATCATTTCGTGACACACTCTTACAGCAGGGCACAAGGCAGGCACTAGGACCTGCGTGGAATCCTGGCAGGGCTCGGAGGCAGCAGCAGCCGCAACACACCCAGACACTGCAGCCGACACACTAACGTGTCCCGACACACAGTTTGGAAAGCTCTGTCCTACAGTATTATCTTGCCTATTTTCAAGAAGCTACAATATTATCTTCTCTTTCAAAAAGCTACAATATTATCAACTGGGTTTTGAAGAAGAGAAAGACCTGGTTTACATATGTTAAGCTGTGGCTTGGTTAACAAGCCAGAATTGCTGTCTTCATTTTTTTTTTGTTAGATTTATATTCTGCCTCTCATTCAGGAGCTCAAGGCAGTGTATATGGTTTTCCGTCTTCCTATTGTTCCTTGCAACAATAATTCTAAGATAGGCTGGGCTGAGACAGAGTTTCTGGTCCAAAGTTAATCAGTGGGAGTTAACTTGTGAGTGGGGGTGGATTAGGACCTGGGACTCCCCAATTTATTTATTTATTAAATTTCTATCACCGCCCATCTTAGCATTACACCACATTGGTTCTTTGTTCTTTATTTTGGCCTTCCCCAACCCAGCGTTCTGCAGATAATTTGGATTTCAGTTCCCATAAGCCTTAGTTACCCCAGTCTGCCTAGGATTTATGGGAGTTGACATCAACTTATCTAGAGGCAACAATGATCAAGAAGTCTCCTTTACTTAGCCATAGCCATAATAGTCCTCTCACATGTGGTCTTGTCTCAGCAATTATCTGCTGCACAGGTTGTCTCGGCACCACTTGGCACTTTCTCTGCCACACAAACAACCAGCCCTCAGATGTGCACAATCCATACTAGCTCTTTCAACAGCTTTATAGCAGTGGAAAGGCAAGGAAAAACAGTTCCCAGCCACCCAAGAAAGGGAGCAACTCCAGTGTTGACAAAGCAAGTCAAGCTGGAAACACTGCCAATGTGGTCACAGCCACCTTGGTCATAAAGGAAGTTCTAACATCTCTTCAAGTTCCTAAGAATGAGAGTAGTCATCCCCCACTGTTTTTGCATGTTGGGACTGTTGGTCTGAGTCAGCAGCATCCCAAGTGACATATGTAAACCAGGTCTTCCTCTTCTTCAAAACCCAGTTGATAATATTGTAGCTTCTTGAAAATAGGAGAGATAATACTGTAGGAGATAATATTGTAGCTTCTGGAAAATGGAGGGAACTTTTGACTTTGTGTAATGCTAAGGGGGCGCCCCCTGAAATGGGAGAATCTCAGTGTTACTCCTCCATATGAAAACCAACTTAGTATGTAGGTATATTTAGGGTTACAAGAAATTCATTGGCTATCAGCTGCTTTACTTACTAATATTTTATGATTAGTAAGATTAGTTGTTGTTGTTCAGTCGTTTAGTCGTGTCCGACTCTTCGTGACCTCATGGACCATAGCACGCCAGGCCTTCCTGTCCTCCACTGTCTCTTGGAGTTTACTCAAATTCATGTTCATTACATCGGTGATGCTATCTAACCATCTCATCCTCTGCCGTCCCCTTCTCCTTTTGCCTTCAGTCTTTCCCAGCATCAGGGTCTTTTCCAGTGAGTCCTCTCTTCGCATTAGGTGGCCAAAGTATTTGAGCTTCAGCTTCAGCATCTGTCCTTCCAATGAGCAGTCAGGGTTGATTTCCTTTAGGATTGACTGGTTTGACCTCCTTGCTGGTTTGACCTCCAAGATGTCGATGTTCAATCTTGTCATCTCATGTTTGACCACATCCAGCTTACCTTGATTCATAGATCTTACATTCCAGGTTCCTATGCAATATTGTTCTTTACAGCATCGGACTTTCCTTCCACTTCCAGACACATCCACAACTGAGCGTCCTTTCGGCTTTGGCCCAGCTGTTTCACTCTTTCTGGAGCTACTCCGAATTGCCCTCCGCTCTTCCCCAGTAGCATTTTGGACACCTTCCCACCTGAGGGGCTCATCTTCCGGCGTCATATCTTTTAGCCTTTTGATACTGTCCATGGGTTTTCTTGGCAAGGATACTGGAGTGGTTTGCCATTCCCTCCTCCAGTTTTGGACCACATTTTGTCAGAACTCTCCGTCATGACCTGTTCTTCTTGACCTGACTTCATTGAGTTACGCAAGCCCCTTCGCCACGACAAGGCAGTGATCCATGAAGGGGAGTAAGATTAGTAGATTAGTAGAAATGATTGTGATGTTAGTTGGGCACTTTTTTTCCTATCAGGCTGCTCTCTATCAATCCTGCAGTGCAGAGATGATTACTCCATCCTGGTGTAAAAAAAAAAGAAATAAAAATGTCCCTAAAACTATGCATAAGAGAGCAGCCAGCTTTTTTGCATGCTAAGAAAAATGTCACTTGATATTCCTGCTGAGCTGCTATAAAACAGAAGAGCAGGACATTTAAAAGGGGGTTGCTATAAGTACTTTGGCCACATAATGAGAAGACAGGATACCCTGGAGAAGATGCTGATGCTGGGGAAAGTGGAAGGCAAAAGGAAGAGGGACCGACCAAGGGCAAGATGGATGGATGATATTCTGGAGGTAACGGACTCGATCGTGGGGGAGCTGGGGATGGTGACGGCCAACAGGAAGCTCTGGCGTGGGCTGGTCCATGAAGTCACGAAGAGTCGGAAGCGACTGAATGAATAAACAACAAAATAACTGTATTGTCGAAGGCTTTCACGGCCGGAGTTCAATGGCTGTTGTGGGTCTTCCGGGCTGTGTGGCCGTGTTCTGGAAGTTGTGGTTCCTAACGTTTCGCCAGCATCTGTGGCCAGCATCTTCAGAGGGCAGGAGCACAGATAGAAGCAAAATCTCTGTGCCCAGGTAGAGTGGCAATGTTCTATTTATAGAGCTAAATTATAGGAGATTAGGTGGGGTTTTTTTTGTTGTGTTGAAATGTTAACGAGTGGCTGATGAGCGTGATTAGCATGTTCATCGTGAGAAGTATTCCCATGACCTGGTGGTTGGACTGAGTTCGTTGACCTTTTGCAGGCTGTGTTTTTCAGGACTGGTAGCCAGGTTTTGCTAATTTTTAAACTTTCTTCTTTTTTATTGTAACTGTGCTGGTGTTTGTGAATTTCAATGGCTTCTCTGTATAATCTGGTGTAGTGGCTTTTTGGTGTTGTCCAGTATTTCTGTGTTTTCAAATAGGATTTTGTGTCCCGTTTGCTTGAGAGCATGTTCAGCTACTGAAGATTTTTCTGGTTGCTGTACTCTGCAGTGTCTTTCGTGTTCTTTTATCCTGGTGTGAATGCTTCGTTTTGTGGTTCCGATGTATACTTGTCCACAGCTGCATGGTATGCGGTATACTCCTGCAGCTAGTTACAACTAGTTACTTTCAATGGGAGAATGAGTTCTATGAACAGATGGATGGCGTTGCCATGGGAAGCCCCCTGAGCCCAGTCATAGCAAACTTTTACATGGAACACTTTGAAAAACAGGCTTTGGAATCGGCACCCATTACACCAACAGTCTGGTTCCGGTTCGTGGATGACACCTTCGCAATTTGGAGTCATACTGAAGAAGAACTGGAGAAATTTCTGGACCACCTAAACGGCATCCACCCCAATATACAATTCACCATGGAAAAAGAAACTGATGGCAAACTTCCATTTTTAGATACGCTGGTCATACGCAATCCGGACCTCAAACTAGGACACAAAGTATACAGAAAACCCACCCATACGGACCGATATCTACACAAAAATTCCAATCACCACCCACGACAAAAGAGAGGCATGATCAAAACCTTGGTGGATCGTGCTAATCGAAACTGTGAAACCCAATTTCTCAACAATGAACTTAACCATCTGAATTGGGTCCTACAGGCAAATGGCTATTCCAAGAATGAAATAAAAAGAGCCATCAAACCAAGAAAACAACATCCAACTGAAGAAAAACAGCCCCCCACAAACAAAGTATTCCTGCCCTACATCAAAGGAGTCACTGACCGCATGGGAAAACTGATGGAAAAACACAACTTTCAAACAGTCTTCAGACCCACCAGAAAAATACAACAAATGCTAAAATCAGCAAAAGACAAGAGGGACCCCCGCACCGCTGCAGGAGTATACCACATACCATGCAGCTGTGGACAAGTATACATCGGAACCACAAAACGAAGCATTCACACCAGGATAAAAGAACACGAAAGACACTGCAGACTACAGCAACCAGAAAAATCTTCAGTAGCTGAACATGCTCTCAAGCAAACGGGACACAAAATCCTATTTGAAAACACAGAAATACTGGACAACACCAAAAGCCACTACACCAGATTATACAGAGAAGCCATTGAAATTCACAAACACCAGCACAGTTACAATAAAAAAGAAGAAAGTTTAAAAATTAGCAAAACCTGGCTACCAGTCCTGAAAAACACAGCCTGCAAAAGGTCAACGAACTCAGTCCAACCACCAGGTCATGGGAATACTTCTCACGATGAACATGCTAATCACGCTCATCAGCCACTCGTTAACATTTCAACACAACAAAAAAAACCCCACCTAATCTCCTATAATTTAGCTCTATAAATAGAACATTGCCACTCTACCTGGGCACAGAGATTTTGCTTCTATCTGTGCTCCTGCCCTCTGAAGATGCTGGCCACAGATGCTGGCGAAACGTTAGGAACCACAACTTCCAGAACACGGCCACACAGCCCGGAAGACCCACAACAGCCATTGAACTCCGGCCGTGAAAGCCTTCGACAATACATTGAACGCCTCTACGGGGAGGAAACGTTCCGACAGACACGGAGACTGGAAACACTCCGGAACAGAAAAGCACACCTTCTCTGCTCCTTAACCTTCCTAGTGCGATGCAGAGATACCAGGACCATTCCAGCTTTTCTCAGAACGAAAAGGACCTTCAAATCGTCACAAGCCAGCCGCATTTACGACCGCCTTGAACAAGCCCTCCTGCGCGAGAGAATTCACACAACCCGCCGAAACCTTGCCATCACAGAAAAAGATCTATTCGACACACATATGAGCCTTAGTCACAAAATGAGAAGCCAGGATTGGGACAAGATTGATACCATATCCTACAGAAAAATGGAAAAGGACATTTTTGACTACACAAACAGACAAAAGCAAAAATTCAACAAAAGCCAAAACAGTCAACCAAAACCGGCACTGGATACTTCACGCATTGTCATCAATTTGACAGAACGCCTGCTCTCTCCTGAAGAAACCTCCATCCTAAGCAAAGGAGGAAACTTTGCAATTACACCCACCAGAATTCCAGTGGAAGATATCATTGCCAATGTGGAATCAGCCATTCACCAACGTCCAGAGGAAGAAGCAGAAGAAATAAGGGGTGAAGTGGCAAGAATCCTAAGGAAAGCAAAGCCCCCCACCAGCAACATTACTAAGAAGGAGAGAAACGCCATAGAGACCCTCAATTCGGACCCAGACATCATCATCCTTCCAGCGGACAAAGGCAATGCCACGGTAATTATGAACATAGATGAATACAAAGACAAAATCAGAGAATTACTAGACCCCACCACATACAGAACAATAAGACGGGATCCGACCAGCAAAATCATGAAGCAAACCAACACACTGATAAAGAGCTCCTCCCTGCATCCCAACGTACTACAACGTATTTGCAAGACAGAAGCTCTCTCACCTAGACTATATGGACTCCCCAAAATCCACAAAGACTCGATCCCACTCAGACCCATTGTAAGTGCCATTGGCTCCCCGACATATGAATTATCCAAACATTTGGCAACCCTTTTACAGACCCACATCGGACAGACTCCATCCCACATCAAAGACTCAGGACACTTCATCAACAAAATCAGCACCCTAAAACTCAACCACACGGACAAACTGGTCAGCTTTGACGTGGTCTCCCTGTTTACCAAGGTGCCAGTAAGGGACACCCTGGCACTCATCAAGCAAATCTTCCCAGAAGACATTACAGCTTTATTTCAACACTGCCTAACAACTAGTTACTTTCAATGGGAGAATGAGTTCTATGAACAGATGGATGGCGTTGCCATGGGAAGCCCCCTGAGCCCAGTCATAGCAAACTTTTACATGGAACACTTTGAAAAACAGGCTTTGGAATCGGCACCCATTACACCAACAGTCTGGTTCCGGTTCGTGGATGACACCTTCGCAATTTGGAGTCATACTGAAGAAGAACTGGAGAAATTTCTGGACCACCTAAACGGCATCCACCCCAATATACAATTCACCATGGAAAAAGAAACTGATGGCAAACTTCCATTTTTAGATACGCTGGTCATACGCAATCCGGACCTCAAACTAGGACACAAAGTATACAGAAAACCCACCCATACGGACCGATATCTACACAAAAATTCCAATCACCACCCACGACAAAAGAGAGGCATGATCAAAACCTTGGTGGATCGTGCTAATCGAAACTGTGAAACCCAATTTCTCAACAATGAACTTAACCATCTGAATTGGGTCCTACAGGCAAATGGCTATTCCAAGAATGAAATAAAAAGAGCCATCAAACCAAGAAAACAACATCCAACTGAAGAAAAACAGCCCCCCACAAACAAAGTATTCCTGCCCTACATCAAAGGAGTCACTGACCGCATGGGAAAACTGATGGAAAAACACAACTTTCAAACAGTCTTCAGACCCACCAGAAAAATACAACAAATGCTAAAATCAGCAAAAGACAAAAGGGACCCCCGCACCGCTGCAGGAGTATACCGCATACCATGCAGCTGTGGACAAGTATACATCGGAACCACAAAACGAAGCATTCACACCAGGATAAAAGAACACGAAAGACACTGCAGACTACAGCAACCAGAAAAATCTTCAGTAGCTGAACATGCTCTCAAGCAAACGGGACACAAAATCCTATTTGAAAACACAGAAATACTGGACAACACCAAAAGCCACTACACCAGATTATACAGAGAAGCCATTGAAATTCACAAACACCAGCACAGTTACAATAAAAAAGAAGAAAGTTTAAAAATTAGCAAAACCTGGCTACCAGTCCTGAAAAACACAGCCTGCAAAAGGTCAACGAACTCAGTCCAACCACCAGGTCATGGGAATACTTCTCACGATGAACATGCTAATCACGCTCATCAGCCACTCGTTAACATTTCAACACAACAAAAAAACCCCACCTAATCTCCTATAATTTAGCTCTATAAATAGAACATTGCCACTCTACCTGGGCACAGAGATTTTGCTTCTATCTGTGCTCCTGCCCTCTGAAGATGCTGGCCACAGATGCTGGCGAAACGTTAGGAACCACAACTTCCAGAACACGGCCACACAGCCCGGAAGACCCACAACAGCCAACAAAATAACTATTTCACAAGATTGCCAAATCCTTCATTGGCTTATTTACCTTTAATAATGATTTAATCTCCAAATAGAAATAGGTGATAATATTTGTCTCCAGGCTGTGGAATTTTCACCTGTGGATTCCTAGTGAAAAATACAGGAGCACTATTCTAGCTCATTCCCTCTGGTGATACCTTTCAATCCTAAACACGCCTCTGCAGCCTTTGGTGTTTTTAAAAGAGCCTCTTCTGTAGCCATACAAGGATGTCCTGCCTTAGATTTAAAGCAATACAGTATTAAAATATTGAAAAAAACTATGTATTTATTCTCTGAATGCTACCCCTATTTCATACGTCTGATAACTAGTATATTTTATTTATTCAGTTGTAGTTAGCTTTGTGGAACTCAGTGTGACTTACTTCTGACCAAATCAAATTAACTAGTTCAGATTTCTGAGTCAATTTGGAAAAAGCCACTTACATGTATAAGCAGAATTATTCAAATCAATTCAAAGATTCCAAATTGCTCAAATTTGACTTTCCAGTTTGATTTGGAAAAATGATGAGATTGGGAGATTGGACTGAACCATCTTTGACTCAGCTCTATAAATTAAAGGTTTACATAGCTGTATTAAATTATAGACCCCCTACTTTCAATGGCATTCCCCCCCCAACCCCAAATATAAGCTGAATGTTCAATGACTTTGCAGAGGCATTTCTGTTTTGTTTTGTTTTGTTTAAAGCATTCGATTCCTTGGCCTGACTAAGCAATATGGCAAACAATCTGAATTGCTCAAATTTGACTTTCCAGTTTGATTTGGAAAAATGATGAGATTGGGAGATTGGACTGAACCATCTTTGACTCAGCTCTATAAATTAAAGGTTTACATAGCTGTATTAAATTATAGACCCCCTACTTTCAATGGCATTCCCCCCCCAACCCCAAATATAAGCTGAATGTTCAATGACTTTGCAGAGGCATTTCTGTTTTGTTTTGTTTTGTTTAAAGCATTCGATTCCTTGGCCTGACTAAGCAATATGGCAAACAATCTGAATGCAGGCAGCATCATTATATTGTGAAAAGCAAGGAGAAGAAGTGGCAAATCCTGCATTCATCAACAGCCAACTGCTAGCAGAAACAGTTTTGGTTTTAAAAATTTGGTTATACTAATATTTGCCAACAAGGCATTTGTCAATCAAGAGCAGAAGCAAGTGAATTTCTAAACATCAAAACATAGTGAAATTTGTTTCCAAGTTTAATGATGAATCAGAATGAGTTCTTCTTTCCTGCTCACACATCCCCCAGTGACATCTGCCAAAGGAAGCACTGGACTATGTGAGCCCAGAGCACCCTTTCTCAACTTTTGGACCCTGGAGGAACCCTTGAAATACTTTTCCAGCCTCAGGGAACCCCGGCACATTCAGGCTCAAATATAGGCCAGAAGTTACAAAATTATTATATTTGTTTCCTGCGTAGGCCTATTTATATATGCATTAACAGGGTTCTTAAACTAAAAATAAAGAATGAAACTTACCCCTTTCATGTGAAGTTGCCCAAATTTGAAATAATTTTTTAAATAAATTGTGATCTCCCAGGGAACCCTTAGTGACCTCTCGCAGAACCCTAGGCTTCCACGGAACCCTGGTTGAGAAACCTTGGCCTACAGAGTAATCATGAGCGCCCACACTCCCCTCCCAGGACTGAGAGAGGATCTCTTCTTTGAAGGGCTTCCTGATAACATGCAGAAATGTAAACATGCAGATTTTTCAATTGCAAACATTGCCATGCCAGGACACGTTCTAACTTGTGGAATTACAGTTTCCCATCTGGCTGTTAATGGTACAGAAGCTTTGCCAAGGAAAAGGTCTCTAATTGTAGAAAAGTACCAGGCAAGGTTTTATTCTGCCTCATTTATAAAATTGTACTGTGGATCCATGCAACATTATTTACCATTTTGGCTTCCAGGGGAGGTAGGGCGAAGTGAAGACAGCTCTGCAAAAGTGGAGCTGACGACCGTGGCAAAGAACCAAGGAAATCAAGTAGATCAGTTCCTTGGAAGCTCTCTGGATAAGGAGAGGGTGGGAGATTGCCCACATATGCTCCAGACAGCTGCTCCCCGCGAGACTGTAGGACAGCGGTTTTCCACAGGTTTGAGCACCAGGAGATGAAGGGATTAGCCATCTTGCTCGCAACCATGGTGGACACTTTTAAAGGACACTAAGTTTGCAAACTTCACTTTCACTTTTGAAATTGATCATTAACTCCTAGAGCAGAGCTTTCCAAACTGCGTGTCGCAACACAAAAGTGTGTCACCACACACAGTCTGGTGTGTCGCCACACAACCCAGAAGTGCTGATCATCATCAGCGCTTCCGGGTTTTCCTGCGGCGACACACTAACGGCGGCGCACAAAAAGTTGAAAGCAGCAGCGCTTCCGCATTTTTGCACGCTGCCGCAATGGCGGCACTTCTGGGTTTTCCCGCGGCGACACACCAACGGCGGTTGGTGTGTCGCCGCGGGAAAACTTTGGAAAGCCCTGTCCTAGAGACCTTCAGAATGACAAGTTTGCAAACGCTGCATGTGTCTGCCTTTAATCCTGAACGAAAGAAAACTTTAATTATAAGCTTAAGAATGTAAAGAATCTGAAATAAACAGCAAAAAGCTAAATAAGGTTTTGATCTTAGAAAGTTATAAATGGACTAAGGGTCCAGATAAAATTGGAATATTGAAACTTTTACAATAAGATTTTGGAATTAATTATAAAGTACAAACAACTTCTCATGGGAAATAGATCCTGTTTTGGTTTTTACAAGTCACAACATAGATAAATAATTTCATGATTTCAAAAACTGGACACTAGAACAGCCAAAAATTTTAGGTAGAGGAAAGATACAAAGGCCTGAAAGATGTTATGACAATAAAAATACTGAAGGAGTTGAAGAATGGAATCATAAAATAGTAGTCACAATATCAACAATGTCAGTAATGATGTCTGCTTCTATGGGTAGACTATGTCCAAAAGATGTTTCTGAAGAAATGTCAAATGTAGAACAAATTTTATCTGACAAGATAGATATGGTATCGAAAGTGGATTTACAACTGACAGACCAAGAGAGTGATTTAGAAAAGAATGTTTCGCTAGATCTACAAAAGAAACTGGCTGAGGTTTTAAAATTTAAAAAGGAAATACAAATGACAAGCCAAGAGAGTGACCTGGATAATTTTTTCCTACTGGATTTACAAAAGAGGCTTGTTAAAGCCTTGAAGAACTCTGTGTGATGGGACAAAGAAGAAATCAAAAGAAATCAAAACCTATGACAATATTTGTTTTTTTTAATAATTAACTCTAAAAGTCTTTTATTTCTCAGTAACACCCATTCTTTCATCCAAACCAAACAACAAGCTGCAAAATACAATTTCAGATCAGGTAAACCCAATCCTCCCCTTTCCTTTGCATTTTGTAACACCTTATATTTAATTTGTGGCTTTTCCCCTTGCCATACAAACTTAGATATATCATTTTGCCACTGTTTAAATGGTGCATCAGTTGTCAAAACAGGTATTGTCTGAAACAAGAACATCATTCTAGGCAGAACATTCATCTTTATCACAGAAATTCTCCCCAGCAATGACAATTGTAATTTCTCCCACCTTAAAATGTGCTTTTTAATTTAATTCCATATCTTAACATAATTATTTTGAAATAACATACAATTCATATTAGTCATAGTGATACCCAAATAGTTTACTTTTTTCTCAATCTTAAAACCAGTTTTCTTCATTAGTTCTGTTTGATCCTCTATTTTCATATTTTTTGTTAACATCTTCGTTTTCTGATTATTAATCTTAAAACCTGATAGCATACCAAATTCTTTTAATTTTCCCATTAATATTTCTATTCCCTTTAATGGATCCTCCAAAACCAACACCAAATCATCAGCAAATGCCCTTAGCTTATAAGTATCTCTTTTGATCTTTATTTCCGCAATTCTCTCATTTTGTCTTATATCTCTATTCAATATTTCAAGAACTAAAATAAATAGGAGCGGGGCTTCCGGTGGGAATGGCGGACTGAATGGCTGTGTAGGTTTCCCTGAAGCCAAGAAATGTTCTCCGGATCAAGGAGAATACCTGGAATCATCCCATCTGTCCTCCAGATGGCTGCTTGCAGCCAGAAGACCACAAACAGCATTTCGCGTTCGACTGGTAAGAGACAGCTTACCAGTCGGCGGGGATTTCATCACTTTCCAAGCTGCGCTGTAGCCTTAAAGGGACACTAAGACCAGCCACCCCATTTCTAAATCACCAATTTGTATTTTTTTTTAAGTATATGTACCCAAGAGAGGCTTTCTACAGCGAGGAGACGCTGGTTCTCTTGGTGCTTAACGTTATTTTTGGGATTACTTTTTTTTAAAAAATTCTTTTAAGTTTTGGATTTCGTTTTCCTTCCAAAGGAAATTCCAAAGATTGAGAGTAAACAATTGTCTTCCTGATATTATTTTTGTATTAAATTTGAAGATATTAGCATTTTCCTACACGTTGAATCCACTGTTTTGAACATTCAGCTTTCTGTTTTCACTTTCCCTTGAGAACAGTCAGCTATTTCACTCTCAGTTTATGTAAACACATTCCGGAATCCTTTCATATCTTCGACTTTCGCTGGTTAAGCTCCTAGGGGGTGCCATAATCTACTGCTTGAGACATGGAGGATTTCAAACAGATTCTGACTTTCACCACAATTTTAAACAGATTTCTTCTGACTTCTATCAAACTTTTATGCAAGATATCCAGGACATTGTGGAAAATATGAGATCTAAAATGTGCCATCAGGTTGGGGATGTGGTGGATGAAATTGAGGAATTTAAGAGCGATAGAAAGGTTTTTTTTAAGACTGAGATTGGGGTTTTCATCGAGATGCTGGATGAAGATTGGATAATGGAGTTGGAGAAATCTAAGGGAGAGAGTGATCTGCAAGCCATAAGTAAAATTGATCTCCTGGTGGAATGCCATGAAAAGAACCTGGAATCTTTGAGGGGGGCAGTTGGGCTGTTTTATTCTTTCAAGAGGAAAGCTCTGTGCACATTGTGGGGATATGTAACTGCTTTGGTTTATTTTGAAGTGGGATAAGGGTTGAAGAATGTTCATCTGGTTTGCTTTAAGGATTTGATTGATGCTATTTGCCTTTAAAGATTTGGATTTACTGTTTTGAATTGGCTTTGTTTTTTGGGTTTATTAAGATGAAAATTATTAAAACTGTTGTATTAGGGTTAAAGAATATTTATCTGGTTTGCTTTAAGGATTTGATTGATGTTCCCTTTTAAAGATATGGAATTACTGTTTTGAATTGTCTTTGTTTTTTGGGTTTATTAAGATTGGGATCATTAAAATTGTTGTACTGTTAAGTATAGCAGACAACTTATGCGCTTTTTAATTTGATTCTTACTATATATATATAGGGGGTGTGGTGGCTCAGCGGGTAAGACGCCAGGCTTGTCGATCAGAACAGTTGCAAGTTTGGAGGTTCAAATCCCTAGCCCTGCATGACGGAGTGAGCTCCCGCACTCGCCCCAGCTCTTGCCAACCTAGCAATTCGAAAGCATGCAAATGCAAGTAGATGAATAGGTACCACTTCGGTGGGTAGGTAACAGCATTCCGCGCGCGTCATGCAGCCACATGACCGTGGAAGCATCTTCGGACAACACTGGCTCTTCGGCTAACAAACGGAGATGAGCACCGCCCCCTAGAGTTGGACACGACTGCACAAATGTGCGGGGGGAACCTTTACCTTATAGTAGACAGAAATGTATAGAATAGTGGTAGGAAGGGAATAATTAAATAGGTGTTATCTTTTGGAGGGGAGAAAGATGTTTAGGAGGTTTATATGATTTTTTCCCCTTTATTTTAATATAAAGGGGAGGAGTAACTGTACTTAGTGATTTTTATTATGTGATAAAGTGGAATGACTTATAAAATAATGTGGTGTTTTGGTTTAATATAGAGTAAGGGATTGATTATGGAAATTTTGTATATCCTTGCTTTTAAAAGTCGGAAGCCACGTCTTTTGTAAAAAAAAATTAAAAAATTTTCTTGTGTTTCTGCACTTTTTACTTTTTTTTCTTTGTAGTTTTTATTCTTTTCTTGAAATCTAATAACATTTACTAAAAAAAGAACTAAAATAAATAGGAGTGGAGACAACGGGCATCCTTGTCTTGTTCCTTTTTCTATCTCACAGGGTTTTGTTAGTTCTCCATTAACAATTATTTGTGCTTTCTGTGAGCTGTATCTTACCCATTTAATAAAATTCTCTCCAAAGTTCATATCTTCCAAAACTTCAAACAGGAAAGCCCAGTTCAAATTGTCAGAGGCCTTCTCTATATCTAAGAAAATAAATGCAGCTTGTTTTTCATTATGTTGCTCCAAATATTCCAAAATATTTGAACGAACTAAAGATTAAGACTGTTCGAAGTAAAAGGAAGGAATACAAATTTGGTTTATTTGATCAAGGTTAAAATAAAATGTTAACTTCTGGCTACCCTTTTTGGACTTTCTGCTGATACCAGGACTGAAAAGATGATGTCTTATGGATTTGTTGATAGATAAGAGATGGGATATGGGATGAAGAGTAAATGTTTGTAACCTTAGAGGGGGTGAAGAGCCATTAAATTTGCTTATACTTGTTGTGATGAAGGTTGAAAGTCACTTCTTTATATATTTTTCTTTTTCTTTATTATATTCTTACTTTTTCTTCTCTCTTTAAATTTCTCTTTTTCTCTTTGTTTTTCCTTGCACTTTTTACTCCTCTCTATTTTCTTTCTTTTAGTTTGTATTAGATTTTGCTATTGTAATAAAAATTCTTAATCAAAATTATATACAAGACAATATTATTTACCATTTTAAACCTTTCTATGTTCCCAACTGCAGTGAAAAGGAGAAAGATGGAACACTTGCCCAATGCCTTTTGCTCAGGAGCCCTAGCAGCTGTCCACCAGGAAGCACAAGCATCTTAATGGCATTGTAGAAACTGACCAGTTCATTGTGGCACAACATTCTGTAGGCTACATCCCACTGAATCAGGTGACTGATGATGTATTGGCTTTAGTTGGGAATATATGTCTTCTCAGCTTTTCCAGGGAGGTGTTCCTAATGATGGGTTATGAGCGTGCATTTAAACAACGCACCAAAGACCTGGAAGCCCAACAGGACTAGTCTGCTCTACCTAAGAACGTTTTTCTGAGCAGTCAAGCCCCATTTTACAACCCAGCACGATACTTACACCACATACTGTTTCCAAATTCCGAAGAGCACTAACTTTAGCACGCTTCAATGCTCTCCCCATAGCAGTTTTGGAGAGCCGATACAAAAAAGTCCCCTATGAGCTGAGACTGTGCCCCTGTGGACAAAGGGCTATTGAAACTACAGCTCATGTCCTGCTACGTTGTACCCTCTATAACAGGGTTTCTCAACCAGGGTTCCGTGGAGCCCTAGGGCTCCACAAGAGGTCACTAGGGGTTCCCTGGGTTATCACAATTTATTTTAAAAATTATTTCAAATTCGGGCAACTTCACATTAAAGAGGTAAGTTTCATTCTTTATTTTTAGTTTAAGAACACTGTTAATGCATATACACAGGCCGACACATGAAACGAATATAATCATTTTGTAACTTCTGGCCTATACTTGAGCCTGGGTGTGCAGGGGTTCCCTGAGGCCTAAAAAATATTTCAAGGGTTCCTCCAGGGTCAAAAAGTTGAGAAAGGATGTTCTATAAGGACTCAAGGGCCCACCTTATAGCTCCTTACCTGGTAAAACACCCTGGAAATTCCGATCTTTTTAATGTACAGTTGTTGTTATCAGATCAGTATGATTCAGTCTCCTTGAATGTAGCTAAATTTTGTTATACTGCCTGTAAAATTAGGCAGACTTTGATTATCCACTGACGAATCTAGCACCAATTGTAATATTTTATCTTGTTTTGTTTTTACTTTATTTTTACTTTTAATGTGTTTTTGCTTGTAATTCTGGTCAGTGAGCATAATAAAAATACATTCATATTCTTTATTAAAATTATCTGGTGAATGAGGATTTCAGTGCACTCTCCAAAGACAGTCCATTATAGAAGTGAGGTCAAAAGGATAGTTCTAAATGCTGTAGCTTACATTACAAAGCATATTAACATTTACTGAAAATGTCCACCCTGGAAAAAATCTGAAAATGCTTCCCTTTGGCTTCCAAGATTATCATTAATCAAGTCCCCCATCAACTGCCAGCAATGTTTGCAGCTAGTTGACCCAGTTTTCACAAGGGCCAGTTTCCCACTGCTCCTCTTCTGTCTTCACTGCCCAAACCCTTAGAGGAAGTTTGAAAGCAATGCCAAGTAGACATGCTGAGGAGTGAAAATTACTGTCCTATCCTGAGTTTGTGGTACCAACCCCCCCCCCCCGGCCATCATTCCCACTCAACAGAAAAGGCAAACCGGAGGAATCTTAATAATCCCGTGCTGCTGAAGAAAAGGAGAAACGGACAAAAGAGCTCTCATATCCACTGTTGCTGGCTTTCCCTGAACGACTGAGCGGGGATCTACAATGCTACCCAGCTAGCACTCCCCCTTCAGAAGGAGGGATGAGGCAAGAGTTTCTTCCAATGGGAAAACAGCATCTAAAACAACTGTTATGATAACTAGGTTTGCACTGGTTTCAATTGCATGTCAGTTGAGTCAGAAATAAATTAGCTTGGCTTTTCAACACTTCTCCTATTGTGGAAACACAGAGGTTAGGATCTTCTTTCAAACTGGCACAAGATCCTCAGGAGGAAGTGCCTAGGTTTAACTAACCGTAAGCGAATGAAATGAATGCATGGTGACATTGCAGCCACGAGAGTGAACTGGAAGTCTGAAATACCTCAAGCCTAGTGTGGATGGAACTGCTTCAGATATCAGAGGACAACATTCTTGGTTGATAATCCACAAAAGTTCGTGCCAATAGTAAACATGTTTGGGCTTTGGATGAAATCATGCAAGCAGAACTCAGTTCACACCCTGGGGACTTTTTCACCTCTCTCCTCTCCGTACCCCTAGTTTTATCCCAGATCAACTTCAGAGTGCACAGATTTGAGGGGCAAGGGAGGGGGGGAAGCACTTGTTTGGGTAACAATATGGGTACTGCCACTACACAGCTATCACTATAGCACTTAAGATGTTCAAATACCCCAAAGCTCTGGTGCTCTGCTTAACAGGGCCTGTCAACCTTTCTAGGTTCCCCGAGAACTGCAGGGAGTGTCATGATGACATTATTGAAAGAAATGACCTTTTCAGCATTTACTGTGTCAGGATTTTTAGGGTTGAACTATGTCATCAAAAAAGTCTATGGAGATTTATTTTGCTTCTTAGTTCCCTGAAAAATAGTCCAGGAAAAATCATGCATAAAGGATCTCAATAATAAAAGCCTCTGGATTGCTGTCCCCTACAGTACGATTACTCACTTGAAATTAATTTTAATGAAAGAGTGATGAGCTTATAAAGGCATCTCTAGCAGGAATTTTGTAATAAAATGCCAATTCCACCATCACAATTAGAAATGGTATCTGACAGGACTATCTGCTGAAGCATCTTGATTTTCTGAAGTTGCTCCAGTTTCTTGCAAGAACCCTTGATGTCTATAGTATGAGCTAGAAATCCTTCATAGAGAGAGCCAGCTTCCAAAGATGTGAGCTGGGGAAGGAGAATTTGAATTTAACTAACTTCATCTTCTCAGCACATCAAATTAAAAATATTTTGCTAACAATGCAGTGGTGTTCATGGGGTGGGGTGGGGACTCTGCAAGATGGTGGGGCTGATGTCATGATCCAGGCTCCATCCATGTTCCAGGCATTTGGGAGGGAGCTTGAGAATTGGCTGGGTTTGCAGATGGAGGAAGATACAAACTGGCAGCATGTCACAAGTTCTTGGTGGAATAACACAACACACACACACAGGATATATTTTTAAACCCAAGGCTGTCCTTATTCTTATTCAAGAAGTTTCTTGGTGCAGAAAAGTTTGCTTATCTTTGTTGTCACTCTATTAACTACAGTGTCTATCTTTTTTTTTTTTTTGCTTCCGGTTATTCCTATATTTATTTTCTATATTATCTACATAAAAAAGGGGGCAGCAGCCCAATCACACCGGTTTGGCTGCCATCTTGACACCCCCCCCAGACCCTCCATCTGTTACCTAATTCCAAAATTATAGTTATGTTCTTCATTAGTATTCTTAGACCAGTGCTTTAACCTCCCTTTATCCGCCCCCCACACCTAATTTTCAGCAAAGTCACTTGCTAAATGCTTGCTGGTGCTGTGCTTCTCTTTGGCTTTCTGTTACAGGAGGTGGGGGGGTTTAGTGGCCCCCAGTTCTGGTCTGGTGCTCAGATGCTTTATTTTCCTTGGTGTGGCTGCAACCACTTCTGGGGCCCCTGTTGCCACCATCCTTCTGAGCTGTCCCTTCACATCTTCTGTCCCTGTGGCAATTCTCCAGTAGAAGCAAGCCACTCTCATCCAGCTGCTGCAGCTGAGCCTTCAACCACTGCAGACAGTCTCACAGATGCTCTCCTTCCTCTCCTTCATACACTACACTTCCTTCTCTGTCACACCCATTACACCAATGCTCTCTACACTCCCACTTTATCCAGCATTGCAGATGCCTATGCCTAGAGAGAAGAGGGGCAGGTTTAAAGGAGAAGGAGGTGATGCTGACATTTTCCCTTTGCTCTGCATTTCCTCTTTCCACACTGCAATAGGTGTGGCTTGGGAGTGCACGGGAGGTGTGTTCTGCGTTACTGGGCATTGCCAGAGCGTTCAGCCACTTTTTCTCTCCAGCTCTTTTTCTTGGGGGACTAACTAGGCAAAATAGGATTCAGTATTCCTGTGACATGACTGACTCGGTGGAGTTAGCTTTACCCTATGCAAGGTTGGGTGTGATTTGGCCTACATCTACCTCCCCATGATTTAGAGCAGTGCTTCTCAACCTTGCCAACTTTCAGATGTGTGGACTTCAACTCCCAGAATTCCCCAGCCACCATGCTGGCTGGGGAATTCTGGGAGTTGAAGTCCACACAACTTAAAAGTTGCCAAGGTTGAGAAACACTGATTTAGATTACTGGTTGATGGGTGCCTTTTTGCTGTTCCCATGGCACAGTACCTCCCCACTCCCCCACTGGTCCAGTTATGTACTGTATGTTGCAGAAGCAGGACTATTACCAGGGTGCTGAAGATCAAGAGCATTTGTCTCTTCAAGGAAAGTGTAGTTTGGGCCTGAAAAGGACGAGGCACCTTTCAGGATCATGGCTGATCTAAAATGGTAAGAAAAGGGCTACCAGATCAGGGCTGCAAGGGTCTAGTGAGTGGCCACTAGATGGCAGAAAAGAGATATAGAAAATCCTAATTCTTTGCTCCTAATGTCATCCAGGTGTTTGCATTCCATATATGGCAGCTCTAGATGTGCAGGACTACTGCTTCCATAATCCTTAGCTAGAATGGATATCAAAGAGATGGGAGAAGGCTGCACTGGGCCTTAAGTCCAAGAAAGGCTAGAGTTCTTCCAGCCTGGAGTGCCTCCAAAAACAAATAAAGCAAAATCAAAGAAAGAATTAAGAATTTGGGAGAATAAAAAGCAAACAGTGTAGAAAAGAATAAATGCTAATTATTGGCAATGATGGAAAGTCTGGAGGAAAGAAGTCAATCATGATTAGCAGACTTAATTTATGACTTGCCACAGTGATGGAATAAAACAGTATTATGTATGGAGCACTGCCTTAATTTTCAGAACACAAACGTCAAACACCAGTACTGAAGTACAGAGTAGTCTGCCAACTGAGGGACTGAAAGAAAGCAATTAAAAACATTGTAAATTAGTCTTTGTGCCTGGAACTGGAAAGGACTCAAGTAGGGCATGCTGTGCTCCTAAACAGAGCAATTATTGTCAGAGATGGGCCTTGAAATCAGTAGGAGCAAACCTTCTCCTTGTGTCTGGGCGTACTGAAAGACAAGCCACCTGAAAATACATTTCCACCTGGGGCTGCTGAAATGAGTTGCAGGTGTTTGATTTGCAGCTTCTGATGGTTACAGCTGCCCACGTTTATGATATAAATAAGCAACATTTGGATTACATCAGGTGCTGTATGTACATTAAATCAGGGGTGGGGAACCTTTTTTCTGCCAAGGGTCATTTGGATATTAATAATCGGGGACCTGGGGGGCGGGGGGCGGGGTTTCCGGGATTTCCGCGAACGGGGGCCGGGGTTTGCGGGCGGGAGCCAATCACAAGCACCGGGGGGCGGGGTTTGCGGGCGGGAGCCAATCACATGGAAGGGGACGAGGTTTGCGGGCAGGAGCCCCGCGGGCCTTAGGCGGGAGCCCCGCGGGCCTTATACGGCCCACGGGCCTTATTAGGCCCAGCCCCCCCCCCCTTGTATTTTATAGTTTAAAAGTTCTAATAAACATTTGTAGCTTTTAGCATTTCTAATATACACAAGAAACACCTTTAGCATTTGTAATGGACTTTCCTTTTGTAAACGTGGTAAACATAGTAATCAATTTCTTCCTTTCACACTAGTATTTGTTTAGAGAGCAAAAGCCTCATTAAGAAAGAAACCCCATTGTAAAGGAGAGATAAGAAGGTGTGTGAATGGTTTCTTTTGAAATGCAAGAAGATAATTAGGCCAGCCAAAGGGGGAGTGTAGCATAGCCCCAGGGTCATCCAGACACTGGCAGAAGGGACTGGAAGAATCATCAAAGGGTGATTTATTTTGGTACTGCTCTATGTTACTGCTTTATCTTATGATTGTCAAACTATTTTCTTTTCGTGCCCACGTCTGAAGATACCAGGAAGGAAGAGATAATAAAATCCAAAGCAATTGTCTGTAAATCATATGATTAGACGCTGTGTCACTAACATGTTAACTTCTTTTACCTTTGATCTGTACCTCATATAATCTCCTATTGACCTCCATGGGATTGTCAGTCCATCCCTGCTCGACACAGGTTGCGTGCAGAGGGAACGGACTCACCCAGCCTCTTGTTTGATCAAATAAAAAGCTGTTTTCTTTTGAAACCTCCGTCTGAAATCTCTGATTTGGGTAACTTGGGATCTCAGATTCTTCCAGAAATCCAGGAGTTGGCCATACAGCCTGACGTTGCCCACCCCTGCATTAAATGAATGTAGAAATTCAGCCAATAACAAATGATAGGGATCTGGATCATTTGATGTCAAGTTGATTTGGAGACATCTCCCATGTCACTTTTAAAATCTAAGTTAGCACATTTTATATTGATTTTGTGAGGGAAAAGAGGGTGGCATAGTTCTCTTGCTATCAAGAAAACAATAGGACTGCTGGCTCATTTTGAAGGTTTGACTGATTAAAGCAGAGACAATAGCACTATTTCACTGTGCTGCTGGACAGCCAGGATACCAGATGGAAACAGGGGACTTAAAAAGTTAGGACCTTTTTTTCTAGTGAGATCATTCTGGTACCTTAATTACTGTCGTTGAAGCACCGGGCAAAGTTTAATTTGTTTATTTAGGCCTCCATTTTGGTGGTTTAATTTAAAATATTGTACTGCTTACTTCAGTTTCCTATGTTTGTTTTGCCCATATTCACCTGTAGCTCTAGAGCTGAGTAAAATTTCTAGCTCATACAGCAAACACAGTCAGTGTTGTCATCATAAGAATAGGTCTGATCAGGAGATCTCTGCAAAACTGGGAATTTTACTCTGTGCCATGACCAAGCCCTGTCCCTGTCCCCACCGGTTTAGACCACTGCAATGCACTCTACAAGGAGATGCCTTTAAAGACCACCCAGAAGCTTCCGCTGATACAAAACACAGCAGCCTGGGTACTCATTGGCAATAACCGTTGGGTGCACATGACACCTGTGTGGCAGGCCCTGTGTTGGTTGCCAATTGGCTTCTGGGGGGCAATTTAAAGTATTGATATTAACCTATAAAGCCCTGCATGGCTTGGCTGCAGGATACAGTTACCTACCGGACCATATCTCCCCACTGGAATCAGCCCGATTGTTGGGGTCATATTGGGATAAGCAGCTAATTGTTCTCCATTTGGGGAAGGTCAAGGGGGTCAATGCCCAGAGGCATTGTTTTTTGGTCCTCTGGAATGACCTTATGCATGAGATGAGATGAGGTCCTACCTGGGCTACCTTCAGAAAGAAGCAGAAGCTAGAGCAATTCCAGATGCCTGGTTGTTTGGGTTTAAGCGTTTTTGGTTATATTTTGTTGGTCCTGTTCTTAATGCATGATTTTATCTTACTTGTAAGATGCCAAGAGTATGAATAGATTGTGGTGGAGTAGAAATCTAATAAATAAATAAAGTGAGCCATAGTTTATTCATGATCTAGAAAGCTGTTCTTTTTCCATCTTGGGTTGACTCATTCTGTTGCCTTGATAAAAAAAAAGCAGGAAAATAATACCTTCCAGTGTTAATAGTAAGAAAGATTTCAAGATATTTTCACGTGATTTCAGACAGAGGTACCTGGAATGTCATCACTTGCATTGATGGAAGAAAAACATTATTTGCTATCAAGCTGTGTATATTAATATACTGGCTAGCTCAACAGCCCATTGAATGCCATTTTTTAATTAGAAAATTTAATGAAATAGAAATCTTTTGGTAAGAAAATATATGACTTATTGATGTAACTTTAGTTTCTTCAGAAGCACTGTGAGACATAATCTTCCCCTGGGGATAGTTCTATAGCTTTCATTATATTTTCAAAGCATTTCTTGTGCTAGTATAAAGAAGTAATGACATTAGCTGAAAGGCACTAATAGGGGAATATAGACAAATCCTACAGAGAAGCCCTGTAGGATCTGTCCCAGAATCAGTGTCTGTCTGTCTAGGTTGCATAGTCCCACCTATGGGCATTTTGGAAGCTTGCAAGTAGACCATGAGAACACAGTAGCTGGAGTTTAGGGCATGCTGCCTTTGTTTCTGAAGATGGGCTAACAGGCAGTGATAGTTTCATTCTCCATGGATTTGTCTGATTCTTAAAGTAAAGGTAAAGGTTCCCCCCGCACATTTGTGCAGTCGTGTCTGACTCTAGGGGCCGGTGCTCATCTCCGTCTGATTCTTAAAACTGTCTAAATTTATCACTATCATCCCATCAGGAATAAAGGGCTGAAGGAGTAATCTCTCCCAAGAAAGAACAAAACAGGCTCTTGAGCTGTATATCAGTGGACCGAAAAGACAGAGATGCACATACTCCCCTCAACGATCTGCATAATACACAGGCTCTTCATCTGTTATTATCCTCTGTCCGTCAGCCAATGAGTGTTTTGCTAGTAATAATTAATACCATACTCAGGTACAAGTATGAGAAGTTCTGCCACATGGACAGGTCTTTGATTATGTTTAAAAGGACCCAAGCAAACATTGTTTTTAATTTGAGCTCTGGGACTAATTTGATCAAGTATGAGAATGCTCTTCTGATATCAATATTATTTATATCTCCTCCTTCGGTCATTGTTACTGTTCCAATTGGTGATGTAATATGTTTAGACATGGAAAGAAATCTCAGAATTGTTTTTCTGACTGTCTTATTTACTGACCCTGTTGCAGGATGTGTGCTGAATTTTTGCCTCCAGGTAACCATCAGTATTGGTTGGATGATGACAGAGTTTCAATGAGTCAGACAATTTTTTTTTAATAAAAATAAATATACGATTTATACACTTACATGTTCAAACCATTGGATAGAAAGGGTTACTGAATAACATCATTAACATGGGTACATTCCATGTGTAAGAGAAAAAGAAAGAGGGAGAAAGACAGTTCAGGGAGAGTAGCTATGATTGGCTTTTACCACAAAAAATAGCTAAGATTACTGAACAATGTTTCACATAAACGTCATGCATCGGATGAAACGGACTACTTCAAAAAAGCTTCAGCTAGTCTGAAAGACACCACAAGGCTCTTTGGTAGAATGTTTAAAATCCCATGAAGAAAATACTTCCAGCCACTGTGCTGATAGTATTAAGTTTGCATCGGGCACTAGGCCACCAATCTCACAGCCAAAAATTGTGTTATACTGCAATCTATAAATAGCAGTGATAAGACTTTTTTCTTTATGCTCAAATAAATTTTGATTCAAAAGTCTCCAAAAACAGCTTGAGCAGAAATGGGACCAAGACCCCAGAAATGTGTGTATAACCTATAAATAAAAATAAAGATACATTATTGACTAAATTAAAAACTCTATTTCTTACATCCATTTAAAAGTTTGGAAATAATCTTGTTGGCAGATTCTTGTATCATTCTTGAAAATACTGTTTCCTCTAATGGAAATTAATGAGACAAATGTTGTAAGAAATGAGGATAGGTCTTCCATGAAATTACCTCTTGAAAGTATAAGAAAACTACTGTACAGTGGCATTCTCACCTGAGAAGCCATGTGTGACTTAGAGCTTAGACAATGGGAAGTTGGATAGAAATGGCAAAATGGAATTCAGCTGTCATATATTCCCTACTAATGCTGTTAGTAGGGATTGAGGCAGGAGACTTACTTACAATACTTGGGAAGCTTTAAAATCTTGAAGACCGACTGTGTTCTTCCTGGAAGCTTGCCACTCTTCGTAACAAGCTGCCTTTTTTGGTCAATAGCTGAACAAATTTGCAAGGCCAAACTGATCTGTGTTTCTTTTGCTGACAGTAGAAGAATGGGAGAGAAGTGAGTGGAGAAAATGGCATCCAGGAGTGATGAATTTGCTCTTAAGGTACACCTCACCTTTTCCATTGCAGTCACACAATTGGGTTTTATTTTTCTCTAGGAATTAGTTTTTCTTACCCTGTACAAATAGCTACTTGGCAAAGCACTGGAGCCTGAAAAACCACTGGTTGATTGGTTGACATACAGTATGTCTCCTGAAAAAAAGAGCAAACTCCTTTTGCAGTTGATTGGCTGGAAATGGTGTGTGTGCTGTAATAGTTAGGCTGAGCAGAAGGAGAAATAAAAAAGCTCCATTGACAGGGAATGTTGTGCTTTGTCCCTATACCGGCCAGGAAGCCATCCAATAGGATGGTTCATCTGTAGAACGTGGTGATATTATTAGAACATGGCGCAACCACAGCTTTTGGCCCTTTCATGTACCAGTGAATTTTACTGAGCCAGATCATTGGTCCATGTCTTTTCTATTGTGATTAGCAACATTTCTCTGCTGTCTCAGGCAGAGATCTTTCTCAACCCCCCTAGCTATAGTCTGTCTAAACTCCAGATGCCAAGGATGAAGCCTTGAGACTTGCTGAAAACACAGTGTGTTCTCTACCACTGAGCTACAGCACCAGCTGCCATATGGAGATCAGCAAAGAATTTTTTTTTTTTTTATGCCAGTCATACCACAGTGGCAGATGTCATATCTCCTGGCTCCCGGGCATTATGATAATAGTGAATGACTTTTTTAGAGGGCTGAGAATTTGACTTTGAATATCATGGTAGGGGGCACAAGTTTCAAAAGAAGGTGGGATTAGAATAAAATAGATATTTGCTTTCACTTCATTAAAATTACATGCATTAATTGAATTCATTTGATAAGTTGATTGAATTGAATTGATGATTCTCCCTGTATTAAATTATTTCCCTTGCTTTCACATTAACATTTACATTGTAGTATGTTTAAAGGGGCGTGGTGGCTCAGCGGATAAGACGCCAGGCTTGTCGATTGGAAGATCGCAAGTTCGGAGGTTCGAATCCCTAGCCCTGTGTGCGGAGTGAGCTCCCGCACTAGCTCCAGCTCTTGCCAACCTAGCAATTCGAAAGCATGCAAATGCAAGTAGATGAATAGGTACCACTTCGGTGGGTAGGTAACAGCGTTCCGCGCGCATCATGTGGCCACATGACCGTGGAAGCGTCTTTGGACAACGCTGGCTCTTTGGCTAACAAACGGAGATGAGCACCGGCCCCTAGAGTCGGACACGACTACACAAATGTGCGGGGGGAACCTTTACCTTTTTTATGTTTACTGGAGAAGGTGATCTGGGCCCAAGGCAATCATCCAATACAACTTGCCCTGCAGTATGTTCCATGGAGGTTCCATCAGATAATATGAATGCTGCAATCTGCAATCCTATACACATTTTTTGGGAAATCATCTTCAGGGAAGACAGATGGACCTGATTTCTAAATAACATGCATAAGATTGCATGTTTCATTTTCCTTGTAAATATCTCAGTGTGATATAAGTGGCTGAGCACCACTCTTCTCCTACACAAATTCTGAATTCATCTTCATTTTAAACTCATTTCCATAAAAATGTCACACTGATTGCTTGAAGTACAATGTAAAACCTTACTGTTTTCAAATGAAAGAATACAAATTGAAGGAGTCAGATGAAGAGTACGTTCCTTTTACAATGAGAAAGGATATGGAAATCAGTATGGTGAAATGAAACAGCAGCATCCCGAGAAAGATTGTACTCCTCTTTACTGACATGAGATAGTTCCATAATGAACTTCCTGCATCTGAAGGGGAACTCCTTTGCTTTTTCATAATGCTTCTGCAAGCAGATGATGTCCTGACTTTGAGTGAAGGAACACGCTGAGACTTGGTGTACAGGCTCTAGTGTTTTTTTGTTCTACTCTGCTAGACAGAATCCAGATAAACTAAAATGAACTAGTGATGCTCAGAGAAAGGGCCCAAGAAATCAGGGCGGTGCCACCCTCAGCCTCTTACGATGAAAGCAGAGCGATTCCGTACTGCGCATGCGTTTATCCCCCTGGAGGGAGCCCCCTCCTCCTTCACCAGTTATCTCCTTGACACCTGGTTAGTACTTAGATGGGAAACGGGGGCATGCCAGGCACTTTAAAAAGTGATAGGTCTTCAGTCACATGGCTGTAGCTGCCATCTGACCTTTTTAACATCCCCAATAGAGTCTCCTGATGGGAGACCACCAGGATAGCAGCTAGACTGAGAAGCTGAAGCTCCGTTTAAAGGACCCTTCACTTTTAAAGGACTCAGGTTATTTTTTAAAATATATTTTATTCTCCTTCCTATGCAAACCCATCTCAAATATAAAATGCAATGAATACAAACAATAGATGAAAGTTGTATAAAACCATTTTTTTGCCTCCCTTGGAGGCATTGCAGGTGTCCTGACTTTGAGTGAAGGAGCACGCTAAGACTTGGTGTACAGGCTCTAGTGTTTTTTTGTTCTACTCTGCTAGACAGAATCCAGATAAACTAAAATGAACTAGTGATGCTCAGAGAAAGGGCCCAAGAAATTAGGGCGGTGCCACCCTCAGCCTCTTACGATGAAACTAAAGCGATTCCGTACTGCGCATGCGTTTATCCCCCTGGAGGGAGCCCCCTCCTTCTTCACCAGTTATCTCCCTGACAGATAAGCTGATTCCATGGCACTGAACCAATGGCAGTGTTTTAGAGGAAAAGAAACTTGAGTACTCTTGACTAGCAAATTTATGGATTGCTGCTGCTAAGGCCACAGATCACCAGGTGGAGGTCCATGGCTTCACCCCAAATCAGTACCAAGGCAGACCCTGTCTTCAACTCCCCCCAGCTTCTCTTCTCTCACCTTCTGGAGGAATAAAAATGCTGCTGGATGCAACAGCAGCACACTTCTCCCCTTTTTAAACATTAAGAGATAGAGAATGAGAGGACTATGGCTAGGGAAGAGTGATGATGGTGAAAAAAATGCAAGTGGAGACCAAACATCATGAATGGAAAGGAGAGAGAGAGGACAAGGGCAAGCCAGGAAAGGAACTGAGAGGGAAGAAACTGGGGGGGGGGGGGTTTGAGGGTGGAATAGCCCAGTGTATGTTGTAGACTCCTGAGCAAGCTTTTTGCCTGGGGCCCTCTTGAGGCCAGCAGCACCAGTTGAATTATTGAAAGGTGGGTAGGACAAGTCCACTCTTCCTGCATTCCAAGTTCTGCATGTGCAGTTGATCTCCCCTGCCAGGTTTAGGCAAACAAGCTGCAGGAGCCTTTGGATGATCAGGTGAAGGAGCCAGAAAGTACATGAAAAATGCCCTAAATCTCATGAGCTGCCATGCAAGAAGCCTAACATCTCTCAAGATCTCTGCCATATTTAATGTTGATTTTACGTTAATGCATTTTTGTCTAATTTTGGAGATCCAGGGATGTTGTAGGGGTCCTGCCACCCACATGTACCACACAGCTAGCTCTTGATTCGATGCAGAGTTAATGCCTATGCAACATGGTAGGGCTGTTGTCCTCAAGACCTGAATCAGGTGGAGAGGCTGGGCAGGAGGGCAGGAGCACGATCCCTATTCCAGCATGTCGTGGGTTGCAGAAATAGGGCTTTGAAGTTGTTTCCAGTCAATTTACATTATATTTAAACAGCGGTCCTGGCTGGATTGTTCGGTGGTGGAGCCATCTTGTCTTTACCTGTAAATCTTCTCCCATCGTATACCTGGAAGAAGGGGGATGAGGTATTTGTCTCATTGGGCTACAGTTGACGGTTCTTTTTACAAAAAGAGAGAAAGGAAGAGGCACAGAAAATTGAGAGAGACGGGGAGTGGCTCTTTCTCCCAAGACTTGAAATGGGAGCAGTGGGCTCTGGACATCAATCAATCAGTATGATTAGCTATACTGAATCTATATTTTTATAAATAAATGAAATCATTAAAAACGTCAGTGGCTTTCTTTCAAATACAGCTAGATCTCAGTGAGTGCTACATTCCTTGAACTTCTCACTGCTTAGAGAAACAAAATAAGTGTGGGAAGCACAGGATCCTTATTCTCGAGAAAAACTATGAGCTGCTCTTTATGTTCCAACAGCTTAATGGAGACTTCAAGGCAAGACTGTTTGCTTGATGATAAATTTGCATCTTGTGTTTCCTCTAGGTGGTGGACCAATTCCATCCTCTAATTTATCCCACAGTGACAATTCTCTAAGGTAGACTGGGTTGAGATTGTGACTGGCCCAAAAATCACCCAGCAAGTTTCTGTGGCTGAAGGTGGACTTGAATCTGGGTCAACCTGGTCCTAATCCAGCACTACAACCATGAAGGAAGACTTTATGAATAACCTTGTTTTCCCCAGGAAAGTTGCTAAAAGCCCATCTACTACCAGGATGAGGCAGCAACTATAAAACTCAGACTATAAAGGCTAGTCAGCTAGCAATGGTGGGCTGGCTTTCTTGGGAGTGTCTGAGTACAAATTTGAAAGGTAAATAACTAATTGACACTCTACCAAAGGCAGCTCTGCACCCAACAAGTGGGAAGGGGGTAAATGAGGAAAAGCCCAGGGGGGTGGGGGGTGGCGCACACCCTCTGTGGTTGTGATTGTTGTTATTAAAATATGCTGAATTATGGTGGAGAGGAAGTTTTTGCAAGATTTTTGTGGAGATGAATTTGGGCTCCTCCGAGCTGTGGAGACCTAGATCTGCCCTGGTCTAGTTTCGATGCTATCTTCTGTCATGGCCAAGCCCCAGGCAGTGTAGCATAGGTGTCATTTTATTCTAGAAGAGCATTGTACCTTCCTAATGTGCTTCTGAAGTAGTGAAATGTATGTATTGCTTCTTACTCAGATCTCTAACTAAAGAAATAGTTACTCTTAATAAAAGGAATCGTTGCCATATGAATATAATGCTAAATAAGAGTTGTGGTACTAAAGGCTGTAGTAACGGTTAGTTGACAATTTTATTTAGTGCTTCCATTTTGGGATTTGGAGAGTTCCAGACCCCTTCACATACAGTACATCCTTATCCTTGTCCACAAGAATCTATTTCCTGTTGTTGAGTTGGTGGTAAATTATTTGTTTCCAAATGCAACGATCACGCAGTGTGGTGGTCTAGCAGCCCTGAGACTAAGATTCAAAATCCCACTTTGCCATGAGTCTAAAGCTGGATAACCTTTGCTGAATCACTGTTTCTGCCTCCATTGATCTCATGCGGTGGTTATCAGGCTAGAAGAAGAGGGGGCACCTTCTATGCTACTTTAGTTGTTCTTAATGCAATCAATAAAAAGAAATTTAAAAAATGAGGGGATTAAATATTGCCTCAAAACCTTTTCCATTTGCCCCACAAATAACATGCCATACTAATGAGATATTCCAAGTAATAGAAGAAAGTAGAAGCATGAGGATTAATTTTAAAAATTACCCTCCAATCTGATGGATCAGAACTGAGCATACGACAGCAGCTGCAATGGCAGAGGACAACTGCATTCCCTTTATTACATCTGGCAAAAGATTGTGACCAAATTAAAAGACCTTGTGATCGTTTTCCGTTTGCCTTACCTATCCAGCACTGGGGCCATGTGATCCAGCTTCTTGGAAAACCAATAGTCTACTGTTGCCACACAAGATAATGATCCAAGACATTCTTATCCCATGACTTGTACAAGTGAACGATGCTGGTGAGTCAAATATTTGTTTTCAAAATCAAACTCCCATTCCAATAAATTTCATTGCAACTGTAGCCATTCTACTTATCAGATGAGATGATTTTTACAGTGGGGTGAAGTGGCTTAAATCTACCTATTCATGGTACCCTTTTTTGATGTACTTATTTTCAGAAATTCAGTTCTCTTCCACCACTCTTAAAATGTGAAATATCATTCACTTTTGGATTGAGTAATTGTACTATGAAATTCCAAGCACAATAAAGCAACCCCATCCAGAATTAAATGGCTCTGGCCATTTAAAGTCCCACTAGTTTTATAAGACGTTTTGCTTGACTATATTTGGCTAGGTCCATTTATATCACTTTATAAATTCCCCAAGCTATACATGTCCTTCAGGACATACGCTGCATGAGATACCTGTCCTCTTGTTAAGAAATCAAGTGCTGTATTGCTAAACTGCACAAACATCTTATCACTATAAATAGTATACATGCTGCTGTGACAAGTTTTGTTTTGATTGTTTTTATTTCTCCTTTTTTCAAGACCGAAGGCAAATGAATGTCAGTGTGACTTATAAAAGGTTTAAAAGCTGCTGTAAAGTTTTACAATATGGAACTTTCCTACAAGGAACTGAAGTAAATCACGACAAGAAAAACATATCCAATGTAAATCCTCTTATTTGGCATTATATTTCTATTGTTAATATACTGGCTGAATATTAGTTCATTCAGGAGCAATCCTTTTTCTTTGCTAAAAAGGGAAATTTTATCACCAAACTTTATAGGTTTCTAAAAACACATTTCCCAGAGTATCATATATTCAACTGGATTTCATTTGTAAAAAACTTAGATTGCATTGTGCTATACATACCGATGGTTCAGAAATGATGAAATGATTTAATCTTCTATCAAGCAACACTCTCCAGCCATAGAGATCTTTAACCAACTCTATACACATGTATTTTCGCTTTTATTATTATGCAGAACATCTTTTGTGATTTTATAAGGTTGCTTAACCAATCACGATACATTAACTGGCCAAGAGAATCACAGACCTTAATTTTTATTTTATCTTTTTGGCCTCTGAAGTGACAGTCTACATCAGCACACCTGGCCATACATTCTCTGCACTCTTCGGTTTCTCTAATCCACGACTTACCAAAAGAAGATGGAGACGCTGAGATGTATGCATGTTTTAAGCCTGTGAAAAAGAGTTCTGATCTCAGAGGAGTCCTTTCTATTACTTCTCTCTTATTCCAGACTTCTGCTGAATGGAGACAGACTACTTACAACTCTGAAGCCTGGTTCGATAGTAGTTATCATCTGACAGGAGGTGAATGAAAGTGTCACTGTAGGAGAATTTCCGGTGGCTGCTCCATCGGGAATGTTCATTTCCATTCCCCAGTAGATGTGCTGGCTTACCTTGGGGACTGCTGCCTTTCTGGTCACCTGCATTGAGCTCCATCAGTTCCAACTCATGCTTGGCAGCTGTCTCTAGAACTCTCTGCTTGTTGTAGTATCGCACAAAGTTATTAATGATGGGGTGGATGGGCAAGGCAATGGCTATGACCCCACAAAGAAAACTGATAGCAGCATTGAGCTTCCCCAGGATTGTCTTTGGGTAAATGTCTCCATAACCCACAGTGGTCATGGTTATGATTGCCCACCAAAAGGACTGAGGGATGCTCTTAAACAATGTTTCAGAATGGCTTTGCTCCACTGTGTAACCAAGGGCAGAAAACACAAAGATCCCAACAGCTAGATACATCAGGAGAAGCCCCAGTTCCTTAAAGCTTCTCTTAAGCGCATAGGTCAATGTCTGTAGACCTGATGAGTGGCGTGCCAGTTTGAAAATTCTGGCAACCCTCATGATCCGAAGTGCTTGTACAGCTTGCTGCACATTGGTTAATTCCATCAATTTGGTGCCCAAATGGGTCAGTATGAGGCTGATGTAGAAAGGAAGGATTGCAAAAATGTCAATGATGTTCATGAAAGAAAGAGCAAAGTGCAACTTATTAGGAGAAGAGACGAGTCTGAGGACATACTCAAGAGTAAACCAGACAATGCAAGCTGTTTCAATCTTATCCAGAACTGGGTGCTCCACAGATTTTCCTTCAGAGTCCATCACTTGCAGTTCTGGGATGGTCCCCACACACATCACTACAGATGAGGTCAGAATGAGTAGAAAAGATGTGACTGCTATAACCCGAGCTGGGTAGGATGATTCGGGTTTTTCCAGGAATTTCCAGATGCATTTTTGGCACTTGGTCCAGCGGTTTTCTGAAGTGTCCATTCCCAAGTCATCCAAGATCAACTGGACCCGACGGGCAATCTCTTCGAGTTCTTCCTTTTTTTCACTGAGGTGCGTTTTGCAACAATCATCCAGGAATTTCAGATCCACTTTCCAAAATTCCATCTCATTTTTGAAACAAATGGGACAGATGCCTTTCTTCATGTGAACTTCCCCAAAATCGTAAACATCAATGATGCATTTAAAGGCATCTGGATCTCTGTCAAAGTAAAACTCTCTTTTCCCAGGATCGTAGTCATCACAAAGTGAGAAAATCATATCATATCCTCCTGATAAACAGTTCACAAGTTCGGCTAGCCTTGTGTTGGGATACTGGTTTAGGTGGTCCCCATACAGCACCTGCCTTACTCCACCAACATTAACAATAATCTCCATCTCTTCACTGTTTTCTGACCTGTCGCTGTCCAGCTCTTGAAAACTAACATCCTCTGTCATTTTTTATTTTCTTGCAGCTGCGTTTCCAATAGCTTCTTCCCCTGGACAAACCTGAAGTAATTTTGCAAGAAGCCAACGCTTGCTGTGTCTTAGCCAATCTGAACTCCAATGACTTTCAGCAGGGCTAGGAAAGGGGACACAAATCTATCTGCCGGTGGCGAAGCCTTGCGAAGTGTGCAACAAGCTCCGGTAAAGAGACAAATCATCTGGCTGCTTCTGAGCCAGAGCAGTTATTTGAATCGTTCTGACAGATTTCAACGCAGAGAAAGAAATCCTGAAGGAAACTCACCCAGCGCTGGGAACTTGCTCTCTCTTTTTCCAAAGTGGCATGGATTCTCCATCGGAGGCAGATCTTCCCTACAGAAAATGCTGCATTCCTGGAGAACGGGAAGTACCCACACAGGACAGCTCTGGCAGAGGGAGAGGAAAACAACAGTAAGTTCCACTAGCAGTTTCTGCCGTCTTCCCAGCCTCCAAGGGAAAATCTTTTGCATTCCTTTTGCAATGAAGGTCTTTGGCTGTTTTTCACCATCTGCTTCAGGCAAGGGCTAACAAGGTGCCAAGGAGAAAGTTGTGCTTGTTTTCCCTTTGCTGTTTTTAAGCACAATAGGAATTCCAGGCTGACGTCAAGTGCTTTCCAAATTCTACCCTCTTCTGGTGGAATAAAGCAAGAGCATGTCTAGTGCTGGAAGGAAAAGCATGGGCAGCACAATTTTCTTCTTCACGGTCTGTTCTTTCCGTATCTGAGGAAAAATACAGTCCGATATGGCTGATATCCGGACTGACTGAAGGGTCTTAAATGACTGGCAAGTGTCTCCGGGGCTGGGAGAAGATGAAACTGGAGAAGGAGGGGCTGTTCCAAAGGAAAACATTGCCACTTATTTAATGTGGCATAATGGAGGGATCAATATGCCTTCACCAGTGCCAGTCCATGCACAGTTGCTATCTGTGTATTCGAGGATGGGAGCAGAGCCTTTGCCTTTGTCTTGGGGCGAGCAAAACCACCTTCTACCACCTGAGCATCCTCACAATCCTAACTTCACTTGCCTCATCCAGGGGAACAGAAATGATCTAATTCCCTTATGTTGATTTTACTGCCTCGATTGACTAATTTGCAGTACTTTAATTAAATGGGTAATTTCCCCTGTCTTTGCTTGTGTGACTTGTGCAGTTAGAATTGACAGATCCCACAATGAGGCTCCTGGCTTCTCCTGGAATCATTGTAGAGTGGAGACGGGTTGCTTAAAACCCACAAACCATCATTCCACTGCAGAAGTGAGTTTGCCCAAGATACCACAAATCACAGCTTTCCAAACTGTGTGTCGCGACACTTTAGTGTGTCGCAACACACAGTCTGGTGTGTTGCCACACAACCTGGAAGCGGGAGCGGGGGCGTGCATGGTGGCGGCGCACCATCAGCGCTTCTGCGTTTTAGCGGAGGCCGCCGCCGCCATGCACGCCCCTGCGCACCCCCCCGCACCGCCGCCATGCATGCCACCGCCACCGCGCGGACCACCGCGCCGCCACTGGCGCCGTTGGTGTGTCACCAACGGCGGCACTTTGGAAAGCACTGCCACAAATGAATGGTAATCACTTGCAGTATGTTTGGATGGTTTCTTTTCTGGTTTTAATAAAGTTGTTTAGCTAAACATCCGTATATCTGATGAAGTGAGCTACAGTTCACGAAAGCTGATGCCTTTCAATAAAATGTGTTAGTCAGAAAAGGTGCTACCAGACTCCTCCTGATTTTTGCTAAACAAGGTTTGTTTTTTGGTAGCCAATCCAAAGAACAACACAACCCATCCTTGGCTATCTGTATTTCTATCCAATAAACCTGAATGTAACTTATGTGTGCATGCACACAGACTGAACTCTAGCTCAGTTAAGAGTAATTAGTGATAACATTTGTGTATTTAAATCAAAATCTCAACAATGACATTATTGATCGAGGAAATGCAACAATTAAGGGTTAATTGCAATGGTATTTAAATCCAGATATTGTGCTTTGCTAACAGTAGTTCACGTCTAAGCATTTTATATGAACTATTGCACTATACCATTTTCAACAAATGAAAACAAACCAAGTCTTAGCAGAATGTGAGACCCCAACTTATAACTCCCATTATGGCACCCCTGCACAGGCATCTGGCCTAGACAGCAGCATCAGGAAGGAAGACTTCAAACGTGTTTAAATATGGTTACAAAACTGTTTTTCTTTGAAATATTGTGTTGGGCACAGCGTTAAGTTCTCCTCCACATGCTTCTTCAAACAGTGGTAGTGGACAAAGCAGTTTGATTATGAATTCCTCTTACTACAGAGTGGAAGTTTGAGGTGATACAGAGTAGTACCATCATAGTAACTTCATCCACCATGTGGGTAAAGCTGCATTTTGGGGAGGGATAATTTTAGAGGTTGTTGGCTTCGACTGTGATAAGCCTCTGTGCTAGGCTGACCATATTTCCTTGAGACAAAAACGGGACATTGGGATGGCAAAAATGGGATGGGGTTAAACTTATGTAATATTCCATATTCATGAAAAAGTAAGATGATAAAAAAAGTTTTAAAGAGTCTTTAAGATCCATTTGCTGGTCCTTAAACAGATTACTGAATATATAAAAAGATTTTTGTTTTCTTTAAAATGAAAAAGTTTTATTACATGAACATATTGAGATAACAATTATTCTTCAGTGACAGAACTCATACAAAAATTTAGGTAGACGTAGAGGGGGACTGTATTTGACAGGAGGCGAATGGGGAAAGCACAGCTCATGGGCTTTGTGACATCACGGATCGCAGGAAGGAGGGGAGGGGGGGAGAGAAGAGAGGCAGGGAAGGGAGGATTCAAAAACTCCACGCCCAGCGAGGCTTCTCTTCCTTCTGCCTTCCCTCCTCCTCCTCCTGCTTTTTTTTCTCCCTCTTTCTCTCTCTCCCACAATCCCAAACGAAAGACTCTCTCTTGCCAAGCTGGAGAAATAATCAGTTTCACTCTTGTAAAAAGGGGGCAGGATCACATCCCAAACGCATTTTAATAAAACAAACAGAGAGCAGAGAGCGACCAGCTAAGAGCAGAGCAGGGGCAGTGGCAAAGATCTCTCCCCGTTTCGCTCTGTCTCCCTCTCCCTCTCTCTTTCCGCCTTCCTTGCCCCTCTCTAGTCTCACCCAACATCAGGCACCTCAATCAAGCACTTTTTAAATGATAATTGCATCTTGGCTGAATCTTGCCATGCCTGACATTTTGCTAATTTTTTTAAAAAACGGGACAAAATTGACATTTATATTAAAACAACGGGACGGCCGAGAAATGTGAAAAAAAAACACGGTACTGTCCCGCTTAAAACGGTACGTATGGTCAGCCTACTCTGTGCGTGTTTCTGATGTAGTTGTTCCCTCCTCAAATGTTGAGAGGTAAAGAACTTACCGCTCTTGGGTAAGGGAGCAAGCATCATGGATCCGACCAAGGCATGGGCAATCTTTTACTGGACAATGGCTGCACTTTGATTTTTGCCATCACCCTCAGCGCCATCCCAGTCTAGCCCAGCCTGCACTCAGATAGAGGGAAGGGCCACGATCCAACATTGGTCAAGGCCAGCAACTATAGAGGACGTAGCTGCATGAAAGAAGCCACAATGGTATGTTTTGGCATGGAGGGCTTGCTTTTCTATTATAGGGATGCTTCACCAAGAGAGCTATGACCCAAACTCAGGAGAAAACAAGAAAAGGAGACCATCAGAAAGGGGAGGGGATCCAGAAACACAATCTGCATCATCTTTTTTTTTAGATTTTTTTTATCCCGCCTTTATTATTTTTATAAATAACTCAAGGCTGGGAACATACCTACTACTCCTTCCTCCTCCTATTTTCACACAACAACAACCCTGTGAGGTGAGTTGGGCTGAGAGAGTGACTGGCCCAAGGTCACCCAACTGGCTTTCGTGCCTAAGGCAGTACTAGAACTCTCAGTCTCCTGGTTTGCCATTGGCTCCTTCCTAGGGCTGAGAGAGAGAGAGACTGGCCCAAGGTCACCCAGCCGGCTTTCATGCCTAAGGCGGGACTAGAACTCTCAGTCTCCTGGTTTGCTATTGGCTCCTTCCTAGGGCTGAGAGACAGGGACTGGCCCAAGGTCACCCAGCCGGCTTTCATGCCTCAGGCAGGACTAGAACTCTCAGTCTCCTGGTTTCTAGCCCAGCACCTTAACCACTACACCAAACTGGCTCTTGGCAGATTCTTCCCCACTAAGCCTGTTTAGTTTCCCTGGAGGCCTAATTCTCCCTACTCATTGCTAGTAACAGAAATGGACAGATGCATAACTTAGATCAGGGCTTTCCAAAGTTTTCCCGCGGCGACACACCAACCGCCCTTGGTGTGTCGCCGCGGGAAAATCCGGAAGTCCCACCGCCGTGGCAGCGTGCAAAAAGCCGGAAGCGCTGCTGCCGCTTTCGGTCTTTGTGCGCCGCCGCGGCTGCGGCGCCTTCAGATTTTCATGTGTCGCCGCGGGAAAACCCGGTGCGGGTGGGGGCGTGCATGGCGGCGGCAGCGGCGGTGGCCTCCGTTAAAATGCGGAAGCACCGATGGCGCGCCGGTGCCACCGCCACCGCTGCCGTGCATGCCCCCGCTGCCACTTCCGGGTTGTGTGGCGACACAGCCGACTGTGTGTGGCGACACACTTTTGTGTGGCGACACACAGTTTGGAAAGCTCTGACTTAGATACTTCACAAGGCACAAGCCAAGTCTTGATTTAAATAGCTGTTTTTCCTCCCATCACACACCACCACCCGCACACGCACATACACACACTTGTTTTCCTATGTATTTGTATTTTCACCCTCCAGTTTTCCCTACAAAATCTCCAAACTCCTTACCATACCAGGGTATCAAAACAAAAACAAATAAAAGCAAGTAACACCATGCCCACGTACCCATACTCTTCTTTGCACAGGCAAGATGAGGATTCACAAATTGCAAAAAGAGAAAAAACTGCTAGATAATTACTGTCACTTGTGGGCTGTTCTGAACAAAATAATTAATTGAGCCATGATCCTATAAATAACTGCCTAAATCAAGCAAAAAAGCATGAAAACATGTGGTTTACACTTCTTAAAATATTCTTATATCTTAGTCATATAATTTCATCTGGAGGGGAAAAAAGCATATATTCACAAAGCTGTAATGGGTATAAATAGAGAGGTAGATATATCAAGAGAATTTGAAATTATGAATCTGCTGTTGTCTTCTTCTTTTCCAATATGAAATAATTCACTTATTTCTGGTAGGTGTTTTTCCTTCTCATTATCTTACTCATTTATATACTGTCTTTCCAATGGGTGAGCATAACATGAGTCCTCCTACTTCATCCTCACAGTAGTCAAGAGAGAAAGAGTAACTGGTCCGAGGCAGGGTATGGTCAAAAAGTCAAACATGGTGGTCACGTTGGTGTGTTGAAGCTCTGCGTCACGCATAAAAATAGGCAGAGCTTTGATTATACCATACCTAGATGGCCACCATCTTGACTTTTTGTATCATACCCTGTAGACACTCCTGAACTGGTCAAAGCTATTTATTCCTCTGAATTTAGTCTCAGTTTCTACCACATTCAATGTGACCCATGGCTTCAATTCAGTCACTTCTCCCTCTTCATTTTTTTTCTTGGTTTATCATGTACCCCAGGGGGGTAGTGAGATAAAGTGTTCTAGAGACCCCACAAGTTACACAAAATGTTGTGACTTTTTTTACTCAAGCTAATGTCCAAATGCAGAATCCAGAAATTACCAGAGGTGACTGATACATCACAGTTTGATGTCAGGTTTTAAAAGTAGGTTCCACTGTTTTCCCAGCTCCTAAAAAAAAAAAAAAAAGCAAGTGGTCCATCCGATAGATTGGGGGTCCTAAAATAGTATCTATGGCACCTGGAAAGGTTCTTACACTATCTAACTAGCCCCACTAGTGGCTGGATGAAGCTATAAATTATTAGTGAGGAAATAGCTTGTGATCCTGTTTACATTCTTCTTAGCCAGCAAAAGCAGCTGCTGTGAGTTCAGAGTGGCTGAGAGAAAGCAGCTGAGGAATAAGACCCTCAGCCTGGGCTTGGGACATGATGATAACTGTGCTGGCCATATTGCTGGAAAGATGTCCCCAAGCCGTTTGGCTTGGCATAGCATCCTCCAAAGTGTCTTTATGAGATGTAAAAACAGAGATGTTAAAGGTTAAGTCTTTGAAACAAACAGCACCCTCGAAAGGAGAAACAACCTCAACCCAAACCAGATCTGCCATCTTCTGGACCTGTGTCTCAACACCACTTACTTCTCGTACAGAGGTGACTTCTACAGACAGAAACATGTCTGTGCCGTGGGTTCCCCTGTGTCACCCATTGTTGCCAACCTATACAACCTATACCGGGGCGCGGTGGCTCAGCGGGTTAAACCACTGAGCCGTTAGACTGCCGACCATAAGGTTGGCAGTTCGAAACCGCGTGACGAGGTGAGCTCTCGTCACTTGCCCTAGCTCTCTGCCAACCCAGCGATTCGAAAGCTATTTAGCAAGTAGATTAATGGGTACCACTCACGTGGGACAATTTGCGGGCGTCCAGCGGAGGGTCGTCCTCGATTCCAAGAAAGACCTCGGAAGAGCGGCGATGTCGGCGGAGGACGACGGAGGACGACGGATCCGGAGACACCAGCTTCCTGGACGTCAGCAGCCGGCGCGGAGCAAGGCATTCTGGGACTTGCAGTCCAATGCCTGCAGCAGAAGAGCCGGTTCCCTTCCTCTCTCCCTGTCGCGCGGGAATAAATTGTAATAATTGATGTTGTATAATTGTATAATTGGATTGGAGATATATAATACTGTAAGCCGCCTAGAGTCCTCCAGTAGGGAGGGGATAGGCGGGGTATAAATAAGACAAATAAATAAATAAATAAACAAATAAATAAATACATGGAAGAAGTGGAGAAGAAAGCACTCAGCACGTTCCAGGGAATGGCGCCCACCCACTGGTTCAGGTATGTGGATGACACCTGGGTTAAAATCAAGGCCCAGGAGGTACAGGCTTTCATAGACCATATAAATACCATAGATGTAAACATTAGGTTCACCAGGGAAGACACCAAGGACAACAGGCTGGCATTCCTAGACTGTAAAGTCCTTATTGGGACCTGTGGCAAGCTAGAAATAGAGATCTACAGGAAACCTACACACAGAGACCAATACCTGATATTTGACTCCCACCATCCACTGCAGCACAAACTAGGAGTCAACAGGACATTTTCCCACAGGGCAGAAATCATCCCCACCTCCATGGGTGCCAAAAAAGAAAGAAAATCAGCACCTGAGGACAGTGCTGAAGACCTGTGGATATCCAAATTGGGCCCTCATTAAATCCAAAACACAGCAGACAGAGCTGAGACTCAGAATCAGCGGAAGAACCTGGTCATTCCTTACATGGCCGGCGTGTCAGAAAAGATAAAATGGATATTTGGCAAACACAACATACCTGTATATTTCAAACCCACCAACACACTGAGACAGAGGCTTGTACACCCTAAAGATCCAACACCAAAACATAAGAGGAGCAACGTAGTATATGCAATCCAGTGTAGTGAGGAGTGTCCTGAGCTCTACATTGGAGAAACCAAACAGCCTTTACACAAGAGGATGGCCCAACACAGGAGGAGCAACACCTCAGGACCAGAATCAGCAGTTTACCTTCATGTAAAAGAAAAAGGACACTCATGTGAGGACATTAATGTTCACATTTTGGACAGGGAAGATAGGTGGTTTGAGAGAGGGGTTAAGGAACCCATTGATGCCAAAGTGGAAAATCCTTCCCTCAATAGAGGCGGAGGCCTCAGGCACAACTTGTCCCCCATTTATCATGCTGCTCTTTCATTCGTCCCCAGGAAGATTAAGACCACTTCACAAGTTCACCAGCAAGGCCACATTTAACGATCCACTTGGGGATGAATAAAGGTTTTAGGAGTAAGACATCCCAAAGACTATCTACACCTCAATTGCCCAATTAACAAGCCATTCAGGTGCAAGGTCAATACAGCCACCCTGGAAGACATATATGGGGTCCCCTCACCAACTTTTGCCCAGACTGAAGAAGCTACTTGGTCAAGCAGCAAAACGTTTCAACCAAAAGAAAGAAATCAAGTTGCCATGACTCAACCTACAGACAATTCCACCTGGATGACTGAGAATCTTCATCGACATACTCTTTGAAACAAAGCAATTTTAAAAATCCCAATCTGATTCCCCACCCCACCCTTCCAGGGGATTGCATCTCAGAAAGCATAACTGTCTTTGGAGAAGTCTCTCTGTATCGCTTCTCAAAAATGTGCAGATGCTAGTTTAAACCTTGGGTACAACTAGGTGAGGCTTTTATGGCTCATTCTACCTGATTTAGGCATGGTAGTTTAAAAGGAGTCTTCCATTTGAAGTCATTCTGGTTTTTCTCAACCATCTGTTCCATCATCATCATCATCTACAATAAATTAATTATTGAGTAAACTCCGGGAGACAGTGGAGGACAGGAAGGCCTGGTGTGCTATGGTCCATGAGGTCACAAAGAGTCGGACACGACTAAACGACTGAACAACAAAAAATTAGCATTATGATTTCCTCTGAAAAAATCTATTAAGGAAGAAAAGAGGAAATAACTGCAGTGCCCTTTGACTGCTAGAACTAGGAACCCTCTAGATGAAATCACATATTCCAATAAAAGGAAAAGCCTAGAGAACTGAGATCCTGCTAAAAGGTTGCCCAGAAAATTCTGCAAAAATAAAACTTTTCTTCTACAGGAAAGGCTTGGAATATTTTCAGAATATAGATAATTTGGGGAAGAATACAACAGCTGAGGGTAGAAAAAACACTGCTCCATATACAGTGGGAGAAGGGGCAACCCATTGTTGTTTATTCGTTCAGTCGTTTCCGACTCTTCGTGACTTCATGGACCAGTCCACGCCACAGCTTTCTGTCGGCCGTCACCATCCCCAGCTCCCCAATGGTTGAGTCTGTCACCTCCAGAATATCATCCATCCATCTTGCCCTTGGTCGGCCCCTCTTCCTTTTGCCTTCCACTTTTCCTAGCATCAGCTTCTTCTCCAGGGTATCCTGTCTTCTCATTATGTGGCCAAAGTACTTCAGTTTTGCCTTTAATATCATTCCCTCAAGTGAGCAGTCTGGCTTTATTTCCTGGAGTATGGACTGGTTTAATCTTCTTGCAGTCCAAGGCAAGAAGCTAGATAAAATAGCTTTTATCTATTGCATCCATCTCCTATATCATGGCACAAATGAACCCACCCCCTTGATGAACCTCTGATTGAATGACACAGGTGCTAACTTATTTTTACCAGTTATGCCATTGTATAAAAAGGGTTAGATGGGAGAACCTTGGGAAAAACAAAAGAGGTCAAACTGAGGATAAAAAAGATCCTTTTGACACCTCTACTTACTCTTCTTGTTGTTTGATCCAGAGACTCGGGACACTTAGAAACAAATGTAGGTTTACAACCATTATTGTTCACTTTCTGAACTAAGAGCTGCACATACACATACAGTACCTCAAAGTTTGTTGTCAAGTTTGTTGTTCCAGAAGAATCACAGCAGGATGGTCACCATGCACGGTACCCCATTATGGATGATGTCTCCAAAGTGCTACAGTTCCCATCCATTTTTATAATTTCCCTCAAGGCTTGACCAGTTCCACTTTGTTTCATTTTCCCCTCCACATCTCCTGGTACTTTTCTGCCATTGCCTCATCCAATTCATGTGGGAACCACCTTTTATTGTGAGAAGAGTTGAGGTGATAGTTAATTAGCTGAGTTTCCCATTCTCCCCACAAGTCCCCAGTTCTTTTGGGGGCATGAGAGCGCCACCAATCTCATAGCAGTGCAGTTTTTACATGTGGAAAGGCCCTAAGGTAATACCAATCTCTGAAGCTGCTGGGTGCACTGGATGGAAGTCCAAGTAAGCCGACTGTTGGCAATGGATCTCATCATTGGCAGTAGGCCCTGACAGCTGTCTGATCAAGTCATTGCTGGAGGCAGCATTAGTCCCATCACAATGTCTTCTAACACAGCGGTCCCCAACCTTTTTGGCACCAGGGACCGGTCATGGAAGAAAATTTTTCCATGGACCGGGGGCGGGGTGGTGGTTTGCAGGCAGGAGCCAATCGCACGCACCAGGGGGCGGGGTTTGCAGGCAGGAGCCCCGCGGCCCACTTCCTAACAGGCCGCGGCCCACTAGTAGGCCGCGGCCCACAGGTTGGGGACCCCTGTTCTAACAGATCCTGTAGCTGACTAGTTAGTCTGTTGCTTGCTGCAGTGAGAGGCTTTATGTTTTAATTATACTTGTCCTTTTCCCATCTGACAGTACCGGCACCCACAAGCCTCTCCCAAATTATTTTGCTTTTTATGTCCACCAGAAATCTTTTGACATTGGGAATATAGCTCCTATCTCTCTAAACTTTCTCTCTAAACTTCCAGCCACCTCACTGTACTGAAACTGCTGCTGCGTTGGTCTGTTCTTTCTTATTAATCTGGCCCTCTTATCTCCCCCATGAAAATTAGTCCTGTCATATGAAAACCAGTGAAAATGCATCATCTACAATTTCATGAGAATGAGCTTTGGGAAATATCGCATGAGGACAGGATCTTGGCTTGTGTGATACCATCTCAAAGTTCCTCCCAATGCTTCATGTTGATCAGTGCATTCTATTCCTGGGTTATATGGGGCATTCTCAAGGAGCATTAGTGTGACCCACGGATGGTGATGTAGATACTGACAGCTCTCTCAGCTGTTTTTTTGGAGGTATGATTTTGAATTTTCTACTCATGAATCATAAATTTCTATTGTACCAATATGGATCTGTATTATGCCAATATGAATCTGTGCAGGAAGAGTGCGGTAGTGGATAGGTGATATTATATGGCTAGAGCTGTGAATATCACATGGGTGAGGCCAAGATGCTCAGTATTATCCTGGTTGGTAAGAGGTTGAGATGATGATTTATTAAATTTATACAGCATGCCACCTGACTCCCAGTGACTCTGGGCAGTTTACAAATTATTTAAAAAATGAAAACAAGACAATGAAGGGGAAGGAAGGGATGACTAGCTTGTATATCAAATATAAAAATAATCTCCAAAGGATGCTTTTCCCATTATACTTGAGACAAAACATGCTTTGCCTGGTTTCTCTTCAGTGAGGTTCAAATGCACCTACTTGTCTTGAATTTGCAAGTACCTACTTAAGGCAGAAGGTTTTGTCATCAATACTAATAGATAGTTATGGCAATACTATATTTGATGGCTTTAAACAGTAGAAGCAAATGAACTAATTTATGGTTGGGTTTTCTATGATAAAACATGGTCACAGAAGATCTCTTCTGCAAGGACATCTCTTTGACATTTCCCAGAGCAGGTGGCTTTGACTAGATTATGCATTCCCAACCTACCACCCTTAAGATAGGCTGATATTACAATCCCCTAATTCCCTAATTACAAGCCAAGATGTTTGAAATTCTGGAAGTTCACATCTTGAATGCACCTAGTTGGCATCTATTAACACTCACAGTATATGAATTAAAAGCCTATGAAAAGCCATTTTCACCACCTTCCTAAACAACAAAAGGGAGGGCAAATTTGTGAATTTCCCAGGGTAAGAAATTCCAAAGGGATGGAGACTTTAGTAAAGGATTTCCCCTGCACAGTCGTGTCCGACTCTAGGGGCCGGTGCTCATCTCTGTTTGTTAGCCGAAGAGCCAGCGCTGTCCAAAGACCTTCCGCGGTCATGTGGCCGATATGACGTGCATGGAACACTGTTACCATCCCACGGAAGTGGTACCTATTCATCTACTTGCATTTGCATGCTTTTGAATTGCTAGGTTGGCAAGAGCTGGGGCAAGTGTGGGAGCTCACTCTGTCACGTGGCGCTCGGGTCTTGAACTGCCGACCTTCCGATCGACAAGCCTGGTGTCTTAACCACTGAGCCATCATGCCCACACTTTGGGGTTTGGGCACCCTTGAATTATCAACATTGGCAATTACTAAAACAGGATCAAAGGACTTGCTAGCTCGCTGTTGCTGCATTGCTTACATCTCAATGTAAAAGTAAATTTTATTTTATTTTATTTATTTATTTTATTAAATTTATATTACCGCCCATCTCCCCTATCGGGGACCCTGGGTGGTTCACAGTAAAATCCTGATATGTTCATGCTCACTAACCAGTAAGAGAAACAAAATTGTGACTGCTGCCCATCTCATACCTTTTAAGAAATTTCTACTTAAAATGTGATGCTGAGTTGTCATTATTTGTAAATCCATTTTAGCAAAATTACCTGGAACTCTGGGATATCTGATAACAGCTTTGCCTCCTTTCTGTCTCCTTATCATCATTGTAAGAACAGATTGTTCAGGAAGGCAGATGTGTATCTTTCTGAACAACATACAATAATTCTCAATTTAATTTACAAGGTGGAGGTGCTTGGCCTACCATAAATCATGGCTTTGGTTTTTTCTCCTCTCTTTCTGTCTTTTTCATCCTTTAGGTTAGGAGATTTAGTAATAGTGTGTCTGTCCATAGTTCTAGCCAGCAAATCAGAAAATTGCTTAATGGCTAAGGACCAATCTTATTAACAACCTTTCTTTTTTACTTACAACATTCTAACTGGACAAACCATTCTGCAAAGGGGCTTCAGTTCTGAATGTGTATTGGGGAACAAAAGGTAAGATCAAGGTTATTCCAACCTCTCTCCCTTGTGCCAACTGGCCAGATAGGTTAGGGATATCTGAGCTATATCAGAAGCCGGGGTTACCCAGAAAACCCAGTGTCTGGAATGCCACATGTTCTGAAAACCAAGCAGCACACCACATTGCTTCTATATTACTGTGGCAAATAGTATTTTTGAACCCCACAATGGAGTTTGATTGCAAATGCATTGGATACCTGTAAAGTTTTGGATTCTAGCTTGAGTCCTTTCCACACTAGCATGTTCTAGAGTTATCCAACCATCATTATCCCAAAATATAGTAATGCAGACAAGCTTTATATCACTTAAATGGTAGTTAGGTGATGCAATGAAGACATACATCACTAGTTCAGAAATTACCTTAGTCATACTTCAGAGTAGTTCTATTAAAATAAATAGAACTTAAGTTAGCATTAATAACAGCCTAATCCTAATTAGCCAAAATGGCCAGATGCCATCTAAGCCAATATTTGACTGGTGAAAGTTGTATTCCATCCTAACCTTAGCCATTCTATGGCTCAGATTCAGGATATGCCTCAAGAGGGCATTAAGGAATATTTTGTCTTTTTAATGCTTTGATTAGGTCTGCCCTCAGCTGTTGCTGTTGTTCGTTCAGTTGCTTCCGACTCTTCGTGACTTCATGGACCAGCCCACGCCAGAGCTTCCTGTCGGCCGTCGCCACCCCCAGCTCCCCCAAGATCGAGTAAATCCATCACCTCCAGAATATCATCCATCCATCTTGCCCTTTGTTAGCCCCTCTTCCTTTTGCCTTCCACTTTCCCTAGCATCAGCATCTTCTCCAGGGTATCCTGTCTTCTCAGTATATGGCCAAAGTACTTCAGTTTTGCCTTTAATATCATTCCCTCAAGTGAGCAGTCTGCCTTTATTTCCTGGGGTATGGACTGGTTTGATCTTCTTGCAGTCCAAGGCACTCTCAGAATTTTCCTCCAACACCACAGTTCAAAAGCATCTATCTTCCTTCGCTCAGCCTTCCTTATGGTCCAGCTCTCGCAGCCATAGGTTACTACGGGGAATACCATTGCTTTAACTATGCAGACCTTTGTTGTCAGTGTGATGTCTCTGCTCTTACCTATTTTATCGAGATTTGTCATTGCTCTCCTCCCAAGAAGTAAACGTCTTCTGATTTCCTGGCTGCAGTCAGCATCTGCAGTAATCTTTGCGCCTAGAAATACAAAGTCTGTCACTGCCTCCACTTTTTCTCCCTCTATTTGCCAGTTATCAATCAAGCTGGTTGCCATAATCTTGGTTTTTTTTGAGGTTTAACTGCAACCCAGCTTTTGCACTTTCTTCTTTCACCCTCGTCATAAGGCTCCTCAGCTCCTCCTCACTTTCAGCCATCAAAGTGGTATCATCTGCATATCTGAGATTGTTAATGTTTCTTCCAGCGATTTTACCTCCAGCCTTGGATTCATCAAGCCCAGCACATCCCGTGATGTGTTCTTTAACTATGCTCAGCTTTTAACCTCAGCTGTTACCTTTAGCCATAGCATAACTTGGCTCCTCCTTCTTCTGCTTCTTCCCCACCATGTTTTTTATACCCTCTCTGCTTATAGATCCAATGGCTGATTTCTCTGTCTGCAGATCAATGAAATATTAAATGAGATTTTTCCCAATCCAGCAGAATACAGTAAATTCCCTTCTGCCAGTAGAAGGGAATTTAGTCAGCAGAAGTTACTTGTGTGTCATCCTGTTCCATTCCTTTCACCAACACAACTTTGGGTTCATACTGCACTGTAAGGCAGAATCCAACCCAGTAAGAACTATAGTTCATACCTATTTTTTAATGTTAGATGGTTCTATTATTCATTATACACATACACACACACACAGAGAGAGAGGTTGGAAAAAAGCAAATTTAAAAGTAAACGCTGATCTAATCCTGCAATTCTCACTTAGATAAAACTTCCACTGGCTTCAATGTTGCTTTTCTCATAGCATTTAAATCCGAAGTACTGAACCAAAAATATCACACATTAGCAGGCAGCTTGAGTTGTTTTTAAGTATGTGCCTTAAGGTTTGTCTGATTTCATGGCATTTCATATGAAATTGGCTGTGGCTAGTGGAGGGAATAATTATAATCCAAAAATAGTCAAACCTGCAGCATTTTGCAGAACATAACTGGCATTTTAAAGCAGGAGCCCTCCGCTTACTGATTCACTGTTGCCTGTCCAAATGAGAATTTATAACTAATCCTAGATTGTCAACATCACTCTTCAGAAACCATATTTACATATATGCTCATAACACCACTCCCTTTCAGGGTAAGCAAGACACAGTAAGCCAAAGAAATTTAAATCATGAGATCAGAAAAAAGAAAAGGACAGAGTTTCGACCAACATCATTCATATATTTCTCCATCATTCACATACTTTTCTATCCTTGCAACTCTCCCTGCTTCCAGCATTGCCTTTTGTTTCTTACATTTCTCACCTCTCTTTATTGTATTCTTACAAATATGTTGGGTAGTGAGACTGGAGAAGGATTTGTTAAATTGTCCCCACTTGTCTTGTTTGAGGAAATATATAGCCATTCAGTATTAATTTCAGTGGCATAAACAGCAGCATTAAGCAGCAAGAATGGGGAACTGACTTGAAGGGAGAGAGTTAAAGTCCTTTTCTCCCAAAACTATGACTGACTGATGGTTTCTTCCCTCTCCTCCTCCCTCCCAACATACTGGTTTTAAGCTTTTTAAAGCGTTAACTAAGGGTCCCATCATGAATCAGCAATGATTTGGCTCATTATTGCTTTAACATTTTATTCCATTAAAGATCATACCATATTTAGGATTATAAACAACCACTGGGAGCTCTCTTAAGAGCTGGAAGACTGTGCAGAAGAACTTTAATAAAATAAATAAAATTAGTAAAGATATTGAGAGATGCCACTTGCAGATTAAGAAATCAGAATCATAATTTTAAAAGGGGGAGGAAACAGCACACGGAAGTCTGATCCAGAGATTTCTCAATTTTTTGTACTGCTTTAAATAATTTAGTGATTCAAGCCTTATTAACAGATAGGAAGAAAATGGGCCTTTGTATATTGCATAGAGGACATGCAAGGGAACATGTGCCTGTCTTGCTCCCAATGTCTCTGTCCCTCTGTCTACTCTCCAGCCCTCCTGCATTGTATGGAAGTGAAATTCTGGCACACTTGGAATTTTCCTGGATGATAAAGAAAACCTTGATAATGAAAGATTCATCACAGTTGGTAAGATTCTGGATCTCTTCACCTGAGCAAACAAAGAATTTTTATTCGTATATTTTTAAATATTATTGGGTTGTCTTTTGCAATATACAAAGGCCCATTTTCTTCCTTTTCTCATAGGCTGTTATATTTTATATGACCTGGAACTTTTAAAGATAAAAACTGCATTAAAATTGTTTGGAGTAAGGCCTCCTAGATTCAACAACCTATGGAAAAAAATATATAGGAATAAAGCATGAGTTGGGTATGCAGATTTGTAACTTGTTTATTAATTAATAACTATGCCTGAATATAACACATGTTAGCAGTAGTACTTTTATTTTCCACACACCTACAACTAGGGACAATGCAAAATAATAAAATACAACATCAAAAAATTAATCCAGTAACCACATTACAACCCACTTTAAGATCACAACTAAAATACAGAACCTCAGTAACCTGAATGGTCCATAACATGTAACACAATCATTTGAACCGTCATCTAAAGAGCAGTGCATTTTTGCATAAAGTGTTAATCCTTAAACTAGCTTCACAAAGTCCCATAAAAAGCAATGAGGGACTGGGGTTGGTTGAGAAAAAGCTCCCAACCATGACATTGCTATTTTAGTACCAATAAGTGCCAGTTGGGCCTGGCTGGACAATTAGGTTGAGCACACGTAACAAGCAGATTTTCCAAATCACTTGGTGTGGCTGTGCTGAAGGCCTAATGAGTTGAATCGGCAACTTAAATTGGTACCTTTCAGCAACGCGTAGCTAATGTTAGGGACTGACGAGGCAGGGAGGGATAGTTTGGAGGAGCTCCAGAACGGTGCCAGGTATCAGGTAACTGGGCCAGGAGGTAGCTTGGCAATCAGAGCATGAACTGGCCCAGGGGAGATTATCGTATGAAAAGGGGGGGGGGCATTTTATAAAACAGTTGGAGAGCATGTAGGGGAAAGAAAGAGAAATACGAAAGTTAGGAATATAACTTCTGTAGGAAAGTATTCTTGAGGCTGGCGCTTGCATGGAAGAAAAGAGAGAGAAACTGATTTAGGAAATAACATGAAGTCATTCTACAGCTAAGGACCTGTAATGGGCTCTCCACCATTATGGAGAGTAAGTCAAATGAGAACCTGACCTGCACAGGTCAGAGTCAGAAGGAGAAAGGCTATCTGAACTGAGAGAGCAAGGAAATGATGAAAGCCCTGAGAAGATCAATCTCATCAATGGAAGGCCTGTAACATAGAGATGACGTGCAATATAAGTCTTCTAGAGAAGGAAAGGAGATAAAAGTGCAGGATATCCCTACACCTATTGTCCCCAATGGTCACAAAAATCAAGAGTCCGGTAGCACCTTTTCTGACTAACAAATGTTATTAACTGGCATGAGCTTTGGTGAGCTGCAGCTCCCTTCATCAGATGCAGCACATGAAAACTTATGCCTTTTAATAAAATGGGTTAGTCATAGAAGGTGCTACCAGACTCCTCCTGATTTTTTGCCACCATAGACTAACATGGCTCTCCTCCTACAATCCCTAGTGGGCTGTAGATTTATAGGTGCGGAATGCCACAATAGGGAAAGTTGGATTCCAACAGAAACATACAGTAAAACACATTGTGGATTTGATCATATTTGAATGCAATCATTGTGGTTTCATAAAACATGGGTGAGTGTGATGTTTGAACCTAACTCTAACAAGTCAGAGAAAAGAAACCCTCTTTATAGGGTTGAATGATGTAGCATTCAATTAACAAAAGTTGTTAACTGAATAGAATGTGCCCTAAATTGTTCTCTTGCTCTTTGCTGTATACTTAACAAAGATGAGAGAGTTTTAAATGTTTTGTGGTTAGAAATGAAGATTCCTACCCAGTTTGAGAGATTCCAAGGCTGCAGTCACACTTTAAGAAGAAAAAGAAAAGAAAAGAAAAGAAAAGAAAAGAAAAGAAAAGAAAAGAAAAGAAAAGAAAAGAAAAGAGGTTTTATTTTCCTATGCCAGCTTGCAAGAGAGGAACTGGGTTACCTTGCCAAAAAAGCTGCTCACGCTGGCACACCAGAGTCCCAATGCCCCATACGTTTAAGAAGGATTGTATAGGTTCAACATATTTAAACTACATGACCCACCACCATGCTTCTCTCTTACAACTGCTATTTACAAGACATAGTTACTCTTCTTCCACATGTAGATTTCATGATGGTCATTCATCGTTTGTGCCAGAGATGCTTAAATAGCCCACTTCCAACCACTCCTGAATTAGAAGCCATTTTCTCCCTCCCAGTGGGGAGATTTAAGTTGATTACTAGGTGAACTCTTATCCTAAATGATACAATCCAGATCACTAGCTCATTTCCTGGAGAGTTTCCTTCACACTGTGCCAGCCAACCATGGTTTATTAAAATATTATTGTTAATAAAAGCATGCTTAGTTCAACGTTGGAACCCAGAGAGAGAGACAGATATACACATTCCTCCTTGCTTTGTATTGCTGGATTGGTGTCATTTTAACACTGTATCACAATGAAGTAAGCTTATGGCTGCTTCACATAGCTTTGGGGGAAAAGACAGATATGTCCAGGTAAGCTGATACTAAAGCAAAAATTAATGTGAATCATGATGTGCAAAACAGCAGTATAAATTTTGCGGATGCTCGATAGAAGTGGTGTAAGTCTTTAATAATAATTCAGCCATTTTATTTATTTATTTTCATTTATAGTTGTTTAACATTCGGTTTATTGCTTCTTGCCACTAATATTTTAGCCCATCAAGCAAATGTTCTGGTGAAGGGCCTATGCTTTTTGCTAATGAAAGGATAGGAGGAGCCCATTATTACACAATTATGAACGTCATTCTTAGGAGATTAATTGGACAAACAAAATGTCAAACTCTGCCCTAGGCAGATGATAGAAATTGTCTCTCAGGACAGATATGACACTGGTCTTCCTTGCAACCTGACAGTGGAAATGAAAGAGCCAATCTAGCCTTTGAATTGCATCCTGATAAGGCAGCTGTTTCTTGCCAACCTTTCTCTTGAGATCATGTTGGCTACCACCTGAAAGAGAGAACAACGGCTATACGGCACTGTGCTCAGTTGTGGCCATCAAATGGGGGGTAGGAGGGCAAGTTGCCATTGCAAGTCCGACATGCATGTAAATTTGTTCCAAAAGTCCATATTGGGCCCAAGCTGCATAGGGTGAGAAATTCTCATAGATAGGAGTTCCCTGTTGTCATTAGCAATCCAGCATCTTGAAATACAAAATTCTGAGAGTGCCTTGGACTGCAAGAAGATCAAACCAGTCCATACTCCAGGAAATAAAGCCAGACTGCTCACTTGAGGGAATGATATTAAAGGCAAAACTGAAGTACTTTGGCCACATAATGAGAAGACAGGATACCCTGGAGAAGATGCTGATGCTAGGGAAGGTGGAAGGCAAAAGGAAGAGGGGCCGACCAAGGGCAAGATTGATGGATGATATTCTGGAGGTGACGGACTCTACGGTGAGGGAGCTGGGGATGACGACGGCCGACAGGAAGCTCTGGCGTGGGCTGGTCCATGAAGTCACGAAGAGTCGGAAGCGAATGAAAGAATAAACAACAACAACAAAAAACATTTCCTTCTTTGTTCCCCAAAGCAGCATCCTTTGACGCAAACTAAGAAATGGAAAATAGAAGGCGCAGATGTTTCAACCATACTTAAAGACAGCTGGAGCAAAATGCAGGATGATGGACAGAGCCATGCACTGCTTTCGCTCCAGTAGATGCTGCATTTCAGAATCACCCTGGAAGCTAAACAAACAAACAAAAACTTTATTGTGATCTTAGACCAAAATGAAACAAAATAATTATCACAAGTAATTATTCACATCCATATAATTTCCTTTGTGTGTTTCATGATTAATTAGACCTATCCAACAGCGGCAATCTTGCTACAGTGCACCCTTATGGATAGTGTACAAAATTTTGTGACCTGGTAGGAATGTTAAGATCTCTGACGGAATAAATTGTTTATATAATATCCATTCAGATGCCCAGGGGAATGTTTAATTAAGGGAAGAAGCAACTTTTACCTCAGAGTACAATTCACAGTTTAAAAGAATGTGATCAATAGACTGAATTTCATCTGTTTCACAAGGACATAATCATTGCAATGTTATTAAATTTGTCTTCGAAAACTGCTGAGGGTGAGGGGGTTAAGACAGAATAGGCCCACTTTGAATATGTAAGCAAGAATAAGTATTCTGCAGAGGTAGAACCTCTATTCTCCCTGAGGGACCATAGTTTCTTACAGTTGGCTCAACTTTTTCTGAAACATGATATCCTCTCTCTGTTATCTAATGGCATCCTTAGCTTTGACTAACCCTAAAAGTAACTAAAACTAAGGTGACATACCTTACAAACCTAACATACTTGTATCATCTGACCACTATTTGATCTATAGTGGTTCCTTAGAATTAATGGTAGTAGTTCCATAGGAGCTAAATTAAGTCTTAGCCAGGCAAATAGTAGGAGGCCTTTTTAAATTCATTTCCCCAGGCAACTAACCAGAAAAGAAAAGCTGTACAATGCTAATCTCTATCTCCCTTCCCCAAATTGATATTTCTTGTCATGCAGATCTCTCCTGATGAGGAGAAGGACATCTTCAAGGTAAGAAGTGATGCTGTCTTTCCCACTTCCAATATGGCACAAAAGGGAAGATCTTTTTAAAGAAAAAATAGGCTTAAGTTTGGATCTAGCCTGAGGGCATCCAGGATAAAAACTATTAGCCCTCACTTATAATTGCCTTAAGGGGCGTGGTGGCTCAGCAGGTAAGACACCAGGCTTGTCGAGTTCGAATCCCTAGCCCTGCGTGCGGAGTGAGCTCCCGCACTCACCCCAGCTCTTGCCAACCTAGCAATTCGAAAGCATGCAAATGCAAGTAGATTAATAGGTACCACTTCGGTGGGAAGGTAACAGCGTTCCGCGCACGTCATGCGGCCACATGACCATGGAAGCATCTTCGGACAACGCTGGCTCTTCAGCTATCAAACGGAGATGAGCACCAGCCCCTAGAGTTGGACATGAGTGCACAAATGTGCAGGGGGAACCTTTACCTTTATAATGGCCTTGGACCAAATTAGTTCTGTTGAAGCAATTTTTTTTAAACACTTGAGCATTTATTATATGGGCCTTTAGTTCCTGAAGAGTTTGCTGCCTTTGATACTCTGTCTTTGTTACAATTGTGTAAGAATTAAGTAAGCTCTCAACCTGGTAAATGATCTTTATAAGATGCTGAAGGAAATAGATGAAATAGGTATTAATTATTTCCATGACCTTTGGAATAACATACTTGAATATTCTTTTTTTTGAAAACCAGTGGCAGTCTTTCAATCTTCAAGCGCAGTTAATATAACAGATTTTGTTTCACATCTATCAGGCATGTTAGAAAATGTTCAGTAAAAGTTGGTTATGATCTCCTTGCTGTTGAGATGCACTAAACACACACAGCTTGGACTCAATGCAATGTTTGGTCTGAAATTCAACCCGACCAGTGCTTGTCACCTATCTTCTCCTTGGCTTTATTTATTTATTTAATTTATATTACCGTCCATCTTCCCCCAAAGGGGGAACTCTGGGCGGTTTACAATAAAACCGGAGTTAAAATACAAAACAGATCCCAATGGAAATGCAATAAATATACAATATCATTATAATTATTAAAAGATATAAATAGAATAGAATAACAATATCCCCAGTACATGCTCAATATATTTTCCAGAAACTTTTCCCTTTTTGTTTTCTTTTAATTTTATAGTATTTACATTCTGCTTATATTGTAAATTGAAACTGTATGGTTTCTTAATATCTGTATAATACTGAAAGATTAATTAGACTGTTATCTTTTGTTGGGAGTGATCATAAAGCATCTAGAATAAAATTACATATAGGTCTTGATGTAGTTATGGCTTAAGGTTGGTTCTGAGAATTAAATGACATGATTAATCAAACATGTAGCATGCAGCTAACTCTCTATCTCTACTTTAAAGTATTTGGGGGGGGGGGGAAGAGGTGCTACATATGTAATATATTATGTAGGTTTTCCCAAAAAAATTTACTGCTTTGAACCAAGTTTATTTCACCATGTTGCCGCGGGCAATATTCCTTAGAAGTAGGTTATAGGGTATAGTACTTCACTGGTGCCGTGTCATAAATAAATAAATACTAGACCCTACTAGATAGTAAGGTAGATAGTAAGGTAAGAAAGTACATCAGGGGCATGGTGGCTCAGTGGGTAAGACGCCAGGCTTGTCGATCGGAAGATCGCAAGTTCGGAGGTTCGAATCCCTAGCCCTGCGCGACGGAGTGAGCTCCCGCACTAGCCCCAGCTCTTTCCAACCTAGCAATTTGAAAGCATGCAAATGCAAGTAGATTAATAGGTACCACATCGGTGGGATGGTAACAGCGTTCCGCATGCGTCATGCTGGCCATATGACCACGGAAGCCTCTTCGGACAACGCTGGCTCTTCAGCTAACAAACAGAGATGAGCACTGGCCCCTAGAGTCGGACACGACTGTACAAATGTGCGGGGGGAACCTTTACCTTTTTTTTACTAGTTAGTAAGGGCACCATTAACAACAGCAAAAATGTTTTGAAATGAAAGTTATTAGGTATATTCCCCCCACCCCATGTTGCTTAATTTCCTTTCTGCCTCACTCCAAAACTAGAATACTGGGCTGAAAAAATCTTGATGAACACAAGATGTCTGCAGAACAATTTCCTGCCATCTAGAAGTCACCCAGAACTTTACAGCACAGATATGATGGCCCTATTAAGCCTATGTTTAAATCCAGTGTATTGTAGATTTAAATATGCCCAACTAGAAATGAATAATTGAAAGTATGAATGTGCACATGTATTCATATCCTTGAAGCTTATTTAAATAATGTTGATAGACAGCCATGCTTCTTCTTTAAGGATTCTTTTAATTGCTTTACTAGTTTCCACAAAAATAAGGATTGTAGTTTTAAGACTCCATCATAATCTTTTTAACTGATTGCATTGCTCTAGCAAATCTATGTAAGCTACATTTCCCATTCTGGTACCCTGTAAATATTGGTCCACATATCTCTGTATCTTACCCAATGGCTGTCCATGTTGGGTCTACACCAAATGTCTTCATCTTAATCAGGGGTCATGGGAGTTGTTATCCAAACACATCTGGAAGGAATCATGTTAAGAAAGGCTGATCTAAACCAGCTCTGCTAGCTCTCTCCTTTTATTTCTGGCTTTGGTAATGTACCTAAGCTTTTCACCAAGGGATGGAAACAGCTGCTTAAAGCAAGTCTAGCTGATATCAAACCTTAATGGTATGACCTTGCTGTAAAGGCAGAACAGTTCAGCATCTGATGTAAAAGTCATGGCCATTCCTGGTTGGAACATATTATACAGGGGACCAAAAGGTCCCATTATACATTTTCAGTACAATCCTAAGTGTCTCTGCTCAGACATGAGACCCACCAACTTCAGTGGGACTGGTACAGGTATGCCTGACTGGAGCTTAAATTAGTTGCTCTGAGACCAGATTTGGAAGGCTCCCTTGAATTTGTCAGTTGCACGACCATGTTCTCTGTCAGTACACTTTACAAGTGATTTGCTTTTGCACTTTTAGACCCTGACAGAAACACCACCTGTCTTTTGTCAACCCATTATGTGAGCAAATGCCAGAAGTTATTAGCAATAACTGCAGTGGTTTGTATAAACAAACCTGTGCTACTCTTTCAGCTAGGCGAGCTCAGATATGTAGTGCAGATCTACTCAACTGGAAGTTATGTCTCCAAAGCAACGAGGGAGATGCTATAGAACCTGGCATTTGTCGTGCACTGCTTAATGCTTGCTTGACCATACCACAGCAGGCGGGGGGGGGGGGGAGGCCAGTGGAACCCATGATTAGATTAAAACTCCCCCCTCCTCCAAAAAAGAGAGGTCAAGGAGAAGGGCAATAAGTGACCACCGGTGACTGACGGCTGCTGTTTGGTGAGACTTGTATCTTGTGATTCTGCTCATTGTGCAACTAGGCATTCACTTTAAAGTAAGGGAAAATAGTGGGACTTTTTAATAAATGCTTTCAGAAAAAGAAGTGCCAGACAGTTCAAATCTTCTTCCGCTGTTAACAAGGGTGTAATTATAATCTGGAGGTGGCATCTGTTAGCTGTGGAAATCAGTTTTGCAACTCAAACCAAATTGTCAGCTGAGAAACCAAACTGTATTAAACAGTGGTCTTCAAGCACTGGGGGTTTGGGGGGAGGGAGTTTTTGGTTTTCAAACGGTGTGCTTTTGATGAGGAGATGACAAGAAAAAATGTATATGGGGCTGTCTTCTCGGAAGCCATTTAATGTGGAACAGCTTCCTTGATTTAGTTTTTAGAATCAGGTTCAGGCAAGATCATTGATCATTTCTGATCCATCAGTTATTTTCCAGTCCTTTCCCCAGTCTTTTTTGTTCTCCTGGAATATCCAACTTTTAAAGGAGGACAGAAGAACAATGCAATCACCATTGGTGCAGATGCCCTTCTGTGGCTGTGGCATACTTTTTTAATAGCATGGTTTTAAGGTATGTCACCAGAACCACTGACATATGCAGTGATCTGTCCAACTGGTGAACTGAGTACTGGAAACCATGACTCCCGTGACATGGATTCAAGTCTCTTAAAAATCAGCCTTTTAGCTAATACTGAAAGGGTTTTATGGGTATAATTTTAAGAAAATATTAAGAAATTTATTTTATTTACTTACTTACTGTGGCTTGTATGTTGCTCCTCCCCATATGGTTCTGAGTGTCTTCCAACAAGCAACAAAAAACATTAAAATGGAATCACAATAATATAAAAAAAACAGTATCCCTTCATGGCCCCACCCAATGAGGCATAGGTCAAGCTGGGCAAAGATGGGGCAGTTTAGATATCAGAGGGCAAGCTGTTCTACAGAAGGGGAGAGGAACATCACAATATTGGTTGCAGTTGTGCAATTTTCAAACAAAAATCAAAATGGCAGACACCCAGGTATTGAAAACAAAGATGCTAATCCATTGAGAATCAACTTTTCTGCATCAGTTTTTACCCACAGTAATTGGGAAGCTAACATTTTGTGATACATCTTTTGAAAACCAGGTTGTATGTGAAAATGAGAAGTGGGACATCACTGTGTCTCAGCTATTGAAAAAGTAGGGTTGCATAAGAGCTTCTTGAACTCTAGGCTGGTTGATCAGCTAGACATAAATAAGATTATTTTAATTATCACATCTGATGAAGACCAGCATTCACTTTGGAGCAAATAAAAGGGGTTCAACACATGCTCTTCCTCTGTGTTAATATATCTTAGTGTAGTGAATGGCATTTCACACCCAGAATTGGAGAAATTCAGGTACTTGCTCAAGAAACACATTGGTTTATATGACACACTGATCCATAAATAAGCCAACCACATTTTAGCCTAGTGTGTTGTGTGAACCTAGCCAAAGTTGTTCGTTTATGACACAGTGTAGCTTATGAAAGCAGCAAATGGGGTTAATTGAGTCTACCATGGTAGTTTAACAACGGGTAAGCATGTTGTGCAAATATAGTCCCTGAGTCACCTTAGGCCAGTTACTAATACTCAGCACAGCCTAATAAGCTCGTTGAACATCCCTATGTATAGTCAGCCTCTTTAAACTCTTTGGCAGTGTGCTGAGTTACAAGAATGATAAAAAGGGTGACGGACATACTGTATTGATGAAGTAAGCCCCTTTAAAAAGGGTTCCGATTCATATTGTGAACGATGAATGGAAATGTAATTTAATTCTGAAGAGGAAATATCAATTTTCAGCTGAAGCCAAATTTCTGGAGTGCTTCCAGAAGCCAATATAAAACTGATGGGCAAGAGCAGAGTTGTTGGCAAAGAGGAGGCATGTTTTAGGTTCGTGTGGTTTGACATAATGTTCAGGCTCCATTTCCATCTCTGTTTGTGGACCCTTCTGCAGGTTAGTTTCAGTTGGGATTCCAGCTGTCCTGCTGGGTCCAAGCCAGATTTCTAAAGAAGAAAATAAGGGAAGGAAGCTCGGTTGTGTCACTTTTTTCTTTCACTGAAGACATGAAGTAGGGCAGTTAAAAGAGACCTGACTATTATTATTGTTGTTGTTGTTGTTGTTGTTGTTGTTGTTTGTAATGAAAGAGTTCTTCTCAAAATAGCTATAATCCAGGTTAGTTCCACTGAAGCTGAAGAACAAGTGCTTGGATATTATAGACCAAGTGTGTTCCATTTTGTTCATCATCCCCCAAGGCTTGTGATGGCAAAGAGCTCGGAGGTCATCAGTCACTAAAATAGCTCATCTCAGTACATTTCTATAAGGAGGTCATACTGGAGAAGAACACTAATAGTAACAAAAATGCTGAACATAGACACTCTTTTGGAAAATGTTGTAAGACTTCCATGTTATTGGCTGCATACATCATTAGTATCCTGGGAGGAACTACTATATGTCTTTAAAAAATGGCAACGGACCTTCTCATCCCCTATGTCACATTCACAATTAAACCAGGAAAGATCAGCCATTCCTTCTTTTTTCATCAAGGAACAGTTTTTAGTTCACTTTAAAAGGAATGTAATGATTTTATATAGCATTAGGAATACCATTAGCATCTTGGAGAGCACCCATCCTGAAATACAATGCTCTGACAACTTTGCTGAGATGTTGATAATGAGGTCTGATAATTAAGTTTTTATACCACACTTTGGAGCAAATGGAACATGGAATCCATACTTGGTTTTGCTAAAGTATGAATCAGCCTTGTGAGCATTTTCACCCTCCTCATTTTCCTGACAAATCTTAATCATAATGGCAAACTACGTGCTCGGTGATAAAACCCATGATTACTCAAACTATAGTTTCCTTGTAAATTGAATTTAAAACATAGAGCAGTTAGATTGGGGGTGGGGGAGAGAGAGAGATCAGTACTGTGATTGCTCCCTTGTGGGGTGTCTCAAGGGGTTGGTTCTCTTCCCCTTGTTATTTAACATGTATATTAAGCCGCTGGGAGAGGTTATCCAGCAGTTTGGGATCCAGTATTATCAATATGCTGCAGAACATTCTGCAGAACTATTGAAAGGTAGTGTCCAGATGGCTTTGATTTTAGAAAATGAAGAAGAAGCACATCTTTTCATGCTGTAGTTTATAAGCCAAAAGAAGGAAGAGCTCTTAGTGAACTGCATCATATTCTTCTGCAAGTAGAGGAGGGAAAAAAAGGGAAAGGTTCCCCCCGCACATTTGTGCAGTCGTGTCCAACTCTAGGGGCCGGTGCTCATCTCTGTTTGTTAGCCGAAGAGCCAGCACTGTCCGAAGATGCTTCCGTGGTCATGTGGCCGGCATGATGAGCGCGGAACGCTGTTACCTACCCACCGAAGTGGTACCTATTAATCTATTTGCATTTGCATGCTTTCGAATTGCTAGGTTGGCAAGAGCTGGGGCGAGTGCGGGAGCTCACTCCGCTCACAGGGCTAGGGATTCGAACCTCCGAACTTGCGATCGACAAGCCTGGCGTCTTACCCACTGAGCCACCATGCCCCTTGAGGAGAGGAGGAAAGGATCTTTTAATGACAGAAGGAAGAGGCTCACATAACTTACATAATCTTCTAATGGTACTGAACTATAGACGATCATAGAGTGATTACAGTGAAAAATAGATTCAACATTTCTAGTGGAAAGGAGGTACAACATCAAGAGAGAAGAGATTGCCTCATTACCAATTTTGCCTATGCTATTCAAGGTCTAATACAGAGCTTTCCAAACTGTGTGTCGCGACACAAAAGTGTGTCACCACACACAGTCTGGTGTGTCGCCACACAACCCGGAAGCGCTGATCATCATCAGCGCTTCTGGGTTTTCCCACGGTGACACACGAATGGCGGCGCGCAAAAACCGAAAGCGGCAGCAGCGCTTCCGGGTTTTTGCGCGCTGCCGCAACGGCGGCACTTCCGGGTTTTCCCGCGGCGACACACCAACGGCGGTTGGTGTGTTGCCACAGGAAAACTTTGGAAAGCCCTGGTCTAATATCAGAGAGATGACCTCTTCTTACACAGGGATGGTTGACTGTCCTAATCACTCTCAGAAGCCTTCCTAGTTGTAGACATTTGTTTGGCATTTCCTGTTTGTTTCATAGATTTATGTCCTGCTTTTTCTTCAGGTGGTCAAGGAGGCATACATAGCTCTCCCTCCTCCCATGATTCCCCACAACAACAACAAATGTGAGAGAAATGTTGGGCTGAGAGAGAATGACTGGCCCAAAGTCACCCAGTGACCTTCTATGGCTCATGATGGACGTGAATGTGAGTCTCCTTGCTCCTAGTCTTTAACACTTTAACCATGATACAATATGGAATATTTAAGGTTCTACACCACTGGATATGCTGAGCTTGACAGGTAGTATATAATTATTTTTAATAATAATAATAATATAGGAAAGAATTGGCAGCTCAAGTAGTGAATAAGCCAACATTTACTTCAAGGAAAATTACTTTTTTCAATAGCAGTGCAGCATTTCAGATAAATAATAATGCATCTATCATGACAGTTGAATTCATCACAAGAAATAAACTCTTTCTTGGGCTGAAAAATGTCACACGTTTTGCCAAATCTTCAAGTAGAATTCCAGGTATTTGGCTTTTGTCTTACTGCAGCTTTTCCTAACCCATTACCATCCAGATGTATTGAACTATAAAACTCCTCAATATCATGCTGGCTGGGAACAATGGGCATTGTAGTTCACCATATCTGGAGATTGGCAGGTTGGGGAGGCTGTCCTTCAGATTTGGATTCTTCTACAATGACTTCCTTAATTAAGAATATAGCGCTTCTACAATGACTTCCTTAATTAAGAATATAGCGCTTCTACAATGACTTCCTTAATTAAGAATATAGTGCTTCTACAATGACTTCCTTAATTAAGAATATAGTGCTATATATACACACATATATTTGTGTCTTTGAGTCAGTGTTGACTCCTGGCGACTGCCTGGACAAGTCCATGCAGTTTCCTAGGCAACGTTTTCCGAAGTCTTTCGCCATTGCCTTCTTCCTAAGGCTGAGAGAGGGGGACTGACCTAGGGTCACCCAGTGGCTTCTGGGCCTAAGGCAGAAGTAGAATTCAGCTTTCCCCAGTCCTAGTCCAGCTCCTTAATCACTAGACCAAATTGGTTGTTTCAAGTATAGTTTTGGCAATGGCATATTAATTTTATTTTCTATGAGTCTCCATTTTTTGTGTACTCGTGTTAACAATGCCCAGATGATGACATTTCCATATTGACTTTGCAGTCAATTTTTATTCTTTGCAGGGTTCCCCTTGCATTTGTTTATCAGCTCTGATTTTTTTTCCTTTATATTAAAATATCATTATAGCCCAGCTAGAGCAATATGGACAAAGTGTTGGAAGAACTTGCAGGGGACAAATGTATTTATATTAAACACATCCTCTTCACATGTTCATCAAGTTGTTGTGTTTATTGTTAGTTTACTGTTTTGCTTCCTAAGTTGGTCCCCTCTGACTCTTTAGGGAACAAATTCCCTTTGTATTTCTTCTTGACTTTAAAGTCAGGTTGTGTTTTTTTGTTTTGTATTGTTTTGTTTATTTTGTGGGGGTGGGGAGACAATTATTTTCTGGATTTTGAGACAAAGTTCTGTAACATTATTCTCCAAAAACTCACCTCACAGGGTGGTTGTTGTGAGGAAAACAGGAGGAGGTAGGAGTATTAGGTATGTTCTCCGCCTTGAGTTATTTATAAACACAATAAAGGCGGGATAAAAAATAAAATAAAATAAATAAATAAATTAAGATGTTTTAATGTGGATTACTCTGTATTTTTAATGTATACTCTTGGTAGCAATAGATTTTTTTTTCTTTATTCTGAGTTATTTAAGAATTGCAGCAACTTATCTTCATTAATGGCTTTGTAATCTCACAAAGCCATTTGGCCCATCTTCTGATTATAGGTGTTATGGCCAATGCATAACCTAGTTGCCCTATAATCTCCACTTAATTGAACTATTTATAAGAGAATGACTTGAGCAATCAATCCACTAAGTATGCAGGAGATTTCCATCAGCCCCCAGAGCCTCAGTTAATCTTGCATCTCTTCAGACCACTTTGAATCTGTCTGTATTTTCTTTTTCTTTTCCACAAATGTGATAGGAACATGTGCAATTTCATAAATGCATTTGTCAGCCCTGGGGAACTGTTCACCTTGGAGATGGTAAAAGTTTGGCAGATAGGAACTGCAAGTTTCTGGTTTCCCACAGTGCCTTGCATGATTGAGCTTTCAAGGCCACACTATAGGCAGCACTTAACTTCCTGATCCCTTCGTTATGGAGACACAGGCTATGTCCCCATTTGCAGTCAACCACACCACTATTGTTTCTTGAGAACAGTAATTCCCACCCACAGCCCCAGTTCCCATGATGTTGCCTTCATCCCCAGCCCATGAGTTAGACAGACAGTCCTAAATCACCATTAGCTGTCCTGGTATTAAAGTAGTATTTTCCTCCTTTTTCCCAACACTGTCCAACAATAGCCTCTAGATGTAAAACTTCTGTTCTGTAGATGACATCAGGTGACCAATGGTGGATAATATCAGAGAGGTGCATATTCCGTGCTTCTGGCAAATGTGGGCTTGTCCCTACCCCAGATCCCCAGTCAGCCTCTGCTGCTGCTGTTCTCCTGTTTTCTTCCTAAGCATTAGGAATCATGGCATCTGCTATGTGAGGAATCTATTCAGCATGGGTTGTTGCCCAAAAACTACATGAACATATGATATGTTCCCATTGGGGGAGTTGGGCGGTCATATAAATTTAACTAATAAATAAAATATGGTCACAAAGATTTGAATGTGACTTGATGGGAACTTTACGTTACATATTATATGTGCTTCAGGTGGAAATGGAAGCGGAAGGCACTTTTTTTTTATGGTCCACTTGTTTTGCATAATTGCTGTAGAGTGCACACTCCATTCCAATTTGGCTGAACTTGCAGGCATTCATTTGGGCATAAAAAGAAAGATAAGGAGCAGGAGGGAACAGCTCTAGAAGTGCTTCTAGTGAGTCAGCTCATGTCATGATTCCTATTTGGATTTTTTGTCCCTACACTTTACTCAACTTGGGTTATGGAAGAATGGGGGGGTTGCCACTGGCTGATAATGTACTGGAGAGGAGGACAACTTCAAATGTTGGGCAATCAGAGTAGCACTTTAGCGCTAGATCGCTCAGCTGGTAGTGCTGAAAGCCTTTTAACTCTATAGATCTTACTGGTTTGGTGCAAGGCTGAAATAGTGTAACAGCGAAAGGGCAAGACGTACCTCCACACAAACACACACTGCCTCTATTGCTGTCTATACAAAAAAATTGAAAGAAGGGAGAGAGAAATCCTAAATAGCCCTGCTCTCTCACAAAAATCACCACTAGTGACTCAACTACCTTTGTGATACCTATTTGTTGTTGTTGTTGCTGCTGCTGCTGTTGTTTTCACACTTGATTCAACTTGTGGTTAATGACGGAATGTAGCAGGGGTACACAAAGTGACATAGAGAGCCCTAAATTCAGACCTGCCCATTATGATTGGGTGGAAAGGGAGAAGATTTAGCCAATCAAAGCGGCACTCAGAACAATCCGAATACTATTTGGCAGACTTGGAATGTATGCAGTGGAGGCAGGATAGGGATCAGCAATAGGAACTGCAGATTTCATGCTGGTATAGTTTTCTTTTGATTCAAGGATGGATGGAGAGTATTTAAACTTAGTAGTGGAGACCAGCCTACAGCTACACACACAGGACCGAAGATTGGTCTACCAGATTTTTGGCTAGCATGCCATGCAGATAAGACCACTGTTCCGCATGACCCCATTTGATGTTGCAATTTAACCATGCTGAACTTTTCCAAATTGTATTCAGCTTAATCTTAAATGGAACTCAGAGTTAATTAGAAAACAAAGCTTCTCATTCTCAGCTTAAAGTTGCTTCTAGTAACATGGGAGCTCATACAGCTCCTCCTTGTTGAAGTGCTCTCAAAGGCTCTCAGATGCAAGCAAGACAGTCATACCCCTGCAGATGATAAAAGGAGAAGTTTATTTCAAACATTTGGATCAGGATAACAAGATATGTGGGATATTTATTTATTTATTTAATTAATTAATTTATATGACAGCCCATCTCCCCCAACGGGGAACTCTGGGCGGTTTACAATAAAATCAAGTTTAAAATAAGAATATAAAATTACAATTTAATTAGCACAATCTAAATAAATATAAAATCCAAATTTGGCGAATTAGTTTTAACTAAAAGGAAGGACATTATGGAATTAACCACCCCCATGAGGAACTGTTACTTTCCCCTTCTCATGCTAGGCGGCAGAACCAGGTTTTCAGCTCTTTCCTAAAGGTCGGGAGGGAGGAAACCTGCCTCAACTCTGGGGGCAAGATATTCCAAAGGGCGGGTGCCACTACAGAGAAGGCCCATCTCCTGGACCCCACTAGATGAAATTCCCTTATTGATGGGGTCCGTAGCAGGCCCTCCCTGAATGATCGGGTGGGGCGGGTCAATGATATGGGGATAAGACGGTCCCTCAGGTATCCTGGCCCCATGCCATGTAGGGCTTTAAAGGTGATAACCAACAACTTGAATTGGACCCGGAAGCAAACCAGCACCCAATGCAGCTCGCGGAGCAAAGGTGTTATATGTGCTGATCTTGGTGCACCCAAAATTGCCCGCGCGGCCGCATTCTGTACCAGCTGTACCTTCCGGATAGTCTTCAAGGGTAGCCCCATGTAGAGCACATTGCAATAGTCTATGTGGGAAATGACAAGAGCATGAGTGACCATTCGGAGGGCATCGCGATCCAGGAATGGGTGTAACTGGCGCACAAGCCGGAGCTTGGGATATTGCATTATAACCAGCTAATGATATTGTTGGAACACATCAATAAAACCATGCTTCTTTCTCTAGTCCAGGGGAATAAACAACAGAGATCCAAACCTTATTATCTTAACTTGGGATCTGCAGGCCAAGCTAGAAGATGTGGAAAACCAGTCACAGGTTAAATTTACAATTTAGAAGGCTACCTCAGCAGAACAAGGGAAAGAATATGGTTGCCTTTGTTATTTTCTGAGTTAGTGAAATCTGACCAGACTTGAAATTAACAAATCACACTATTTGAGCGTTTTGACTACGGCAGTTGATTACGATTTGAACAACAAATAATGGCATTTCTCACAGTACTTCAGGATTTTAAGGAAGAAACCAGCAAAAAATTTTTGCAAATTAAGAAATCCATAGAACGTATATTAATAGTTTTGGTGGCTCAGGAACAGAAGATACAAGGGACAGATTTAGAAACAGAGGAAAGACCTTTCGAACCAGTAGAGAAACAGGGAAAGAGGATTTTGAATGTATTGGTACAGAAGAAGATTATGATATTTTACAGGAAGTGGTCTATTAAATGTTTGGGCATAAATACATTGTGGCAGCTGAGACAGGAAGATTTTAATATGCAAATTGATAGATATGGCAAAATAAACATTTTGACATCCCACATGAGTTACAGAAATAAACAAGTTGCATATTGTGATATTGGCATAACCTAAACAGGAGATTTATTGATATTGATTTGGAATGCAAGGTGAATGAAAATGCGGATTTGGTATTGTACACAGAGTAAGCACAGATATGAGAAACTTACAGATGCATAAAAACATGATATTTTAAGTGTAAGATACAAGATTATAAATAAATATGTTGATATTATATATTACTCTTTCTGGAGACACATTTATGAGAAGACAATGAGATGATGAGATGGAATTAGAATGTAGGTTATTACAAGAATATGTTGTATGTATTAGGTGATATGTTATGTTAGGTTTTGTATTTTTGCTATATTATGTATTATGTTATGTAATATGTTAGATTATGTATTAATGGAATATATAGTCATAACATGAACAGAATATACTGTATTTTATTAGACGTAGATAAGGCCTTTATTTGTTATACTAATTGGACTTTATTGAAGATATAAATATAGATGTAAAAATGGAAAGAGCAAATGGAAAACATTTAATTGATGCAACAATGAACATTTGATTACTATTCTAAGGAGTAGAAACCAGAGATGGATTGTTGGAAGATATCAAGAAAGGCGAAACCTATATGAAGAACAGAAGATTGGATTATAGAAATCATAGGGTATATGACAAAGAAAACTTTCTGTGTATTGTATGAAGGACTAACATTTAAAGTTAATTGTTGTACTTAAAGTTCAAGGATAAATTGGAGGACATCTATTTTCTATATTTTCTTTGTTTGTTATTTTTTGACTTCACTTTTTCTTTTCCTTTTTCTTACTTTGTATTTCTTTTTTTTTCTTTTGTATTAGTTCTTAATATGTATTTTAAAATTCAATAAAACTTATGGAAAAAAAAATCACACTATTTGAGGAACTCATCCTGAGATAGTGATCTTTTGCTCAGAACAACCCCAGGCTTAATAGTTAGATTTGTATACTACCCATCAAAAGTCCAACTTATACATTTCTTAAACAGTATCTAGAGTAAAAAATAGTGATTATTTAAAGGTACAAGTCAGGAGAGAGGTCCTGATAATGTTCCTGAAATTATCAGTCAACTTTGGAATGCTACCATTAGATCTCACTGGAGATTTTAATTGCAACTTTTAGGGCTGCATAAAATAATATACTTATGGTGACTTCTGTGAAGCAGACTGTTACAGTTTATGAAGTTCTGGATATAACTGTTCCTAAATTAGACAAAATAGGATAGTGACATTAAGTAACTGAAAAATGAAGGGTGGTTCTGATTAGCCATTTGGTCTGTTGTGGATCAAAATAGTCTGCTTCCACCCTCACTGCAAATATTGTATTGTTTTGCAACAGGACAGACACAGAAACCAACGTAAGACAGCATCTATTCCACCAGAAAACACTTACCTGGATGAAAAAGATGTGAGGGACATGAGGATGGGCAAAGCCTATCTGTGACTCCTCAGCACAGCACCTATCCTTTGTATTTTGTAAGGTGTGAGGAGTGAGTGGGTATTGTTTATGTGGATGTGGATGATGTGGTGGTGGGCACAGATGATAAGAAAGCATCCTGTTGTGAGAAATATTAGGTTCACTTTGATGGTTATGACAGGCAAAGAAAATGCAAGCTGGTAGAGAGGAACAGGTGGTCTATCTTCTGCCTAATGTTCATATTCACCACAAGTGCTCATGACATGTATTGGGCCAAGAAAGAAGTGGAGTCAGCCTCCCCTAAAGACATACAGGTGATTAGGAGTAGCCTCATTCATTACATTTGCTGCTGAAAATCTTACATGAAAATCATGTGGCTGATCCAGCATGCCATGGAGGAGTGATCTTTTTCTGACCCAGTAGTTAGAGTCCATTACAGTTACTGCACTGGATTCAGAGTGCAACACAGTCTCTGGAAATGCAAACTGGATCTGGATTACCAACAAACTTGTTTACTGTGTTGGCAGCAGCTGACAATCTGCTTGTTTATACACACAATATGACAAGGTTGATTGTTTACTGTGTTGAAGATAGATGATAGATCATAGCTTTCCAAACTGTGTGTCGGGACACATTAGTGCAGGGCTTTCCAAAGTTTTTCCCATGGTGACACACCAACCGGCGTTGGTGTGTCGCCGCGGGAAAACCCAGAAGTGCGGCAGCACGCAAAAACCCGGAAGCGCTGCTGCCGCTTCCAGGTTTTTCACGCTGTAATTGGTGTGTCAACCCGGGAAAACCTGGAAGCGCTGATGATGATCAGCGCTTCCGGGTTGTGTGGCGACACACCAGACTGTGTGTGGCGACACACTTTTGTGTCGCGACACACAGTTTGGAAAGCTCTGCATTAGTGTGTCGGCTGCAATGTCTGGGTGTGTCGCAGCTGCTGCCACCTCTGAGCCCTGCCAGGATTCCACGCAGGTCCCAGTGCCTGCCTTGTGCCTGGCTGCCTCCAAACCTGCTGTGATTCCACACAGGTCCTAGTGCCTGCCATGTGCCTTGCTGCCTCCGAACCTGCTGTGATTCCGCACAGGTCCTTGTGCCTGCCTTGTGCCCTGCTGTAAGAGTGTGTCGCGAAACGATGCATGCCTAAAAAGTGTGTCACCAACATGAAAATTTTGGAAAGCTCTGTGATAGACATAGACAGCTCCTTTGGTTGAGCAAAATGTAGGTGGGGAATAAAGTTTTGCTAAATAGGAAGTGGGGAAAGAGTATGGGTTGGAATGGGAATGGGAATGGCTAGTCTGAGCTTGCAAGGCTGTACCCTAGTGGAAAGCTCACCTGTCGAAAAAATATGATTGACATAATACAGGGACATAAAAATAATAAACTTACAATTCAGTCCCATATCTGTCTACTCAGAAATAAAGTGCATTCAGTTTCATGGGCCTTACTTCCTTAACTTTACAGCCCCAGAGGAGAAAGGAATATATGATTAATGCAGTTATAATTTCCCTTTTCCCAGCATATCTGAAACACTTTCCAATTTCTGCATGGATACCTACATGCAGTTTTCTTAGTATCGTCATAATTTGCCATAACATTTTCCCCAAGTTTTTGTGGAGGAGTATGGAGGTAGCCTCCAGGAAGGAATGCAAGGGCTGTTACATAAACATCAGCTTAGCCCTGAAAGGGAGGAGGGGGTGAGAAAGAAACTCAAGATTGCCTTGCCTTGATTCTCTTTGATATAAGATGGGGGGGAGAGAATCTCAGTCAGGCTTTCAAGATTCTGTTGTTATACCCTGCAATAATAAAATTGACTCCCAGTAGTCCTTGTGGGTTCTGTTTCCTGACCTGGCCTACGTCATCTTTTTGACATTTTTTTTATTTTTCAGTCTAGCCTTCAATCTTGGAATTTCCTAACCGTCTCCTATCCAAATACTTAACCAGGCCTGATTCCAATTAGTTTCTGAGCCTAAACAAGGTCAGCCAGCTGCTGTCAGCTGCTGAGACTACAAAACAAGCACATTAATTCCTAAGTAGGAGAGCTGTGTGTAAGACCAATGCTGAAACACAGTCACAATGCTGAAACCTTTCTGTATCTAGGGTAACAGAGCTATACCTCCTACCCTACTCAGCCAGGGTGAAAATTCTCCATACTGAGTTGCATAGCCCAATATCTGGAAGGCATAAGGTAAGAAACACTGCTGGATGCTAAGTAAGGGTCAAAACCAACATCGAATAGCTTCGCAATAGTAGCACCAGCAGGTCTTTGCAAATAGTCTTGGAGTTTATAACATGGCAAGTAATTTTCCCAGTTAGCGTTCCAACGATTTGTGCAAGATGTAATAATGGCTTTTTTTTAAAGTGCTAAAGATGTTCTCCTTGGAGACAGACTGCTAATTAGCCACCTATTTTTATTCTTGCTCAAAGTTATAAATTGCTTTGCCCTTTCTGTTAGCATCTCATCCACTTGTCACTTGATTTCTACTTTCCAGCTTTCTAGATTCAGAAGTTTGGCTCCCTCCTTTTGCATGCAAGGATGAAGAGAACATCTGTCACACCTGAACAATTTCACTGATCTCACTGGTTTCATTTGCAGCTAAGGACATGGTGGATTGTTCTGTGCCATTTTTCTCTGAAATGACAGAAACCTGAAACTCAGATAAATAGAAGCAGAATAGCTTTGTCTGCAGTAATCAATGTCAGGTTGTCTCTGCACCCTGTTCATAAGTTGTTGGAACTGGCATTCCTCTTTTGTAGAAGAAACATTTTCCCATTCATCATGCAGCAAACATTTGCTATTCTCTGAGGGCAAAGCCAATAAGCAGCCAGTGATCTTGTGGCCCAGATGGCATCTTTATGATTTTTGAAAAGGGAGAGAGATTACATTATATAATATAATGTACATAATTGGGTGTTAGGTTTTGGTGTTAGGTTTTCCTCTCCCTGGCATCATAAACCCAAATCCAAATTATGCCATTATATGACTGATAGGGGGTGCAATGGATCAGTGGTTAAGACGCCAGGCTTGTTGATCGGAAGATCGCAAGTTCGGAGGTTTGACACCCAAGTGCCGCATGACAGAGTGAGCTCCCGCACTCGCCCCAGCTCTTGCCAACCTAGCAATTCGAAAGCATGCAAATGCAAGTAGATGAATAGGTACCACTTTGGTGGGATGGTAACAGCGTTCTGCGTGCGTCATTCCGGCCACATGACCGTGGAAGCGTCTTCGGACAGCGCTGGCTCTTCGGCTAACAAACGGAGATGAGCACCGGCCCCTAGAGTTGGACACGACTGTGCAGGGGAACCTTTACCTTTACCTATGACTGATTTAACTAAAAGAAGAGATTTTGGGAGATCCAGGATCCAGGTAACTTCTAGCTAAACCAACAGAGGAAAAGTGTAGAAGGACTATCCAGGCAGTGAGAAGGATAAGGGACAGGACTGACTGTATGATATAGAATCCTATAGTAGTCAACAGGCCAAGCTAAAATTTGGTTCACTAGTTCTTATTTCTGTGTGATATCTGAATGGCCGAATAAAGCATGGGCCAGTTACCCATGGGTTAGTGTGCTCTGTGACCTCAGTCAAGATAGGAAATACAACTGAGAGTGGTGTATTTGACTCCCTAGTCTTAGCCAGTGTTCACACAACATACTATGGAATTAGCTCTACCGCCTACATTTGCACAACAGACTGAATAATAAACTACGCTAGCTTGGTTCACATTTCACATTGAGCCACAAACTAGTCAAACTGTGTTTAGCCTACCATATTGTACTAACCCTGTATTTCAAATGCTGGCTAAGGCAAATCCTTTTGAAAGGGAAAGTAGAGAAGTTTTATGCTGCGATTTGAAACTTAAGATATTAATGCAGAGATGAGACAAAGGCATTTTTGGTTTCCCACAATTTCCCAAGAGGAAGTCTTCAGTGCCATTTTCAAAAACACATTTTGTTCTTTTTAGCTCCTTCCATCCTAAGGGAACTCTGTTAACTTTAGTCTATACAAGCCACTGTTTCTCAGGTGACTGAAGAAAGGTTAAGCTCCATTAAAGCAACATTAGAGGATGACATTTTAGCAAGGATAGAAAGACAACACTTTCTTCTGCAAACATCAAAGGATCTTGAAGGTCCTCTGGAGTAGCTGACTTGTGCCTACTTTGCACTTTTAAAGGGAAAAGAACAAGTGCTTCCTCATATCCTCCCTACATGACACTACTCTTCCACAACAGAAGCCAATCTTTTAAGCAAATATGGCAGAACATGTGACAAATCATCTGACTCACATTCTTAGCTGGCTAAAGGAAGCATTTGGAAACTATTATTTCTGCCAAAGGAAGTGTTACAAAGTATTGACTGAAAGGGTGTCCAAACTTCTGTGCCTACCATATTGTTTTCTTATTTTGAATCTGTAAACAACTCTGTATAAATAGTAAGCATGCATCCTAATTTGCTATGTAAAAATTATATCAACTTCTGTTCACAGAGAGAATTGAAACATACAGTTGATCAGAGGTGCCTATACTTTGCATGCAAGTGTATTTGCAGATTGATGTTCCAATTGGTCTTGATTGTCTTCTTTGGTTGTATGTGTGGGGTGTGTGTTTGTGTGTGCGTGCCTTATTAACATACGTGCATATGATATATGCTTATGATCATCATATGTTTAAATAAATACCTCTCTACCCCACCCCCAACCCTGAGTTTAAGAAATTCCATACAGAAATGTAACTTTCAGGTAGAAATGGTGAAACACATGATTCACACCTTGACTGGAGTGGGATAAATTATCATTATCATTATCTACTCATATATTATTTAAAGCATTGCATAAAGAACCTATTTCAGGATGCCTCCAGATCAGGAACATAACCTCGCATAAGCTTAAGGGCTGTACAAGGCTTTGCACATCATGTTGAAGGCCACATTCGAAAAATTGCTGGGAGAAGGTTCAAGAGTGCAATTGGTGCTTTGAGCATCTGCAAGGCTTAAAACACTATTTTGTCCCTTATCCAAAATCTCCAAAATGTAAAGAAAGATCACAACATTTTGCCCACTGCAATTTAGGGGACCTAGACCCACAAAAGGATGCTGACAGGACACATGTGGTCTTTCTATTATACTTTTTGCACCCTTGTTTTAGACCATTATTCCCTAACTGTAATTAAAGAAACACCCAATCTGTTGATCTTTAGAGGGTTGAGAATACTTTTAAGAAGACAATATATTAGGATTATATCCAGTGATTCTGCTGATGGAATGGCATTCATCAGTAGAATAGATTATCCTTCCCTTTTAACATTCACTCTGTACATCCTCCAAATAAACAAAGATAGTTGGGGGGCTTCTCAGCATAAAAGGGAGGGGAATACCTGGAATGGAGAGAAAAAGAGAACAAAGGAAAGTTGCATTACAAGAATAGAAATTTGCTGACATAATACTGTCAGATTTCTCGTGTGAAATTGCAAATCGCTTTCTGTACAAAAACAAAGCTTTCTCATAGCTTTGAATGGCTTTGCCCATATCTTCCATAGATATGAAAGTGCAGGTGGCCAGTAAAGGTACCATGTGATGCATTGTTTACGTCTAGTCCCAAAACGTTCGCATGGGAACAGTTTGTCCCGATGCTTTGTGGGAAGAGCCTGCCCTGGGAGAACGGGAAGGGGGAGATCACATGCTTGCTTAGATGCAACACTGCCACCCATTGACAGGTTATGCTATGTGCTATGTTTTATGCTTTGTGCTTGGTGTTTTTCACACCTAAGTTTCAGCCAATCAGAAGTTGGTAAAAAAGTGTATTTCTACCCATGCAAAATGGTGTCCTTTTGCTTCTTGACTTCTGCCCGTCTTTTAGCCATCTCCATGTGTTCTGCTCCTGAGGACTGAGAAGTGTGTAGCTATGCCTGGTTCTGAGAGAGTTGTTCTCCTAGGTATGTGCTCCTTCATGTCTGTGCAGTGGAAGCGACACATGTGGATTATGTGTATTCTGCTTGTAAGCTATTTTTACTTTTGCAATGCTGTACCTGTATATACAACTCTGCTTTATCTACAAGTAAAGATTTTTAGCTTTGAAAAGCTCCACTCTGTGTCTGTTTACTCTGCGCCTCTTTCCCTATAAACCAGCATTTATCCAACAAGTTATGGTTGCCCAGAGAGAATATTACGTTTTCTTTGCTGCGTTTTTTCCTGGCTGTAAAAGTGAGTTTGTTTTTAGAGGCTGATTTCAGAGTAAACGTGTTTTTCTTTGAGTGGTCAGCAATGGCTGTACAGAGTCTGGTCAGTCTGCCATTTGAGCCTTTAGATGGCACAAACTATCTGACCTGGTGTGTGGAGATTAAATCATTCTTTTGCAAGAAGATTTGTGGCAGTATGTGGCAAACCCACCTCCAGAGGATCCCTCTGAAGAAGTGCAAGTGTGTGGACCGTGCTTATAGCACTTTGGTTTTGGGAATTAAATCCTCTGAACTGAAGTATATTAGACACTTAAAGACTGCTCACAAGTGTTGGGAGGCTATGAGAGCCTTTAATACAAGGCAGAACTCTGTTGCCCTTTTTGGACTATCAAGACAGCTTTATAATTTGAAGCTGCAGCCGGGTGAGAATGTGATGGCCCACCTTCATAAGCCCAAGACTTTGTTTACTGCACTTGAGGAACAAGGCATGTTTTTATTGGAATATGAAAAAGCATGCGTGATTTTGTCAAGCTTGGACAGCAGTTTTGATATGCTGGTCGAGGAGCTAAGTCCCTTCGATTTTACTGTGCAGTATTTTACAAACCGGCTCCAGGAGATACAACTGGCTCGTGACCTCAAGGAGCTGCGGTGTAAGCCATCTGTTGTTGTTGTTCCAGAAAATTCCAAGCAAAGCGTTCCTGCTGCAATGGAACCTGCATTTGCTGTGAAATGGTGTGATTCTTCTCAGCGTTTACTGGAAGGCTGTTCGCTGCCGTATCGTCCAGCGGATGGTGCCAGTGCACAAGAGGCCTGATCGACGAAAGGAAGGGAAGCCAGCTAAACAACGAATCCAAGTTTTCTACTCTGCCGGCTGCTGTACGTAAGCAATCTCCAGAGACTTGGTTGTTGGACTCGGCTTGCAGCAAAGTTTTGTAAACATGAACAGTTATTGTTAACAAAATGCAAGCCTAGAATTCAGCAAGTTGCTTTAGCTGATATTTCTGTGATAATTGTGTGAAATGTGTATGTGTATGTGTTCCTACACTTGTGTTTTCTCTCCTCAGTGTTCCAGCCCTGGTCAAGTCTGAGTGTACTTGTTGTGTTCAAGGGTGCTGGTTGTTTCATTGAGAAATATAAAACTGAGAGTGTTAGAGGAAAACTGTAAAATCAATCGTATGAGATGCTTCCTAAGTAGGAGATTGTGTGGACAGGACACTGTGTGTTTAATGTTTCCCCACATCATAAATGCATCCATACTTTTCACTGAATACTGGGGTATCCCAAGTGGGAAAGTTTGTCTCAGATAGCCAAAGTATATCCTGAGTTAGAACCCAGAAAATGTGCAAAATTTCCTTGATTGTGTTGTGTGTAAACTGTGTGCAAACAATTTAAGATCAGGACTGCATCTGTTGCTAGGCAAAGTGACAGAATGTTAACTAGACCATTTCAGTTGGTTCATAGAGACCTAGTTGGCCCCCATTTCCCAAGTAATGGTGGGATGTGTTTCATGTTCCTTCTGGCTGATGATCATACCTGCTTTGTGTTTTTACTACTTGTTGAAGTCTAAAACGGAGGTCTTTGCTCACTTTGAAGAGTTTGTAGCAATAGTGGGGAGAAAATATGGTTATCTAGTAGGTCAGTTCCAGTCTGATTGTAGTGGAGAGTTCCTAAGCCATGAGTTCCAGAATTGGCTTTGTAGGAAAGGAATCTCCCAAAGACTTGCCAATGTTGGAATTCTAGCTGAGTGTTGGTGTTGTGAATACCATTAAAAAGTAGCCTTATGTTAGTTGCTCAGGTGCCATCCCATGTCTGGGGAGAGGCTACCTTGACTGCAGTGTGTTTCTAACTAACAGGTTGTGGAATTCAACTGTAAAAGAAGTTCCTTATTTTTCTTTTGTTTGGCAAGTGCCCTTCACTGAAGTACCTGCATGTCTTTGGAACATTTGCATGTGTTCACATCCCCAGGTCACAGCGAAGGAAGAACCAACCAAAAGCACAGTGCTTCAGGTTGTTGGTTGTTCATTAAAATCCAAGGCTTATCGTTTTTCATTAGGCCATGGTCAAATCCAAATCTCCAGAAGTGCTTATTTTCTAAGCAGCCTACTGGTTGGGAAAGGTTACATGCTAATGTTGTAGAAGTGTTGCTGCATTTCTAGTGTAAAACCATGCTCTAGTCCATGCTCCATGCTCCAGTAGATGGGCAAAAACCAGTTCTGGTATCTTCTGTTCCCCAGTCTCCTAGTGTGTTGAAAAGGGCCCCTCAGGTGAAAGAAGTGGAAATTTCACCTGAGCAGGTGCAGGGCCTGGAGGGGGAGTCAGGTAGTAGAAAGGAAGAAGACGGTGATGAGGAAAGTACAGTGGTCATTCCTCATGGGTCCTCTCATTCCACAAAGGGTGTGAAACCTGACAGATTTGTGATTTAGCAGGTGACAGTGTGTCAAATTACCTGTAAAAAACCCAGTTTTTTCAAGACGTGTTGCACATGCCTGTTGAGAGGCAAGAACATTGGAACACAGCTATGGATAGTAAGTTTTAGGCTTTGGTGAAGTGTTTAAAGTAACCAATCTGTCCTTGTCTTAGAAAGCTGTAGGTTCCAGATGTGTGTTCAGAAAGAAGAATTCTTCCTGATAATACTCTGCAGTGTAAAGCCAGGCTTGTTGCTCAGGGATTTGTTCACAAGAGGGGTTTGTGAACTATGATCTCATGTATGCACCCACAGCTAGGCCGGAATGTTTACGTGTGGTACGTTTTCTGGTTGCATAGCGTGGAATGGTTGTCCATTTTCATTGTTTAATGTTGACACAGCATATTGGAATGTAGATCTCCCTAAAACAGTGTGTGTGAGGCAGGCCTCTGGCTATACATGTGTGACAATCCCCAGAAAGTCTATTGACTTCACAAGGTGCTTTATGGTTTTAAAGCAGGCCAGTCATTGATGGCATCACTGCAAAGATGCAAACTCTGACAAAAACTGGGATGTAAAAAGTCACGTACTAATTTATGTGTGTACATAAGAGATTTTAGAAGTTTATATAGTACTTCTTACCTATGTGATTGTTTTCTGCTTAGCAACTGGATCCTTCCACTTTGTACAAGAATTTGTCAGTCAGCTGAGGCAGTATTTCAAGCTGAAGGAGTGAGGCAAATTCAAGCATTTATCTTGGTGTTGAAGTTTCTAATAGCTCAGAATAGAGAATTCTATGGTTCTTGAAGAGGAGGGGACAGAAAGTCTGTGGGTGAATTTTAGTTGTCAGTTTGCTGTTTCTATTTGCTGTTTCTGCTATTGCATAATTTGTGTAATTATGTATTTGTATGTATTTGAACAGAACATTGCATAAAGTGTGTATTGTGTATTACATATGTGTAACAAGTTTGTTAAACCATTTCTGTTTCATGAAGCATGACGTTATTGGTTTTAAAAGCTAGAACTTGAACAATCTGATTGTTTAATACATGTACTAACTATGTTTTTCTGTTTCTGTTAAAATGTATTTTACAGCTTTGAAAACCCCATTGTGACAGTGTGTCGAAAGCAATTTGGGAGGGGTGTCAGATTTCTCGTGTGAAATTGAAAATCGCTTTCTGTACAAAAACAAAGCTTTCTCATAGCTTTGAATGGCTTTGCCCATATCTTCCATAGATATGAAAGTGCAGGTGGCCAGTAAAGGTACCATGTGATGCATTGTTTACGTCTAGTCCCAAAACGTTCGCATGGGAACAGTTTGCCCCGATGCTTCGTGGGAAGAGCCTGCCCTGGGAGAACGGGAAGGGGGAGATCACATGCTTGCTTAGATGCAACACTGCCACCCATTGACAGGTTATGCTATGTGCTATGTTTTATGCTTTGTGCTTGGTGTTTTTCACACCTAAGTTTCAGCCAATCAGAAGTTGGTAAAAAAAGTGTATTTCTACCCATGCAAAATTGTGTCCTTTTGCTTCTTGACTTCTGCCCGTCTTTTAGCCATCTCCATGTGTTCTGCTCCTGAGGACTGAGAAGTGTGTAGCTATGCCTGGTTCTGAGAGAGTTGTTCTCCTAGGTATGTGCTCCTTCATGTCTGTGCAGTGGAAGTGACACATGTGGATTATGTGTATTCTGCTTGTAAGCTATTTTTACTTTTGCAATGCTGTACCTGTATATACAACTCTGCTTTATCTACAAGTAAAGATTTTTAGCTTTGAAAAGCTCCACTCTGTGTCTGTTTACTCTGTGCCTCTTTCCCTATAAGCCAGCATTTATCCAACAAATACTGGATGTAGCTTTTCGTCCATATGCATTGCACTGTTTCAGCAAACAGCAAGGTAGGTTTCAGAAAATTACCACACTTATTGACAGAGATGAGCTCCTTTGAACAAAATGAATTTTGACCATAACAGGAAAGCACAAACAATTGGCAATGCATAAAAAGTAGCATTGTCAATAAGAATTTGGAGGTCATATTGAATTATAACAAGTAGAAGATGAGCCAAAGTGAAGTGTATAAAGTCAATTAAATTTTAAATTGCATTAATAGAAATTGTATCCACGATTTGGAGACATAAAACTTCTGTTCTGCTCACTTCCTGCAAATCGCACCTAGCAAACCAAGCTCACTTTTGTGTTCCACACTCACAATAAAAGGATGTTGACAAACTGAAAACAATTCTGTGAAGCTGTATAAATCCAACATTGCTTATCCTCAGAAGCGTCATGGACACTGTCCAAAAGATCCCCACCAAATGCCTGCTCTTGCATTCCAATCTTGCTTTCTTTATGGCAGGGCACATCAATTGAAGGCAGTTTAGCATTGATCTGCAGCACTGTGAAAGTGCTCTGGAACTCTGTGTTCCCATGACAGGGGAATAAAGCAGTATCAGAGGTTATCAGTGCTGGAAAGCTGAACTGATATATTGCTAGGTCAGCTGTGGCGTAAATGAAACTTCTACAAAACTACTTCTGTTTGGGAAATGCTGTGAATCAAGGAATAAATGGAAATGCATGACTGCTTTGATTGTTTGTGATGAAAGATTAAGACAGTGAGAAAGGCAAGGGTGATCAATAGCATCTGCAAGGGAACAAAACAGGCAAGATGGTGGAAGAAGCATCACACTGTAAGCCCAGCCCCTTTTCCACATATGTGTGATGCATGTCCAAAAGGAACGGGGCTTGCATCACAATAACATTTCTGCCATTTTGCCTTTTTGGCCCTCCTGCAGACTCCACTGAGGGTGATGAGAAGTTCAGAATGTGAGACAGACCATTCTTTAGTAGGGACAAAAGTGGATAATGGGGGGAAATGGCTATGGAAGAAAATAAAAGAACTAGAGTGAAAATAGAATGACTGCAGGAAGAAGAAATTTGAAAAAGTATTAGAAGATAGATTCATTTCCCAACAAAAAGGAAGGAGATGTAAGTGACAAAAATTGTTCCAGAATGCCACAGATGTGTTACACTAGTTACTCTAGTGAGAAGTATGAAAAATAATGCTTTGTGGAGTGAGGAAATGAAGGAGGTTATGGATGAAGAACATGCATATAAAATAATTGCTGCAAAAATAAGGATAAGGAAAAAATGGTATAATGTGTATATATGGAAAAAGAGAGTTGCAAAGAATGTAATCAAATAATGCAAGAAACAATTAAGATTAAGAGAAGCAGAATGAATATGTACTGATTTTGATGGAAATAAAACAGTGTTTTGGTAATGGGTGAAAAGGATCTAACAAAGAATCAGCGTAACTGGAATTAAAAACAGAAGTGATGAAATGATTTGGTATTGTAGAGAGCCATACGGATGGCCTTGAGGGAGATACTCAGGAACCGTTACATAAACAATGAGGGCAGAAGCCTCCCTTTAGCCCTAGGAAGGGAGACAGGATTAGAAGAGACTCAGGCTGACTCTTCTCTGACTCACTGGGGTATAAGAAGGAGGGGAGGAAGAACACAGTCAGACCTGCTAGATTCTGTTAATATAAAGCTGCGTTCTAGTCTTCTTGAGCAGGCTGTTTCCTGATCTGGACAATCTTGAAGGGCTGACAGGTATGAAATTGAAATAAAGGGATCTGGCAGTATTTTGGAGATTTCTATGGGAGTGATAGTGATATGTTGAGGAATGGAGTTGAAATGAATGCTATAGACCAAGGGTCAGAAATGGCGGCTCTCGAGCCAGATGCGGCTCTTTGGCCCCTTGAGTGTGGATCTTCCGCAGCTGAACTCACCCCCACCCCTTCCACGCGATTGGATCCCGCCCCCAAACTCTGATGGCCGGCGCTGGAGGAGAGCGATTGATTCTTCCTCCGCCCTCGGGAGCCTTCCAACTTTCGCCCGAGTCGGGCAGCGCTTCTTCGAGGTCGGCGGGTGGGAAAGTTGGTTGGTCGCCGCCGCCGCAAGCGCCTCTTCCTCCGCCCGCATTGCAACGGCCGCCGCCGCCCCCCCCCCCCGAAGCACTCGCCAGGCAGGCAGGAGAACGTCGCCATGCCGGGCGCGCTGCGAGAGGAGACGGCGCAGCTGCTGGGCGACTACCTGCAGCACCGGCTGGGGGACGCGGCGCTGCCCCCCCACCGCATGGCCGAGACACTGCGGCAGGTGGCCGACAAGCTGGAGAGCCGCAAGTGCCTCTTCTTCCGCAACGCCTGCAGCGCGGCAGCCTTACCGGAGATGGGAAGCGGAAAGGCCGGCAGGGGCTGCAGGAGCGAGGTGGGGCTGCCCCTTCCGCGGCCGGAGCAGGCGAGGGCTGCAGCGTCCCGTTGCTGCAGGTTCTCCCGCTCTGCTCGGGAGGCACGCCGTCCGTGCGCCCCTTCGGGGGCAGCCGCATCTTGCCGGCAGTGCACGGAGGCCGGGACCTGGGTCCGGGGTGCCCTTGGGCGGCCTCCTCAGGCGGCCGGTGGTGCTTCCGGCTTCGAAGGAGACAGACAGAAGACAGGAGGAGACAGAGACGAAATCTCTGTGAGGGGGAGGGAGGAGAAGGGTGGGCGGAGGTGGGGCAGGGGTGGTGGGTGCCGGCGCGGGAGAGAAGAAGGAAGGCAGTAAGGAGCGGCGGCGGGAACAGCGAGGATGGAGAAGGTCTTCACGAAGGACACCGGGGGAGGAGGCGGGGCGACGCTTCGCTCGCCGCCCGCCTGTCGCGGCTTACTCGGACCCTGGGGAGGAGGCGGGGCGATGCTTCGGAAAGGCCGGCAGGGGCTGCGGGAGCGAGGTGGAGCTGCCCCTTCCGCAGCCGGAGCATAAAAATACACTGGAAATCCCTGGAAGCACCTTTGGGGAGGAGGGTCCAGCCGGCGAGCAATGGCGGTGCCGGAGTTTTTGCCGGAGTGGCTGGCGTGCCAGCTGGCTGAGGCGGAGGCGCTGCTGGCGGCGCACGTCTCCTAGCCGGTCCGGGCGCGCTGGCGCTGGGCTGTGAAGCTGGACGAGCCGCCGGACCTGGAGCGCTTCCGCGCGCAGCTGAGCAAGGTCCAGCGTGGCAGGGAGGCGCTGCTGGCCCGGGACGCGGCGCTGTCGGAGGTGGCGCAGGAGCGGCTGCAGGGGCTGCTGCGGCTGGAGATGGCGCTGCTCCGCGGCATCCAGGCGCTGGGCGAGGGCGCGGGCCCGGGACACGAGTGGCAGGGCGGCGCAGGGGGCCTGGCCGGGGCGGCAGCAGCGGGGGGACAGAGCCGGCGGAGGTGGCCGGGTGGCGGGACAGGGCGGGCGGCGCTGCTGGCGGAGCTGGAGGGAGAGGAGGGACCAGGCGTTCCCGTGGGCGCAGTGCGCGCTCTGCAACCCGCCTTGGAGGTGCTCCTGGAGAAGCGGCCACAGGAGGCCCTCCGGGTGCACCCTCCCGCCCCATCAATCCCCCCACCCCGCCGTTCGCCGTCCTCTCCCCCCGCTAACCCGAGCCCTGTGGCCACCTCCCTGCCGCGCTGGGCCTCGCTCAGCTGCGCGCGGAAGCGCTCCAGGTCCGGCGGCTCGTCCAGCTTCACAGCCCAAACCCCGCCCCCTTCCGCGCGATTGGCTCCCACCCCCAAACCCCGCCCCCTTCCACATGATTGGCTCCCGCCCACAAACCCCACCCCCTTCCACGCGATTGGCCCCCGCCTGCAAACCCCGCCCCCTGGCTCTCGAGCATTTCAAAATGTCCTCAAGCATGTCAAAATGGCTCCCGGCATAAAAAAGTTTGCCGACCCCTGCTATAGACTTCCGGGGAGGCATGGGGAGCTAAGCTCGTCTCCAGGAGAGCGGAGTCAACAACCATGGCAAAGATCGAAGAACCAGCGAGTAGGCCAGTTATTCAGAATGTCTCCAGACAAGAAGAGGATGGGAGATCACCCACATTTGCTCCAGAAGGCTGCTCCTCACAAGGAGACTGCAGGACAGCAGTTTCCTGCAGGTTTGAGCTCCAGGAGACGAAGGGAACAGCCGTCATGCTCACAACCACAGTGGACCCTTTTAAAGTACACTAAATCCACTAATCTCACTTTCTAATCACTTTTGGAAATTGCTTATCTAACCATCTTAAAGCTATTAGAGATCTTCGGAACGACAAGTTTGAAAAGCCATCTGGTGAGTCTATCTTCATTTCTGAACAAAATAAAAATTAACTCTTTAATTTTTTTAATTAATTCTTTAAGTTCTTAAACTTATAAAGAATTTGAAATAAACAGAAAAAGCTAAAGAAAATTTTGAACTAAGAAAATTATAAACAAATTAAGGCTCCATACAAATTTGGAACATTGAAACTTTTACTATAAGATTTTGGAACTAACTATATAAAATAAACTGTTTTTTATGGGAACCGAAATTATTTTGTCTACTGTAAGTCATAACAGAGATTAGAGACTTATTTGATTTAAATTGGACACTAGAGGGGACTAAAGATTCCAGGCAAAAGGGGGGGGAGTGTAAACTTGCTTTTGGTTTGGATCAGTATTGGGATTTACAAAATGGCACAGAATGCTATAACATTTGAAATACTAAAGGAGATCTTCAAAGAATGGGGCCAGAAATTAGTAGCCACAATATCAACAATATCAGTAACAATGTCTGCTTCTATGGATAAATTATGTTTAAAGGATGTTAATGAAGGAATGGCATATGTGAAACAAATTTGCTTGATGCAGAAATAGTGGAATCAGACATATTGGATAAAAAAGTGTGGATTACAAGATAGAGAAGGTATTCAAAGTGGAAATACAAGTGACAGACCAAGAGAATGACCCAGATAAGGACTCTACTGGATATACAAAAGAAGCTGGCTGAAGTTTTAAAAATTAAAGGAAAATGCAAATGATAAATCAAAACTTGGATAATGTATTTTTATAGGATTTACAAAAGAGGCTTGTTAAAGCCTTGAAGAAGACTTTGCGATGGGACAAAGAAGAATTGAAGACAGATCAAATCCTATGACAATATTTGAATGAATTAAAGATTAAGATTTTCAGAGGTAAAAGGAAGGAATATAAAGTTGGTTTATTTGATCAGGGTTAAAATAAAATATGTTTTTATAAAGTTCTGGCAATTCTTTACGGACTTTTTGCTGACAGCAGGATTGAAAAGTTGGTGTCTCATGGATTGCTTATAGTGTAGATAAGGGATGGGATATGGGATGAAGAGATATCTGTTTGTAACCTTATAGGGGGTGAAGAGCTACCAAACTTGTTTATACTTGTGATGAAGATTGGAAGTCACTTCTTTATATATTTCTTTTATTTTTCTTTAGCTCAGTTTTTCCTTTTCCATTTTTTCCTTTTCCCTTCTTTGCACTTTTTACTCTCTCTCTCTTTCTTTACTTTCTTTCTCTGAGTTTAGTTTGTATTAGTTTTTATTACTGTAATTAAAATCTTCAATAAAATTATATATATTAAAAATAAAAGAAATGAATGCTGTGTCAGATTTCTCATATGAGATTATCAAATTGGGTTTCTCTACAAAGCAAAAGTGTTTTGGCAAATTGCATCCTCTATAAAGCAAAGGCTTCTCATGGTGACGTGAAGTGCAGGTGCAAGATAACAACGGTCACGTGTGTATTGTTATGGCTAGTTTCTGGATCTTCCCATGAGAACAAATCCTCCTGATTTCCTCTGTGGGAAGACTTGCCCTGTGAGAGCAAGGAGGGGGGGAACTCAGTGCTTAGATGCAACACTGCTACCCAATAGCAGGTCATGCTGTGTGCTTTAGGCCTAGTGCTTTAGGCCTTGTGTGTGTCACAGCTAACTTCCAGCCAATCAGAAAGCTAGAAGAACTGAATATACAACCATGCAAAATGGTGTCTATGCTTCTTGATTTCTAGTGTCTTTTAGCCATGTAGTTCTTCATGTGTATTCTACTTCTGAGGACTGGGCAGTGTGAGCTATGCCTGGCTTTGGGTATAGGCCGTGGCAGGAACTCTGGCCCTGGGATCAATACATGGAACTCTGCTTATAAGTTTGTTTTTGTTTTTCTTTTGACAATGCTGTACCATGTATATTCAACTTTCCTTTTTGCGATAATGTGATTGTATATACATTATTGCCTTATGCTACCAGTAAACACTGTTAGCCCTACAAGCTGCATTCTTGTCTGTTTATTCTCAAGCCTCCAGTTTTTTTCCCTTTAAGCCAGCGTACATCCCATCATGCTGTGTTAATATCCAAGGAACAATCCTGAAAAGGAAGTAAAGTGCTGTGATAATGATGAAAAATGGTAATGTTGTAGGTATACACAGCACAACTGGAGAAATGTTAAAATATGGGTGTGGTTTGCTCCTGGAATGACTGTATGGCTTGTTTAACATATGATTGAAGAATGTATCTGTGTCTGACAACTGGAAGAATGCTGTTAATTATTCCTGTACATAAAGGGAAAAGTAGCAAGAGTGAATGCAGGGGGAGGTTTGTGGAAATGCCATGTGAGAACATGAATATGTGCTGATATTTCACATTCAGAAGTTGAATAAAGATCAACTTGCAAAACCAAAATATGGAGGAAGAGTGAATGGGTTGAAAGGAAGGGGAAGAACACAAAAGTTGGGGTTGGATGGAAATGATGAGATCCTCAAAAAGAAAGAGTGAGAAATGTAAAGAACAAAAGGCAGTATATGAATCAATGTCTGAACATGGTGGAAACAAGTACAGTTTGCAAGGATAGAAAGGTAGGAAAGGTGTAGTGAATGATGTTACAAGCTAGATTTAGCTAGATTTCCCTTGCTTGCTTATCTCATGACTTTAATTTCTTTTGCTGTGTATTATTTATTATTTGTCTGCACTTTGCATAGTATTGCTTAACCTGAAAGAGAATAGATTGAAGTGTGTGCAAGAGAGAGAGAGAGAGAGAGAGAGAGAGAGAGAGAGAGAGAGAGAGAGACTGACTCCATTTCCCCATTGGAAGAAACTTCTCTTTACTTCACCACAGATAAGCCAGAGCGTAAAGTGGCTGCCCTTCTTTACTTTTCTTGTCATCTGCAATGCAAAAGAAGTGAGAAGATTCTTACAGAAGCTCAGAGTGAGGCAGGCACTTTTGTTCCCTGCTCTCAACATTTCCCCTTAGCAGAAACGGAGACAATACGGATCATCTTCAAACTGCTTCTGAGAGTTTGGGGGAGTGAAGCCGCTGACAGTATGAAAGTGTCCTAAGAAATGGTTCTAATATGGAATGTCAAGGCTGCTCACCAGTAAAACAGAACCAGCACAAAAAGTATCAACATGAAACCATAATTAAAAATAAATGCTGCATTGAAGGAAGCATTAAAACTGTATAAAAGGATTAAAAGCATTTAATAAAATGTAGTACTGGGTATTCAAGACTGTTTTTATCTGGAGTTTAAAGTGAAAGAGTATGCATTAATGTTGGCCTTTGGAAGGCCATCTCAAAATTCGGCTGTCTTTACACTTCACAGTAGCAGTTGGAGGTGACTGAAGAAGTGTCCTCACAAGTGATCTCTGAAAAAAAATAATAAATTAAAGCATTTGGCTCAGAATAATCTGTTGAAAACTGAATGCTGGACAAATTTTCTTTAGGAGACACATGTGGATTTAAATCCAGAACAAAGGAAGTATACTCAGTTCCAACTGAAATGTAGTTCAGTTAATCTGTATATGATCTATGGATCCTAGAGAACAAATGCACAACAAAAGTTTGCTTCTTGTAGGGCAAAAATAAATAATGTGGTCCCGTTGTGTGAGATAGCTCTGGTGTCAGAAGGAACCACATTATTCTTTGTGTGTGTGTGTGTGTGTGTGTGTGTGTGTGTGTGTGTGAGAGAGAGAGAGAGAGAGAGAGAGAGAGAGAGAAAGAGGGAGGGAGGGAGGGAGGGAGGGAGGGAGGGAGGGAGGGAGGGAGGGAGGGAGGGATAAGTTGGCATGCTAGAAAATGAAGTATAGTATCAAAGTGTCAGAAGAATATAAGAATACCTTAGAATTTCAGATAGGCATTCTTAGAAAAATAAAATGTTGGATGATTGTAGCCCCGTTTCGTTTGCAAATGTATCACCTGCCCAGAAAATTGGCAGTTAATTTGGGATGACAGGGATCATTTTGGGTTGAGATTGACAAAGTGATTATCATATTTTGGATACATTATGGAAAGACCAAACTCTCTGGAGAAGTTTATAATGCTTCTCAGGTAGAGGGAAAGAGAGGAAGATGACGACCAGCGGCAAGGTAAAAAGGTAAAGGTAAAGGTTCTCACGCATCCTCCCCCCTCCCCCCACAATATGGCAGCAATAACAGGCAGGGCCCGAAAGAGAAGGAAAGCCCTAAGAAAGAGCGGGGATCCTGCACTTTCCAGAAGAGCGTCCCGCACTTGGATCCATTTCTGCCAGAGCCTTCGCAGCAGGTGGTGGTCGCTGTGGTTGTTATTGCTGCCATATTGTGGGGGGAGGGGGGAGGATGCGTGAGGATGTCCCAGGCAACAGGGACCCGTCTTCCCCCCGAGCCCCTCGGCCAGCCCTGCCCCCGGGCCTGATCGATCCTTGATCGATGGCTGAACAGCTGAGCTTGGAGCGCCCGCTGGAAGGAGCGATGCCGAGTCCCCCACCGCTCCATCCGGCCCCAGCAGCTCCAGGAAGGACGGTTGGACAAGCCCGCTGCAGGCGACCCCCTGCCCGCCTGCCTCTCAGCCACCTGCCCACCTGCCGGCGCAGCGTCTTACTTTCTCCGACGAAGCGCTTGTGCCGCGCTCCCGCCGGCGGCTCCTCTCCTTCTGCGCTGGCTCTCCCCGGAGCGCCGGGAGCCCTCTCGTCGGGCCAGAGCCGCTGGCAGGCTCCCTCGGCTCGGCCCCAGCTCAGCTCTCCCGGGCCGTGCGTCAGACCGCCGCCATCTTCCGCTTGTAGGCGACGGGAGGAAGCAGCAAGCCAGGCCAGGCCACGGAGGCGGAGAGCGCCACCTGTCCGCCCAGTCCCACCTCTGCCTAACTGGGGCCGCCGCCAAGGGGAAGGGGGAGCCAGAGATGAGGACGGTGCAGGGGCCTTGCAAGGCGGGCAGCGGAGCTGCCTCCCCGTCCCTTTCTCGGCTGCCAGGCCGCTGGCACTTCTGGAAAAGCCATGTCTCTGGCCACCGCGCTTCGCAGTCCCTGCACCCCCCACCCACCCCCCAGCGCGGCGGCCTAGTGGCATCCCTGCACCCTCCCCCCCAGTTGCAGCCCTACTGGGCTGCTAACTTACCTGGCTTCTGCGGCGAGAGCTGAAGAGCTGGGTTCAGAGCAGGGAGCTGTCGGCGTGGCAAGGGATGGGCGGGGCTCCACGTGGTGCATGGCCTCCTCTTCCGGGTTCCCCTGCGACACACCTGGGCCCTTGCCGCGACACAGAAATGTGTCGCGACACAGTTTGGAAAGCTTTGATCTACAATTACATACAATACAATACATATAGTACAAGACTGGGGGGCCGGGGGGCGGGATTTGGAGTCGGGAGCCAATCACATGTGCTGGGGGCAGGGTTTGGAGCCGGGAGCCAATCACATGGACCGGGGGGCGGGGTTTGGAGCCAGGAGCCAATCTCGTGTGCCGGGGGCGGGGTTTGGAGCCGGGAGCCAATCACGTGGTCCGGGGGCGGGGTTTGGAGCCGGGAGCCAATCACATGGACCGGGGGGCGGGGTTTGGAGCCAGGAGCCAATCTCGTGTGCCGGGGGCGGGGTTTGGAGCTGGGAGCCAATCACGTGGTCCGGGGGCGGGGTTTGGAGCCGGGAGCCAATCACGTGGGCCGGGGGCGGGGTTTGGAGCCGGGCGCCAATCACATGGGCCGGGGGCGGGGTTTGGAGCCGGCAGCCAATCATGTGGGCTGGGGGGCGGGGACTCCTCATTAGTGTGTCACGAAATTATGCATGGCTAAAAGGCGTGTCACCAACATGAAAAGTTTGGAAAGCCCTGCTGTAGAGAATCCATCTATGTGGTCACTAGAAGTCAAAACTGACTTGATGTGATATCATCATCAATCAGAAATGAAGCAATCTTCCTATTTTCCCTCCTGGTAGATGAGTGTATTGTGATGGGCTGTACCCGTCTTGTCACTTAGCAAGTCCATCCATGGCAACTACTGTGTGTAAATTTATTATTTTATTTTATTTTATTTTATTTTATTTTATTTTATTTTATTTATTTTATTTTATTTTATTTTATTTCATTTTATTTTATTTTATTTTATTTTATTTTATTTTATTTTTATTATTTTATTTTATTTATTTTATTTTATTTTATTTTATTTATTTTATTTTATTATTTTATTTTATTTTATTTTATTTATTTTATTATTTTATTTTATTTTATTTTATTTTATTTTATTTTATTTTATTTTATTTTATTTTATTTTATTTTATTTTATTATTTCTATAGCCGCCCATCTCAACAAGTGACTCTGGGCAGCTTACAATCATAAAAGCCATAAAACAGTTAAAATAACTAAAAACAATTAAAAGTATAAAATAAATATACAGTATATGGTCGCCAAGTAAGCAATGCATGGATGTTAATATAGCCAAGAAACGGGGCCCTTAACACACTTGGGGCCCCAGGACTGGGCACATAACCGGGTCTTCACGGCCTTACGGAAGGCCAACAGGGTCATGGACATCCTGATCTCTGAAGGGAGAATATTCCAGAGGGCAGGCACTACAGCAGAGAAGGCACGCCTTCTAGTCCCCGCTAACCGACATTCCTTGGCTGACAGGACCCGTAGCATGCCCAACCTACCAGACTGAATTGGACAGATATAAACAACTAGGAGAAGATGGTCCCTTAGGTAACCCGGTCCCAAGCTATGAAGGGCTTTAAAGGTGACAACCAGCACCTTGAATTGCATCCAGAAGCACACCGGCAACCAATGCAGCTCACGTAGTAGTGGTGTTACATGTGTCGAATATCCGACACCACTTACTACCCGTGCAGCCGCATTCTGTACCAGTTGAAGCTTCTGAATGCTCTTCAAGGGCAGCCCCATGTAGAGCACATTGCAGTAATCCAGCAAATGCCTTTAACGTGCTATTAAAATTCTAAATGTTCTCACTGGCACAGAAGAATCTCTACTAGGCACTCATCTCCTAGAAAGTCAGTATAGTAAATGTAAGAGATGCAACCACATGTAAAGGTGATATTTTAACATCTTCTAACTTGTTTGTGCATGGTATGTTCTAAAAATATGTCAAAAAAACCTTTTTTTTTCTTTTAAAAACAAAACCAGTCTTAAGTGGCCACAACTTTGAACAAATAGCACTGTGGGGCAGGGGGAAAGAGGAGATAGAGAACTGCATAATATTTTCTCCCCCATTCCATGGGTATCATAGCAAGTTATAGAAAGGCAGTTCTGAGCAAGAAAATAGTTGGCCACGGCACAATCCTATGGAAGTCTACTTAGAAGAATTGGCTTACTGATATCTAAGGTTTATAACAGGAATAGAGAATATGTAGCTCTTCAGTTTTGCCAAATATCAGCAGTTCCAGCCAATGGCATTCAACAACATCTGGAGGACCTGAGGATGCTAACAGGATGTTAGAGATAATAGTGCAATATGAGATGCTGTGCTCTAGAAATCTTCTGATGTTCTTGCCCCCTTCACAATTTTTTTTTGCCTTCTGAATGTACTGAGTAACTGGTCCCACATTTTCTAAGTACATTAGTTTGCAATTCCCTTTGTAGGATTGCAGTCCAGTACATCTGAAAGACAGCAGGGCAAAGAAGACTGCTTTAAGTATGCATAAGATATCTGAGCTGTCCCAGATGACCTCAAGATGGCAGCAGAAGAGTAAGACTTTTCTCTCTTTCCTGTTATCTAGTGGACATCTTAGACTCTAGAGATTTTGCAGCACAAATACAGTAGCTGTATTTTAAAAAAGGGAAATCTCTCAATATGATACTTTGCAGAACCAGCTTCATATTTAACACAAGCAATGTCTTTCTCTTCTTCCTATCATCATCTGATCCAGAAATCATATAGGCACGTATTTCTCTGTTTGATAAGCAAACTCTGAAAATGTCTTAAATAAGGTGCAAGCAACTTGTAGTCCCCTAGTCCCTTCCTCTGATCACTACTGCTGAACTTTGGTGGCCCAATTTAACACCATTTTGAAACAGGAGATGTAGAAAAACTGCAGTATAAATGCTACAAGAGACTTACCATAGTTTTGAAAACTACGCCACAAAACTGCCACCTAAAACAAGGAGAAAAAAACAGTCCCAACCAATCTGCATCATTGCCACACTCACTGTGGCCTTCTAGCTCCAAAAAGAAAGAAAAAAGTTAAGCGCAACCCTTGACAACCCAAATGTTACCTTTTACTGTATAACTAATTGGCAGATTAATCTACCAAAGACATGTTGTGCACTTCGATGCAAGCTTATTCAGAATTAAGCTCCATGATGTTCATTTACATTTATTCACAGGTAAAAGGACATCTACGGGGGTGTGGTGGCTCAGCGGGTAAGACGCCAGGCTTGTCGATTGAAAGATCAGAAGATCACAAGTTCGGAAGTTCGAATCCCTAGCCCTGCGTGCGGAGTGAGCTCCCGCACTCACCCCAGTTCTTGCCAACCTAGCAAATCGAAAGCATGCAAATGCAAGTAGATTAATAGGTACCACTTCGGTGGGTAGGTAACAGCGTTCCGTGCGCGTCATGCGGCCACATGACCGTGGAAGCGTCTTCGGACAACACTGGCTCTTCGGCTAACAAACGGAGATGAGCACCAGCCCCTAGAGTTGGACATGAGTGCACAAATGTGCAGGGGGAACCTTTACCTTTACCTTTAAAAGTACATCGGATTGTTACTTTAATGTATAAATCTTGTGAAGATAAATTTTCAGAAGGAAAACTACAAGGTAAGAATACAGTTGTCTAATTTAAAAAAAACTATTTGGGGTGCATGTGCATTTCATTATGTTTAATCAGCTACTTAACTGATCAATCTGTTAAAAGGCAGCTTCTTGACTAGTTCTAAGATTATCATTTCTGGGTTGCAAACATCTGGATGACCACTAGATGGAAGCAACAAGTTAGGGTTTTCTATATTTCTTGCCTGCCATCTTGTGGCCACCTTAAATTTGCTTCTAAATTCTGTAGATCGCTTTGCAAAACATTTGCTCATAGACTTTGGCCTAACCTTGTGGCCTCCAGTCTCGGTAACTGAAATTAAATCTCTTATAGGACAACTTAGAAAAGGGAAGGCTCCGGGGATGGATTTTATTTCAGCGGCAGTATTAAAGAACAATGTCGAATGGTGGACCCCAATTTTAGCAACACTTTTTACTTATATTGATAAAACAGGGAGAATTCCAGAGGATTGGGGCCTGGCTATCATAGTACCGATTTTTTAAAAAGGGATGACAAATGATCCTGCCAATTATAGGCCTATTAGTCTCCTGAATATAATTAGCAAGCTCTACGCTAGACATCTGCAAGAAAAACTCAAAGAATGGCTGGACCAGAGAAAGCTTATAGCGGATGAGCAGGCTGGCTTCAGAGAGGGCAGAGGAACCATTGAACAATGCCTGATTCTTCAACATCTGATTGAAAAATATCATACCAACAAGATAACATCATTGTATGCAGCCTACATAGACTTAAAGGCAGCTTTTGATTCTATATCTAGGCCTAAGCTGTGGGAGAAGTTGGAAGCTGCCTCAATAGATAGTAGACTTCTCTATTTAATCCGGGACTTATACTCTGATACGGCCTTGAAGGTCAGATGCAATAGGGTTGGGTCCCTTTCCAAGCTGATTAAGGTACAAAAGGGGGTGAAACAGGGCTGTATTTTGGCCCCGCTACTTTTTAATTTTTATATTAATGATATGGTAAGTTGTCTAAATCACCCGGACTTTCACCCTCCTAAAATAGGGGACCGTAGTATTGCCCTGCTGCTTTATGCAGACGATGCGGTCATACTTTCTAGGACTCCTGTAGGTCTCAACAGAGCTTTGACAACTGTGGCCCAGTATTGTATTAATAATCAGCTAGAAATAAATTATCAGAAAACAAAGATAATGACCTTCGCCAAAAGACCGAAATTTCGTTCTTGGAATATAAATGGGCATAGAATAGAGCAAGTGACTAGCTTTAAATATCTAGGGGTAGTCATGCACGCCACTGGATCTAGGAAACCTCACTTTGATTATGCAGCTGATTCCGGACAAAATTCAGCTAATGCCATTTTAAAGTTTTTCCGGAGTAAAGGAGGGCATTATATACCGGCAGCTCTTAAACTCTTCCAGGCGAAGACATTAGCCCAGCTCCTTTATGGGTCCTGTGTTGGTGCTCTAAGTTCAAGTATTACATCCCTGGAAAGAGTGCAATCAAAATTTATTAGAGCAGTATTTCAAATGCCCAAATGTGTTCCAAACGCTTACCTTCGATTGGAAGCGGGCATGGTAAAAGTTGAGGCAAGAGTGCGCCTAGCTTCCCTGAATCTTTGGCTAAAACTCAAGCATTATCCTCAAGGTTTAGCACCACTCATTTTCCAAGATTACTTCCAATCCTCTTGGTTAAAGGATATTGAATCTAGTCTTGCCAAGCTAGGATTTTCTACAGATTCAATTCTCAGGATGGATTATGAACAGGCAAAATTGGCCTTGAAGCAAAGGATAAAGGACATAGAGAGACAAACGGACTTAGAGAAGGCCCCTCATTTCTTATCATCAGAGTATAATAAATATATTGTTAATTCTGCTAACTACCTTACTCAACTTGAAATCCCTAGCCATCGGAAAGCCTTTGCCCTAGCTCAGGGGTCGGCAAACTTTTTATCCCGGGAGCCATTTTGGCATGCTCGTGCACATTTTGAAATGCTCGAGAGCCAGGGGGCGGGGTTTGCGGGCGGGGGCCAATCGCGTGGAAAGGGGTGGGGTTTGCGGGCGGGAGCCAATCACGTGGAAGGGGGCGGGGGGCTCACGGAGGGCTCATGGAGGGAGGGGGCGCAGCCAGCGGCTCCGCGAACCCGCCCCGGCCGCCCCACCGAGAGTGGCGGAGAAAGAGCTGCCACCCTCTGGCCGGCAGGACGGGCGCGGGAGAGCGGAAGGCTGCGCCCTCTCCACCGGGCAGGACCCGCGCCTCCTTCCCCGCCAGCTCCCTCTCCGGCCTCTGCGCCCCTTCAGGCCCGTCTCTGCGAGGCCCGGCGCGGCAGGGAGGCGCTGCTGGCCCGGGACGCGGCGCTGTCGGAGGCGGCGCAGGAGCGGCTGCAGGGGCTGCTGCGGCTGGAGATGGCACTGCTCCGCGGCATCCAGGTGCTGGGCGAGGGCGCGGGCCCGGGACGCGAGCGGCAGGGCAGCGCAGGGGGCCTGGCCGGGGCGGGTGGCGGCGGGGTGATGGAGCCGGTGGAGGTTTGCCGGGCGGCAGGACGGGGCGGGCGGCGCTGCTGGGTCTGGTGGCGGAGCTGGAGGGAGCAGAGGGACCAGGCGTTCCCGTGGGCGCAGCGCACGCTCTGCAACCCGCCTTGGAGAAGCGGCCGCGGGAGGCCCTCCGGGTGCACCCTCCCGCCCCATCAATCCCCCCACCACGCCGTTCGGTGTCCTCTCCCCCCGCTAACCCGAGCCCTGCGGCGGCCAGGGGAGCCGAGCCAGGCTCGGACCAGAGGCGGCCAAGGGGAGAGCAGGCGGCTCTTCGCCCTGCGCCGCCCTGCCGCTCGCGCCCCGGGCCCGCGCCCTCGCCCAGCACCTGAATGCCGCGGAGCAGCGCCATCTCCAGCCGCAGCAGCCCCTGCAGCCACTCCTGTGCCGCCTCCGACAACGCCGCGTCCCGGGCCAGCAGCGCCTCCCTGCCGCGCCGGGCCTCGCTCAGTGCGAGAGCCAGGGGGCGCGGTTTGCGGGCGGGGGCCAATCGCGTGGAAGGGGCGGGGGTGAGTTCAGCTGCGGAAGAGCCACACTCAAGGGGCCAAAGAGCCGCATCTGGCTCGCGAGCCGCCATTTCCGACCCTTGCCCTAGCTCGTAGCCACGCACTCCCTTCCGCAGTCTTGGATGGTAGATATAAAAAAATCCCAAAAGCTGCAAGGTGGTGCTGTTGTAATAATGGAGAGATAGAAACTACAGACCACGTGCTCCTCCGTTGTCCTTTTTATAAAGAGCTTAGGAGTAAATTAATATTACCCTTGACCAAGAAATATCCTAGGAGGCAAGATATAGAGTATATGCAAATGTTACTTATAGATGAAGATCCAACTGTTACGGCGCAAGTAGCCAAATTCTGTGCAGGTGCTATAAAGATACGCCAGACTATGATAGGAAAAATGTAGTAATGTACTCCTTGTAATGATTTTAATTATTTTAAAAGGTAGGTAGGTAGGTAGGTAGGTATATATATATAATATATAACACCATATTTTATATATGATATTTTACTTTTTATAAGCATTTACATCTGATAGAATATTAGTTATGACTAATATTAAGAGCATATTTAAATATGATTAAGGGGCTCATCCACATTGTGGTCTGAATGTATTTTAATTTTTAATTGGAACAATGTAATTTAACTTATAATTTTAAAACTATTCTAAATCAGATGGTGCATATTGTAAGGTTCAATGAGTATACCTTGTAGAATCTTGTACTGGTCAGTGACCGTAATAAACCAGAATGAATGAATGAATGTACTCATAGACTTCCCAAATCATCTAGGTAACGAATATTTCTAACTAGTAATTTAACAGCAACATTCTATATAAGGGTATTGAGAACTAAATCCCAGTGAATTAATGTGGGCTTATCTCCAAATCCATGGCATAGGATTGTACCCTAAGTCTCCAATCCTACGCCACCTACCTGAAAAGCAGCCTCACCGAACTCAGGCAGAGGGTCTTGAGTCTGACGAGACCTATGTAAGATTACATTGTATAACTTCATTTCCATTATCTTGATATCTAAAGGAAGCAAGATCTTTCTTGCTTCTTTCAGATGTTGCATTTCCTCCTGTTAGCCTAAAACCTGATGGATTTTGCTTTGCACTGTTGTTTTGTCTTGTTCAAATTATGTGGGCTGGTAAAGGTCACTACTTCCTACTGCAGTATCAGTTGATCCTGTTCTAATCCCTGTTGGTGCTGCTCCTGAACTGGTATGAATCTCATGGAATGCCTCCTTTTGATGTGGCAGTGCTTGTACTCTACAAACATACTGAATGCAGACAGTGATAATTCTGTGGAGCTTCCTGCATTTTGATGTGACGCGTTGTGAAATTAAAAAAGGATTGGGAAACATTTGTGGGGTAATTTTTTTATGTCAGGTATATAGGTTGTTTGACCTTTACTTGAAATGTTGACATTTGTTCTTGATTAATTGTAAAAACTTTGAAGTACTGTATTTTTATACTGCCCTTTGCTCATATTTTCAGGAGCAAGATACAAAATAAGTTTACTTGTCTTGGCCTGCTTGACATCACCACTGCATCAAAGCAAACATTGCCATCTGCTGGCCTTTGGGGTAAGGTAAAGGTAAAGGTTCCCCCACACATCTGTGCAGTCATGTCCGACTCTAGGGGCCGGTGCTCATCTCCGTTTGTTAGCCGAAGAGCCAGCGTTGTCCGAAGACACTTCCGTGGTCATGTGGTCGGCATGACACACACGGAACGCTGTTACCTACCCACCGAAGTGGTACCTATTCATCTACTTGCATTTGCATGCTTTCGAATTGCTAGGTTGGCAAGAGCTGGGGCGACTGCAGGAGCTCACTCCATCACGCGGGGCTAGGGATTCAAACCTCTGAACTTGCGACCTTCCGATCGACAAGCCTGGCATCTTACCTGCTGAGCCACCACACCCCTACAGCCTTTGGGGTACCGTACACTAAGCCCTGGAAAAAGGTTATAACACAAGGGAACCATCCTTTCTCTTTCTCTCTGCACAGATGTTACATCCCATCAGAGCAGGGTTACTCAACGAGGGTTCCGTGGAAGCCTAGGGTTCCGTGAGAGGTCACTAGGGGTTCCCTGGGAGATCACATTTTATTTAAAAAATTACTTCAAATTCAGGCAACTTCACATTAAAGAGCTAAGTTTCATTCTTTATTTTCAGTTTAAGAACACTGTTAATGCATATATACAGGCCTACACAGGAAACGAATATAATGATTTTGTAACTTGTGGCCTATATTTGAGTCTGAATGTGCAGGGGTTCCCCGAGGCCTGAAAAATATTTCAAGGGTTCCTTCAGGGTCAAAAGGTTGAGAAAGGCTGCATCAGAGGATAACTGCTTCCCTCACAAAATATGTAACACAGCTTGTGTGAGACACTGCTAGGGGGAGATGCAAGCAGGGAGGACAAAGCTGGGAAATTTTGCACAGGTTTGGTGAAATGAACTAGGTGGGGTTAAAAAAGTACCAATCGTGAAACTAAGTAAAAAACAGGCCTTCTGAGGAGAAATGATAGCTAGGGCGACTGGAAGGGCAGAGGCTGCCAATGCGCTTATCTGTTGAGTGTGATTGAGGCAAGACTATATTCAAGATCTACCACACAGTTAACTGGTTGCTTTTGTTTAAAATGGATCTGCACAATCACAGGTGATTCGTGGGCTTTTTAAAAAGACTTAAACACACAGCAACAGTTGGAGCCTGCTGCTGCAAGGCCAAAAGTTGTAAACAGGCACAATTTTTAAAATATCTCCTACTTCTCCTATACTCGCAGTGCTGTCTGGGCTTTGTGTCCACATTCTCAACAGGGTTGTGTTGCCTATATGAGCAGCAATGGTGTTTGGAAGATGGCAATCACAATACTGTCTCCTACCTCCGAGTTCTACAGTGTAGAATTTCTCTTTCTATATTTATGCTGCTCTCTCTCCTGAAAGCACGCATAAAGACAGAACATGGGGGTCTTTATGTGTTCATAGTAGTTACTTCTTCCTCATAATAAAACGTATCTAGTTTGGTGTCGCTGGATTGAAGATTTTGTGACACCCATTCCATTGGGCTACTAGATACTTCTGTGCAGTGGGCTCCTTTACATAAGAGCTTTGCACCAATGCAGAGATCATCTCTCTTTGGAGAGCTGTACTGGTTTATTTTTGACTGCACATGTTTATTCGAAACAGGAGCAAATAGAAGCCAGCAGACTTTTTTTTTCAATAGAAACATCCTGGTTTTTATTGAGATGAACTCTTGTCTTATCTTGCGTCCTGGTTCCTAGACTCAAGGTAACCATTACCATGTTCCAGAGGCCTTTGGTGTACTGTTTCTGCTACCTCTCTAAAGGCAGGTTTGCTTAGAATGTATCCCTCACTCCCATTCACTGAAGAAATAAGCAAACATGGTTACAGATACTGAGAAAAGCACATTTATAAAATTGCTGGCATGATAGTTTACAACCAACACAGCGTCATAAAGCTAAATTATGTCTTCATTACCCTTCTAGATTGGGGGGGGGGATACAAGATACTGTATACTTGGATTTCAAAAAGCCTTTGACAAAGTCCCTCAGGAGAGGCTCCTGAGCAAACTCAATTGCCATGAGATCAGAGGACAAGTAATTTCATAGATGGATGAAATATGTTCACTCTCCATGCACATGAAAGCCTGTCCAATACTTCTTTATGTGGTCAAGGTTCAGTTCATTGTTTAATAACTTATTTATTTTTATTAATGTATTTTAATACATTTCCCCCCCGTTTATTAGTTTTGATTTTGTTGGAGGTTCTTTTTATGATTAACAATAAAAATGAAAGAGAAGTAGAGAGGGGGATGCAAATCTCTTGTCTGATGTATTTATGTTATTTACCTTTTATCTAACCAAGATGATGGAATCATCCTGAAAGTTGTCCAGTTTCTTTTTAGTGTTGTCACACTTGACAGATATTGGTTAGAAGGCCATTATCATTTGAAGTTTACCAATACGTTATACTGTTATTGATTCTCTTTTGAGCATATATTGACTTTAGATTTTTATATACAGTCAGTCACTGAAATAAAATTTGACTTTGACAAGTCCACTATACTGAAGGAAAATTATTCTCATGATATTGAGAAATGCATTTTCATGCTTGTGTGCTTTCACATTATGAATTATTAGTACCTGCTGAGTAAAGATAGTCAACCTGGTTCCTAATCCAAATAATGTCCTAACAACGAAAAGCTTCTTACAAGTCAGTACAAGTTGAATATCAAAATACTCATGCTCTAGGATATCTTCTATAATGAAATTTTGCCTGTTTGGAATGGGTCAAACTTAAATGGCTTTTCTCTACAGCAGTGTTGATACATCAAAGTTTTATATACTGTATGAGCTATTAATATATTAATTTAGTGAAGAATGACATTTTCTTAGTTTGTTTTATTTTGTTGTTTATTTTAATTCAAATTGTATATTGTGGAGGTATATGCCGCTTAGGTTGATTGGAATGGTCTACCAGGCCCTGTAAATAAATAAATAGGTATAACACAGCGGGTAAGACGCCAGGCTTGTCGATCGGAAGATCACAAGTTCAGAGGTTCGAATCCTTAGCCCCGCGTGACGGAGTGAGCTCCCGCACTCGCCCCAGCTCTTGCCAACCTAGCAATTCGAAAGCATGCAATTATTCGGTGGGTAGGTAACAGCGTTCCGCGTGCGTCATGCCAGCCACATGACCATAGAAGCGTCTTCGGACAACGCTGGCTCTTCGGCTAACAAACGGAGATGAGCACCAGCCCCTAGAGTCGGACACGACTGCACAAATGTGCGGGGGGAACCTTTACCTTTACCTTATATATCTAATAAAGATTGAAGGAAGTATATTCCACCCAATCAAAAACTGTTCTAGCTATCTGCAGACATACAGAAATGGCACCATACAAACATCTGTATTTCAAAGGCAAGCTTCATAGAGGCTATCCAAAGAAAAAAAACAACAGTTTTGCAATCTGGTTCCCATATGTGTTTTAACAGACACAGTGAGTGTTAATGCTTTAACAGTTTTCCTTAACTGCTGCCTTTCTGATCAATTAGACTGCATCCAGATCAGGTGTAATTAACAGACTTCAGAGTCCACTCCAGTTTGATGTAGTGGCAAAGATGCTGGCCTAGAGCCCAGGAGTCTGTGAGTTCTAGGCCTCCCTTAGGTATGAAAGCCAGCTGGGTGACTTTGGGCCAGCTCTCTCAGGCCAACCCACCTCACAGGGTTGCTGTTGTGGGAAAAATAGGAGGCAGGAATATTAGGTATGTTCGCTACCTTGAGTTATATATAAAAAAAGCCAGGAAAAAATCTAATAATAACAACAACAAATCTATGAAGTGCCATCTTCAAGTATGTAGAAAAGGTTGGGGAAGTATAGAAATACATAATGAGATTGAAGACAGCCTGGATCCTGCAAACCTCAAAGACTGTTTTCCCCATATACACCTACAATTTAAGGACTTCAAAGGGGGTCTGTACGTCCTTTCATTGATGCAGGAAAGAACATAAGCTACAGTACTGGCCTTGTTATAGTACAGATTTTTCACTGTTGGTACCTGCTTTCTTGAGTTTGCTTTTTATAGAATCACATCGCCCAAGTTCTTTTTTTCCCAAAGGCTTTAGCAAGGTTTAGATAACTTGCCAATTTAATTTTTACCTTTTTTTTTTTTTAAAAAAAAAGCTTTTTTTAGCCTTTTGGATGTTTACATAATTTATTTAAGTATATGATTATTTGTTCATTTCCAATATTCCTTTCAGCGTAATTTTTATGGACAAGAAATTTAAATTTTCCTCAGTGTAGCTTTAAAATGGCATTGAACTAGGGTTTTTTTTTAATTGGAATGTTATGCATTTTAGTCTGATTCTTAGCTTTAAAAAAATACAGGTTCTGCTCAAGCCAGGTTTTTCCATTTGCTCATCACCTTTAAGTATCTAGTGCTTTATAACAGAAAAAGTATATTGTTGATAAGGACTCATCTCTGGGAGGCTGTTTTGTGTGGATGATGAAAACTACCATTACTACTCTACACTATGCTCATGGAGACAGTTGAAAAGCTGCTACCCTCAAAAAAAGAACAAGTTTAAGCAAAAAAAGTATTTCTTCTGAGGGGAAAAAAAAGGCATCAGACCTCAATCCCATTGAAAGATGAGAATTGCAAAGGTAAATACCAGCATATTTTACCTCCCTGGTAACAGGGAGCCTATGCATTGATTGTATCATGTGTAAGATTCTGATACATTCTGGTGATCTTGTTTCTGTTTGCATTTAATAGTTTTTTTTAAAAATGTTGTAATTGTTGGTTTTATTGTAGGCTGCGCAGAGTCACATTTGTGAGATGGGCAGCCATATAAATGTGATAAATCAATCAATCAAACAACTCCATTGGGTCAGTTGACCACGGTCTTTCTTCTCAGAACTATTTGCCAAATATCTAAAATTAGATTAAATGATTTTAATCCTTGGGATCTTTTATTTCATTTATTTATATTTAGTGATGGTGATTACATTCTATGATTCTCTCTAATGGATTCTGAGCAATGCAGAGGGCTAGACCAGATGATCTCCAGACTCTTTTCAACCCTTACTTTTTATACTTTTATAGACAGGCCCTCTTATCGCAGCCTGGGACACCCTCCATGAGGGTTGGGATGACTCATCCCAGAGTTCCTAACCAGCCCAGCTGAGAATTGTGGGAACTGGACTCCCAGCTCATCTGCATGGCGCCAGGCTTCAGAGCCGCGGGAGCAGTTCCAGCGCTCCGCAAAGGGAAAACCCGAAAGGAATCTCTCCCTTCCACTTGCTCCTTTTCCCTTTTCCTATCTCTATGGCCAGCCAACCAAAGAGTAACAATAAGAGAGGCCGGAAGCGGGTGGTCGCACGGCACCGGCTGCACCCCTTGACCCGCATTCCCTTTCCCCTTCCTTTCGCCGAGGCGCAATTAGCCCCGCCCATCCGAACCCTTCCCGCCTCGTTCCGGGCCTGACCCGTCCGTTTCCCATTGGCTATGCAAAAGAGGGATCGCAGCGAGAACCAATGAGCGGCAGCCACGGCGGGGATTGCTGAAACACTTGGTCCTCTCCCGGGGGAGGAGAGGTAGAATCGCGGCGACGCGAGCGGAGCTGGAGGTCTTCGGAGCGAAACATGGGCGCGTTGGGCGGAAAGCGGTTTTTGCTTGGTAATTGGAGGGAGGGAGGGAGGGAGACGTTGCTGTTGAGGACAAGCTCTGGAACTGAAGCTAAATGGAAGCGGGGACGGGTTGGGAGGGTTAATGGGGTTCAGTGTAAGACAATCCCCGGATTGTCAGACTTAAGTAGGCTGCATGGTGTCCAGCCTTCGGGCTCTAGTTTAACATTTTTTCAGATTGGTTGCACCTCGTTTTAGAACAGTCCGTCCTTTAAAGGAAGAGAGCGATCGGCCTCTCTTTTTATAGTTTGAAGAAGCGGCAGGGAAGCGCTTTGGTGATGCAGGAAGGTGATGCGAAGAGCTCTTGAGTAACTTAAGAAAGAAAGCAAAACGGGCTTTTCTTCAAGGCAGCTTATGTGGTTGCTCCTTGCGAGGTGGGTTCATTTTTCCCCCAGGCGTGGCTTTTATCATGCAACTGTCCTGCCTTATTCACAGTTTTAGGAAAGGCTTAAGGTCCTTCCCACCTCACTCCGTGCATTCCCGTTGTTGCTGTATCGCGCTTCTGTTCAAGAGGAAAAGACAGACCGGCTCCACGAGGCATGTTGAAGGGTAGCTCTACCGCCCTTCTGTTCGGCTGCGCCGCAGGGAGCGCTCGGGGCGGCCCGGGCGCCTGTATGGGGCGGGCAAAACGCTTTGAAACGTTCCGAACTCAAAACAGGCTGGGCTGACCATGCCGGAAGCCGGACACTCTGGTTTCAACTCGGAACAAGTGTTCCGCTGGTCAGATGCATGGCTCAATGGAAATTGGAATCTGGGTTTAGCCTGGTGCCTGCCGCAGTGGATCTCAGGTACTGCTGTCCCCTTTTTGGCATTTAAATGGAAGTAGATCCTGTTGAACGCATTGGAATTGTGCATTGGAGTGCACCAGAGCTCTTTATGGGGATGTAAACATTGTTAGCACTGATAATCAAATAAGAACAGAAGAATGAAAAGTAGTCACTCTTAAATGAATCGTTTCTCTAGCATAGAGAAGGCAGGGTCAGGCAATATTTTAGGGCCAAAGGACACATGTGGAAACTTTGGTCTGCAAAATGGCTGCCATGAGAAAGGCTTGCTTTAGAATGACTGACATAGTTGGCATGACCAGAAAAACATCCAGTACTCCCTTTGGCCCACCTGAAGATCAGAGGTATCTACAGGATCCAGTGCTTTCATTAAAATGGCAAAGCTAGTGTCACATCACAAGCCCCACCCCTTTTGTGTGGGCATGTAATGTCATGATGCATGTACAAAAGGGGCAGAACTGGTTTCAGCATTTGCCCCTTCACCTTCCAAGGATACCTCTGCTCAGGATGCTCCCTGTAAGCTCAGCTTATCGTTGAGCTCTTTCTGGACAGCCAGGAGAAACAACAGAGTTGGAGGCTCCCATGAATTTTATTTTCCAGCTTTTGGAGTCCAGAGACAATTTTGTAAATTAGGTTGATGCTAGGAATTTGTGCTTTACTTTGCAGTATGTAAGCACTTTATTTCAATTAAAAAGAATATTTAAAAAAAAAACCCTGCTGTTGCAGGGTGTGGGGTAGGTGGGAATGGGATTGATCACAGGCACCACATTGCTTTCCTGCTCCTGCTGTTAAGCATTTTCAATTGCACACAGATATTTTCTGTGATGAGAGGCTTTTTTCCCACCACAAGGGGAAAACTTGGCTTTAGTACAGTCCAAAATACATATAAATGATTTTAGGGATGTACAAAATTGGTCCAGTTCCTGAATCTACAAATTTTGGGCATCTCTAATACTTAAAAAAAATGTCCAGGCATTAGATCAGACTTGTAGTTGTCTTCATATGACTCTAGTGATGAAGTGTGGATGGTAACTACATGTTAAAACAAGTGTTGTGTGTAAGGTTCCAACAGTTTGTGGCTTGGGAAAGTGTTTTGCAAAAATACAAGCTCTTAGTCTCTCTATTGTAGGGCAGTTGGAATGTTGCTGATGGCCAGTCCTCTTATCACATGCAGATTTTTATCCAAGGGATTGAGAGCCAGTTTGGTGTAGTGGTTAAGGAACCGGGCTAAAAACAGGGAGACCGTGAGTTCTAGTCCCACCTTGGGCACGAAGCCAGCTGGGTGACCATGGGTCAGTCACTTTCTCTCAGCCCTAGGAAGCAGGCAATGGCAAACTGCTTCTGAAAAACCCTGCCAAGAAAACTGCAGGGACTTGTCCAGGCAGTCTCCGAGAATCAGACGCGATTGAACGGATTAAAGAAAAAATCCAAGGGATCATCATGTATCAGTTTGGAAGGCTGATCCATTTTAGTGAAGTGCTTTCACATAATTACCTTGGATGGGTACATTTTTGGGCTGACACTCTCATTATTGCAAACTAACCTTCAAATAAATGGTTTAGCAAACTAATCAGGGCACATCCTTTCTGAATTGATATACTGAAGACTATGTTTCCAAAAAGAACCTAACGCTGACAGAGCTTAAATTTGTTTTCTTGATTTCACTACAGAGGTCCTTTAAAGAACAGTAGCATATAACATATTATTCTAGTGAAGTTCAGTTTTCATTCAAATCCCAAAGCTGAATAATTTAAAAATACCGCCATAACATAGCAGTAAAGAATATAATAAAACATGCAAATCAATAGTGTTACAAAATGCAACTGCGGTGTAATCTGTGTTGAAAGCAGAAGAGCCACTCCCACGTAAAGTAGTTCAAAAGCTTGTGAGTCAACACATGCAGGCCTGTTTCCTTGGGAATGAATTTCATTGACTCTAATGGAACTTATTTTCCTGTAAATGAATGTAGGAACGAAGCCAATTTCCAAGGGATCCAGCCTGTGTGCAAAGCCCTGATTTAAATTGTATAAAGGATGAAGTCAAAGAGCTTTGAACTGTTGGTTATGGGAGGTCCAAGCAAATTTAGAGATTGACAAGTTTTGAGGGGCTCATGCACCCAAGCCAGACTGTCACATCTAATTCTCCCTGTGCCGGGACAAGCTGGCTGTTGGCTTATCCAAGCAAAGGAGAGCCCTGAATGCAGTCTGGTGGGGCTCCAGGTTTGCCTGAGCAAATGCTTAAGGGGTTAAAAAAAGGAGGGGGCTTCCTCCTCTTAAAGGTGCAACTGCCACCATGCGTCATTTTAGGGGTCATGATTTTAGGGGTCATGGCACCACAATGTTGGAGAACTGGATTCAGCAGTAAGAGCATTACCTCTGAATTACTTTGTATATATTCAGTTTATGTCACCTGTTCATGAGTGGGCATGTTTCCATGGCAAATGGTTGGGAAAAATACCCTTTTGCTTTTAATTCAGGTGGTTACATTTGCATAGAAAGGAAATAGAAGCACCAGATTAGCAGGAAATTTTCCAGTCCTGAGATCTGTTTTGATTTTAGAATGGGCTGTTCCAACTTCACTGGAAGTGTTCCATTAGTATTCTGTTCTTAATGGAAGTAGGCCATTCTGATTGTGAATAACTGTCAGAATGGTCGTTTGGGGGTTGGAAGAGTTCTAGTAATGTCAGAGCTTGTTCCAACTCAAAATGGGATTTGACCGTTGAAATGTTTTCCACACATCTTATTTCTTATGTCCTGTTTGGTTTAGTGGAAGAGGGTTCTCACACATTGCTTTACCTCTGATTTAGCAGGTATGCTTTTGGCCCAAAACATATAAAACTCTTGATTGTCTGTTGTAATGACCTGAATCTTGTTCTGTTTTTATCCTAGGGACTGTAAGCTGCACCTTCTTCTTGGCTGTTAGCAGCTTGTATTCTTCCAGTGATGATGTTGTAGATCTCACACCAACAAATTTCAACAGGGAGGTCATTCAGAGTGATAGTTTATGGCTAATAGAGTTTTATGCACCATGGTATGTATTAGCTGAGCTCTCTTGAAGAGAATGGCTGTTGTTCGTTCCATTTGTTACTTGTCCATGTATATGCTTTAGCTATCTTGTTTCTGTAAATAGTCTCCTGCCTGTCAACACAGAATATATAGCTAGACTGTTCTGGTCATATTAGCGTTGTGGTTAAGTGAGAATGTGCAGGAATACATGGGTCAGCCTTTCTCATTGCTGTCCTTCAGGTGTGTTGGTACTGCAATTCCTGAAATTTCACAGCCAACATGGAAGTTTAAAGGCCGCAAACCCCTGGAGGGCTGATGAAGATAAAACTTAACCATCCTCATTAAATGCATTGGGGGGAGCAGGTCTGCATGTGTTAGTCATGATACCAATATAAATGCTGGTCCCACATCCTTCAATTGATGAAACAAGAGTGGAAATCTGTGTTGAAGGCTGGAGAAATCATAACAGTGCCCTGTACCTTCAGTTTATTCTCATTTTTCTGAAGATTTATGTTATTACAAGAATATATGGTTGCCAACTTTGGGTTTGTTGGTTTTTTTCTGGGAGAGAGGATCTGTATCTTTTGCATCTAGAAATTCAAAGAATGTATGTGTTGAACTTCAGCTAGTTGTGCAGAGCTGTTGGGTTTTGTTTATTTTGTTAAGGGACAAGAGACGTGTCCAGCAGTCTGTATTTCTTTCATTTAGTGTAATGTTACACATATGTGGAAAGTTGTAGCAACTAACATTGGTTCCAAACATCATGGAATGCTAGAAAAATAAAAATGAATCTGGGATATCACTTAGAATATAACCACTGTATGCTGCCTTGTACACTTTCCAGTGTGAGGATCCGTATGAGGAAAGGGTCTGTGTGGTTTGGAATAAATCAAATGTTTGAAGCTTACATTTTTTTTAATCTTATGAAAGGTGTGGCCACTGCCAAAGACTAACACCTGAATGGAAGAAAGCTGCAGCTGCCTTAAAAGTGAGTAGCATATCCATAAATAATCTTTCTTTGAACTGGTTATTTCTTTATTAGATTTATATCCTACCTGTCTTCCAGGAACTCAAGGGAGTGTGCTTATTCCCTCCCCCAGTTTTTCCCATAACAACAAATCCATAGGGTAAATTGGGCTGAGAGAGAGTGACTGGCCCAAAGTCACTTCCTGAGCTTCCAGAGAGGAGGACAGACTTCAGCCTGGGTTTCCCCTATCCTTGTCCAACACCTTAATCATTGCACCATACTGTTAAGTTAGGATATTTTAACCCCAGTTGCTGTAAAGGAGAATTTGTTTTCTCACAGATTCCCCCAAGGGTTTGTTTTTAACAGAGACCAGGATACCCTTCTGTGGAAACCCAAATTGTTTATTCTTGGTACCAGAGGCAGCAAAAGCAGACTTGAAAAGGGTGGAGATACAACCCCTCTGTCTTATACTGGTCTTGCTACCCAGAGCCTTTGCTCTCCTCCTGGCATCTTCTCCCAGCTTTATCCACGTTTCTTGGCTTTCCAAGTATTTTATGGCTGAGCTGATAGGGTTTATTGTTTTCTGTGTGCCTCGAAAGGAAATTTGTATGTGTGTGTGCATGCGTGTTTGATTCAGTCTTGACTGTCATTGACCACGTGGAGAAGTCCATGAAGTTTTCTTGGCCAGATTTTTGGAAGTGGTTTGCCATTGCCTCCTTCCTAGGGCTGAGAGAGAGGGACTGGCCCAAAGTCACCCAGTTGGCTTCATGCCTACGGCGGGATTAGAACTCACAGTCTCCAGGTTTTTATCCTGATGCCTTTAACCACGACACCAAACTGGCTCTGAGGAAAGTAATTGGGGAGTGAGATATTTTGCTTGTCCTAACCATCACCATTTCCCCCCCCCCCGCAACTGTACAAAGTGGAATGCCTTCATTCATAGATAATGCTAAGCCTTAGTTGTGGGTTTGTCCATTAGGATAAGATAAAGCCCAAGAAATACTTCCTAGCCTAGTGATTCTCTCTCAGGCACAGATAGCACTGTTTCATCTACCTTAACAGTTTTAACATGAGTGGCAATTCTGAGTCTTTCTCAGCCCACATGTGATAGTAGGAGTCAAACCTGGATTGTGTGCAATGAGAGCAGGTATCCTACCCATCAGCTGATAACTTTGTTAGTAGGAGATGGCTGTCACCAGCTGCCTTATTAATAGAGGTTTCTTATTTACCTTGATTAAACATCTTACAATCTTTTAAAAATTAGTTAATGACAGCTGGGATTGAAAATGTAATCTCAGGGATGCCCATTTTCTTTGATAAAGAATAAATGTGTGGCCTGCTTATCCCTTGAATGTATTTCCCATCATTCCTTAACAATGGGCATGTTAATGAGGATTGATAAAAGTTGAAGTTCAAAAAAACATCTGGAAGGCATTGCCCACCACTGCCTTGGGAAGAAGCATGGGGCCTTGTGAGTGCTAGCCTGCATTTTTGGAATTGTTTATAATATACTTTTATCACTGTCTATTTCATTGTATTTTACTGAAGATCATGTTTATTTATTGTACCTAGTAAAGTCTGTGTCTCAAAGGGGGGGGCTATATATCTTCCTGTATATAAAGCTAAATATAAGTTGTTTGACTGTGGCATTACTATAACCCAGGGCTTTCCAAAGTTTTCCCGCGGCGACACCAACTGCCGTTGGTGTGTCGCCACGGGAAAACCCAGAAGTGCCGCCGTTGCGGCAGCGCGCAAAAACCCGGAAGCACAGTTTTGTGTCGCCACACACAGTTTGGAAAGCTCTGCTATAACCTTTCCACAAAATAATTACAGAGCCAGATCAGATACTCTACCCAGGTTGGTTGAAGCAGCAACAGGATTCGACCCAATTTACCACTTCCCATGTTTTCCCTGCTGCAATGGCAAATTTCTTGTTACTGAGAAGCTGTATGAAATATGAAAGCTCCCTTCCATAGAATGGCCTTCAGACCACAGTTCTGCTGTTATAGCCTCTGCCCATGATTTTTATAGTTAGCTTGTACCATATTGGTTCTTCTTTATTACTGCCTGATTTTGTCTTCTAAAATATATAGTATTACTTCAGAGATGTATTGCTTGTTTGCAAATTGAACTAAATCTTATGGTTTGACTGATTAACGATATTATGAAAGCCAGCTGGGTGACCTTGGGCCAGTCACTCTCTCTCAGCCCAACTCACCTCACAGGGTGGTGGTTGTGGGGAAAAGAGGAGGAGGAAGGAGTATTAGGTATGTTCACTGCCTTGAGTTATTTATAAAAATAATAAAGGCAGGATAAAAATAAATTAAATAAATAAATAAAATTTGAAACTGCTGGCATCCCTATTTACATTATATTTTTATATGAGATTACACACAGTAGATCCTTATGTTCTTAAAAGATTTACTGGAAGGAAGCTTGGTAATGCTGGGTTTTTGTTGCAATGAGTGAGAAATCAATGAGCAATACCTTGGCTTCCTAATGAGCAAGCGTTTGCTGTTGGAGAACTGCCTGAGCGATATCGCCTTCCTTGGCCACCTACCGATTGGCAGACTGCCGGAAAACATGGGGGAATAGCAATAGCAGGAATAGCAAACCACATCGGAAGCTCCCAAAGGCAGCACATCCCTAGCAGAGAACACTATTTGGTGTAGGAAATTTAATTTAAAGGAAGAATCAATGGATTAACACAGCATGCCTTTTTTCAAGCTGAATTATCTTTATTCTTCTAAGATCGTGAAACAACTTAGTCAAAGGCAATATCGAAGCCAAAACCAGCACTTCTCAGTGAATGTGTATATGAACTGACATATTCCATTGTTTTGAGCTGAAGTCAGTACGCGTGTGTGAACTCAGCAAAACAGCCTTCACCTTCTCTTTGTGGAGCTTCTTGTCTTGTTTCTCTAACTGGAAAGCCTTCGTTTCTTCCAGGGAGTTGTGAAAGTTGGGGCAGTTGATGCAGATAAACATCAATCTCTTGGTGGTCAATATGGTGTTAAAGGGTTTCCCACTATCAAGATATTTGGTGCTAACAAGAACAAAGCAGAAGACTACCAAGGTATTTTTAAGAAGATACATTTTTTTTACTGATACGCATCTTGAACAAAACTGATATTTTTCTCTTGTTCACAACTTACAGACTAGTTAAGTTAAGACTGCTATATAATATATTGGATCCTTTTTTGTGACACTAAATTCCCGAGAGTTTAAGTGAGACGTATTTCCTGCTTTTGCGGCTGCATTAGGTTTGGCTTAACAATCAAATATTTGCTGTAGGGCAGGGGTGAGGAACCTGTGGTCTTCCAGATGCTGCCGAACTACAATTCCCAGCAGGTCTCACTTCTGGCTGAACTGGGTGGGAGTTGTAGTTCAGTAACATCCAGAGGCACAGGTTCTCCACCCCTGTTGCAGGGAGCATACTGGTTACTTAAAACTTGGGTTTCCAGTTCAAGACTGAAGTCTCCAGTGATTTCTCCTTGTGCAGCACCACAGTGCTTCAAGAAGCTACCCAATTGTCTTTTTTTTTCCTCCTGTTAAAAGTGCTGAAACGGGTGGATACTGCTGCTTGAAAGTGTATGTAAATGTTGCTACTTGTGGAGTCTTTATATATATATATATATATATATATATATATATATATATATATATGAATTTTATTAAGTTTGAAACAAAGATAAAAACTACAAAAAAGCAAAAAACTACAAAAAGAAAAAAAAAGTGGAAAAACAAAATGAAAAAAGATTTTTTAAGAAATTACAAGATGACTTCCGACTTTCAACAACAAGAATATACAGCAATTTCCATAATTAATCCCTTACCCCAAATGTAACCAAGGTCATATTATTTCTATAAATCATTCCATAGGCACATTATAAAAATCACTAAAGACAATTGCTCCCTCCCCTTATATATATAAAAAATAAATATATAAACCTTTAAATCAATTCCCCCCCCCCAAAGGAACCCATTTATTTATGTAATTCCTTCCTACCACTATTCTATATATTTCTGGCCACTATAATAAAAATCAAATTATAAAAACATTAAATTATCTACTTTTATACTTAATAATGCTATAACAATCTTAACCCTATTAAACCTAAAACCAAACACTTATTCTTATATCTTATAAATCTTAAAAGATCAAACAAATTTTAAATCATGGGTGTCCAACCTTTTGGCTTCCCTGGGCCACTCTCTCTCGGCCCAACTCACCTCAAAGAGTTGTTGTTGTGGGGAAAAGAAGAGGAAGGAGTATTAGGTATGTTCGCCGCCTTGAGTTATTTATAAAAATAATGAAGGCGGGATAGAAAATAAATAAATAAATTGAGTGAAGAGGAATTGTCTTGGGCCACACAGAATATATAGTTAATGTATATAAGTAATAAAACTTCATTTATTTTTTTATATTTTTTATTATAAAATTTAAAAAAAGAGGGCAACATAAAACTAGTGGGATATTTGACCTTGTTTTTGTGAAACTAATGCATCAGTGTCTGGTTCGATGAAAGTGGTTGCAATTCTCAGTGAGTTCTCAAGGTGCTCGTCAGCTTTTACCTGGGAGAACCATCACCCATTGGCAGCGGCTGCTAACGGCACATTTTTCTGCCAGAGCCGCTGGCGGCCTCCCCTTCCTGCTTAGCATCTCGGCTCTGCTCCGCCAATCTTCACCTACTAACTACAGGCGCATTAATGGTAGAGCGGCAGACTCCGGTTGGCTTGCGAGTCAAGTTTCAAAACTGACTTCGGCGGCTGCTCGCAAACTGGTGGAAGGTTGCTGCCTGCCTGCGTGGGAAGCCAAGAGGAGAAGCAGATGCTCTATGCAGGCAATGTAACTACCCTGAGCTTTGTTATTGTCTCAAATGTACTGGGATTGTCTATTTTTGGCATGGGCCCTGGCTGCAAAACAGAAGAAAGAGAGAAAAAAATAGCAAAATAATGTTAAAGGTTTACGATTTTTTGGGGCCGCATTACTAGCTGTTCAGGGCCACATGCGGGCCGCGGGTTGGGCACGCCTGCTTTAAATCATTAAAGAAAAATGGAATCATACAAGCCTTAATATCAATCCAAATGTATATTCTTAATTCTTATCCTACATTGAGATATACCAGGACATTTATTTTTCTCCATATTACACATAAGGCATTTTTCATTAAAAAGTTAAACAATCCAACTACCCCCCTTAAAAAAGCAAGCTGCTCAGTAGAAACCCTCCCACGAGTTCTCACAACAATTCTTCAGGAAAACAGTCTTATCAGTATCATGCAAGTCAAATTTTAACACTTTCACCAAAGTATATTCGTCTGGCATTTCTTCAAAGGGACCATTCTCCCTGTCAGGAAAAAAATCCCCCTCTTGATAAACTTCTTCCTCTCCCCACAGAACTTCTTCAGCCAGTTGACACATTTTAGCACTGATATTTTCTGCAATATCCCGAATATCTTGCATAATGGCTTGGCAAGTGTCATAAAAAATTTGAGAAGGTTTCCTTAAGGTCGTCCATAATTCAGGCAGTAGATTATGGCTCCCCCTGAATATTTGACTAACGCAGATAGGAGCTAATGAAAGGCTTGCGAAGTTATTAAGTCAAATTGACAAAGAAAAATGTACTAACCAGCAGCTACAAAGAGTGAACAGAAAAATGAAAAGTCAAAGCAGCAAATTCAACGTGTAGGAAAAGTTAAGTCCTTCAAATTAAATACAAAAATAGTAACGGGGAGATGATTAATTATTCTCAGTCCACCTTAAAATTAGACAGGAAGTAAGCCAAAGACTGGAAAAAAAGTTTTTTAAAGTTAATCCAGAAATAACTATAGGCACCAAGAGAGTTTGCTTTTTCTTGTTGTAGAAAGCCTCTCTTAGGGTAAGAAAACTTAAAAATATAAATTGAGTGATTTAGAAATGGGGGGGCTCTACCTAATGTCCTTAAGGCTGTAAACGCGGGCTGGAAATGATGGCTTCCCCAGCCTCCCGTTGTCTCTTACCAGGTCTTTGCTGTTTGCGATTCTCAGGCTTGAAGGCGAAGTTTTGGAGGACAAAATGGGATAATTCTGAGCTTTTTGTTAACTCACGAAAAAGCTCTGGGCTTCAGGTAAAAGCCTGAGCCTGAAAAAAAAATGCATTGCCAGTTCTGTCCACACGGAGCTCGTGGACAAGGCTGTTCAGTCGGCCATTTTCCCCACCGGAAGTCTGATACTTGTGGAGTCTTAATGATTGCTTAGCATTCTGCCTTTCTTTTGTGTCTCAGGAGCCAGAACCAGTGAAGCCATTGTTGATGCTGCTTTAAGCGCTGCCCGGTCACTGGTAAAAGATCGTCTTAGTGGCAGAGGTGGTGGATACAGCTCTGGAAAACAGGTACCCCTTTTAGGCCTAGCCTCCTGCTCATTGCAGACACTCACTCTTTCCAAGCAGGTATTCTGGGCAGGCTGTTAGAGGATAACTAGTAACACTGGGATTTGAATGATGGATTTAAGAAGGGCTTATTTTATGGCAGGGATGAGAAACTTAGCAGGACCACAGGCTTGCTCATTTAAACAGCAAATTTTGCAAAACAGTGGAATAATAGTTTCGTAGTAGAGGGTAGTTACAGTTATCAGAATAAAGGGGGGGGTGGACAATGGCAGTTGAAGGATACAGGAAAGTAAGGGTGTGTTGGAGAGTTAATGAATGGCAAGGAATGAAATGACCAAGAAACGTGTAATAAATTCAGATTTGTGATGTCTCTACTGTACAAATGCTTTAGAAATCATGGCTATAAACCTTAGTGAAAGGATAATACCCTCATTTATTAGTGACTGAAAGCCCCTTATGGACTTTTTGCTGAAGAAAGAAAAAAATGAACTTGTGATTTGTGAGTTTGACCATTAGATTTCTTTTTCATCTTCCATCCTGTACGGACTGTATGATTTCCGGCAGAGATGGGTTATTTTCACTGATTACATATAAGTTTCTATGCTAGTCTTTTTGACTGGAAAGCATGCACTCTCTGATTATAACCAATAATTAGAATTGAAATAAAGGCTATAGCACTAAATATCTTTCATGTTTCTTTTAACTCAATAGAGCAGTCATGAAAGTGGCGGCTCCAGCAAGAAGGATGTGATTGAACTGACCGATGATAACTTCGATAAGAATGTGCTGGACAGCGACAGTATCTGGCTGGTGGAATTTTATGCTCCTTGGTGTGGACATTGCAAAAAGTGAGACTTCCGGTTGCACTCAGAGTTGTTACAGCATACTTATTTCTAAGGGGAATCCAGATGTTGTTTGAGTAGTATTTGGGTGCAAGAACATTGATAGTGCAATCTACTCAGAGGGTAGCCCCATTTAATTCAATAGATCTGACACTCAGATACAGAAATGCAGCTTGTGTCCAGCTTGTGACTTCTGGAGGTACGTGAGCCGTATTCAAGTAACCTGGGGTTTTCTTCTTTTGCTTTTAATATGATGCTCTTCTGTACCCATTACTCTTCTGTTGTCGCCTAAGACAACCGCTGCTGGAAATCTAATCATTTGTAAAGCAGGAGTAGGACTTTTGGGCATAGTTGTTCCTGGAATCTGACCATTGATAATGGTTGTTGGGGCTAATGTAGTCCAAGCTGTCCCAAGGACTTCAAGTCACATGATCCTTTTGAGGAGTATTCAGTCTTTGTAATTATGTAAGCAGCAACCAATCTCTAGTAATTTTGAGCCCAATCATCATCTTGGGACTATCATTAAACCACTTCACTTCCTTTTTAAAAGTGGTTTTAATTGTAAAATTATGTTGTAGGTTATTGCTGTTCTTTTTAAAAGGAAAGCACCCACGTAGAACAATGCATTTCCTTCCACAGTTTAGAGCCAGAATGGGCATCAGCTGCAACTGAAGTGAAGGAGCAAACACAGGGAAAGGTTAAACTAGCTGCTGTAGATGCTACCGTGCACCAGATGTTAGCCAGCCGATACGGGGTGAGTAGATAGTGCAAGTGGTAATGCTGTTATTTTATTACTCACTGTAGCTTGAATCATGTCAACTGGATTTCTATTTTCTCAGTGGAAACATTTCGCTCCTTATCCAAGGAGCTTCTTCAGTCTGAGCAAAGTTAGTAAGGGAAACTTACTAACTTTGCTCAGACTGAAGAAGCTCCTTGGATAAGGAGCGAAACGTTTCCACTGAGAAAATAGAAATCCAGTTGACATGATTCAAGCTACAGACAATTCCACCTGGATGACTGAGAACCTTCATCGACATATTTATTACTCACTGTCTCCCAAATAAGACAGAGGTGAGAATACGGCCTTTTTAAGGTGGCAACAATATTTTTCATGGAATGTTTTAAGCAATTATATATTAGAGCATTGTTAAATAAATGCAACTGTTAGAGCATAATTTGTTTGTATAAACTATGTCAGGAACTTTTTCTTAAAACATTGGGTCATATATGTAATGATTTCTATGATAGTTTTGCATACCTGCTATTTAGAGAATGTGGATTATGTAGACATACAGTGAAGACATACAGTGAGCTATTTTATTTTAATTTTTAATTCACCTAATACCAAGGCGATTACCACTTGTGGTCACTGTGATTTGAATTCTTTGATTCTGTTTCCAGATCCGTGGGTTTCCGACAATAAAAGTTTTCCAGAAGGGAGAAGAACCTGTTGACTATGACGGTGGAAGGACAAAATCAGATATCATTGCTCGGGCTCTGGACTTGTTTTCAGAGAATGCACCACCCCCTGAACTCCTAGAGGTATCCTTATTCTGATCAAGCAGTTACTTCCTGTGGAAACTGCAACAAAATGTTGCGGTATGGAATGCTTCTGTTCAGTGAGCCAGCCATGCTGTCTTTCAAAATACTCCATAGTCCATTTGAGACCCTTCCCCAGTCATTTTGTGGTTACAGAACTCTTAGTATTTTCTCCTTTGAAAATCTGTGCGTGCTGGTAACACCCCCCCCCCCATTTCTCATTAGTCCTACTTTGGCTATACAGCCACCATAATTTGGCACCCAAATTTGCTATTATGATGGTATTTTTATTGGTGAAATTAAAGGAGCATTATATATGGTTTGAATCAAAGTTTTCTTTGAAAACGAGTAATAAAGCTAAGCTTGATTTCTTGCTGGATTTCTCCCAAAAGATCTTAACTGACAGAAAATTACATTATTTCCTTCATTAAATTCATGTAGTTGGAAATTTCAAGCCCTTTCTTGAAATGTTTGCCCTTATTTCACATTAGCTGCATTTATAGCTGCATTTATATATTGGCATTTGCTTGCAAAGAGCTTTGGGACAAAGTGTCTCTCTGGAAGGTCATGGGCAAGTATAGCATGATGTATATGCCCTAATTGTTATCAACATTGATTTTGTGAATTATGAATCATCTGGCATCCTTTTGGCCCTCAGCTTCGTAGACCAAAATTGTTTTAAGTCTTAATGATGTCAGAGCTATTATCTAGAGAAACTCCAATATCAGAGCAAATAAATCAACCATGTCAAGAAAGATACAGCAAGAGAAGACCTTGTAGGAGAATTTAACTATTTGTAGTTGCATCAACCAATGTAGTTATTACTCTTTAATTACTAGGATTTTGAATTAGTAATCTATTTATCTCTCCTAGATTATTAATGAAGATGTCTTAAAGCAAACATGTGATGCTCACCAACTTTGTATTATTTCTGTTTTGCCCCATATACTTGACACAGGTAAGGAAAAAAAAGGTATTTTCCCCTCTCTTCAGCATTATTATGCTGGCCTTAAATGTGATTTTTCCTTTTTATGATTTCTGTCAAACAGGAGCTGCAGGTAGAAATGCCTATCTGGAAGTCATGTTGAAAATGGCAGACAAATACAAAAAGAAGATGTGGGGGTAAGTTACAGGTTATAGTGGAAAGCACTTAGATTTGAGGCAGGGGGAATGACAATATATGTTCCTACTGAAATGAAAGTAGAAGCTCAGTAATAGAGATGCTGCTGGCCAGCCTAGACTAGCCTAGACTGGTTACAAACTGGGCTAGGGGAGGCTTGAGGTAAGCAGCTGATTTTGATCTGATGTCATGCTGTCCTCATCCCTTTTCCTCTGCATCTTACAATAGGAATTGGGTGATGCCAGAGAATCTGAAACTGTAGACAAGAGTGATCTTATATGGTTAATGTGAGATGCACTCCTAATTCTTTTTCCCAAGGTGGCTGTGGACAGAAGCTGGAGCACAGTCTAATCTTGAAAATTCTTTGGGTATTGGTGGCTTTGGCTATCCAGCTATGGCAACCGTTAATGCTCGAAAGATGAAATTTGCCCTCCTGAAAGGCTCTTTCAGTGAACAAGGGATTAATGAATTCCTAAGGTAAGGCTTCTTTGTTGGTACCTAAAGCATATGGATGTTGTGCTGCCTGATGAGTTTAAATTAAAAATAGTTCACTATCGGGCAACAGGAAAAATAATTGATTCTGTAAGCATGTTAGTTGACTTCCTTTTTGAACAGAAAAGGGGGGAAAAGTACGTTTTCTGTTCAGGAGCACTCCTGAATCCATCTTTTTCTGCTACCCCTCCCATTTTTTAAAGAAGTGACTGAAATCTCATGAAATTTTAGCTGGCGGAGTTGGGGGGAGGGGGCACCAGTTGCCAGTCCCATTCAGTGCTACTCGCTATATAATGCATCGCAACAGGTTCTCAAACGTGGATCACTAGATGGGTGCGTAACATGTTCCAAATGTTCTTTGAACTTCCAGGGAACTTTCTGTTGGACGGGGGTCCACAGCACCGGTTGCCGGAGGGGCTTTTGCCAAGATTAACACAGTAGAGCCCTGGGATGGCAAAGATGGTGAGGTGAGGTGCCCCTTTTCCATTTCTGGATTCATACGTAACTTACTTGAATGTTTAGGGTTCATGCGTTTCAGTTGGTTCGTTATCAAATCAATCACTTCATGTGTAAGCATCCTAATATACCTTCATTATATACCCTAAAGCTTGTATCCAACAATCTATTTAGTTAAAACCTTGCTTCTCGTTTTTATTTCTCATCTTTTCTGTCACCCACCTTATCTGTGAGAAATCACCTTAGTTCTACACTTGGCTGCATATCCTTGTTCTCTTTTCGATTTTGCTCAAAGCACTGATGTTTGTTTATTTATCTATTTCTGGCATTTTATTTTCTGTATCCTGCTTGAGCTATTCTGATATGCTTCCTGCGCAAATTCTGTATTTTCTTTCTTTCCTGTGCTGATGCGAGTTGCTCACCAAACCTTCAACTGGTCTAACACTGTTGCATTGAGGGTTGTAAAGAGGAACTTGATAATAACGCTAGTACTACTTTTCTTGTTTATCCAGCTGCTGAGGTTACATAAAAACCTATGTAGATTTACAACTTTTATTGTTCATTTATAGTCTACTGTTGACTTCTCCCATTTTTTCATAGGAAGTTTCTGCTCAGTAGCTTACTGAAGCCACACAGAATGTCATGCCTGGGCTTGTTTCAACCCTGGTTTGCTTAATGAAAAAAACAGCCAGTCCATCTTATAGACAGATAAAATAATAATGCCTTGTTTGGCCAATTCTGAGTTCACTTTGCTTGCTCTACTGTTTGGATGGTCTTTGCCTTGCATCCCTAGATTGTTTAGAGGCTTGGGTGGGACACAGAAAAAGAGCCAAGGAGCTGCAAATAAACATGTAGCCCAATTCCTGTATCATGTTAAGCCACCTATGTAATCACATAGTTATTTAGCATCCGGTGTAAACCCAGTTATTTTGATCTTGCCATCAGACACTAATCATAGCTTTAATTTTTCTGCTGGTTTTAAAGAGTAAAATACTAGTGATGAGACTGAAGGGTGTTGTAGGTGCTGAAACTCCAGTTTAATTGCATCACTTATTTAAATGGTAAAATGTACCTTCATGACAAGATTGTGTGTGTAGTTTATACTTTAAGGGAAGATCAGAAAAGTGCATTGCTGGTTGTACACAAATTTAAAAACACGAGACAGGATTTAGATCTCTTTAGAAGTCATTTAACAGTAGTGCCCTTCGCTATCGGACAGTATTTTCTCAGCATGTTACGGGGTTTGGAACTTGTTCTAAGAAGTGTGTGGTGACATCATGTGATAAATGCCTCATTAATTTACTTACTTGTTTCGTAGCTCCCAGCTGAAGAGGATATTGATCTCAGTGATGTGGATCTTGATGACTGGGATACTCAGAAGGATGAATTGTGAGAGCCTGAAGATAACTTTGTTTCTTGAGAGACATTGGGCAGCGGTTGGATAGAAGAATGTTTTGCATCACGTGGATCTACCAGTGGCCTTTTTGCTGAGAGAGAAGCTGTTGGAAACATGGCCATTAGTGAACTGAGCACCTCTTAAGAGAAAAATCTCACAAATTCTATGAATTTTTTTTATTGAGTGAAATTGTATCCGGTGCAACAGATATTTTGAGAACAACACTGATCTTTCATTGAAATGCTCCTGTTTTGTTTTGTTTTGTTTTTTGTCTAGCTGGTATGTGGTGGTCAACTGTAACTTGAGACTTTTGTTGTACTTAGTTTTAAAATGTGATCTTTTTTCTCCTCCCCCAAGGTATAGCTTTCATTTCAATGAAAGAATAAAACAATATTTTTGACTCTCTGTGTCAGTGTTGTACAGTGTACAGAGATCTCTCTTTGACTAGATCAGTGCAGTATTTAGAACCCATTTTTGCAGTGAATATTAATAGAATGAAGACATTATATATATATGTTCATATTAAACCAGTCATTTTTAAAATTGTGGTGTTAAGGTATAGTGAATAGTTTCACATAATACTAAGCTTTGCATATGAACCAGGTCCTTGGATTCTCTCTAAATACCTTCAACAATTATTTTTCTTTTTGGAGCCTGTAGGGTTGAGAGAACCGCCATATTTGCTGGGTGACTTGTGGCACATTTATCTTGATGCATATCTTGTCAGTTGTAGTGGGAATCTTTAAGCACTCCTGTTCCTTGGTGGTACTCAAGAAAAATACTGAGCCATCATCTAGTTCCTGTTGTCTCTGATGAAGAACGTTCCCAAGTAGCCCAGAATTATGAGTTCAGGCTAATTTTAGTATAAAGTTAAATTATAAAGTATAATGCTCCTATAACAGAAATCAAGATGAAATGATTTCTTTAGAAGGACGTAAGGACGTTCCCAGTGTCAGTATTAAATTTTCCTGCCACAAGAATGTTAGACAATGTTTCTCTTTTTTTTTTTTAAAAAAAAAAAAGGGCTCACCTTTTCTCTAGGGACTTGTTTGGTCCAGCATCATCATAGCCATTTGTTGAACACTTTTTTTGTAAACTACCCTTTGAGGAGCATTGAAGGAGATTTCATCTATACTGTAACATTGCCAACAAATGGTGGCTGTGAGAGGAAGTACTGCCATTAATTTTAATCTGATTTTAACTAAATTCAAGGGGGACACTTGAATAGCCATACTGCTGTCAACAAACTGACAAAATGAGATTTCAGGTTCTGTATTATGTCTGCAGTGGGCCATATGCTGCTTTGAAGGGGGTGCTATTTCACTCAAGCGAGGGAAATTTTCTGCCTGCATTACTTAGACATGCTAAACTGAAGCAATTTGTCAGATTAAGACTAACTACTCAAAAAAGTATTTCCCCCTTCTATTTTAGTGTGTAACTGCTGTGTTGACTGAATCAATACATTAAACAAATTACAGATTTATGACTCAAGGATATTTCCATCTTAACCACCAGATACCTTTTGATTTTATTTAAAACCCTAGTTGATAAGGGTTTTTTTTGTAATTACAACAGAATAAATACAACTACAACACAAATGCCTTGTGAAGCATGTTTTCTAATACAATCAGAAATCTTCCAGTATCTTTTAACTCTCAAAATGGAAGAAGGCAACCAAACTGCTGTATAGTCCAGCCAAATCTAGAAACTACAATTAACACTTGCTTAAAATTAGTTGCCCTTTCTGCACTGAAAGGGCCACACTCCTGTTCATTTGCCTTAAAAACAAAACAGCTTGAGATGATGACACCTCACAACCAAATGCTACAATACTGAAAAACAAGTCACGCTTAGTCCAGCATGTTTTAGCTGCAATCCAGAAGGCTGAGGTCAATCCTGAAATAGACGTAGGGGTAGTAGTCTTGATTGCTTAGCTGTAAGCCAGGAATGTCGACTGAAGTCTGGGAAAAGATTAAAATAAAGTACGGTGAGGTCCTTAAGACTTCTAGATAGGAGTTACAATTTTTACTGAATGTGAGGGAATACTTCAATATCTTACAAGTACTGGGAAATGAAAGACTGCAAACAAACAGTAAATGCAGAGAATAAATTGGAAATCCCCAGATTTAGTGTAAGGAAGCTGATCCCTCATTGGAAGTCTCTAGGTCAGAGCTTTCCAAACTCGGACTGCTGCAGTGTCTGGGTGTGTCCTGGTGGCTGCTGCTGCCTCCAAGCCCTGCCAGGATTCCGTGCAGGTCCTAGTGCCTGCCTTGTGCCCTGCTGTAAGAGTGTGTTGCGAAATGATGCATGTCTAAAAAGTGTGTCACCAACACGAAAAGTTTGGAAAGCTCTGCTCTAGGTCTTCTGAGAAACTACTTGTGGAAGATGACACAGGAATAAGGTAAACCAGCAGTTCAAGAGGTAGCTAACCGCAGCCCTGGTGGCTTCACAGTCCTCTGTAAATGATTGACAGTTACTCAGCAGCCTCCTGGTTGGGAGACAGAAGATGGTGTCAAAAATGAGAAGTGGGGAAGGGTCAGAGAATGGGAGGCACTACCCATTTTGTCCTATGCTTCATGCAGCCCTTGTTTGCTACCTCCATCTTTTGGCATGCTGCCTGCAATGGCATACTTACATCCATCAAGCTGGCTGCCGCTACTTCGTCCAGATGCTTGAAGACTGCATTTAGTACTTCTCTCAACCTCTTGGTAGATTTCTTATTAGGCTGAAGTAGCATTGCCTGGAAGTTCACCGGTAATCCATACCTAGAAAGAGAAAGAGGGAAAAAAGGTAAACTAGCAGCAGAAACCAGATTACATTCTGAATGCAATACTGCTAGTTTTCACTATACGTATCAACTACCTTCATCTTGCTTTTGTTTATGACTAGGGTATTTTAAAATCTAAACTGCATCAAAGATTGCTTATTTTCCTTATTTATATCATAACATTTGCCTGATTACAGTCTGTTTATTCCTGGAATGTTTAAGAATCCATTCTGCATCCTACAACCAAAGTATGTTTAAAATCAATGGGAAAGTTAAACAAATCAATGGGGATCTGTAATTATTGACCTGAGATTGTACTTTTATCTGGGAAAGATGAATCCTACACAATTTCACCTGTTTACCTGAGGACAGATTCTGAGAAAACTCTTAGTGCCTTTAAGTGAATCCAGGCCACAAATGCTTCACTGAAGTTCACCTTCAACCATCTCAACAGAGGACCCTTTAATGAGGAAAAAAATGATATTAGATAACAGAAGAGCTGTTTTGTCGCCGCCAGAACCCCAAATTGTGCCGTAAAATTCCACCCCTCCATCACTGATATTCAGTGATGCCATTTTTCATGGGTTTCATACAAAAAAAGGTCTGTGGAGGCTTAAGTTATCCATTCACTCCCTCAAAACCCAAGCCCTCCAAAAATAGGTCAAAAAATGGCATTAGCAGGTGACCCATTGGTCAAGCCTCCTACAGTCCTTGGTGCTACCGCTAGCTGGGAAAGGCTCACTGAACAGCTAGCCAATACATTTAAATGGTGCTTGTTGGATTACATTCTGTTCAGCATTCAGGGTGTAATTATTTCCCCAGGCACTTGGGTCAGGAAGTTATGTGATCTCCACTGCTGCTGATGTGGGAGGAGTGGTGGTTGTGAGTGGGGTCACTGTTTTATCCTTGGGCTCGTGTGTTGTGGGTTTTGTGCTTTTAAACCTTGTATGCTGCCCAGAGTTACTTGTACGAGATGGGTGGCCATATTAAGTAAACAAACAAATAACATTAAGTAACATCCATTCACAGGGAGAAAATCTGAAGGTCCTTTTTTGAGAAAATCAGAGTATTGTTCTGGGCTACATACGTATAATGTCACATTAAAACACTATATTGATGAGAGGAAACTGCTTGTAAACATTTGGGGGGGGGTGCATGCATGCCTTCGAGTCCATGTTGACTCCTGGCGACTGCCTGGACAAGTCCCTGCAGTTTTCTTGGTAAGGTTTTCCAGAAGTGGTTTGCCATTGCCCACTTCCTAGGGCTGAGAGTGTGTGACTGGCCCAAGGTCACCCAACTGGCTTTGTGCCCAAGGCGGGACTAGAACTCACCGTCTCCCAGTTTCTAGCCTGGTGCCTTAACCACTACACCAAACTGGCTCTCAACCACACACATCCACACCCCAAATGTTTACAAGCTTAACCAGACCAGGTACAAACAAAATAGCTGCATTCACAATGTGCTAAATGTGGTTCTTTTTTCTGGCTTAGCCTGCCATGCAAACCCAGGTCATTTGGTTAACTTATGTGTCAATGGTTCGTGCAGATTAAGACGACGGACTAATTCAGTAAGCAGGTTAAATGTGTTGTGTGAACACAACTTTAGGAAAATGAGTTGCCTTGGATGTCATCCCAAGTATATGTATGGCATTTCTGGGCAAGCGGTTAACACTATTTGGTGTTTTATTTTTGTAACTGAGAAGATCATGTTGTAACTTATCAAACAACAAGCAAGTGGGGCACAAAAGTCAATATTTCAGTGAGAATTTGGCAAACATGCACAACTTGAGGTAGTTTACTCACATACTGTTGCTTCTTATCTGAAGCTAGCTTCCTCATTTCATCCTTTTCGCACTTCAGCTCTTTTTCATCAAAATAAAATTCCCGCACCATGAACCTTAAAGCAAATCAGTGTTGACATTCAGCACCTGTGCTTTTAGAAAGTTGTTTCCTGCCTGGGCTTTTGTATGCAAATGCTTTTTCAAACCACGAGGTACACATTGAAAGCTTAACTGGGAAACAAGGTAAGTTTTGGCAGTGGAGGAAGTAAGTCACGTTAGACCAATTTTAAAAGCTTTTAGGAGCTCTTGACATGGTTAATAAGCTTGCTTTCTTCTCAGCTCCGTGAGCCCACACCAATGCCTCAGCACTGGAAAAAGTGACTCATTGGCTAAAGCGATGAAGGGTTTCTTATGTGGCCCTACTGTATATCCTACCTTCCTCTAATGAATGTAACAACAACCCTGCGTGTTTGGTTGGATGGAGATCCAGTGGTCCCAATTCAGCCAAAATACTGTAAGTGATGATTAGGCTATAGGGGCACCAATGGGGGCAGGGGGTCATCAAAAAATCAAGATGACAGGCCCAATTGAAGCCCCATCATCTGCACATGAAAAAGGGGCAAGGCTTTGATTTGGTGATAGCCCCCAACATCTTCACTCTTTTGACCCCTCTCCCAACAGACACCCTGTTAGGCTACAGTCCAAAACATTTGCTAGGGAATAAGTCCCAAGTCCAAGCAGGCATTCATACACTTGCACTTTGCCTGAGCGGATGTCTATGAAGGTTCTCAGTCATCCAGGTGGAATTGTCTGTAGCTTGAATCATGTCAACTGGATTTCTATTTTCTCAGTGGAAATGTTTCGCTCCTTATCCAAGGAGCTTCTTCATTCTGAGCAAAGTTAGTAAGGGAATCCTAAATATGTTTCTAGGTAGCTGTGTGACCTTACACCTGGGGCTAGGTCATGGTTATATTGAGATGTTATTTTAAGTCCTTTTATCATCTAAAGGAGGATCGTTAAGATCTCCATGCTGCTGTTGAGCTTGTGAAATGGTCTTAATCTTCCTAGGCACAGAAGACAAAGCAGGGAGGAAGATGGGGGAAAGATTGTGCCTGAGGCCCCCACCTCTATTCAAGGAAGGATTTTCCAAGTTTGCATAAATGGATTCCTTGACCCCTCTCTGAGACTCGCCTGAGCGGAGTATGTCTTCCACAGATAATCAAAGCCTAGCCCAGAGACGGATCCCCATGCATAGAAAATGCCACTGAGAAAGCTCTTCTCTCACTTAGCATCATATGGAAATCTGCAGGTGGTGGTGTAACTAGTAACATTTCTGTTTGTAACCATTGTGATTTAACAGACTCATAAAGAGAAGGGGGTGTTTCAGGTAACTCAGTCCCCAAATTGTTCAAGGCTTGATACGTAAGCATCAAATATTTGAAATGATCAGAGTGATTAGAAAGCCACGGCATTTAAGGCTGTTTCACTTGTTATCCATTTCCCATTTATGTTCAGTGAAAGTACTTGGCTAAAATGGATATTTTAAAAAGACCTTCCTCTCTCTTCTATCTCTTCATCATCAATGTTCACCCAGATGCAGATATTCATGTGTGAAAATATTCTTAAACAGATTTAAAATCTGGTCAAGACATACATGAATGGTGTGCCCTTAATGTAAATAAATAGAAATAGAAGTCCATTCATGTAATAGGACCCCCCCCAAAAAAAGACTTTCCCTACGTCCTCGAGATTCATGCAGGGCAGAGGAAAAAATTATCCCACCTCTTCCTGTTCTGCTGATGGAAACAGACCCCTGGATTCAGCCCTGGGCAACTCATTCAAGAGTTCTGATAAATAACTGCATGGGTGTGTCTAGTTTCTCTTCAGGACAGTAAAAAGAAACTCTACTATTTTGCCTTTGGCATACAAGTAGAAAGGAAGCAGTACTTGTTCTCTCTGGCTTTGGCCTTAAAGTCGTCAATCACTTTTCGGAACAGGGTGACTGTGAAGAGCCCTCCCTCTGCATCTTCAGCGATCATCCTGGGGGAATCAAATACCTTGGTTCAGTTATTCTAAAGATTACTACCCTGCCTTTCCATGATAGGTGCCCAAAGCAACTAACAATAATTAATGTGTAATTATTGTTGTTAATAATTATGACCTGTTGTAACTGGTAATTGCCAAATTCAATTACTTCCTCAGCAGTTTCTTAATCAACACAATAATATTGTGATATACATTCCATTGTTTCATATAGAGTTTTTTATTTCCATTTCACTACCACCACCAAGTCCATGTGATTAACAGAAAAGTCACTGGGTCCTTCAAAAACCAACTAAACACGCTCTCCAGAAATTGCTACCTACATTCCCCTTACTACTTTCCTTCCTGCCTGAGGTAATGAAAAGCAACCTGTTATACAAGAAGAAATGACAAGGAAAAAAGCTCAGTAGCTTTAATACAACCTCCCCCCCTTTAAACTTTATGCAAAGGGACAGGATACATATGTTAATAACTTAATGTTTTTAAATAAGAACAAAAAATACTCATCTTACTGCCACAACCCAAATTCATTCTTTTTCAAAAGTCCTAGCAGAAGAGGAGACTCACCACTGCCTAACCCAGAGCTTTCCAAACTTTTCACGTTGGTGACACACTTTTTAGGCACGCATCATTTTGCGACACACTCTTACAGCAGGGCATCATTTCGCGACACACTCTTACAGCAGGGCACAAGGCAGGCACTAGGACCTGCGCGGAATCACAGCAGGCATGGAGGCAGCCAGGCACAAGGCTGGCACTAGGACCTGTGCGGAATCCTGGCAGGGCAGGTTTGGAGGCAGCCAGGCACAAGGCAGGCACTAGGATCTGCGCGGAATCCTGGCAGGGCTTGGAGGCAGCAGCAGCCGCAACACACACCCAGACACTGCAGCCGACACACTAACGTGTCCCGACACACAGTTTGGAAAGCTCTGGCCTAACCCCACGTAAGTTCCTTCAAGGGCACCTTGCAATCTTCCATATTCCAGAATATCCAAATCAGAAACATGCCAAGTTGGAAAATGTTTAAGCAAAGCATTTCCAAACCAGAATATGACAATACTAGGAGGATAGGGAAGTAGTACATGAGAGAAAATCGAAAGCTCATCCATAACAATAACAACTTATTAAACTTGTATGCCACCTGACTTCCAAAGACTCTAAGCGTAAGATAGAACTCTGTTAGAGAAACAAGACAGTCCAAAAGTTGTACTTACTTTGTAGAGCGAGGAACCACCATATCTGAGAGTGATTCATATGTTTTTTGCCATTGCACATAGCTCGATCTGCAACAAGACAGATTTTGTTCAGAATTGCTACAGTATATAAGCTGCTACTTTCAGTATAATGATTGTCACTTCTCTTTACAGAAATTCAGAAAAGCGTAATGCCAAGTTGATAAGTGGGGGGGAAAAGGGCCATGCGGAAATCGATCCTGTACGACAAGAATGTTCAACTTCCATCAGCTTCAGTTTCTGGGCAGCATCTCCTGAGCCAAATTCCAAAAGTGGTTGAAACCAGTGCTATTAAAACTCTGCAAGGCACCCATTTTACCCCTTACCCCTGAAAAAAGGAGAAAAGAACTGAAATTTTAGGCCCCACTTGATCCCCAATGGGAGAGCGTTGGGCTTCATGTAGCCCCTGATCTACACTTTTTATACTTTTGTTACAGCCCAGAAAAATCCGGAGGTGCACAGGTTGCCCAATCCCAATTTCATTTTTTCCTAAGTATTGTGTCTATCCATCATCCAGCTTCCAGTGTAAATAGCTGGTGTTAAGTGTCCTGAATTCCACTCCTCTAAATAGTCTTCCTGCCTGAGGTGACAGAAGTGGACTCAAGCATGGTGCTGGGCCCAAGACTTGAGAAGTGAGACTTCAGTATTCACACTGAAGTTTCCATATCCTGGGAACTTCCTAGACCAGAGCTTTCCAAACTTTTCATGTTGGTGACACACTTTTTAGACATGCATCATTTCGCAACACACTCTTACAGCAGGGCACAAGGCAGGCACTAGGACCTGCGCGGAATCACAGCAGGTTTGGAGGCAGCCAGGCACAAGGCAGGCACTAGGACCTGCACAGAATCCTGGCAGGGCAGGTTTGGAGGCAGCCAGGCACAAGGCAGGCACTAGGACCTGTGTGGAATCCTGGCAGGGCAGGTTTGGAGGCAGCAAGGCACGAGGCAGGCACTAAGGACCTGCCCCGAATCCTGGCAGGGCTCAGAGGCAGCAGCAGCTGTGACACACCCAGACACTGCAGCTGACACACTAACATGTCCCAACACACAATTTGGAAAGCTCTGTCCTAGACCCACTACAGTCAGAATCTGGTCTTGCATATATCCAATCTTGTCCACAAGGATTCCATGACACTCGTCTTTCCCTGCTCAACTCCCACTTCTCTACAGCTACCTGAAACCACTGAGTAATGTGATCAGAGAGGTCAGCTGAGGAGTTGTCAGTAAATACCCAGCTCTATTTCAATGGGTTTTACTTTTGAGCAAGCATGAACCGAAAGGTGTTCTATGTATGCTAGCATCATTGGATTTATTTTACAGAGAAAAAGCAGCATCTAAACAATTAAAAAATAAATAAAGAAGTCCTCATTCCAATATGGTATTTTGAATCTGTCATGTGGAGTGCTCATATTTACAATACAGGTAGTCCTCACTTAACAACCACAATTGGGACCGGCAACTCTGCCGCTAAACAACACAGTCATTAAGCGAGATATCATGTGACTGCAATGGACTTACGACCTCACTTTTGCCGCAGTCGTTAAAAGAATCAGCCACGGTCGTTAAGTGAGACATCATGTGACTGCAACTTGTGATTTTACTGCCAGCTTCTCCATTGACTCTGCTTGTCAGAAGCCTGTTATGAAGTGCACAAATGGCGATCACATGACTGCAGGACACTGACGGTAATAAATGTCCGCTGGTTGCAAAGTGCCTGAATCTTGATCAAGTGGCCACAGGGATGCTGTGACGGTTGTAAGTGTGAGTACCGGTCGTAAAGTTACTTTTTCAGCGCTGTTATAACTTTGGTCACTAAACAGGGCAGTCATTAAGTGAGGACTACCTGTAGATACATCCACAGTGTGAATTCAAGCACAGCAGGGCTGAGAGTCGTATTATAAGCAATAAAGTCTCTGGTTCAAACCATGCCCTTTTCCATTAACTCTTTGGTTAGTAGGAGACTTTCTATCAGTTTCATGTCACCAAAATTTTCCTGGCAAAGCTGGTATAATGTATGCAAAGTATTTTCTCTAAAATGCTAGGTAAATATTGAGCATTACAATTAAGTCCCTCTGCAGGAAAGCTAACTTTTTTCTTACTTAGGAACTACAACAAGTAGAGTGATGAGATATTCGGAATTCAACACGAAGTCTTCTTTGTTCACTATATCTGTTAAAGTACGGGTCAAAAGATTTCCTCTGGGGAAAAAAAAGCCAGAAAAGATCAGTAGAGGATTACAGTATCTACCATTGATAATTTATAAAGGTTAAATAGATGCTTAATTTGATGATTAGACAGAAAATGTTTTCAGGGAATTTTGGACATCTTTTCCCACAAATTTAAGGCAGATCTGGGCTTACTGTGGTAAGCTTAGAGAAACTGGGCTCTATCCCAGTACAACAAACACTTTTGTTTACTCTGTTTAAACAGATTAATTAATACAGATCCACTAAAGAACTGATTAGAGAGCCATCTTGGTGTAGTGGTTAGACATCAGGCTACAAACTGGGAGACAGTGAGCTCTAGTCTCGCCTTAGGCACAAAGCTAGCTGGGTGACCTTGGGCCAGTCACTCCCTCTCAGCCCTGGGAAGGGGGCAAGGGCAAACCACTTCTGAAAAACCTTGCCAAGAAAACTGCAGGGACTAGTTCAGGTAGTCACTAGGAGTCAACACTGACTCAAAGGCACCACCAAAAAAAGCAACAACTGATTAAGTCCATATAACTTGTCTGTATTATTATATTCCAATGCAGCTAACATGTTAAGAATCATTATAGGAAGCCAATATCCCAATGCATACAGAAACACAATTCATTAAAACTTATCTAAACACATACACTGTTTTTCTTTCCAGATTCTGAAGGTTTCCTTTGATGTTGTTGTAGACCGCTGCTCGGCTTTTCAAGTCTGTTTCGATTTGTGTAATTTGCTAAACATAAAAAGGGAGAGGAGAAATCCAGCTGAGCAGTATGAACTCTGCATCCATTTTAAATTTGAGAGTTTTAATAATCCCGTATACAGTATGCAAAAGTCTACAGCGAATATAGATTCTATTGCTAGATTTACCAGAGGGCCAAAACTAAACTTATTTTCCATTTTAGGTGCAATTTAAATACATACATCTGTCTTTCTCCCTCAACAGCATTTGGATGGGGAAGAGGTAATGATCAGGAGATGAAGAGAAGGAATTTGATTTATTCCTGCTCTGCCATGGTCCTGAAGAAAATCTTTCCTTGTACTAGGATGAAATCCCCCATTAAATACATACTTTGTAATTTAAATCTACAGATACAGAAATAAATGCCTTCTCTCTGCTGAAAACTACTGTGTGACAGATTTGTGACTGCTTCTAAGACAGATTTCAAATATATATTTAGAGTTATAACCTAAAGATCTCTCCTTAGGTCACAGGAGATACTCCTAAGGATGACATAAATACTGCATCTTTATTTTTCCTTTTCTCTCAGACAAGAATATCTGTGTGGGGAAGAAGATGAGGAAGAAGATATTTACATGATGCTAGAATTTGCCAATGTGAAAAAAGGCCCCAGCTTGCTTTCTGATAAATTTCAAAGTGAGCCAGTAGCCATATATCCATAACTGGGTTCCTGAGGAAGTTGTCCCCAGTAATTAATAATTGCACTTTATTATTATTCCTTTGTTATAGTAATTTTATTAAACATTTCAATTAAAAAATACAAACTAATACAAACTAAGAAAAATAAAAGAATAAAAAGAAAAAATAGAAAGTGCAGAAAAAAATTAAAAACAGAAAGAAAAATAGAAAAGAAAAAATAAGAATATAGTAAAGAAAAGAAATATATAAAGAAATGACTTCCCCTTCATCATCACAAGAATAAACAATTTTAGTAACTTATCACCTTCTCTTAAAATACAAATGATCTCTTCTTCCCATATCTAATCTTTTATCTATAAACAAATCCATAAAACCTCATCATTCAGTCCTGGTCAGCAAAAGTCCATTAAGGATTACCAGAGATAACATATCTATTTTAACCTTGATCAAATAAACCATCTTTTAATTCCTCCCTTTCACTTTTAACAATCTTGGTATTTAATCCCTTCAGACAATGTCCTAGAACTTGATTTTTCATTTTTTATTTGTCCCTTCCCACAAAATTCTTCAAAACTTTAATAAGTCTTTTTTGTAAATCCAATATAGGAAGTTATCCAGATCACTCTTTCAGTTTATTTGTATATCCCTTTTAATTATTAAGACATCAGCCAGCTTCATTTGTATGTCCAGTGTAGCATGTTTTTCCATATCATTCTTGTAGCCTGTCATTTTTAAATCCACTTTCAGATCAGTCTCAGTCTTGTCTTGTCTTGTTCCTCTTCCATAACATCTTTTAAAGACAGTCTATCTATAATGGCTTAGGGGCGTGGTGGCTCAGCGGGTAAGACACCAGGCTTGTCGATCGGAAGATCGCAAGTTCGGAGGTTCGAATCCCTAGCCCTGCGTGCGGAGTGAGCTCCTGCACTAGCTCCAGCTCTTGCCAACCTAGCAATTCGAAAGCATGCAAATGCAAGTAGATTAATAGGTACCACTTCGGTGGGTAGGTAACAGCGTTCCGCGCATGTCATGCGGCCACATGACCGTGGAAGCGTCTTAGGACAACGCTGGCTCTTCGGCTATCAAATGGAGATGAGCACCGGCCCCTAGAGTCAGACATGACTGCACAAAATGTGCGGGGGGAACCTTTACCTTTTATCTATAATGGCAGACACTCTTAAAATAAACTTCTGGGTCCATTGTTCACAAATATCCTTCAATACATCTAATGTTATTAATGCTCCATTCTGTATTAGTAAGTCAAATTTAAGTGTTCTTCTCCTTTAATTGTAATCTTTAGTTCTTTCTGGTTCCCTCTAGTGTCCAACCTTCAAATTCCCACCCTATCATATTTAAAAAAAAAAGAATTCAAAACAATAGTATTTTCCCATGGGAAGGATTCTTATAATTAATTTCAAAATCTTATTCCAAATCCATCTGGACCCTTAGCCTGTTTGTAACTTTCCAAAATTAACATTCTAATCACGCACTTCATTATCATTCCTGAGAATGAGCTTTTATAAGGATGCTTCTCGATAGAGGAGAAAGAAGGGAAAACAGTGATTACCTTTGCTAATCCTTCTGAAATGTTCTTCAGTGGCTGTTTTATTGGATACTTAGCCATGTCCCATTCAAACCTTGTTAGATAACTAATCAGGTCAACTGAAACAACAAAAGTAAATCCAGTGAGCAGCACATGTATAAGTATTATTTTGAGAATAAAGTATTCTTTTCCCATGACAGCGTGCATCAAGAATAGCTGGCATTTAGGACATGGCTTGGACAAGGATTGCCATGTTGTATTTACTCCCTTTTCTAGATGCCAATCCAGATCTCAACACCCTCCCGTGCCAATAGTTTACACTTTAAAAATAAATATTTACCCAATTAATTTCTTGAAGAGGATCGTGTTTATCTTGGCTCTCACCTTCTCAATATAGTTACCAAGTAAGAGAGTAAAGATTTTGATTAAAAGTAATAGTTAAGTTGCTAGGGAAAGTGGAAGGCAAAAGGAAGAGGGGCCGACCAAGGGCAAGGTGGATGGATGATATTCTGGAGGTGACGGACTCAACCGTGGGGGAGCTGAGGATGGTGGCCGCCGACAGGAAGCTCTGGCGTGGGCTGGTCCATGAAGTCACAGAGTCGGAAGAGACTGAACGAATAAACAACAAAATAGTTAGGTTTAATTTAGGGCAGGGTTGGAGAATCCATGGCCCACTCAATGTCATGGAACTGAAAATCTTCACAGCCACAACCAGCAAGATCTGGGTTCCCGGGAGATGTAGTTCATAATATCTGGGGAGCCATAAGGTCCCCTGTCTTATTTTATAAGCTAAGTGGATTTGTATTTTTAACCCTTGTTTTTTTGGTTTGCCTTTTGGCATAATAATATTTATATTGGAAGGGGGGTTTCTTTATTCTTTTATAAATGTTTATTATCAGATTCTTCTGTCACTTCTAGAGAGACAAAAAATAGCTCATGCAGAGACTCTCTGTCTAGCATACTTATAGTTTGCATAATCTTGCATAAATTTCACTTGCGTCAAACATCTAGTAACTTAGTCTGCATAAACATAAAAACTGCTTGACATGAGATATCCACAGGTTTTCCTGTTCAGTATAGAACAAAAGTCCTGTTCCTGACTTAGTTACAGCTCTTCAGTGCAGATGTAGCTTTTTAAAGGTTAATTGACATAGTATTTTGTTCAGGACTAAACTGATAACTATCATGGGTGCAAAAGAAGGCATTTTGCTAGGCAGTGGGAGAAACCAGAACTAAAGGAATGTATGATGGATTGGATCCTGAATTGTATGTTTTAATGCTGGGATCAACACTGCAGCCTTCCCTGCACCACCCAAAAGCTGCTCAAGTGACCTTTGTTATGATGTCAAAAGTAATGGGGAGACTCCGCAGGGAGGCAGAAATGATCAAGGGAGGAAACTGATGTGGGGCAGGGTTTAAAGCCACATTTTAAAAAATACATGTGAACAAATATACCCACAGAGGCACATAGCTAGAGCTGGCAAAACAGGAGAAGGAACATTCCAGGATGCTTCTAGACACCACCGCAACTTTGTGCAGTTTTAATGAGGCATTAATAATCACACAAAAAGGAATTCTTAAGTGAAACCTTCTTCCCCTAGAGATCCGTGTGTGTGTATCCGTGTGTGTATGTGTATCCGTGTGTGAGTGTGTAAGAAACATATGGGGTCAACACAAAATATTCACAATACATTTAGACATACACAATGCAAATCCAGGTGATCTAAGATGAAGGTAATAAAAGAATGACTGGCACATGAGCAGCGGTAGTGACTCCTATCTCAGTGGATTGTGTGCCTGCGGTGGGAAATCTGCCTCTTTCTAATGCCTTCTTTTGTGGTATCAGACTTGCTCCCTTTTGGCATCTCAATGTCCTTCCTTAGAGTGTTGCTACTCCTAGAAAGAGTCACCTTACCTTCTTATATTTCCTGGGTGTGGAAAATCTAATGTGCACAGAAAGAATTAAGTGCTCAGAGACCTGAAATCAACAGGCTTCATCTTTATCCTCCTTTCATAAAGTATGTATGAGACAGCTAAATAGAAACATATAAAAGCAAATGGGAGTCTTTACAAAAATGTTTGTAAACTTCCTAAATGCACCTCCCAGCGTTAAACTGTGCACAGCGCTAGCTGACTGGCACCTTCCTTTCCCTTAAACTCCCTCCTGAAAGGGCATGAAATGGATTTTAAACAGAAATATTCCACAATGCAGCATTTTATTGCAGCTCTCACATATCTTATTTGTGGACGTATCCTTCTGTGCTCTTTTCTTCCCAATAAACCAAAAATGCAAATAATCCGTTACAGAACTTTATAATTTGTGGTGGTCATCCTAACTGCCCAGAGAGTGCTTTGCTCACAAGGTCTGCCCTGTTCATTTCAGCAGACGGACTGCCCCTGTGTGTCTATTATGCAGCCACAGAAACGTGGCTGCTGCTTCGCAGGTGGAAAGGGGGTCATTGGGGGAGCCTAAGAACCCAAAAAGAGCTTTGAGTTCTCCCAGAGACCAACCAGATATTTCTGTGGTTCCTACAAGCTGGACACCCCACCCCCCATTATAATCCCTAGCAACCCCTGAAAGCCAGGCAGGCTGCAGGCAAAATAGAGCTATCAAAATCATTAATAGCCATCATCCTAACTAATCATCAATCTAGCTAATCGTCTAAATCATCCAAATTGATAGCTATCACTCCATCCTGTGACCTAAAGCTTCCGCCATTCAGCTTTACTGGAGGACCTGTATCATTTGGGCATTAGTTATGCTTAGTTTTTATGCTGGAAAAGATAGCTGTGAACATTAACCATTGAAGTCAATGCCAAAACTACAAAAAAAATGCTATATTTTTTACTAGGGGTGGGGTAGAGCAAGAGAAACCAGCATACATAATGGCCTTGGTTATAATTCATCAATTTACCAAACTATGGGCTCTTCATCACTTGCCTCTAACCACAACCCAAACATTTTTAGTGCCATGTCCTCATAATGATGCTTTTGTCTCATCCCCAGACTCAGCTGAAGCAGCTTAAGTTGTGCTTAGCTGTTTCAGTTTTGAAGTAGTGTTTTCCTTCTTCTTCCATCACAATGTTAGCCATGTGTACAAACTGATACACTTCACCAAACATTTGATTGAGGATGTACTCAAGAGCTGGTATCTGCCCAGCTTCTATTGACCACTTTAGATTGCTGTGGTCAGCCCCCTCCTCTCCAATTTCTGGGAACTGTTCTCTATTGCCACTTGGGCTTGGGCTGGAAGAGAGACCTGACCAATGCTTTGCAACGCACTTATCACGCCTTATGCGGACTATGTAAAATGTGTACTATGTATAATGTATTAAAATACATAATGTGGGTTTAGTGCTTTTTTGAAAGAGCACTAGTCCTGTGCTGCAGAGAAGGCTGAATTAAACTGGGAAAGAAAACCAGGTTCTGCCAGCAATGTGCGGTTAGTTCTGTCACCAGTAGGTGCATTAAAAGCTTTCCACTACTGCTGCTGACAAGAGGGCTACCACTGTTGCTCTGATCGGGCAATGCTACCACATCACTTTATGCATCTTTACTTCTTGTGGTTCTTTGCACACACCACACCACTGATACCTTCGTCCCTCTTGGTGGGAGAGGCAAAGACAGTTTGCCCTCTCCATTTTGGCTTTGGCTGCAGTAGGTGCCTTGGTCATAACTGCTGTGATTATGTGTGGACCATCCAGAATCGTGTGATTCCGGAAGTCAGCTGTCACACACATGTTCTGCATGGTTGTCTCTTGGTTACTGCCAGATGCTGCCAGCCATGAAGTCAAAATGGGACTCCTTGGTCATTTGCTGACAGCATCACAGGTCCTTTCCGTTTCACCTCTCACTTGTCCTCCACGTTTGTGGAGCCAAGATACCTTTGAACAGAGGCTTAGCACTTTTTCAGAAGAACACTCTACTCATGTTCAGTAATAATCTGACTGATAGGTACAAGGGATCCAAGGAGCTTTGGCAGAGGTCCCTCCCACTTCTCCCCAGGCCGATTCCATGCTTGCAACTTGTAAGTCAGGCAACTTGACAGGGGGCGAATCTGCCATTCTAACCATCCATCTAATCCACCCATCCACACTCTCCACCTACATTAGGGAAAGAGATCAGTGGCGGTCTTCTTATCAGCAAGTAATGCTTGGTGGGCAGAAAATAAAACTAGGGGAAACACCACTCCCTTTCCTTAAGATGGCCACAATAGCTACATAAGGACAGTACCACTAGCCAGTGAGAATGCAGATTGGCAAAGGGGGCAGCATTGTTGATGCCAGCATGTCCCCCGTCCCCCCCACTTTAAGGACTAATGGACAGCCCTCAGCTGTGAGGAAGAGCCCTAAGTATACCAGACCTGGGCTGCAAATTCCAAGAAACCACCAGATGGCAGCAACAAGCCATGTTTGCTGCCATTAAATGCTCATCTGAATTTTTACAGCTCAGATACAGTAGCCTAAACCAGTGGTCGGCAAACTTTTTTATGCCAGGGGCCATTTTGACATTTATAACATTTATAACACTCGAGGGCCAGGGGGTGGGGTTTGAGGGTGGGAGCCAATCGCGTGGAAGGGGGTGGGGTTTGTGGGCGGGGGCCAATCGCGTGGAAGGGGGCGGGGGAGGTTTGTAAGAAGGAGAAGGGAAAGAGAGGCTCGACTGCTCCAGTCGCTTCTTTTCCGGAGCCGCTCACGCCCCCAGTCCAGGCAAAGTAAAGCTGGTGGGGAATCCAGCGCGGGAGCGGGGTTTGCGGGCGGGAGCCAATCGCGCACACTTAGGGCCTGCTGCCGCCACGCCCGCCACGCCCACTGCAGTGCCCGCCGCCGCCATGCCCGCCGCCACGCACACCATGCCCGCTGCCGCACCTGCCCCCGCCACGTCCGCTGCCACGCCTGCCCCCGCCACGCCTGCCTGTGGAAGAGCCACACTCAAGGGGCCAAAGAGCCGCATGTGGCTCGCGAGCCGCGGTTTGCCGACCCCTGGCCTAAACTAATCTACTGAGTAAAAACTGCACCGTTAATTTGTTCTGCACAGTTAAGAACACTGATGATATAACTGATCATAAGAAAACAGATGCATGCAAAAGGTTTCACATGCTACAGTCCCTCTTGCTATACATGCAGAGTAAGTTAGAAAGGAAAAGACTGAGGGAAAGGAAAAATCAAAAGTAGTAGGGGATGCAAACCTGCAGTTATCTGAGTCATAGGAAGATGGTGATCAAGCTACGGGGTTGTTACTAGAGAAATCCATCGTAACCTGATCACTGTACCCCTACAACCAGATGTGGGCTCAACTCTATTATTAAACACACCAGTGCATGCTGGCCAAGACACAACTGTCACCCAAACACAACATACCCTTTAGACATTTCATTTTGCTCTTTGCGCCTGAAATGCAGTAAGTGCAATTATTGATCTTCAAAAATATTTGTCGTCAAAAGTAAGGTTATCACTTGGAACAAGATCTCTGTCAAAGAACAGAATTCCATTCTGGTTTTATGCTATCGCTGGCCATTTTAACACTTAATTAAAGGTAGTTTTCAGTAGACTGCACAAAAGCTTCGGTATATAAGTATGAACTAAAACTGAATTTGGAGCAATTCATGTCCCACTTTAGGCTGTGAAGAGCCCTTGATTGCAATGCTCTCTAGAGACCCTGCCGCTTAAGGTGTGATTTTATCCTGAGTTGATTTTCCTCTTCCTGTCTATTTACTCTTCCTTGTGCTAAATGTTTCACTTCTGACTGCCATTAAGGACTTCTCCATATCATTGGAAACAACTAAATACTTTGCAATCTGTAGAATAGAGAATCTTGTGGAACTGAAGAGTAACAGTCACCTCTCTGGGAATCTGGACTCCTTGTAAAACAGTCACAAGTTTTTTAATCATGTAAGCAGTGAAAAAAAAGCCACTTCATCCATAACTCACAGTATAAAGAGTGACAAGAATCTGTCCTAAAGCTAATGAAAAACACAATCCAGAAGCATTGTTTTCTAAAACTGGAAACACTACCTAATTCCTTAATATAGGAGCATATTAATTTCAGCAGTTCTTACTGGAAACCGGGTGAAAACAAGAAAGCTGCATCCAAACACAACAACATATCCATGATTTCAGGGCCTACCTCCATTGGCCAGCAGGTTTTCCTGTACTTTATCTTTTGAATCTTCTAAAACTTCTCCAATATATTGGGCAATTTTCTTTATTACACTTCATACAAGAAAAAAACAGTAAAAGTTGAGTTCAAATTAATTCATGAAATAACTTACAGCTAGATAGTAAAAACCATTGCTTTCACAGTCACTAAGGTGAGAACCAATGTATAGGCAGAGGTGGGCAGAAGACAGATCAGGACCAGTGGTGGATCAACAGGGGGTTTCAACTCCAAAATTATTAACAACAGTCAAAGGGAACTGGCTATTTTTTTAAGTGTGTGTTTTGGGTATTGTGCAAAATACTTGAGTTCTGGTACTAAAAATAATTCTAAATGCATGACTTCCTGTTATTTTGCACCCAACTCTGACTGATGGGACTAGCAACTCAGTCCTAGTAATTTATCTATGCTACAAAGTCTGGTTCCCCAACTGCTACTGGGTGGCAAAAGAATAAAATAAGGTGTGGCTTGTTCAGGCAGAGGAAAAAGCACAGCTGGGATCAGAGTGTGTGTGGTTTGTTTTAAACCGTAGCCTACAAGCAGCCAAGCATGGAGGAAGCATTGCTGAACCCCAAGGAATCCACAGGTGTTCCTTCAGGTGTGTGCTTGTGCATGCAATGGAACATGATGGAGCAGAATGGGAAAAGTCCAAATAAGCTTACTCCAGAATAAACATACCTAGAAATGGACATTAACTTGCTTTTAAAGCATTAAGTTGCTACACGGATTTCCCAGGATTCTCATCTTTATTCTATACCATTTTAACTTTGGGGAGCATTAAAAATAGGTTTGCAAGGAGAGTGCACCATCTGAGATGGAAACAGCTCAAGAATGAACAGGCAGAAAGCATCAGAATGCCACAGGTTGCTTTAAAGTGACATGGAAAAATACTCTGCCTCCCTGTGTAAATAAGTAATAAAACTGCACGGAAACAAGACCCTGAAGATTCTCGCCCCTTCCCTGCTACGCTGGCCAGAAGCAGTGCCGGCTGGTTTCTGCTGCCTAGCTAGATGTACATTTCTTGCATATGTTGATCTAATAACAGCTCCACTAACAATCTGTTTCTCTGCAACTAAAATACAAGTGCTGAGTTCATTGGCATAGCTTCTGACCAATTCCCCTTTGTCCATGGGCTTCAGCATCTGTTGCATTCGTTTTTTTAAAAACATACTAGTCTCACATATAATTCTGTTCTTTCATCAGACGAGTTTCCCCATCAGACCTTCAGCTTCTGCTACAAAACAGTGTAGTTAATAGAAATGTGGGTTGAAGTCTCATGGCAAAAATCTTCCTATTAGAAGGCATCTGCGGGGGGGGGGGGGCAAGGGATTAAATGTGCATCACAGTGTGGCAGCTCACATCTTGTCATTTTGGCACCATCATGGTTAGGAATGGATGTCTATGCATAGAGTAAAGTTGAATTACCTAATTCTTGGTGATCATAATAGTATTAGGAACCTAGTCAGAAAACAGATTGGTTATAGATGGATTCTGTGAAACCATGTCCCACTGATGAGAAGCAAATCTATTTCTTAATAATAGGCCTGTGCGTTCTGCATTTTTTTTTTCAAAATCCCAACCCCTCAATAAAATACACAGCTCCATACCTCTAACCTTTCATCTAGAAGATGGAAGGACCCGAAGAAAAGGGGGAAGATCATCGGAAAGGGGGCACTCGGGAAAAGGAACGAGAGAAGGTAGGGCTTCCTACCTGTCTTGCCTGTTTGACTATGCCTTTCATTGTAAAAATGGGAAAAGGATTGGGGAGCATCCTACCCAACCCGCCCCCCCCCCCCCACAAAAAAAAACTTTTGCTCCAGGCTGCCAACTTCCACTATAGTAACTGAAATATACACTTCACTTTCAGCCCTATATCTTCGTTTCCCAATTCTGTGCTGTGTGTCTTAGTAGTCCTCCTGTGTCTCTGTGACTGTTACCAGTGTAGGAGACCCTGGAGTACTTGCTTCTGGGTTGAGAAATAAACAAAGAAGGCAACCCTTCGGATATGTGAAGCCTGAACACTGAAGAATTTGCAGGGAGACGCAGCTGTAGATGGATATGCCCGTCAAGTAAAATAGAACAGAACTGTTTAGACATTCTTAAAAGCATTGGTATTCTGATAGTCCTTCTGCAAGATGCTATTTCCCACCCCCACCCCACCCCCAGTTCATCTCTGTAATACCTTCTCAGAGCCATTGCATAGAACGGATCAAATCAGAGGGCAGGTACCGTCTTTCGCGGGGAGTTGCCTACCACCCCTGAGCAAAGCTCATTGCTCCTCTAGATCCCAGTACACTTGATTCAAAAGAAAACACAACACAGGACTTAGACCCAACTATTCTTTAAACAGAATAAAGCCAAACCTGCCTGGCCTGGCTGGCTTCTAGGGCCAGGCTTGAACAAGTCAGAGTTAGGCTCAGGCAGGAACAATGTGACCTGGAAAAACAACATCCATTTGCTGTTTGTGTGCAGTAAATAAGATCTATTTTACCTTTCAGCAAAGCTATCAAGTTTTCCCAACTCATCTGAGAGGCCAACCAGTGCATCCAGTGTTCCTACCTGTAGAAGGGAACACAAATACTTTATACATAAACAACAGAGCTGCACAACTGTTTTGCCAGAATGATCTTTTTTTGGCATGGATGATCTTCCGTGTGATCAAAGTATTAAGCACATTTGTAGGGAGCCAAAGTCAATCAGGGAGAACATTTTATTTCAGTGGAAAATGACTGAAATGCCTCATCTTCTTTCTAAGTAAGGAAAAATTGTATGTTATAATGTGATTATAAACCACTTCTACAAGACTACTTCCTTATTTTTATTATCAATGTTCCTCAACAGCTTTATAGCTCACAGTATAGAATATTGTATGTGCAATCATAAGACACTGAAAATAATATATATTTTGCTACCAACTTCAGTAGGAAAAAGGCTTAATCCTTAAGATGAATGAGCCTTACAGTTACCTCATTTATACATAACGTAGGCAGAAAGCAGTTGCAGCAAATAAATCTGTTGCACCTGTTCCTGAAGTTATTACACTTTAAGATACCAACAGTGAAGGTGATTTCCAGGTATCAGCCAGCACTTCTATCATAGTCATATTATTAATCCTTATATTTTTACTATGTCTGGTACTCTAACCAAAATGTAACTAACATGTTAGTGTAGGCTGATATTGAAGAAGTAATTTAACTACAATAAGCCCAAGCCATGTTCAGGGATGGAACTACGGTCTGTGTCACCAGGGGCAAACATGGATTCTGCGCCCCCCCCATGGGTTATTTTGTCATTTTGGCGCACCCCGGGCATCATTTTGGCGCACCCCCCAGCGCGGCGCCCGGGACACATGCCCCGCTTGCCCCCCCCCCCCAGTTGCGGCCCTGGCCATGTTAATTAAACTATGAGAAAGTCTATACAGCATGGATATTGAAATAGCTAAGACTTACTGTATTTTGAATGGACATGCTAACAGCATTGGTAACAAATTATCATTTGTTTATCAATTTTGGTAAAATAATATAGACACAATGACATTGTTTACATGTCATAATCCCCCCATCCACCCACCCCTGCAGACACCCATTAAAATGCTCTGCATCTCCATTCAAAGTGTATGCCCAATATTCTTTATGGTTACTTAGAGCTCGGCCCCATTGAAATCATTCAGATTTAGTTTATCGATGCCACAACTCCATGTACATTTATTTGTGAGTAAATTCTACTTAATTTGTCTCTATATAAGCTATGTAAGGCAGAGCTCCACCGTGATTAACTGGAATCTTGACCATTGAGGATGCTCATAGATTGTCTAAAGTTCTTTGAGATTTTCTGCAAATGACGGGTTTGAGGGAAATCAAATGAAACCTCCAGATTTTTCTCCTAGTAATTAATCCCCATATTATCGACCCGCCCCACCCGATCATTCAGAGAGGGCCTGCTACGAACCCCATCAATTAAAGAGTGTCATCTGATGGGGTCTAGGAGGCGGGCCTTCTCTGTGACAGCGCCCACGCTATGGAACAGCTTGCCCCCAGAGTTGAGACAGATCTCCTCCCTCCCGACCTTTAGGAAAGAGCTGAAGACCTGGTTCTGCCGCCTGGCATGGGAAGGAGGAAGGGATAGTTCCTCATGGGGGTGGCTAATCCCCTAATTTTATAACTGTCCTTCTTTTAACTATTCCATTACCATCTGGATTTTCAATTTAATTTATATTTTCAATTTAATTTATATTTATTGTATAATTGAGTTTTTAAACCTTATTTTAACTTGTTTATTGTGAACCGCCCAGAGTTCCCCATGGGGGGAGATGGGCGGTTATAGAAATTAAATAAATAAATAAATAAATAAATAAAATCCACTGACTAATAATCATGGGTGTACGCTATTCAAGCACTTCAGAAAGAAACAGGATGAAAGATATTATTCAGACTAATTTTCCTTGTACATAAATCCACTCTATGAAGAAAGGAACATGCTTGATCCCTGCCTTGTTCGTGACCTGTTCTTCCTCCTTCTCCCCCCCCCCCCCCCCCCCCCCCCGGTAACTTTTCACCCCATCTTTTACCTTGAGGTCAGGGATGGTGAACTTGCTGTTGCTGGACAGGTTGGCTTTCGAAGTCACAGTATTCATTCTGTCCCAGGCAAGCAAATTTGCCTTATCTCCTGGAGCTGAAATTAGCCAGAACTCGGACATGGTGGGAAAGGATCCCTTAGTACAAATCACTATAACTAAAAAATCAGAATAAAAAAAAACAAGAACACAGAAACAGATCAGTTAAATCTTTACAATCAGTATTCTAGAAAGGCATTTAAAAGATTGGCATTTCAGTCCATACAGGGAAAATCCCATCACCTTTCAATCCAAATCTAAAATTAAATGTGACCTTCCCTTCAATGTCACCAACAGGCAATAGTTCCTCTTTTTTTCCCCTCCCTGCTCTGGGTTGTTTCATCTGGTCAGTAGGGAGGAGTTTTTAATCTTAAGGGTGCCGATGCATGAAGCAATTCACAATTATTTGCAAAAGTAATAGGCTGATCTGTTTATAATTCCAATCCAAGAAACACTCTTTGAGAAGAATGTAAGAGCTTAAAGCAGTGTTTTTCAAACTTGGCAACTTTAAGATGCGTGGACTTCAGCTCCCAGAATTCCCCAGCCAGCATGCTGGCTGGGGAATTCTGGGAGCTGAAGTCCACGCATCTTAAAGTTGCCAAGTTTGAAAAACACTGGCTTAAAGGCTGTATCCTGTAACCATTTACCTGGAAGGAAGTCACATTGAACCCAATGAGACTTTCTTAAAGCAGATAGAAGTGTGATGAATGTCTATAAAGGAAACCTGGGGATTCGTGTCAGTATTTTTACTTTTTAAATGATAGAAAATGCTTCTCCAAAATACCATCAAGATTTGCAGAACTTTTTGTATTTTTAGATACCATGCCATATGTTATCCTCAAACTGATTAGAAAGAAACCTGCATTGGAAATTAAAAATCGAGGAGGCAAGGGAATGCAAGTAAAATGTAGGACAATTAAATATTTGGCAAATATAGTCTCATAAAACACACACATTATTGAAGTATATGTATGTGTATTATTCTCTGGCACTGCAAACAAGGGCTGTGTGTCTATAGATGTATATACACAAATATACAGAAAAAGCAGGTTTCTAGGCTAATAATCAGAGTTGAAACAGGAACCATATTACCCAGTTATTGCTGATTATTTGACCAGGGTGACAGATCAATGAACTTGGAGAAGATCTCTCAGAGTCATGTCTTGCATTATAATTCTTTGCATTAGGAAACCACAATATAATTTATGAATGACAAAATATAGCCAAGCAGATACTTGCAATTTACTAAGTTGCTATTTGCATAGGTAAAAAAATATAAAGGTTCCCCCCCGCACATTTGTGCAGTCGTGTCCGACTCTAGGGGCCGGTGCTCATCTCCGTTTGTTAGCCGAAGAGCCAGCGTTGTCCGAAGAAGCTTCCATGGTCATGTGGCCGGCATGACGCACACGGAACGCTGTTACCTTCCCACCGAAGTGGTACCTATTCATCTACTTGCATTTGCATGCTTTTGAATTGCTAGGTTGGCAAGAGCTGGAGCTAGTGCGGGAGCTCACTCCGCACGCAGGGCTAGGGATTCGAACCACCGAACTTGCGACCTTCCGATCGACAAGCCTGGCGTCTTACCCGCTGAGCCACCACACCACCACATGTTTGTATGTTGCTTCAACAGAACTAATTTGGTCCAAGGCCATTATAAAGGTAAAGGTACCCCCCGCACATTTGTGCAGTCGTGTCCGACTCTAGGGGCCGGTGCTCATCTCCGTTTGTTAGCCGAAAAGCCAGCGTTGTCCGAAGATGCTTCCACGGTCATGTGGCCAGGATGACGCGCATGGAATGCTGTTACCTTCCCACCGAAGTGGTACCTATTCATCTACTTGCATTTGCATGCTTTCGAATTGCTAGGTTGGCAAGAGCTGGGGCTAGTGCGGAAGCTCACTCCGTCACGCGGGGCTAGGGATTCGAACCTCCAATCGACAAGCCTAGCGTCTTACCCGCTGAGCCACCACGCACCCTTATAAATATATGTATATAAGGTTAAATTTATATATATAAAATTAAAGCATCAAAATGTACGTGTATGTAGGTACAACAACCAGCTTTAAAATAAAATTCCAATTTTTGCATATTCTGATTGACAAGCCTGGCGTCTTAACCACTGAGCCATTGCACCCCCAGTTAATATATACCTGTTGTCATATTGGCATGACCATGATTTAGATTTTTAAATCTATTTCTGTTTACTGAAAAAAAAATCAGGACAATGAAGTGTGTATAAAACTACTAAGGCTCTATCAGAAAGAGTGCAGAGGGAGCAGTTTTCTGCTACATTTCATATGAGGGCATCTATGATAATTTTATCAGCTTTAAAAAAGGTAAAGATTCTCCTACATTGAGCTTGACTCCTGGTTACTAGATGGATACATCTATGTTCATAGTAAGGATACAGAAGGTGTTTGCCACAGCTGCCTTCTGGGAAACTTTTTCAGTTTTCTAACCTAGCCTCCAGCCCTGGGATTTCCTAGTGGTCTCCTATCCATGCATTAATCAACTCCCTCCCTGCTTAGCCTTTTCAGAGAGCAGCCAGGTTGGTTAGGGGATCCCACCTGCAATGACTTTGCCCGCTACCATTAGGAACAAAGAAGTGAGGTTGATCCGTTTTAACACAGAGATACATTTTTAAAATGATGGAAAGCATAAGGAAAAGAAGGGGGAATGGTTCTGCTATAGCTTTCATAGGCGTAAAAACTGATCATAACCAACGTTCTTGAAATTCTCCATCATTTCATCTTTAATTTATCTAGTAATGGGCCTTTGTATTTTGATTCCAATCCATCTCTAAGGTGAAGCTGGCACCTTTCCGTGGCCTGGTGGAGCGATGCATTTTGCCCTTTAAGGCAAAACAACCAAGGCTTCCTAAAAATACCACAAATTAGGCTTGCTTTTACTTATCAGTTTTATTGGGATAACTTACGTCTACTTGGACGTTGAAAGTGGCTCAAAAAGGCCGGACGAAAATGCCTTTTCCATCACTCCGAACTGCTTTCAGAAAGAGAAGGAACATAAACGGCCAGGCTTAACGACCAGCGAATAGCGCATTCTATTCCCACGAAGCAGCGCCGAGATCCGCGTTCAATACAATGGACCAAGGACTAGAAACTCCACCGAGGCCGATTCGCTCCCCTCGTTTCGTTTTAAATGTTTCGGGTCTCCTTCCGAAGCCGGCGACGCCGTGCGCCCCCTCCCACCCAGAGCCTCGCCGGGGAGCGCCGCCACCTGCGTTTTCAAGGCGGCGGTGGGAAAAGTTTCCGGCGACTTCACTTACACCAAGTCCACGGGATACGCCGCGGGCGCTTCTCACCTTGTAGCGGCGGCCCCTTCCATTGCCAGCAGCAGGCGCAGCTCCGAGGCGCGGCCCCTTCTCCTCCTCTCAGCGGGCACCGGAGGGAAGGGGTGGAGGTTTGAAGGGCGCGGAGCCACCGGCTGAGCTGCCAGTGGCAGCGGCTTCGCCTTTTGCAGGAGGTAGCCCAGCCGCCCCTCCTCCGGCCTTTCGCTTGCCGGTGGCGCTTGCGGAAGCTCCTCCTTGGCTCTCCCTCCCTCCGCCTTCGCGGGGTTCAGATCTTCGAGGCGCCTGCCAGGGAAGGGCGATTCCTCAAGGTCAAGGGGGTCTCGCCCGCTGCCAGGCGATGGAGGCGCGCACACGCCCAGATGGAGAGGCTTTAGAACTTTTTCCAGGACGCCCGAATTATGAAGAGCAGGCGCAAGATTTCCCTTCCCTTCCCTTCCTTTTGTTTGCCTACCATCACTGCCAGTCTGGAGGTGCCACCAAGATGCTTTGGTACAAGGCTGAAACTGGTTACTTATTCTTGCGAATTTTTGAAAGATCTGAGGAGCGTATGAAGTATTAACCTAGATTTTTCTAAACTGCACCTCAAAATAAGCATTGGACTAAATCATATCTATCTTCCCGTAACCACGATTCTCTGTCCTTGAAAACAGACCCTACTGAGATAGTAACCGATGTTGGGTTTGTACATGAAAATTGAATCATGATAACACCCCCCCTCCTATATAATAATTCACATAGTGCCTTTCCCACTTTCTCCTAAAGAAGGGCACAAATATATCCTGACAGGATATATTTGTGCCCCCCTTTAGGAGAAAGTGGGAAAGGCACTATGCAAATTATTATATAGGAGGGGGGGTGTTATCATGATTCCATTTTCTGCCCCATTTCCAGACTGTTACCTTCATCTCTTCCCTGCCCCTAAGCGAGACAAGCTTGCCACCCTCCACTATGCCATTGTTAAATAAAGTAGGGTTCCTCTCCTTAAGTGAATTAGCTTTGCTTACTCTAGCTGATAAGTTTACACCGTATCTTATGAAATAAATTATAGTCCATCTAAGATGAGGCCTAATACTGTTGTAAACCGCCCAGAGTCCCCCTTGGGGGAGTTGGGCAGTGATAGATAGATAGATAGATAGATAGATAGATAGATAGATAGATAGATAGATAGATAGATAGATAATACATTTATTAATTTTTAAAGCAGCACAAGATTTTAATAGGGAGGAAGGATATCACTTGTCATCTACACAGCAGCCAGGAATTGGTTTATTTGTATTTCTGTTTTGATTTCAGTTTATAAGCCACTCCATTTTCAAAGACTCTCCGCAGTTTACCACACTGGCACAAGTGGGATTAAAATTAGCAACAGGACTAATTCATAATAAAATTACAGCCAATCCAAAGGGCCACTGTTTGGGGGGAGCATGGTCTCCTTCACCTATCTCTGAATGCCTTCCTGAAGAGCCGTATTTGGCACTTTGGAAACTTAATATGAAGAGAATGGTCTGAATATCTGGGGGTGGGCATTCCACTCCCTTGAATGTGGTCTCATAAAAAGGCATGATATGGATGGTGGAGTTCAGTTTTGGATCCATTTCCACTCCAAAGAAGTGAGCAGCATGGCTAGTGAAACAGCAATACATATTCACTGTCTGACAAGGCGTTTCCTAGAAATCATCTCCCCAACGCCAAAAGATTACTTTGGTGTTTCCAGGGCTCTCTCCTGGTTCCAGGTCAGGGGGAGTTACTGACTCTTACTTGATTGCTAGTAGCAATGGGTCAACATTTTCTGCCACACATAAATGGAGAAGGAAGGCAATTGGGCTATGTCCCAGCCTCCAACATTTTGTTGCTGCACAGGCTTGTGCTGTTACACACAGAAACAGGACTTTAATCCACATTTAAGTAAAACTTATTTCAGAAATTTCTGGATCAAAGGCCTTTTCCACATCCAGTTAAACTAACACCACTGATTTCAATTTTTATGAATCTGTATTAATGTCAATTAGTAATCTAAGATCAAAGGGTTGGTGACCTTTTATTTTTTTATTTAACTTTTATCCCGCCTATCAAAATTTTTTATAAAAATAAAAATTATTTTTATAAATAACTCAAGGCAGCAAACATACCGAATACTCCTTCCTCCTCCTATTTTCCCCACAACAGCAACCCTGTGAGGTGAGTTGGGCTGAGAGTGACTGGCCCAAGGTCACCCAGCCGGCTTTCATGCCTAAGGCAGGACTAGAACTCACAGTCTCCTGGTTGGCTATTGGCTCCTTCCTAGGGCTGAGAGAGAGTGACTGGCCCAAGGTCACCCAGCCGGCTTTCATGCCTAAGGCAGGACTAGAACTCACAGACTCCTGGTTTCTAGCCCAGCACCTTAACCACTAGACCAAACTGGCTCTCTTTATAAAAGTAGATTGTGTTTTTTTTAAAAAAATAAAAGAATGTATATATACTGTTCTGATCTAATGACTCTGCTTGGATAATCAAAGGAAATAATGTCTGTATACTATTTGCCAGTTTTGCTAGCTATATTTTTGTTTTGATGTGCTGATTTCATGCCCAGCCCAGCAATAAATCTCCAGACATTTCACCTTATATTTCTGGAACTTGATTATAAACAGGAACTTCACATTATATGACAACGTAATAGTCATTAGCTTTCAAAACCCTTCATAAAATTCTGTGGTATGTTGATTTCCATATGTGCTCAAAAGTTTCCTCACTTTTCCCCCCATATTCTCTTTTTAACTTTTTTCTCTTTTTCCATGAAGCTTAAGCAATAATATGACCACTATATATGCCTTAAAGGTACCCCAAACAACCCATAAATTTCCAGAATGTCTATCTATAAGGAAAAGAACCCTTCAAACTTGTTACATCTGTTTTATAATTAAAGATATATTTTAATATCATCTAGGAAAAAAAAACCCTTCATGGATCACTGCCTTGTCGTGGCGAAGGGGCTTGGGTAACTCAATGAAGTCAGGTCAAGAAGAACAGGTCATGACGGAGAGTTCTGACAAAACGTGGTCCAAAACTGGAGGAGGGAATGGCAAACCACTCCAGTATCCTTGCCAAGAAAACCCATGGACAGTATCAAAAGGCTAAAAGATATGACGCCGGAAGATGAGCCCCTCAGGTCGGAAGGTGTCCAATATGCTACTGGGGAAGAGCGGAGGGCAATTCCGAGTAGCTCCAGAAAGAGTGAAGCGGCTGGGCCAAAGCCGAAAGGACGCTCAGTTGTGGATGTGTCTGGAAGTGGAAGGAAAGTCCGATGCTGTAAAGAACAATATTGCATAGGAACCTGGAATGTAAGATCTATGAATCAAGGTAAGCTGGATGTGGTCAAACATGAGATGACAAGATTGAACATCAACATCTTGGGAATCAGCGAACTAAAATGGACAGGAATGGGCGAATTTAATTCAGGAGACCATTATATATACTACTGTGGGCAAGAATCCCTTAGAAGAAATGGAGTAGCTCTCATAGTCAATAAAAGAGTGGGAAAGGCAGTACTGGGGTACAACCTCAAAAACGACAGAATGCTTTCAGTTTGAATCCAAGGCAAACCATTCAACATCACAGTAATCCAAGTCTATGCCCCAACCACTGATGCCGAAGAAGCTGAAGTTGACCGGTTCTATGAAGACCTACAACACCATCTAGAACACCAAAAAAAGATGTCCTTTTCATCATAGGGGACTGGAATGCTAAAGTAGGAAGTCAAAAAATAACCGGAATAACAGGCAAGTTCGGCCTCGGAGTACAAAATGAAGCAGGGCAAAGGCTAATAGAGTTTTGTCAAGAGAACATGCTGGTCATAGCAAACACTCTTTTCCAACAACACAAGAGACGACTCGACACATGGACATCACCAGATGGTCAATACCGAAATCAGATTGATTATATACTTTGCAGCCAAAGATGGAGAAGCTCTATACAATCAGCAAAAACAAGACCTGGAGCTGACTGTGGCTCAGATCATGAGCTTCTTATTGCAAAATTTAGGCTTAAATTGAAGAACGTATAGAAAACCACTGGACCAATCAGGTATGACCTAAATCATATCCCTTATGAATATACAGTGGAGGTGAGGAATAGATTTAAAGGATTAGATCTGGTAGACAGAGTGCCTGAAGAACTATGGATGGAGGTTCGTAACGTTGTACAGGAGGCAGCAACTAAAACCATCCCAAAGAAAAAGAAATGCAAGAAAGCAAAGTGGCTGACTGATGAGGCTTTACAAATAGCTGAGGAAAGAAGGGAAGCAAAAGGCAAGGGAGAAAGGGAAAGATATAAACAACTGAATGCAGAATTCCAGAGAATAGCAAGGAGAGATAAGAAGGCCTTCTTAAATGAACAATGCAAAGAAATCGAGGAAAACAATAGAATGGGGAAGACTAGAGATCTCTTCAAGAAAATCAGAGATATCAAGGGAACGTTTTGTGCAAAGATGGGCATGATAAAGGACAAAAAAGGCAGGGACCTAACAGAAGCAGAAGAGATTAAGAAGAGGTAGCAAGAATACACAGAAGAACTATACAAGAAAGATCTTAATATCCCTGATAAATACGATGGTGTGGTCACTGACCTTGAACCGGACATCCTAGAGAGTGAAGTCAAGTGGGCCTTAGGAAGCATTACTAACAACAAAGCTAGCGGAGAAGACAGTATCCCAGCTGAGATATTTAAAATCCTAAAAGACGACAAATTTGGAAAACTCAACAGTGGCCACAGGATTGGAAAAGGTCAGTTTACGTTTCAATTCCAAAGAAAGGCAATGCCAAAGAATGTTCAAATTACCGTACAATTGCGCTCATTTCACATGCTAGCAAGGTTATGCTCAAAATCCTACAAGCTAGGCTTCAGTAGTATGTGAACCGAGAACTACCAGAAGTGCAAGCTGGGTTTCGAAGAGGCAGAGGAACTAGAGATCAGATTGCCAACATTCGCTGGATCATGGAAAAAGCAAGAGAGTTCCAGAAAAACATCTACTTCTGCTTCATTGACTACGCTAAAGCCTTTGATTGTGTGGATCACAACAAACTGTGGCAAAGTCTTAAAGAGATGGGAGTACCAGACCACCTTACCTGTCTCCTGAGAAACCTGTATGCGGGTCAAGAAGCAACAATTAGAACCGGACATGGAACAACCGACTGGTTCAAAATTGGGAAAGGAGTACGACAAGGCTGTATATTATCACCCTGCTTATTTAACTTATATGCAGAGTACATCATGAGAAATGCCGGGCTGGATGAATCACAAGCCGGAGTTAAGATTGCCGGGAGAAATATCAACAACCTCAGATATGCAGATGATACCACCCTAATGGCAGAAAGTGAAGAGGAACTAAAGAGCCTCTTGATGAGGGTGAAAGAGGAGAGTGCAAAAGCTGGCTTGAAACTCAACATTAAAAAAACTCAGATCATGGCATCTGGTCCCATCACTTCCTGGCAAATAGAAGGGGAAGAAATGGAAGCAGTGACAGATTTTATTTTCTTGGGCTCCAAGATCACCGCAGACGGTGACTGCAGCCATGAAATTAAAAGACACTTGCTCCTTGGGAGGAAAGCTATGGCAAACCTAGACAGCATATTAAAAAGCAGAGACATCACCTTGCTGACAAAGGTCCGTATAGTTAAAGCTATGGTTTTTCCAGTAGTGATGTATGGCTGTGAGAGTTGGACCGTAAGGAAGGCTGAGCACCGAAGAATTGATGCTTTCGAACTGTGGTGCTGGAGAAGACTCTTGAGAGTCCCTTGGACTGCAAGGAGGTCAAACCAGTCAATCCTAAAGGAAATCAACCCTGACTGCTCATTGGAAGGACAGATGCTGAAGCTGAAGCTCAAATACTTTGGCCACCTAATGCGAAGAGAGGACTCACTGGAAAAGACCCTGATGCTGGAAAAGACTGAGGGCAAAAGGAGAAGGGGACGGCAGAGGATGAGATGGTTAGATAGTATCACCGATGTAATGAACATGAATTTGAGTAAACTCCAAGAGACAGTGGAGGACAGGAAGGCCTGGTGTGCTATGGTCCATGAGGTCACGAAGAGTCGGACACGACTAAATGACTGAACAACAACAGGAAAAAAAATGGGTCAACTTCCAGTAATATGGCAAAATGCTGAATTTATCCATGTAAATTGTTGTTACAGTATGTCTGTGGTCAACATATCTTCCTGGATGATGGATCAATCAAATGATGCTTGAATATCAGTTCCAGACATTCCTCAATGAAATGGATCCATTTCAATTGGGGATATATCTATTTTAACCAGGAATTGGGTCTGTTTTTGGCCATGTAATTAATTTACGACTTCCTGGATGAAGGATTGAGCAAATGGTGCTTGAATGTCAGCTCCAGGCATTCTTCAATTAAATTAATCAATTTCACTTGGGACTATATTTATTTCAACCAGGGATTAGGCCTGTTTTGGCACTTAAATTGACTTGGTTGTCCTATAGAATGATCTTTGCCTAGAATACAACCCTGCTGATTTGCCTGGACTTTTCAGCAGCTCTCAATACCAACTACCACAGTATCTGTCTAGAGAGGCTGAATTAGGTTTTGGTGGTTCTTCTGGATGATTTCTGTTCAGTCTCATGGCATTTATGGTACACAGAGAGCCTTTTAGCAGTTTAGGCTTGTGTACTATCTACAGCCATACATGTACAAAGGTAGTCTCAGTAATTCATGCTTTTATATCTTCTAATTTAGATAATTGCAATGTAATTTTTGTGCAGTTGCCTTTAAGATGATCAAGAAATTTCATTTATCGTATTTATTAGAAAGGAACACAATCCTACATTAAGATGACCCACTCCTCAAATAAAGAGTAGACAGAAATAATCTATATAAATGGAGACAAAGATTCTATCCAGAGCCAGCTTCCCACATTGTTAACTTAGATACACTAACCTCAGTTAAAAACAGACCTGGATATTTTCTCATTCCAGATAAACATCCAGATGGGACACACTTGCACATGCATTTATGTGTGTGTGTGTGTGTCTATATGCCACCCACAAACCATACATTAAAAGACAGAAAGCAAAAAATAAATTAATTGACTAAGTACTGATCAACATTAACTGCTTAAAGTGCCCTATTTATAAAATTGATCCCCCAGCTGTATATCCCAACTATTCCTTTTCATACACACAATCCAGTCAGAGAAATACGCATACACATTGCAGCAAAGGGACTGATTATCCCTTTTATTATATTATAAAGGGATTATCAACATATTTGGCCAGTTTAATATTATTTTCACTGGTTCCTATTTTATTTCTGGTTGCAATTCTAGTGCTGATTTTAACCCATCAAGCTCTTTGTAGCTTGGGGCCCCAATGTCTGGTGGAACACCTCTTCCTACTTCTTTTTCTTCCATCTGCACCCTATGTTCATGTTCAGTTTTGCTCTGGGTACCCTCTGGTGTTGAAGATGGCAGGTGGAGGGGGCTTTTTCAGCGGTAGCCCCTCCAATTCCGGAATGGCCTTTCCAGGAAGATGTGCCTGGCATCCAGCAAAGATGGTTACAGTATATTCTTCCAAGCTTTTTAATATATCTCTGTTAATTTCAAATGTGTATGCTACTTAGATTTTTAACTACCCTGGCTGCTGCTGTTATTGCCTATTTCAGTGTTTCTCAACCCTGGCAACTGTAAGATGTGTGGACTTCAACCCCCACATGGCTGGCTGGGGAATTGTGGGAGTTGAAGTCCACACATCTTACAGTTGTCAGGGTTGAGAAACACTGGTATTGTAGGTGTTCCTTTGATTACCATTGTGAAAGGCAGGCTCCAAATCTGACATTTGCAGCTGGCCAGTCCAAATGACAGATGGACAGCTTCTGAGTTAAACACCCAGCATGGGCTTCCTCACCTTTAGAAAAGGCAGTTTCACCCCAGGCCCTCTGGGTAAACTGAGCAAGAAGTCCTGTGCTGCAGCGGAGAGGAGGAGAAAGCCACTACTGTTCTCCAGACTGAAATTTCCGAGAACCAAGGAACAGAGCTGCAACCAGGGGACCAGGCCAGGCGCCTCGGCTTTGCCGGCTTTCTTTCTTGTTCTTCGTTTGGGGTGGTTGGGATGGGGGATGCCAGGCCCTCATTCAGTCCAGGGAAAAGCCTGGGCATGAAGCCAACTGGCATGAAAGAACACGCTGGGAGCCACATGCAGCCAGGAAGAGGGAAGTGGGGAACTTGTCCCTGGTTTGGAGAAGGGGGTCAGGAACCCGTGTACACTTTCAAGCATGCACTTCGGGAAGGGTCTTCCCACCAAACCCATACCCAGGTTCAGAGCTGGTGGCAATATTCCTTTCCATACTTTCCTTTCCGAACAAACGAAGAAAAAGGTCCACCCTGAAAGGAGGAAGCGCAAAAGCAACTCCTTTTACAGAGGGCAGCCCAGCACAAATGAGCTGCAGAGGAGAGCACGCCGCGACGTCATCTTTCGATCTGTGACGAAAGCGGTCCGCCGGCTTTCGATAGGTTTTCCCTACTCTATGGCCGGAAGGACTCCCTCTCGCACCCGGAAGTGAAGCCCGGTCTGGTTCGGGAAGAGGGGCGGCATGCAGGTCTCCAACCTCAACGAGGTGAAGATCTACAGCCTGAGTGCTGGCCGGAGCCTGCCTGAGGTGAGAATGCCGGAGCGTCTCTCCCGTCACGCGACACCCGCCCCCGCTTTGCCCTGTCCGCGCGTTCCCCCTCCCCGCGCGCTGTGCTGCCTGGTAGAGCGCGTGCCTTTCGCTCCGCGCGATGCCCGAAGGCGAATCGTGCGCTTCAGTTCCCTACTAATGCATCTCGAAAAGCTCACCGTGTTTGCCTGGCTAACCAGGGATGGCCACCTCCGCTTCCCGAAGCCCGCATAGCCACTGTTTCAGGACGCTGAGAAAGGAGTATTGCAAGAACGTCTGTGGACCTGGCTGGATGAAGTTTCCATAAAGGCAGCTCATGTTCAGATCCAGTCGTTTTACCTTTTAAATCTATTTGCCCTTCCGATGAAAACAGGCAATACATAAAATCTCATGCTTTTGGAATAGGTTAGGCTGCCATCTTATTTATACTTACTTGGAAGTAAGCTGCTTTGGGATCGATCATGTTTAATATTTATTATGAACGTATATCGTATTATTCTTGAAGGCAGCGTTCCACAACTTGGGTATCTTCCAGATATTTTACTTCAGTTCCCGGAATTCTCTAGCCATCGTGGCTGGTGCTAAGAAATCTGGGAGCTGCAGTCCACACTTTTGGCAGTTGTCTAGGTTTGAGAAGTCTGCTTTAGAGTGCTGCAAACATCACTCTCTTTTTATATGTCTACCTCTGACTTGATTGTGAAAATGAAGAGCTGATTAAACAAGCCTTGGAGACAGAACTACATAATTTGTAATGAACCATTAAATATTGCTTGGCATTGCCATACTTGTGGCTGCTTATCCTGGATTATTTTTCTTTATCATTTGTTTGGCGCACTCTCATAGCTATAGAGAGCCAAAAGAGAAGTGCATTCTATCCATTTTTCTGTTTGAGAATACTGTATCAGATGTAGGCAAGGTGATTGTTTTTATTCAACAAGATGTAGGTTTTAGAACCGTAATCTTGTGGACATACAGGTAGTCCTTGACTTACAAACACAATTTTATTTATTTTATTTATTTATCTTTCGACTTCTATCACCGTACCATCTCCCCCAAAGGGGACTCTGGGCGGTTTACAAACATAACAATTAAAATTTATACTATAAATAGATATAAAATAATACAATCTATAATCAATATTTGGGACTGGAACTTCCGTCGCCAAGCGAGGCAGTCGTTAAGTGAATCACGCCCAATTTTATGACCTTTTTCGACACGGTGTTAAGCGAATCACTGCGGTTGTTAAGTGAATCACATGGTCATTAAAATATCTGGCTTCCCCCATTGACTTTGCTTGTTGGAAGCTGGCTGGGAAGGTTGCAAATGGCGATCACATGAATTTGGGAAGCTGCAACCATTGTAAATACATGCTGGTTGCCAAGCACCCAAATTTTGATCATGTGACTGCAGGGATGCTGCGACGGTCGAAAGTGCAAGGACTAGTCGCAAGGCACTTTTCCCAGTGCTGTTGTAACTTTGAATGGTCACTAAACGAATGGTTGTAAGTTGAAGACTACCTGTACAGGTAATTCTCACTTACCAACCGCAATTGGGATTGGTAACTCTGTTGCTAAGCGACGTGGCTGTAAAGTAAAAAATCTTGTGACTTTGCTTGTTGGAATCCGGATGTGAAGATCACAAATGGTGATCGAGTGACTGCAGGATGCTGCAACCATCTTAAATGTGCACCAGTTGCCAAGCACCCAAATTGCGATCACATGACCATAGGCACGCTGCAATGTCTGCAACTTCAAGGACTGGTCGAAAGTCCCCTTGTTCAGTGCCATCATAACTTTGAATGGTTACTGAACAAATGGTTAGTAAGCAAGGACTACCTGTAATATCACTCATGGTGTAGTCCTAAGTATGTCTACTATTGAATTCTGCAAGGCTTACTGACAGATATTTGGATTGTACCTTCATTGAATTCTCAGGATATGCAGAAAACTGTAGCCTTTTTCTCCTCCTCTTTTTGTCTTGTTTTTCTGAACATTTGGGCTATTTAAGAGTATGCTTTTTTGTTGACATGCCGGCTAGGAATTAAATTCTACCACAGCTGGAAGATACAAAACTGGGAAAAGGTGTTTTTATGTATTTAATAAGTTTTGTTGCAAAATTCATACTTCCTTTGTGTAAAAGTTGGAGTAATATTTTTGAAACAGCACTTTTCTGACTATACTGCTAAGTTCACTAGACCCTGATTGCATGATCTAAGATTTGAAAGCTGTCAAGGAGAATACAGTGTGTCCCCCTTCAGCTTCTTGAAAGAAAAACAAATCTTCAGTGATTGCAGTGAAGTCTCCTGCACAGTGAGAAAAACCTTGAAGTCTCCTGCACAGTGATGATGAACATTTATAATCAATGGCTTACGTATTCCTTGAGTTCTTAATTTTGTAGTATGCTACTTGTGACAGTAAATATATGCTTAGTTACCAAGTCAGGTGATTGTTCAGCACTTGTGAATGCTCGGTTGCCATGTTGGATCCTGCTGCATCATTGCTTTATTTGATTTTATTGTATTTTTAATATGTAATCCTTTGTAAGCTGAAAGTATTTTAGCTGAAGTTTTGAAAAATATAAACTAGCCTTCTAGAACATCATTGCTCTTTTCCACAAATCATCCAACCTCAGGGTTTTGTCTTTGTCTTTGTTTATAGTGGCTTTCTGATAGAAAAAAAAGAGCACTTCAAAAGAAAAATGTTGGTGAGTTGTCCTTATTTTATACTAAAAAAAGTTGTTATGTTCATTCATTCATGATCATATTATTTCTGATTTCAAAACAGTGTTTCATGATACCAAGCTGAAGTCATGTCTCCATCAACTGTAGCTTCTGTATTTCATTAATGTTGGAAGGAAGAACATTCTCTGCTGTTCTCTCTCTCTCTCTCTCTCTCTCTCTCTCTCTCTCTCTGTGTGTGTGTGTGTGTGTGTGTGTGTGTGTGTATGTTTTAAACCAGGAAAGTATTTCTCTTTTAAAAAGTACATTATCTTGTGAAATTCAGTTGGCTGTTGGAATGGTTGCTATGGACGTTTATTCACTATATACATCTGCAAGTTACTTTTTCATTTTCAGTGAATGAGGTCTTTTAGTGCATAAATGGCTGGTGGAAGTATAATTCTAGCTCCTCTGTGACTTCTAGTTCCTCTAAGACTAACTCTAGTTAGTCTTGTTCTGGGCGTTGGCATGTTGTTTTAGTCCAATATAGAATACCCTGAAGCTAGCTTGTTTGGTTAAAGGCTTAGGAGCACAAAATGAGTGATGTTAAGAGTTTTAGATAGCAGAACACACACATTTTCCAAGATGGAATAGTATACATGAAGCCAGATTTTTTAAAATAAAAAGTATTTTATTGGCACAAGTGGGGGAAAAAATTGAGACAAATCCCTGAAGTATTGACCCAAGAGACACAAATATCAATATTTCAGTATTACAGTGGGAATACTGAGAACTCTGAAGCTGGCAAAGAAAAATTGATCAACAAAAGAAAAGAATTAGACTTGTTCTTCATTTTATTGTCACAGCTGGTGGCAATTTCTAGCTAACCTTGGTTCTTCAAAAAGCTAGGCAGAGTTGGACCTGGTTAATATTTGGATGAGAGATCATCAGCAAATCCAAGGGCTTTAGGCTAGACTGGGAAAGAGAAAAAACATTCTATGAGAAAGTGGTGGGAAACCTGTATTGTTAAAAGAAAACCATGTGGATATGTTCATGTGGTTAGCAGGGGTTGAGAAAAATTTGAAGGATATATTCTCTTTCCTTTCGTTAGTCTGTCAGAAGCACATTTGAGGAAAGAGATGCAGGGTTCATGGCAATCGGTAAAAGGGTAAAGGTTCCCCCGCACAGCTGTGTCCGACTCTAGGGGCCAGTGCTCATCTCCGTTTGTTAGCCGAAGAGCCAGCGTTGTCCGAAGACGCTTCCGCGGTCATGTGGCCGGCATGACGCGCGTGGAACGCTGTTAACATCCCACCGAAGTGGTACTCATGGCAATACTCTATGGTAAATGCAAAGGGACAAAAGGCAGTTGGGGGGGGTGCAGAAACATTTTACCAGTACCACATTGCATAAGGAGAGGGTATACAAAGGGTATCTAGGACCAAGTTGGGCAATGTTAATCAGTGCTGTTGCCATTAATGTCTTACTGTAGTGATGTGTTCTCTGTACAGTCTTTCTTCAATTTTTATTTCATTTTTTAAAGATATTCAGAGGAGAATTGAGCTTATCCAAGATTTTGATATGCCTGCTGTTAGCACCAAGATCAAGGTGTCACAAGATGGACAGTATGTAATGGCAACGGGTGAGTTTGGCTAAAACCAGCTCCTTTCTGAGAACAGCCTGTATTAAATAATTAGTCTGCAAATGTGCCTGCTCTGAAGTGTAAAGCATTAATAAACTTGCAAGAGTGAAATTATGGTTGAGGAATGCTGGTTCTGGAGATTACACACACATCTGATACAGTGTCTACTGGCACTAAATCTTGCAAAGGTTAGGATGGTAGAACACTGTTGTGTATTTGGGAGCCTTATACATTATGCATTAATGTTTCAATTTTCTTTTATAATGTCAAAAAAGAATTTTGATATAATACTGAAATTAGCAAAGAGTTTATGGATTTCCAAACTTGCTGGTCCCAAGGACACACTTAGAGAATATTAAGGACATGTTGTGGGCACTGTTACAAAATGGCTGCTCTGGGAGCCATGGCTAGCAGTTTTTATAAAACATATATACATGTGCATATACTGTATGTACATATTTGGCCTGCATAGAAAAAACATTTGTATATGAAACATGAACATCATGTTTGACTAGGACCATTTTCATTATTTAATTTTACTAATTAAAAACAAAATTTCAGAGTGTTTTTGTTTTGCACACCCATTAATTTCTAGATCAAAATCTCTTTTAGAAAACCCAACCTCTGAATCTTTCTTTTCTCTTTGATGTCAAATATACCTTTTTAACAGGCACGTACAAGCCAAGGGTCCGATGTTTTGATACCTATCAGTTATCTATGAAATTTGAAAGATGCTTAGATGCTGAAGGTTAGTAATCTTGATTATGATGGAAATAAATATGAATGATAAATTAGGCACAAAAAAAATCTCAAAGTGCAAATCTATGCGCGTTTACTTGGAAATAAGTACACCTTTGATCTGTGAAGCCTTCTTCTGGGGGAGCAGGTAGGGGCTGCACCCTAAGTGGTCTGAATTTTTTTGTTGTTATTTACACAATAATTGTACTATTTATTTGTTTATTTATAGAATTTATAAGGTCACCCATCTCAGCGTAGTGACTCTGGGAGGCTAACAATACATGATAAAAACAACATAAAGCAAAATAAAATAACCACATTACAATACAATACAATGTAACTGAGGCTCCAAAACTATCCCATAACACATAATAAAACATTCATACTGGATCAGGTTCAGCTAACATCTTGGCCCCAGTGCCGGGGGGAAAAGCTATAGTGGATATAAAAAGTCTACACGCCCCTGTTAAAATGCCAGGTTTTTGAGATGTAAAAAAATCAGACCAAGATAAATCACTTCAGAATTTTTTCCACCTTTAATATAACATAAGCTGTACAATTCAATTGAAAAACAAACTGAAATCTTTTAAGGCGAAAAAAGAAAAATTAAAAACTAGAATAACGTGGTTGCATAAGTGTGCACACCCTCTTATAAGTAGGGATGTGGCTGTGTTCAGAATTAACCAACCACATTCAAACTGATGTTAAATAGTAGTCAGTACACACCTGCCATCAATTAAAGTGATTCTGAGCAAGCCCATATAAAGTTGAGCTGTGCTTGTAGGATTTTTCTGACATTTACTCAGTTGCCTCTTACAGCAAAAGCCATGGTCTGCAAAGAGCTTACAAAGCATCCAGGGATCTCCTTGTTGGAAGGTATCAGTCAGGAGAAGGGTACAAAAAAGTCTCCAAGGCATTGGATATACCATGGAACACAGTGAAGACAGTCATCAACAAGTGGAGAAAATATGGCACAACAGTGACATTACCAAGAACTGGATGTCCCTCCAAAATTGATGAAAAAACAAGAAGAAAACTGGTCCAAGAGGCTGCCAAGAGGCCTACAGCAGCATTGAAGGAGCTGCAGGAATTTCTGGCAAGTACTGGTTGTGTACTACATGTGACAGCAATCTCCCACATTCTTCATATGTCTGGGCTGTGGGGTAGGGTGGCAAGACGGAAGCCTTTTCTTACAAAGAAAAACATCCAAGCCTGACTACTGTACATTTTGCAAAAACCTACATCAAGTCTGACAAAAGCATGTGGGAAAATGTGTTATGGTCTGATGAGACCAAGGTTGAACTTTTTGGCCATAATTCCAAAAAGTATGGCGCAAAAACAACACTGCGCATCACCAAAAGTACACCATACCCACAGTGAAGCATGGTGGTGGCAGCATTATGCTTTGGGGCTGCTTTTCTTCAGCTGGAACTGGGACTTTAGTCAAGGTGGAGGGAATTATGAACAGTTCCAAATACCAGTCAATTTTGGCACAAAACGTTCACGCCTCTGCTAAAATGCTGAAGATGAAGAGGATTTTCACCTTTCAACACGACAACGACCTAAGGCATACCTCCAAATCAACAAAAGAATGGCTTCACCAGAAGAAGATCAAAGTTTTGGAATGGCCCAGCCAGAGCCCGGACCTGAATCCAATTGAAAATCTGTGGGGTGACCTGAAGAGGGCTGTGCACAGGAGATGCCCTCGCAATCTGACAGATTTGGAGCGCTTCTGCAAGGAAGAGTGGGCAAAAATTCCCAAGGCAAGATGTGCCATGCTGATAGACTCCCACCCCAAAAGACTGAATGCTGTCATAAAATCAAAAGGTGCTTCAACAAAGTATTAGTTTAAGGGTGTGCACACTTATGCAACCATGTTATTCTAGTTTTTTATTTTTTTATTTCCCCCCCAAAAGATTTCAGTTTGTTTTTCAATTGAATTGTACAGCTTGTATGTTATATTAAAGGTGGAAAAAATTCTGAAGTGATTTATCTTGGTCTGATTTTTTTACATCTCAAAAACCTGGCATTTTAACAGGGGTGTGTAAACTTTTTATATCCACTGTAGGTCTTCAAGAATGAAGATGTAGCACAGTTTCAATGCATGCTGTTTTCCTTTTTTGGAAAATGTATGGTAGAAAACTGAATTGTTTTTCTTCTTTGAAAATATATGAATGTGGAAAATTGGAATCTTAAGAAACTGCACTCTGACTGGGCAGAATATTGTACGGCTTTTGAAACACTCCTTATCACTGGAGGAGGAAGGGCTTGCTGGACATGGACCCTCCTCTTCATTCTTTGCATCGTGTCCATTGCAGTGGAGTGGTGTGTGTATTCATGTTCAGATGCAACTGAAAAAGATGCATACAGTGAGGAAATAATATCTCGGGGTTTTTTTGAGGATTATCTTCTAGAAACATCTGATGTAGATCAGATCTGGGCAGGACATTCAAACAATATGTAAGCTTGTAGCTTGAATCATGTCAACTGGATTTCTATTTTCTCAGTGGAAACGTTTCGCTCCTTATCCAAGGAGCTTCTTCAGTCTGAGCAAAGTTAGTAAGGGAATCCTAAATATGTTTCTAGGTAGCTGTGTGACCTTACACCTGGGGCTAGGTCATGGTTATATTGAGATGTTATTTTAAGTCCTTTTATAGAGAAGATAGGTGGTTTGAGAGAGGGGTCAAGGAATCCATTTATGCCAACTTGGAAAATCCTTCCTTGAATAGAGGTGGGGGCCTCAGGCATAATCTTTCCCCCATCTTCCTCCCTGCTTTGTCTTCTGTGCCTAGGAAGATTAAGACCATTTCACAAGCTCAACAGCAGCATGGTGATCTTAACGATCCTCCTTTAGATGATAAAAAGGACTTAAAATAACATCTCAATATAACCATGACCTAGCCCCAGGTGTAAGGTCACACAGCTACCTAGAAACATATTTAGGATTCCCTTACCAACTTTGCTCAGACTGAAGAAGCTCCTTGGATAAGGAGCGAAACGTTTCCACTGAGAAAATAGAAATCCAGTTGACATGATTCAAGCTACGGACAATTCCACCTGGATGACTGAGAACCTTCATAGACAATATGTAAGCTTGTAATCATTTGTTGCTTATCCAGGATGAGTGCATGGCTGCTCCCCATGTATATGTACATTACATTTATATGTAATAAAATACATATAAATGACTCTAAAGCAGAAAGGCATTGGAGAGCTATGAAAGCAACTTTGGAGGAGTTCCCAGGGTCATTGGGAATCAGGGGGTATACAAATTTAATACTGTAAATAAATTGCCATTGCTTCTCCTGGGCCCTTGAACCTAATGGGAGAGGTAGAGGTAGAAATCTTTTTACAGTCGTAAGAGGATGGGCTGAAACTGGTTGCTGCCCTCCTTGTGGAGGCTCTGGGTTCCAGATGTGGCAGTACCGTGAATCAAAAGCCCGAGAGAGATCTTTGGGTGAGAAGGCAAATGGAGAGCCGCAATGGCCGTGCCTGTTCCAGCCCCTTCCCCTGTCTCTGGCTATAAGATCAAATACCGTTGGGCAGATGATGTAATTGAGTCTTGAGAAAGTGGGGAATGGCATGATGTGGAACAGTTAATATGTGATTGATCCTCATTTATAATCTACTTTTCATCTCCTCAGTGGTCACGTTTGATATTTTATCAGATGATTACTCAAAGGTACGTCAACTTTTCATTTTTAAATTATATGTGTAAATAGTAGTAAATTTGGGACTTTGGTTGAAGAACCTTCTCATGGCTTTAGCCTGTGTGATTGCCTCCCCCTCTTAAGCTACAAAAAGACTGAAGAAACCGCCTGATCTCTTGATAAAACTGGGATTAGTTAGATCTTTTAGAGAAGATACTGTAATTGTTTTCCGTCAGGCTGATGGTGGACCAAAGCTGAAAGAGCCTGTGGTCAAGGCTGAACAGAGATTTGAACTTGAGCCCTTAATCACCCTGCTAATTAGCAGGAAGTAAATAGCATAGCTGACATGCAGGTGTAGCTGGCGGGAAAAAGTATGTCCCTCCAAATAATGTTAAGCCAACTTTGGACAAATTTGTAGTATTGCAGGTGAAAGCTGTCTGAAAGATACCTATTCTGACTAGGATCACACATTACCTTAAAGCCTAATTTTAGCTTGGCTGTGTTTTAATGTGCTGTGGGAATAAGCTAGTTGTGGTTTATTTTGTAAACCTTGGCTTAGCCTGATGTGTGAACCTACTCAGGTAATACAATTTTCAACATAGTGCAATTTCCTCTAACTCCCGCCATATACCTGTATGCGGCATTTATGAAACAGAGAACCAGATTGAGCTAATGTGATGTCAGTATGCCTTGTTACATCTTCTGTATTTCTGAAACAGGATTTCATGCGTAACGGGGTGTAGGTGGCTTGCTGTTTGCCTTGTCAGAGAATCGTAAGGTCAGACAGGACCTTGGAGGTCTTCAACCCCGAGCAGAAATCCTCGGACCATCCCAGACAAGGAGCTGCTTGGGGAGCATCACCTTCGGAGGCCCCTTGCTGTGTCTCCATGAGACATATCCTCATGGATATGCATGGGTCCACCTTGACAGAGAGATGAGGCAGGGTCCGATCTGTGTCAGGGGACCGCTGTACCAACAGTAGCTATTGTGTACAGAGAGAAGCTGCTTGTATGCCAAAAGAGAGCCACTCTCTTTCCGTGAAGATGAGTGAGGCACTGCTTCACTTCACAGCTTTGCTTCAAAAAGGCCCTCGTTGGAACGATTCCTGAAGCAAAGCATACTTTCAAAGATTTACAGAGTTACACTTTTTGAGTGATAACTTCTTCATTTTAAACAACTGTTTTGTTTTGTTTTGTTTTGTTTTGTTTTGTTTTGTTTTGTTTTGTTTTGTTTTGTTTTGTTTTGTTTTGTTTTGATGAGGCTGCCAAAAATAACCTTTTATAAGTGTGTCAGCTGGGAGAAGTAATCCTCTTAAACTCAGTTTTGTGGCTTGTATTTTTCAGATAGTTTTCTTGCAGAGTGACAGATACGTGGAATTTCATTCACAACATGGCCGTTACTATAGGACAAGAATACCAAAATTTGGAAGAGATTTCTCATATCATTATCCATCCTGCGACTTATACTTTGTAGGAGCAAGGTATCTGTGATGTTTTGAATTGTTATCCAATTCTATTTGTGTTTTCCTATAGTGCTTATGGGAAATAGCTTTGACTAGTTCTTCTTTTTCCTTGAAAATTCATTTTCTCTCTCTCCTCCTGGGTAAAGAGATGGAATTATCTTATAAGCATTTCTACATAGGTCAAGCACATTTACTGCAGTGCTTTTCAGAAATCAGATAGCTTCCTGATATATTTGTGGCACATTCCAATTTTGTGAGGGACTGAGGATCTAAATTCATTTTAAAAACATTTTTAAAAGGAATGCAAAATCATAACTGGAAATCTTGGAAAATTAAATGACATTTTAAAAAAATGTTTTTTGAAGTGTAATTGCAGCTTTGAAACATAATCCAGTCCTTTCCATGAGTAAGAATTGTCAGCCTTTTGAGGTAGGCAAGGTCAAGATACAGGCATGGTAGAGATTCCTGGAATGTTCTTTACTGTTGTAGGATAGAATAACTTAATAATAATATTAAGTTAATATTAATAATAATATTAATAATAATATTAATAACTTAATAATAATAATTGAAAGCCTGTCTGTGTTTGTCTCTGCCCCAAACAAAATGAAGGTGGGATTATTTTGAGTTTCTTTTTCATGCTTTTTTCTTTCTCAAGATTAAGTAATCTTTTCTGAAAATCCCCCCTTAATGGAGTGCTCATTCCTCCCCTATTCCCAGGTCTGTGTTCTTTCCAAACAATAAAGCAAATATTTTTCTTGACTTGTTAGAAAGGAGGAAGTGGAATGATATTAAGAGCTTATACACTGAAGTCACATTTTCCTTACTGATGTTTGGTGAGGAATCTGTACATCTACCGGTATCTCCGTATTTCGCAGAGGGTCTGGGGGAGAATTTCAGTGTAGCTGCAAGCAAGTTCTCTTAGTGGTTCTTTGGGTGTTGTGATTGAGTTTCTGACTCCCAAGTAGCAATGCCTAAAAGGCGTTATTGTTTCTTCTATACTCCAAGTCAAGCTGATCTCCTCTTGACTTTATAGACAGGTCCATGCCATGTTCTTTACAAAAATGCAAAAGTATTTTGCACTAGTGGGATTTTTTTCAATCTCCCACTCTAGGATACTGTCCTGGTATTTCCTGGAGGAATCCCATCAAAGTACTAACCAGGCCTAATCCTGCTTAGCTTTGGAGTCCGGACAGTCAGGCAGCTACTGCCACCTGTTAAGACTCCTAATTAAGTAACTGAAAAAAAATAATGTTTGGAAGGAATTAGGAGGTGGATTTTTGTGTGAAAAGGCTTCTCAGCCTTGGTTCCAATAGATGTCTTAAAGGTATGCCTAGAGGAACCAGGTTTCTTATTTCTAAGCATATGTCGTCAATTTGAGCCATTATTTTGTACCTGGCTCCTGTTGGTAAGCCTGGAGATCCTCTCAGCTTGCCCATTGCTGTTTTACAACCCAAACTCACTTCATTTTAGATCTCACCACTTACGGGTGTGAATAAAGAGTGGGTTTTTTAAAAATATACCCATTTTTTTCCAGAGTTGTTGAGAAATCTCATTGCAAAGCCAAAAAGTAGGTATTCTCCATGGGGCTTGCATGATTTTTATCTGTCTTTATAAGTCTCAGTAATCAAAAGAAAAAATAAGTATTTTCTTTCTTGTTGCAGCTCTGAAATATACAGGCTAAATCTGGAACAAGGAAGGTATTTGAATTCTCTACAGACAGATGCTTCGTAAGTATATCTTCTGCTTTTTAACATAGGCATCTTTCTCCAGTAGGTGGAGCCAAACTATTTAAGATCGGTCTGTGAAAATACCATGGATGGATCACAAACTAATTTATAAACAATCTGGAATTGGTATTTGTATGTGTGTGTGTATGTGTACAGTGTGTGCATATGTATGTATATACAGTATATATATACACACACATGCGCACATACTGTATGTACAATATACATGTTATATTATTCATTGTCATTCATTATTCATTGTCAGCATTTGCACCTTACACTAATTCTAAAATCAACTGAATAGTCCAGGAAAAGCAGAGGGAATCTTCCTGCCTGCAACCCCCACTTTCTTTTTTGCTTTGCCTTTTTCTTTCCACAAGTTGCAAAATAAGTCTGATCCACTGTGCTAACAAAGCTTCTCATTACATTTGAACTAGAAATAATAACTCAGTGCTGAGGGCTAGCTCTCTCCCCCCCCCCCCCCGGAGGAGCTGCTTTAAATACACACATCTCCCTGGGACATTCCCAGAGGATAAAGCATTTGTTAGAATCACCTGCAGATTGGGCCAGGATGGCCTATTAAGAACAGTCATTTGTATTTGAGATATTTGAGAAGAAAAGCAAGTGTTTGGTTATTTCTTCTGTGATAGTTCCCACTTTTATATTTATATTACGTTGCATATTTTATATCAGAAGCAAAATACAGTAATTCAAATGCAAGCCACTGAATTCAATTTGAACTATAATATTTCTGGTCTCTATATGTTTTGATTGGCTTTAATTTATATTATAAATTAATATTAATTTCTGACAAGCTTGATTCTTTAGGATTTTATTCCCTGTCTGTATTAAAGATTTATTATTGTTATTTTCCAGAGAGAATCATGTATGCGACATAAATCCTGTGCATGGTTTATTTGCCACTGGGACAGTTGAGGTAAGTGACTTTAAAACTAACAGCACGTTCATTCTCCAGAGATGGTTCCATTTTTTGGTCAGAACAGCATCACTCATGCAGAAGTGGGAGGTAGCAGAAGATATAAGGGAAGTGTAGTGTTTCTAAAAATACATTTAAAAAATCATCTCCTAATTTTTAGTGGAAAATAATAGCAGGAATATCTCAATAAACATTATTAAATACTGGGCAGAGAACATTGATTTTTGGAAAGAAGAAAAGATAACTAGGAAATGGAAAAGCATATCCTGGAAAAGGAGATTGCTGGCAGGAGAAGTTGTCTGTGTTTGATATAATATTTTGGCTGGAGGCATTCTTACTATAAAAAGTTACATCATAATTAACATTGAAGCTTCACTTCTGTACCTTTTTATCCAAGAGTAGATAGGTATAGTTCTGTTGAATTAACAAGGTTTATTCTTGAGTAGACAGGCCTGAATCCACACTGCCATGGGTCCAGATACTCTGCATCTTCCAGAGTTGTCTAATTATTGCCCTACTGCTTTCTCAACAACCTTCTCTAAAAAAAAGGTTGGATAGTAGTTAACCATCAAAGTTGGATCCAGGGCTGCCCTCACCTCTTTCAAGGCTGCTGGAACCTCCCCTTCCCTCAAAGAGGTGTTGACTACTACTTAGATTCAACTCCCTGTCTCCTTGCTCGCCATCATGAGCAGCCGGGGAGGCAGGAGTCCACACATGGCAGAGCTACCATCGCTGAAAACCCTGTTCACTTCCTGAAGCTCAAAAACCTCCTGGATAATACTGCCAGACATTGCCTCTGTAATCTCATCGGATTCTATCCAGCGTCCAGCTTGGAGTGATTATAAACAATGTTGCTGGCTAAGTGCTCAGCCAGACAATCACAACTGGATCTTAAGGCCCTTTCTTCCCTAGTAGAGTTCAGGGCACTCTAAATAATTCAGCTGGCTGATGTTCTGCAGATGCTCTGTGTGGTTCTGCCTTTTGAATCTCCTGAGTTGTTGTTCAGAATTGGGCAAAATCATGTCAGGCTTGAATGCAGCAAAATATTTAAACTGGAGGAATAAATGTGCATTATTCCAAAGATCCCCTTGAAAAGTAATTCAGTGATTTCGGTAAAAAGCAGATCAGGAAACAGATGAACCATGGTGAATTATTTCTGAATACTGAGTGGTATTTTTCTTTGTTTTTCTCAGGGAAAGGTGGAATGCTGGGATCCTAGACTGAGAAATCGAGTTGGGGTGTTGGATTGTGCTTTAAACAGTGTGACTGCTGATCAAGAGTATGGAAATTTCTTGATATTCTTCCTAAATACCTCTCCCATGTAATATTTCTAACATAAATAAAACATAAAACATAAAGCCCTACATGGCATGGGACCAGGATACCTTAGAGTCCGCCTCATCCCCAGAGCATCGACCCGCCCCACCCGGTCATGCAGAGAGGGCATGCTACGGATCCCATCAGCAAAAGAATTTCATCTAGCGGGATCCAGGAGGCGTGCCTTCTCAGCTGTGGCACCCGCCCTTTGGAACATTCTGCCCCTGGAGGTGAGGCAGGCCCCCACACTCCTGACCTTCAGAAAGCAATTGAAAACCTGGCTCTGCCACCTCGCTTGGGATGGGAAGAGTAATAGCTCTTCTTGGGGATGGCTTGCACCGTAGAGTTCAGCTCGCAAACATTATATACAGCCTCTTGGATTTTATATTTTTAAAATTTAAATTGTATAAAGTATTTTATATGTTTTTTAACTACTAACTTGATTGTAAACCGCCCAGAGTCCCCTTGTGGGGGGAGATGGGCGGTGATATAAGTTGGAAATAAATAAATAGATAGATAGATAGATAGATAGATAGATAGATAGATAGATAGATAGATAGATAGCATGCTATCCGATGCAGATTTTGGTTGATAAGTCTGGGTCCGGGTTATGATGACATTTACTGTATCTGAGTGAAATGTATTTGAATTCTCTCAGGGTAGGTGGCCTGCCCTCTGTTTCCGCCCTGAAGTTTGATGGAAGTTTGAAGATGGCTGTCGGAACATCCACAGGGCAGGTATGTATTATTTATTAAATAAATAACTATATTTATTTTCAGGAAGGAGAGCTACACTCTCCTTGGGTACAGGTAGTCTTCACTTAACTACCATTCGATCAGCGACGATTCAGACTTAGGACAGCGCCAAATCCAATTTATGACCGGTCCTCGCACTTACGACTGTTGCAGTGTCCCCGCAGTTATGTGATCATGATTTGGGCACGTGATTGCCATTTTCAACCTTGCCAGCCAGCTTCCGGCAAGCAAAATCAATGGGGAACTGTGTGACTTGCTTTACATCTTACACCTCCTTGCTGCACTCCTTAAGTAAACTCTCTGGGTGTTGCAGTGAAGAGTGAAAGAGACCATATTTTGAATGGAATGTTCACGTAATCAGATTAGTTGAGCTTGTGAAGGGAATGTGATGTTGGAAGTTTTGTAATTCAGATGGCCTAATTCTAAAGCAAGTCTAAGTCTGTTTATTCTTTTGTGTTCTTCAAGGGGTTAGTTGATATGTTGCATATTAAGTTGGGTTATTGATGAGTGCTTTTTGTGGTGCTTTCCTGTAAACACACACACACACACACACACACACACACACACACACACACACCAGCCAACCAAACCAAACCAAACTGAATGGAATATTAGTATAATTCATAAGCCAGAGGATTGTTGCTCTAACTCCTCTTAAAGTTTTAAAGAGTGAATGAAACACTGCTCTTGAATATAATGAGATTACTATCGCCCAACCAGACTAATGGATGGATGATTCACTCTAGCAAGTTACAATCTGACCCAAAATTCTTGTGTTTTGCAACATACAAATAGGGACTTGTCAAGCATATAATGAGATGAGGGCTCAGCTAGTCTACAGCAGCTTTTCTGCTCCATAGTATTTTAATAAAAATATCTAATAGTTATGCTAAGTAGAATACTGCTTCATTTGCAGACCAATACTATAAATTATTTTAATAGATTTTGTTGCTTAAAAGTCCATGAGGTGGGTTTACAGAATACTCAATAAACCAAAATCTCTCCTTTTTATTCTTTTCAATTTGAGAATGTAAATGTATGTTTTAGATTTGTACCTGTATTAAACAATACCTGACCACAAAAATTGACCTATCTTTTCTGGCTACCAGGTCTTACTTTATGATCTTCGATCGAGTAATCCATTAATAATGAAGGATCACCAATATGGTCTGCCAGTCAAAACAATCCAGTTCCACAATGCATTAGATCTGATTATTTCTGCTGATTCACGGATTATAAAATTATGGAACCAGGACACGGTAAGTATATTGATTCGTGTCTTCTCTCTGAGCACCTTCTTGTTTCTTCTGTTGCAGCTGAATAATAAATACTATGTTTACTTTCAATGCCCCATTCCAAATAAGAATAGTGTATCATTGATTTGTATTTAAGTGTGCCAAAGTAAATCATGACTGTAACTCTGTATAGTTAAGTAGAAATGCTTCAGACAAACATCACCAACCCAAGGATATGCCCCGGGAGTCAAACTTATTTATACTATTAGAAAATAAGATTTGGCCATTGTTTTGAATGGGGTTGACTGAACCTAGGGCAGACACTGTTGCCTGTTTCTGAAAATGGAACTTTAAGAGAGCAGATACCCTTCTCCCTTACAGCCCTTGTGCTTCTTCAGATCTGATCCGGAGGGTTAAAGAAGGAGGAGGAAAAACCCAAAGCCCCATCTCACAAATGGTCTTCTGCTCAAGATTGGCATCTGCCCGTGTACATTTCTAATCACTCCAGCAAACAGTGTACAGCAAATAGTCTGGCTAGATCTTACTTTAGGTACATTTGTCTACATCAGAGCTTTCCAAACTGTGTGTCGCGACACAAAAGTGTGTTGCCACACACAGTCTGGTGTGTCGCCACACAACCCGGAAGCGCTGATCATCATCAGCGCTTCCGGGTTTTCCCGCGGCGACACACCAACGGCGGCCCGCAAAAACCCGAAAGCAGCAGCAGAGCTTCCAGGTTTTTGTGCGCTGCCGCAACGGCAGCACTTTGGGGTTTTCCCGCGGCGACACACCAACGGCGGTTGGTGTGTCGCCGCGGGAAAACTTTGGAAAGCCCTGGTCTACATGCTTATGCTTTTCCAATTCTTCAGTTTTTCTAATCTCCTATCCTACTTTCATGTTGATATTTCCTGCTACAGTTAAAAATGTAATTGCAAGTTAGTTGGAGACAGGGATTTCTTTCTTTCCTTATATTACAGGTAGTCCTCACTTACCAACTGCCTCATTCAGTGACTGTTCAAAGTTACAACAGCGCTGAAAAAGTAGGTTTATGTCCAGTCCTTGAACTTGCAACCATTACAGTGTCCCCGCAGTCACATGTTTGTGATTTGGGCACTTCGCAACCAGTGTGCATTTACAATGGTCACAGCATCCTGCGGTCTCATGATCACCATTTACGAACTTCACAGCTGGCTTCCAACAAGCAAAGTCAGTGGGGAAGCCAGCAGGAAGTCGGAAGTCGTGATCATGTGATGTTGCACTTAATGACTGCCAGTGATTCGCTTAACAACTGCAGTGGAACTGATGTCATAGATCCTGCGCAGTCACGTGACATTTCATTTAACAACCGTGTCGCTTAGCAACAGAGTTGCCAGCCCCAATTGTGGTTGGTAAGTGAGGACTACCTGTAATATCACAAACTTTCTGGAATGCTGACATTTGTCCTTTTAAAATTGTGTTTGTTGATCATGAGCATAAGAAGCTGTCTTATACTGAGGCAATAATCTATGGTAACTGGCAGTGGCTTTCCAGGGTTTTAGATCAAAGTTTTTCTCTGGATACACCAGGGGTTGATCCTGGGACCTCATGAGTGTGAAGCAAGCGTTCTATCATGCTGCCTTTCTTCATGCTTCACCTTTGCTTTCTAGGCTGTGTGTCTTTGCACATGATTAAAGTGCACTTAATTTTGAATTGTGGGCATGATAAACTCTTAGAACAGAAGAGAGCTGGAGCAGATATCAGGCTTGTGGGATCTATTTCTTGATGCCCTCCCTCAAACCCACCAACTGAAGCCAAGGTGCAAAATATACAGTTGGAATTAAAGATATCAGATCTCAAGAATTCTGAATATCAGAACTGAAATGCGTTCTCAATCTTTCTGCATACAGACTCACTCTTGGTTGCTGTCCTCTTCTCAAGCCTTTAGTTTTATAATTTGGGGGGAGCAGAATCATAATGATTTAAGCATCCATCCCTGACCAGTGGCTGCCCAGCCTCTCCTTAAACATACAGTATTCAGCAAGGGTGATTATGCCACCATTTAGGCCACTGAATATTTTCTTGTGGCTTTGGTCCAAAGCTGGGAATGGGGGGAGGGATCCTTTGCTGATCTGCTTCTCTCCCCACCCCCACCCCACAAATGACTTGTAAACTGTATCTACAGCAAAATTACAAGTGTTGTGTTATGTTACGTTACGTTACGTTACGTTATATTATTATATGAGGAGTCTCCAAATAAGGAGTCTTCTTGCTACAAATCAGATCTAACTGTTCCTGCTGGCCTCTGTCTCTGCTGCTCCCTAATCACCTCTGGTTGGGTATCCTTGGACAAAAGAGGAAGGTGGGAAGGTGGGAAGCAGCTTTTTGTTCCCACTTTGCCTGCAGCTGGAAAGTATCTCATCCTTTGTTTTCAAAGAGAGGTTGGGGGAAACCCCTTCTCTTAATTATTAGGGAAGCAGCAGAGGTGGGTGAGGTCCAGAATTAAACAGGGAGGGAAAGGAAGAGTATTGTACCTAGAGGCAAAAAGAAGCTATTAAAGAAACAAGTGAAGAAGGGAGGAATCCACAAGGGGAAAAAAAATCCTATTTCAGAGTCAGACTTGTGGTCACGGCTGTTCATATCTTTTGTTTATTTAGCTGACTTATCCTGGATTCAGTGAAAACGAAGATTAGGGTGGTTGTCTTTTTCCCCAAGAGTGGTCACTCCAGTCTGTGCTATAGCATCTCTACAGACGAATCTCCATCCCCCTGGCCTTTTTGGAGCTATTCTAGTACAGCCTTCCCCCATCTGGACACTTTCCAGATGTGTGGACCAAATCCCAGAATTCTCAGCAGAGGCCATGCTGGTAGCTGAAGTCTGGGTGCAATTTAAACTGCTGGTTTCAACCTATAAAGCCCTTTATGGCTTGGTGCTAGGTTGCTTGCAGGAGGGCATCTCCCACTAGAGTTGGCCTGACCACTTTGATCATGCTGGGAGAAGCAGCTGGTTGTCCCTCATTCCTAGGAAGCCAGGCGGTCCAAGGCCTGGAAGCATTGCTTTTCGGGAATGGGGCTCTAGCCCTTCCGTTGGAGGTTTGTCTATCTCTGACATAGTCTGCCTTCCAAAAAAAACCTGAAGACTGAGCTTTTCTTGAAGAGTTTTGGGGCCTGATGCCATGTGTTGTCTCTGGGTTTTAATTATCCTGTGTCTTACGCCTTATGTTTTTATATTGTTATTGTATATTCCTATTTTGTGAGCTGCCGAGAGTCCTGTGACTGCAGCAGGGTAGAAATTTGATTGATATTCGTAAATAAAGTCCATATTTGAAGGCTACCCGGCTTAGGAAGGCTTGTCTGTACATAGGGAGCTTCTGTGTAAGAACCAGGAGTATGGACTCCTCACCTTCTTCCTGGTGTATCACAGACCCCTTCTGCACCAGCTGTGATTTTGCACAATCGTGTCCCAGTGTTCCGAGCCCAGCATGATGTGGAACAAAACTAATTTAGCATTTCACTTGTCTCGGGGAAAAAAAGTTGTTGTTGTTTTAGGGAAGAAAGGAAAGGGGGCGGGGGCATCCTCAAACATCTTGCAGTCATTAATACAACATATTGCTCTCTTCAAAGCAGTAGATCTTCTTTCCTCTTTCACACCTCCCCGAACATACACTCACTTCTAAATTAAATCTAGTTCTGGACAAACATCTTTTTCCTCTACATGAAAACTTTGGAGTAGGGTGTGGAAAATATTACAGTGGAACGGAAAATCCACATACTTCCCACGGAAAGGGAGAAAATACATTCTTTGAAGGCCCAGAAAGATTATGTTCACACACGCTGGATGAAAAGTATGTGGCAGTGGCTGATCCAGTTCTGGGTTGGCAAATGATTGCATGTAGGACTCTGTTTAATTAACACTTATTCAAGGAAGAAGTCTCCCAGTGTATGAGCCTTGTCGTATTTGTCTTGTTACAATCTTTAACATCCATGTCTTCAAAATGCTTGCCAAAGATATTTTGCAAATCCAGCCACCAGAAAAGTACCAGAAGAGTCTTGTTTCTTTTCTCTATATTAACTGATCTGCCTTCTTCATACCTAGCAATACAATTGTCTGATTGTCGTCTTCTAAATACTTTGGAAATAGGTGGAATTGGCTGCCAAGAAAAGTGGGGTGCACATGACCCAGTGGCAGCCCCAAACGTTTTGCTTAATAAAGAAGAGTTTAAATAGAGTTTAAACAGAGATTTTGCTTCTATCTGTGCTCCTGCCCTCTGAAGATGCTGGCCACAGATGCTGGCGAAACGTTAGGAACCACAACTTCCAGAACACGGCCACACAGCCCGGAAGACCCACAACAGCCATACAACAGCCATTAAATAGTGTTCCTCACTCCTGCTAGGAGGCCAAGACTTTACAAATGGCACTTTTCAGTCTCTGGTTCCTGCCTTTTTCTCCCTCTCTTCCATCTTTGGTGCTGCAGAAAACTGTGTGATTTATAGATCTACATATACTGTAGGACTAGCCTGATCACGTTTTGAACAGAAACATAAAGATGGTTTATCATGTAGCAGGTAGATTTTTTTTTACGGGTGCATGGTATGTTTCCACCAAAAACATTGGGTTCAGTCTCCAGAAGTTACTGCCAAATTGTAAATTTTAATTTGATGGAAAGAAAAAGAATTAAGGACCTGGGAAGCAATTATATTCACCATGTCTAACTGGAATTAGCACTGATGCAGCAAGTCTGCCAGTCTTAAAGGAGGATGAGAGAGCTTGCAGAGAGTCTCCTAGCTAAATTGACTTGTGCAAATTGAAGCAGGAGTTTTGGTGAGGGTGTGGTTGCTTGTTGCAGATACTTTCGACCACATGGCCACTCCAGTGGGTAGGTCCCAAGATGAAAAGTCAAATACATTCTAGGAAAGGTGCCTCTTGACTTTCATCTTTCCCTTTGTGTGAGACTTTTAGATGCATTTCACTGGCAGAAAGTACTACTTAATAAAGGTCTGATCCATCATGGGAAGAGTAAATTAATTGACATAGGGCTGGGGTGCCCGAAAGCTTCTATCATGACACGAAAGATAAAGGAGATCTTGGAAGGAGCTGTAACCAGAATTTAAGTGGAAGAGTTGCTATCGCATGTTTAGTCCTATAGAATGATAGATGTCAGAGATCTGTTATTTTGTTTAAATATATATGATTATTTCAAATTAAATTAAGCACTGCAGTAGAGAAAGAAATCCTATTAACCATGGTTTGTTAGCTAATATACAAATTATTGTTCAGTCGTTTAGTCGTGTCTGACTCTTCGTGACCTCATGGACCATAGCACGCCAGGCCTTCCTGTCCTCCACTGTCTCCCGGAGTTTACTCAAATTCATGTTCATTACATCAGTGATGCTATCTAACCATCTCATCCTCTGCCGTCCCCTTCTCCTTTTGCCTTTTTTTTTATAGCTAGCACTAAACTAGGTAAGTGAGAGAGAAGCTGCAAAGGAAAGCAAGGGGAGAACCCCTGTGGTTTAAAGGAACTCTAAAGTGATCCAACCCTTTCCTGTATTACAAACATTCCTGCAAAAAATCATAACCATTCACTCATAGGGAGTTGTAACTGGATAATCTTTGTGAGACTGTTTAAAGCACAGAATGCTACCAATCTTTGAAAGTTCATAATCTTCCATTGTATCTCCGAGAGAAGAATTTAGTGGAAACTGATTTAATGTTCAACTCATCTTGGCATTACAGTATGTGATCTCACAGGGTCAGAATATCTGCCTAAATGGCTACAGGAGCTGCATCCAAATGATAGAAAATGGAGCTTGTTACAGACACCAGCATGATGATCGCAAAGCATCAAAAAAGAGGACTGTGTGTCGCAACTTGTGGGTTATCTACTGAATTGGAAATATGTACTATTGGCCACACCTTGGAAGTGAAGAGTCAGTTATTCAGTGCTATGGAGAAGAGTTTGATGGCAATGAAGATGAGTCCAGCCTGACCAGAGCTAAGAAATCCTTCCTCTTTCCATAGAAGTGGTTTTGATAAACCTGACTATCACTTAAATTGGTCGACTGGACTGTGCCATTTGACAATTTGACTATTTATTTAGTCTTATGACCTGGTGCATCTTTTATATTAAAAGGAAATGCAATTTGCACATGGAACTTTGCTCCTAGATGTTCTTTGCATTTGTGTAAAGTTCAGGTAACAACTTAGTGAGAACATTGTAGATAGATAGATAGATAGATAGATAGATAGATAGATAGATAGACAGACAGACAGACAGACAGACAGACAGACAGACAGTATTTTACACTCTTTTAAAAAGTACTAAATTTCAGAGTGCAATAGCTAAAAAACTGTAATAGTTCAATAACTGCTTCCAGTACAGAGCTTGCATGCATGCACATACATCTGTTCTTTTCTGTTCACTTTTTTCTTCCAGAAACCCAATAGAAATCCTTCATTACCAAAAAGTACAGTGTACAAAGCTTTTGTTTTTTATTTCAGTCCTTATCTTCATAAGCCAGGGAGGTAGAACATGGGCATTTAAAAATGGGAATTATATATGCTTCAGATGTAAATCAGAGTAATGAAGAGAATCTGGTAATGTTATATAAATAAGGAATTTGTGAAAATGTAATTGATCTAAAGATTAAGGAGTTTTAATTGGAGGAGGTTGCTTTTTATTTTTATTTTATTTTATTTTTGTGTCTTCAAGTCAGTGTTGACGCCTGGCGGGCTGCCTGGACTGCTCTCTGCAGTTTTCTTGGCAGGGTTTTTTTCAGAAGTGGTTTGCCATTGCCTCCTTCCTAGGGCTGAAAGAGAGTGACTGGCCCAAGGTCACCCAGCTGGCTTTGTGCCTCAGGCGGGACTAGTACTCACGGTCTCCCCGTTTCTAGCCTGGTGCCTTAACCACTACACCAAACTGGCTCTATTTTTAATTAGGTAACAGCTCTAAAATGTAATGATATGTGTGAACATAATATTTTCTAGCTAATTTGTAAGTTTGATGTACAGTTATACAAGAAAATGTGCTGTATGAAGTATGAAGTATATCCAGTGAACCCAACACTGTTGATTTAGAATTTACTAAGTGGTGTTGGTTTTTCAATGGGGCAAAAGCTTCCTTCATATGTTACATGCCAGAGATATACTCAAGTCTAGGAGATGCTGGTTATTGGAGAACATTTTCACTCCTGTTAAATGTATCCAATCTCTGCAATAGCCTAGTGGATTCAAGACTTTGAACCAAGTCTATGCTGAAACAATAATGAGATTGTTCTGTTTAACTGCACACACTTCCGGATTAATATTAGCAATACCAAGGTAATGACAATATTCTACGGATAATAGAATTATTGTCTGGAGGATCCTGTTCTATAGGTAGTCCTCAACTTACGGTCACAATTGGGACCGGAATTTCCGTCACTAAGCAATGCGGTCATAAAGTGCAATGTCATGTGACTGGATTGCTTAGCAACAGCAATCCCGGCACTCCCCGTTGCCGTCGTTAAGCGAATTCCACCAATCGTTAGCCAAGGACCCACCCCAATGGAAGCCATTCCGGGCTTGGTCCCTCCCAGCCCCAAGCCTCAGTAAGGTAAGGGACTGCCTCTAGCTCCCCCCACCCGCCTATCTCCCCCCCATCTCTGCCCTTTGGGTCACCCTGCACCCTGCCTTGCGGAGCGGCAAGCAGCCCCAGAGCTGTGTGGCTCTGGGGCTGCTTGCCATGCTGTGGCTCGGGCTTGTTGGTGCGCCCTAGCTCTGGGGCTGCAAGAAGCTCCTGAGCTGCAGCTGCCCCTGGAAGCCTCAGCCGCCCCAGCCCCGCCCCAGCCACAGGCGCCCTCACCACCCTGCGCTCCGAGGCCCCTGCCGCCCTGTGCTCTGCCACCCCAGCTGACCTTCACCGTCTTCTTGCTCCTGCTGCTGACAAGGCATGCCCGGCCCGGCCCTTTGCACCAAGAAGTCCTTTTGCACCGCACTCCTGGGCTGGGCTGCTGAGCCCATTTTCCCCAGGTCTCGCGAGGAAACTGCCCTGCGTGACCTGGGGAAGAAAGCCTCGTGCAGCCAGCAGCTGCCTCGCAAAGGGCCAGGCCAGGCATGCTCGTCAGCAGCAGGAGCAAGAAGATAGCAGAGGTCAGCTGGGGCAGCAGAGTGCAGGGTAGCAGGGGGTCAAAAGGGCATAGATGGGGGGGAGACAGGCGGGTGGGGGAGTTGAAGTGCCCCTGTAGTTGAATTTTGGTCACGTGACCATGGGGGGTGCTGCAATGGCCATAACTTCGGGGACCTGTCATAAGTCCCTTCGTTCAGCACTGCAGTAACTTCGATCCAGTAACCACGGTCGCTGAACGAATGGTCGTAAGTCGAGGACTACCTGTATGAAATTCTTTGCATTACCTTCAGCTCTTGATAATGTCTGACTTTTTTGGTTGATACTTCCTTTGTATGCATTTATTAAGAATTGTGCGCCTTTCTTTTTCAGGGGAAAATATTTACCTCCATAGAACCTGAACATAATATTAATGATGTTTGCCTGTACCCTAATTCAGGTAAGTAGAAAATAATGTCCAGATTTTCTGGTCAGCCAGATGAGAACCATGCCATTCTTACCTGGGCTCATAGCTTTCCTGGTTGCCCACTGTTAGATGACTTCTTGAGAATTTGGAAGGAGGTGACCCCTTTTACTTTTCCTATGACAGTATTTAACAACTGAAGCATCTGTTGACCATTTTGGAATTCTTAGCAATTTTAACCAGCCTTGGAATGTTTGTGCTCTTACGGGCTATACTGTATACTGAATCCTCTTTGAGGATTGGATATAGAACTGGTTGTGCTGCCCTAAAAGGCTATTCAATTCAAGGGGTGATGAGTTTGAGATATACAAGTAGACATATACTTCGTAATTATTCTGCATAGATGTTTTTAATCAGTTCATTTCTGAATTCCAAAACCTTCATTTCCCATTAAAAATACTGTCATGTTAGAACTGGATCATTTTATTCCTCCATTCCAAAATTTCATTGTCAATCATCTATGTATGATGTTTGGTTTCTTAACAGTGTCACCGTACATTCTCTTTTACTAATGGGATTATTCAAAGCAGCCTGATTTTTTTTTTCATGTTACTGCAGGGGTCCCCAACCTGTGGGCCGCAGCCTGTTAGGAAGTGGGCCGCGGGGCTCCCTCCTGCAAACCCCACCCCCGGGTGCACGCGATTTCCCCGCCCCCGGTGCACGCGATTGGCTCCCGCCTGCAAACACACACACACATACACCCGGTCCATGGAAAAATTTTCTTCCATGACCGGTCCCTGGTGCCAGAAAGGTTGGGGACCGCTGTATTACTGGATTAAGCCTGCTCTATTTTCAAAGGTGTGTTTTGATGGGATGATTAAAATTAACAAGTTCAAACAATAGAAAAAGTTCCGAGATTCATTTACTTTTTTTAAATATGTTTTAATGTTTTCCATTATATGCATCTAATCACTATTCACTGTGAATCCCCCCCTCCCCAGCATGACTTGAACTCAGAGGTACCCTTCCATTTGTGCAGGAATCCCCCACCTTAAGCCAGCAGTTACAATTGATGCTTTGAGAGCATATTGGCCCTCAGTGGAAATGGCTGGCATAGCGTTGGGGGCTTACCTACGCACAAAATAGTTGATGTGATGGGTGCGATTTACCAGAAGACAGGTGTGTATGTTTGCAGTCTACTGTCCCATCTAGTCAAGAAGCTCTCTGCTACACAACTTAACCTTTCCTCTCTCTCTCTTCTTTTTTACACCAGGGAGAGCATTGACTTGTAACCAACCACCATTTTTATTTTCTAAGAATACTTATGGGTTCTATTTGGAATCCAGGGGCATTCTTGGAAATGCAGAGATTCTGCAGACTGATGCTTTTCTTGTCACTGTGCCAGCTTTCTTTTACATTTGTTAAAAATAAATGAATCTTTAAATAAATGGGAAAATAGAGTGGGACAAAGGCTTAGCGGACACCATGAAGGTTTCATGGAAACACTGATGCCCCAGTACCACACTGAGGATCCCAGCATCAGGGGAAAGCGCTTTTTACTTCTAAGGCTGCTTTGGTTACAGCAGAAGAACGGCTCTTAATCCAGCTGGCTTCTTCCATGTGCAGTATTTCTCTCTGTAGACTTCGTTACAACCTGCTGGCGTTTGTATGCCCCTGTATCTCTTGCCCGACTTATTCCCTATGCTTGTCATACTGCAGCCTCCTCCAGCATTCAGCATTCATTCAGCCTTCCTGATTTATTACAACTCTGAGAGTTTGAAGCTTGTGGCTGGGTGGGCACCCAGCTGGATAAATGTTTTGTAATGTCATCTTTTTGTAGTGCTGCTCTGGGAGAAATCTTCCATTGACATATAGAAAAGGTCCCACCACAGCATGAATACACTTTTTTCTCAGGTTCATGGATTGTTCTGGATTTAAGCTCATATTGGAGTGAGGAATAGTAGAGATTCTTCCTTGTTTTCATTGGTTTAAGACAATTTAAAAAGACAACATTCTGGCAGCTTTTTTTAAAAAAAACCTACACATAGTCAAGGAGCCCATGATATTCCCTTTCTAGTCTAAGGGAAGAAAGCATCTTTACTGGATACCTTTTAATTTTTTAATGGGAAAATAGAAATACAAGACCTGTATGCTTTAAATAGGGTACACCTGGAGCCCCAATTATATGGTCAAAAACATGGAGTCCTCATGCGGTAGTTAAGCCCTGCCCCTCCCTTCCCCAAAGTCACTCAGACAATCTTGGCTTCCTGCTGGCAGCTGCATACAGTTGTATACATGTTGATTTCCACCTGAGCCAGGGTCCTGCAGATAGTCACACTAAATCTGTAACTCTCTGCAGGAAGTTGATCTCATTTGATGGGAGTGGCAGAGCTTAACCAGAGTGCTCACAGGAAGCTATGGATTTTTACTGCTTGTATCTTTACTGCAATGTATGGAGGTTATTATGGGTGGTCATAATAAATTCTTTGTGATTGCTGTGGTTTGATTGGTGTTCTGGTTTTTATTATTAACTTGTTTGTTCAGGAGGAAGGAGGACAGAAATGTGTTAAACAAAGAAATGTTGGATATCTTTTTTTAAATCGCTGAACAGGGTGTGCATGCAAAGGTTATCTTAACCCCCATCTGGCTATAGGATGGCAATTCCTTTCCCTTCAAGGATTAGGTTTAGGGATATTAATTGGAACATACCTCTTACTATTGTTAGAAGTCAACTATATGGGATAATGCAAAACTCCAAAATCCAGATTTGTTCTAAGTTTCTTTGCTGTTAGAATCTGGCTGTCAGTATAATATCCAAGATAAAATAATGGACACTGCTAATAATTAAACCTAAACAGGATGTTGTCTCCTGCTTCAATACTATCAATATAACAGAAGAAGAAAAATTTATCATTTGTCAGATACCTGTGTTGTATTGAGTATTGGACTGAGCTGGGGTTTTCTCTTAATTAATCTGCATGTGCAATTGATTGGGTGAAAAGTGCATGTTGAAAGTTGGGAGAAAAAATAATTACTTTTGGTTGCTTTGGGGTAAATGTTCTTCTGTCTGAGCTAGAGTTGCTACTGTATTGGTGGAACTGTTTAATTTCTTTTTGAAAATGGCTTTGCAATGTATATTTCAGTTTTGTTCCCACTAATCGCCTTAGTCAGTTCAATCTCCTCAAAGCTAAAAATGGAGGAAAAGTTCTGCATTTGAGATCAACAATTTTAATTTTTCGGTTTGCAGGAATGCTGTTCACAGCCAATGAAGCCCCTAAAATGAACATCTACTACATTCCGGTAAGTAACATGGGATTTTTAAGTGATCTTTGCTGTTTTGTCTCTGAACATGGTGGAATAGGCCTGTACTCTTTGTTTTTAATGTTGGCATTCAACTAAAGTTGTTAAACATGTATTTCAATGCATGAGTTATACTTGCTGTTGAAAAGGAAACAGCAGTAGCACTTCATACATGCTTTTCATTCCCACCCCATTGAAATTATGCAGCTTAGTTTATTTCATTGAAGTGGCCTTTTGATGATGGCAGTACCTCCATTAGCTGATCTAAGCAAGGTGGTATCTAGTTAGTACCACAATGGGAGGCCACTAGAAGATCCCAGAGCTGCAATTAGACTGGGAAATTGGGGAAAAAAAACATCTTGGAAAAATGTCTATGAAGGTTCTCAGTCATCCAGGTGGAATTGTCTGTAGCTTGAATCATGCCAACTGGATTTCTATTTTCTATTTCTATTGAGAAAATAGAAATCCAGTTGACATGATTCAAGCTACAGACATCTTGGAAAAATGCAAAAGCAGACCAGTTCTGTTTATTGCCAAGAATATGGGTATGATCTTGAAGTCATGAGGAGTAAAGCTCAACTTGAGAGAGAATTTACCTAGTATTACCCCGTTTTGAATCAATCCTCAGATGCTGAATGTAGTCTTGGCAATTCAATTGTGGGTGAGCAACACTGGGAAATCCACTGGAAGAGGGAGAAAGAATGGGATTTCAGTTCAAAATTAGGAGCATCAGAAGTCTGCCCAACCGTTAGGTCTGGGATCAAAACAAAAAATTAGTAAGAAGATAAATTGATGCTAATGATACAGCTAATTGATAGTCAGTTATAATGAACAGCTGCTTAGCAACCATGAGTTAGTTGTAATGGAAATGAAAAGCATATTTTGGGCTCATGCACTTCCCCATCTTTTTATCAAGAACAAATTGGAAGCTTCTATTCTCCTTTTTTGCTGCTGCTCCTGAGAGGAGATCTAGAGATGCATGCAAATCTGGGCTTTCTATGGTTGATCTTGTCAAGACCATCCATTGTTTATCGTGACATTGAATATAGCTTATTGGACCTATGGGGAAGGAGTTGAAGGATGTAGGATCACAACCAGAAGTCTCTATTTAACACCCCACTTTTCACATTTCACACGAACATGATCTAGAGCAGGGCTTTCCAAACTTTTCATGTTGGCGACACACCAATGGCGGCACGTGAAAACCCGGAAGCGCGGCGGCGGCACGCAAAAACCCACAAGCGCTTTTGGGTTTTCGCGCGGCGCAGTGGCGGTGGTATCCTGGTGTGTTGCGCGAAAACCCGGAAGCACTGATGGCCCGCCGCCACGCGTGCTGCCACATGTGGCGGTGCACCATCAGCACTTCCGGGTTTTCGCGCGACACACCTGGGCCCCGCAGGCGACACAGTAGTGTGTCACGACACACAGTTTGGAAAGCTATGATCTAGAGAGACCACTATCAAATCATTTTAGGGGTTGGTTATTGGAGGGACCACCTATCTCATATTGTTTCTGCCCACCCAGTACATTCAGGCAGAGTGGATGTGCTCCAGGTCCCTTGTATTAAACATTGGCATCTTGTGGGACCAAGAAAGTGTACCTTCTCTGTTGCTGCCCCTGTCCCGTGGAATAGTATCCCCCCAGAGATATGAATGGTGCCTACTCTCCTGGGGTTCCAGAAAGCCCTTAAAACCTGGCTTTGTTCCCAGGCCTGGGGTTAATGTGTTTAGGAGGGGCCTGTCATATTTTTATTGTTGTGGCTGTTTTTAGTCCAGGCTGCCTTGTTTATGTTTTTAACTCTTTTTAACCATGTTTTGGATTTTGTAAGCCACCCAGAAGCTATTGAAGTGGGCAGCCATAACAAATTTAATTGAATGAATTAATTAATTAATTAATCAATCAATCAATCAATTTTAGCCTCAGCATTTTGAATTGAGACAGCCAGTAATTTATTTATTTATTTTAAAGACTTACATGGCTGCCTATCTTAGGAAACACAACTCTGGGTGGCTCACAACAACAATAATAATGTTGGATTAACAACGGAATAATATGGTCTGAATGTCACATATCAGATAACAGCCTAGTAGCTTCCTTTAGGATTACTTGAAACCTCTAGAAGTATTCAAAGGGAGACTGATTTGCAGCATATTTAGATCATCTAATAGCCAAGGACTCAAGGCATGTTCATTGGATTTTATTTTTTTTGGAAAGACAGATTCTCAACACACCTCACAAACTGCTGTGGAAAGCCTCTTTGTTTTTGTTTTTTAAATAGCTTGTGTTGTTATCTAAATTGGGTGGAGAGAGGGTGTTGTGTGAGAATTATGAAACTAAAATGTAATTTGGCTTATAGAACTAGTACAATTAAGTCCATGCAGTGTTTTAATGAGAGAATATTCATCTCAAGCATGCTGGCAGAGAAGAGAGGGAAATAAACCATCCATTCAGTCTAAATTTCAGATTATATGCAAACACATGTAGGACATGGAGGTGCTATTTGTTGCCAAATTTTATTGGCGTAGTTGTGTTTAGTGCATTTCGGTTTACTGAACTTTGTAGAATCTTGAAAATGTTTTAGGATTGTCAGTCTCATAATAATATTGAAAAAAACCTGTACTATGGAATCCCTCAAAACACTGCAACTAAAGGTTGTTGCTCATCCTGGGCAATCAAAAATAAGGCAAATGAGAAATTCATTAAGGCAAAATATTTTAAGGCATCATAGTTCTTGGGCCAGATTCAAGGTCAGAAATCTGGGGTGCATTCTGAAGGAAGGCCCAGGTTGATTTTAGATTACATAACAGCATTACATAAGAGGACCTCCACTCATATCACAGGACTGTCACTTGCATCTTCTCTACCCCATACATGTCCCAAAATCTGTTCAGGTGGGCCTCTTACACTTTTAACAAGGGAGTTGGGAGCAGGCTGCCATTAGAGGCAATCTGTTCCTGTGAATACATTGCTTAAATACTTTTTCATAAATAGGATGTGGCTAGATTCTTAGATATTCGGACAGCCTTTCTCAACCTTTTGACCCTGGAGGAACCCTTGAAATATTTTTCAGGCCTCGGGGAACCCCTGCACATTCAGGCTCAAATATAGGCCACAAGTTACAAAATTATTATATTTGTTTCATGGGTAGGCCTGTATATATGCATTAACGGTGTCCTTAAACTGAAAATAAAGAATGAAACTTACTTCTTTAATGTTGAACATAGAAATAATTTTTAAAATAAATTGTGATCTCCCAGGGAACCCCTAGTGACCTCTCGCGGAACCCTAGGGTTCCACAGAACCCTGTTTGAGAAACCCTGGATTAGGATGATAATTGAGATCAGTCCTCCTCCAAACTGTATGGAAAAGATTGTTGTGGGATTGTTGACCTGTGCAAATGGTTTGAATAATAAATAAAGCATTTATTTGAAGGAGCAGAGAAGACAGTTAGGATGCTATAAAAGAATTCTGTGTTTAGATTTTCTGCTGTTGTACTCTACTTTTGCACCTTTTATTAGAATCATGCTTGTTTATAGCACAGTTTATTTGCAAAAATTGCTACAGTCATTTGAAGTTAACTGATAACTTCCCCTTGATTTCCACTTCTTATAGAAAACTGTGGACAAAGCTTGTTAATGAGACATTCTTTGTCTCTTACACTGTCACAGTGAAATGTAAAATAGTTGATACTCAGTTATCAACTTTTGTCACCAACAAGATGTGTTAAAATCTGTAAACATAGAAATAAATAAAAAAATAAAAATAGATTAGAAAGAAATGTGCTTGTTGCTTTACTTGTGCATTTCACACATAGCATTAACTATTTTATTTCCCTAGAAATTTCATCTTCTCTTTTCTGGGTCATCTTATGGCAATGTGGTGAAAGACTGCGGTTTGTCTGCCAATATTTTTAAGTATAACCTGCCAGACAATTGTTGAGTCTTCACAAAACAGGAAATTTAGGCTTCCTATCTGTTTTTGGATAAGTACTTTCAATCTAAAAAGTAGCATGTTGGGCTTATTCACAACAAAGGAAATCCTACTTCCCATCATAACATGTTGCCTCAAAGGAAATGCGCGTGTGTGGGCATAGGTGCGGAAACCATCCAGTGTGTGACTCTCAGGAAGTAATTTTGTGGCCATCCTGTAGAATCTTTTAACACATTTGGACGCTCTGTTGGGTGTGGGGGGAGACTGTGTGCCTGATAAGCAGCTGGATAAGCAGATGTGAAAGACAGATACTTCAGTTAAGGGACTGTAGTAGACTGTGGACCAAGGTGGGTCTGGATGGGAAGGGACATTTCTGGGAGCATAAAATGTTCTAGTAGGGGAAATGCTTTGAGTAGCAAGTTGTGGCTGCACCTCACAACGTAGGCAGGACTAAAACAAAGAGGAGACGAGAGTGAGGGAAATATATAAGTCTGATTTAATTTAATAATTTTACTAAATTATACTAACTAGTTAATATGATTATTCTCCATGGATTAAAAAAATTTCCCACCTCTGTCACAAAGAACATTAATGTTTATTGGCAAGATGGGGAGGGATTCTGGGGATAGCATCAAGGCTGCTGAGGCTGCCTTGTTATTCCAGTGTGCCAAGGCCCACCCTCCCAAAAGGGAAATGGTCATGGAAAAGATAGTGAATGGTAGGTGGGTGGAGGAGAACAGAGAAGGCTGTGGGGAGGGAAGTGAACCACACCCTGCCCACTTTTTGGATGTCTGTTCAAGGACCTCAGGTTTTGCGTAGAGGCTTTAAAATGAGGAGGAGGGGCAGAAATAGGAGTGATGTGATTATTTATTGATTTACTTCCCAAATCTGACATATCATTGAGTAGGTTGGGAACTGGGTGTGAGGAAGGTGTGACATTTATATTGTTAGATATAGCCTCAGGTGATGAATATTGGAAAATGCCTGTGTGGAGGGAAGAGTACATCATTAGTAATACAAGGAAGTTCATGCCAAAACTTGGCTTGACATGTGTTTTCCATTCTTTCATTACAAAAAAAAATCTGTTCAGTTTTTAATCCTGGTCCATCTGTTGTGACATCCTTATTTTAAGATTTGAATATTTATCCTGAAATAGAATAGGAAACACAGCAGAGGTGTTTGTGAAAACAAACACTGCTTCAGTAGCTAACCAATGCAGCTTTGGGATTCCTATCACATTGGGTTTAAATAGAATCCCTTTGGTCAGGAGTACCTTAGTTGCACTGGATTAGGGGAGCAAAAAAACTAAATGTGGCTTGCAGCAACCATTTTATGACCCCAGTCTCCTAGTCTTTCCAGAGTTGGAAAGACCAAAAAAATTTAGACCAATTTTCCCCCCTTCTTTTGGTGTGTGTGTGTGTGTGGTTAGGTAGATTTAAAGTCAAATAGGTACCTTGAGCCTTACAAGAGATCCTCATCCCATCCACTATGGAATATGGTCCCCACTATGCCATGGAAAGTCCTTGAGCTGATGGAATTGTACCTCCACCTCAAGATTTTGAAAACTAAAGGGCATTGGGTAGTTTTACGTACTGGGAAGGGCAGATATTAATTGCTGTATAAAGAAAGGATGCTGTCATGACAGCTCCTTTCTATGACCAGTATGACAGTCTAATTTAGTGACATATCATAGTTTGCCTAGAAGACCATTTTAACAGTTGCCTTTCTGCTATTTTACAAAGTAATTGTAGACTTAGGTACAAGAAAGGTTTTTCTAGGAACATTTGGAAATTACAGACAACTGCTTTTGCATTCAAACGTTTAGGAAAAACTGGCATATTCCTACAATATAATGCATCCTTCCAAAGCTGGGAAAATAAATCTAGGAGAAGATCCTTACCCCAAATCAGGGCTTTCCAAAGTTTTTCCTGCGGCAACACACCAACCAGTGTTGGTGTGTCGCCGCGGGAAAACCCGGAAGTGCGGCAGCGCGCAAAAACCCGGAAGCGCTGCTGCTGCTTTCGGGTTTTGCGCGCTGCAGTTGGTGTGTCGCTGCGGGAAAACCCGGAAGCGCTGATGATGATCAGCGCTTCCGGGTTGTGTGGCGACACACCAGACTGTGTGTGGCGACACACCAGACTGTGTGTGGCGACACACTTTTGTGTCGCGACACACAGTTTGGAAAGCTCTGTCCCAAATATATGGACTAGTATGCCTGTAAAATATTGAAGAGCACTATTGAGTCTGTTTATACAATATTTTGTACTGAATGTGAAGGTGGTGAGGCAATGTATGGTTTGTGTGGCTGTTCTTGCTCTGGACACAATCCCGATTGACTCCACCATCATAATTAGCTTCTACTGATCTGCACCTCTGTTCTGTGATAGTTGGTTATTGTGGAGAAATGTGCAGCAGGATGATTTTGGAGAAGTACCAGAAAGTATGTGAACCTTTAGATTTGTCTGTAATCCTGCAGTACTGTGACCCACTTTTATCTAAATCCTATTAATAGAAAATAAATTCTGCTTAAACAAACCAGCCCAAATAGTGTACTGTGTCATCCCTTAGTTGAACATACTGACCTAATATTTATTTCCTTAGTTGGAAATTGTATGTGAAGCCCTAGGATAATCAGCTCTCTTTAAGGGGGTAAATGGAGCCAGATTTTGGAATGATCAAGTCAGAGCCCTGACCTGAACCCAGCTGAAATGTTGTGGCATAATCTGAAGTGAGTTGAAGCAGTTTCTGTAAAGAAGAGTGGGCCAAAATACCTCCAAGCTGATATTAAGAATTGACCAATAAATACAGGAGATGTTGGGTTGAGCTATTGCTGCCAAAGGAGGTGCCACCATTTTTTTCCCCAACAAAGGCAGGGAATGTTGGCTTAGTGTGTTCAGTAAAAAGATGTGACAGTGCCCTGTTTTGTTGTTTATTTAACCAGAATATCTTGATCTCTTAATGAGACTTAGATGAAGCTCACATCACATTGTAGGTCACAGTACTGCAAGATTATGGATGTTCTAAATGTTCATGAACTTTCTTTCAGTACCGTATGTATGAATAACTGTAGCATTTGTTCTCTCTTGTAATATAGATGACTCAAACTATATTAAATATCTGGCCTTAGAAATGAGCAAGCTTCAGAATAAGAGATAACCAGAATCTTGCCACAGGGATGTTCAAGGAGTTACAGACAACTCTTTGGCCACCTGAAGAGAGGAGAAATAAAAAATGCACAGCAAGAAGGAAAGGAGTGAAAATGATCTCTTGCAGAGCCTTCTTGTTATTTGGAGTTTTCATGCATTCTTTTCTTGGAGCAACTTGCTCACACGACTACGCGAGTATATCCCTAATCATCATAGTAATTAGCAGTGACTGAGAGGAAAGGAATCAAAACAAGATTCCGGGATATTGAAGGATGACACATAAAGAATAACGCTGAATTGGTCTGGATTAATAATAAATTTAAAAATCCCTAGGCTGGTCAACCGATAACATCAGCACAGAAATATAATAATGCACATTATGCTTTGTGTGGGCAGCATCTCGCAGCAGGACATCCATGAAGAAAAGCTGTTTGTCCATAGGAAGATCCATGGGAAGCCTTATTTTTAAGATTGTGCTCATAGTCCACACCACAGTTCTAGACAGAATTTCATTATGGCCCACTGACTTTCTTTTTGAGGAAAAGGAGACAAAAGCAAAAACAGAGACCGAAGAGGGTGATCAGACAGAATGGAGAATAAATAGTTTGTAGAACAGAGTGTTTTAGTTGAAACAGCTTGTCGTTTACCGTGCATGCTTTTAAAAAGCGGAGGAAGGAGCATTGGATAGCTGCTGATGGAGGAGGAGTTTAAACTCTTTCCTTCTCAGATACCGTTTTAACAGAATTACTCACCTGAAGCTGTTCCAATGACTCAAATTGGTGCCTGTAGCCCACTTGGGTTCTGTGTCTTTTCAGAGTTGCTGAGAACGATAAAATAGTACGTCTCTGCTTTCTATCTCTGCTTATAAATAAAATGGTAAAAAACCAACATGTGATGGTGAACCAGTCTGGAAATACTGTAGTCTGCAGTCAGCAGGTTGATCCTCCGTATACTCTTTTCTCATTTTTAGGCAGCCCTAAGTGAAAAAAGAGTAGATGATGGTGTAACTAATGTTGAGAAAATGTGACCTTATGTGTATTTTTTGGAAAGACTTATTTGAAGGAAAAAATGGCAAGGGAAGGTGTACCTGTTCTGACAGTACTGATAAGGAAAGTACTCCAGAGCAACAGAGGAGAAATAGGGGAAGGGAACCAAAGAGACTGATAGGGCTGTGTTTGTCTAGAGTAGAGGGGGAAAATGAACGGTAGCAATGATAATCCTTGGCTGTATCTAGTGGGGGAGGAAAGGAAGCCTGTGACAAAGTGGCATACAGGTAATCCTCACTTAACGACCACAGTTGAGACCAGAATTTCGGTTGCTAAGCAAAATGGTCATTAAGCAAATCCAACCCGATTTTACAACCGTTTTTGCAGCGGTCATTAAGCAAATTGCCACAGGCGTTAAGCGAACCATGTGGTTGTTAAGTGAATCACGCAGTTCCCCATTGATTTTGCTTGTCAGAAGCCTGCCAGGGAGGTCGAAAATGGTGATCATGTGACCACAAAACGCCGTGGCAGTCATAAATGCGAACCAGTTGCCAAGCGCACAAATCATGATCATGTGACTTGCGACAGTCTTAAGTATGAGGACTGGTTGTAAGCTGGTTTTTCCAGCACTGTCATAAATCTGAACCATCACTAAACAAATGGCTGCTAAGCAAGGACTACCTGTAATTATAATGAAAGGAAATAAGTTAACAGCATTATTCTCAATAAACTAGAAAGTAGGTTAATGAGGAAGTTGTCAGTAGTATGGACAAACACAACTATAAGATGAGGATTTAATAGCTAATGCTGAAAGAATGTTTTCTGTGTGTGCTTGAAAAAAATTATAATTACAGTTTTCAGGTCATAGCCTTGAAATGTGGATGAAGGATAGAAAAAAATAGCTGGAGGACTACAGTTAATAGTAATATGAAATGCATCTTTATTGGAACCCAAATCTCCAGCTTGCAAAATTGTTTTATCAGGAAAAATTATACTTCACTACTGAGGTTTCTTGCTAAAGAAGCTGCCATGTGCCAATCATACATTTGACAACACAGGTTGAATGTTCTTGTACTGAGCATTCTCTTATTCACAGTTGTGTAAACTTTGTCATTAATAATTTCTAGGTCCCCCACAACTTTTCATGTGCATATTAAAAATAAACTTAAATTAACAATTCCAAAGAAGTACTTGGAGTATCCAGATAGTGAACTTATATCAATATAATTGATACTGGCAGTTTTTATTGATCTGTACAAATATTTTTCTCATCCTAGAGCAAAGTTGTGTAGACAGTTGTATATTGTCAGGTTGACATAGTCTCAATTACAGTTAGATTAGTCATTATATGAAGCGCATGTAGGAACAGCATCCCTAAAATATATTTTGCTGTGGATTAGGGCAGTCTAAGGTGTTTAGATAGCAGCTATTCTCTTTTGAAATGTCTTGTTTACCTTCTCCCTGCATAATTGCCACCGATAGAATTCAAAAGGAAGTGGGGCATCTAAAGTTCCATTCTGTAGGTGCCATTATATCCTTTTCCCTTTCCTCTGGAGAGAGGGCTTTCAACATTCACCTTGATAATGCATTGTACATATTACAGTTTACTCAGTTAATCTTGGCTCACTGGGTGTGACTGTGTGCTCATGGTAGCATAAGAGAGATTGATATCAACAGTGGAAAAGAGCAGAGCCACCCTCATTTGGGAGGAAATGGAAACAATCATTTTGAGATCTATCAACAGCCATTGGCCTTTCACTGAAATAATTTGCCATCACATCTAACTTTAATATATTTACAGGTTTTAGGTCCTGCTCCAAAGTGGTGCTCATTTCTTGATAATCTGACAGAAGAACTGGAGGAGAACCCAGAGACAACAGTTTATGATGACTATAAATTTGTAACAAGAAAAGATCTTGAAAACCTTGGTAAATTACTATTACTGCTGTAGATAAGATTTATTTTGTCTTGCCTCTTTCCTTTGGGTATGATCTCAGATATTCTCTTTACTTATATGCACCTTAGTGGCTACAATGTACTCCAAGAGGAAATGCATTTGCATTCCTGTCCTAGGTCTTTGGTAGAAGATTCTAGTTATGGTTTCCTTATTTTCCTAGTCCAAATAGAGAACCTTGATTTCTGCCTTGATCCAAGTTCAAAGAATGGTTTATATTACCTGATTCAAGTCACTATTGCCACAATTCCAGTACCTTATAGTATTATGGAAAAGAAATACATGTGTAACTGGCATTTTTGCAGGAATAATTTTCCTGCTAAAGAGAGAGACCTACTTCTTAATTTAAAAGTTGCTTGTCTTTTGGGCCTATGAGACTCAATTCCTTATTGGTAATTGGGGAAAATTAAACTTGTTTAGTTTAGAAGTAAACCGTTAAAACTCTACATAAATCTATAGCAATATATCTTACCTGGGGGAAGCCAGTTAAGCATGTGAATATCTTTGTTTAAAAAAAAATCAGCCTTAAAAGAATATAAGATTTACACTAACATTAAACTTAAGATTTTTAAAAAATCTATTTGTGCCTTGCATTTAAAATTTTAGGAATACTTAAAATTTTCATTTCTTAAGATTTGTAGCTAAATAGCTGAGACATAAAGTGGTTATCTTGGACTTTACAGGGAGTCTATGATGGTGACCTGGAATCACAAGTCAAGTCTGTAGTAATGTTAGCACCACAAGATTACTTTATTGTGCCTAGAAAGTTATTTCTCCTAAATGTCCATTCACTTTTATTCTCATATTGTCATTATCATGTCATGCTGATGGGCGGTAGAGCTGCGAAATACAGTAGGTCCGGTGTAACAGATACAGTATATTAGAGAGCCTTTTTTCATAATTGTGCCGCTCACCAGCTCAGTCTTCTACATAATGCATGGCTACTCCATGTACTTCTCGTGTGAAAGCATATGTGATCCTCTTTTGGGGATTTTGTAATTGAAGAAAGCTTTCTCAAATTGTAAGCATCTCCAACACATTCCGGTGATGTCCTTTTCCTCCACATAAACGAATACATACCATTTTTTTGCTGGTATGTATTGACTTGACTTCAACAATATAACCGATTTGGACAAGGTTCTCTTTTCATACAGTGATGTTCCTAAACATTGTGTCTTTCTTCATGCTGTGCATTGGCTTCATCCACATCTCTAGTAGATTGCTCTGAGTCATGCTGGTGAAGAGCCTCCATCTTGCAGCTTGGCTTTTCCTTTTGCCACCATGCTGAACTCATAGCAAGTGCTAATGTTGGTGGCAAAAGGAAAAGCACTTCTCTTCCTCTCTTAATTTTAGCCATAGAAATAAATTCCATCTATTGCATTGGAAAATGGCCCTGGGTTTCCAGAAATGACTGCACCCATGTTGAAAAATAGTCCAGAGTGAAAGAGCCAGACTCAGCTGGGAAGACATGGGCTCCTTTGTTTATAACACTTTCCCAGGATCAGTGTAGGGAAGATGGGTGAATATATGTAAGATATAAAGTACATGTAAAGAGAACCGGTTTGGTGTAGTGGTTAAGGCCCCAGGCTAGAAACTGGGAGACTATGAGTTCTAGTCCCGCCATAGGCACAAAGCCAGCTGGGTGACCTTGGGCCAGTCACTCACTCACTCACTGGATGAGATGACTTTTAATTATTTGGTTGCTCTGTGTTTCATTTTATTGACAACTTTTAGTAATGTTTAATGAGTACATAGAGAGCTGGGAAGACATGGGCTCCTTTGTTTATAACACTTTCCCAGGATCAGTGTAGGGAAGATGGGTGAATATATGTAAGATATAAAGTAAATGTAAAGAGAACCGGTTTGGTGTAGTGGTTAAGGCCCCAGGCTAGAAACTGGGAGACTATGAGTTCTAGTCCCGCCATAGGCACAAAGCCAGCTGGGTGACCTTGGGCCAGTCACTCACTCACTCACTGGATGAGATGACTTTTAATTATTTGGTTGCTCTGTGTTTCATTTTATTGACAACTTTTAGTAATGTTTAATGAGTACATAGAGAGCTGGGAAGACATGGGCTCCTTTGTTTATAACACTTTCCCAGGATCAGTGTAGGGAAGATGGGTGAATATATGTAAGATTTAAAGTAAATGTAAAGAGAACCGGTTTGGTGTAGTGGTTAAGGCACTGGGCTAGAAACCAGGAGACAGTGAACTCTAGTCCTGCCTTAGGCATGAAGCCAGCTGGGTGACCTTGGGCCAGTCACTCACTCTCAGCCCTAGGAAGGAGGCAATGGCAAACCACTTCCGAAATCTTGCCAAGAAAACTGCAGGGACTTGTCCAGGTAGTTACCAGGAGTCAAAACTGACTCAAAGGCACACACACACACAAAAAAGGGTAAATGTAAAAGTCCCCTATTTGGGGAGATGGGCGGGGATAAATTTAAATAATAAATAAATAAATAAAAAGTAAAATCCAATGATGGTAGCACCTTTCATGTACCTGAAGATGGTTCACACTGAAGAACCTAGTCATGTTTTTTTAAAAAATATTTTTATTTAGAACATACTTAAAAATAAGTGCAATACAAGACCTATTGATTTGAAGATCTTAATTAGTTATAGGAAGGCAGATTTTAACTAAATGTTAGATAAAGCTTCATTGATGAAGCAGTCAGCAATGGAACCAATTCCCAAAAGAGCGATGAGCTTCCTTTTGTTGGATATGCTCAAGCTAAGGCTGGAGAGCCATCTGTTGGGATGCTTTAATCTGAATTCCTGTACTAAACTAGAGAGTTGGACTTAATTGCTTAAATAAATAGCCTTTCCTAACTTTCTGATTCTCAATGTTATAGCTATTACACTGTAACATGTATAATTTTTGTACATGACAGCATCCTAGCCACACTTGCACATACACGCCAATGTAGAAAAATGTATTCTGCAAAGTACCCTGAAAATTTTTTTTTGATTTTATGTTATGTTACGCTCAGGTTCAATATGTGTATCTCCCCCCTTCTGTCCCCCACCTCCGCTTTGTTTCCAGGGCTTTCTCATCTTATTGGATCACCACTTCTCCGGGCGTACATGCATGGCTTTTTCATGGACATACGACTGTATCATAAGGTATGCAGGCTTGCCCAAGGAAGTCAGGCTAGCTCCCTTTCTGATACAGCACTTTCTTTTAGGCAGGCTTTTGGTTGGATGGATGAGATGACTTTTAATTATTTGGTTGCTCTGTGTTTCATTTTATTGACATCTTTTAGTAATGTTTAATGAGTACATAGAGAGCCAGTTTGGTGTAGTGGTTAAGGCACTGGGCTAGAAACCGGGAGACCGTGAGTTCTAGTCCCACCTTCGGCACAAAGCCAGCTGGGTGACCTTGGGCCAGTCATTTTCTCTCAGCTCTAGGAAGCAGGCAATGGCAATCCACTTCCAAAAAACCTTGCCAAGAAAACTGCAGGGACTTGTCCAGGCAGTCTCCAAGAATCGGACACGAACGGATTAAAAAAAAAATAGTACATAGCCCCATTTTTAGTTTAATTCTCATTTTTGCTAGCCGTCACGCGTATATGTCCTGCAAGTAACAGACAGTGTTAAATCAAATGAAAGAATTATGCAGTGACTTATGAGTTCTTCCTTTTCCCCCTTAATTGCTTTGTGCTTACAGGTTAAAATGATGGTAAATCCTTTTGCCTATGAGGAATACAGAAGGGAGAAAATTAGACATAAGATAGAAGAAACACGTGCACAAAGAGTGCAGCTAAAGGTAAAGTTGAAGTTCAGTTCCTTCGTGATAGGTTCATTAGAGAGAGAGGACGAGAGAGAGATTCCCATGTATAAGCAGTACATTTGGGGTGTTTCAAAGCTGTTGTACCCGAAAGGAAAGGAGCACAAGTTCATCTGCTCCAGAGAAGATCTTCTTTGTTTTTGGCCTTGCTGGGATAAGTAGTGAGGTCTGAAAGGACATTCCTGGCATTGGCTTGAATATTAGCAGGGATCCTACTGCTCTCATCGCCCGGAACGCAAATCAGGAATCTGAAAAAGTCCATTCTGGATGGAAGAGTTCTGTAGCCCCTACATAGATAGGGTTTTCCTGATCAGAAATAATATTTGAATCAGGTGAAAGCCAGCAGCCTGAATTTTACTTTGTGCTAGCTTGGCAAAATATAAATGGTTGTAATATGAATGGATGTTGTGCTTGGAACTCACTTTGCAATATGGAGGAGAGATCCCAACATCTTCCAGGCCTCTTCATGAACCTGAAAAAAGATGCTACTGCTTGAAGAGTCTCCTTAACTTTAATAAGTGGATTCCTTAAACCAGTGGCCAAGTCTGGAACCTTTCTTCTAACTCATTTCCAAAGCATGCATTGCTCTGTTGTGAAAGCAAGTGTGATCCAGTTTTTTCTTAAGCCACTGGCAAAATATTCAGAAGCCCTTGGCTATCTCAGAAGGATCCAAGTTCCTGATGTTTCCTACTGAAATCCCTGGTATGAGCACCTTCTAAATAGTTTGGGAACTCAAATTATCCAGCAAAGCTGTGTGGATATAACTAGAGCTTGCTTTTCACCTAGTATATAATTTAACAAATTCTGATTCATTATATATCCAGTGCAATTATTGTTTGTACTGTGATTCATATGCTTAATTGGAAAATACATTGAAAGTGCCAAGTCCCACACTAAAGAGATCCCTGCTCATTTTATTCACTAGAAACTTCCCAAAGTTAATAAAGAACTTGCACTGAAGTTGATTGAGGAGGGAGAAGAGGAACCACAAAATGCTAGAAAGAGGAAACAGAAGGTATGTTGCCCTTCCTTATTTCAGTTACATTAGTTATATGAAATGAAATAAATCAGTGGTGCTGTTTCAAAGATGCCTGTGTCTGAATATGTGTGGGGTGGTGGAGGGCTATAGGTTCATAAAAGGTAAAGGTTCCCCCCGCACATTTGTGCAGTCGTGTCCGACTCTAGGGGCCGGTGCTCATCTCCGTTTGTTAGCTGAAGAGCCAGCGTTGTCCGAAGACACTTCCACGGCCATGTGGCCGGCATGACGCGCGCAGAACGCTGTTACCTTCCCACCGAAGTGGTACCTATTCATCTACTTGCATTTGCATGCTTTCGAATTGCTAGGTTGGCAAGAGCTGGGGCGAGTGCGGGAGCTCACTCCATCACGTGGGGCTAGGGTCTCGAACCTCCAAACTTGCGACCTTCCAATCGACAAGCCTGGCGTCTTACCCGCTGAGCCACCACGCCCCAGGTTCATAGGTTCATAGGAGACCAGAAATTTTGTAAGTCCTAATTCGACTCCTGACATCTCCAGTTACTGGGCCTCTGCTGCTCTGCTGGGCCTCCAAGACTGATACCATCCCCAATCCTTGGAGAGCGTGATAGGAGATGGTACTAGGATCACTGAACTAAAACAGCTTTACTTGCTAAGTTGAATTCTGTTCACCAAAATGTACCTGTGTGAGAATTAATCAGACATGAATGAGAGTGCAGTACTCACATCCATGTATAGAAAAGGTATGTTGAAATTAATGGTGATTAAAGCTAATGCCAACTGTTTTAAGTGATATGAACTAAAAGTTAGTCATCTGTACAATAGGCAGGGGATGATGCGATTGTTTGATCAATTTCAGTGCTGTGCTCTTGGCTCTTTTGGTACTTTAAATTGGGCTTTACATTTAAGCTATTTTATCGGTAAAATAAATTATCACAGCTACTTCTGACTCCAGCCACAAAGCGGTTCGTGTTAGTAATATTCGTGTTAGCTACTCTTAATGCATATTTTAGAGCAATTTTAACTGCTCAAAGAATTTTCCTTTCTGGCCAGCTGTCCAAACAGGTTGTTAGACAAGATGAGTTCCCAGGTGCTAGTAATTTTCCAGTGGCCAGGCTCAAATGGCCTTTTTCTAACTCCTAAAAAGCAAATGGTGATTAAATAGCTTTGTCAAAATATTGTAATCTTAATTAAATTATAGCTCACTTTTAAGGTGAAACTGCCTTTTAGTTTTTAAATGAGACATTGCCATGCTAACCGTGCTTAAATCCCGGGTGCCTTGACTAATAGGCGCCTAACCCTGACAAAATCTGCTTAAGGTAAGAGTGGGGACCTTGTCCCTGGTCATGCTGACAGGGGCTGCTGAGAGTAGTCCAACAACACCCAATTGATTGCTTTTGATGTATGTATGCTGTTTTTCAGGGCAAAAGGTAGCAGTAAAACCATGCTATCAAGGAAATCACCGTATGAAATTAAAAGTTTGACAACTTATGATGGGGTGGGGAACCTTTTTTCTGCCAAGGGCCATTTGGATATTTATAACTGGGGACGTGGGGGGCGGGGTTTCTGGGATTTCCGGGGGCCGGAGTTTGCGGGCGGGAGCCAATCACAAGCACTGGGGGCGGGGTTTGCAGGCGGGAGCCAATCGCGTGGAAGGGGCGGGGTTTGCGGGCGGGAGCCCCGTGGGCCGTATACGGCCCACGGGCCTGACATTGCCCACCTCTGCCTTATGACATCAGAAGAACCTCACTTACACACCAAACACCAACTATTTCTCTATAGCCAGTTTTGAGTAAGGGATGAATGTATCTCCTTGGAAGGATGTTCTATAAGCAATGGGGTCATTACAGAAAAGTTCTGTTTATTCCACTCAAAGGCTTCCATTGAGGACTATAACTCATACATTTAACACAGCCATTCTCCATCCCTTCTGCCGCTGTGGATCTTAAAATAACCTTTTATCTTGAACTATATGTATGAGCAAATAGGTATATTAAAATCAGTTCAATAAAGAAAGCAAATGAAATAAAAGTGAAATAAAAATAAGTTAACGTAAGGTAAATAAGTGTAAGTCAACAGAATATTAGGTAAGTAGTGTGGAAATTTCAAGGACTGGAGAAGAATTTGGAAGAAAACACACAAAACATTCTGCCTGGCAGCTTCCTTCTTCCCCTGCAAACCTGCAAGTTGCATTTGTTTTAATTTGTTTAACTTACATCCTCCCTTTCCACCACAAATGGCACTCAAAGCAACTGACAGTAAAACAAAAATGATCATTTAAACATAAAAACTTATCAGATAGAAAACACATGAAGAAATTATAGTTCCCCAAGCAAATTATTAAAAGGCTGGAAATAGTTGATTTAGCATGTTGTTAAATAAATGGTAGAATGGATAGTTCATTGGAGAAAAAATATAAATTTTATTTCACAAAGCTGCTTCTTGCTCCGCAAAGGCCTTTGGAGATCTAAATGCATTTAGCAGGTATATTTGGAAAAGTTTAAGCTATGCAACCATTTCTTAACTTCATTTTCATTTTTCTTCCAGAAAATGCCTAGCATTCTTAGTGATGACCGCTTCAAAATCATGTTTGAGAATCCTGATTTCCAGGTGGATGAGAAGAGTGAAGAGTTTAGGCTGCTTAATCCACTTGTTTCTAAAATAAGTGAGAAAAGGAAGAAGAAATTAAAGTTGTTAGAGCATCAGGAAGCCCTGGGAGAGGTAAAATCTGAGAATTTGAGATTTTCTATTGTTCTTCAATAGCTATTTATAAAAATTGGGATACAATTCACTTATAGTGTTTGAGAAGGATCCCAGTGGGATTCAGTAGAACCAGAGCTTCCCAAACTTTTCATGTTGGTGACACACTTTTTAGACATGCATAATTTTGCGACACACTCTTACAGCAGGGCACAAGGCAGGCACTAGGACCTGCGTGGAATCACAGCAGGTTTGGAGGCAGCAAGGCACAAGGCAGGCACTAGGACCTGCGTGGAATCCTGGCAGGGCAGGTTTGGAGGCAGCAGCAGTCGCGACACACCCAGACACTGCAGCCGACACACTAACGTGTCACGACACACAGTTTGGAAAGCTCTGGAGTAAGGGATTGATTATGGAAAATATTTTTTATTAAGGACTCAAAGGGATTCAGAGCAGCAGAAAAGAATTCAGCAGAGACAGATGTGGAAGGACAGGCTTGCAGCAGAGTGCAGGCACCTGTGTTCGGCTTCCTCCCCCTCTACTTCAAACATTCCTCAGCATAAGGCAAAGATTTCTAAACTTTTCATGTTGGTGACACACTTTTTAGACATGCATCATTTCACGACACACTCTTACAGCAGGGCACAAGGCAGGCACTAGGACCTGTGCGGAATCACAGCAGGTTTGGAGGCAGCAAGGCACAGGGCAGGCACTAAGACCTGCATGGAATCCTGGCAGGGCTCGGAGGCAGCAGCAGCCGCGACACACCCAGGCACTGCAGCCGACACACTAACGTGTCCCGACACACAGTTTGGAAAGCTCTGAGTAGAACCATATTTTCTTAACCTTCCAACCTTCCTATCCTCACTGCGTGTTTGGTTACTGTGTGCTAAGAATCCCAAGCAAGATTTGGAATAATTATGTTGTGTCTCTTACATAGACATCCAATTCTTGCTTGTGCGCAGGCATACACGGACAGCCAATAAAGCATGACAAACTGCCCCTTCTCTTTCACATGATATTTGTACTTTGAGCACAAATACCTTGAGAAGTGCAGAGAGATTGGGCTGAATGGGAATGCAGCATGCACTCTGGGCACACGCAAGTAGGAGGTGGTCTTAAATTTCTTGCAAGGGGTGAAAATATCAGTGCATAATAAGTTTGAAGCATTAGGAGTGTCTGCTTCTTCATAAGAGATCTACTTGTTCTAGATTGGGCTGGTTCCCCCTAAAGGAACAAATGTGTAGTTTAGGATTGTTTCTGGATCTATCAGTGTTTGCTGAAGGATCAGGTTACCTTCATGGCTAGGAAGTGTATTATCAGTTTTAACTGGTAGATTAATAGTGCCCAGTTCTCAGGAAGAACAGCTTAATCACAGCAATTCATTGCATAGGCCACCTCAAGAGTGGCTTACTAGAGCATGCTGTATGTGGGACTACCCTTGTGAGTGGTCCATAAGGTACCATTGGTGCAGAATACAGTGGCTAGGTTACCAACTGGAGTGTCTCACCATGAACCCATCTTCCTCTGCTAAAAGATTTGCATGGGCTGACACTTTGCCACCAAGCTTGGTTCCATGGTTTGAGTGTATACAGCTCAGTAGCAGGTTATCTTAAAAAGCTTCTCCAGATACATCAGGCACCTGCAGTCTTTGGAGGAGGCCCTGTTTTCTGTAACACAATTTTGCAGATTACTGCTGGGAGATATGATGGAGGCGGGGCTTCTCTGTGGTAGCACGTATGTTGTGAAATGATTTTCCCTCCCATGTATGTCAGATCCCCAGCTCTGGCATCTCTTAATGTTTTTTAAGAATGCGTCCTTTTATGTTGGCCTTCTCTCGCCACTGTTTATCTTTGGAAGGGGTTGTTGTTGTTTTATTTGTTGGATTATTATAAATCCAAGGGATGGGGGTCTCTTTCATTCTCCCTCTCTCTGCTTCCTGATAGGTTGGTTCCTAATTTCAGATGTTTGCTTCTTAGGTTGGGCAGTTTGAGGGTAGATTAGGAAATCTGCCAATGTAGCAGATACTTTGCTTCCTAACAGTCTTGGGTCATTTTTTCTCCTTTCAACAATAGGAGTGTTAAATCTAATTGATACTGGATATGTTTTGTCCCTTTTCAGGGTTTTTTAAAAGTCCTCTCCAAACAGAGCATCTGTAAAGCGTCACGTACTCCTAATTGGGTAAATGGTTCATTTAAGGAATGTTAGTCCTTTTTTTTTTTTTTTTAACGGACTATTTTTGCCTTCAGGAAGAAGAGGAAGAGCCAGAAGGAAAACCAAGTGATGCAGAAAGTTCTGAGACTTCAGATGATGAAAAAGGATGGGTTGAAGAGGTCAGGAAACAGCGCAGACTTCTACGCCAAGAGGAAAAAGTAAAATGGCAGGAAAGGTTCAAGGAGGATCAGAAAACAGTCCTGGAACCAAAGTTTTTTGAGATTAAAGCTGGGGAAGAATTTAGAAGTTTCCAAGACACGGCCAAAAGGCAGAAGTTAATGAAGTAAGTCTGCCATTCTACTGCATTCCCTAGATTTGTCTTCACTCTTTTCATTGCTCATGATTAAGATGTGCATTTTAGGTGCTGATGATTTCAGATTTCTGCTAAAGACAATTGATTTCATAGCCCAGACATAGACATAGTGAAGAGGGGGGTTCTCTTAATTCATCCACTCATTTGCACACCAGTTAAAAAAGGAGGTGCAACTACAGCCTCCATTGGCTCCCTAGAAATTATGATGGGGCTGTGCATAGGGAGGCACAAGGCACATGTGGCATCATTATGCAAGCATCAAGGCCCCTTAAATGGTCATAGGACCCATAGCCAGATAGCCAGTCAGGCCACTGGCCAGTCTTAATCTAAAGAATATCTTCCAAGCCTGCCTTCCTTCCTTCCTTCCTTCCTTCCTTCCTTCCTTCCTTCCTTCCTTCCTTCCTTCCTTCCTTCCTTCCTTCCTATTTTTGTGGTGATTTTCTGTTTTGTTTGCTCTCAAAGCACAGACAGTTAGTGCGGGGATGATATGCTGATCATAAAAGTAGATGCTGACTTTATCCTCTCATCTTTTTTTGCAGAAAGTCACTTGAAGATCGCTTGCAACTTGAAGAGAGGGTTGGTGCACTTAGTGTACATGATACCACTGTAGGAAGTAAACAAGTTACCTTTAAATTAAAAAAGGTAAACATAAATCCTAAACTTAAAAATGTTAAGACCGGTGCAGTTGAAGTACTAAGTGAGCCTTCTGATGACCCTGCTCTCCTCTTGCGTATTGCAGGTGGATTAGTGTTTCTAGGGCTGAGTTGTCTATGCTGGGCTAACTTGGCAGACTTGCATCACTTGCTTTGCATATTTTATTTTGCTGCCACTAGCTGTGGGAAGGGGCATTGGGGTATGCAAGGGACTAAATCTTTGTCGGATTGAATCTGTGTTGTGACAGCTAGACCCATTTGGCATTATGCTTTCACTGGGTATTAACTTGGCTGCTGCAGAAGTCTAGCCAAAGAAGAAATGGGAATAGGATGGATCTCAGTTTCTTTCATGTTTTCACCCCCTCACACACACACACCTGTAGTACTCTCCAATGTTCTTGCAGTCCCTCCCACCCATCTCTGCTTTGATTATTGCTGCAGGTGTCATCCCACACTCACAAAGAATAGCTTATATATGCACATACAGGAGGAAGGAATTGGGAACCTCTAGTTAGTGAGTTAAGATCCACTACCAGCAGTTTCTTAGGAGCCAGACCATAATTTATACCTCTTTTGGATTGACCTCATAGCTGTAAAAGCTAATTTGTTTAAAATAGACTAAAAAAAGGCTTTAAAGTATCAAGAAGGCAAAGTTTGCTTCTGTTATTGTATTCAGATGGCTTACAGGTAGTCCTCACTCAACAACCATTCATTTAGTGATGGTTCAGACTTAGAACAGTGCTGAAAAACTGACTTGCAACTGGTCCTCACACTTACAACCGTCGCAGTGTCCCTGCAATCACGTGATCACAATTTGGGCGTTTGGCAACCAGTTCGCAATTATGACCATCGCAGCATCCTGTGGTCACCTGATCACCATTTTCGACCTTCCTGGCTGGCTTCTGGCAAGCAAAATCAATGGGGAACCGTGTGATTCACTTAATGACCACGTGGTTTGTTTAACGCCCATGGTTATTCGCTTAACGGCTGCTGCAAAAAAGGTCGTAAAATTAGGTCGGATTCACTTAATAATCACTTCGTTTAGCATCCGAACTTCTAGGAAATTTTTTGGTAGCTAGCCTAGGAGTTTTCAGCCTGATAACCTAAGTTGTAATTGTAGACATCTTTAAGGTTTTTGTCAGCTCTTAGAAGCTGGAAGGGGAGGAGAAGGTGATAGCCGTGTTTTAATACAATTTTTCCCCCTCAAAGAAGACACCTATTGTGTGCTTTTAAACCCTCTATTGGTTGTTTCCCTTTGTATCTATGCTACATCATACAGTGTGTTTCTTGTATTCTGGGTTGCTTTATAGTCAGAAGTAACCATGGAAAAGAAATGCTATGCATAAAACACAAAAGCTTCCACTGACCATTGTTTCAGTAGATTATTTCTATGGCACATATAATTCATACTCAAATTAATGTTTAGAAGAAATGATGGAATAATAAAACATGTTCAAACATGTTCTTGCTAGAGGAGGAGTAGCGTCAGTAAAGCAGGTATCAATATTTGTAGTGCTTATTTACTGAATTTTTATATAGATCTTCCTACAAAAGGCAGGCAGAGAGATAGGCAAAGAGCAGTAACCAAGCCAACCCCAAAATCATTAATCCTAAAAAAACAAACAAAATTCATTTTAAAGAACTTGTTTTTAAAATGAATTTCAAACCTATGGAAGTGGAAATATAACAATGCTACACACTGACTATCGGAAAGAGAGCAGTCAAGAGTTCATTCAAGGCTATGTATGTTTGTTCAGAGTGCAGAGCAATTTGCTCCCTGAATGCATTATTCCAATTTCAATAGGTAAAGATCTGTCATATTATTCTTATATTTTGGGGCATGCAGAAAATGGAATGTATGTTTTGTTTTAAACGTGAAGCAAACTTTTGCATTTTTGAAGTCCTGCTTAACAATTTTGGATCAGACCTAGTTCAGAACATTTTGATTCTGGATTTTGACAAAAGCAAATCCAAAGGGATCCCAGAATGATTTTATGGGGCAATTAGGGCAAGTCTCATGTGTGGTTACCTTTTCTGTCCCCTTCTTCTCCACATGGCCTGTGGGCTGGCCTGCTTTCCCTCCTTGTCTGCCTCCCCATAGCCCCCCGTTTCCTAGCACAGCATATCCCACAGGCCCTCCCTTCCTTCCTCCCCCCAACAATGTCCACATATACTGTCACCAAGGAAATCCCTCATCTTTGGGGTTTTCATACTTTCCCCCAACCACACCCCTATTTCTGCCTGGAAAAACTGCATTTTGGTCTACATCTAGAACAAAACAGCCCTGTTTCTTTCCGTAATGGACCAAAACATACATTATGATTTTAGCAGCTAAACAGATTTAAAAAAAAACAATTATCCACTTACTTTATGTTCCTTAATAAACTTTTAATTAAGTTTTATTTTGTTTTTATTTTGGGAAGTTTATACTGCTTCTTCATCTCTCTCCTATAAGAATATGAGGCTAACTGCACCCTCATACATACCCTCAAAGCTTTTGGTTTCTCTTCCCTTCCCCCAGATGTCTCCCAACCCATAAGTGGAGATGGTGGAGAAGGGAAAAGTTGCAAATGGAGGTGGGGCACCATTTTGTCTCTTCCCTCCACTAAATATATCTGTTCTACTGGTAGAAGGGACTCCATTGGATATTAGCTATTCTCTTTAAGTATTTTTTGTAACTTTTTTTCAGTCTGAGCAACATAAAAAGCAGCAAGAAGCAGAGAAACTCCATCATGAGGAGAGGAGAAAACTCAGGCGGTCAGCTGGCCATCTCAGAAGTAAACAAGGAAAAAGGCGACGATTCCATTGACAGAGTAATTCTGCTTCCTTCCTTTGGGGACTCAGAAATTTGTTTTAATTCATGGACTAAAATCAAGACCTCTTCAAATCCACTATGGCAGAGAACAATCCACAGCCTAATTATGTTGTGGGGAGGCATAGCGAATCTCCTGTTTGCACCAGGCATATTACAGTAATGTTTCTGAAGAGACAGCAGTTGGTTATTGTATAACCTTGTGTGTGGTGGCTCATAGGTGTACATTGCTATGTGAACTGGATTCAACCTTTTAAAAAAGAAACATTAATAGTAATGCAGTATTTCAAAGGGCTCCAATTCTTAAGGACCTGAGAACTTTGCTATACTTTTATAGTATATGAACAACAGAACGTAGCCATGTTGATATATATTTATGGAATTAAGCAATTAAGATAACATTTGCTTCACTTCTTCCCAACTGATAAAGTTACTTAATAACTAGAATAAAGTAAACTTTTATTCTAGCAAAAGAAAAGTAAGGATTTACTTTAAAGCTCTCCTTTCTGACAGTAATCTTTTCACGATCCTGAAGAGGAGCTAAGTTTAAATCAATGTATGTGAGATTTGTATTCAAATCCATAGGTGTCAATTTTGCTAAACAGAACCTAAAAAAAATATTTCCTACATTCAGTACTAGTTTCATGTCTGCTCTGATTTCACATATATTTCACCTACTGTAACTGCTTTTTATTTTCACTATTGACAGATACTGGATTAGTTGATGAGCCTGGATTCTATCAAATATTAACTATATCTTTAATATGAATTTTACTTCAGCACAGTTTTTAAATAGCCAAGTGTCAGTTTACTCAGGTGCTGTGTTCATATTTCTGTGCCTGAGCACTGAAGTTTTATGAATTCCTTAAAACAGCTTCTACTTTAGATGAGAAAATTTAATCAATTCTTATCCCCACCCTTTGTACTTGTATCTTACCAACAGGTTTTTCTTCCAGAAGAGACAGCACTCCTTCCATCATTTTCTCCAGGAGTGTAATAAAAGTGAATTATTTGGAGGGGAAAAAAACAATTTTGGAAAAGCTAGGAAGGGAAAATTGTTTGAGGTTCATTTCAAAAATAAAACTATTAAAAATTGCAATAAGGAAAAATATAGTCGGATTTCTCTAGAGAAACTCACCCAGAAAAATCTATATGGAGTTGATCATGAGGGTTCCAGCTGTAATGTTTAGTTTTTTTTAAAAAAGGCAGAGAATGAATACAAAATCATCTTCCCTTCCATTTGTATTTCAATATATTTTTTTATAAAGCAAATGACTCTTTTCCTTAAAAAAGTTTATGTACACACAAGTCACTGTTCATTGTCTAGAGCAGGAGTAGATAAATGTAGTAGATAGGAGCCACACTAAAAGGTTTCAGTGAACAGGGCAATGATGTGAGGACTTCAGAGCTAGGATCTTCTGGGATTTTATTTTGTTTTTACAGTGGTGAAAGAATATTTGTGAACTCTTTAGAACTATCAGGAATCCTGCAGTACATACCTGCAATGAGATCTGAGCTTCAGCTAACTCCCATTAATAAAGAGGTTGTGGTTAAACAAGCAACGCACAAAACAATGTACTATATCTTGTCTTTATTGAACTCACTGAGCCAACATTCACTGTTTTTGTTGGAAAAAGTATGCAAAGTTTTAGTAACTGGTGACACCTCCTTTAGTAGCAATGATTTCAACTCATTTCCTGTTGATATTGTTCAATCAACCACATTAGATATTTTGCATGAGCTCTTCAGGTGATGCCACAATATTTTTTCTTTTTCAGTTCAGGTCAGGGCTCTGATTTAGCCATTCCAAGATGCAACATTTCTTCTACTTCAAGCCATTTTGTTGTAGAATTATTTGTGTGTTTAGGATGCTGCATGTCCCTCACTTGTTTAAGCTTCAATTCATGTACAGATATCGTGATACTCTCCTGTAGAATGTACTGATGCAATCCAGAGTCCATTCTTCCCTTAATGATTGTGAGCCACCAGATGTTGCGGCCTCAAGGCAGCCCAAACCACAATACCCTCATGGCTGTGTGTCATGGTTGAGATGATAGGCAAACAGTGGTGAAGTCAGCAAAGGACTCGTCTGATTTATTTTCTACTTGCAGTTACAGCTAGTTGATACACACGCACACTCATGCACACACTAACACATAATTTCTTAGATAACCTACAGTGACTCCTGTGTCTTTAAACCTACCTAGCTGGCTTCTCATTAGAAAGAGGGGAACACCACTACCATAAAAGTAGGGTCTCTTGAAACCCACCTACTGTATATTCTTCTCTGGTAACCTTTTAGTGAATAAACCATATAAAATTTTAGTATCTCAGCCAATTATCTTTTCTGGGAGAGCAAGCACCAATGGAAAGTGCATTCTAACCTGACTATTTTTGCCTTTATTATCTGGGAACAAAGGTAGGGAAAGTGTGCACAGCATGGCTTCTAGAATTTCCCCCCAACTCCTTTACCAGCAGTGGCCATAGGAGGCATCTGTGCTGAATTCAGGATATTGAAATAGAAGCTTGTGTCTGTGGTTGTCTGCTCTACCTTCATTTTGCATCTCTGTGTTTGTGTGTGTATTTGTGCTGTAGGAACCACAAGGTGGGCTACATACATGTCGTTGGGAGAGAAGAGGGAGCGGGGCTTAGAATGGAGTGATCGCCATTCTGGACCACTCTCCAACTGTGTTTCTTGTAGGGATGCATTGGAGTAATTTGGAGGGGGGGCGTCTTCTGCAATTCCATTTTTGAACTCAGTCTTTCTGTCTTTAGCCACACCAAAGTTCGTATTACACTATGTCTATGAAGGTTCTCAGTCATCCAGGTGGAATTGTCTGTAACTTGAATCATGTCAACTGGATTTCTATTTTCTCAGTGGAAACATTTCGCTCCTTATCCAAGGAGCTTCTTCAGTCTGAGCAAAGTTGGTAAGGGAATCCTAAATATGTTTCTAGGTAGCTGTGTGACCTTACACCTGGGGCTAGGTCATGGTTATATTGAGATGTTATTTTAAGTCCTTTTATCATCTAAAGGAGGATCGTTAAGATCACCATGCTGCTGTTGAGCTTGTGAAATGGTCTTAATCTTCCTAGGCACAGAAGACAAAGCAGGGAGGAAGATGGGGAAAAGATTGTGCCTGAGGCCCCCACCTCTATTCAAGGAAGGATTTTCCAAGTTGGCATAAATGGATTCCTTGACCCCTCTCTCAAACCACCTATCTTCTCTGTCTAAAATGTGAACATTAATGTCCTCGAATGAGTGTCCTTTTTCCTTTAGATGAAGATAAACTGCTGACTCTGGTCCTGTGGTGTTACTTCTCCTGTGTTGGGCCATCCTCCTGTACAAAAGTTGTTTGGTTTCTCCAATGTAGAGCTCAGAGCACTCCTCACTGCACTGGATTGCATAAACTACATTGCTTTTCTTGTGTTTTGGAGTTTGATCTTTGGGGTGTACAAGCCTCTGTCTCAGTGTGTTGGTGGGTTTGAAATATACAGGTATGTGGTGTTTGCCAAATATCCGTTTTATCTTTTCAGACACGCCAGCCATGTAGGGAATGACCAGGTTCTTTCGTTTTACACTGTTTCGTATTACACTGTTCAGTTTTTAGAGAATTGTCATGCTGACAGATTGACAGTCCCCGTTCCCTTTACATCATTTCCTGTACAGAATTTCTTTCCAACATTCCACTAAGGAGTAAAAAATAATATTTTGCCCATTGCTTGAATAGTGCCTATGCTGTGGTAATGAGGGACAAAGTATTCTTGACATTATGTTTGTTTTACTAACACGGGACTCTGAATGATGTGTGTGATGAACCTGGTGATTGTGAATGATGAACCTGGATGTCATCCGTGACACACTGACCCAATTCTTTCTGTGTATTAAATGTTCTTTGGTTCCCTGCTCGTCTTAATACTATCCTCATTAGAGTAGGAAAGTCCTAATTCATGAGATGACTCAAAATCTGTGTTACTTGAGCAGCTTCTGGAAACACATTTAATACGTATGTTTACTCAATTATGTATCTGGTTCTCTGCCAATGTAGATCTCCACCGCATTAGCACAGAGAATGAAACAGATTGACTTGTTTCCTGTTGCTCCAGGGGACAAGAGTAGAGCTAATGAACGGAGGTTTATTTATTTATTTTCTATCCTGCCTTTATTATTTTTATAAATAACTCAAGGCGGCCAACATAGCTAAAACGCCTTCCTCCTCCTCTTTTCCCCACAACAACCCTGTGAGGTGAGTTGGCCTGAGTTGGCCTGCTTTATTAATTCAAAGATTTTCCAAAACAGCTTTGCACTTTTAACAATCAGTGAAACTATGTCAAAACTTAAGGGGTAGGAGGCAAAAAACCAGCAAAAATGAAAACAGAACTGCCAGAGCAGACAACGATTAAAGTGCCTCCCGTCTCCTGTTGATACTGCAGAAGTCTTAATGCAAATCAAATAATTAGATGTGCACTTTCCAGAGCAGTCAAGGGTGTTAATGGTTTCCCTGCCCCACACAGGAGAGGCCTATGACCCCTTGAGCCAAGAAATGTTCCTTATTAAATGTGAAGAGTTTATTAATATGAAAGAACTCACTCTCCAGTGCTGTGGACCATTGCTGATGAAGCACTTGGGCCTTTCTTTCAGTTCAACTGTAGCAGCTCTAGCAACGCATTTAGGATAATTATTTATTGTATTTATTAAGCATGTTTAGATCCAAATGCTCCTTGCCCCCCCCCCAAAAAAAAAATTACATGGCAGACTAAAAGCTGCATCGTGCAACATGTCACTTCAGAACTGACAAACACCCTCCTGGAGCTGTTATAAATGAGTTCAGTGAAATTAAACTGAATTTCTGGAAAAACTGCTTTGAATTATTTTATTATTTTATTTATTATTTCAATTTATTCCCCGCCCATCTCCCTTGCAAGGGACTCTGGGCGGGTTACAACAATTGAAAGTTTAAAAAACTATACAAAAATATTATCTAAAATCTAAAATACATACAATAATAAATTACATGAATCCAAGATGGATTGGGGACCGTAGTATCGATCGTATTACTACGGGGCCAGCCAACCCCAGGAGGCACTGCCGCCTCTGTCATCCCAGGCCCCGTGGCAGAGCCAGGTCTTGAGGGCCTTCCGGAAGGCCAGGAGTGAGGGGGCGAGTCTCACCTCCGGGGGCAAGATGTTCCATAAGGCGGGCGCTATCGCAGAGAAGGCACGTCTCCTGGACCCCGCTAGATGGAATTCTCTTGTTGAGGGGGTCCGAAGCATGCCCTCTCTGCATGTACAGGTGGGGCGGGCCGACGTTATCGGGACGAGACGGTCCCTCAGGTACCCTGGCCCTATGCCATATAGGGCTTTAAAGGTAATCACCAACACCTTGAATTGGACCCGGAAGCAAACTGGTAGCCAATGCAGCTCACGTAGCAGAGGTGTTACATGTGCCGATCTCATGGCACCAATAACTGCTCGCGCCGCGGCATTCTGAACCAGCTGAAGCTTCCGGATACTCTTCAGGGGTAGCCCCATGTAGAGCGCATTACAGTAATCTATACGGGAGATGACAAGGGCGTGAGTGACTGTTCGGAGGGCCTCCCGATCCAGGAAAGGGCGTAACTGGCGCACAACACGAAGTTGTGCAAAGGCCCTCCTGGCCGTGACTGCCACCTGCTCTTCGAGCAGGAGTCGCGAGTCCAGGAGGACCCCCAGATTCCGCACTGGATCCGAGCGAGGTAGTGCAACTCCACCCAGAACCAAAGATGACAACTTCCCGGATCTAGGGGGGCCATCAATCCACAGCCACTCCATCTTACCAGGGTTCAGCTGAAGCCTGTTGTTCCCCATCCAGGCCCCCACAGCCTCCAGACACTGAGATAAGGCATCGACCGCATCACTTACTTCACCTGGGATGGAGATGTACACCTGGGTATCATCAGCATATTGGTGATACCTCATCCCATGGTGACGGATGATCTCGCCCAGCGGTTTCATGTAGATGTTGAACAGGAGAGGAGAGAGAACCGACCCCTGCGGCACCCCACAAGTCAGGGGGCGTGGGTCAGCCCTCTCCTCCCCTATCAACACCGACTGGGAACGGCCCCGGAGGAAGGAGGTGAACCAGCGCAAAACTACACCACCCACCCCCAACTCCCTGAGCCGTCCCAAAAGTGGTCGACGGTATCGAAAGCCGCTGAGAGGTCAAGGAGAGCCAGGATGGACGCACTCCCTCCATCCCGCTCTCGCCAAAGATCATCCATAAGCGCGACCAGTCTTGATGTGGAGACGTTTGCCTGTGTTGTTGCCATTCTGTATGTATGGGTGTTAATGCACTTGGTTTGGATTTGGGATAAGATTTTGAATTTCTGGGCTAGTTCTGTCATGCAGCAGAGTGCAGTTGGTGGCCTGGGAGGTGGAGTTAGACAAGACAGGAAGTGGCATCTGAATGCAACAGTGGGACATTTTAAAGTTTTGGTCCTTGCTATGAATGGTACGGAGAGCCAGTTTGGTGTAATGGTTAAGGTACCAGGCTAGAAACTGGGAGACTGAGTTCTAGCCTGAAGCACAAAGCCAGCGGAGTGATCTTGAGCCAGTCCCTCAGCCCTGGGAAGGAGGCAAGGGCAAACCACTTCTGAAAAACCTTGCCAAAGAAGCTGCAGGCACTTGTCCAGGCAGCCGCCAGGAGTCAAGAGTGACTCAAAGGCACAAAACAACAACAGATAAATGGTAGGGTTGATGGTGGTGATCATATTTGGGTTTTGCTTCTAGGAGCAAGATGTCCTATCAGAAAATACTAAATCAAATGGAAAGAGACTTCTAAAATGGTCTTAGTGGGCACTGGCTACCATCTAGATCAGATTATTGTGCTTTGAGTACAGCTGGTTCCAAAATCTGCTACCAAGCAGCTGTTAGCTGTCTTGGAGGGAAAATCTTACCTAAGGAGGTAGTCATAGGATTGCCTGGATAAGTAAGAGGCATTGCAGAAGTGAGGGAACAACCTGGGAGGAAAAAAAATGAAATCACTGACTGACAACATGGTTATCTGTAATTCCTTGAAGGACGGTTTACTCAGCCTGACCCTTTCAGGAGCAGCAGCAGAGCTGGGGAAAAGGAGAGGGAATGTTGAGGTCATCAGGCTGATTGAGGATGGAAGGTTGGGGTTCCTCACCTTGTTGCTGTGTTGCAACTCCCTTATTAGCCAGGGTGAGTGGGTGAGGAGGCTTCTGTTCTTTGCTGTAGATGGGACTGCAGGGAGCTTTGTCTGGGGGCAGGGAGGATCTATCAGGATCTGATAGGATTAGGCAAAGAGAGGAGCTGAGTTTGACCCTGGTCACATCCAAAAACGAGGGAGGAAGGTGATGCAGCTTCCATTTTGTTCCTTACATCTATTTTTTTCCACCACACATCAGGTCATTATATTTTTAACTGTGGAGTCTGCTCACTCAGTCTTTTCTGAGGCTTGTAAAATAAATCTCCACCTTGTTTCTTCCATTTTCTATGGCTGGAGGCATTTTTAATTACTCAGTTTGAGACAACAACAACAGAGAGGGGAGCTGCTATCTCTTAATAGTATTGTAATGCAAGCATGTGCAGAAGGAAGTTTTTATTCTTTAAAAATACATCTTTCTTATTTATTTTTCTCCCGCCTTTATTATCTTTATAAATAACTCAAGGTGGCGAACATACCTAATACTCCTTCCTCTTCTTTTCCCCATAACAACTTGACGCACCATCAAACACCAATCCTACAGCTTTGGCCCCTTTGTAGTCCTGTCTAATCTAAGCTTTGTGGAGTCCTTGGTGCTCTCTGAGCCTTGTTGTTTTCTTGCAGACGTTTCATTGCCAGGCTAGGCAACATCTTCAGTGCGAAAAGGGAGTGGGACTTGCTCTCTGTTTATATACCCTGGCTTGTCCTGCCTGTGTTGGTGGGGGTGTTGTACTCTCCTTGGTGGTACCTTGATTGGGTTGTTGTTTGCTGCTTGGTTGATTGACTGAGTTAATACTTCCTTGATTAGGGTCTAATCAAGCTTCTACTCCAAAGTGGACTTCTCTGGGCACCAGTGTCAAATACAAAAGTGAATGCTGTCAGCTACTCTTGGAAGGACAGGAGCTGCCCAGCAGTCCGACAATAGTGGCTTCATATGCAGGCAATTGCATCCTTATGAAGAGAGAGCAACTTCACAACTGCATTTTTGGCCATTTGGACCCAAGAGCAGAGGGAATTCTTTTCACGCTCACATGCCTAACATTAGTAATCAGCTGCTCTGCTGCACAATGAGCCATAACTCGGGACCTGGTTGCCCTGTGACAACAGCCCCTGCTCTAGGTCTAGTATATGCAACTTGGAAACAGACAGCCTTGACACAGTCTCCTAGTTGAGCCCTGGCAGGAGCTGGACCGTAGCTTCCCTCCTCCCATTGGCAGCCTCAGACTCAGCCAACTACATGAGTCGATGATGATGATATTTTTATCCTATTCTATCTATCTCTATCATCTGTCTCTTATATCTATCATTTATATCTATATCTATATCTTTCTCTTTATCTATCTAATCAACTCAAGGTGGCGAACATACCTAATACTCCTTCCTCCTCCTGTTTTCCCCACAACAGCAACCCTGTGAGGTGAGTTGGGCTGAGAGAGAGTGACTGGCCCAAGGTCACCCAGCCGGCTTTCATGCCTAAGGCGGGACTAGAACTCTCGGTCTCCTGGTTTCTGGGCCAGCACCTTCACCACTACACCAAACTGGCCTCAGATGTGGGCTTCATGCTTCTAGCCCAGGGACCCCATCAGTAAACCTATTCCGTGTGGAATGAAATCAAAGTGGTTATCTGGTGACTGATTACAGCAAGAGTAACTGCCCTAAATGTTGGATGGTTTGCTTTCAAGTTGTGAAATTAAGCCCATGCGTCCTCTCCAAGTCTTTAATCTTGCTGAATAGTTTTGAATCCATGAATATAGCTTTTCTTCTTGTCTGCTCTGAGCGCTGAATGTTTTATCAAAATGGCCATGCTTGTCAGTTTAGGCCTACAGCTAATTCCCCACAAACTACCATGAAATCTTTTTTTAAAAAAGATGAGCAATGTGACCATCAACAATAATTGCTAATGAGTGGCATTAATAAAACTATTTTAGGTTCCAGTGTTTAGTTCTTCGGCTATTTTTAACGGAGTGTGTGTGGATCACAACATTATTTTTTAGTCGAAGGTATCCTGAAAATTGTTCTGACATTAGTGCTGTTGGTTACCTGGGACATGTTACATACCTCATTTCTCAAACCAGGTTTTTATGTGTTCAGAGTAATGTGGCAAATATGAATTTTATTTTTGATTATAAATAAATCCTTAAAGAATGCCATAAGGTTCCTGAGAAAGTCATGAAAGATCAGAGCACAGTGTTTTTTTGAGTTGGGCATACCTTGAATCTGGTTCCCACCCCAGCAGTATACCTACCAGTAGACACTTTGCACTGAAGATGGAAGCTGACACAAGTGAACGCTCTCCATTCGTTTACTAAAGCTTTCTACAAAGATCAGGGGAAGAATTTAATGTACATTCAATATAAGAAGACAGCTGCTCCAACAGTTGCTATTACACATTGTCAACAGAACTTGGCTGCAGTTACTGAAATTGAAGGCCATGCAACCAGTTACTGAATCTAAGGGGGGCATTTACTTTTTCATACTGACACATCACATCTTGGATGTGGTGATGAAATAAACGAAACCAGCACCAAATTCAGGTGTTATTGGTTCACTGAGGCTTCCTTTGTATATCATTAGAACCCACAAGAAAATCTGATAACGTTTAGGGGCAAAAAATGCAAAGAGTCAGAAAAACCTAAACTGGACAAATATTTATTTTATTTATTTTATATAAATATAAATAAATATAAATTTATTATTTTTATAAATAACTCAAGGCGGTGAACATACCAAATACTCCTTCCTCCTCCTATTTTCCCCACAACAGCAACCCTGTGAGGTGAGTTGGGCTGAGAGAGGGGGACTGGCCCAAGGTCACCCAGCCGGCTTTCATGCTTAAGGCGGGACTAGAACTCACAAATACTTTTTCACATAATTGTGAAAGTATTGCTGCAGATGCTTAATAAGATCTAGATCCCTGTATCTTTTTATGCTGTGTTCAGGTAAAATCTGGGCAGCAGTAGCTAGTTTTTCCTATAACAGAAATAAGAACTACTCATGGAAAACAATGGCATAAGTCTAAAATTCCTAGAGGTAAATCTCAAAAAAGGCCTTGTGCAAAGCTTTTGAAAAAACAAAATGGCCATCTCTTTTAAAAAGAAAATCTAATAGAAAATGTCCTTGACCAGAAAATACAATGTTCTCCTGGAATTACAGAAATTTTGTAACATTGACACACATTATTTAAAAAGCAGTTTAGCACATTATTTTGCTCTTCTGCACAAATCCAGCATGTTTAGACTGCATGTGGAAATGCTGATGGGTTTTCTTGAGCAGCAGACTGAACAAGAGCTTAATTCTCCAGGGGAAGACCTGATACCTTTATTTATTATTTATTTATTAGACTTTTATCACCGCGCCATCTCCCCGACAGGGGACTCTGGGCGGTTTACAGACCAGTAACCTTTAACTTTAATTCTGGCTGTGGGTGAACAATGAATCCAAACTTTTGAGAGAGAATGGACTATATGCACTGTAGGCCTTGTACTAATTCCCATGTAGTTTTTTCAATGCTTCATTCAGATCAGTCACATGGACTTATGTGCATGGGTAGCTGGTAGGTGTCAGAGTAGCGCACATTGTGCCATCCACTGAGTGGTGTAGAAAGAATTCTGCTTGGAGTCTGTGGCTTCAATATTTACAGACTTTACTATACAGATCTATATACAAGCAAATCCTTTGCCATACATAACCAACAATACGCAGTAATACTCTCTAGAAATACTTGACAACACCCAGCAAGAACACGTTCCTCTCCCACTGCTTATATACATTGATATGTGCTGAGTCATTTACAGAAACATCCTAGTGACAGTACAGGCGCTAGCAATTAGCTCCCATGGTCCTTCTGAGCTAATTACTCATTATTCTCAGCTGTGTACTTTTGCCTTGTCATTCCCTTATTCACACAGTAAAATTATCTATACGTTTACCCTGACAGTAGGAACATGACCAGAAGGATCAGGAACTTTGTCAACACCTCATACATACTGTTGTGCTTTCTTGCTTCCCACCAAATGTGGAATTTGGGTTTTATAGCCCTCTAACAGTGTCCTTTGACAGGATAGGATTACTGTCCATTCACATTTTGGTTTATATGTTGGGTGGGAGATATTACTGTCTCTTGTGAGGCCACATCTAATTTACCACAAACCTCAGATCCTGGTTCAGGATCTCCATAGACACTTTGAAGTGAGAGGGAAAGAAGAGAGGAGATTTCCTGATGGGATGTCTCAGAAATAGATGTTAAACTGTATGAGAGAGAAAACCCTGTAGGGTTTTATATGAGCCAAAGTCCCACTGTCTGAAGCCTACACTCCAGGAAGGACAAAATCTACAGTGAAATGGTACCCCTATAAAAGGTTCCCCCCCCCCGCACATTTGTGCAGTCATGTCCGACTCTAGGGGCCGGTGCTCATCTCCGTTTGTTAGCCGAAGAGCCAGCGTTGTCCGAAGACGCTTCCACGGTCATGTGGCCGGCATGACGCACGCAGAATGCTGTTACCTTCCCACCGAAGTGGTACCTATTAATCTTGCATTTGCATGCTTTCGAATTGCTAGGTTGGCAAGAGCAGGGGCTAGTATGGGAGCTCACTCCGTCACGCGGGGCTAGGGATTCGAACCTCCAAACTTGCGATCTTCCGATCGACAAGCCTGGTGTCTTACCCGCTGAGCCATCACGCCACTTATAGGTGCCCCTATAAGCAATGGCAAACCACTTCTGAAAAACCTTGCCAAGAAAACTGCAGGAACTTGTCCAGGCAGTTTTCAAGTATCAGACACAATTGAACAGATTAAAAAAAAAATCCATTTCAAGTGTGCATTTAAGAAGGAGATGGTGGTTGCAGCCACCTGCATTCACAATCAGTGACTGCATATCAACACCCCTTGGAAGAAGAAATCCTTCTGCTTTCCAAGGAAAGAAAGCCACACACACAACAAACTCGTTTAGAGGCCAGATGAACGTTCAACGCAATACATGCTGTGGCCTTCCAGTAAGGTCACACTTGTTTACAATTGCCATTCACCCAAACTAAGTAGTGGCTTATAGTTACTTCATAAACAAACAGTGACCAAGAAGAGTTGTGCCAGTAATATCCCTGATTAGAATTCATAAAGAACCTATTTCCCTCTTCTTCATTTCCTTCCGTGCTCAGTAAAAAAAAAAAAGTAGAAATGTTTCCTGCTGTTTTTATAGGATACAAAGCACAAGACAGTTACATTTGCTTCATGTTGGCTGCAAACGTGGGTAAATAATTCATTTTCAGATCCTCCAAAGAAAGGAGTATTTGAAATCCTGAGAAGCCAAATTAAAAAAGTTAACAAAGGGTTACTCGGTTCAGGTAAAGAGGGTTTAGAGACGCAGCTGGACTAATATCCAAGCCCAGCAGCCCGTACTTTCATTGTCAGACTATCATTAGAGCAGGTGCTGGGGCAGCAGGGGCCTACTAGGGATATTCCATCACAGCTACATTAAGGGGCTTTCCAACCATCCCTGAGCCATCAGAAAACTCTTATCTAAATTGTGCTGTCCCACAGCCAAGCTTTCCTGTGCCTCTCTCCTACGTGCATGCATGCAGAAATAAGATTTCTTCTGAGATCATCAGCATGGACACAGACAGCTGGAGAAAGTCTTGGAAGCAAGAAGATAAGCATTTCAAAGGGTGCTTTAATGCGGTGTTTCTCTAACTTGGCCACTTTAAGATGTGTGCACTGGCAGGGGAATACTGGGAGTTGAAGTCCACACGTCTTAAAGTTGACAAGTAGGAGAAACACCGCTTTAATGCTTCAAGGAGGGCTGCTTTGCGTGCACAAACCACCCTTCGTAACATGCCTCTTTTGCACTGCTTTCCTCAGCCCTAATAGGCATTGTGGATGTAGAAGCAATTATACAACACGATATGCTGTGAGGGTTTGGGGTTGCAAGTTTTACAGTCAAGTTAATAACAACTGCTGATTAAAACAACTGCCCTGACAAACACACTTGGCCAAGGCTTTAAAATTACCTAGTGCAACCGATAGGGTTTCCACCAGCTGGAATTTCCCTGAATCAACCCAAGTGTCATTATGCAAGCCACCTAAGCTGATGAGCCGCATTCAGAGTTAGCGGGAGACAAATTCAAGACATCAGACATTGGTTAAGATATCAACAGAAGAAATGGATAAAAATAGATCCAAAAGCATGCCACATATATCTTATATTAGATATAACATATAATATAATGTGGTATATACAGTATAACAGAGCCAGTTTGGTCTAGTGGTTAAGGTGCTGGGCTAGAATCCAGGAGACTGAGAGTTCTAGTCCCGCCTTAGGCATGAAAGCCGGCTGGGTGACCTTGGGCCAGTCCCTCTCTCTCAGCCCTAGGAAGGAGCCAATAGCAAACCAGGAGACTGAGAGTTCTAGTCCCGCCTTAGGCATGAAAGCCGGCTGGGTGACCTTGGACCAGTCACCGTCTCTCAGCCCTAGGAAGGAGCCAATAGCAAACCAGGAGTCTGTGAGTTCTAGTCCCGCCTTAGGCATGAAAGTCGGCTGGGTGACCTTGGACCAGTCATACTCTCTCAGCCCAACTCACCTCACAGTTTTGAGTTCCCCAAAAGTTGTGGGGAAAATAGGAGGAGGAAGGAGTATTTGGTATGTTTGCCGCCTTGAGTTATTTATAAAAATAATACAGGCGGGATAAAAATAAAATAAAATAAAATAATAAAATAATAAAATAAAATAAAATAATAAAATAAAATAAAATAAAATAAAATAAAATAAAATAAAATAATAAAATAAAATAAAATAAAATAAAATAAATAATATAATAAAATAAATAAATAAAATAAAATAAATAAAATAAAATAAAAAAGAAACAAAATAATAAAATAAAATAAAATAAAATAATAAAATAAAATAAATAAAATAAAATAAAATAAAAAAATATAATAAAATAAAATAAAATAAATAAAATAAAATAAAATAATAAAATAAAATAAATCTGGATCAAGGCCCTGATGTCCCTTTTCTTTGGAAAAAAAAAGCTGGCAGCTTAAAAACAAAGGAACAAACCATAACATGTGGTTTGACCCTGATATTCTTCTGGTCTCTTTTTTCTTAATCAGATCAACTGATTTGGCACACATCAAAGCATTAGCTACATTCTATTTTTGGCTTCATATACAGCATGTGAAAATGGCATTATTAACCCAGTTGTCCCGAACCTAATTTCTTCCATGCATAGATTGCAACTCTTATCATCCCCAGTGAGAATGGGTAGGGACAGTGTTGGCTAAGCACAATGGGATCTGTAGTCTAATGTATCTGAGAGCAGCAGGATGGGAAGTTCATTCTAAAGTCTGTAAGTTTAAGACATTTGTTTCTTGAAGCTTTGTACCTGTGAACTGGCTTAGCATTAGTGAGGTCACATACGGATTGAACACCAAATTAAAATAAAACTGTGCATTGCAGTATTATATTTCACAAATTGGAAAGGATAGTTTGTTTGCCTTCTGGAATTGAGAGCTGGTCTCCTTTTCCCAGTGCTCCTTTCCAGCAGGGACCACAGACCATCATCTTTCTATGTAGTATGTATGAGCTCCACCCCACCTCCTAACAGTGCTTGAAGCACAGGGAGTCTGTCTAGTTAAAGCAAAGGTGAGCCTTTGGCTAGCTCCTCTATATTTACATGACCTGTATAATGTACCACACCCCTGTCATTCCACTGACCATCCCTTAGACCCAGTTCTGAGCTAATAAATATGTCTGGACTGGACTATATAACTGGGGCACCTGCAGCAAGCCAAGTTTTTATCAAAGGGACAAAAATTAGGTATGCCTAAGGGGGGTGCTCGCATTCCTTCAAACAAACAAAAAGAGCCCTGCAGTAAATTCAATTAAAAAACAACAACACAGTTCTAGCCCAGCTTTTCCCTGTGCACTACTTTAGGGGATATGGCAGTGCATTTGATCACGTGAGCTCCCCACAGGCATTTGGATGTCTAACTTCCGCCTACAGGCTAATAGCTCCGCCAGTGAATGTTATACCTTCGTCATTGACGTAGAAAACCCTTCCCTTTGGACCATCTATTTTCTTTAAAATAAAGCCCAAGTTGGAAGGGAAATTCAAGGAGACACATCTGCAGGATGTATGAATCTGGGAAGACACTTAACATTTGGCACACTTCTCGGAAAGGATGATGGCAGCAGAGTGTGTGCAAGTGCGTTTCTTTTCAGTGAGGAGGCTACTTATCAGTTCAGCAGGGACTGCACTTCCTGCCCCGTTTCAAGATGTTTGGAAGTGCCCCAGGAAGATAACTAGCTTGCATGCCATGATTTGATCTCCATCAGTGTGTCAGAGACATTTTCTAAACCATGGCTAGCCTTCATTGACCTAGCACTGCATTGACAACACACCGGCCAGTGAGGAACTACAGCAGTGTTTTTCAAACTTGGCAACTTTAAGATGTGTGGACATCAACTCCCAGAATTCCCCAGCCAAGGGTAATTCTGGGAGTTGACGTCCACACAGCTTAAAGTTGCCAGGTTTGAAAAACACTGAACTAGAGGTACAGGTAATAGGTAGTGACAAGTAGAATGCCCCCAAACTCTATACCTTACAATGGGTGAAAAAGTCTTGTATCTTCAAAATTATATTGATGCTCCAGGAAAGCAAACTAGGATATTGTATTACTGCCACCATTGGAAATATCAGAGACAATGATGCTTGCACTCTGTGGACTTCTATTAGAGTGCCACTAAGTATAATTAGGTAAATAACTAAAATTATTTACAGATTTGTCAATTTAGAAATATAAATGATAATGTATAAATGATTATTATTGTTTATCTTTTATAATTAGAGAAATAGAAAAATGGCCTTTTATTAGAGGGCTGATAAATAGGGCTATGCAGTGCCTTGGATCCAAACTCAAAAAAGCGCTTTGGAACATGCAGGAGTGCAAATGTAGCATCTGTGGGCAACTCATTAACCCAGCCACATCTTTTTTCAGATCCCATGGCTGATCTGAAACATGAAATATGATTAATATGTTTGTTGCCATTCAAAAAACTGTGACTGAATACTACATAAATGCTCTTCATCGATGAACAGGTTAAAACATTTAGAGCAGCCTTTCTCAACCTTTTGACCCTGGAGGAACCCTTGAAATATTTTTCAGGCCTCGGGGAACCCCTGCATGCTTCAGGTTCAAATATAGGCCAGAAGTTAGAAAATTATTATATTTGTTTCATGTGTCGGCCTGTATATATGCATTAACAGTGTTCTTAAACTGAGAATAAGAATGAAATTTACCTCTTTAATGTGAACTTGCCTGAATTTGAAATAATTGTTTAAATAAACCATGATCTCCCAGGGAACCCCTAGTGACCGCTCGCGGAACCCTAGGCTTCCACGGAACCCTGGTTGAGAAAGCCTGATTTAGAGTGATTAAATATTTTTATCTCTGTTCAAGCTGGAGAAGATAAGGGTCAGCAAGGAAAACTATTCTTGTAGTTCCTTTGTTCAAAGATTCACTGGGTTACACTCAGCAGTTGTGTATGAACTCTGTATTATTTGACTAACTTCATGGACCATGTGGGAATATCCTACCATTTTGTAACCTTTTTTGTACTTTCTCTTTTAGCCTAACTTTTCCTGTAAAATCTAATTCTTGACTGCCCCACCCCAAAGGATTACCAACATATTCAAGACTATTCTTTTATTTTATTACCAAAAATAAACATAGAATTTTACAGATAAAACTAAACCCATAACCAGATTTGGAGAGTGAAGATGTACGGTAAGTCAGTGCAAACAATGCTCCTTATATAGAGCCAGCAATCTTGCTGAACTCAGCATGCTTCATTTCCAAAATAAGTATTACCCTGCAATAGTAATTTATTAAATGAAAGGTATGAATTTTTAGGATTTAAACTAAATTGTTACAGTTTTTAAAAATAACTTCCAAAGGCATGCCAATCACCATGTAATGTTACATTCTGGTTTTTAATACAAAAGCTGAACATTTCAGGAAGATATCTGAACTCTGTCTCTAAGCCTATCTTTGAATTTATGAATCACTGAATCTTAGAGCTGGTGGGGCTATTTAGGCTACCAAATGCCATCCCTGCTCAATGCGGAAATCCAAATGAAAGCACTCTGACTATTTCTGTTTGAATACATCCAGCGAAGGGAACGACCCCACTTCTTTGATCAGCCAACCTGAAATAAAAGTATGCACCAACAGAAGATAATACAAGTAAGCCCTATTAAAAGTAAACTAACGATCTGTAGTCAGTGAAGCCTACAGAAAATAAAGAGGAACTGAAACAGAGCAGTTTTATCACATTTCTTTAAAAACAAGAGTAAGAGATCAATATATTCAGAAGGCGGTTGCCACTAAACAAGACAAGAAAACAAGCAGACACAAATATGTGACTGATTATTTATTTATTTACCATTTGTTTAAATGTTAAAGCTTTTCTGTCTTGTTCTTCAACTGGATAGGTTCCACAAGCAGCTGACAGATCAATACAAATTACAATCTTGCCCTTATACCTTTACCCTGAAGCCTCGCACCCTCCAAAGATTGCTGAACTACAACTCCCAGAACCTCAGACCATGCCTTCCTGATTGGGGCTGCTGGGAGCTGCAAGTCATCACATCTAAAGGACTGCCCCTTCCTTGCCCCCTCTTAAAGAGATGGCAAGATGCCAACAAAGCACAGGTTTGGGAGGGGGGAGGAAAGCAAGAATATTAAGGACCCATTTACAGTATTATGTGGACCTTACAATCATGAGCTGGAACAGCTGTATTTTCTATGTATATTTCATTTTATTTATTCCAGCCTTTATTTCTAAAATACATCTGGAATTCCTTCCCTTCAACCAATAAAACACCAGGTTATATTTTTTAGGGAGGGAAGCATCTATACAACATGCAAAAAACAAGACAATCAGATGGAGGATCCTAGCATCCAAGACAATGGAAATAAGTTTGTGTGTGTGTGTGTGTGTGTGTGTGTGTGTGTGTGTGTTTATGAGGCATTGGATTACAGGAGAAAGAAAGGAATTGAAAACAAAAAGCAAAATATGTACTTTGAGACAAATACAAAGACCTGGACAATGAAAGCCAAATGAGTTCAGGCAGAAGTAAGAAAGAAGGAATTTGTCAGCTCCACTATGTAGACCAAACCAAGAAATCAACTCCACAAGAAAGCTCAAACTACTTTTATTAATATTGCCTATAGTAACAGAATCTTGCAAGTCTACCCCCCCCCAAGCCCTTATACTCATGTGAATTAGGGAGGAGTCTGCCTGAGTTGCTGGCGCACACCTTCTTGTTTTAGACTTAATCCATGTTTTTCCCCTTGATGCTTTGGTAATGGATATGGCCTATCTCTGGCCAATTTTTTAAAGCATTTATGTGTTGCAAAGTGTTACATTCACAGGTTTGCAGCAACCAAGTTGCTCTGAACTTGGCATTATTGAGGTCAGGGAATAGGCAGCAGAGATATGCTCACTAGGCTCTTTGTCCCATCTGACTTTTTAAAAATATTATTTTACTTTTTAAAAAATTTAAAAGCTTTGGGCTAAATGGGGTTTTGTGATGGTCTATGAAGGTTCTCAGTCATCCAGGTGGAACAGTCTGTGGCTTGAATCATGTCAACTGGATTTCTATTTTCTTAGTGGAAACGTTTCACTCCTTATCCAAGGAGCTTCTTCAGTCTGAAGAAGCTCCTTGGATAAGGAGTGAAACGTTTCCACTAAGAAAATAGAAATCCAGTTGACATGATTCAAGCCACAGGTTTTGTGATGGGTTAGACCAGAGCTTTCCAAACTGTGTGTCGTGACACAAAAGTGTGTCGCCACACACAGTCTGGTGTGTCGCCACACAACCCGGAAGCGCTGATCATCATCAGCGCTTCCGGTTTTTTGCGCGCTGCTGCAACGGCGGCACTTCCGGGTTTTCCCGCGGCGACACACCAACAGCAGTTGGTGTGTCGCCGCGGGAAAACTTTGGAAAGCCCTGGGTTAGAACAATGGTGGTTGTGGGTTTTCAGGGCTGTGTGGCCGTGTTCTGGCAGTTCTGGTTCCTAACGTTTCGCCAGTCGCTGTGGCTGGCATTTTCAGAGGACAGGAGCACAGCTAGAAGATTCTGTCTGTGCCCAAGTGGAGGGTGTGTGTTCCTGCTGGTGTTTATAGCTGCTGAGAGGGTGTGTGTCTTCGGTGGGTCATTTACAAGAGATTAGGAGAGGGTTTATTGTGGTGATTAGGGGGTGTGGTGCTGTCGTGTGTGGGATTTGCACATCTATTGTGTGAGTCGTTTGTATATTTCTGTGGTTGAGTAGAGTTCATTGACCTTTTGCAAGCTGTGTTTTTCAGGACTGGCAGCCAGGTTTTGCTGATCTTTAAGCTTTCTTCTTTTTTATTGAAACTGTGTTGGTGTTTATGTATTTCAATGGCTTCCCTGTATAGTCTAACAGTGGTTGTTGGTGTTGTCCAGTATTTCTGTGTTTTCAAATAAGATTTGGTGACCAGTTTGTTTGAGAGCATGTTCAGCTATTGCAGATTTTTCAGGTTGCTGTAGTCTGCAGTGTCTTTCATGTTCTTTTATCCTGGTGTGGATGCTGCGTTTTGTGGTCCCAATGTATACTTGTCCACAGCTGCAGGGTATGCGGTAAACTGCGGCGGTGAGGGGGTCCTTTTTGTCTTTTGCTGATTTTAACATTTGTTGTATTTTTCTGGTGGGTTTGAAGACTATTTGGAGGTTATGTTTTTTCATTAGTTTTTCCATGCGGTCCGTGACTCCTTTAATGTAGGGCAGAAATATTTTGCTTGTGATGGGCTGTTTTTCTTCAGTTGAGTGCTGTTTTTTCGGTTTGATAGCTCTCCTGATTTCATTCTTGGAGTAGCCATTCGCCTGTAGGGATGTCAGCCACAGCGACTGGCGAAACGTTAGGAACCAAAACTGCCAGAACACGGCCACACAGCCCGGAAAACCCACAATAACCATCGGATTCCGGCCATGAAAGCCTTCGACTATACATAGGTTAGACCAATGTTTTTCAACTTGAGCAACTTTAAGATGTATGGACTTCAACTCCCACAATTCCCCACTTAGCATGCTAGCTGGGGAATTCTGGGAGTTGAAGTCCACATATCTTAAAGTTGCTCAGGTTGAGAAACACTGGGTTAGACCCGCACCTACAATATGGCCCAGAAGGATAGCCTATCCCTTTTAGGTGCTTAAGTTCAGTGCTTCTGTCACTAGAGGGGGCCCTGAAATTGAACAGTTGGCCTAGCAGAAATACAGCTATTTTGCATCTGACATGCTTTGTAGACATGTCCCAAGCAACGATACGTTTATATGGATTTAAAAAACAGGAACAACCAATTGCTTCTTGGCACAAGAATATAAAGAGCCAATCAGACTTCCGAGGCAGGCTTCATTAGAATGGCCTTCACTAGACTAGCTCTCTCTTGTGAGGGGTTGGATCAGCTGCTTCATATTGTTTCAGTTATCCTTTTATATTCTACATGGTTATGCTTTAGGACAAAGATACAGTGGCGCCTTCTGTCTGGCTGCATTTATGCTACTAAAAACAAGAATTACATTGGGTCTACCTAAAATTCAGTCTCAGTAAAGGTCCTTTGAAAAATATAGAGCATTTGCTGTCTACTTCTGATTAATGCTTGATTTACGTCATTGTGATTAAGCCCCATGGAAAGAACTTTCTTTGTCACAGCATTTCTAGATACAAATGCTCTTTACCCTTTTTTGCTTTGATCTCATGCTTGGAAAAGTATTTTCCTTGAAATGAGTGATTATGATAGTTGTATTATGATAGTTGTATTAATGCAGCAAAGCCAGTGCAGAATGTAGTGGAGCCAAATCTTAGGGTCTCTCTCTCCTTTTCTGTTTTAATTTATTGATTTCTTTTCAGACAGAGGCTTTCCTTTGTTTTGAAGCTCATGAAAGTAAGAGGTTAGGACCTCTTTGTAGAAGCAGTCTGTCACCCTAACCTGGAGAGTTTGTGGATCTCTCCTAACCACTGACCAATACTCCTTTGTGATTTAGGGATCATTCACATAGCTGCTGGAGCTGGAGGAAGTAAAGTTGGAATAAACTGAGCTGCACCCACAGCATGCCCCACATCTCTTCCACACAGCACTGTAAATGCACTGAGTCGTGTTTTTCCCTGGTTGAAATTTGAATGTCACCAACTAAGGGAAAACTCACTACCAATCGTCATACAGAATATGTGCTAAGGTGAGGTTTGTATGGTCCAGGTGCTCTGTCCTATCATTTTTTTCTTGTAGTCCAGTCCAGAAAGAGTTTATCTCCCTCCCCTGAAGCCCTTTTTCCAAGATGCTCATTCAGGCCCACTCTCAAGACCCAAGTTTCTCACTCCAGTGTGCAACTTCCTAATCTCATGAGAAAAGGGAATACCATATATACTCGCGTATAAACCCATCCGCAGATAAGCTGGTGCTCAAATTTTTAACCCAATTTTTTGGGTGTATTTTGGCACCCAAAATTCTTGGCTTATCCACAAGTATATACGGTACTGTAGTTCCATTTGCAGTCAAACACTGATGGAAATAAGAGATTTTGCATGTCTCCACAAGGTTTTAAAGTAGCTTCCACTGTGGTTTCTGGAGAATATTTTAAAGGATCTCAGCTGCAGGAGTAGTGATATTTTGAGGAAAGGTCACTGTTAATAAGGGAAAGGCTAGCTCTTCATTCCACTTTGCTGAGTGAGCTTCTCTGCCAAAGATCACTTCCCACTCAGTGAAGGTTTGGACACAAATGCAAAGGGGCATTTGAGTGAGAATGTATGAATGAGGAGAATGTACATGTGAACAGACTCTCAGTATGTAACTTTGTAATGGGGGCTGCATGCTGGCAAGGGGATGCCACTACTCACTTTGGACTGTGGCCATACCCATTGGTGGCATGCAGCCAACAACCTGCTTATCCAGAGTCCCTTCATTTGTTAGACTGAAATAAGTTCCTCACCCTTCCACCTCAGACACTTGACTCTGTATAGCTATGCTTTGGTCATCTCTTCCTCCTCCTCCCTTCTGTGTTTGGGAGGAAAGACAATCACAGTTCTTTGAAGTTAAGGAATTAGTGCTTGCTTTGAACATGAGCTGAAGAGCGCAGGATGAATATCATATCACCACCATCATCAACCAGAAGCAAGAAAGGGAAGAACAACCATGTCTTAATTGGGAATAAATGAATGATTAGGAGAAATCCTGTTTATCTCCTGCCTTGCCCTTCTAAAATGTTTTCCCCTATAGACTTATTCCTTTATTCAATGTAGAATAAAGAAATACAAAATCCTGTACAATTTTTTTGGCAATACTTGCAAATAAAAGAAATGGTCTTTTAACTAAACTAATACATCCTGACCACATTGGAATTTTCTCAAATTAATACATAAGTGACAACATCAGACACACCTTGAATGTTATTGACAAAATAAATCAGAACAACAAGAAGGCAACTATGATACACACACACACACACACACACACACACACACAATGAATGATGCGGAGAAAGCTTTTGATAAATTGGAATGGCCTTTCTTGGTTATGACTCTGAGGAAGTTGAATTGTGGCAAAAACAAAAAGCCAAGATTATAAGAAATGGTTTTTATCACAAAAATGTGCCATAATAAAAGGGACACAACATGGCTGTCCCTTTTCTCCTTCCATATTCTTATGAGCATTAGAGCCACTGGCAGAGAAAATATATCAAGAAAACAAAAATTCAGGAATTAAATTAGCAATTTAAGAATATAAACTTAAATCATATGTTGATGATATTGTATTTACAGTTACTCAGTCAAAAGCCAAAGGACTCTATAGAATTGTCAGTAATACATACAGCAATATGGTTCGGTGTCAGGATATTGGACCAATATGGATAAAATTCAAATGTTGACATGGAACTTAGCTGAGGAAGAAAAACAATATTTGTACCAAATATTAGGATTTAATATTACTGCTAAAAAGGTTAAATACCTGGGGACTTATTTGACAAAAACCAATAAAGACCTATTTAAAAATAATTATTCACAGATTGAGAAAATATAGTGGGATACTTTTTAAATGGTGAAAGTTAAGAATGTCTTGGTTAGGAAGAATTGCAGCCATTAAAATGAACATTCTACCAAGGTTTAATTTTCTCTTCCAAATGATTCTAATAAAATTTAAAAGGTATTAAATAACTGGCAAAGACAAGTAATGCATTTTATATGGTCTAACAAAAAGCCCATGATTAAATTTAAAATATTACAGGATTTGAAAGAGCATGGGGGTCTGTCAGCCCCAAACTTTAAACTGTATTATCAAGCTAGCTGTCGAATAATTACTGATTAGATCCTATCACCCTATGGTTAGGTTCCCTCCATTGAAGGAGCAGGACTTCCACACTGACTGCACAAATATTGACTGATACAAACAGAAATAAATAGCTTATAGGAGATTATACAACAATTAGCAGGGTATTAAATGTTTGAGATAAATACAAGAAAAAAATCAGTCTAGACTTATCACCTCTCTCCTTGTTACTGAATATTTATTTTCATGAAGAGGAAAGCACAAAGAAATTCGCTCAGTAGAAAGACAACAAATCATACAGACTGCAAGATTTGAGTATTAATAAGACAATGATAAAATCTTTTCAAACTTCCTCTTTGGAATGGCCAGAACTACCCAACCAGTTTCGATAATTTCAAATAAATAATATCACTTTAAAAGAATTGCAAAAACTAGAGGGGACAGTTAAAGACTTGAATAAATTTGAAAACTTAGTAACACAAAATTTGGAGCATTTGCTGGGCCTTATTTATCAATTGTTGGTGAAATATACTCAGAAACTGAACAAGTTGAAAATTGCCTAATTAAATGGATAGGGAATTTAGATGCAATAACTGATATGCAACAATTGGAATTTTAATGGAAGAACAACATTAAACTCACACTGAATATTATACTTAGAGGAGACTGGTATTAGATGTTTTACTACTGATATATTACTCCAGAACTGATTGCTAAAATGGACGGTTCATTATCTAAAATTTGTTGGAAATGTAATGACCAGGTTGGATCATTTTGCCATATTTGGTGGCAAAGTTGAAAAGCTCAGCAATTGTGGGAAATAATTTATAATAGAATGAAACAAATTTTATAAGCTGAACTCCCTTTCAACCTACTATTTTTGAAAAAAATTAAATATTCCTAAGCCTTAGTGGTATTCCTTCCCACGAGGTATACCAAACTAACTTTGGAAAATATGCAGGGTTCCTTCTGCAGAAGAATGGCTCATTAGGCTCTGGGAGTATGCCTCAATATCCAAAATGACTTCATATTTCAAAAATAAATCTGACACAGAATTTAATTCAACTGAAAAAGTCTTTACCTACTCAGACAGAATTTACCCAGAGAGTAATTCTTAAATTCATTTTATGTTTTATACAGTGCTGATTATTGCTGATGATATTTATATACAGGTAGTCCTTGCTTAGCGACTACAATTGGGACCGGTAACTCTGTCACTAAGCACATGGTCACTAAGCGGAAAATCACATGACTGCGACGGACTTAGGACCTCACTTCAGCTTCAGTTGTTAAGCAAATCACTGTGGTCGTTAAGCGAAAAATCACATGGCCACAACTTACGATTTTACTTCTGCATTCTCCATTAACTCTGCTTGTCGCAAGCCAGTTGCAAAGCACACAAATGGCAGTCACGTGACTGTGGGATGCTGCGACGGTCATAAATGCAAGTATTGGTCACAAAGCTATTTTTTTACACCGTCATAATTTTGAATGGTCACTAAACAAATCAGTCAGTAAGCAAGGTTTACCTGTACAACTTGGATTTTAGCAATGATTTGTAGCTTTTAAAATGAGATAGTATATTCAGTTAAAGTGTTTAGTTCCCCCCTGTTCCTATTCTTCTTCTGGCACTGACAGGGCAGGGATAGGGTTACCAGATATCTAAACAGGCAAAGGAGGACACGGACAATTGGAAAGGAGGACAAATGGGGGGGGAGGGGGGGAAACAGGACACACCATCTGTTTAACTTTCTTGGCATCCGTGACAAAAATTACAGTGAAAAACTGAAAAAAAGATGTACTTAAGCCAACATGTATGTATATGAAATTGCTTCTTCCAGCATCAGAAATACTGATTTCTCAATCACAGTATTTTTGCCACAAATCTTTATTTTCAAGAACCTATGCTAGCAATAATATAGAATCGACGACACATGCTTTTCAAATTTCAACATAGAAACACTGTTTTCTGAAATTGCGTTGCCCGCTAATCTAGAATTTGCAGGACGGATAGGGAAGCCGGAGGACATTAAACGAGATACCAGGACTGAACCAACAGCATCAAGTTTATTTAAATTGTCCCCATTAATTACTTACAGTATCAGGGGCCCCTCCTCCATCTGCCACAGTGACCCCGAGTGGCAAGGACGGTCTCCGGAATTCGACTCACAAAGGGGTTGCCTTCATTGGCCAGGTTTTATAGCCCTGCGACCTCTCTTCCCCCTCCACCCCCCGAGTTGCTTAATTTAGGCGTCAGCAAAGGAAGGTTAGATATTAATGAGGATTAAGTACCTAGCAGGCACTGGGAGCCTGCTAGCATTGGGGGTAGAGCTGGAAGTTTGTTACCTCACAGCTCGCAAGAGTAAATAGGAAGAGCTACTTTGTCTAAGCAGCCTCTCTTCCAGGTCTTAACTGAAAAATGCAGGCCGATCACAGGACACGTATGATGAGTCATGTGATCTACAGATTCCAGTGATCATAGATTTGAAGGGGCTGGATTGCAGCCGATTGCTGGAATCAGGAAATAAATTAAATAATGTAAATCTAGGCCAGTATCGAGTCTGTCGATGGATGAAGAAAGAAAGAAGCTAACAATTTACAAGGTCATACTACATGAAAGTTTGAATGATTACTGTTGTGAAAATAGTCCAATTTTTTTTTAAAAAAAAACAAGATACTCAAAAAGCTGCACAATATTTGATTTTAAGGCTATGCCTGCTGGACGGAGGACATGAGGACAAAAAGTAGGACATGTCCTCCTTTTGCCAGACGTCTGGTAAGCCTATCTTATTCTTCATAGTGCTAGACCTGGTCTATGGCCCCACAATTTTCCAGATCAATCGCTAATTTCTAACCTCAACATATTATGGATGTGCAAATATTCTAAGAGTGGGACATTCCATGCTCAAAATAACTGATTTGAGCTTGGAACAACAACAACAACAAAAACCCTTTTTGTTCTGAGCTTAGGAACAAATATATCCACTTCTCGCATATTGTTCCAAGTGCTTGGACTGACTTCTACATTGTGCCTGGCTTAGTTTCAAAAACAAACATTGAAAGTTAGGCAGTAAAACAACAGCCACTGGTTCCATCTGAGCTGGGGCTGATGTGTGGAGGAGGAGGACAGGATTCAGAAGATAGCAAAAATTACACAACAACATGATGAAGCTAAGAGGAAATTAATATAATATACAATGCAACCCCTGTTAACTGAAGTTGCTGTTGCAGACAATACAAGTAGACAAATAGTATACAATATGCACATTTCAGGTGCTGCTAATATTGTTGACTGAGATTTCAGATTGCTAATGCTAAATGCGACAAGAACCAGTTTGGTGTAGTGGTTAAGGCACCAGGCTAGAAACCAGGAGACTGTGAGTTCTTGTCCCGCCTTAGGCATGAAGCCAGCTGGGTGACCTTGGGCCAGTCACTCTCTCTCAGCCCTAGGAAACAGACAATGGCAAACCACTTCTGAAAAACCTTGCCAAGAAAACTGCAGGGATTTGTCCAGGCAGCCTCCAAGAATTGGACATGATTGAATGGATTAAAAAAAAAGCATTTCCAAACTGAGTTTGGGTTGGGTTTTCAAGAGCTGTTAGGTGCATAAATCAAGCTACATAATGCAAAAAAAAAAGCACTCATATGTTTTAGGAAAAAGACTTTCACAAACTACAGGTAAAGAAAATTGTTTATTGTTCTTCACGGATAAATCCAATTGTATTGCACTCTCCTTGCTAGGCTTAATGTGGCAGTTAATGACACAAAAAGCATGCTTTTATCTCACTTCCAGTTTTCTTCAGGATTTATAGATTTCAATTAAAAAAAATAACCTTGGGCAATCTTTCTGCAGTTTGGATGGTTAGAAAAACTCAGCATGGAATACCACATCCCTATTTTTGTGCCTCTAGAGCAGGGCTTTCCAAAGTTTTCCTGCGGCGACACACCAACCCCCTGCGGTGCGGGGGGGCATGCGGCGGTGGCGGCGGCGGTGTGTATGGCGGTGGCGCACCATCAGTGCTTCCGTGTTTTAGAGAGGCCGACACCGCTGCCGCCATGCACGCCACCGCCACTGCCGCATGCCCCCCCGCGCCGCCGCTGGTGTGTCACCAACGGCAGCAGTTTGGAAAGCACTGCTATAATCTATTGCAACTCTTACTAACTTTGTGTCCTCTATGAACTTTAGTTCCCGTTAATTTGTATGAAATGTAGTTATTTCACCTGTGACAGAAGGTCAGAGGGGAGTTGGATACATCCATATGTGTTTGCCCCCCGGACAGGTGGTTCTGTTTGATTTAAAGTACTGAATCATAGATGGCTAACTAGATAGTCATAATTTCTAACTTACAACCAGAGAAGTATGAATGAAATTGTCTCTTTTTAAATGTGTCATTGGGCTTAAATCCCATTCAGTTGATGGTTTAACTTTCTCTGCTTGAAACAATGCTTTCAATGAGTTAGTAAAAGAGCTGCTATGGCGTAGGTGTTAAGGTTTTGGCCTAGGACTGAGCTTCTTGCAGGAAGGTGGAATCTAAATCTAAAAAACAGAACAAAGCAGAGTATATCTTTCCATCTTCCTGTTGCATTTCAAGACAGAAAAATGACAACCTTGAATATAATAAATAGGACTCTAATGCTGCTAGTCTTCATTTTCAGCTTTCAACTTGTAGCTTGCCATAATACTTTAGAATCTGGTAGCTTTTGATGCCCATTTTCTTTCCAATACAAATTACAGCACATCAAAGAGGTGCCTAGAATACACACAAATAAGCAACTTTTGTGATCCAAACTCTGGAGATGTCAGCCGGATAAACTGGCAAGCAAGCCTGCAGCGTCAGCCTTTTTATTCTGTTAAATTCTGTTGTTACAGTAATCTCTTTGTTCATGTTCCAGCTGTGTTTTAGAAGCCCCCGCTACCCCTTTTAATTTGTTCTGTATGACTGGCAGAACTTAACTTTTTCTAGGAATTATGGACTGAGTACTTGATCATTCATGCTAAAGCAAGAAGTCCATTTAAATGTTCTGAAAGCCAGATAACTCACCATGTTACCTTTCCAAAGAAGTCCCATCCTCACCAACAATGTTCAACGCACATGTTTGCAGGAGAAAAAAACTGTGTGTATATAATGCTGATTTTTTTTTCCATTCTGACTAAAGCAACTTGCAGATGCTCATGGATGAGGTACATCTGACTTGGTAATAGTACTTGAGAAGAAGATCTTAGAATAGTACTTGATTGAACTTGATTGATTGAAACCTGAATATGAGCCAGCAGTGTGATGCAGCTGCATAAAAGGCAACTACAGTTTAGACTGGATCAACAGAAGTATAATTTCTAAATCATGGGAAGAAATGATTCAACTTTTTTTTTTTTGCTTTTGTCAGACCCCACCTCAAATACTGTTAAATTCTGGGCTTTGCATGTTAAGAAAGATTCAAAGAAACTTAAACATGTTCAGAAAAGGGTTAAGAGGATGATCAGGGGATTCAACACTAAGACTTATGAGGAGAGTTTGAAGGAGCTGGGTATGTTTCACCTTGAGAAGAGATGACTGAGATATGATAGCACTCTTCCAATATCTGAAAGGATATCAGATACAGTAGCAGAAAGGCAAGATCTGTTCTTTCTCATTCCGGAGTTGTTGTTGTTGTTCAGTTGTTTAGTCGTGTCCGACTCTTCGTGACCTCATGGACCATAGCACGCCAGGCCTTCCTGTCCTCCACTGTCTCCCGGAGTTTACTCAAATTCATGTTCATTACATCGGTGATGCTATCTAACCATCTCATCCTCTGCTGTCCCCTTCTCCTTTTTCCTTCAGTCTTTCCCAGCATCAGGGTCTTTTCCAGTGAGTCCTCTCTTCGCATTAGGTGGCCAAAGTATTTGAGCTTCAGCTTTAGTATCTGTCCTTCCAATGAGCAGTCAGGGTTGATTTCCTTTAGGATTGACTGATTTGACCTCTTTCCAGTCCAAGGGACTCTCAAGAGTCTTCTCCAGCACCACAGCTCAAAAGCATCAATTCTTTGGCGCTCAGCCTTCCTTATGGTCCAACTCTCACAGCCATTACTACTGGGAAAACCATAGCTTTAATTATACGGACCTTTGTCGGCAAGGTGATGTCTCTGCTTTTTAATATGCTATCTAGGTTTGGCATAGCTTTCCTCCCAAGGAGCAAGCATCTTTTAATTTCATGGCTGCAGTCACCGTCTGCGGTGATCTTGGAGCCCAAGAAAATAAAATCTGTCACTGCTTCCATTTCTTCCCCTTCTATTTGCCAGGAAGTGATGGGACCAGATGCCATGATCTTAGTTTTTTTAATGTTGAGTTTCAAGCCAGCTTTTGCACTCTCCTCTTTCACCCTCATCAAGAGGCTCTTTAGTTCCTCTTCACTTTCTGCCATTAGGGTGGTATCGTCTGCATATCTGAGGTTGTTAATATTTCTCCCGGCAATCTTAACTCCGGCTTGTGATTCATCCAGTCCGGCATTTCTCATGATGTACTCTGCATATAAGTTAAATAAGCAGGGTGATAATATACAGCCTTGTCGTACTCCTTTCCCAATTTTGAACCAATCGGTTGTTCCTTGCCCAGTTCTAACTGTTGCTTCTTGACCCGCATACAGGTTTCTCAGGAGACAGGTAAGGTGGTCTGGTACTCCCATCTCTTTAAGACTTTGCCACAGTTTGTTGTGATCCACACAATCAAAGGCTTTAGCGTAGTCAATGAAGCAGAAGTAGATGTTTTTCTGGAACTCTCTTGCTTTTTCCATGATCCAGCGAATGTTGGCAATCTGATCTCTAGTTCCTCTGCCTCTTCGAAACCCCGCTTGCACTTCTGATAGTTCTCGGTTCACATACTGCTGAAGCCTAGCTTGTAGGATTTTGAGCATAACCTTGCTAGCATGTGAAATGAGCGCAATTGTACGGTAGTTCGAACATTCTTTGGCATTGCCCTTCTTTGGAATTGGAACATAAACTGACCTTTTCCAATCCTGTGGCCACTGTTGAGTTTTCCAAATTTGTTGGCATATTGAGTGCAGTACTTTAACAGCATCATCTTTTAGGATTTTAAATAGCTCAGCTGGGATACTGTCTTCTCCGCTAGCTTTGTTGTTAGTAATGCTTCCTAAGGCCCACTTGACTTCATTCTCTAGGATGTCCGGCCCAAGGTCAGTGACCACACCATCGTGGATATCAGGGACATTAAGATCTTTCTTGTATAGTTCTTCTGTATATTCTTGCCACCCCTTCTTAATCTCTTCTGCTTCTGTTAGGTCCCTGCCTTTTTTGTCCTTTATCATGCCCATCTTTGCACAAAACGTTCCCTTGATATCTCCGATTTTCTTGAAGAGATCTCTAGTCTTCCCCATTCTATTGTTTTCCTTGATTTCTTTGCATTGTTCATTTAAGAAGGCCTTCTTATCTCTCCTTGCTATTCTCTGGAAATCTGCATTCAGTTGGTTATATCTTTCCCTTTCTCCCTTGCCTTTTGCTTCTTTCCTCAGCTATTTGTAAAGCCTCATCAGTCAGCCACTTTGCTTTCTTGCCTTTCTTTTTCTTTGGGATGGTTTTAGTTGCTGCCTCCTGTACAATGTTACGAACCTCCATCCATAGTTCTTCAGGCACTCTGTCTACCAGATCTTATCCTTTAAATCTATTCCTCACCTCCACTGTATATTCATAAGGGATATGATTTAGGTCATATCTGAGTGGTCTAGTGGTTTTCCCTATGTTCTTCAATTTAAGCCTAAATTTTGCGATAAGAAGCTCATGATCTGAGCCACAGTCAGCTCCAGGTCTTGTTTTTGCTGATTGTATAGAGCTTCTCCATCTTTGGCTGCAAAGTATATAATCAATCTGATTTCGGTATTGACCATCTGGTGATGTCCATGTGTAGAGTCGTCTCTTGTGTTGTTGGAAAAGAGTGTTTGCTATGACCAGTGTGTTCTCTTGACAAAACTCTATTAGCCTTTGCCCTGCTTCATTTTCATTTTCATTCCGGAGTACAGAACAGGAAATAATGGATTCAAATTACGAGAAGATTACAGATTCCAACTGAAAGTTAGAAAAAGCTTCCTAATGATAAGAGCAGTTAAACAGTGGAATTTACGGCCCAGAGAGGTAGGTGGTGGGCTCCCCCTCAGGGGCTGTGTTCATGTGGAGGCTAGACAGCCACTGTCTGGGGTACTTTAATGTGGGTTCCTCCACTGGACTCAAGGGCCTCTTCCAATTCTAGGACTCCTGAATTCCTTAGGACTTTCATGAATTCCTGAAATTTATTAGAAAACCAGCACCAGTGAAAATACCTATTTTATCTGTAATTGGAAGTGTTGTCTTAGTTGTAGAATACCTCATAAAGCTGCTAAATGCTCTCATGTAGCCAGAATACACTCCTGCTGATTACACAGGTAGACCGTACAATGGAGTGAGTCACAGTCAAAATGATGGAAATTATTTCACAGTCCAAAACTAGGTCACAACAATGATTTACCACTCCTCCCATGGGAAAAAAAAGAAAGGAATTGAGATGCCACTTCAATCAGGTGCTGGCATATTCTTAGTATTTTACAGATTAGTCAAACCAAATTCAATTCCTTTTACAAGAAGCTTCAGTGTGTCCAGTACTGTAATTAACCAACGGTTTGTTTTCTTGCTCTTCTGGTAATGAATGATTTTGGGTCTCCATTCATTCCTTTGTTTATTTTAAAGATTTCTATTGTGTTTTTCCTGCAGGGTTCACAGGTCTCAAAACAAGGCAAACCATTGCAAAAATGGCAACTTTAAAGAGCTTTAAATGATACTTAGCAGCAGCATTAAAACACCCAACACAGTGTGACCAACATTCATTCAGCAAATCCTTCGTAACTGAATGCTTTTCTCAATGAAGAGTGAGGATGAGGGTAGTTAGTCCTAACGGCAGCTCCCTGGAGTGACTTGGAAAAAACAGTTTGGACTCTCAGGTTCTTGAATGTCCTTCATATGAAAATGCCACCTCTCAGTTCCAAAGCTCCCAGTAATGGCTGCCAAATGGTACAACATTTTTTAGCAACGTTGCTCCTGGAGGAAAAAAAATGGATAAGCTCTAGTTCAAATCCACAGCATAAAACCAAGAAAATTAGCTACACGTCTACTCAAATTCATTTTATTCCAAAGTAAAAAGGACCAATTCATGCAATCTCACAAAATGTAAGAGTGCCAATCAGACCAAAGACCTATTAAACCAGCATTCTGCAGCCAACCAGATGCCAGTGAGAAGAAGATAAGCAGGACACCAGTACAATAGCACCCTCCTGTGCATGTTCCCCAGCAAGTGATACTGAGAGACATCCTGGATACAGTTACAACCATCACGACTAATTGCCATGAATTGATCCAGTTGCCCTTGAAAACGATCCATGTTGGGAGTTATCGCTACATCTCACGATAATAAATCCCGCAGTTTAAAATGTGATGTGAGAAGTTTGGAATCTCTCACCATTCCTCGAGTTCTGGCATGATGAGACCTGGGGGCAGGGAGAGGGGAGACTTCTCTTCTTATGCTAGTTTTATATTCCACTATCATGCTTTCTCTTCCTTTTTATAAGTCAAATATCTCCCTGACACTGCGATATTTTCTACACCTTCTTCCAGCTCTATTGTAGCATTTTCAGGTGTGGTGGAGCAATTCTCCAAACTATAGTAGAGCATAAAACCATTGTAACAGGGGCAGTTGTTTCTGACTCCTGTGGTCATAATATTTTGCCATGCTGTCCATTTCCTTACTCTTGCTTATATTGAACTGCATCGGGCAATCAGGAAAACCTGTGCATGCTTCACAAGGATTGTTGGACCTTGGGTACCTCACTGGATTATTGCTACAGTGTTAAATTAGGGAATGCAACCCTTTTCATACTAGATTTTAGGTATCTGGGGAGCATTTGACTGGCCAATGTAGGACACTCAGTGGTGGATAAGAAAGACCCTTAGGCACATAAAAGGGCTCTCTCTATGTTCTGTGAGTACATGTGCTAATTCTGTAAGTGTGAAGAAAACCAAAAGAAGAAAAAGAAGAAATGTAATTTTCTGAGTTTAAGCTCAGATTTTGCCAGTATTTCTCTCTTCTTCATTCATGAGTTCATTTGTATTTCATGACAGTCTGTTATAATGATGTGCTCTCTCATTTAATGTTGATTTGCTTGGATGAATTAATTACCTATTAACGCCTTACCTTTTAAACAATTATTCAACCCATTTTGCAAGTTAATAACCTGAATTTAATACTCCTAAGGATACATCATTCAAGCCAGTCCGTGCACACTTTGGGTGTGTTAAGTTTCAGATGCATGCATGCTGGCAGGATATATTTTCACCTTTCCAAATTAGGTGAGGCTTGTTTTGGTTTTTTTAACTTGGGGAAAAAAACCCTAAAATTATTTTCAGGCCACCAGTCCCTGGAACTGAGACTAATCTGACTAGATGGCTATAGTAGCCATTTTGCGATCTCCTTTCTTTTTTCCTTTGCCCCTGACAAAGGAAAATTCTGATTCTGGGCCTGAACTTTGTCCTAGATCTGACCATCTACAACAGCCTTTCTCAACCTTTTGACCTGGAGGAACCCTTGAAATATTTTTCAGGCCTCGGGGAACCCCTGCACATTCAGGCTCAAATATAGGCCAGAAGTTACAAAAGTATTATATTCATTTCCTTTGTAGGCCTGTATATATGCACTAACAGTGTTCTTAAACTAAAAATAAAGAATGAAACTTACCTCTTTAATGTGAACTTGCCCGAATTTGAAATAATTTTTAAAATAAATTGTGATCTCCCAGGGAACCCCTAGTGACCTCTCACGGAACCCTAGGGTTCCATGGAACCCTGGTTGAGAAACCCTGATCTACAAGGTATGTAGTGATGACAAATTGTTTCCAACCAGGTTATAATTTCAGTGAGAATTGGTCTCACTAGCCAATTGTCTTCCAAATACCAGGCAAAGCATTCATGTGCATTCAAAGCTCTGCTTCCCTGTCCATGATGTGTGGACCAGACTCTGCAGGACAACTTTTTTTTTTTCTCAACCGGAGACTTTACCTACACTTTCTATAGCAGCCATCCCCAACCTTTTTCGCACCAGGGACCGGTCGTGGAAGGCAATTTGCAGGCAGGAGCCAATCTTGTGCACTGGGGGCGGGGTTTGCAGATGGGAGCCAATCGCACACACCGGGGGGCGGGGTTTGCAGGTGGAAGCCAATTGCGCGTACCGGGGGACGGGTTTGCAGGAGGGAGCCCCGTGGCCCACTCCCTAACAGGTTGGGGACCCCTGCTTTATAGAATATAACCATAGAACTCTGCTGAGGTTTTGTGGCACGCTCTTAGTGCTGCAGGGGCACTGGTCTCTCTAGTGAAAAAGGTTTCTCTAGGCCAGTGTTTCTCAACCTCAGCAACTTTAAGATGTGTAGACTTCGACTCCCAGAATTCCCCAGCCAACATGCTGACTGGGGAATTCTGGGAGTTGAAGTACACACATCTTAAAGTTGCTCAGGTTGAGAAAACTGCTCTAGGCTGATAGTTGAGGTTCAGAAAACCTGAAAATATGTAGGACCTAAACATACACTGGCAATAGATTTTATGGTTTAAAATACATTTGCAGAGCAACTAACAACGTTGTTTTAAAATTATGCAGAATGAAATTGTTAAAAAACCATTTCATGGTACAGGCCACTATGATAGTGGGCATATATAGTCCCACATAACAACATCATAATTAAACTAGGGCTTGTCTGACACTAATAGAGTTCCCCGTTGGGGGAGATGGGCGGTCATATAAATTGAATAAAATAAATAAATAAAATAAATAGCCATGGTCAATGGCCTTGATCAACAGTCCACTCTAACATGTGCACATGAGTTTGACATTTTCTCATTCTCTTCCATGAGGTATAATTCATCTTGTTTTAAACACTGTATGTATGGATAGAGGGACACTTTTGGAAATGCGTAGGAGCGACTAGAAAGAAGAATTTAAAAAGAGGTGGGGAAAATAGAAGCTTATTAGGCTTTTCAGACTGGGTTTAGCAAAACAATCAGTTATCGCCTGGCCCTTCCTGGTTTAGCCCAACTCCTTAGCTTGACTTGGTCAGAAACTCTCAGATATGGCTTGGCTGGATTAGAGGCTTTATTGCAGATGACAATGAAGTCACCTTAAAGAATTGGTTGCCCACAACTAGTGCAATGATGTAAAAGGCTTTTACACTCTCAAAGCTTCTCCCTCTCAGAGAAGATAGGTAGACATCTGTGTAAATCAGGGGTGGACTATCTGTGGCCCACAGATCCCATATTCCCAACTCTTGGCAGGGGGGCTTGCATATCCTTGCTGGATGACGGTGGCATAATTTCTTCCTGATTTCCTGGCAGGCAGCAAACACACCAAATAAGGAAAACTAGTCTACTAAGAAAAACTGGTACATTAAGCCAAAATCCCATCTATACCCCCTTAGGTGATATTGTTACTGTATATCACTGTCCTCCTCACCTTCATTGCCTACTATTATTTTTCTTTAAAGTGCAACCCCCAGCTTAAAGAGTTTTCTACTCATGATATAAAGCAACTACTATGGTAGTTCAACAAGTTGTTTCAAAGTAAGTACACAAGACTGTTATACAATGGAAAATATGGAAAAAATATTAAGGCTGGGGATGGAATATATTAGAAAAGTTAACATCAGAGGGAAATATACTTTGTGAAGTGGAAATGTAGTAAGATATTGAGGTTTTGGGGGAGGGTGATTAAAACAAGGAAATGTTTCAAAAGCTTTTATTAATTGCCAAGCAGATTGGCCTTGCAACCTGAGATGAAGACTGAGAAGGACCCCATCTCTTTCGTGACTCTGATTGGACTTCCTATTGAATCTTACTCCAGCCCTATTCATGGGACAGCAATCTGCTGAGCACAACAGCCTATAGTAAGGGTGACCTCTTGTAGTTGCTGCCTTTGATGGCAGCTTTACTCTACCAAATGACAGAGCGAACTCTGTTGTCATGTATCAGTGCTTTAGTTTTATGCCTCTCTATTGCTATTTTATATTAAAGAGGTGGGAAATGTGAATCAGTCTACTCCTACTGTTTATTTAAATCATTTAACATCCATTATAACCATATCCTTGGTTCATATTGCTTCATTTTGTCCATCTATTAAACAGATATTTCCTGGAAGTAAAAGCAGACGATGTATATTTTCTCACTTCTAATTCTCATCTTCTATCATTAAATTAATATTTTGTTATACATGGAAATGTATAATTATACCAATATCTACACCAACATATTCTTCCTTTAAATGGAAAGTGTGATTTTTCTTGCTGAGCGCTACAATGGGGCATTGCATATTAGACTTCCTGCTTGCCCCTGACTAGGATAAAATTATTTATGCTTGTCTGAACTCTCAGACTTTCTTATAAGGCCAGTAAGGTAAAAAGGTTCCCCCCACACATTTGTGCAGTTGTGTCCAACTCTAGGGGCCGGTGCTCATCTCCGTTTGTTAGCCGAAGAGCCAGCGTTGTCCGAAGACGCTTCCACGGTCATGTGGCCGCATGACGCACACAGAACGCTGTTACCTACCCACCAAAGTGGTACCTATTCATCTATTTGCATTTGCATGCTTTCGAATTGCTAGGTTGGCAAGAGCTGGAGCTAGTGCAAGAGCTCACTCCGCACGCAGGGCTAGGGATTCGAACCTCCGAACTTGCGATCTTCCGATCGACAAGCCTGGCTTCTTACGCGCTGAGCCACCACGCCCCAGTACTTTGCTCTAAATTAATAGTATATTCTACTTGTAGCTGTCAAATTTAATTAGCATTCTTTGGGTAATTATTGTATACATTGTATTTTGTTCTTTCTCATGTTCTTATTGAAACCTTTTCCTATATTTTTTATTTTGTCTTCGGACATTTAGAAGCTCTGCGCTAAGTCCATATTAGCCCATCTTGACAGTCCAAGAGACATCCTTGGACAACTGCTTCTCAGATGACCACCCTTTGCTCTTGATGGCAACTATGTTTTTTGTGCATAATAATCTAGACTTTTAATCTAACTCTGGATTATTGTACTAAGTGAAAAAACACTACTATGACCTTACTGGAAGACAATACTATAAGACAAACCTGCCTTCTAGCCTGTGCTAACTCAAAAAGGGATACGGTTCATCATTTTCGGAGAGCTTCCCACTGAACTTTGCCAAGGGCCCTCTCAGTTCCAGTGCCATCCATTTTTTAATGCTATGCTTCTTACAATCATATCTTATACTCTGTCAAATAATGTACTGGTGAGATAAGAAGACAACTAAGTGATCTTACATTAATTCAAGGGTTTAATCTTACATGGGATCAATTCAATACAAAATGGTCCATAGGGGCAGCAACACGTGTGAATGGATCCAAAGCGAGCAGAGCTGACAAGCTGGGCAGGAAAAAGGCAATGTTCCTCAGATTACAATTCACCTTGTACCCTAGTAAGTCTACACCACAACAGTCAGATAAAATGTAATTGAATATGCAACTCTTTTGGACAAATGATGTCCATGTTCAGCAGTTTTTGTTGTTTATTCGTTCAGTCGCTTCCGACTCTTCGTGACTTCATGGACCAGCCCACGCCAGAGCTTCCTGTCGGCCGTCGCCATCCCCAGCTCCTCCAAGGTCGAGTCCGTCACCTCCAGAATATCATCCATCCATCTTGCCCTTGGTTGGCCCCTCTTCCTTTTCCCTTCCACTTTCCCTAGCATCAGCATCTTCTCCAGGGTATCCTGTCTTCTCATTATGTGGCCAAAGTACTTCAGTTTTGCCTTTAATATCATTCCCTCAAGTGAGCAGTCTGCCTTTATTTCCTGGAGTATGGACTGGTTTGATCTTCTTGCAGTCCAAGGCACTCTCAGAATTTTCCTCCAACACCACAGTTCAAAAGCATCTATCTTCCTTCGCTCAGCCTTCCTTATGGTCCAGCTCTCGCAGCCATAGGTTACTACGGGGAATACCATTGCTTTAACTATGCGGACCTTTGTTGTCAGTGTGATGTCTCTGCTCTTAACTATTTTATCGAGATTTGTTATTGCTCTCCTCCCAAGAAGTAAACGTCTTCTGATTTCCTGGCTGCAGTCAGCGTCTGCAGTAATCTTTGCGCCTAGAAATACAAAGTCTGTCACTGCCTCCACTTTTTCTCCCTCTATTTGCCAGTTATCAATCAAGCTGGTTGCCATAATCTTGGTTTTTTTTGAGGTTTAACTGCAACCCAGCTTTTGCACCTTCTTCTTTCACCTTCGTCATAAGGCTCCTCAGCTCCTCCTCGCTTTCAGCCATCAAAGTGGTATCATCTGCATATCTGAGATTTTTAATGTTTCTTCCAGCGATTTTAACTCCAGCCTTGGATTCATCAAGCCCAGTATGTTGCATGATGTGTTCCGCATACAGGTTGAATAGGTAGGGTGAGAGTATACAACCCTGCCATACTCCTTTCCCAATCTTAAACCAGTCTGTTGTTCCTTGGTCTGTTCTTACCGTTGCTACTTGGTTGTTATACAGGTTCCTCAGGAGGCAGACAAGATGACTTGGTATCCCCATACCACCAAGAACTTGCCACAATTTGTTATGATCCACACAGTCAAAGGCTTTAGAATAGTCAATAAAACAGAAATAGACGTTTGTCTGAAACTCCCTGGCTTTCTCCATTATCCAGCGGATATTGGCAATTTGGTCTCTAGTTCCTCTGCCTTTTCTAAACCCAGCTTGTACATCTGGCAATTCTCGCTCCATGAATTGCTGGAGTCTACCTTGCAGGATCTTGAGCATTACCTTACTGGCATGTGAAATAAGTGCCACTGTTCGATAGTTTGAACATTATTTAGTGCTTCCCATTTTTGGTATGGGGATATAAGTTGATTTTTTCCAATCTGATGGCCATTCTTGTGTTTTCCAAATTTGCTGGCATATGGCATGCATCACCTTGACAGCATAATCTTGCAAGGTTTTAAACAGTTCAGCTGGGATACCATCGTCTCCTGCTGCCTTGTTATTCGCAATGCTTCTTAAGGCCCATTCAACCTCACTCTTCAGGATGTCTGGCTCTAACTCACTGACCACACCGTCAAAGCTATCCCCGATATTATTATCCTTCCTATACAGATCTTCCGTATATTCTTGCCACCTTTTCTTGATCTCTTCTGCTTCTGTTAGGTCCTTGCCATCTTTGTTTTTGATCATACCCATTTTTGCCTGGAATTTACCTCCGATGTTTCTAATTTTCTGGAAGAGGTCTCTTGTCCTTCATATTCTATTGTCTTCTTCCACTTCTGCG